>CM057454.1:571646500-573018000 GCA_016271365.2 Neoceratodus forsteri | reverse complement strand
GGTACATTTCATTTGAGCATGAGGCGGTGTAATGGGTGGATGGGGTTCATCTGATAGAGTTCGGCATGGGCTTGTTCATCTGTCCCTTTGGAGAGCTAGTCTGTGAAACCAGCAAGAAAGGCCTGAGAGGGTAACCCAGAAGGGGGGAGCCCCATCTTCCATCGCAAGCTGGAGATGGGTCAGTGGAAAGGTTTGTGAGCAAGAGGGAAAGGGGAGGCAGGCAGAGGGGGGAAGGGAAGTATGTACCCCAGGCTGAGGACAAAAGAACCCAGGTGTGGGAGTAATGGGGAGGGGAGGGATATAGAACTAGGAGGTGGATCACGTGTCCACACCAAGTGGGGGGGAGTGGTCTTGGTAAGTGTGGTACATGGTTTATGGTAATGGAAATGGGGGGGAACTGGATCACGGTGTCTGGACCCTAAGAAGCAATGGTAAAAGAGGAGGAGAACAAGAGGAAGAACCACGAGAGGGAAACTAGGACTGTTATGTCCTAGAAGTGATATGGGCCTGTTATGTCATAGTTGTAAATAATGACTGTTAGAATTGAAGTGTGATGTAAATCGATGAATATAAATTGTGCCTTTTAATAAATATTGCCAGCAAGCATTCAAAAGTGACAAAGCAGTGGCTGAAGTTATTTCTGGGTGGGGATCCAGGGACAATTTCCCCACAGATAAATAAGGTATTCTCTGCTGCTGAAAAACATATTTACTCCTTGCCTGCCATAAATAAAAATTTAGAACAGCAAATACCACATCCAGGGTAGTACGATCATAGTGATGCAATCTGCCTGCATAAACTCCCAAAATAAACTGGTCATAAGTTAAATTCAAGGTCCAAGGCAACTTCCATTTCTGTGCCAAAAATTTCCGAACGTGAACTGTATAAGTACAACAAAGAAAAAGTGAAGCATAGACTCTACAGGCCCAGGCATTCCAAATAAGGGCATAATCTCTCTTCAATTGGTTTGTGCTTCCAGTTATGTCTCACATTCACTCTGCCATAGCTGCACAACCATACTACATCCCACATTCAAAGTGTTATCCTCAAATTATTCAGTTGGCGAATGGCAAGAAGAATCCTTTCCGCTCTACACTCAGGCAAGGCGGAGCCAAAGGACCTATATGGCCCAAAACTAAACAATATAACTGACGCCTGTGTAAGGTCAGTAAATCCGGTTTAATCACCTTTTTATAGGTGAAGCTTCTTCAGTGAAGGTTTATACCATCCAGGTAAACCCATAGGGGTATCAATTTGGGGGGGTTCAATGTCCCATTTTAAAAATGAAGGTCCAAGGACGCACCAAATCCATTCTTTACAGAGGGATGAGGCTTCTTGTAACCCAGGCTTGAGAGTCCCTACCAAAAACAAGGTATGGAGAAACACCAATGGATGCAGCATACCAAGCCCTTCCCCCATTTCCTAGTCAAATAGGTGAACTCTCTTCTCTTAATAGGGCTTGAGCGACTACCCCATAATATCTGGAAAAACAGGCTATACACTTTAGTGTCATAGTGGGAGAGAATGAGAAATTTCCATGCAATATATAAAAGGATAGGGACTAAAATTGTTTAATCATGAAAATACATTTAAATTTAGATAATTGCCACCCTTTCCAGCAGCCAAATAAAGCCTCACATCTAGCAAGGTAGGTATCCCAATTCCTGTCAACTGCATCTTCCCCTCTAAAGGAAACCCCTAAAATTTTGATTGGGTCAGTACTAATCTGAATATTGGCAATTTGAGTCGCGGGACCTGGGATGCCAATGTGAATGCCACAACTTTTATCTGGATTGATGTAGGCCCCAGACACTGCAGAAAATGCAGATAATTCTTCCATAACACATAGTGCATTGCCCTCATCTTTACAAAACAACACCAAGTTGTTTGCATAAGCAAGGAACTTAAGACCCAAGTGTCCATAGGGGTTCAATAGGCCACGTATATTGGGGTTATTCCAAATCAGCTTAATACAGGCATCTAAAAAGAAGACATATAAAACCAGACTAAGGGGACATCCTTGTCATACCCTACTACAGAGCCTAATCCTTGCACCAATATAACTTCCAATCGGAGGAGCAACAGTCGCAGATCTGTACAAAAGTTGAATCCAAGTGATCAGAGGGCGAGGCAGGCCATACTGTAGCAGGAAGTGAAATAAAAAAGAATGCAATGCCCGGTCGAAAGACTTGCTTTGGTCAATAGAGAGTAAAAACCCAGCCTGATTAGTATTTTTATAATATTCAAGACAATCCCTTACAACACATAAATTGTCCTGAATACATCTCTCTGGGACCGAGCAGGTTTGGGAGAAATGAATCAAAGAGCTGAGGGGGTTTTATAATCTGAGGTGCAAAATAGACATACAAATTTTCCAATCAGAATTAAGGAGACAAATAGGTCTCCAATTCTGCAGGGATGTCCTATCCCCTTTTTTTAAAGAGAATCCACAAAAGACCACTAGAGAATTTCGGGTGCACAGAAAGTTGCTCTGTGATCTCTTGAAATAAAAGAAATAAAAATGGGGTAATTTCAGCAGAGAAAGCCTGCTAGAACTCTCCAGGTAGTCCATCCCAGTGAGGAGATATGTTCTTTTTCATTTTAGAAATAGCCAATTCTATTTTAGACAAGGAAATAGGAGCCTGTAATGCCAACCAATCCTCCTGTGAGAGGGAGGTAGCCAAACCATCAAAATATAAATCCCGTTCCTGGGTGTCACCTATCTGGGCATTGTCAAAAGCCTGGAAATGAAGTCTATAGATCTTTTCCAGATCCAAGACATCAGTACACTGTCTACCAGAATTATCGGTTAGTGTCAAAAATGTGGTAGAATCTACATTTGATTTACAGGCAGAACAGGGATCACCCCCAGCAGTTTTCCTAGTGCAAAAACTAAGTTCAGCCTTTAAAGTTGCTGCCCGATCATATTGGTACAGCTTCATCTGTTGTTTCACCTGGGTAATCTGGTCTGAATAATCTGTGTCAAATTTAGCAGTGGAGGAGAATAGCAGTTGGAACTGCTGTCTAAATGCCAAATATTTCAAAAATGTTTCTGATTGTGTCCTAGCACCATATTTTTGTAGCCACGTTCTAACCGTTACTTTAGAGTCCTCCCACCATTCACCAACAGAGTCATATAGACTGCAGATTGACCACCGGGCCTGGAGTATGGAAAAGATGCCCAATTTCACCTGGCTGTGGTGAAATGTAGAGACATTAGCCCTCCATTGGCTGCGTGAACTGGGAACAGAAGTTGCCAGTTGCACACTAACCTGAAGGAGTAAGTGATCTGAAAATTCCCAAGGTACAGTACTGAGATCTAACACTTTCAGACACGGGGGAAGGAAAAAGAAATCAATACAGGTTGCTTAGTGCCCCCAATAATAGGTGCTTTCAGGTGCTTTACCCTTCAATTGGAAGGCATCCTGGAGGCCTGCTGTGGAAAGACATTGAATGAGGGCATGAGTGTCACAGTATACCTTCTTCCCAGCGTTTATCCTATCTGTAATTTCAATGGAACAATTAAAATCCCCACCTAAGAACACCATTCTGGCAGTGGTCAGATAAGCTTGAAGTTGATCTAAAAGGTCCACCCTGTCTGCTTTTTCCTGAGGGGCATAAACAGTTATAAATTGGCAAGGTTTCATTTCTCATAACCCATCTAAAATAAGGACCTGATCAAGAAGTAAATCTATCAACCTATGTAGTTTAAATGCATGCCCAGTAACTAGAATTCCTACCCCATCCACCTATCAAGGCCAAACAGCCAGTACAACGGACCCCAAATCCATTCCTTTTTAGACTGATTGAGGTTATAGGAATCTGCCATCCATGTTTCCTGTAAAAAGATGACATCAAAATTCAATTGCTGTAAGGCTGAAAAAAATGTAAAACTTTTACTAGCATTCTCTATGCTGCATGCATTAAGAGTAGCAAAATGTAACTGAGATATGGTAAGATGGTAAAGTCAACAGAATTACACCCAAACAGGGAAGAACTTACTAAGAGGTAAAGTCAGTTCCTTCAACATGTTTTTTCTTTTTCCTCTTCTTCCTACCATCCAGACTGTCTGGTAAAGGCAAAGAATGCAAAGAAGCATCCGATTCCATTGCTTCACAGTCAGAGTCCCCCCATTTCTTAGAAGTTGCAAAGACCTCAAATCTATTTATAGTGGCAACAGGAGGGGGTTTCAAAGCCTGGATTCTGGCACTCTTTCTTGTTGAACGAACAGACCAGCCCATAGCAGGTGGTGGCATAGTGGTACAAGAGGCAGTAGCCTCAGTCTGCACATCAGAAATAACACTGGGCAAAGAGTCAATAGGTAAGTCATACTGAGAGTCCTGAGAAGCAGGCACAGTAGGTGCAGATGGTACAGTATCTCCATTGGCAGTGTCAGGGGGTGTTTCTTGGGGCAGATCCTCTGTACCCACTGCCTGATGTGCAGGAGAGGATTGGGGGGGTAGTATGTTATGCGTCAGAGGCAGTTGCTGCCTTACATTGTGCTTCTCTAAATCAGAGCATCTTGGTTTATCCCATCAGTATGATTATAAGCAGCTCAGGGGCATTTGTGAAAGACATGTCCCAGGGCATCACATAAATTGCATTTAGCCACATTCCAGCAGGCAGTGCTAACATGATTGTATTCCCTGCACAGAATACAGCACAATTTATCGCAGGTACTGGCAAGATGCGTGCGTTCACCACACCTATGGCAAGCTTTAGGCTGTCCAGCATAAAAACAGACCCCTCGATCCTTTCCAATGAAAAACCTGTTTGGGACATGTGTTATCTCTTGAGCAGTCTGATGAAGCTTTACTCTAAAATGCCACCCCCCAGTCCAGAGCTGCTCAGAATCGATGATAGGTTCAGGTGCACCAAGAACATCACACCATTTCTGCAACCAGTGGTGAATATCATCCACACTGACGCCCTCTGTTCTGACCATCACCGTAACTCTCTTGATAAGTGGCTGGGTCAAGGGGATCACCATAAATGGGATCCAGAGGGGGAAAACTTAACCTGGTTGTGTTTAAACCAGAAACATTCTAACCCCTGAGGAGAGGCAAAGCTAATATCAAAATGATCCTCTCCTGAGATGTGGATTAATGCATGCACATCACCAGGGGAAAATTTTAGACAGTCTTTAATAAGGACCTTGCCCACATATTCCCTGTCGGGGTGCTGGTCCAGGCCTCCCCTGTAAAGCAGGTGAACTGCATTCCTGCAGGGTTTTGGAGCAGATCTATCAACTAAATTAGAGAAGCGTTGCTGCCGAGGCGGGGGGGCAGGTCATTCATCCTGTATCTCTTCCTTGCTAAAACTAACAGCACTGGGCGGAGGATCAGCATCTTCAGAAGACTCTCTGTACACCTCTGAAGGGGGGCAGGGGTGTCAAAAGAAACAGGTGTCTCAGGTATCCCTAAAGGCTCTGTAGGGTGCAAAACAGGTATATCAGGCAAATCAGTTTTGTCAGTCGAAGTCATCAGCCCCATAAATGGTTCTGATACAGTGGAACAGATAGGTGAATCCACAGCACTCGCATGTGAATCACAAGCACCCATTATAGTAACAGTCACAGGTGGCACAATTGCTAGCTGTGATGCCTCAATGGGAGGAAGAGAAGAAGTACTTTCCCCGCCAGGAGTTACAGGGAGAGCTGCATCCAAAACTGGGACTGAAGCCTGCTGTGGTCCCGAAGTCATAGTGTCAAGACTGAGTGCATCATTAAACAGTAAGTCACTACTCACCACATCAAAGGCTGGGTCCGGTACCCAAATTCCCTGTGGCTCCAGTATCCAGCCAGCCTTGGACAATGCAGATTTGGCATTCAAGTAGAAGTCTCAGTCTCCGGGGTAGAAACATGAAAAGCAATTTTAATTGCTACTCGGACTGAAGGCCCACTCCTTCTGTGGGAAGATCCAGCCTGAGAGGCCTTCCATTTGGGCAAAGAGCTAGAGGTTTTCTTCCATTTACGGCATTTCACCTCCTTTTTGAACAGGTCTTTCATTTTCCGTAGTAAACCTGCATCAGCAAGCTCCATATCCTCAGTAAGCTGATCATTGATTTCCATCATATTATGATCCAAAAGAGCCTCTGCAGGGTTCATGTCCCTAGTAGAACCAACCAGTGTTGCAACCTGTTGTGCATGAGTCTATATCCATAGAGGGATCCGTGACATCAACTATTGCCAAAGTCACAGTCTGGGTAGAAATATCCATTATAACTCCATTCCATTCTGTTCTGGGGAGAGAACCTTCTCTCCCTCCACCACTGTAACTTCTGGCACCTCCACATTCTGCCACATCAGCACTTCCTTCTCCTCTGTCCGGCTATAAACCGGGCTCCTGTATTCTGCTTTCAGGAAGTTAAGCTCCCTGGTGACAGAGTAAAGGAATTTCCCCAGTGTCCTGGCCAATATGCCCCTTCCCATAAAACTGGTTCATGCAATTGGCCAGGCTGTGTGTGGGTGTTGATGTGTGATATTGCCACCACTACACCTTCAGTCATTTCACTACCAGTCTAGCAGTGCTTGTAAAGTGCTTTGGGATACACTGTGTATGAAAAAGTGCTAATGTATATACTGTAAATGCAGCTTCTGCAGCTGCTGCTTCTTCTTCTTCTTCATCCATCGAGCTGTTTCAAAAAAGTAGTGTGATGAGATCGCTCAATTCTTTGCGAATAAGGTAGTCGACATCAGATCAGAGATCCACCGGACACACTCTATGGGGGATGCTGCAAGTCAACGTTCGGTCAAGGTACCCTGAGTCTCCTGGAGTTCCTTTGACCTGCCAAAGTTTGAGGATATTATACGTATCGTCCAGGGGATGTGCCCTATGTGCTGTAGTTTAGATCTGGGTCCAACCTCCCTGATTTTGGGTTGTGTTGAGATTGTGGGCCCATTTCTGGCTCAAATAATCTGGTGCTCCCTAGAATTGGGTGAGTTCCCGAGCTCCTTAAAGGAGGCGGTGGTGACTCCCCTTTTGAAGAAAGCTTCTTTGGACCCAGATATTTTTGCTAACTACAGACCTATCTCTAGCCTTCCCTTTATTGGGAAGGTTATTGAGAAGGTAGTAGCAAACCAGCTGGAGGACCATTTGACCATCCATAATATCTACGAACCTCTCCAGTCTGGTTTTTGTAAGAGGCATAGTACTGAGACTGCTCTGGTTTGGGTGCTCAGTGATCTCTTGATGGTGAGAGATCAGAGAAACCGTCCTATCTTGGTTCTCCTTGATCTCTCTTCAGCCTTCGACACTGTAGGCCATGGGGTTTTGCTCGAGCACCTGAGGTCCATCTGTGGACCGTCAGATACAGTACTCAGATGGTTTACATCTTTCCTATCTGGGAGAACACAGAGAGTTGAGTCGGAGATTTTTTCCTCTGACCCTTTTTCTCTGTTTTGTGGGGTTCCTCAGGGCTTGGTGCTTCCCCCATGTTGTTTGCAATGTATATGCTGCCCCTTGGAGACATTGTAAGATGGTATGGGCTGAGGTTTCACTGCTATGCTGATGATACCCAGCTCTACCTGTCTTTCGCTCCCAACCAGGTTAGTGCTTTCTCGGTATTTAATAGCTGCCTCACTGAAATCCATGATTGGATGAATTTGAGTTGGTTAAAGTTGAACGCAGGTAAGACCGAGGTTATGGTTGTGGACCCGGGTCGTAGGATAGAGGGGTTAAGTTCTGATCAGTCATCTGGTTTATTTCTGGGAGGGTGATCAGATCCTTACCTCTGAATGGGTGCGTAACCTGGGAGTGGTACTTGACGACGGGCTGAACCTTCGCTATCAGGTGTCAGCAGTCGTAAAGTCTGCATTTTACCATCTCAGATACATTGCCAGGGTGAAACACCTTGTTCCATCTAGTGATTTACCTGTGTTGGTCCACACCTTCGTGACCTTTTGCCTTGACTACTGCAACTCCCTACACCTGGGGCTCCCTGGGGTTGATATCCGCCGCTTGCAGCTAGAGCAGAACGCTGCTGCTAGGTTGTGGACAGGGGTGTCAAGAAGGACACACATTACCCCTGTTTTGCGTGATCTGCACTGGCTGCCGATACAGTGGTGGATCACCTTCAAAGTAGGTCTTCTGACCTACAAAGCCCTGCACGGGCTTGGCCCCGATTACTTGAAAGAGCTTCTGATTCTCTACAGCCCTGTACAACAGCTCCGTTCAGCTGACGAGGGGTTGCTGGATGTTCCAAGGGTTATTTTAAAATCTTCTGGGGCTCGGGCTTTTATGTTTATAGCTCCAACCCTCTGGAATTCTCTGCCCTGTCAGCTTCGGGAATGCACGACCATGGGGAGTTCCAAGCGGGAACTTAAGACCCATCTGTGGAGTCAAGCTTTTATGGGTTAATGTTTTGTTATTATTCCGATTTTTATATATGTATTTATTTCTGTGATTTTATTGTTCACTTGTACAGTGCCTTGGTGCTTGAAAGGCACTTACTAAAGTTTTATTATTATTTTTATTATTATTATTATTCATTGTTGTAAGTCATTTGATGAAACATTAATAAATTTTTAATCACAAAAAAGTAAGACATCTACTGCCACCTGTGCCAAATAGACGTCTTATCTCTACTATCTGAGTTCACTGTAACAGTACTCAGTTCAACTTAATGATTGTACTATATTTTAAAATTAAATTATAGTTTCTTACCCAGTCTCATAAAATGGGCAAAAACTTTCTGGAAACCTGATTGGCTAATAGCCTCAATTACCCATGTCCTTATCAAGCCATATTTCTACAGCCAGCACTAACTGTGCCAGGCAGAGCCACATAACAAAAGGAATCAATAGTTGTGCCACTCTGCTACTCTGCCAGCTGACCCGATATCTAAAGCACACTGCGATCTCAGTCCCCCAAAACACACACACCCACACACCGGCACTGCAAACCATTTTAAACTTTAATTCCAACCTCAGCTCCTCTAGTAATTCTGCTACAGGGACTGGACCATGAGTAAACAACTGATTTCCCTGCCACCACTCCCAGGACAAAGTCGACCGCAAAACTGAAAGTCAGTCTTTAGCAGTTGGCTTACTCACTAGTCAGCTGTAAACATTGAAAAGCCAACAAAACATGCGCAGCATTAAAAATGTGATAATCTACAGTACCCCTACTTTACTTTCCATTTTTCACGCCTACCATTTCTCTGGTGGTACATTTCAACCTTGCCATTTCTGCCTTCAACATTCCTCGGGTGTCAGGCTCCCACCACCCCCCCCCCCACACACTTTTTTAAAACAGTCCACACTGCCGAAGTTTAAAAATTGTAATGTAGAGTGAGCGGGGTGTTAGACAATAGAGAAGAATCAGGAATCTGCTCACTTGTACTGAAGCCTGATTAGTAGCAGCACAAATTACAAACCATTCACTACAGAGACTGCCGATGGACACATTCGATTACAATCTGCCCTCTCACTCTAAAACATGATCCAGGACCCACTCGCCCCCATTCAAGTCACCCAGTTGCTGTAAAACAAAAACAGAGAAGAAACTAAAACATTTTCAACACTACATTTTTGTGTGTGTGTGTGGGGGATAGGACATCAGGAGCTCCTGGAAACTGTCCCCGAAATGCAAAGAAGTTGCTATCCTTGTCCACTAAAAGGAACTATTTTTCCTCAGAACTGCAAAAGGTCAAGAAACAAAGAAAATAAACTACATTTTACTTTTAAAACTGTAGCAACTTCTTCGGAGCCAATGTTGACAGTTTTTTGCCCATTTTATAAGCAGAATAAAACATGCTGTGGTGTGATTCATGGGCTGATGAGAGCACTTCCCAGGTGCTAAAGGCACTCTGCACAAGCGCCTTGTGCCTTATTACGCACCTGGGGTATGTTCTTATCAGTCCATAAACCACACGTTGTTGTGTCTTATTCCTTACATAGATACATAGAATCTAATGGCAGGTGAGGACCACCTGGCCCATCTAGTCTGCCCATATACCCTACCCCACAGATGTCCCTTGATTACTCTTTCCTCATCATTACTAGGGTCCCCTTGTGTCTATCCCATGCCTTTTTGAATGCCTTCACTATTTACATCCTTACCTCTTCTGTAGGGAGGCTGTTCCATGCATCCACCACCCTTTCCTTTGCATCATTGCACATGTTACAGTAATTCCATATGAAAGTGTTAATGTACCCAACAAAGCCTATGGCTGCTTGAAACTACTGTACTTGTTATTGTCCTCACTATGTTTTGTATTGTTTCCCCAATGTTGAAACTGTGCAAAACAGCCTTGACTCAAAGGTGTCTTCAGAAATAATAAACTTAATAAACTTTCCGTGAAGGAGTGCTTCCTTGCATTCCCTCTGAGTCTATCTCCCTCCAGCCTCATATCCCTCAGATCCCCTGTTTTTCGGCATTCTCTTTTCTTCTCCTGGACCCTATTAAAATCCTTGAGGTATTTAGAAGTCTCTGTCCTATTCCCTCTCTCCCTTCTCTGCTCCAGTGAATACATATCAAAGTCTATTAGCTTCTTCTCATATGTCTTCTGTTGTAGCCCCTGCATCATCTTTATAGCCCTCCACTGGATTGTCTCTACTTTGTCTATGTCTTTTCTGAAGTGCGGCCTACAGAACTGGATGCAGTATTCCAGATAAGGTCTCACCAGTGATCTGTAAAGTAGCATCATCATTTCCCTATTTCTGCTAGAGATACCCTTCCTTATGCACACCAACATTCCACTGGCCCTCCTTATCGTTTTCCCACACTGTCTGTCCGCCTTTAGGTCTTCTGTTATTATAATTACCCTCGATCCCTTTCTTGCTTGGTGGGCATCAGGAATTCCTCCACCCTCCCTCCGAATATATTTTTCTCCTGGATTCCCATACCCCAAGTGCATAATTTTGCTTTTTTTTTTTTTTTGGATTAAATTTCAGTTGCCACACCTTTGACCATTCTTCTAGTCTACATACTGCAGGTCTCTCCATGTTCTTTCCACCCCCTCCAGATTACTGACTGTATTGCATATCTTTGTGTCATCTGCAAATAGACACACCATCCCTTCCAGCCCCTCCGCAATGTCACTTATAAAGACATTAAAGAGGACTGGCACCAACACTGAAACCTGGGGCAACCCACTGTTCACTTTATTCTCCATGGATTGAGCTCCATTCATTACCGCTCTTTTGCCCTCCCACTCAACCAGCTTCTAACCCAGTTCATTATCCTGTGCCCCACTCCCAGACTGCTCAACCTATTTACTAGCCTTCTATGTGAAATGGTATAGAAGGCCTTACTAAAATTCAAGTCCTACATATGTAATAATTAAAAAATTGACTTCAACACTTGATCCCCATTTCAGTCATGAAGTGTGGTACAGCAAAATGGGGCCAACACTCAGAGACCCATTTGTACCACCATCACCCATTTGTACAGAAACTTTGCTCATGGTCCCAAGGAGATGTTCTCTTTGTGACTATGTTGCTGTGCAGATCAATGCTAAAGATGTTAGGGGTGCAAAGGGATTTGCACTCAACAATATGCTGGACTGTGGCACCTACAGAGTTGCAGCATGGCACAGTGACAGTTGCATGCCATGCTGTGTGATTGGCAATCTTTGCTAATGAGGTCAAAGACATTTGCGGTATCCGTGCCGGTAGTACTACAGGTGGTGAGTTGCTAAAAATCTCTGACTGTGTCCTCTAGGGTCACTGGGAAAGAAGTTCAAGGAGGCATGCAAGCACTTGGTCCACAATTAAATGGGAATGGGGCTCGAGAGGTGGTTTCCACTAGATGCCAGAGATGCATTATGAAGGCACTGTACAGCTGGGGGCCACTAGCCCAACCCTAAAAACATAGAAATATAGACACTGATGGCAGAAAAAGGTCAAAAGGCCCATCCACTCTGCCCAGCCTTACCTATGGTTGTGTGTGACAGCCCAAGTTGTCACTTGAACACCAGAAAAAATACTGTAGGTGTCCTACCAGCTGCAATGCCACAAATGTCTGACCTGGTTCACAAGGATAACCATGCTTTGTAAATGCCCTGCAGTTATACTGTGTTAAGTAACTGTGCAGGGAATTACTGCAATCCATGTTGTGCATGGCATAATAAAGTAGTTGCAGTAGTTGTAGTGGTCACAGAAACCAGTTAATAACAGTCTCTGCAACTGAGAATGGATCCCCAAATGCTTTTGGCTACCATTATTGATATTTTATGGGAAGCTGCAGACTGCAGACCTGAGTTTGATTCCATCAACCTCCACTTGAATACTGTGTGATCCTGAGCAAGTCACTTAACCTCCTTAATGTTCCAAGGTCACCCCTGAAAATAGGCATTGGGCTTACAGGGCCTTATTTGGTTGCCAAAGAATAAAAAAAAAGCTGTAATTTGCCAGTCCAATGTGATGATGTTCAAATGCTTGATTTGTGGCATTTACTCAGAAAGTCTGTGGTAAAATCAACTGAAAAGAATAGAAATACTTGCAATCGTAAGTTTTTTACCTGCAGTAATTCCTGGAAGGAACTTCTCAGTTGTATGGCATAGCAGAACTAGTAATAAGAGCTTCAGGCTCTTCATTTCTCAGTTTGTTGTATTTGATGTTTTGCTTGCTGCTTGATCTCAGCCTTGTGTAACAAATGTGTTATTCACGTGTTGCTTGTAGTCCTTGAACACTGTCCATGAAAATCAAGAATGAACTGCAACAAATTGATGTCAACTCGTAAGCAAACCATCTGTGGTAATGATATTGCATGCTTAGGAGAAAACAAACTCATCTGTGGTACAGGAACTAGCATAGAAGGACGTTATAAGATCGGTGAAGATATAAATTACATATCAATGTATCAAACTAATCTGTCTCTTCTGAAAAGCCCCTAAAAGGTCAGGGACATTTTAACCAAATCAGACTTTATACAAAAACAATTAACATTAGAGTACAGAAGCATGATGTGTCCATTTGGAAGTCCTTGCTTCATTCTGAGGAGTTCGACATTATGGGGTAGACCATGTCTTGGCTTCAAATCATCTGTTATACTGGCAGCTGTTATGGAACAGCCATTCAGCTGCTATAGCTCTGTGACATTCTCACAGTACCCCACTGCAGTAACATAGTAAAAATATCCAGCCCCATGTCCCCCTCGGACCCCTTTACTTTAGAGTGAACATATTAAGGACCAACAGTCTACATGCAGTACTGAAGACACATAGACAGTTAAGGCCAAAAAATGACTATTGATTGGATTTTCAAGGATAAACAGCATTATATTGCCATAGTTGCACAATCTGGCATGACTGTTACACCAGAAAAAATGTGGTGTGACCGTGTATCTCAATTACCTCAAGTTGTGCACAAAAAGGTGCATGCATCAGTATTGTGACATATGAATTATTTTTGTTCCATAGAGTGAATAAAGTGTCATAAATGTGTTCAAATGTTTGAAAATAATGCACAAATACTGATAAATTTATAGTGATGCAGCTGCAGCAAAAAAATGAGGCAAGTGTTACTTCAAGCCTTTTAAAAATCCAGCCCTTTTAGTCCATCAAGCCTGTCTTGATGTTTATTGATGGCTAGATTCAATCCCTGGCAGCAAGGCAGAAAAGTATTAAAGGCCAGGACTCTACCAGTACACTAAAGGAGTAACTCCCCAAACATACAGGGGTGCTCAATGTCATGTTTCTTCATGTCTAGCCATCTCAGTCAGTACCTTTGCACTCTAAGCACTTGGTTTGCTGATCAGCCTCATGTGGGGGACTGAGTGAAGGGCCTTGCTGAAATCTAAGTACACTATACTGACTACCTGTTCCTTATTGGCCAACATGGTTACACAGTCAAAAACACCAATTAGGTTTGTCTGGCAAGACAGCCCCTCATTAACCCTTGCTGCCTTGGGTCCTGTAACCCATTTCCCTTTAGGAAGTCTAGTAGTTTCTGCCTCAGAACTGACTTTATTATCTTTCCCAAATTCCCACTATAGACATCACACTGAGTTGTTTATAGTTCCCTGGGTCATCTTTCCCTTTCTTTTGCAGAAGGACCACATCTGCTGTCCCCAGTTCCTAGGGACTACCTCTGTGGCCAGCAAGCAGTTGAATATGTCAGTATGTAGTGCTATCACTTCCGTAGCCTCCTTGAACATCCTAGAGTGCAAGCCATCAGATCCGAAGAATTATCTACTTACAAACCTTTTTGCTTTTCTAATACCCTGGTAGACAGCATAGAGCTACCAGGACCTGGTTCCTGGCACTTGCTGGAATCAGAACTTTCAGTCCACATCCAGCATATTAAAGTCCCTTACTATTGCCACCACCTCCCCTAAATTTACTTGTCTTCCTTAACATCCACCAGTGCCTTATCCTCCCCTGGTCCTGGCCTGGTGGTCTGTAGACCACTCCAATACTAGTTTGTTTCCCATTCCCTGTTGCTGCTAGTACCCACATGGTTTATGTTTTATTCTGACTTCCCAGGCTGTCTATTTCTACTGCTACTATCCCCTCCCTTATCTACCTCATTACTCCACCTCCCCTACCCTTTGTTCTGTCCTTTCTGAACAGCAAGCATCATGGTATAGTCATGTCCCACTTGTGGTTCGGGGTTGCCCTTGTCTTGATGACAGCTATCAGTTCAAGGTTTCCTTCCATGACCAATGCCTGCAGTTGCAGCATTTTGTTGCAAAAACTCCTTGCACTGTCACACACGGAAACATAGAAACATAGAAGCTGTTGGCAAAAAGGATCTCTTAGCCCACCTAGTCTGCCCTAATGTTCCTACCAACTGTGCTACCACATCATTCTCCAACAACTGGCCCTGCCCCCCACTTTTCCATTTGCTTCTCTTTCATTGTTTGGTTGGGGGGTCAGCAAGGTTCCCCTGGTTTATGACATTAACAGTGTATTTTGCCACACTGACTCCCCACTGACTAGTTTAAACTAGCTATGTGTTGTGCCCATCTTTTCCCCAGTATCCTGTGCCCTCCTCCGTGGAATTCAACCTGACCCTTTTGAACAGCTTACAGTCCTTCAGGGTCTATCCCCAGTCCCCGAGGAACCAAAATCCCTCCTCTCTGCACTATTCCTTTAGTCATGCACTGAATTGGAATACATGGAAGTTCTGTCTCATCCAGGGAAGGCAGGGATAGCACCTGGGAGAAGGTTACAGCCCCTACTTTCTCCTTCACTACCTTCCCAAGAGCATGGAATCAGAATTTACCTGTTCTATGCACCATCTGCTCAGATCATTTATGCCCAAGTGCACAATTAGACGTGGCCTTCCCTCCCACTCTTCCATGAATTCCACCACCCTGGCTATAAGTCTGTCTGCTGTCACCACAGAGAAGCAGTAGACCACCTCTATACCACTGGGTGTGAAACACAGTTCCCTCCTAGTGCCCCTGACAATTGAACCCCTTACTATATTTATCTTCTTCTTGCTCCCTTTGGGGTTCAGCCCAACCTTTGGCATGCTCTTCAGGACTGACCGGCTATTAGGCATGCTGGTACCTTCTTTAATTATGTAGATAGACTGGGGTACCTCCTGTTGCAATAGGGTAAGCCTATTGCTCATATACAGACCCAGTTCGATGCGCATGGACTTCCCTCCAGCTTTTCTTCCCTCCCCCATACTGTCCAGCCTTCTTCTCTGGGCCTCTGGCATGTGTTATCCCTGGATGTGGCTGTGACAGTACTGCCCTATTGGGCCCAGTGACTGCAGCTCAAGTGTTATATTCAGCCTTTGTGGCTTCCAGTTCTGTCCTCTTGGCCTGGAACTTCCTAAAGTTGAGACAGTGCTCAAACTCCCAGATCACCCTTTGGTTCACTACTATGGTACTGTGATGCTGGTTACATTGAGGCCTGTTAGTTCAGATTACAGTTTGGTATGTAATTAACATAGAAACATAGAATTTGATGGTAGATAAGGACTGCTTGGCCCACCTAGTTTGCTCATTTTCTCTACCTGTTTCATATACCGCAGATCGTAAATAATATGTGGCTTACCCTCTTCTTCCTATCGCTAGAGTTCCTTTATGTCTGCCCCATGCACTTTTGAATTCTGTTACTGTTTCTGTCCCTACAACCTCTGCCAGAAGGCTGTTCCATGGATCCACCACCCTTTCTGTGAAAAAATACTTTCTCATGTTGCTCAAGTCTACCTCCATCTATTTTCATATCATGGTCCCTTGTTCCTGAACATCTTTTTTTTTTTTTTTAATGCTACCCTCTTGTACCTTATTTATACCCTGGAGGTATTTGAAAGTCTCCATCATATCCCCCTCTCTCCCCCCTCTCCTCCAGGGGAATACTTACTGAAATGCTCTAGTATCCCCTCATATGACTTTTGGTACAGCTCCTGCACCATTATTGTTGCCCTTCTCTAAACCACTTCTACTCTGCCAATGTCCTTCTGGAGATGTGACCTCTGGAACTGGACACAGTTCAATGTTCTACACAGTGGCATCATCATTTCCTTCGTTCTGCTGTAAATACTTCTCCCTATGCATCCCAGCATTCCACTGGCTCTCCTCACAGCCTTCTCACATTGTTTGGTAACCTTCAGATCATTAGATATGATTACTCCAAGGTCCCTTTCCTGTTTGGTGGCTGTTAGTACCCCCTCCCATCATGTACTCTTCCCCCACATTTCTATGCACCAAGTGCATGATCTTGCACTTCTTTGCATTGAATCTTAGCTACCACACTCTTGACTACTCCTCAGGCTTGCTTAGGTCCCTTCTCATTTTCTCTACCCCTCCTGGAGTGTCAACCCTGTTGCAGATCTTCGTGTTGTCTGCAAAGAGACACACCTTCCCTTCCAGCCCTTCTGCAATGTTGCTTATGAAGACATTAAAGAGAACCGTTCCAAGCACTGATCCTTGTGGACCCTGTGGATCACATTCCTCTCTTCGGATTGAACTCCATTCATCACCACCCTCTGTGCTATTGCTCAGCCAATTTTTGACCTAGTTTACTACCCTGGGACACACTCCCAGGCTGACTAGCTTGTTTACTTGCCTCCTACATGGGATGGTGACTAAAGCCTTGCTGAAATCCAGGTAGGCCACATCAACTGCCCCTTCCTGATCCACCTCCCTAGTCCCCCAGTCAAAGAAATCTATCAGAGTTGTTTGACAAGATCTTCCCACTGTGAATCCATGCTGCCTTGGATCCTGTGCTCTGTTGGATTCTTAAACTTTCCTTTTAGTAGTGATTCCATTAGTTTCTCCACCACTGAGATCAGGCTAACTGGCCTGTAATTGCCAGCCTCCTCACTGCTCCCACTTTTGTGGAGAGGGACTACATTCACCCTCCACCAGTTCTTTGGCACCACACCTGTTTTCAGAGAACTGTTGAACAGGGCTGTCAGTGCTGCTGCCAGTACCTCCCAGAGTTGTCTTTTTACTTGGGATGTATCCCATCTGGCCCCACTGCCTTGCCGATTTTCATGTTAGCGAGTTCCTTTAAGTCTCTCTCCTCCTTAAATGGATTGATGTCCACCTCCTTCCCAGTGGTGCTTCCATCGCCTAACTTTGGTCCCTCCCCTTCCCCTTCCAGGCTACCACCTTGGGACTCACTCCAAGGCTGGCTAACTTGTATATTAATCTTTTGTGTGAGACTGTGTCGAATGCCTTGCTAAAATCTAAGTAGGCCATATCCACAGCCCTCCCTGGTCTACTACTTTGGTCACCCAGTCAAAGAAATCTATTAGATTTGTCTGACATGACCTTCCTGCTGTGAAACCATGCTGCCTTGGGTCCTGTGCCCCACTGGCCTCTAGGTACTCAACAATTCTTTCCTTCAGAAGTGATTTCATCATTTTCCCTACCACTGAAGTCAAACTAACTGGCTTGTAGTTTCCTGCCTCTGCCCTGCTCCCACTTTTGTGAAGTGGAATCACATTTGCCCTCTTCCAGTCCTCAGGTACCACTCCATCCTCCCATGATTAGTTAAAGAAAGTAGTTAGTGGTGTTGCTAGTTCTACCCTTAGTTCTTTTAGTATTCTTGGGTGAATCCCATCAGGCCCCATAGCTTTGTCCACCCTCAGTTTCAAGAGTTCTTTCAAAACCCTTTCTTCTGTGAATGGACTGGTATCGACCCCCCTATTCAGAGTTTCTCCTTTGTTTGATTTAGGCACCTCCCCCTCCTCATCTGTTGCGAATACTGAGCAGAAATATTCGTTCAGTATCCCTGCTTTTTCATTGTCACCCTCTGCCCACATTTCCTACCCTTTATTAAGTCTCTGTATCCCTCCCTTGATCTTTCTTTGTTCCCTAATGTACCTATAAAAGGTTTTATCCCCCTTCTTAACAGAGTTGGCTATCTTTTCCTCAGTTTGTGCCTTTGCTATTCTGACTGCCTTCCCTGCCTCCTTCTGCTTTAGCTGATAAAGTTCTCTGTCCTGCTCCTTCTGTGTTTCCTTATATTTCCTGAATGCTATCCTTTTCTCCTTAACCACCCGACACCTCTTTTGAGAACCATAGTGGTTTTTTCCTTCATTTTATTTTATTGATTTGCTTCACACAAAGGCTTGTTGCCTCTGCGATGGCTCTTTGGATTACTCCCCATTGCTCCTCCACCCCTTCTTCTTGCCCATTTGCTAGTGCTTTTCTAAGGCACTCTCTCATTTTCCCAAAGTCAGCCTTCCTAAAGTCCAATACTCTTGTTTTTGTTTGGCTTGACTCTATGGCTGTGTCTATTGTGAACCACACTGTTTGGTGGTCACTTGTTCCCAGATGGCTACCCAATTCTAAATCTGAGATCCTTTCTCCTTCCCAATTTGAGAGTACCAGGTCTAAGATTGCTCCCTCCCGAGTGGATTTCAACACTAGCTATCTGAGGCATGCCCCCTGTAAGGCATCAAGAATGACCCTGCTCTTGGATGTGCCTGCAGCAAAGGTACACCAGTTAACATCTGGCATATTCAGGTCCCCCATCAACAATATCTCCCCTTTTTCTTCCATTTTAAGCATACCTTCTATCATTTCCTTGTCCATTTCCTCCCCCTGAGATGGGGGTCTGTACACAACCCCCATGCAGATTGTGGTGCCATTTCCTATCTCCAGGGTGACCCATAGTGACTCATCAACCTCCTGTTTACTCTTTAGTTCTGTTGCTTTAATCCCTTCCCTTATATAGAGAGCTACTCCTCCTCCTCTTTTACCCACCCTGCCCCTCCTGTAGACTGTGTATCCTGGTATGTTGACTTCCCACTCATGGTTCTCTGTGTACCATGTTTCAGTGACTGCCACAATATCCAGGCATCCCTTTTCCATCAAGGCCACTAGTTCAGGGAGCTTGTTGCACAGACTGCGGGCATTGGTACTCATCACCTTCCATTAAATTTTTATGGCCTTACCCCTTTTAGCCCCATCCCTGTCCTTAACACCTTTTTCTGCATTTATCCCTGTCCTGCTCCCTACTGACTTTTCTGCCTTGGTGTTTACCTCTCTAACTACTGTGCTTTGTGGGGGGAGGATGGGATTTCCCTGCTCCTTTTCAGTGCCTCCCCCTTGGCTAGTTTAAATG
Organism: Neoceratodus forsteri; assembly: GCA_016271365.2. NCBI lineage: Eukaryota > Metazoa > Chordata > Ceratodontiformes > Ceratodontidae > Neoceratodus > Neoceratodus forsteri. Next base: position 572,998,521 of record CM057454.1, on the reverse strand, counting down.
CTTGCCAATGAAGCATTTAAATCTGTCACCTAGGATCCTGGATCCCCCCTGGACAGATGCAGACCATCGTGCCAGTATAAGTCTGCATCCCTCCAGGTGGCTCCCCAGTCCCCAATGAAGCCAAAACCCTGAGCTCCACACCAGTTTTTTAACCATTTATTGAATCCTATGGTGCGGAATACCCTAGCATCATTCTTGCCATAGACAGGCAGCATCTCTGAGAAGGTTACCATACATGCTACTTGTCTAAGGCCCCTCCCCAACTCCACAAACTCCTCTTGCACTGCTCTGATACCATTTACAGCCAGGTCATTTGTTCCTAGGTGGACAATGACATCCAGCTCCCTCCCATGTGCAGCTGCTCCCGCGATCCTGAGGATTCGCTTCCTGTTCCACCAAGCCATGGTGCCAGGCAGGCACCTTACCTCCCTATCCCCTTCTTCCACCACATCTACCCCCCTAATGATTGAGTCCCCCACCAGGAGTTGTTTCCTTCCCCTGTGGGGTCTCATTCCACCCTCCTGTGGGTCTCTTTTGTGGAGGTTTCCAGCATCCTCCTTGGTCTCCACTGCAGATGCCTCCATAGAGGAACCACTCTTTGCCAGAACAGCATATGAATTGTGGAGAGCTACAACTGGAGAGATGCATCTCTGTTCCACCACCCTCTCCCTCCCTGAGCCCACCTTGGTCCAACAACTCCTCTTTCTTGGCAACCTCTGAGGTAACGGTGGTGGCCGTGGTGGTCCCTGGGTGGGGAAAGAGGATTCACAAATTCTAGCCAGGTCAGCCTGGAGACAGGCAACCTCCTGCCTCAGACCAGAGAGGTGCCTACAAACATGGCAGCATCACAGCCTCCAGAATGTCTCCGGGAACACTGGTACTCCACAGCCATTGCACTGCACCACTCCCATCTTGACTTATTTTGCGTCCCCTCTCCTGTTGCTTTGTATGCTTATTGTCTCCTCCCTTTATGTATTTTTACACTTACTTTCCTACTGCCTATGTGCACTTACAACTCTCACCCTTCCTGTTCTGGGACAGGAACTTCCTGTAAAAAAGTGTAGTCTTCAGTAGTCTCCTTCCTCCATGCTTGGATTCAGACCTCCAGCAGCCAGGGGGGATAAAGAGTTGCTTTTTTTAGGTTCCTTCAAGGTTGCTGAAACTAATGTGTCTCAGTGATCCTTCTCTTCCTACTGCCAAACAGGAAGTTCCTGTTGTCAGTCAAATTCAGTGGCTATAAAACTAGAACTGGCTTAGGGTGGGAGGGTGGAGGGGTAGGAAGGAGGGTAATTAGTAAAAAATCTGTAGTTCTGGACTTCTGTTTCTTGCTCTGCAACCAGTTCTCCTCTGCCAGAAACAGCCAAAAGCTGTAATTGGAGACAGCTGCTTTTGTACACTTAAGCTGCTAAGCCACACCCCCAATTAGATTCATGCTCTGCTCTCAGTAAATTAAGCTGAAACTGCCCCTTCCTCAGAAAAAAACACATTTTTTTACCTAAATGAGACCTCCTTCTTCTAATAAAGTATCTGTTTGCTTAATCCAAACAGGCATTACTCCTGCTGAGATAGAAGTGATTAATTAGTAAAAAAATCTGTAGTTCTAGACTTCTGTTTCTTGCTCTGCAACCAGTTCTCTTCTGCCAGAAACAGGGGAAGCAGTAATTGGAGACAGCTGCTTTTGTACACCTAAGCTACAAAACCACACCCCCAATTAGATTCACTCTCTGCTCTCAGTAAATTAAGCTGATACTGCCCCTTTCTCAGAATTTTTTTTTTTACTGAAATGAGAACCCCTTCTTCTAATAAAGTATCTGTTTGCTTAATCCAAACAGGTACTACTGCTGTTGAGACAGAAGTGATTAATTAGTAAAAAAATCTGTAGTTCTGGACTTCTGTTTCTTGCTCTGCAACCAGTTCTCTTCTGCCAGAAACAGCCGGAAGCTGTAATTGGAGACAGCTGAGCTGATACTGCCCACCTTCCTCAGAAAAAACACATTTTTTTCACTTAAATGAGACCCGCTTCTTCTAATAAAGTATCTGTTTGTTTAATCCAAACAGGTACTACTCCTGCTGAGACAGAAGTGATTAATTAGTAAAAAAAATCTGTAGTTCTGGACTTCTGTTTCTTGCTCTGCAACCAATTATTTTCTGCCAGAATCAGCCGGAAGCTGTAATTGGAGAAAGCTGCTTTTGTACACCGAAGCTGGTAAGCCACACCCCCAATTAGATTCACTCTCTGCTCTCAGTAAATTAAGCTAATGCTGCCCCCTTCCTCAGAAAAACATTTTTTTATTTAAATGAGACCCCTTCTTCTAATAAAGTATCTGTTTCCTTAATCCAAACAGGTACTACTTCTGCTGAGACAGAAATGATTAATTAATAAAAAAAAATCTGTAGTTCTGGACTTCTCTTTCTTGCTCTGCAACCAGTTCTCTTCTGCCAGAAACTGTAATTGGAGACAGTTGCTTTTGTACACCTAAGCTGCTAAGCCACACCCCCAATTTGATTTACTCTCTGCTCTCAGTAAATTAAGCTGATACTGCCCCTCCTAAGAAAAAAACACATTTTTTTTACTTAAATGAGACCCCCTTCTTCTAATAAAGTATCTATTTGCTTAATCCAAAGTAGTACTACTCCTGCTGAGACAGAAGTGATTAATTAGCAAAAATATATGTAGTTCTGGACTTCTGTTTCTTGCTCTGCAACCAGTTCTCTTCTGCCAGAAACAGCCAGAAGCTGTAATTGGAGACAGCAGCTTTTGTACACCTAAGCTGCTAAACCACACCCCAATTAGATTCACTCTCTGCTCTCAGTAAATTAAGCTGATACTGCCCCCTTCCTCAGAAAAAACACATTATATTTTTACTTAAATGAGATCCCCTTCTTCTAATAAAGTATCTGTTTGCTTAATCCAAACAGTTACTACTCCTGCTGAGACAGAAGTGATTAATTAGTAAAAAAAAAATCTGTAGTTCTGGACTTCTGTTTCTTGCTCTGCAACCAGTTCTCTTCTGCCAGAAGCAGTCAGAAACTGTAATTGGAGACAGCTGCTTTTGTACACCTAAGCTGCTAAGCCACACCTCCAATTAATTCCCTTCCTATCCCCATGTCTTTCCTCCTTAGCCCTATTGTCCTTACTCCCATTCTGCCTTTTCTCTGCAGTTTTACTTATTTTAGTTTTACTGCTCTTTGGCGTTTTCTCAACCTTAGCGTCCCCTCTGCCATCGATATCATTTTGTGGGGGGACTGTTTGCCTCACTTAGCTTATTTCCACCACCACCCTTGGCTAGTTTAAATGCTTGCTGATGAAACATTTAAATGTCTCACTGAGGATCCTGTCTCCCCCCAGACAGATGCAGGCCATCACACCTGCACAGGCCTGCATCCCTCCAGGTGTAATCCTAGTCCCCAATAAAGCCAATTCCCTCCGCTTCACACCAGTCCTTCAGCCATGCATTGAATCTCTTGGTGCAGAGTACCCTGTTCTCCCCCATGTCTTTGACAGGTAACACCTTTGAAAATGTTACAGAGCATGCCACCTGTCTAAGATCCCTCCCCAACTTCCTGAAATGCTACTGCACAACCCTACTCTTATCACTTGCCAGGTCATTCATCCCCAGACAGACAATGATATCTAGCTCACCCGGGCAATTGCCATTTTTGCAAACAAATGTTACTTGTCTGCACTTTTATCATACACTTTTTCTTTCCAGCAACACACCTCACATCCGTGTTGTCTCTTCATGAACTGTCAGTGCAATTTAGTCTGTAGAAATTGTGGTTCTTTTGGCCCAGAACCTGCCATGTCATCACTGTCACTTAGTGATATACTTTACAATGGTTTTAATGTTGAGGATTGTCCCTTTTTGAGATATGTTTCACAGCTACATATGTTTACTGCTAGGCATTTCATTATATAATAATAATTAAGGTTTTTACTCTTTAGTGTTTTTATTTTATTTTTAGTTGTTTAACCAAGAGTAGCACACTAAGCTGAAGGCTTTTTTACAGGTGCAACCTGGGAGTACAGGGAAGTTAAGTGACATGCTCATGGTCACACAGTATGCATGTGGAAGCTGTGGGATTCAAACCCAGGTCTGGTCTGCTGGATGTCACCAGACTTGTAGCTCAGAGCCTTAAACCACTGCGCTATATTGCCTCCCTCAATGTTTTACAGTAAAAAGCAGAAATGTTGTTATACTGTTTCAGTTTGTTTTTTCCTAGTGTGTACTTACAGTTGTTAGCAAAATGCTATATGTTAGTATCAGAGATTCCATTGTGCCTTACATGTGTTCAGGTGCCTGCTCCATATTGGGAGTCACTCCACCACTGTGTTCATCCCCCAACAGTATCTTAGGGTGGCAAGCAATACTGGCAGTATCTAGCCCTGTCAAGGGGTCTCTAAATGGCACTGTGCCTGGCAAATAAAAGACTTATGCATACATACATACAGGATGGAAACCAGCAGTGGAAAAAATGGCACACTATATATAGTTACAGCAATTGATATGCTCAGATAGTTCCAGATAGAGTATGCACCAAATATAACAGACACCTTTTGTTCAGACAGCTGCTTATAGCAAACAATTCATGATTGCAAAATACCATTTTCTATAGAATTCCATTATAATGCCTATGCTTCCAGGATATTAGAGCCACTGGCCCAAATATTCAAACTGCACCCAGCTGTGGTGCAAGCTTGGGCGCAGCTCAACTTGGTTGCACAGGTGTGTGGACTAAGCGATGTTCAAAGGAGCTGCGCCATGGCTCAGCAGCTTTAAATATCACATCCTGGCCACCCCCAGTGTACATGGTGCAGTGGCACTGTGCCAGCGCAAGTGGCCAGAGTGGAGCATGGAGATGCGCTAGCACAAGTTCCATTGCGCCATGCACAGCACCCGCGATATTCAAAAGTTGACATGCAAATTGGGAATAATTTATGCAAGACACACATGGGGCCATTTGCATGTCATTATGGCCCCATTTGCATGCAGGTGCGCCTATCCCCAATGACTTGCACCTGGCGCCCTGCCAGGAACAGCCATCAGGGACCGACGCCTCCTGCAGCCCAATCGCGGGCATCTGTAAAAATAAAAAACCCTGTCCAATATCTCTGGTGGTCCAGTGGACCGCTTTCTGCCCGATCGTGGGCATCTGTATTAATATAACCACCCCCGGCCAATATCCCTGGTGGTCCAGTGGACTGCTTTCTGCCCGATCATGAGCATCTGTTTTAATAATAAAAAAAACCCCGTCCAATATCCCTGGTGGTCCAGTGGACTGCACTCTGTCCAATCACAGGCATCTGTTTTAATAATAAAAAAAACCCGGCCAATATCCCTGGTGGTCCAGTGGACCGCACTATGCCCGATCGCAGGCATCTGTATTAATATAAAAAAAAAAATGGCCAATATCCCTGCTGGTCCAGTGGACCACATGCTGCCCAATTGCAGGCATCTGTAAAACAGAAAACGTCCTATTACCCTGGTGGTCTAGGGTACCCCTCTCCCCACTTGCTCACTGAACACCACCGCCCCACTTCCCCCCCGGTCAGCAGACAGGTGGCAGCACCCCACCTGCCTGCTGCCTTGCCGCCCACCGACTGACACCTCAGTAGGGTTGCACGCCTATTGGTTCACAATGTGAGCCAATGGGCATGCAGCCCCTACCGTACTACACATTCCAGATATGTGAATTATTTCATTCACATATCTGGACTGTATACAGTAAGGAACTCATGCCCGATAGCTCACACTGTGTAACAATGAAACATCACAGACTACCGGTGTCGGTCGATGGTAAGCGAAGCGACGAGGCGGGTGGGAGCTTCCACCACGCTAACTGACCGAAAGCGGTGGTGGGGCTCAGTGGGTGGGGAGGAGGGACCCTAGACCACCAATGGCACATTTGTTTTACAGATGCCAGCGATCAGGCAGCTGCGGTCCTGGACCACCAAGAATATTAACTGTTTATATTAATAAAGATGCCCATGATCGGGCAAGTGCGGTCCACTGGACCACCAGGATATTGGACGAGATTTTTTTTATTATTAAAACAGATGCCCGCGATCGGGCAGAAAATGGTCCACTGGACCACCAGGGATATTGGATGTTTTTTTTTTTATTATTAAAACAGTTGCCCACGATCGGGCAGAGTGCGGTCGACTGGACCACCAGGGATACTGGACGGGGGGGGTTTATTAAAATAGATGCCCATGATCGGGCAGAGTGCGGTCCACTGGATCACCAGGGATATTGGATGACGTCTTATTTTACAAATGCCTGTGATCGGGCATGGGGGGTGCCGCCAGGTGCAGCCAGAACTCGGGTGGCCACCCACAGGTGGCAGCTGCCATGTTGCACCCTGCAATGTGGCAGCTCACCTGTGGGTGGCCATCAGTTGTTCCTTTTTTTGGGGGCTTAACTTTGTGCTGGCACAGGTAGGGGTTGCGGATGCATGGCGCTGCACATCCCAGGCTGAATATCAGGCTGTGCAGGTTATGCATGGGCATGCCCCCCCACCTATGCCTGCGTACATTACTGATGTGCTCCGGCGCATCGGGGTTTGTGCCGCGCACTTTTCCCTTCTGAATTTCATGCCAGGGCACATCAGTGGGTTGTAGCTGCTGTTGCGCCATCGCGGCCTGCGCACTTTGAATATCTGGGCCACTGTATATACCAGTCGCCAGACCCACTGATTAACCTTTGAGTAAGTGTTAATCAGGTGATAGGATGACTGGGCTCAGCTCACCTTGCTAGATAATGCATTTCCTTGTTAGCAGAGCTCCTCAAATCATGGCAAAACACAATGGTTTGACAGTGCTATGCAAAGTTGAGATCCTGTCTGAGACAGAATCATTACCCAAGCTCAGTCTTAGGGACCTGTCTATTCACTTTGCTGTCCCTAAATCTACACTGAGTGATCTTGTGAAACAAAAAGAAAAGCTTTTGGGTGAGTGGCACACCAACAGTAATCCAGATAGAAAATATAAGAAGGAGGAAAACGCTGCGAGATCAAGGAAGTACTGTTAAGATGGTTCACAAATACCGGGAGCTTTAATCAGTGGCCCTCTGCTTCTACATAAAGCTCAGCAGTTAGCCAGTGCACTAAGAAAAACCCATTTCAAACCATCTGATGGCTGGCTGACCCAATGGAAACACCAGCATAACACCAGGTTCAAAAATGTGCATGGAGGCATAAAACCATTAATAAAGATGAAACAGGCTTTTTTATGAGTTTCAAATGGAACACTTACAGTATGTTTAAGGCTGAAACTGCAATGGGTTAAGAAAAAAAAGCAAAGGAGAAGATAACCATACTATGCACTTGTAACATGTCAGGAACTGACAAAAAAACATTTGCTTGTTGTGGGGAAATCAGCACAATTCCATTGTTTTCAGGGGGTCAGTAACCTGCCTGTTGTCTGTCACAGCAACCATACTGCATGGATGACAGCTGAAATCTTCAGTGACTGGATTAGAACTTGGAGCCATCAGTTAAAGGGGGATCCTTGCATAGCCACAGTTAAAACTACTGATTCCTTCTGCACCCATCTGCAGAACTGCACGTACAGTAGATATATTTTTTTGTATATTACTTACTTTAAAATGTTATTGTATGCATGTCAGATATGTCATCCTGATCACGCTCCATGTTCTGCAATCTGTGACCCCAAGCTCTATGACCTCCACAGGAAATGATGCAAGCGAGGGGCACATTTGCTTTACTTCTAGTGCATCTCTAGACTAATTTGCTTGCTTTATGCTGATAACATTCCCTCACTGAAACATGGAGACTTTCTTAGAAGGTACTTTTAAAATATAAATTATGAGAGATGGACCTTCTTGCAGCACCACAATAACATTCAGGTTAATGGAGTTCTTTTTTTTTGGTCTGTGCCTGAAAAGTGAAACTGTCTCTCTTCAGGCATGCAGGCAAGGGATAGTGTGAGTGTTACATTTCCCAGTGTCTCACTCTGTCTCCTCAGTACCTACATGTGTGATTTACTGAACACTGATGGTGTTATTATGACAGAGCAACATTACTCGGTCTGTTGACATAGTTTACTGCAGTCTGTTTAAAAAAAACTGTTTTTGCATGGAACAGAGTAATGAGCTCTATCCAAAGGAAATGGAATATGTGCAGTGCAGACTCTAGGGTTGGTTTAGGAAATAGTGTCACAGTACTGCACTCCATCATGTTTATATCCATTGAGAAATGACAAGCTACAATGGGCAAAACGCCTAACTGGCTTGCAACAATCCTGTGAAGCCTATGTACTGCAGGCAGAGCATTTCTCTTGGGATATCCTAGAAGTGTCAGGGAATATCTGACCATATGCACTACTGCAACTGTACAATGTAAACATACATGGCTGTGATGATGCAGATATCATATGCAGCAAAACACCTTTCACATGTGTGCCATCATACCAGATACAGCATAACATGCACAGGACAAAAACATGACCAGCATATGTGTCACAATGTCACAAAATGGAACTGTACCAGTCAGGCAATGCAAGCTATACACATGATACAATAATGACAGTACACATATACAGCAATACTGTACATATCTCACTGCAAGACCGTCTTTACATCATGGAACTTATGGTGCTGGACATGCATGATAAACATAGAAGATGATGTGCTGCGTACTGTGAATATGCCACACAATAAAGACTGAAAATGTCAGTAACAATGTGCAGGTAAGATAGCATCAAGAAGAGACTGTTTGGAGGGAGATCTTCACCTTGTCTGATTCCTTTAGTCAGAAACGTAGTACAGTATAGTGGAATATTGTCAGCTATAAAGTAACTCAAAAGAAAGAAAGAACCATCCTCTAGTAAATCTGAGATTCCAAATATAAAAAACAAGAACCTGTTCATAAGTTGCAATTTTGCCTTGCCAGAGAATGCCAAAGATAAATCTGTATGAATGCCATTTGGAGTAAGTTCAACAGCTGTTCACTGACCTACGCAGCCAGTATAGTGTTATGCTTATGTAACTGTGCTCGTTTTGGTTGTGGCCATTCGCACTCTGTATTCCAGAGGAATTACCACCCTGTAGGAGTATGAAAGCAAGAAACCCTTGGAGAGAGTTCTGCCCCTAGAGGTGCCGCAGGACGGTTCCCATGGCTAAAGGTACCTTAGGAATCCCCCTAAGGAGAGAGCACTGCCACTGGAGGAGGAAGAGGAGGAGAGGAGGAGAGGATGGTGGGGCAAAGACAAAATGCTTCACAGTGAGGCTGAGGGGAACTGCAAGTGGCTGGCTGCTTGGTCACCAAACTACAGGCAAAGCATTTCAATTCACTGACCTACGCAGCCAGTATAGTGTTATGCTTATGTAACTGTGTTAGTTTTGGTTGTGGCCATTCGCACTCTCCATTCCACAGGAATTACCACCCTGTAGGGGTACGAAAGCAAGGAACCCTCAGAGAGGGTTCCGCCCCTAGAGGTGCCACGAGATGGTTCCCGTGGCTAAAGGTACCTTAGGAATCCCCAAAAGAAATGTAGCATCATCCCCAAAAGGAGGCAACATGATGCATATGAGCAAACAGTAACAGTGACTTAGAAGCAGTAACTGCAACATAGTAGTAAAGAATAGTGATGGCTTGCATTGAGAGAAGGGGATCCCCTAAGGAGAGAGGGAACAGCAGAACATCCTCCACCTCCATCCAACAACAGAACCTACCTAAGGAAACTAGGGGAAACAACTATGCTAACTAAGTGTTATGACCTGAGGCAATGGAGGAGAGGAAAAAAACCCTATGAGGTGGAAATCTCTGGGAATCCAAGGCCTAGGTCACCTTCCCTCCAGGCTTCGGAAAAATGTATTTAGTGATGGCTCTGCAGCTGCAATTTGGAAAACCCAATTAAAGGGAAGTGGAAAAGAATCCAATTTGGAGTGAGGCTCTCACTCAAACCCTATAGCGGGAACGTCATGGAAGGTTGCGAGAAAACTCTGCAACAATACGTGCATCCAAGGCACAGGAGGAGACCAACAAATGCTGAGGCACTCATCTGGCTTGTCCACTCTAAATGAAACCAGGTGAATCAGAGGCAGTAGAGGGAAGACTGTGGTGAAGGTGCCTTGCTAGGGAAACCACTAAAGTCAATGGCCAACCATTATAGTGGAACACTAGAGCCAAAGGAGATTGTCATAACCACGCTTCACCGCTAGTCTTAAATTCTACACCAGGAGCTGCTGTCGTGTAGCAGGCAGCTAAAGCCAAGTTCGGGGTGAGGACATTCCCAGCTATGGGCCAGGTGAGAAGGATCCTGCCCCAAGTTGGACACGCTCGATGACGTGGACTAAATGCAGAGCGAGGCCGTCAACTACAGGAACCTGCACCAGATTAGAATGACTGGCATGCCCCAGAATTGATTGAGAGCTGTAAAGCTGGTGAGCTGAATGAGCATGGCATGCTGAGATCATAATGAGCATTGAGTGCTGAGACCTTACAAGGTCGAATGCAGATTGAGAGCAGTAGAATCCCAGGCCCAAGCCCAGGGGATGGCACTAGGCATGAAGCAATGGTTTGCGCAAGCAAGGAGCAATGGTTGTGTAAGCAAGTGTGGACCTGATAGGTCAGTAAGCAGTAGTAGTAATAGGTGGACCTGCATAACAACTGTATAGCAAGTAAACAGCACTGAGCTGGGGCAAGCCAACCAGACATAAATAGCCAAATCAAGGTGACAAACTCTGAGGATTTTCGGCAGCAAAGACAGGATGTAGAACAGAATTAATTAACCACATAGGCCACGAACCCCCAAACACCTCCCAGTCCCCACCGTAGGACAAACAAGGAGGCGATGAAAGGCCGAGAACCACATGCAGATATAAAAGCTAATTTAATAGCCTCAGCAGGAGCTTCAGTTAACCTCAGAGTAAACAAGGTAGACTAGGAATTGCTGTAAGCAATGCAGCAACAGGAAGCAAGTAGGCCTGTACAGCAGTAGTAAATAAATGAGTACACTGAGTTGTAAGTGAAAATAAAGGAGGCATAATGATCTTAAGCATTGTCAAACAGGCAATGCAATGAAATTGCAGCAATGAAGTAAGTAGAACAAGCATGAGTAAGCTGTATGGCTAGGTTCAAGTAATCTGAGTCAGGTGAGAGCAATAAAATATGCCACATGGACTAGCTATAGTTGAGTAACTGAAAGCTAGCATTATGAGCTCTGAATAGCAGTATGCTAGGAGCATGGAAAAGCCCCCCCAAAAAGGAAGGAAGTATACACAACCGAAGGCAAAATACAAACCAAAGCAGGAAAACAAACACAGAAGCCCTGCAGAGACAAGCAAGGGGTGGAGGGGGGGGCTCCAACCAGGGGGGCCCGACCAGCTCAGGTATCAAACCAGCAGAGCCTTTGGCTGGAAAGACAAAATGCTTCACAGTGAGGCTGAGAGGAACTGCTTATATAGCTCAGGAAGTGGGAGTGGCTGGCTGCTTGGTCACCGAACTACAGGCAAAGTCTTTCAATTATCTGCAGTGGTGAACGAGATTCTGTACCTTAAGCCCAAAGCTTTGCCAACTGCTCACAGTGACTAGGAGATGGAGCCAAAGAAACAGGGGTCCAGACCAATGGATGCCACTATGGTTCATTCTATATTGCAGCACCTGGAAGTTAAGATAGATGGCTTTCTGGCAAAAACGTCAGCATCCTACTAGCTCTCTTGACTGCACTGTTGCACTGCCTGGCCACCTTTATGTCATCTGATATGATTCCCCCCAGGTCTCTCTCCTGCTTGCTTGTTGTCAATACCACTCTACCTACGCATAGGTGCCGGAAGATAGTAAAAACTGAGGGGGCGGAGGCTCAGAGGGGCACTTATGAGAGTAAAAAGGGCACTTTTTCTACACTAGTTTTTGCCATACAAAAATACAATAAATCATGTACACACATCATAACATTAAGAGTGCAGTCCCATATAGGAATGTTTATGCAACTACAGACATACGAATGTGCCAGCAGAAATAGACCACCCAATCTAAGTCTGCTCAGGTGAGCAGCTATATTAAGAAAGCAGCTGTCAACCCATTCCCTCCAATAGCTCCACATGACGTTTGAACCATACATTGCTTAACCTGTTACAGTGGTTGACCAGGTGAAATGAAGAGATGCCATAGTAATGTGTATCACCAGTCCCAAGCATGCAATCTTCACACTAATGAGTTAGGAGTTTTTGGTTCCATTAACTTCGGGATAGAAGTTAGCAGTTAAGCCCAACCACCAGTGACAAGGTAAACTCCTGAGGCTGGGGAAATAATGACACAGAGCCATTAAGTTTACACAGCTAATTTATTAATGAATCACAGTGTACAATGTAAAGTGTATTTATTAGTGAATCATAGTATACAATGACAGTAAACAATATTACAACAATATGGGTATAAAACAGATTTAACAGCAAAGTCTGGATGGAGGAGTAGGATACATTTGGAAATGGGACACTGTTCCCTAAGAATTCAATAAAGGAAAGCCATCTGCTCATTCATTCCTGTTCTGTTGCTATTGCATACCACAGACTCACCCAACCAACCAATTTACCATTACATCTATACTTCTGCCATGAATTAATCCTCTGGATGCTCTAGTCACCACTTCAGGCTGGTATGCATGTACAAGCCTTCACCAAGCCCTGGTGGCCACCAAATCATCCCATGAATACTCTGGTCATCACTTCAGGCTGGTATGCCTGTACAAGCCTTCACCACCAAATTATCCCATGAATACTCTGGTCACCACTTCAGGCTGGTATGCCTGTACAAGCCTTCACCAGGCTCTGGTGGCCACCAAATCATCCCATGAATGCTCTGGTCACCACTTCAGGCTGGTATGCCTGTACAAGCCTTCACCAGGCCCTGGTGGCCACCAAATCATCCCATGAATGCTCTGGTCACCACTTCAGGCTGGTATGCCTGTACAAGCCTTCACCAGGCCCTGGTGGCCACCAAATCAACCCATGAATGCTCTGGTCACCACTTCAGGCTGGTATGCCTGTACAAGCCTTCACCAGGCCCTGGTGGCCACCAAATCAACCAATCAACCAATTTACTACCAAATTTATACTTCTGCCATGAATGAATACTCTGGACGCTCTGATCACCACTGCAGGCTGGTATGCTGGGCAAGTCATTCCCAGGCCCTTTTGGCCACCACATCAACCAACTAACAAATTTACCACCATATGAATTGTTCCCTAAAGTAAAGATTTTCAGTATCAGATTTTTCCGAAAAAGTTACGTCGTCTTTCATTTCGTTGCACAAACTCCCGAACAATTTGTGTCCGATCCAACTTGCCTGTTCTCTCTTTGTGAATGTTCAACAGCATTAGGTGATTGTACCTCTTCTCTGTCATGGTGCTTCTTAAGTAAGACTTTATCCTCTGCTGTGTTGAAAAGGATTTCTCCCCAGTTGTTGTACTCATTGGGATGAGGAGGTAAATTTGAATGAGCTTCACTACTTCTGAAAACAGTATCTGCTGCTAGCATTCTTTTCCCACTACGGCATCAACAATGGTGTTGATTAAAGTTACTGCCCTCACCTCTGGCAAAACCTGCTGCACAAGTCCTGGGAGCAAGTTCAGTTGTGCTTTCAGAATGTCAATGTCCAAGTCCTTATCTCCATACAACTGTGTAATCTGAGAAGGAACTGAAAACGCCTTTGCATTGGCTGCTTGAAGCAACTAATTCTCCATGGATGACAGCAAAGTGTAGGTTTCTTGATCAAAATGTTGGTCTAGTTCAACAAGACAAGCATCAATGGCTTCGTAGTACATCTGTCGATACCAGTCCTTAGCAGATTCGGGATGGTGATGCGATGCACTACCATGTTGCAGCCTTGCTGGCACATAGCGCTGTCTGGGGAGTTTTGGCTCCTTCACATTTTTCAGTAGTTGTGCTTTCTCTTTGATGCCTTCATAGACCTGGTAAAAGTCATCACGATGGCTTTGTAAATTTTTCTTCAGGGAGTTTACATTCATCATTGTACTTTCTGCTGTCAATGTTTTTGTTTACAAGATTGAAGCCACTTGTTCTGATACACTGAATATATTGTATGCTACAACCAGTCCAAAATAGGTCAGAAACTTTTTCATCACTGACAACAGGCCTTTGACCTTAGTTCGTACATCCGTAGATTTGTCTTGTTCCAGCTCCTCTAAGGTTTCATAGAATGCTCCATAGTTTTTGAGAACTAACTTGATACTCTTTGTTCGTGCTGCCCATCTTGTTGAACAAAGTAAGTGCAGGCCTTCTATCATCATGTAAGGGTCCTCACTGTCATTCACTGCAATATTTTCATAAAGAGCCAGCCTCTGTGGTGATCCCTGAATCAACACACTTAAATTCTGGACAAAGCTGAGGGCATCTTCGATGGCATCACTTGTTTTGCCACAGTTTTGCAACACCAGGTCCAAGGAATGATTTGCACAATGCTAGTGGATGTTCTCTCTTAATTCTTGTTGCAGTTCCAGAAATGCATCCACTCATATTTACTACTCCATCATACGCCTGTCCCCTCATGTTGTTGATTGGTAAATTACATCTTACTAAAACATCCTTTATGGAACTGGTGATGGATTCTGCATCAGTCTTTGCCATTTCATACATCCCAATAAAATCTTTATGTATAACAAAATGGGGCAGGGGAACCCATCGTATACATATTGTCATCTGTTCATGTTGGCTAATATCCTGAGATTCATCTGCTATGAGTGCATACAGCTTTGATTCATTGCGTATCTCTTCCAGAAGGTTCCTCATCAGCTGATGTGCCATGAGTTCCATGACTTCATTCACAATATCTGAACTCTGATATTTCCCTTCCTGGATCCATCTCAGTAGTTCTGGTATGTCAACTGCCCTACTCAGCATTTTCTGCCTCAGGTTGCTTTCCTCTTCTTCTTTGCCATGAATTGCTAGTCCTTGCCGAACTAGAAACTGTATTGCATTTAGCTGTTTCAGGAACATTTCTCAGTTTCTCACCTGTTCCTGTGCAAGATGCTGGCTGAGCTGAACACCAACATTCATCCTTGTGTTGTTGAATGCAGTATACTTCTCAACAGCTTCACGGTGGAATAATGATGTCTGATGTTTCTTAAATTTGTCAATTGCTTTCTTCCAATCACTAAATCCTGATGAAATGTAGGTCGTTTCACCACAACGACTGCCTGTGATTAGTTTTCTTTCCACTGCTGCCTGACAGTAGTAGCAGAACACATATACTTTTGAAACATAGTAGGTTAGCCAGCTGAAAGATGAAAACCACTGTGTTTGACAAGTTCTTGTTTCACTTCTCCCATTGGTTTGATGGACGTGTCTATAACACTGCTTGGTTGAAAAATACTGTTAACATTGTGGCAACAAACAGAAGAGCAGGAGGGGAGAGACAAAGAGACAGCAGATTCAAAAACTGTTGGTTCAACTGCAGTTACCCAGGTTTTCTCAGAGCAGGAAGGGAGAGACAAAGAGACAGGAAATTCAGACACTGCTTCAACTGCAGTGACCCAGGTATTCTCAGAACAGGAGGGGAGAGACAAAGAGACAGAAGATTCAGGCATTGGGTCAACTGCTGTGAGCCGAGTATTCTCAGAGACATGCATGATGTTGCCATCACTATTGCTGTTCATGGGGAACAGCTCTGCAGCTCAGTTTTCTGTATCAGAGTAGGCCTTACCATCCAGGGGCACTGGAATAGCAGCTGCAGGAAAATCCTCATCAGGCAAGGAACATGTTAGTTCTGGCACTGATGCAGCATTTGAAACAAACATGGCTGCATTTGACTCTATCGAAGCCATTGGCAGTGAAGCTGTATGCACAGTTACATTGTCACTTACAATCAAGGTACAGCTGACAGCTGCAGTGCTTGTGGCAGTGTCAGTGATATTATTCTCAGCAGCGATGTCCCTTGCATGCTCTGAAGATATTGGTATCTGGGCACTCCCAAACCAGTTATTTAGTTTTCTTGGCATCTTGGCAGCAATATCAGCCAGTTGTTTCTCCATCAGTCTTTTTCATCTCTCAGACTGTGACATATTTGAATGCAATGAGACCGTGCAGGCTCTGAGAAAGAATTTTGTGTATACAGTTTAGTGAACCCATCCGATTACCATCTTCTGATAAGGCACTGCAGCATGAACACTAAGCACGCTAGCAACAAAATGTCTATGGCACAAAAAAAACATTTTTTTATATCTTGCCTTTCCTCGCCCCCCCCCAATCTTTGTCAATAGTTAATACTACTACTAGGGCTACTTTAATTAGATATTCTTGGCTAGTGATCCATGCATCAAAATGCTTGTGTACTGCACCACTAGTGTACAAGATATGAGAGTCCAATAAAATTTATAATGCATGATTTGGCTGGTACTGACAATGAAACTATTATTTTTTTATAATGCATGATATGGCTGGTACTGACAATGAAACTATTATTTTTTATGCCACTGTTACTCAGTTACCCAACAGTTACAATGGCAGGGCTTTTGTCATGTCCATGATTCAGTATTGTGAAATTTGCCTCCTCCTCCCATATGTCACATATCAGCCAACCTCTCCCAGCAGCTGCAACTCACAGAATTTTCAAATGCCCCCCAACTTCCCCAACTCTTCCTTCTCTGAAATGCTTACTACCCTTGCTGCTGGGTCCTCAATTCCCTATCACTGCCTAGCTCTTCAACCAAGGGCGGGGACGGAGAAAGGCCAAAGTTCAGTGCACACAACCACTATACGCTATTCACCCAACATTGAATTGTTTTAATATGAGAATCACATCAAACCTCAGTTTTTTTATAAACGGTGCCCACACGGAGAACTTTGACATAGTAGTACTGCTTTTTAACAACACTCCCTATACCACTCACAGTGGTTTCTCACACAAGTCGTGCAGAGTGCCAACTTCATTTACCACCCCTGAACACATCAGTGCCTACTCCAATCCAGTCCAACATGCAAGGCAGATTCCATGCCATTGTCTGCCAGTGCCACCACAAACAAGTGCCACACTAAGTAAACAACAACATGAATCATTAATCATTCTAAGCACTCTTACAGCTGCCTCCTCCATACCCAGCTCACTTTACAGACACATTTGTACATCACCACTTATTTTTAATGCAAATAAGGCTCCTTAGATTTCTGAGATGTTAGTCCTGGCAATCCAAGCAATTAGAACAATTAAAAACACTTACTTGCACAATCTCCTAGTAAATGCTATGCTTTAAGTTTTTAACTGGAAGATTATTTTAATCAACAGTTTCAGCCATGTATATATTTGTACATATCTGTACATAAACTGGCAGTATTTTTATTATAAGATGTGTCAGCCAGCGTGAACTGTTTATTGTCCGTTTTGATGGCACACCTCAAAATAGGTCTTCAGCCTAGTGTGGCTGATCTGTTAACTAAAACAAAATAAATAACAAATGGTGCTAGAATGAAAATGATGCTAGATTGGTCTGTCAAACCTTGTGCTCCCAGATGCCAGATCTACAGGGATGGCTGTATTTAACAGAGAAATAGACCAGTCAAGAGTGGGAATAGTTATGACTCACTTGCATGTTATACAGCAAACTGAACCAGAACTCATGTTCCACAAGAAATAGGGTTAAAAACATACCCCTTATACACTAATTGTGCAGTTTTCTGTGAAGTATGCATCTAACTCTTTTTCCCCCAGGACACACCATAAAACAAGCTGCTGTCATCTCATTTTTGTATAAATGAATACAAATCGCACCCATGCTCTGTATTTCATATTCAGCACATCATTGACCAATAAAGGATTTAAGTTGTTTAGTTTGAGGTAGATCCAGAAGTAAATGGTGGTGTGATACCTTTTATTGGACCAGCACAGATGTTATAAAAACAGTGTTTATGCTTTCAGATCATTACGCTTTCTGACTATTTTGGTGAGGTCTACCTTCAAAAAGAGATTTTGCTCAAGAGACTGTCATGTTAAAATTTATAAATAAATAAATGAATAAACCATTCTTTATGTCTTTAGTCTCCTTTCACTAACTTGCTTATTTTTCCCTAGGTCTTCTTCATCCTGTTTTGACCTCTCTTGGGATCTCTTACTCCTCCCTCCTTCCCACACTGTTAAGTGTTATGACAACTGCTGGACAGGGCACAATTATGTATTTATCTATTGTTTTTTTATTCTTTGTTCACACACTATGACTGTTGCTTTCCAGTAGACCATGCCACTCTGCATAATGTATGTCACTCTGTATAAACATACATGATACTGGCATTGGCATAGGCATTCAGCAGAAGGCAACTGAGGTTATTACAGCCCTGTGCCCAAGTCTGCTGCTAGCTTCATGAAGCACCTGCACAGCTTTTTCCCCACTGATTTGATGCCTATTCCCCAAGTTCACAAACCCATTTACATTCATTGGAAAGCAGAAAAATGTAAGTTTTACTGCAGCTTTTTCTCCTACTAAACAAATAACACATTGCACACCCTGGTACAATAAGTAATTCAGTCTGTCACTATACATGGGACAGTGGATGGGAGACTATGCACAACCAGTGTCTTGTGACACTGAGGGGTTCTGATACCCTGTGACCTTGAGAGTGATGCTTGAGGGGTCCATGGGAGTCTGATCCCTGAGGTGGCACAACACACTGGCTGTACATAGTTAATCCACTATTCTATATAGTGTGTGGGCATCCATGCCTATTTCTGACACTGCACTTTGTTTCAGTGAACTGCTGGTTTGGGGGGCACTTGAGGAGTGGTGGTAAGCCCAAATTATTAACAGTGTGATGCTGATGTTTGACTCTTGAAACATGAAACTGTGGGAGTTATAATACATAAATACATACATACACACACACACACACACACACACACACACACACACACACACACACACACACATTTATTTGCATATAGGTTGAAACTAACCAAGTCATTAGCAGGAAGGTGCGATTGGTATATTTCAGAAATATTAACTCATTATTTCAGGGAGGGGCATTCCACCTCCTATATTATAGCACATCCATACCACAATATAATATGGTGACTACGATTATGTATTCATGAAAAATAAAATTAAATGTTAATTATTTTATTCGGACCACCCCCAATAAAAACACAACTGCACTAGATAGAGGTGTTAAAGCTGCTACCGAGCTGCCTACCCTGAATGAATAGAATTAAAAAAAAAAACCTAAGAAGTCAGTGTTAAGTTCTACCAATTTACCACTTTGCGACTCGTCTCTGCTGGCTGAGGCATTTAACAACAAGCAGGTGTCAGTTTCTTTTGCAGATTCAAAAGCAAGGAGCTAGGACAGAGCAAGGGCAAGCATGTTATAATGTGCACGCAACAATTAATTCCATTCTGCAGCAGGGGTGTAGCCAGGAATTTCTGAGGTGCACACCAACTGGACCCCACTGCTACCCACCCACCCCTGTTAAGGTGAGCTACACCTCCTCCACAGCCAATGCCCTCTCAGATGCTAGCATCATTTTCTGTGCTGTATGCCAGCACACCACCACCCCACCAACACCGAGGTACAAACATACTCCATACTAGACATGCTACCACCACCAACAGGTGTCAGACTAACAGACTGGCTTTTGGTGACAATATTGCATTGTGACAAGCCTCTGTACCTCAGCAAGGTAGCCAGTTCCACAGAGGTCCATTCACACACTCCACACTAGACATGCCACCGCCACCACCAGATATTTCCATTCCAACTTATTTACTCAGACTATCTCAGCTTTAATACAACATTCCACTTCCAGTGGGCTCCTGCTTTAGTTCTACCCAAGATCACATCCCAGTCAGTGCCCATAGTGGGATTTGAACCTTTGATCTCCAGGTTCCAAATCTGGTGCTCTAATCAAATAGATCACAATCACACTGTACACCACAGTTGTAAGTGACTAGTTTTCCTGATCCCCAAGCATAAATACCTAATAACTGGGGAGTGTTTTCTCCCATAGGAAACCCCAGTTATAATTCACCATTATACACCGGGGTTCCCTCACTCCATGCATGCACCTCCCTCCACTTTCTCCTCATATAGCACCACCAGACACTTGGCCATCACCACTCGACGTTAGCAGTAAGTGCATTTTAATTAAAAAAAAAACTTGCCACACAGCAGTTGACTTTTCGTCCTCGGTAAACAAGCAATCCTCCATTAAAATAAAAAAATGAAAAAAGAAAAGCGTTCTGCAGCTGCTTAGTATCCATCCGCAGACAGGCTTCAACCCTCTTGCCACCCTTCCTACAGTCCTTCTCCCCCCCTACCCTCTTCCCTCTCCCTATGACTCTGGCACTTCTTATCTGTTGTCTATTTTCTCTGACAAATGCTGCTGGCTGCCTTGTTACAATGCTACCCTTGAACTGTATTAATCTGTACTAAGTTTGCAATGTCCACATTGTTGTAATGCCTGTCTTGATGTTCCCCATAATTTGTATTTCTCTGACATGGAACCTTTGTAAAAGAGCCATGGCTCAAAGGTATTTGTAATCCTAGACTTGATAAATAAAATAAATAAAGCCCTACAATAGTGCATTGCTGCCTTAGAGGAGTCCCAGACTGTCAATTGGTATATATGTAAATCTCGCAGGCTTCATTTTGCCCCTACTGCTTCTTAAGACTGTCATGTCCACAGCCACTTGCACTTTATTTTGACTGCTTTAAACAGACTGAATTACCAGAACACTGGCCATTTTATTTTATATAATTGCTTCCTGCCGAGAGGGAATTGAAAGGTCATAAAAATATGCTTAACCATCATATAATTGTTGTTACAGCACCATATAAATTGTTTAAAAATATAGTGTGGCATCATCTTAAAAAAAATGCGTGTCTTTCTGAGACCGACATGTTTTAAAGGGTCCTCTGCTAATAATAAAACCATACCTGTTGTATATATTAAATACGTACAGTAAATACCTTTACTTCATCAAGGCCATGACAAGCTCCATGCAGGAGTTTCATGAGAAAGGCACTGCAAGCTGTATGTCTTATCCGGATCTTACTTTTCATACACTGTAAATGACTTTAATCATTTTCAATAAAAAGGCAATAAAGGTTGCAACTAAAGATATTGAGGAGAAGTGTAACTCGATTTATCAGCTTTCCAATGCAGGGGTGATTTGTTATCGACTGCAGGGTGCAGTGATTTACAGCCTAATTTTCAAACTTGATGAAGTGGAACTGAAATCTCTAGGACTTGTCAGACAAGGTGGTATTTAATCGATAGCACTTAAAAGATTGCACAATTCAACTTTATTGAAGTTCAAAGGCACAAGTTTGTGATACACACCAACATCCTTAAAGGAACCATAAACCAAGCCGATATATCAACCAAATTATATCAATGTGTCAAAATCAAATAGCGATTGGGTTAAACATAATCAAAATAACCTGAAACAAAGTGTAGGATCTGCCATGGCCAAATCAAAAGTCAGCTCCAAGGCATTTGGTCAAAACAATAAAGTAGGTTTAAATTGCTAAGCCTGTGCTCATAAGGTATTTTTTTTTGAAAAGGCAGGGACACATACTTGTTAAAAACGAACTCCTCTGATTATGAAAACAAATTATTCCACAATTTCTTGTAAAAGCCCACCCATCTGAGGCTATTGTCCACTATTTTATTCAAGGCACATGCTGTACAGATATTAGCATTATGATACTTTTCTTTTACTTATTTGGCAGGTGTAAGAATTAAAAAAAATATATTTACACACACACACACACACACATATACTGTATATACATACATACATATATACATACACACACACACACACACACACACACACACATATCACATAAACAGTTCCTGTTCAAAATAGAGTCACTAAAGACATCTTATAGAAAATAAGCTGCACCGAAAATGTAACCCTATAAAAATATTAATTTATCATTGGCTTCAAGATGTGAAAATTAAATGCGAAACTGAGCAGCTCTCCATTTCAAACGTTTAATTTCAGGGTCAATCAATATTGCAGGTTATTTGATAATATATTGCTTAAAGAGTCTGTTAATTTACCAAAACCATGTTTTTTAAGGATCCCTTACATTTCATATAGACTTCTTTAAGTTCCCAGGCAAAGAGAGAAACATGTTTTTTCTCGTGCTAAAACTCCAGTTATCCCAACAACAAATAAATATTACAGTTAAGTATAAATTTGCTCAAAAATGGACACCCTTCCTTTCAAGTCCTAGGAAGGGGGTGGGGGTCAAGTCCGTTGTTCAGGTAGTGAGTGCCACTAGTCACAGGAATTTAAAAAAGCCAGATGTGCAGAGTCAATAGAGAGAGACATGATATATACATAATTATGTTAGCATCAGTATGTGGTCGTTTGAACTCCCGACAGTGCAAGAGTCTGTCAAGAAGATTTTTTATTGACTGCTGGTTTAGGGGGTTACATGAAATAAAAGCCAATGCTCTGTAAATGGATTTGCTCACTCACATTACATGACTGCAGGAATACTAAGGCAGCGTTCAGCAGTTTGGGATTGCAGCCCAATATAATGCCCCATAAATAACTCCTCAAATCAGACATCATCAAATACCACCCTCAGGTGAAGGCAAATAAACGTGACTTACTAGTAGTGGCATGGTACAGTGACAAAGTTGAGTTCTGTTGCACTGCCACCATCGATTCTCCTTCCCACAGACTCCAGTCATGACGATCAGTAGCTTCCTCCTCTTCAGGCTCCTCTCTGACTAGCTACCTCCTCTTCAGGCTTCTGCCGCTCCTCTCCAACTCCGTCCAAGTTATCAAGCGTCACCATGGGTCCACGGTCACACTGGCACCAACTTGCTGCCGCAGCTGCAAAAATAAAGAAGCACTGTTAGTCGCTCGCTGGTTCTCCACGTCTCGACTCGAGTAGTCCACAATCCACGTCTCATCTCCAGAGGAACAGGAATAACTGGAAAACTCCAGGAAATCTGTGGGCATTTAAAGAGCCCGCCTTCATTTCTTACAGCGGACCTGATTGAGAGATATGTTTGCCGTCTCAATCAGGTCCGCTGGCTGGAGCACATCGTATGCTTAGACCCCGCCTCCCACCTTTAAAAAAAAAATGAAAATGCTTCCTTGAGAGCGGCTAGGGAAGGGAATAAACGTGCGAAAACTGAAAAAAAAAAAAAAAACCTAGACACCAGTCGGCTCCCACTACCCTTCCACAGAAATATGAGTGCAATCTCCATTGCACAAAAAGTGGTGGCGGCCGCCCTCCCCGCCTGCTTCCGGCGCCTATGTACCCACGTTGTACTCTGCCCCTGGATTTCTGAGCCCCAAGTGCATTATTTTGCACTTTTTTGTGTTGAAACCCAGCTGCCATACCTTTGACCACTGTTCAAGTTCTCAGAGCTCTGCTCAGCCTTGTCCACCCTGTTGCAGATCTTGGTGTCATCCACAGTGAGGCAAACCTTCCCCTCCAGCTCCTCTGCAATGTCACTTATAAAGACTTTAAAGAGGACCAGGCACAGCACTTATTCCGGAAGTACTCCCCTGGTCACCCTCCTTTCCTTGTAGCAAACTTTGTTTACTACTAGCCTTGGTCGCCTATAACCTAACCAATTTCTTACCCAGTTTACAACCTTTTTACCCACCCTTAAGTTACCGAGCATGCTCACTACTCTTTTAAGTGGTGTTGAAAGCTTTACTGAAATCCAGATAGATCAAGGAGGAATGGTGGTTGTGGCCTAATTCCTTGGTCACCGAGTCAAAGAAATCTATCAGATTTGTCTGACACGACCTCCCCCCGTGAATCCATGGTGCCTCTAGTCCAACTTAGCTCCTGCAGCACAAACTTTAAAGCTGGTGTAATGTTTTGTGGCAATACTTATCTGAACCTTAATGTATAAATAACGATGTAAGCTTTTGGTGGCTGAGGTTGTTTTATTTATTTATTTCAGTTTGGGATTAAATACCATTGAGCCATAGGCTTGTTTACAAAGGTTCCAAGTCAGACATGGTACAAGACAGATAAAACAATAACAACAGCAGCAGCAACAACAACAGTAAATACATGAATGCAACTAGATACAATGAATGTACTAAATTACATTTGCATACTAATGATTCCTTAGGTTACAAGGTTGCTCAGGTTACTTAATAGAGGTTATTTCTCATATTAGGGAAGTTACACTTTTGTTATCATCCGTTTAGAAATTTGCAAGAAGATTTCATTGTCAATTAAACAAGTAGGCAAGTATGATAGACTGCTTACTGGAGTAGGCTGCCCTGTTTTAATTGCACAGATGAGCTGGGGATATCAGAAACCAGTACTTAGGTAGAGTAAGGCAGCAAGAGAGAGGCTTGGTTCAAGATGTGTAAGAGTGGCAGCCTGAGGAGGCTTTGCCCTGGGAGTTGGGGGGGGTCAAAGTGAGAGAAAGGTGGATAGGAAGAAATGGGAGGGGTGGTCAAGGAGGTAGGAGGTGAAGGGAGAAGGAGACAAGGGTGGTGGGCAAAGGAGGTTGGGGAATGGGGGTGGGAAGGTGGCAAGTGGTGGTATCAGATTAAGAAGGAGAGGACCATGAAGGGGGGGGGGTAAGGTAGGGGAGAGTGAGAAAGTGGTATGCTCCCTGAACAGTGACATGTGTCGATATCCACAACAGTGCCATGCTTCTGTAGAAGTGCCGCTGGGACTGGGTAACCCCTTCCCCTGATCTGCACCTCCTCCCCAAACTAACTCTAACCTGGAGTTAGAATCCTTTAGTATTGGGGGTGGAGGAGCAGAGCCCCTGAACAAAGCCCCCAGTGATAAAACACACACCAATGTGTGCGGCTCCATGCCGACTGCAAATTGCGGTCGACATGGAGCCAGGCGCTGTGATGCCGGTTGACATGTTTCTTGTCGAACCGG
Source organism: Neoceratodus forsteri (assembly GCA_016271365.2). Classification (NCBI taxonomy): domain Eukaryota; kingdom Metazoa; phylum Chordata; order Ceratodontiformes; family Ceratodontidae; genus Neoceratodus; species Neoceratodus forsteri. The sequence continues at coordinate 572,973,660 of CM057454.1, read as the reverse complement.
CATCATAGAGCCATGAGAAAGTAGAATTGGATGGTGAGCAAGGAGTTGAGGAGATGTTTGATGCAAGTCTTATATAGTGAGGTCGGACGGGCGTGTTATGGATTTTCCTAGTGTTAGAGGATATCTTTATCTTTACACTTAACTGTTTGCAATTCTAGTAGTTGCCATCTACTCATACGCATTGCTGCTGGTGCAAAAGGGTCGGTACAGCCATGTTCTCCCCCACAATATTTTAGCCATGGTTGTACCCATGCCTTCCCTTACATATGGTACAACCCCTCCTACCTTCCTACCTTCCCTGAATGTAGTCTGGTATGGCCATGTCCCGCTGTTGGCTACCTGTGCACCATGATTCAGTAATGGCCACAATATCCAGGTCTGTCTCCACCATGATGGCCTCTAGGTCTGGAATTTTATTTACAAGACTCGTTGCATTTGTACACATGGCCCTCCATACCTTGCTCCCACTATGTCTGCAACCCTGCTTCCTTGTCTTGTACCAATCTCATGTTCCCCTCTTTTTGCAACTTTTGTTCCCATCCCCTTTTTCCTCAACTACTCTGCTGTTCCCATTAACCTGCTCCTTGGGGGATTATCCTACCCTTGGGTCATTGGTTTCTACATAAAAACACAGAAGAAGTATTGGCAGATGGGGATTAACTCATCCATCTAATCTGCCCAAGAAACCACCCCCTCCTTACTTACTTTGCTGGAGTTAGAGTACCTTTGTGTTTATTCCATGCTGTCCTGAACATACTGATCATTTTGGCTTATACAATCTCCTGGGGGAGGCTGTTCCATGTGTCCACCACCCTCTCTGTGAAGAAGAACTTCCTCGTGTTACCCCTGGACTTTTCTCCCATTAATCTCATGCTGTGACCTCTTGTCCTGCAATTATTTTTGAACTGAAAAAAAGGTTATGTCTCTGAGTCTTGTTAATCCCTCTGGGGTACTTGAAGGTTTCTATCATGCCCTCCCTTTCCCTTCTTTGCTTGAGGGAGCACATGTTAAGCTCATGCAGCCTCTCCTCACATAATTTCTCATGTAGCCCTTTGACCATCTTAGTCGCGCTCTGCTGAACCGTTTCCAGCCTGTTTACATCTCTTCAAAGGTGTGGCCTCCAGAACTGGACACAATACTCCAGATGTGGCCTTACCAAGGACCTATACAGTGGCAATGTGGCCTCCCTCCTTCTGCTGGTGATGCCTCTGCTTATGCACCCCAGCATGCCACTTGCCCTCAATGCAGCTTTTTCACATTGTCTATTCACCTTCAAATGGCTTTTACTGGTGATGCTAGCCCTCTTGGGGGATATTGAGCTCAATCCTGGCCCACAGCAGCCCTCTCCCCTATCTGGTGGCTGGTCAAAAGGCAAAGGGCTGAAAATAGCTCATCTTAATATATGTAGCCTCCTGTCCTAGCTGGGTGACCTTCAGGTGTGGGTGACTCACAACGAGTCAGACATCCTGGGTTTAACGGAGACCTGTCTGAAGCCATCAACCCCTGACTCGGCTTGTGCATTTCCTGGCTTTGACCTTGTCAGGCATGACCACCCAGGGAAAAAGCGGGGGATGGTGGTATCCTGGTCTATTACAGGAGTCACCTTACTCTTGCGGTTCTGTCCAGAAAACAGGCTCCGCTGTCACCCTGTGAACTAATGCGTACAGTTCTGTTATTCGGGAATACAAAAAAGCTACATATTGTTTGTACCTAAACCCCCCCCCCCCAACGGGGGTCATATCAGGGCTGTCCTCCATCCTTGACACGGTTGGGTCACTGGCTGGGTACAATGAAACGTTGAAACTGGACGATCTTAACCTGAACTGGCTTGGTGGCAATGCAAAGCTGTACAAGCTACTGCTAGCTGGCCTCTCACTGTCTCAGCTCATAAAGGATCCCACTAGGTAGTTCTCTACTGGTAGCTCAGGCTCCCTCCTAGACTGGGTCCTGTCTAACAGGCCAGAGAGGATTAGCTCTGCTGGAATGCTCCCTGGCTCCATCTCTGACCACTCCTCAGTGTTCTGTGTCTGGAAGGTCCCCTCCTAAGAATTCCACATAAAGTCATCCAAATTCAGGACTTCTCCCAGTTTGATCTGGGGTCTTTCATGGTGACCTTCAGCATACTGACTGGTCTGAGGTTTGGAATGCCCAGGACCCAGCCTCAGCAGTCAGTCATTTTCTCAGGGCCTTCTGGGTGCTGCAGGATAAGCACGCCCCTCTCATTAGGTGGAGGATAAGGGGGTCCACTACCAAGTGGTTGCACGGGAGCCTCCTTACCCTCATGAGGGCTAGTGATAATTGCTGGACCAATTTCAAGGTCACAATGGACCAGGCCATATTTCAGCAGTACAGGAGGCTCTGGAATGAGTGTAAGAAAGCGATCACCCTTACGAAAATATCCTCAGAAAACTGTAGCATTACCATTTGTCCATGATTTCCATACCATTGTAAATTCCACTGCAGTACCACTGTATCCTCTTGACTGGTAACACATTGGATTTGTTTCAATTCCATTGTGAAACCATTGTTGCCATTGTGGTACCTCATGGACAGTGGTATCGCAATGAGAATGTGTGCATGGATGGTACTACAATGGCTCAAACACACACCACTGTATTCCCACTGCTGTTTGGTAACACAATGGATTTGTTTCAATTCCAGTGTATTATCACTGCTGCCATTGTGGTACCATGTACCATGGTGGTAACACGGGTGATTTCCATGATCAATGGTAACACAATGAGCTGCCATAGCAAAACCACAGAAACTGGTCTCACAATAGATTTGTTTTAGTTCCATTGCCATACCATTGGTGACACTGTGGTACCATCTGTGTGCAATGGTAGTGCCATGGTGCACTGAGGGAATGCTGGTAGCTCAATGATGACATTGCACTACCACTGCTATTGGTAATCGGGGGTAGCACATGTTAGTACAGTGGTTCTCATATGGTATGACACTAACCATTCCAGGTCCTCCTGCTAGTCCCCCCCTCATCAGACTGACATCAGATCCTCCCCCCAGTGCCCCTCCTCCCTGCATGCCTCTCACACCCTCCACTTTGGCTCCCCATGCCTGTCTCCCCCCCCTCACCAGTTCTCACCGAACTTAGATCTGCAGCCACACAATAAGGACCACACATGCAACAGTTTTGCTTGGTCATAATAATTTTTTAATCAGTACTTTTGGTGATGCTAAATCATTATCTATCATTATCGATCAATACCCAAAGCCACTATAAACCGTAAGTTTTCTTTCACTGCTGACTGTGTTTTCTTTTATCATCATAGTTAATCAATACCTGATGCATGTTATTGGCAACTACTCAGTGTCTGCTTCACAGATCGTGCTTGGTCATAGGCATTCACTAAAACAAATACCACCAACAGCTTAATCTGGTTTAGTTTCAATTGGTTACCATCTGTATCCCCCTTCCCTGGTTACCTGTGATAAAGGGACAGAGGGTCCCTCTTAGTCAAGCGGTCACTTTAATTTCTTAAAATCCTGACATTAAAGATACATAAAACCTTAGGAAAAATTGGCTCCATTCAAGTCAATGTGGCACGCTTACACAGCCTTTGTTTACTGACAACAGGGCTACGTGTGCTGGCGTGGCCGTATAATGCGGAACTAGCTGTGTCTGCTGGGGAGCTGGGGAATAAATTTATGAGTGGAATAACTTTTTACAATGATAGCCCACAAAGGAATCATTTATGGAAAACGACTCCTGGCCAGGTCAGTTGCCATATGTGTGTCAGTGGGGGGGGGGGGTTAGTAAAGAATGTAGAAGCTACCCTTTAATCATGAGTGATGTACCTGGTGCTTACTGGCTGCTCTGCTGTAAATAATTTGCACAATTTGTCATGTTTAATTATGATCTGTCATTGCCTTTTAAAATAAAGGTGTGACATTCTGTATTGGGCTTCATTAAACCCATCCTGCAGTGGTGATAGTCTATCTGTGCAGAAATTATAAAATTTACTGCTCTCTCGTAAAGGAGGGAAGGGACGGTAACTCTGGTGAACTGCCGTCCAGCCGACTCCTTTCCACTTCCTGGTCTGTCTGCTCTGCCCACACATTCTGACATTACATCTCTCCAGAGAGGGCACAGGGAACACCCCATACAAGTCTATGGGGCTCATTTTCAGAATGGTTTTAAAGACATTTAAGCAATCTTTGATAGAAAATGAAAGCCACTGCTCAACTAATAAGGACCCTCCTGAATGCTGATGTGTTTGCCTTAACCTTCCCCAAAACCTCCTCTGAAAACCATAGTGGTCTTTTTTTTCCTCTTGCTTCTGTTTACATGTCTAACACCTTTCACTATCATTCTTTTTCATTTCACCCACTGTTTCTGTATTTCTCCCTAGTCTCCTTCCCTTCCAGGGCATCCTTGAGGCAATCCCCCATCTTTGGAAGTCTTTAACTGCATTGCCTGGTAAAAGGGAAAGTTAACTTACAGTACTTGATCTTGGTTATACAGTGTGTAAGTGGGCGTGGGGTGGGGATTCAAACCTGTCTCTCCATCCATGTTTGCTGATCAGTGTTCTGCCTTCAAGCATACAGTGCCCAAGTGCCTTAAAAACAGCACATAATGTCCCCACCACATATACATACAGGATATACAGTACTTGTTGCAAAACAAAAACACTACATTAATGCAGGTATTATGCAAAGTATACAAAACAAGAAAATGAAAAACAGGGTTTGAGCCTCACGAGTCTTGGCAAATTGGTTATGTGGTGTTCCTTGGAGTTGCCAACCTTAATGCCCATCCCCCAACCCCATCGTCTTCTTTCTAAAGCACAAGGTACAGCTCCAACCCAGTGCTTCATATAGCAGCCATTCGTACCTGTAAAACAAAAACAGCAATGGGCTCACAAAGGATCTGCATCTCTTTATGAACTATGACAAACAGTGTAGGGTAAACACAAAAATAATACTTGCTGATATGTATGGTCAGTGTCCTCCTATATGTGGTCAATGCCGTGTTAGACCTGTAGATATAAAAGGGAAAATGGGTCAGTATGAAAAAGAAAAAGAAAAAAAAAAGTAGGTTGTGTGTTTTTTGGGGCGTGGGGACACTAGACCTGCACTACACCATCAACCTGGCTTTTAGAATGGACTTGGTCACTTAGGGGATGTCATGGTTGGGGGAGGGAGGGAGATTCATTGCCCCTGTGCCCCTAGAACTGATCGTTTTTTGGGGCAGAAGGCCATATTGCTCCACACATCTGTCAACATAGGGCAGGATAAAGACACCAAGTGACAAATATTCAAAAACTTTGTCCAGAAAAAATATATGCTTCTCTGGTAGTGTAGTGGATCCCACTCCCTTTTCCTAACCTGCTTGTAGAATACATGGAATCACATGTATGCGACAGCAGAAAAGGCCACAAGTCCATCTAGTCTGCCCAGTTTGCCTATATCCACTAGGCCTTTTTTGTAGCTCCCTCCCATGGCAATTGCTCTTTGTGCTTATCCCATGCCCTCTTGAACCCTCCAACCATCCTCTCCCCCACCAGTTCCCTCAGCAGACCATTCTAGTTGTCCACCACTCTCTCAGTAAAGAAGTACTTCCTAATGTTTCCTCTAAATTTCCCCCTTGATTTGGAATTTCCAACCACCATCCATTGCAGTATAGCAGACCGCAGCAGGCCAAATGTGACTATCTCTAGGCCAATATCCCCAGCCAGAACCAGTCCCATAACTCCCTGCAGCTCACACCAGAGCAACAGGCAGCAATTGAAGCTCCAATAGCCCGTAGTGCACATTTGAGCTTCCACAATCTTTGGCCAGATGTTTTCCACTTCTGCTTTTCCCCAGGGGTTAAGTTCTGTCACTGAGGACTGAACTTAGCCCAGGGAGTACAGTGGGGCCAGTAAACAAAAGATGAGAGCTTATATAAACTCTTAACATGCACTGTGGGACACAATATCCCACCACTGCCCACTGCACCAAAGCCAGCCACAGAGGACTCCAGGATCTGCTGCAAATGAAGCTGTCAGTGCAGAATCAAGCAAAACCAGTTCACCATAATCCACCACACTACAGCAAACAGCAGGCAAGCCAACATGGCTCCACATGCAAAGTGCACATCGGGGCCAGACCCACACTTGTGTGTGATCCCTGGCACAAGTCAGCCAGTTGGTGCAGTGGGGTAAGGAGGGACAAAACCTTTTACATGCAGGTACATCAGTGAGAACAGGAAGGAAAGGGAAGGGATTGTGAGTCTGAAAGGGGAGTGAGGGTAAAAGATGATGACCATCAAAAAGCAGAAATACTGAACAAACACTTCAGTTCGGCTTTTACAAAGGAGGGGGCAGGAAATGGGCCAGTAATAAGGATAGGGAGATCACGGAAATGGACAGCGGTCCCTTTGCACAATAAAGGATCCTCACGGAACTGGCAGCAATAACAGCTATGGGGCCAGATAGGTTCACCCCAGGATACCGAGGGAGCTAAGGGAGGTGTTAGCAGGGCCTTCGACTACCCTGTTCAACCTGTCATTGTAAACAGGTGATGTGCCCAGGGATTGGAGAAGGGCTGATGTAGTCCCTCTCTATACAAAAGTGTTAACAGGGAGGATGCAGGGAACTACATACTGGTTAGCCTGATCTCAACAGTGGGACAAGTCATGGACATACTATTGGAGGAAAGCATAGTAGAACACCTGGTTGTCAATGGTCTACAGGGGAAGGGGGTAGGGAACATTGTTTAACCAGGAGTAGCACACAAAGCTGAAGCTTGTTTCCAGATGCAGCCTAGGAACACAAGGAAGTTAAGTGACTTGCTCAGGATGACACAGTATGCACCTAGGCAGCTGTGGGAGTCAAGTCCAAGTCTCCAGATATGCAGCTCAGACCTGTAACCCACTGCACTATACTGCCTCCAGAACCTAAGGCAGCTTGGTTTTATGGGAGAAAGGATGTGCTAGATGAGCCTAATTGAGTTTTTCAACTGGGTAACCAGGGAGGTGGATTTGGTGGGGGGGGGGTGTATGTGGCCTACCTGGATTTCAGCAAGGCCTTTAAAACCTTGCTGCACAGAAGACTGGGAAATGAGCTGGAAGGCTTAGGGGTGGGACAGAAAATAACAAAGTGGGTGGAGAACTGGTTGAAGGACCGAAGCCAGAGGGTGATGGTAAATGGGGTGCATTCCAGGGTGGAAGAGGTGACAAGTGGTGTGCCCCAGGGGTCGGTGCTGTGACCCATCCTTATTTAATATCTATAGTAATGATATAGTGGAAGGACTGCAGGGGAAGGTGTGTCTATTTGTAGATGATACAAAGATCTGCAATAGGGTGGACACCTGGGGGGGAGGAAGGCAATGAGGGAGGACCTAAAGATTCTGGAGGGGTGGTTGGAAACTTTCCAGCTGAAATTCAATGCCAAAAAGTGTACAGTAATGCACATGGGGTGTAATAACCCACAAACCATTTACACACCGGGGGGGGGTTAAGAAAACTGAGCAGGAGAGAGATCTGGGGATTATAATTTCAAATAACTTTAAGGTGGGGAACCAATGTAGCATGGTGGTGGCCAAACTGAATAGAATGCCGATGTGCATAGGTAGGGGTATAAAACAGAAACAGGGAGGTGCTGATGCTCCTTTATAACTCCATGGTGAGGCTTCACTTAGAGTATGGGGTTTAGTTCTGGAGGCCTCACCTACACAAGGACCGACAAGATTGAAAGGGTTCAAAGGGTTCAGAGAAGGGCAACCAAGATGGCTCATACTATGCATAGGAAGCCCTGTGAGGAGAGGTGGAGGGAATTGGATCTATAGCCGCTGAAGACTAGTAAGGTAAGAGTGTAAAGCTTATTTACAAGGAATGTAAGTGCTAGAACTAGGGATCATAATCTAAGATTAGAAAAAGGAAGGTTTAGGGGCAATGTGAGGGGGCATTACTTCACTGAGAGGGTGGAGGAGTCTTGGAACAGACTACTGGAAGAGGTGGTGGGGGCAAAAATGGTGAAAGAATTTAAGAGGGCATGGGACAGACACCAGGAGTTGACCAGTTGGAGTGGGTGTCTCTTGACAAGGAGATGAGTTGGGGGTTAAGGGCAGACTCAATTGGCCAAAATGGTCCTTTTCTGTTACCAGATTTCTAGGATTCTAAAGCAGTTAAGTAATTATGATTTACCTGCTAAATCAGAGTCGGGGCATCCTTGATTCGTGGTATTCTGGTAGGACCTGAAAGGGAAGAACAGAGAAGGTTAAGGGGACACAAAGGGTCTGAGGTGCTAGAGTGCTAGAATTAAACAAAGATACTTATCTGATTGGTATGCAGTTTGGCCAGACCTGTTGAAATAAAGGGAAACATAGATCAGTATGGGGAACTTATAGTAGTGAGAGTAGAGAGATGCAAAAAGGGTACAGTACAGCATAGGAATAAAGGAAGGAGAGTTTTCGAGGAAAAGATAAACTAGGTCAAAGTAAGGAAACTAGAGATAGAAAAAAATGCAGACAACAAAGAACAGAGAATAAAGTGATATTTGGGGCTCAGCATAACCCCCTTAGCGCCCCTAGGTGATCTGCAGGTAGCCAGTAAATTTACTAGTAGTCCAGATGGGCAGGTGGGGATGCTTTTGGACTAGTGGCCCCTATGTAACCAAAAGGTGGCGCTATCCCAAGTGCTACTACCCCTGCCTGCTTGACTACTGACCGGTTGAGGGGCCTAGGTTCTATGGCGGGTACCTCCACCCAGAGGTCAGGGTTTGTAGTGGTTAGACTAGCTTGGTCACAGCCCTCTGGGACACTGAGACCCCCTTTTAGTCCCTCTAGTGGCTCACACAATGCACAGAAATTACAGTCCCAATAATTCCTCACATGTACACACAATGTTCATTCATAAAGTACCACTTACCCTCGAGGCTGATTCTGAGGTTCATCTCTGGGGACCCCTGTAAAATAAGGTTAATCAACATACACAAACCAATACAATGCTTGATATGTAGGTACTGACACTTCAGACAGTTTAAAGTTTAACAACATCAAATCTGGTTTATTTAGGGGAATAAAACACGGGAGAGGGAGATCAGGTTAATTGGCAGAATTAAATCACAATCTTGTGCACATACAGGGTCTGAAAAGTCCACTAGTACAGGTTGGGAGGCTAGCCAGGTCCATTGCCCAGGGTTGGCCGGCAGGTGCAGATGTACAGGGCCTGTAGAAGAAAATATATGCACAACACCCAATTGTAATCCGGAGCCGGATGGCTCAGTCCATGAAGAAGTGAAACAACAATAATTAGATGACACTTGCAACTCAAAACAGGCTGCAGGGGAATACCCTGATTTGTACTCACAATACCCAAGCTGAGAACCGGATGGTGGATGTTCTTTTGGGTTGCCAGAACAACAGGGCGTGGAGACAAGGTCCTTGTGACTGGACCCCACTGCAGTGGATAGCAAATGGATTTAGTCTGAGACAAGCTGGGGTTTGCTTCCAGCTTCAACACACAGCACACAGCACTGGGGATTGGAAATAGCGATTCCCCACAAGCACTACGCACATTCATATGTAAAAGGAAAGTACTGTACCAGGCAGGCTGCTCCTAGATCCCGATCGCAATTACTGCAAAATACCTGGGAGCACACACAGCAGCTTCAGTTCCTGACAGACCTAGCGCGATTCAGCAATTTATCCAGTCTTCTGAAGGTTAGCCTGGTTTCTACCTTTCAAACTTCCTTCTTTCTCCTCACAAGTCGGATTCAGTCCGAACTAGTGCTTCCAACGGCTGCAGGCCGAACCTCGGGGCCTCACACGCGCTTCCCGGGTGAAACTATACACCACAGAAGCACAGAGCTCCTTTTCTCTTCACTGTCACAACTGATCTGATGTTTCCAGTCACAGAGCAGGGCATTTCCTTCAGCTCCACACCATTCTGTAGGCTGGTTCGGCTGTCACTCACAATAAGACTCCCTCTGTTGGTGAAAAAAGGTGCCAAGGTAAAAACTACATTTCCCAGAGCCACTGCTCATACAATCCCCTTGTGGCTGGCTCAAAATTGAGAGTCCAAGTTCCAATTCATCCACAGGCTCCATTTTAAGGCCTCCCTATCATCCTGATTGGTCCAAGTCAGCAATTCAGGACCAAAATGAAAGAGCTACACTGAAACAGTTCATGCTGAAATTAAGACAGGTTAGACAAACTACATTTTCTCAGTCACTCTAAATGATTTCTGGCAAACAGTTATATCTTTCAACAAGGCTCACTCTGCACATGTAACGACGGCAGAAACGGAGCAAATTGGCAGCAGCTTAGGCGGGATTCTAGCATTAAATACACAGTCCCCCCATACAAACTAATTAAGTCTGCAAGCAGACAGCTCTTAAAGAGACAGTATGTGGAGGCTCAAATAGCACTCATTTGGAACCACATTTAAACAGCTCAGACACTGAACACCGCCCAGACTTGGAGCATTCAGGCAAGCTCCCGGAAGACTTTTGGGAACCCCCATTTGCAAGGGGATTACACCTATATTATTTAAGAAAGGGGACACTGGTGGTAAATGGTGATTTTTAATTATATTTAACATTTGCCTGGCATCTAGCTCTGGGAAGTGTCTGTGGGCTCTGACTGTATGAAGCAGGCAGGTAGACTGGTCAGAAAACTGCCAATCAGAAATGATGCAGCTATGCAGCCATTGGTTTAGTGCTACTTCACTACAGTGACAGTGCAGGCAGATGCTTTCAAGTTTCAGCCCATGCAGAGTTCAGACTGTGGCTTGCAACATGTAGGTGGGGAAAAAAAGATGGAATTTTTGGGAGGTGGAGGGGGCCAAGGCAACTATGCCTCACTCTAGCGATCAACCACACGGTGCCTTTGTGAAGACCCTCAAGGGGCTTGCTATGAGGGCAGCTGAGTGTAAGTGTCCTGAAGGGCTTGGTAGGAAGGAACTGGGAGGAAAAAAGCACAAGATGGGGGCCACAAGGCTGGCCCAGTGGCACTAAGGGGTTACGAACAGACGAAATTGCCAGCAGATAAAGGCCATTTGGTCTATCTAGTCTGCTCGAGTGTGCAGCACTTCAGTCCATTAGACTGCAGCTGCCCCCACCTCCCTCATATGCCCTCCCCATCTCCCACCCTCCAGATTTGTACCTCCCCGGAATCTGTCCCACCCCTCTTGAAGCCCCCAACACTCTGCAATGATACAACTTCCTCTGGCAGAGTGTTCCACCCTGCCACCACCCTTTCTGTGAAATAGTGCCTCCGTAGTTCCCTCTTGAACCTGCCCCCTTCCAGCTTCATAGACTGTCCCCTGGTTTCCCTTCCACTTTTCAGATTGAACATAGACCTGTCATCTACTTTGTTCAAACCTTTCAGGTACTTGAAGGCCTCAATCATATCCCCTCTCTCCCTTCTTTCCTCCAGGGTATACATATTGTGCTCTCTCAGTCTCTCCTCACATGGTCTGTCCCCTAGCCCCAGGATACTTTTTGTTGCCCTGCGCTGTACCTCCTCCAACAGTTTGATGTCCCTTTTCAAGTAGGGGCACCAGAATTGCATGCAGTACTCTAGGTGCCGTCTCACTAGGGCCTGTACAGAGGCAAGATGACCTACCCACTCCTAGAAGTAATCCCCCTTGCTATACACCCTTACATCCTGTTTACCTTCACTGTTGCCTTCCTGCACTGAGCAGAGTGGTTCATCTCCCCGGTTACCAGCACTCCTAGATCCCCCTCCTCCTTGGATTTTGTTAGTGGGACACCCTCCAGCCAGTAATTGTATCCTGGGTACTTGCCTCCTAAATGCATCACTTTGCACTTCTTGGCATTGAAACCAAGCTGCCAAATGTGAGACCATTTCTCCAGTTTCATCAAATCCTCCTGAAGTACTTTTACTCCTTCCTCCCCATCTACTTCAGCACAAATCTTTGTGTCATCTGCAAAAAGACTGATGTTACTCTTAATCCCCACTGCACTGCTGGCTATGAAAATATTAAACAGAACCAGTCCCAGCACTGACCCCTGTGGTACACCACTTGTCACTGCCCTGGGTTCAGATGCCTCCCCTTCCACTGTTATCTTCTGCTGTCTACCCTGCAGCAAGTTCTTGACCCATCTTACCATTTTCCTCCCTGCTCCCAGACTCCTCAACTTGCAGGTCAGCCTATCGTGTGGCACTGAGTCAAAAGCCTTGCTGAAATCCAGGTAGAGGACATCCACCGTGCCCTCATAACCAAGTTGTACAAATCAACTAAGTTCATCTGGCAGGATCTGCCTGAGACAAACCCATGCTGCCTGCTGTCCTGGAGATTCTTATCCTCAAGAAATTACACCAGTCTTTCCTTGAGGATTGTCTCCATCAGTTTTCCCACAATTGCAGTAAGGCTTACTGGTCTGTAATTCCCCGGTTCATCCTTGAGCCAACTCTTATGGAGAGATACCACATGTGCTTCCTCCAGTCCCTGGGCATGCACCCTGAGTTCAGAGAGGCATTGAATAGATTCACCAATGGCCTTGCCAGGACCTCTGCCAACTCTCTTAGCACCCTGTGGTGGACTCTGTCTGGGCCAGGTGCCTTGTCCACCTTCAGGAACTTTAAGCCCTCCCTCACCCTTTCTACTGTGATTTTCCTATCTCTGGTTGCTTCTCTTCCACTCTCTCCCAGGGTGGACAAGGCCCTCCCTCACCCTTTCTACTGTGAGTCATTAAGTACTTCTGCCTGCTCGGCCCCCCTTTTTATCCATCCACTTCCCCTCCTGATCCTAACAATTTGATCCTTGCTCTTCCTCTTCTCTCTGATATATCTGAAGAAATCCTTTTCTCCTTCTTTGATCCCCTGTGCTAACCTCCGCTCCCTAGCCACCTTTGCTGCCCTTACCACTCTGCTCACTTCTCTGGATTTCTTCACATACTCTTCCCTGTCTTCTACCCTGTTGGATCACTTTTAGATCCTAAATGCATTTCTCTTTTCCCTCACCTTCTCCACTACCTCTCTACTCCTCCAACTTGGTTTCTTGGTCCTGGCTTTCTTGCTCTGGGTGTTGACACAAGTTTTAGTGGCTTCAGCCAGACCTGCCTTGATGACTGCCCATTTTTATTCCGTGTCCATTTCTGGGTGGATGCTTGCCATATGACTTTCCAGTATTTGTCCCATCCTGCCAAAGTCTGTCCTTTTGAAGTCCAGGACCCTAGTTTTTGTAGTGGCTACTTCCCTACCTAGAACCACATTGTGTGGTGGTCACTGCTTGCTAGAGGTTCCTCCACCCGTACATCCCCAACCTGTTCACCATCCTCCAGTACCAGGTCTAGTATATTTCTCACCCTCATTGGCTCCATTACCCTCTGTGTAAGGAAGCCATCCTGGAATGCTTCCAGGATGATCTGCTCCCTGGTGTAAGCGGTTGCTGGAATGCTCCAATCCACCTCATGTAGATTAAAATCTCCCCTTTGCCACCATGCCTCCTTATCTGCTCACCTAGTTCCCTGTCAATGTCCTCCTCGGGGCCGGAGGTCTATAAATGAGCCGTAGACAAATCATTGGTCCCTTTCTGGTTGTGTAATTGCAGTCAGATTACTTCTGACCTGCCATACTCCTCTTCCTCCCAATTACATCCGATCTCTAACATAAATGGCAACCCCCTAGCCTTCCTTTTAGTTTAGTTTAGTTTATTACTCTAGGAATTAATACCTTTGAGCCAGGGCTCTTTTACAAAGGTTCCACGTCACAAAGAACATTTAACAAAGCACGATACACATTACAGGTAAAACCAGACAGGAAAGTTACATAATAAATTTGCTATTAACAGTTTAAGGCAGTAACGTTTTTAAGTTTCATAGAAAAGCAAGCTATAACAGGTTCAAGCGAGTAGACAATTTCGAGGTTAAAGAATCTTCCAGGAGAGGGTGATCATTAGGAGCCAAAAGGAGGCAAGAGAGGAGGGAAAGGTGGTGAGCGGGAGAGTTAGTGAGAGGGACAGAAAAAAAGGGGGGTGAGTTTGGGTGGGAGACAGGAAGTAGTAGAGGTACCAGAGGTTCATTAGTCAGGGAGGAAGAGGCCTCAGATGTGAGGATGGACACGAGGAGTAGTAGTCTTTATCTAAGCGCATATCACAGTTGCTAGTGGTGAGAGGTGGGCATAGAGCATGGATTTGAAAGCTTCAAGCGAGGTTGAGGATAGAGTAGATGGACTAAGCGCATTGAACCATGTCTGGGCCCTGTATGCGAAGGATCTTTGTCCCTGTGCAGTCCGGCATCTGGGAACCAGAAAAGGTTGGCGTTCAGATCTGGTGGAGGGTCGTGAGCCAGGATTTGATCGGAGTAGGTTTTGGATACATAATGGAGTCAGTCCCAAGATAGATTTTTTGCCATTGTGCAAGTGAGATAAATAAGACGATTTGATAGGTTCAACCAGCCTGATTCATAGTACAGATCACACTTGTGAGTCAGTCTTTGAGCCCCATGAGGGAGCTGGCAGGCCTTATTTAGAGACTGAGATACACCTTAGAGCAGTGGAGGTAGCTGAGCCATAAATAATAAGGCCATAGTCAATGATTGAGATTATGGAACTCTGTATAGCTATTCTCAATGCCTGATTTAGAAATTGACAGTTCGGAATAGTATTCCAAGGCATTGGTTCACTGTTTTCGCAGTGTTGTCAATGTGGGTTGCAAAGGTGAGCCCTTGGTCAAAAGTGATGCCAAGGTATTTGAAAGTATTTACTTGGTCCAGTGTATTTCCCCAGAGGTTTGTATGGTGAATGGAGTATGCCTATTTTGTTTTGGTGATTGGAGAAGAGCATGGCTTTTTGTTTTATTGTGGTTTAGCACAAGTTTATTATCCAGGAACCACCTTTCAACACTAGAGAAAGCAAGTTGCAGGCTTTTTCGTAGGGAGTTTGGATCCTTGTGGGAAGAGAAATTACTGCATCATCAGCGTATAAGATTATTTTCTCCTGGCAGATATCTGGGAGGGAGTTAAGGAACAGGCTAAAGAGGAGCGGGCCAAGAATTGATCCCTGCGGTACACCCGAGAGAACTGGTTTGAAGTCGGAGAGTTCGTTAGAGATTTTTACAGCCTGTGACCGATTGGACAGGTAACTTTTTACCCAAGCACAAGGACCTTCGGCCAGGCCTAGGCTGGAAAGTAGGGAGGTAAGTAGGCCATGATGGACTGTGTCGAATGCTTTTGTAAGATTGATAAAGACTGCACCTGTTTGGCACCCTTTGTCCAGGGCTGAGTGGACTTCTCCAGAGAAATCAAGTAAGGCTGTTGTTGTACTATGTCCTTTCCTAAAGCCGTGCTGTTGATTACAGAGTAGATTGTATCTGTTCAGGTAATCAGAGAGTTGGTCTGCCACTATTCATTCAAGTGCTTTGGAGAGGGGAGGGAGTATTGATATTGGTCGATAGTTTCCTGTTGAGGTTTTGTCCCCCCCTTTGTGCACTGGCGTAACTATGGCAGATTTCCATTTGTTGGAAAACTGACTTTGGCAAAGTGACAGATTAAGAATTTTTGCAAGGGGGTGAATTACTTCATCCAGGGTGAGAGACAGGATTTTAGATCTAGTGTGTCACTACTTGTTCTGGATTTGGAGCAGGCCTTTCTTATGTACTTGTGTGCTGTGCACTTTGATTTTCTTGAAGTAAAATTGTGGTTTGTCACGAGGGTGTTTTGTGATACTCGCTAGGCACAGATAAGTCCGAGAAGAAATCTGGGGGGAGGACCCCACTAAGGTCTGTGAATGTCTTATTAAGCGCATCTGCAATAGTCTTTGGGTCAAGAGTGATGGATCCATCAACTTTCATAATGGTAGGTGACGATTTTGATTGTTTACGCATTATGTTTCGGATGTTGTCCCAAAAAGCTCTTCTGTCACCCCAGGTGGATTCAAGGGCGTTTTTGAAATAGGCGCTCTTCATTTGCCTAATTTGTGAGGTACATCTATTTCGTGCCTGCTTGTATTTTAGGGTATCATGAGGTGAGCCTGTGTCTCTGGCAATTGCCCAGAGGTTGTCCCGAACCTTGAGCTCGGCAAGTAGTTTGGCAGTAATCCATGGATTTGATAGCACTTTGATTTTACGCTTTTTACTAAGAGTAAGTCGATGCAGAGTTGAAAGATTTAATGAAGTATTCTAGTGCGGTATTAATATCAGTTGATTCAAAGATTGGCGTCCAGTCCTGTTGCAGGAGATGGGTTTTCAACTTGATAAGATTCCCATAAGGCAATACTCTGCTTGCTATAACTTTGGGGGGTGGCTTGAGAAATTTATTAGACCAGGTACAGGACACTGGGGAGTGGTCACTGAGGGAGTCAGGGAGGACTTTAATGTTTTTTATCTGGTCAGGGTGATTTGTGAGAACCCAGTTAATAAGGGTGCTTGTACCAGTTTTGTAATTTTCCCGGGTGGGGAGGTTACCATCTGAGTCAGGTTTGCTGCTAGGATGTCATCTTTGTAGGAGCCAGTGTCAGAGGTGAGCCAGTTTATGTTGAAATCCCAGAGGAGGAGGAGCTCATTTTCAGAGGGCTGCAGACTAACAAAATCAAGTACAGACTTAATACTGGCACGGTGGTCTTTTGGAGGGATATAGACTGCGGCCACTGTGAGAACTTTGTTTTGTGCACCAAGGAGCAGTTTGATAGGGAGGAGTTGCATCTGCGTATTTGTGGGGGTGAAGCTGCCACGTTGACAGGAGAGGTTGTCCTTTATGTAGATAGCACAGCCCCCACCTTTCTTGCTTGCCCGGTCGAGTCTGAAAAGATTGTAGCCTTCAAGCGAGACCGCATGATCCGGGGTGCTGGGAGATAGCCAGGTTTCCACAATGGCTAGTATATCAGGGTTTTTTTGTCCAATGAGAGTTTGAAGAGATGCCAATTTGGGAAGGAGGCTGCAGATATTTAGAGTGATAATGGAGAGACCACTACCAACTTTCCCTGTTTTTGTTGGCTTCAGTGCAACAGGACCAGGGTTTGGGTGTATCCCACCAGATATTAAAAGTAGGAGGAGTAGGAGTTTCAGCGATGCCATTCGTAGTTCATAATAGGTTGGAGTGAGTTTCTGCTTGTACTTTTTAAGATGCTTGGATTGTCTTCTGGAGTACCAGTAGAGGGTGATCGTTAGTGAGTTATAATGATGTGGCAGTTTCCAATTAGGAAATATGGCTCTTTGCACCCAGGTATTAATTGGGTGATGTTTGTTTAAGACTTCCAGAGTAAAAGCCATGGTACAATGTTTCAGGTATTAGTATAGAAAGGTGAGAGTAGGTGGAGGGGTAGGGTAGGCAGAGGGGGGTTGTTGGCATAAAGGGAAAAGGAGGGTGAGGGTGAGCAGGAACAGGTGGTGGGGACTAAGCCAAAGCATTATTTTTAGCGAGGCAGGAGAGAGCAGAGAAGTAGTGTGGGGTAGACAGTCAGGGGGTGGTGAGCAATAGGAGGGTGGTGGGGTATGGATTTTAGTGGGCTTAGGTGGATAGCTAAGCACTATGGCGAAGTACAGAGAAGAAAGAAAGAAAAAAAGACTGGGACGGTTTGGTGCCAGAGGGTTTAAGAGAAGTACTATAGCGAGTACAGGAAAAAATACTGGGAGGGTTTAGTGGCCGAGGGTTTAAGAGGAAAACAACAAGACAGTATGGAGATTTAGGATGCAGAAAAGTGTAAAAGAAATGGCAAAAAAGAACGAGAAGCGAGGAAACACAAAAGAGGTAAATAGCAGCTTAAGGGGTTTAGTGAGTGTGCATCAGAGCAGTGGAGGAGGAGAGGAATATGCTTGCAGGAATAGGTGGGAGGCACCTGCTTGGGGGGTGGGTCTTTACATGTGAGGCGGAGGCGAGGGGCCTATTTAATAAGGTCGGAGGAGGGCGTAAAAATTTGTCCGAGAGCAGTGCAGGGGTAGAGTAGGGGCAGGTTCAGTAGAGATTTCGTTAGTATTTAAGGACCTGGGTAAAAATTTAACATGAGCTTACTATTGGTAAAATAAAGCATTTACAGTTCATCTAAGCTGTGTTCAATGGTGACTATGCAGACAGGCTTTGCAGTAACATATAGTTCTTAAACAGTGCTATAAACAGATTCAGCGCTAGCTTTGCAGACCTGTTATAACCTTTACACAGGGAGAAACTTCACCTAAGACATTTAGGAACAGCCATATAGAATGAGAACTAGCAGTGCATCTAGAGGATTCCGTAATGGCTAGTGTACAGTGGAGGCATTAACAACAGTAGAGAGAAATTAACCGAGTCTATGCATAAACATTGGTAACAGGCAGTCTAGGCAGCGCTTAGCATTGTAGCAGCTCTCGGCGGTGATAAGGAGAGGAAAAGTAAGAAAAAAGGAAAAATAACAGGAGGCAGCATGTCCGGGCGAAAAATTCGTCCAAGAGCAGAGCAAGTGAATAGGCGCCGAGCCCAGCACAGCACCCTCTCAGCAGTAACCAATGGCAGGGCAGTTGCTGAAACCGGGGGCCAATGGGTGAGCGTCTTCAAGCACTTTCTCCAATAGCAGCGATCCTGCTTCCCAGCCTAGTTGAAACTCCTACCCGCTTCACAGGAGGGTTTGCGCGCTGGTGTTGGTGTGCTTGGCCCCGAGCCGTGCCAACGGGCATACGGCTGTTCTAATCAGGCGACCAGTCCGGCTTCACAGGAGCCTTTTTTTTCTCTCTTTTTTGTCTCTATGCTGCCAGAATAGTTTGTACCCTGGGATGGTTAGGTCCCAGACATGGCGCCTGGTTGCCCATGTCTCAGTAATGGCAGCTATGTCCACCTCCACTCAATGCCTGCAACTATGCTAACTTATTCCCCAGGCTCCTAGCATTTGGTGAAACCATTCTCCACACTGCTCCTAGCCTTCTGGCTTCTTTACCCTTCACTTCAACCCCTATTTCACCTAAGCTCGTATCTATCCCAGTGGTGGGGAGGTCCATTGGATCCCCTCTCCTGGTGATTTCCAGCTCCAATACCTCCCCCCTACCTAGTTTAAATGATACACATTGATGAAATCCCCCAGCTTTTGCTTCAACATCTGTGACTCTGCCCTGCTGAGGTGTAACCTATCCCCTGCATAAAGATCTGCACTATCCCATGTGCTACCCCAGTCCCCCACCAGTCCATACCCCTTGGACACACACCATTCTCTCAGCCACTTGTTGAAGTCATTGATTCTTCTCTTCCTGTCTGTCCTAGCCCTTGGCACTGGCAGAACTTCTGAGAAGGCTGCAGTTGTGCCCTCTTTGCTGCATAGTTTCACCACTTCCCTGAAGCTGTCTTGTACCTCCTCTATCCTTCTCCATCCAGATCATTTATTCCCAGGTGCACCACAATGTGTGACTTCCCCTCCATCTTCCCCACATATCTGATCATATTCTGCCCCACTCTACTTGCTGTCATGCCTGGCATACATTCTACCCAGATGTTACTTTTGCTGGCACCCCTTCCCCCCATTTTATACCCTTAAGTATAGAATTCCCCAAAATTAGGACTTGCTGGCACTTATCCTGCTCTCTTGTTGACCATCACTCCCCTGCCCACCAACTTTTGAGGCTCTCTCATCCTCCCCTGTCCAGTCTCCCCTTTGCCTCCTCTAACCTTTGCCCTGTCCTCTCTCCCCTCGCAAATATGACCTCCACCTCTGAACTATTTTCTGACTGTAGAACCTCCCCTTTGCACTCATTTGTTGCTCCATCCACCATGCTACCACCTCTTCTGCTATTACTTCCTCATGTCTTCCCTGAAATGTGGCCCTCCCCCACTCTGACTCCCCTCCTGTCCCTATCCTTAGCCTTCCCCAGGTTGCCTGCTGCTTCCCTTGACCTCCTGTCTCCTTGCTATTAACTTCCCTCCACAGAGACTGCATTTCCTAGCTGAGCACCCCCACCACTGTGTCTTCTTGGTGTAGTGCCTACTGCCTCCCTGCTATGTAACATTTCCCCTGTAGCGACCTCTCCCTGCTCCTTCACTGTAACTTCCCTCCTGTCTGCTTCCTGGTCTTCTGGATTAGCCAACCCTGAGAATCTGTTTGCAGTGCTAATCTCCTTTCTATTAATGAGTCCAGTTCCCCTTTGTGGCCGATATCTTTGCTCCAACCCAGTCTTGGTCATGCCCCTATGCTGGACCCACCTCCAGTCATCACTTCCTTCCCTAGGCTGCAGCCATTTGTGTGGCCCTCCTGCTGTCCCGCCTATTTCCCCCTTATCTGTGCCTGTTATGAGCTCTTTTGAATGCCTCATTAGTTCCCCCCGGTTGCGTTCCCCATTCTGTCTCCTCCATGCCTCCAGTTCCCTTATCAACCACCCTATTTCCTGCCTGAGCTGGCCCATCTGCCAACACACTCTGCAGCTCCCTGTCCTCCAAGCCACTCCCAGGAATATGGCTGCTTCACATCCTTCGCAACATACAACCCTTCCCATCTCCCACCCTAATTGACTGCCACTGCACATGCTCTTCTCCCTTAACCTGGTCCGGCCCCACTCCACGGACCCCCTCCCCCACTTGAACTCACCATATCTGTAATGAATATATGTGGCCCTCCCAGTTAGGCTCTTACTGTCTACCAGCATGTTCTCCTGCCTGTTCTCCTCCCGGTTGATGCCCTGTAGACACCATTCAAGATGCTACACCCCTGCTTTGTGGCACTCAAGCTTCAGGGTCACTTGGTCCACTTGAAATATAAGTGGATCCCGGCCCCATTATTGGCTGGTCCTAGTCATGTGACCACCCTTCCCTCTCCTGTGTATTTCCAACCTCTTTCCCTCAGTTAAATGTCCCCCTCCTCACAGCCAAGACAAAATCATTTGTTTGGAACTTGTACTTTTGAAATCACACAGCACACATTGCCATCTCATGAAATGCTAGCTCACTTCTAAAGGAAAACAAACAGCACAGAGAAAGTACTTATCTTCTACCTCCAACTGCCTGTTTCCTTCTGCTGGGTTTCACTCCAACTGGGTTGAGTCACTGGATGCCACAACAGCGACCCAGGTTCAGGACCGAGTTCAGGCAGTTGGGAGTTGGCAGGGGAGGGAAGGGATCGAGCATCCGGAGGACTGATCTTCCTTCACAGGGAGGGTTCCAGGGAACTTGCTCTTGGGCAGCCCCTGATGGTGGTCAGGAGCAGTGTAATGAATAAGCAGCATTGCAGCTACAAGGAGCAGAGTTCCGGTGTACATCGGCATGTAGTGCCATTGGACCCAACTGCACGTTTGTAACTCTGAGGGGCAGCCATGTAGGAAAAACCCTCTGGTGACCAGCGGAAGTGAAGGTGACCCCAGAGACCTGCCAGCATTCCACTGTTAGACCCACTCGTATCATGATCTCCCATGGGCAACCTGACCTCACGGCAGGTCCCTCTAATTCAAGACCAGGCCACCCGGGGGGGTGAATTTGGGGGGCTCGACTTGCCATGGATCAGAAGGGAGATCAATGTGTGTGGGGGGGCAGGCTGGGAGTAGAAGGCAAAGTTGAGTGGGTATTCTGGAAGGATGCCCTGGTCATCCAGAAAGCAAAAATAGAGTCTACAAAAAAAAAAAGGAAGATGGGGCCACAATGGAAAAGCCGCACTGCGGCTAAAGGCCAGTGCCCAAAATGGGCCGAAAAGTAGCTGTGGGAAGTAGGCAGGGGGAAATCAGTGGACTTCCTGAGAGGAGCCTGACAGCAGCAAGCACCACATACTGCAAACTTGTGCAGTGGCTGATTAGTTAGCCTCTGGTGCTCTAAAAATTGACTGCAGGAAAAAAAACATAACAATCCGGAGTGCCCATAATAAAGAACTCATAGCAACAAATAGAAGGAACCCTTAAATTTTGTTGGATAATTTGAGTTGTTTTGCTGGAGGAAATAGTTAAGAGCTCTTGGGTTTTAGATGCACGGTGGTGTATTTTGAAGCTTAATATGACCATATAACACACGTCTGTTAAAGTAAAGGTTTCAGATTTTTGAGCTTAGCAGCCCATTACTCTGCTGCAGTGATAGTCCCTCCTTGTCAAAATTATAAATGTTAATGATGTCCTGTAAAAGACGGAAGGGATCGTAACTCTGGCTGAACTACTGGCCTGCTGATCATTTCCACTTCCTAGTCTGCTGACCACACCCCCACGCTCGGATATTTTGTGACATCTGTCCACTGCACTCTTCACCAGCCCACCTCCATCCAAAGCACCCACCAGCCACCTCCCCCAATGGCTCCCACCATATTAGCTTCTTCTCTCCACAGCCCCAATTCAAATGCCACTAACTCCACAGCTTTGGACAATAGTCTCCCTACCACCATGCTCCAACACTAGCCTCCTTCCTCCACAACACAAGACAGTTGCCCAGACACTAGGCCCCACCCTCCAAAGTACCCTAAACTAGCCCCCTTCCTTCACTGCCCCAGACAGCACCCTCCCCCCGATGACCACCAATATCTTGACCTCCACTGTCCCATAAAATGACCCTGTTTCCTCCACAGCCACAGTACTAACCGTCTCCCTCCAAGGTCCCTGACATTCTCATTCTCATTCTCTCTCACTCTCTCTCTCTCTCTCTCTCTCTCATTCTCTCACTGTTTCTCGCCTCCCTCTGACACACACACTGTAACGGGCATGGCCACAGCATTACAGCCAGCCCACATATAGGTAGAATCTGAGTCTCTTACCTGAGGAATAGCAAGCTAGAGACAGGTCTCTAAGGGATGATGTACACGGGACCCTGTAAAATAAAACACAAAAAAGGGACACAAAGGATCTGCAGTTCTTACAGAGTAAATAGGGTGGAAAGAACAAGTTAAAGATAGATGATACTTATCTGATGAGGAAGAACAATTTGTGTCCTGTCAGACCTAAAAAATAAAATCAGGTTAATATGGAGAAAATACTGTAGCAATAGCAGAAACAGAGCTGGGAAATGCAACATGTATTGAACAGCACAGAAGTAAGGAAAAGAGTACATTTAGAATTAAAGGTACAGTTGGGTCAAAGTAGGAAAAAAAGACACACAGAGAAAGGAAATCAAATAATACAGGAAATAAAAGAGAAGGCAATTGGGAAGGGGCTCATCTAAATCCTCTTAGTGCACTGGATGGTCAGGTGGGCAGTATTTCAGAACGGTAGCCCAGGTGGGTCAGTGGAGCTTCTGATGGGCTATGGCTCAGCTTTAATGAAATGGGGAAAGGGAAGGGGAAACTGATTAACTAGGAAAAGCACACTAAGTCAAAGCTTGTAATCAGGTGTGAGCTAAGAGCACAGGTAAATTAAGTGACTTGCACAAGGTTACACAGTATGTAACAAAGGGCTGTGGGATTCAAACCCTGGTCTCCAGGTTTGCCGTTCAGTGCAAAAGGTGCAGTGTGGTGCATACTTCCAAGGTATTTCGCAGCACAGAGTGCTGAGCATGTCTATAGTGGCTGTACATTTTTCATGCTAAAAATCACCATTTTCACTGTGAGCACACAGCAAAAAACACAGAAGCAAGTCTGCCTTTGATTTTGTGCACAGTTGGCAGACAATCGGTGCATGGAGCAAATTAGCCCCTTTCCCATCTAGGACAGATGTGACACAGCAAATATTTGGCCTACATTCCTATTTTAGCACAGTCGGCAGCCAAACAGGACTGAGAGCAACAGCCCAACCCCTTACAGCAGCCTGATGCCTGTGCTCCCATCCATCCAGCAAGTGGAGGTCGAGCGGTTCCACGGTGCAAGACTGCATTCCTTTTTTTAGCATAGCTGGCAGCCGAATGGAACTTGGAGCAACATCCCATACCCTTCCAGCAATCTGAGGTTCAGCAGCTCCATGATGCAAGGCTGCATTCCTTTTTGAGCACAGTCGGCAGCAGAACGGGACGTGGATCAACACCACCCACCCTTCCAGCAACAGGAAGTTAAAGGGTACCTAAACAAGCAGTTTTTAAAACTGCAAACTCCAAAATCTGGCTTCATAACAAGGTAAAGTAGAGGCTGCTGTTTACATTTATGCTAAAACTGCATTGATATAAATAATGTAAATGCAGTTTCATAGCTTTGGAAAAATGTAAACATCAGCCTTTCACTTTCAAAAAACAGCCTTGGTTTCTCCCTAAGATGTCTGCCAAGTCTGTTAAATGATGAGTCATGATGACATCATCTGAGCCAAAGACAGATACCCACATATATTTCTATAGTGCTTACTAGTTCTTCTTTCCCTCTTTGTTTTGAATTGTTGCACCAGAATGATCAACACCAATGTATTAACTTGTGGATTATTTTGATCAGTACACATTAGGCTATGATTTTGTTCATTTTGTTTACTTTAACTTGTGGAAAATATTTTGCAATCCAGCTGACTTTTTCCTTGGCAAACTGCATTACAGTACAACACTTCAATTACCTGATGATCTAGTGGTTATGTGATGCACTGAATTTTTGTTTTTTGTTAACCAGGAGAGACACACTAAGCTGAAAGCTTGTTTACAGGTGTGGCCTGGGAGCACTAGGAAGTGTAATGACTTGCTTAGGGTCACAGAGCAAAGTACTGGTCTGGTTCAGTTCCAAAGCCCATGCTCTCTTGTTAATCCACAAATAAGGCTTTCTTTTTCCATGTGAACCTCCTGCATCTAGCCTGCCTTCTGTTGAACACCCCACCATCCATACCCTGTCCTTAGTACTGCCTGGTGCCGCATATGTGCTTACGGTCTCATGAAGAGAATTATCATACCTCAGATTGTAATCTTGTACCTCAGAGAGTTGTGCACTCCTATACCAATATGCATCATCAGCTGGCACTGTTAAAAAAATGCCTCCCAAATCACTCTCCAGTCCACATTCTCAGTGTTTGACTTCTGCTCCCACAGTAAACATTGAGTGGATCACCATCCTTCTGCACAGTGACGGTAGTATGTACAGTTCCCCTCTTGTGTTTTTTCCCACCTCGTTAACCAACAATTAGGTCTTCCTGCAGGGCCAACCAATAAGCATCATGACCCACCAGAAAAACTGCTGTTCATGCCCCCATAAGGGCAGCACTTACAATGGATAACAATATTATTAGCAGGAGGGGCATACTAATACCTTGAGCAAATCCACCCAACTCCCAGTGTCAGTCTACTCCTTTACCTGTGATCTGTAGAACCCCACAGGACAGTTCCCAGCAATTCTTCTCCAGTACTTTTCTGTGCTCTACTCCACAATTCGAGTTGGCTGGCTACCACCCTTCCAAATCTTGAATGAGCTATACACAACTCCCTCAATACTGTCCTTACAAATGTCAACCCCCCCCCCACTGAATTCAAGTAACAGTTTAGGTGCAGCCCTGCAGCTCAGAGTATTTGTCATCACTGGCTACTCTCATCCACAGTCAGCTAGTGATCACGATGTTGGCAGCCCCACATTTCAGATCTCACAGTGATCTGCTCAACGTTCTCCTTCATGTCTTCAACTAAACTGAATATAGCTATACCCTGCTGGAATGGCCTCTTCAGTCCCTCTCTGTCATTCATTCTTCTCACCTGCACCTCACACCAAAAACTGGTGAGTTCACTACCCTTCTGCATCATGAATGTGGTTAGTACAGTCTCCCATGTTATTTTTACATATTAATAATAAACATGATCTTTTGGTAAGCCAGGCTGATAGCTGCATTGCACAAGTGGAAAAATAGACTTTCCTACCCATGTAAGATCTAAGCCACCTATGATTAGGCACTGTTAAATGACGTGCATAATGATGTGCACACCCATCATTTAGCAGTGCCTAATCAAAGGAAGCCTAGATCTTTTAAGTCTAGGAAAGCCCATCATTCCCTTTGTTCCCTGTTGCTATTAGCCTGACATACTGGAAAGATATGTTTATATTTGATATGTCAAAATAAAACAGAGACTCTACTACTTGCATTCATGATGCAGAAGGGGGATGAGCTCACCAGTTTTCGGTGTGAGGAGGAATAGGAATAATGAATACCAAAGGGGAATGAGAAGGCACTTTGCAAGGTACTGCTTTATTCAGGGTGCTAAAGGATGAAGACTAGAGAAATATGAGCAGATTACTGTGAGAAATAAGATGGGCTGCCAGCACCTTTGATCACTACCTGACCTCATTGTCCTGGCCAACATTCCCCTTCCTATACAACCAGTTCATGCAATTGTCCAAGGCTGTGTGTGGATATTAATGTATGAAATGGCTGTCACTACATTGTTCAGTCACTTCACTACCAGTCTAGTATTGCTTGTAAAGCACTTTGGGATACAATGTATATAAAAAACACTATATAAATGCTGATTCTTATTATTATTGTTTCCCATGGAAAAAGAAGACAAGACAAGCATATATTTGAGTTTCGAGAAAGTATGAACTCTAACAGTGGACTGAACAAGAACTTTACTACAAAAAAAGTGGTGGCTCTAGGGGGTGGTGAAGGGTGTGGCTGCACCACACACACGCAGTAATGTACTTGCGTACTGCTACTGCTGCATTTCACTTTGTTGAGAAGTCTGATTTATTGATTGTACAAAAGTTTACATTCAAACTATGGATTACATTTGTAGGTTCTGTCAAAAATGTACTAGAAAAGAATAGCAGACAATATAAAGATTTAATAAAAATGTTAAAAAGTGCATATTAAGCATGCACACCACCCCAGCACCCCACTGTAGCATCTTGGATCCACCATAACTACTAGACCACTAGGTTATTCAAGATTTGTACTGTACTGTGGTTTGCCACAGAGAAAGTTGGTTGGATTAAAACACAATTTCAGCATGTTAATATAAACAAAATTAACAGAACCATAACCTAACATGTGTGTTATACAAAATAATGCACATGGTTTTGACCATTTGGGTGAAACAATTCTATACAAAGGGAAAAAATAACTAGTTAGTACTATAGAGAGCCATATATCTTTCTGACTTTGGCTCCAATGATGTCATCACATAACACATTTGGCGGCCATTTCACAAAGCAAGTAAGACAGTTTTTTTGAAATTAGAAGGCTGATTTTACAATATTCAAATGCTGTGGAACCACATATAGATAAATTATATAAATGCAGTTTTAGCCTTAATGAATACAGCAGCCTTTCCTTTAGTCACCTACGGAGTCAGATTTTTGAATAGTTTGTCAAAATGTTGTTGTCCATGGTGTAACCAAGTCCTGCAGACTGTGAAGCAATCATTTGCCCAGATGCATGGGTCAAGAGGCCCCTCCCAGCTACTGGCTCCCTTGGTCTTCCTCCCCACTGGCACCTACAGGCTCCCTTGGCCCGCTTTCCCCTTCAGCAACTACTACTTGCAACCCCCTCACACCATTTAAAACCCCTGTCTCCCTCCAACCTCCCAACCTCCAAGCTCTGTAGTGAAGTACTGTAGCGCACACATCATTGCTATTAAATAGGAAAATAGATCTACAGATTCATAGCTCTAAGTTTAATTCCAATACTGCAGTAATTAAATCCAACTCCCTTCAAGTTTGAATTTTAATAGAACAGCTGCCACCTCAAAGGTCTAACTCTGTTCTTCTCCCTTACTTAATCTCAGGTTTGAATTCACAGACTACAGTACAGACCCCTCAATCCTCCATAGCTCGAAGTTTAATTTACTGCACTAATCAATAAACCCAACTCCCTTCCGCTTGCTCAGATTTGAATTTGCAAAGATGCAGCAGCTTCTTTCAGAGCTGATGGTGTGGAGCAAGACCCCTTGACTTTTACTTGTATATTATTTTCAAACTTTTTGGGGCCCCTCCTTCAGATCTGATCTTGCTCTGTAGGGTACACTTTGGCCTAGATGTTTTTCATCAAATTACTGTTTAAAAGATCAACAAACAAATTCTACCTGTTCCTCAGCCTGCTCCAACTTTTTCTTCTGTTTGCAGACCATTTCTTGTTGCTTGGTGTAAGAATGCTTTGAAGTCTGTCTGTCTGTAGTAGCTGGTTTCATGCAGTACTCACTGAGGCATACATTTTCTAATGGCTCATAGTTGTGCAACCACATTCCTTCCCTTCTGGTTTAGTCCCGCAATGAAAAGGGTCCCCCAGGTGTGCATGTGCCTGTGGAATATTCCTATTGGACCTAAGATTTGTGTTGCTATTTCCAAGCTGGCATATTTTCAATGCAACACCATCCAGAGAACCCATTCATTCTGTTTTTTTTTTCTTTTACTCATAGTTTTTTTGATGTTTGATACTTTTTCTACATTTTGCTGTGTTTGTTAGAAGTAACCTAAATAAGCCCCCAACAGAAAAAAGGAGGAACAACTAAAAGGTAGGAAAGCTATGCGCATTACAAAACAACATTGTTGAAATTAATTGTTCTGGGCTACTGAAAATCTTGTCAGGCAGATGGACTTTTGCCCTGTCTGCTAGTGGCTATAAAAGTTATTTTCAGCTGAAATGACAAAGGGGATGATGGCAAAAGGAGGTGCAGCACAAAAAAAAAGAAAAAAACATGAATGTGGCTAGGGGGACTTGAGAGAGGGTGCAACAGTGAAAGGGAGAATATTAATTGGAGGCTACAGTAATGAACAAGAAGTAAGGACTTCTTGTAATGGAGAGGGTAGTCAAAGAAATTAAGCTGGGACTACAGAGGAAAATGGGAATGGGGGCATGAGATCCAAGAGGGCAACCACAGTATTCCTTCTGGGGCAAAGGGGGTGGCTGAGTGCCATCCACCTGAGGAATTTTCTACAGCTTTTGCACCCACCCAGCTTCTTTCAGTGGCCACCTACAGTTCAGGTTACTGTGTAAAGACACATAATGTATGGTTACCCACAATGTCACGGCCATCACCAATCTGCCACAGGTGATGCTCAAGCTGTGGGAGAATTTATTGGGCACAGTAGTTGCTAGTGGGGACTACTGAGGCTAGTGGCAACTTGGTTGGGCAGAATATAACTAAAGTAAACATGTTTTTCTCTCCTGCAGGTGAACTAAATTGGTCCAAAGGGGATCACAAGCACACTATCATGCCCTGCCTGAGATGCCTGGTGAGAGCAGTTTCTTTTGGTAGGGCTTCTGGACACTGCTACTTGGAGGCACTACTGTATTCTGCCCCACCCAACATCAGGAACCCCTTTCCCACAGACAAGTTATCCCCTGCAGCTGCCACTCCCTCTCTGGGGAGTGGAAGATCCACAGCAGAGAAGTACTGCACAAATTTGTGTACTGGGAGGAGGTGCTGCTTGGGTGGGGGGGGAGGCTGTTTGGGGGGGTCCAGACCCACAGACTATGCTTTTACTGAGGGATGCTATGTGTCTAGCAATAGTGCAAAGTAACTCATGAACAGATGCATGCAGCTTAAGGGAGTAGAAGCCATCGCTTGAGTGACACACATACCTCAGGCTTATCTCACCTGCAACCCACACCTTCCAGCATAAAGATAGCCACCCCTCTGATTCCCTCGGTGCCAGATGGCAGGCTCCTGAGACAACCCACCCTGGTGGCAGGCACTACATGGCATGTCGCTGTGGTTGTACTCCGCATGCTCCCAACCAGTGTCACTGCACTGTCCCTACACATGTTCTGCCGTTCCATGATGTGCCATATGCAGTACTGTTACTTTACTATGCAACATGTGTTACTGATGCTTTGCTGTGCCATGAGAACTGCTGTCACTTCCCTGTGCCACATGCACTGAAAAAGATGTGCTCTACATATGAAGTGCAGACACTGCTGGGTCACGTGCAGTGGCAGCCCCATATTAGGCCACGTGCAGTGCAGACACCACAGTGCGTCACAAACAGTGCTGATACAGCAATGTGTCAGTTGCAGGGCTGACATTCGGCAGTTCAATATGCACTGCTGACACCGCACAGTGCCATGTGCACTGCTGTCAGTCATGGTGCCACATTCTATGCAGGCATCGCATCTTGCTAGATGACATGCAGATACTGTGTGGTGCTACATACACTGCCAACACCACACTGTGCATTGTCATCAGTAAGCTGTGCCACTTGTACTGCTTGCACATCACTGTGCCACAGGCAATGCTGACACACCACTGCCATGTGGCATACTACTGTTTAACACTATGTTGTGCCATGGTGATGCTGATACAGCACTTTGCCTCATGCAATGCAGACACTGTACTGTATGACATGTGACACTGTACAGTGTCACGTATGATACCAACATTGTGCTGTGCCATGTAGGGCTCCTGATAAGATATATTCAGAGTGGGTACTGCTCACTTTTGAACACTGGTGAGTAAAACCAAATATTGATGCATGCAAATGACAAAATACAGTGTGTGAGGAGCACACATCAAAATGCTACAAAAAATCATTTGCGTTATTTGCCTTTTTTTATTGTGTTTTTGTCAATATTGCCAGGTGAAATTAATGAAGAGCACAGCTGAGCACTTTACAGTTTAACTTTGCCGGCCTGCCAACACACCAGTATAGTTTTCACTTGTGACCTGACATTCTGGGTTTGGAACTGAGCCCAGAATGTCAGAGAGCTAGCGGGGGAGAGGAGAATTGAATGACTCTTCAACTGCTCTCCTCTACAGGGGTGAGGGAAGCATCCAGCTTTTTGACCAACAACTGGTGGAGACTGGGGGTCTGACAGCTGGTGCTTGAGATCTTTGTGAGGTGTTTCAGACATCCAATGCTCTTTGCACCACTATGTCATTGCATGCCATGCCTCCCTGGGGATCAGCATATTCAGAAAAGACAACAATTGGCCATGCAGGAGGATGTCCACCCTATACTAGACCCATGCAACCAACTTAGGCACTCCCCCCTCCCCAGGATCATGAAGCAGCATCCATTTGGGGAGAGAGCAGGGTCTGCAATAGCACAGTAGGAAGGCATTTTAGGCCACGCTAGGTGGGCCAAGAGGTCCTTTTCTGCTGACAACTTCTATATTTCTATGAGAAGTCCCTCACCAACTGCCCCACCCTGGGAGTAAGTCAAGATGCATTCCAGTGGGGTGGGTAAATCTCTGGAGATGGGGGTTAGGTGGAAGGGTTGCACAGATGGTGACCAGACACTGGCAAAAAAAGCACTTTGCAGCTCGTTACATTTTGCACATTTTGTTTTTTTTTTCTACTGAGCGGGATGATTTGGGGGGCTTCTCAGCACTGTTCCTCTCCCTACAGATCAGTGCTTGTGTGCCCTGGGGTCACCCCATGGAGGGGTGTCACCACAGATTTCCCAATGGCAGGGCCAAGGGAGGGAGGAAGGGCCATACTCCCACCCTCCCCACCTGAGACAGTCTACTTCAGACCATGGTTAGGGTGGCAGTACGGGTCCACAGACAAACATTCAGGGCTTCACTGAAATGCCAGCTTCCATTTTCCAGTTTTCTCCCATCCCTTCTGCAGCCAGTGTGAGGCATGCATGTAGAGGCATGCAAGCATCACCAGCCCACAGTACCTCTCTTCTAAACCACCCTTGCCTGTGCTATTACCAGTCAGAGGTTGGGGCATACAAGCCCTCCCTCCCTGGAAAAAGAGAGCAGTCTCAAGCTCAGTCTGTTCCCCTTCCAAGCTGGCCCCAGCAACTGGAATCCACTTACAAACTCAGGTCATCAACATAGAGTGACATGTGGTATCCAGTGCCTCAATCCCTCAGCACCACTGGTCCAGCCCCTTTATATGATTTAAAAAAAAAATATATATATATATAACACACACACACACACACACACACACACACACAGTATTTACTGTATATAAGCATCTTGATGGGAAATTGCATTGCCCCTTTAAATGTCTTACCATTAACCACTAGAAATAGAGGATTTTGCACTCTTGACATCACACCTTGAAAAAATGCATAGGGCATCTGTGAAGTATCAACTGTGATAGTGTGTGATATACAGTGAATTCAATAAAGGTAATTACTGTCCAGCAACACAGCAGTGTCCTTTTGCATTTGATGAACATTGATGAATGATGGGCCAACTTCTTGTAACTGTTAGAGTCAGAAGTGATCACACTGGCACCCACGTGTAGTGGGCAGTGTGTGGAGTCCCAGCATGGGCTTGGGGATGGGTCTGGGAGCCTGCAGCTGGGGAGGGGGAAACCAGATTCCATGGCTGGCTTGGTGGGTCTTCAGGAACTAAGAGCCAGGGCTGAGTGGAATCTGTATACAGCTGCAGTTGTTGGAGGATGGGGACTATATTAGCCCGCAATCTGGCAAGTTGAGTTTTTGTTGAGTGCTTTCTGAACGTTTAAGATCTCAATCTATGCTAAAATGCATCTCTAATTAACATATTTTGAAACTAAAATCCTGAACCAGTACTCGGTTACCAATTTAAATGCTCAAAAAGCATTCAGCTGCACAAGTTGAGCTTTGTTGAGTTCTGATTTAGTTTAAGTGCTCAACACCTAGCACTCAAAAAGCCTTGGTGACTGCAGTTCTGTTAGGGTTATTCTGTGGAATCTTTATATTGCTTCTGATTGCTAATTACTTTTTTTTTAACCTTGTATTTATGTGCCCTACTGCCTCTTCTCTCCACTCTCTCAGACAGCCTCTCTTGCACGATCCACCCTCGTCGTGGTCTGCCCCTACAGTACACGGTTCCACTAACCTAGGTGCCCAGTTAAACGACCCCAGGTAGGGTGAGGAGGGATCCCCCATTCTTACCTCCCCAGAGCCATACATACTGTGACGTGGAGCCAGTACAGAGGAGTCTGCCTCGACGAGCCGAAGATGTGCAGTGACGTGTCATCACCTAGGAGAGATCAAGGTGTTTTTTTTTTCGTTTCTTGTTTGTTCCCAGACATTGGTGTGCAATGAGGGCCAATGAGCTAGGAGGTGCGCCGAGATGTGCCTCCTGCTCTGCCCCTCTGCCGACATCTGACCAATGCCCTTACTGCTTCCCCCAACTACCGCACCTTCCATCCAAGCTCCCCCAGATGGTGGTATTGCAGTGGGGGCATGCAGATGACTCCCCCCTGGAGAAGGAGAGCAGCCGCTTGGCACTCCATCCTTCTCCTCCCCAGCCAACCCCTGGTGGCCCATATTCGTTCCCGAACACGGATCACTGGCATGGTACGAGGTAAGGCGTCTAGCGCCTCAGCCCTCAGCACCACAGGGCTGGCTTGCTAATGACTATTAATAACAGTAAACATGGTTAGCAGTATTTAACATTAGAATCAGCTCAGAATGACTGTGCTAAACTGAATGCTAAACTGATTGACTGCTAAAATACTACTAAGGAACTCTATTTTTGCAGTCAGAAGGCCATCTGCATGCTAATATACTGTTAATATAGCAGTCGGCTTGGGTAAGGGCAGTCAGTGCTCCTGCAATTCCTCAGGTTGGGCAGGGAAAAGAAGTGATTTGGGGGAATTAGTTCACTGATGTGTTCAGTATAGACATTTAAAGGGACATTGCCAACTTTTGTTTTTGCATCATATTATTTCTAGATAAAAACCCACATTTTATGATTGCTTACCTTCTCTAAAATTCATTGGAGTTGCTAATTGTTTTATCTGTCTCCTTGCTTAGTAGAACTGAAATGCATGGTAATGTACCCAGCCTTAATTGGCTAATTTAAATCCTTGAAATACTTGGCTGGCTAATCTTCATTCATGATTCAGTAGTATTAAAAAAAAAAATTGTGCTTTGAAGAGCATTACAGTCTGCCACAGCAGTATTAATGTCTTAGCATTCACAGCAGTGCAGCCGCCAGCAAGTCAGCAGGGACTCCCTGTACCCAAGCAGGCCTTGATCAGTCCTCCAGTTCCTGCTCCATTCTCTCTGTTTTATCCCTCGCCTCCAGACCGTGCTGAATCGGACTCCTGCTCCAACAACACTGGCACCCACACACCTCACCACCACTGTCCTACTGACTCCCCAGTCCCCCAACGATTGTCCAATCAAAAATCAACCTCAAGTCAAGTCTTAAGAGACTTCTCTATGGCAAGCCAGTGCCCAGCAGCTGGAAGTGCAACTCCTCAAATCTTTGGATTGTGGTTTGGAGTCATGGATGGAGCGATGAAAAACATGAATACGGCAAGCGACTCACTCACAGAATTGCAGGCAGGCAAGGCAGCTCGACTCAAATCACAGCAGCAGCAGCAGCAAGCTGCTTCACTTTCTTTCCTGCTCTCTTTACCATCCCATGGTGAGTCAGGCTGTCTTGTGCACATGTGCAAGCGTTCACAGCCTCAACGGATCTTGGAACACTGAGTTTTTTAAACTTGTTTGTTCAGTGTGCCTTTTCTCATGAAACTTTTTAGTAAATAAATAAAATAAATAAATGTATTCAGAAATATGCACCAATGGCCAGTTAGGTCAAGTAAAACCCAGTGTGTAAAGTGAGTGTGTCCAGGGTGATAAAGGTGGCTATAGCCAAGTGGCAAACAGTAGCCAAGCTAGTGTTGTAAAATAGTAGAATTTACTGATTTAAAGTGCACTTGGGTATCAGTTTCAGTCAGGAGCAAGAGAAAGGGAGTGGACCAGGTAGTTATCCACATGAGCAGCATAGTTGCCACAGGCCTAGCCTGTTAGCCACCCCAGTAGCATAGTTGCCACAGCCCCAGCAAAGGAACAGTGACCTGAGTAACAGATCTAGAGACCCCTATAGCACTAGCCGGGCTACTGGAGTCAACTTGGCTACTATAGTCACCTGTTTCACCTTGGGGCACTCTGACTTTATAATCTGGGACTACTTTCCACAACTAGCTCCCCGGCACTTATTTCTGAATAAAAAAAAAAACCTTTGGGACAGCTAGCAATTATTCACTAGCCCAACTGGCTAGCTTGGCTATAACTGGGGCTTTACCATAACCTTGCTCCTTAGCACCCTGTTCACTATCTAATTCAGGGCCTGCCTGCCCTCTGCTCCACCTCTGATAACTACTTAATTTGAATGCTGCCCACCCCTGTGCTCCATCTAGGAGCATGAGTTAAATAAATTTAGGTAATTTTGAATAAGGCCACCATCTCACTGTATGCTCCCTTCCTGGGCTAATTTTAAATACATTTGAATAGATCTACCCTTGGCAGTTCCTTGATCCAGGGTCTTGCCCTGACCATACTAACATCCACGGTCATCCTTTATTATGCTCACTGTGTGAAAAGAAACATCTTTTTTTTTTATTTCAGTATTAGTTCAGGCGGACAGTGCCTGCTTCATGACACTGTCACCAACTCACCACCCCAAACTGGGGAGAAGTTGAGACAGGAGGTGGGTTAAGTGCATGCTGGATGCCCTGCTGGCTGCAGGCAGGTGGTAGGTCTTCCCTTGGTGGGTAGCTGGCTCCTCCTGATACTCGTTCATCTAATGATGCTTTCCTGTTTGTGGGGGCCACTGCCGAGGAACTGCCATTTACTTTTTCTTTACAAAAAAAACACAAATGGGACTAAACAGAACCCACACTACAGCTGCCAACTGCTGATCCTGGGGACCGCCACAACTGCTGAACGACTGACACTGCTGGGACCATTGAGATTGACATAGGGATGAGATGAGGACTGCAGGTACTGCCTTTTGCTCTGAAATAACTTCCCTGTGTCCCCTCTTTATTCTGCTTTACTTTCTTCATGTATTTGTTTTTCTTCGGGGCATCTGAACTTCCCTGACTGTCCTCCTTCGCAGTCAATTCAAACTCCCCTAATGGCCATTACTGGCCACTCTTAGTATCCTCCATGGCATCCAGGATGCTGAGTCCCTAACAACCAGCTGTCCATTGCAAGCTGGACCATAGATGTGACCCTGGCTTGTGCCACCTTTACTGGGCAGGCTGCAATAAGAAGAAAAACCTTTTTAACTGCAGACAAGCACTTTATTTTTATATGGCTCTGACTACTATGTTCACCCCCCTTGAAATCTAAACTATAGGGGCATATTACACACCTGCCTTTGCTGTCCAATAAAACATACTCAGAATTTAAACTACCTCGAATATGAGAGGCTGTCATAGCTCCCTTCATTTTGATGACTGCTCTGTCCTCATCTGTGTACAAAAGCAACGGTCCTCTTCATGAGATTCCGGCAGGAAGTCACATCCCACACTGATTTCCTTTCCTATTGGCCTGGCATCTGGTCTGAGCCAGGACCGTTTGCTGTTACTATGCAAATATCGAGAACAAAATGCAATTGAAATGAATGGGCCTATATACATTTCGATGGGACCATTCATTTCAATGGAGATTTTTCTGGTCATTTTGTGCTGGGCTAGAGAAACTCCTGTTGGGTCAGTGGATTTTTCTAATCACTAACCCTGATGGCTAGTGGCTAAAAAGTTAGTATTGACCCCGTGACAGTCTGTAAAATCTCTAGCATCACAGTGCAGGGTGGCCACACATGGGAAAGGGACTTTACCATACCTCTCAACAGTCTCTTAGTGACATGTCCCTCATTTTATCCCTCAGCATTAATAATAATAATAATAATAATAATAGTAATACATTTTATTTCTCAAAAGCTCCTTTCAGCCATCAAGGCATTGTTCAAAAAGATAAGGGATCATAATGAAAGCTCAGAAAGACAGTAAAATAGTCAAAGGGTCCAAGATTTAATCGGTGCCACCAAAAGCATGGCACCACAAATATGTTTTCATTGCCTGCTTAACCTTCCCCCCCCCACAGACATGCATTCCCGAAGCTGGCAGGGTAGAGAATTCCAGGGGGTCGGGGCCACATGCATGAATGCACTGGCCCCTGAAGATTTCAAAGACACCCTCAGAATCTCTAGCAACCCCTCGTCAGCTGAGTGCAACAGTTGCACAGGGCGGTAAGGTACAAGGAGCTCTTTCAAGTAGTCAGGTCCCAGTCCATGTAGGGCTTTATAAGTCAGAAAACCGACTTTAAAGGTGATCCGCCACCTAATCAGCAACCAGTGCAGATCGCACAGCACAGGTGTAATATGAGAGTACCGAGGGGCTCCCATCAACAATCATGCTGCCACGTTCTGCATGAGCTGCAGGCAGTGGATATCAACCCCAGCCAAACTTAAGTACAGGGAGTTGCAATAATCTAGGTGCAAGGTCACAAAAGCATGGACCAGAGTAGGAAGGTCCCCGGACAGAACAAGGTGCTTAATCCTGGAGATATTCTTAAAATTATAAAAGGAAGACTTGACAACAGCTGACACCTGAGCTTGTAAAGTCAGTCGGTTGACAAGCACTACCCCCAGGTTTTGCACCTGTTCAGAGGAAAGGAGCTGCAAACCCCCAAGAACAAGTCCATAGGGCTGATCAGCCCTCAACCCCTCTATCTGGTGACTTGGGTCCACTACCATCACCTCCGTCTTTCCGGAGTTCAACTTGAACCAGCTCGAAGTCATCCAGTGTTGGATTTCAGGAGTTTCACTAGCCCAGCATTGCTGTATCCCTCACTGTAAATGGTGTTGCCAAGGTGCTGTAGCAAAAAGTTAGACTTCAGCTGTGGGATCCAGCTGCAGGGAAGGGGTCCAACTTCAAGGTGGGGATCCAGCTATAAGGGACCAGATCTGGAGAGACTGATCCCATACCTCTTAATTGTCCCTCATTACAATACAGCATCATGGCAACAACCATCTGGACTCCCATTGTGATGGATGCAGATTCAATTATGGCTCAAACTCCCCATCCCCAATCACGTAACTAATTCATAGGTACTTTATAGTCCAGGTGAGGGAACCTCTTTGGAGATGCAGATTCTGGAGAGTGGATGGGACAAAAGGTTACACAGTAGTCAAAGGGGACCCATAGTTCTTAGGGAAATGTAATACAGATAGATAGTAAATAAAGCTATCCTTAATGGCCATTAATGTATTGCCATAAGATGACCATTATTTTCTTGGTAATAAAAAGCTAATTTGGACAGTTTTAATGGCAATTAATGGATTAGCGCTAAATGACCATGATTTTCATGGCAATGAAAAGCTCATTGCTCAGTTTCAATGGTTATTAAACATGCCATTAAAATAGCCTGATGCAAAATTTAAGGGGCATACCACACACATGAAATACTTAATGGATGCCTGTAGTGGTTATTTTAGGCATGGGTGAGTAAATTAATGGTTTGCACCTATGAAACATCAACAATTAGTGGAAATGTAATTGGAAAAAAAACTGGCCATCAAAAAGGGTGATACAAAACGTAATGGTGAAAAGTAATAGGTTTGCATGAAGAAAATGGAAGATTAATGGAATTTGAACTCCTGAATGAGCTTGCTCAACGGAGTTTTCCTGCAATAAACTTGAACTTGAACTTGAACTTAATGGAATTTTAATGGATTTCAATGAAGCAGTGATATCCCATTCGATTTGGGAACTTAAATGAAAGGCTTGCCTGTAGTTCGGTGACCAAACAGCCCGCTGTTCCCACTTCCTGAGCTACATAAGCAGTTCCTCTGAGCCTCACACTGAAGCATTTTTTTCTTTGCAACCAAAGGCTCTGCTGGTTTGTTCTCTGGTTAGGTCTCCCTTCCCCTCGCTGCTTGTCTCTGCAGGTATTTTGCCTTCGGCTGTGTGTGCTTCCTTTCCTTTTTGGGGGGGGGGGCTTTTCTAAGCTCCTAGCTTGCTGCTGTTTCAGCTCATACTGCTTACTTTCAATTACTCAACTTGCAAATTACTGGCACTGCAGCTGCTTTCAGTTCCCTATAACTACAGCCACTACTGCTGACTGTTCACTTTACTTACTGTTATACCCAGTGCCTGTGTTTTAACATTGTGCTCACCACACTCAAACTACTGCAATGCAATTGCATTCATTACCTGTGTGTTTCAGCTCAGTCTTAGCTGCTTCATGTTGCATACTCAATTCTTTTCAGCTGGCACAGTTTACTCTGACCTACCCGTGCTTCTCATTTAACTTCCAGCTTTCCTGCACTGCCTGGCTACACCTGCCTTTAAGCATTGTCTCTCTGTTTTCTTGCACTTATAACTCTGAGGTCAGCCAACTAGCTCCTGCTGAGGCTGATAATATAGCTTGATTTTAAAATAAAAATCTGTCTTCGCCGCCAAAAATCCTCAGTCTGTCACCTCAATTTGGCTTTGTACTGCCTGGCTGACTTGCTCCCAATTTAGTTGTTTCATTGTTATACAAGTTTGCTATGCTGGTTTACCTATCATAACTACTGCTTACTGACCTACGTGCAGGTCTTCACTTGCTAACGCAGCTGTTACTACTTGCTTATGCAAACCATTGCTTCATGCCTACTGCCATCCCCCTGGCTCAGCTGGGGATTCTGCTGCATTCAATCTGCATTCGACCTTGCAAGGTTTCAGCACTCACTGCTCATTACGATTTCAGCACGCCATGCTCATTCAGCTCACTCAATTTCTGGGGCATGCCAGTCATTCTATTTGGTACAGGGTTCCTGAAGCCGATGGTCTTGCTCTGCCTTGATCAGCATCATCGAGCGTGTCCAACTTGGGCCGGGATCCTTCTCACCTGGCCCATAGCTGGGAATGTCCTCGCCCCAGGTTTGGCTTTAGCTGCCTGCTACACGACAGCAGCTCCTAGTGTAGAATTTAAGGTTAGCAGTGAAGGGTGGTTACGATGATCTTCTTTGGCTCTAGTGTTCCACTTATAACGGTTGGCCATTGACTTTAGTGGTTTCCCTAGCAAGGCACCTTCACCACATTCTCCCCACTACTGCCTCTGATTCACCTGGTTTCATTTAGGGCGGACAAGCCAGGTGAGTGCCTCAGCAGTTGTTGCTCTCCTCCTGCACCTTGGATGCACGTATTGTTGCAGAGTTTTCTTGCAACCTTCCATGACGTTCCCGCTAGAGGGTTTGAGTGAGAGCCTCACTCCAAATTAGAATATTTTCCACCTCCCTTTAATTGGGTTTTCCAAATTGCAGTTGCAGAGCCGTCACTAAATAAAATTTCCCAAGCCTGGAGGGAAGGCGACCTAGGCCTTGGATCCCCAGAGATTTCCTCCTCATAGGGTTTTTTCTCTCCTCTGTTGCCTCAGGTCATAACTCTTAGTTAGCATAGTTGTTTTCCCTAGTCTCTTAAAGGCAGGTTCCATTGTTGGATGGAAGTGGAGGATGTCCTGCCGTTCCCTCTCTCCTCAGGGGATCCCCTTCTCTCAGTGCAAGCCATCAGTATCATGCTACGCAAACCTGAGCTGTTACTACAACAACTGAGCATATCATTGAATTATCAAACTGCCTATGCTTCTCTACTACTACATTACTGTTACTGCTTCCACGTCTCTGTCACTGCTTGCATCATGCTTTGTGTTGCCTCATTTTTGGGATGATACTACTTTTTTTGAGATTCCTAAGGTACCTTTAGCCATGGGAAACGTCCTGTTGCACTTCTAGGGGTGGAACACTCTCCGAGGGTTCCTTGCCTTCATACCCCTAAAGGGTGGCAATTCCTTTGGAATAGAGAGTGCGAACACCAAAACCTAAACTAACACAGTTGCACAAGCATAACACTATACTGGCTGCGTAGGTCAGTGAAATGAAAGGCTTGCCTGTAGTTTGGTGACCAAGCAGCCAGCCACTCCCACTTCCTGAGCTATATAAGTTGTTCCTCTAAGCCTCACAGTGAAGCATTTTTTCTTTGCCCCACCATCCTCCCTCCTCCTCCTCCTCCAAGAGCAGCGCTCTCTCCTTAGAGGGATTCCTAAGGTACCTTTAGCCACGGAAACCATCCCGTTGCACCTCTAGGGGTGGAACCCTCTCCAAGGGTTCCTTGCCTTCATACCCCTACAGGGTGGTAATTCCTTTGGAATAGAGAGTGCAAGCACCAAAACCTCAACTAACACAGCTGCACAGGCATAACACTATACTGGCTGTGTAGGTCAGAGAACTGAGGGTTGTTATTGTAATTTGGATATACTGTGCAGCTCATAATGCATTTCTTTATCAGTGTATGTTTCATTTTGCATTTCTTTCAAACTTTGATTTTGATGTGTACCATATTGGTACCATAGTGATACCAAATAAGCTTGGGATTTATATGTGCACCAATCTGCTCCTCTAACATAATAACCTTGTGGTGCCATTACAAAATACTGATGCCACGGTGGTACCAAATAAGTCTCGGTGGTATATAGAAAACAATGTCATACTACCATTGCATTATCATTGGGAACTTCTAGGGCAATATAGAGTCCCACATGAAAGTGGACTCAAAATTATGTAATACCACTGTGGTATCATTACCCATTTACCAGTCCAGGCAACCTGCCGAAATTGCCATAGGGCTGCCACTGTGCCATGGCACTACCACTGAGGCCAGAAACCTGACTGGGTTGACACCATTGTACTACCAGACTACCACTGGGTAGTAACATTGCACAATTTCAGGCACACCCAGGTATTGCCATTGATAGAACACTGTGTTGCCATTGCAACACATTTAGTAAGGGCAGGGCTGCAAAAAGTGATTTCTGCAAGGTGGCGCTGCTGAAATCAGCAAAAGACCCTAGGACTTTCTGGAGAAATATAAAAAACATAGTTAGTGGTTCCTCCACCGGTGAGGCTACTGATATGCTCATCAGTGGTACTAGTTGTAACAATCCACTTACCATTGCTGACGCATTTAACAAACACTTCTTGGACCTGTCTGCCTTCACCTCCCTCTTCTCCTGTGGAGGTGATAGCTGTGACCGGAACTCTTCCTCACAATTGGATCCCACTTCCCAACCTTTATTCTGTTTCAAGGCTGTGATGGCAGAGGAGATGCAGAGATTGCTCTTTGGTCTCTCCCCCTTCTCCAGTGCTGGCCACGATGGCATGGAACCTAGGCTCCTCCATCTTGGGGCCCTGCACATTGCCTCCCCAGTGGCCCATGTCTTCAAGTTATCCTTAGCCCCTGTGGTCATCTCCTGTGCCATCACAGCCTTGAAACAGAATAAAGGTTGGTCACCCATGATATCTGGAAGGTGGCCAGGGTTGTTCCCATTCTCAAACAAGGCAACCCTAAGTCTCTGGACAACTACCGTCCAATAGCCATACTGTCCGCAATCAGTAAACTCCTTGAGAAAGTACATCCAGGCTCATGAGCATCTGTCTCCAGAGCAGCATGTCTTTCATAAAGGGCATAGCACATCCTTGGCCCTAGTCACTGTTGCATCTGGGATCAGAATTGCTGTGGACCAGGGTAAACTCTCTGGTGCCATTTTCATTGACCTATCAAAAGCATTCGATCTAGTTGACCATGCTCTGCTCTGCTCTCAGCTTAGGTCATTTGGCTTGTCATCCCCTGTTCTCTGCTGGCTCTCCAACTACTTGCAGGGCAGGCAGCAGTTGATCAAGCACAGCAAGGTGCTCTTGGACACCATAGCTGTGTCCTCAGGTGTTCCCCAAGGCTCAGTCCTGGGGCCCCTGCTTTTTTCCATCTTTGTGATTGACCTACTTGCTGCCTCTTCCTACTCTGTGTCCATTCCATATGCAGATGACCTGGTCATCCTAACCCACTCCTGGGACATTGGAATAATAAACCACCAGTTGAGCGAGGACTTTAGGAGTGTCCAGTCTTGGATAACATCCCACAAGCTGGTCGTCAACCTCAATAAAACTCAGGCCATGCTCATTGTGTCCCTGGCCAAGACAAAGGCCTCCCCTGCACCCTTGTACATCACTGGTCTTGATGGGCCCCCGTACACATCACCAACTCCATCAAATACCTTGGGGTTACACTTGACCCTCAGCTCGACCTTGGACTCCAAATCCTTAATGTCTGCAGAACCTTTAACTGCAAGCTGGGTCTGGCTTATCGTGCAAAGAGCAATCTTACTCCTGCTACTCACCTTGCACTGTCTAGGGTGTGTTTATCCCCTCCCTCCCTCTGCTACTGGCTTCTCCAGTTTGCTCGTATGTCCAATGCCAACCCTGCCAGGTGGACCGTCACCTACAATAATATCTGTCGCTTTACGCTGGCTGTCCCTAGATTCACCCACCATTGTGACCTGTATAGTAAGCTCAACTGGCTTTCCCCATCCAATCACTTAAATTTTGTCCTGGGCTGCTTCACAGGCAAGGTCCTTGGTACTGGCACCCCTCCTGGGTTAGCAGAGCTCCTCACTCCTGCGGCCTTCCCCTCGTACTCCCTCAGGTCCCTGGGCCCTGCTACTCTAAGGATCCCGGCCACACGCACTCAAATGGGGGACAGAGACTTTGCCTCATCTGCTCCCAGACCATGGAACTCCCTTCCTACCCAGGTTCGCTCCTCCCCCTCCCAGGCTGGCCTCCGAACCTCCCTGTGGAGACACTTAAAGCTCTCCTCAGTGTGTGGATGTCCCAAGCCTCCGTAATCCCACTTGGCCCCCTGCACTGAACATTCCTCCTAATGTTCTGCCTGTCTGCAGAGATTTCTGACCTGCACTCAATCTCTACACCCTAGGTTTTGGGTATTGCTCTGATGGTGCCTCCCCTTGCTAGGGACGTATATTGTATATAATTTTGTATATAATGGACTCAAACTGTGTAATGAATTGTACATAATGCGCTGCTCGCTGCTTTGGTGTTCCGATGTATCTGTTATGACCACTGTACCTGACGACTATTGTGTGGCTTCTGTTTCCCCTGACTCTGTGTAACTGCCTAAAGTGTATCTTGTTGTACCTTGTCGTATTTCCTGTACTCTCCTGGGTTGTACCTGAAAATAGGCAATTGTCTTGTCTAGTGTACCTACCTGGTTAACAAAAGCTAAATAAATAAATATATAAATAAATCCCTGGATATAATAACCCCTAGGTCCCTTTACTGCTCAGAGGCATACAGCTTTTCTCACCCCATGAGGTACTCCACCCCAGGGTTTCTTCTACCCAAGTGCATGACTTTGTACCTCTTTGAACCGAATTTTAGCTGCCAGTCCTCTGACAATTTCTTCAGCTTTCTGAGGTCCTCCTTGATTTGATTTACCCTCACAGCAGAGTCTAGACTGTTGCAGATCTTTGTATCATCTGCAAACAGGCAAACCTTCCCCCCAACCCCTCCGCAATGTCACTGATGAAGATGTTCAGTTCCTACTGCTTCAGTATGTGTGGGAAGGGGCAGTTTATGCCTCCCTTTGTCTTTCCACCACCCCCTCAAATAGTTTAAATCCTCATTAAAATAACATTTAAACCATCTACTAAGGACTGTGGTTCCCCTCTCAGATGGATGCAGGTCATTACCTCTGTATAGGCCCTCATTCCTCCAGGTTGGTCCCCAGTCCCAAGTGTAGCCAAACCCCTTTTCTCTGCACCATTCCTTTAACCATGAATTGAAGCTCCTGGTGCAGAGTATCCCATCTTCCCTGTAGCCATGCACAGGCAGCACCTCAGTAAAAGCCACTGTGTGTGCTACTTGCTATAGGCCCCTCCCTAGTTCCCTGAACTCTCCTTATAAAATCCTGGCCCTGTCCTTTGCTAGTTCATTAGTCCCCAGTTGGACAATGACATACAGCTACCTGCCACCATGCTGTCCCAGCAATCCTTAGGATTTGCTGCCTATACTTCTGAGTCATGGTACCTGGTAGGCACCTTACCTCCCTCTCACCCCACCCTTTCCAAGTCCCCAAATCTACCCCCAAACAACTGAATTCCCCACCAGAAGCTGCTTCTTCCGCTTCTAGGGTCCTCTACCTCCCACCTAGGGGCATCCCCTATGGAGGATCCCCACATCCTCCCTTGTCACTACGGTTGCCTCTACCCAGCAGGCCCACCCTCCCAGAACAGCAAAGGACCCAGATAAGGTTAACTCATTTGTTACTGCAAAGAAAGCTGAAAAAATGGTCTGATCAGTTAATGAATAAGAGCCTTGCTGAAATGGAGAGTGTGAACAGTAGTGGTGTGGAGATCCTAAACATACAAAATCTAGATGTAATCCCAGCATTAGAAACTTGAATTTAAACTGATAGGCCCTCATATTCAGAGCCAGCCACAAGTGCAGTGCAGCCTTTCTGTGCTGCACCAAAAATAGCACACGGTTGGCTCTGAGCAATATTCAGCCAGTTAGCATACTGGCTGAATATTGGGCCATGTTGGTGCAGTGCTAACTGGATATGCAGTCTGCCAACGTGGACCAAGGCTACATATGGCCCATAGAAATTAATGCTGCACAGAGATGGGATTGTGGCAGAGCTCCTCTGGACTATATTCATCCCTGGCATGCAAATGAGCCCATAGGGCATGCAAAACACTAAAGGGCCATTTCTATGCACATTATGGGCTCTTT
Source organism: Neoceratodus forsteri (assembly GCA_016271365.2). Classification (NCBI taxonomy): domain Eukaryota; kingdom Metazoa; phylum Chordata; order Ceratodontiformes; family Ceratodontidae; genus Neoceratodus; species Neoceratodus forsteri. The sequence continues at coordinate 572,928,707 of CM057454.1, read as the reverse complement.
TGCATTTATTTATTTATTTGCTTTTGTTAACCGGGTAAGCACACTAGACAGCCAAGTGCCTATTTTCAGGTGCGACCCAGGAGATTACAAGGTACATTACAAAGTACATACATGAACATCAGGCAAATACAAGTGCATGCCACGAAGCAGCCCCTTGGTGCCCATGTTGTAAACTGAGAAAAACATCCCTGATGCCTAGTAAACCCCCACACCCTAGTCACCCCCATATCATATACAGTACATTGATAGATCACTGATGTCTAATTGACCCTCTCCCCCCAATTGCCCCTGTATCATATATATATTGAAAGATTCCTGATGTCTCATATATATTAAGAGATTCCTGGTGTCTAGTGGACACTCTCCCACCAATCGCCCTGTAGTATATTTATATATATATATATATATAAATATACAGTATATATATATATATATATATATAGATCCCTGGCATCTAGTGGACCCCACTCCCCTCAGTTGTCCCAAGTCCCCTGTATAGTTACAATTCCTGGTGGGTTAGGGCCCCCCACCAAGCACCAAAGCCACCAATTGTGTCTGTGTACCTCCCCCCACCCACCCAACCTCTGAGTAACCCCCTTACCCTGGTCACCACTCACAATACCATAGTAGACGGTGGCTGGCACAGCCCTCTAGTCACCTCCTTGGCCTGCTTCCATCTGACAGTCACAAAGCATGATTACTTGACTACTTATGTACTTTCAATTGTATTCTGTGACTATCAATGGCAGCCAGCTGATGAGTGGAGTGTAGGGCTGTGCTGGATACCCATCTGCTATGGTATTACCAATGAGTGGTGATTGGGGTGAGGGTGGTGTGGGGTGGGGGATCCTCAGAGGGTGGGTGGGGAAGCCACATGCAGGGGTGTGGGCTTTTTTATTCCATACAGGGGGACTAGACCACCAGGGATTATAATCACACAGCAGTCCCAGAATGATCGGGGAGAGGGGGTCATTAGACACCAGGGCTCTATCTATTTATATGCTACAGGGACGATCAGGGGGCAGAGGGCCACTAGACACAGGGAACTCTCTCTCTCTCGCTCTCTCTCTCTCTCTCTATATATATATATATATATTATAGTGCCGCTATAGTTAGGGTTGAGTGGCCAGTTACATACTAAAGTCAAAAGTTTGGACGTTAATAACTTTGGACCCGTACAATGGATTTGCATGAAATTTGGAACACGCATTGGGGTGCACTAGATCTCTTGATTTGCCAAATTGTGTTTCTGTCAGAGTGCTGGTCTTCTTGTACGAAAGCACTGAAAAATAAAAAATTATCCACTTTTGGAGGCACCTCTTGGCATTCTAAATGTGGTCCTGCACAGCTGTTGTGTGGTGTGCCACTCTGTGTGTAAAAGAGTTTGGTGGCCGAACATGCCACTTTTTGTTTGGTGAAAAAATATTAAGGCATTCAAAAGTTATGGCACTTTTAAGTTCCCATCATAAGTCAATGGGAACATTTATATGTATATCTTGCGATCAAAGAATCGGGGTTCTGGCCATCTCATCCTGCCTGGCAGTCAAAGAATTTTCAGCCTCGCAGTTCAAGAATCTTTGATCCCGAGGAATTTCAAAAATTCTTTGACTGCGAGGTTCGCCATCTAGTTTTCAGTTTTCCGATTGCACAAACACAAATATCTGAGCTCAGGGGTCACTTCTGAAGTAAAACTTCGATGGGTTTTACTCAGGGGACCCTGATCTATCAAGCTATGGCTTTGGTTCCCTCCAAATCAGTCCAAAAATAGAGTTTTTAGTTTTTAAATTCTTCATTCGCAGCTCGCTAATGATCTTTGATTGCGAGCCGACAAATTCTTTGATCACTAGAATCTTTGATCGTGATCTTGCATCGCAACCTAAAAACACAAGTATCTCGGCTCAGGTGGGCTAGGGACACAAATGAGGGTGGATTTTGCTCAGGAGGGACCATTCTATCGAACCATGGCATTGGTTCGCTTCAAATTGGTCAAAAAATCGCATTTCACCATTTTTTATTCTTTCATCATGAGTGTGTAATTTCTTTGATCGTGAGCCTGCAAATTCTTTGATCGTGAGATTTTTTGATCGTGATCGTGCATCGCGAGCGAGGGACGAGATGGCGAGATTTAAAAATTCATTTTTTCTGCCCAGGGGTGCTCTACACTGTCAAATAAAGGTGGGTTAAGCTTAGGGGGCTTCGTTGTGCCCCATGTTCATGCCTCAAAATAATGTAATAATGCTCCTTGGTAGTTTAGTGACCCCACATCACAATAAAATATTTGCATCCCTGGTAGTCTAGTGTCCCCCCCAAAAAAATGTATGAAGAAATGGATACCCTGGTAGTCTAGTGCCCCCACCCCTTGTTATTTTTTATTTAGATCCCTGGTAGTCTAGTGGCCCCCTGAGCTGTATTGTCTGATAACATCTGACTCTTTATATCCCTGGTAGTCTGCGCCCCCCAGCATAATAAAAGAAATTATGATTTATTATATGCCTGGTACTCCAGTAGCCCACACATCATCAAGCCTACCTAGCACCCTTACCCTTTTCGCCAGCCGGCGATTGGCACAATCCTTCTGTCACCTCCATGGCCAGCCACCGACTGTCTGCATTACAAACGGTAATGTACCTCTTTGCATTACTACTCATAATGCAGACAGTCGGCAGCTGGCCGTGGAGGTGAGAGCCAGTCTCTGGCTGGGGAAGGGTAGAGGGGGTGCTGGGCGGGCTTGGATGGATGGGTGGGGAGCCAGTAGACTACCAGGCATATAATAAACTCATAATTTCTTTTATTATGCTGTGGGGGCTGCTAGATGTTATCAGACAATACAGCTCAGGGGGCCAGTAGACTACCAGGGGTCTAAATAAAAAATAAACGGGTTGGGGGGTACTATACCATCAGGGCATTAATTTCTTCATACATTTTATTGGGGGGCCACTAGACTACCAGGGAGCATTATTACATTATTTTGGGCATGCTGATGGGGCACAATGAAGCCCCCTAAGGAAAACCCATCTTTATTTGACAGTCTAGGGCACCCCTGGGCTGAGAAAATTAATTTTAAAATCTGGCCATCTCGTGCCCCTCTTTATTCATGATGACAGCATTTCTTTGATCGCGGCTGCAAAACTTTGACCGCGAGCTTCTTTGACTGCAATCGTGCATCGCGAGCGAGGTACGAGATGGCCAGATGAAAAAAGCAATTTTCTCAGCCCAGGGGTGTCGTAGAAAGTCAAACAAGGGTGGGTTTTACTCAGAGGGCTTTGTTCTGATGAAACATGGTGGTGATTTACCACGATTATGCATATTTTTTAAATTACAATCATTTTAATTCTTTGATCGTGACCCTGCAAATTCTTTGATCGCAAGCCTGCAAATTCTTTGATCGCGAGATTCTTTGATCGCGATGGTGCATCGCGAGTGAGGGATGAGATGGCCCAATTAAAAAAACAATTGTCTCAGCCCAGGGGTGTCATAGGAAGTCAAATGAAAGTGGGTTTTACTCAGGGGGCTTCATTCTGTGGAACCATGGTGGTGGTTTACAGTAATTCCTTCAATTGTTCGATTTATAAGGTTTTTAAATCTTTATTCATGAGCCTGCAAATTCTTTGATCATGAGCCTGCGAATTCTTTGATCATGAGATTCTTTGATCGCCATTTTTGATTGCGAGGGAGGGACAAGATGGCTAGTTTTTTATAATGGAATAGACAGGGAAATTTTATAAAACTTTAATATTGAATATCTTGGGAACGGTTTGGTCTTTTGACTTGAAATTTTGAGGGAAGAAAGGCAATATCCCACAGATGTGTCTTTTGGTGGTTTGGTCAAGAAGTAGTACAGGGTGGCAAAGTTATGCCACTAGGAAGTTGACATTTTTCCCATAGAATAACATTGCAGTGTTTGCCGCATTACAGGAATTCTTTGCTGCAGTGCTGCAAAATAATGGTTTGGTCGTTTGGGCTGCAATTTGGAGGGAAGAAAGCCAACATCTCAGAGATGTGCCTTTTGCTGGTTTGATGAAATCATTTTACAGGGCGGAAAAGTTACGGCACTCTGAAGTTGATGCTTTTTGCCATGGAATAACAATATGGCGACCATTGCGTCTTTCGGGGCCCGTATCTCGGAAACAGTGCGAGATACGGACTTTTCATCAAAAAATTGCTTAGCCCCCAACCAGGGGCTAAGCATAAAACTATCCAGTAAAGTAATAATTCATACGCAATTTTTATTTTTTTTCTACGTCGTACGGTTCCTGAGATATAAGCAATTTAGTATTCGAAGTCATCATTTTTTGCTCCGAAGTCAATTATAATGCATACATTTTTTGTTTTCAATGTGTTTTTTCAATTCAGTTTTTTTGGGAAAAAAGGGTGTGCCATTTCGTTACTATGTCAGTTAATGTTTCCAGTTGCGCTTCTGTTACCATTCGCGTCACTGTTCCCGTCTATGCCACCGTGTCTGTTACAGTTTTCGTTTTTGTTTGCAACTGCATTTCTGTTTTGTTTCACATTATTGTTGTGGTTACCGTTATGATTTGCATTTGCAATTGCGGTACCGTGCCTGTGCGTGTTACGGTTTGTGTTTTTGTATGCGCCTGCGTTTCTGTTTCTGTTTCTGTTGGTTTTATTGTTGCTGTTACTGTTACCATTTACAATTACGGTACCATGACCTTGCGTGCAACAGTTTGTGTTTCCGTATGCGCTTGTGTTTCTGTTGGCTTTATTGTTGCTGTTATCGTAACAGTTTGCTTCCATTGCCACTTGCTTTTGCTTTGTAGTTCCTGTTGCTATGTAACAAGACATCATGGGGCAGGAGCGCGGGACCCAAAGGGCCCCGCGCCCCTGCCACTGCATTCCATTCACCATTTATCATCCTCATTCTCAAAGAGTATGAGGCAAAATTGTTTATCGTATCGTTAGAGTTGCTCAGCAGAAAGTGAGGAATTCAGGGTTGTTGTTGTCATTCCCCTCAGCCCACTTCAACTGGATCGGGTGCATTGGCATCGGTCCCAACTCTCACCCCATTCTCCCATACCTCTGCTTCTTTACACGTGATGGGTGAGAGTTAGGCCAACGACCCCAATGCACATCCCGATGCCGTTGGGGAGGTGGGTGAGTCTAAGGGGCTTTAATCCTAACCCTAAATTTCTTGCTTTTTGCTGTAGAACAACCCTAACTGATGCATTAAATGGAGTTTTTTGCCTCTAATTTATTTATAGATATATATACATATAAACATGTATACATATATACTACAGGGTAACTGGGGGGTCCACTAAGTTCCAGGGATCTCTCATATATATATATATATATATATATATATATATATATATATATATATACACACACATATACAAATACATAAATATATGTATATACAAATATATAAATATATGTATACACAAATATAAATATATGTATACATATGTATGTGTACATATGTGTGTGTGTGTGTGTGTATATAAAGGTGTCTAGTTGTGTGATAATGCATTTATCTTGTACAGTTTCCAGTGACCTCAAGTAACCTCATGAGTGCCGAAGGCACGAGTGAGAGTTATGAGAGGTCACTGGAAACTGTACAAAATAAATGCATTATCACACACTGAACCACTGCATATTCCATTTATGCAACAGGTTTAGATGGTGTGTGAACATTTTGATTTTGGTAGGTGTAAATAATTTGTCAAAAAAAAGGGAAAAGAAAATTGAATTTTATGCTGTGTTTTGCTAATTATAAAAAAACAAAATGGTATCTATAAATGAAACACCACTCATTTTGTAGATATTTTTGAGCTGAACATTTTTCGTGCTCACAGTACCATGCTATCGTTTTTTGTTTTAAAGTTATTTATATTTGTTTGTCAAAAAAGTGAACAAAAAATTACATTTTCTTCTGTTTTCTTGCTAATCATATACAATATACAGGGTTTATATAAATGAAACAGTAGTCATTTTGTAGATAATTTTGTGCTGAACAATTTTCGTGCTCACAGTACCATGTTATCTTTTTTCATTTTTAAGTTATTGACATTTAAATATGGTTAGTACTGCTTCTGAGGCCCGAACATTCTAAATGAATTCTGAAGAGAACTGTGTAGATAAATGAGCTAGTGATGTAGTTACTGTATGAATAAATGGGTAATGATGTAGTTACTATGTGGATAAATACATTTATTACCATAGTAGCGAGATAAATGGTTTTATTCTACAGTTCTACAGTTTTTATCCTGACCCCTGTTGCATAAATATATATATATATATATATATATATATATATATATATATATATATATGTACAGTATATATATTATAGAGGCTTGGTCGCACCCCTATATTTTGGGTTGTATGGACACTTCACTGTTCAACCCCAAAATTTGCACTTTAATAACTTTGCATCTATTCAACAGATTAGCACAAACATTTGCATGCACAGTCTCATGGGGCAGATCTCTTTAAGTGCCAACTCTTGTTCCAGTTGGGTGTGTGTATTCTGAGATAAAGTGCAAAAAGTGACTTTTTCAGAATGTTTTCCCCATTGGTTAGAATGGCTTTTCTGTCAACTTGGCTAGTGCACAGACAGTTTGGAATTTTAGCCTGAAATTTTCAGGGTAGAAAGAGGCTGTCCCACAGATGTGCCTTTTGCTCATTTGGTGAAAAAATATTAATCTGTTCCAAAGTGATTTCATTTTTAAATTTTGAATACTTGGTTCTGAGCATGCTCAGTGAGCACGAAAAAATAGCAGTAGGAAATGAAAAAATATTTTTTTTCTGTATTGACATCATCCTTTTTCATGAGGGTACAATCCTTTCTCATTTGGCAGCCATCTTGTTTTCTGTTTTTGGAAAAAAAATAAAATTAAAAAAATTACATTCTGGCAAGCAACCAACACATGTAACTTGCTTATCTGGACCTCTCTTAGCCAGATTAAGCACTTAAGTGTTCGAGAAATGTCCTTCAAAAAGTGTGTGTGTGTGTGTGTGTGTGTGTGTGTGTGTTTTTTAATTACAAATCTTTTTTCATATCACTTGATACAGAAAAAGATTCTTTTTTCATATGACGACTCACAAAAAAAGATATTTTTTCATATGGAAATCAATGTGGTGCAGGGTCTGCACCAGAAGACATATGAAGAAAGACTAAAGGAGCTTAATATGTATACCCTCGAGGAAAGAAGGGAGAGGGGGACATGACAGAAACTTTCAAGTACCTCAAGGGAATCAACAGAGTCCAAGAGGGTAGTATCTTTCAGAAAAAGAGATGTGCAAGAACAAGGGGGCACAATTTGAAGATAGAGGGGGGACAGCTCAGAGGTAATCTGAGGAAGCATTTTTTCATGGAGAGGGTTGTAGATGCATGGACAGCCTTCCTGAAGAGGTTGCAGAGTCAAGAACAGTGGGGGAATTCAAGAATGCATGGGACAGACATAAGGCAGTCCTAGTGGGGGGGAAGGAAGTAGGTTGTTGGTTAACTAGGATCTGCAGCTTATCCATTAGGTAGGAAAATGGGCAGACTAGGTCAGCCAAGCGGTCCTTATCTGCCATAAAATTCTATGTTTCTAATGTATTTTAAAGGGGTTTTCAACTCTGGTGCATAACTTTGTCATTTTTCAACATTTTGACACCAAATTTTCAACATACCCTTTTTGATACTCATCATCATCATCATCATCAGTTTTTATTGATCAGTCATAATATTTGAGTATCATGACTATTACGTAAAGTAAATACATCATAAATAGAATATAAAAGCTAAAACATATATATGACATTTATCACATAATATATTACTCACACCATTCCATCAGTTAGTTAAAACCAAGGCTCCCTACCTTCCCTCTAGCTAAATTCATACTTTGTCTTTTTTATCAATTAACATTCCCAATTTCCTATTGCATATTCTATACATTCTTTTTTTTCTGTTTGACTACAGATATAAAGAAGTTAGCTATTGTTACTGACTCTTCATAGGTTCTTGGGTGTAGTTTTATACATATATATATCACATCATTTAGTTTATTTGCATAAATCATTAAAGTCTGGGCAAGATATATTTTTCTTGTTTTGATATATAGTTGGCAATCTACAATTAAGTGTCAAGTTTTCTTGAAAGCCTTTCTTACACGGACACTCATTATTCTTCTGCATTTTTATGTCCACTGTGGTTTCTCTATTAAAATAGATATATCTGGCTGCAATTATTTTGAATCTAGCCCATGTTATATTTTTTCATTGTATTTATGTGATTGGCAAAGTCAGATATTCCTCTAAAAATAACCCATTTTATTGTTCTTATACCACATAGCACATTTCTGTTTTTTTATATCCCTCATGTCCTCTCGTTAAGCAGCTAAAATAGCCTTCTTCTTCACTAATTCTTTATATTGAGGAGCAATTGAGATATTTTTCTCTACACCAGACCATAAGTGTTGTAACTTAAGTTTATGTAGCATTTTACATAAATAAATTAGCCATTTAGAATTAATCCCTTTTTGTTTCCAAGCTTTTTTTCTAACAAACACATATTTGGAAGGATATTCTTGTGGCTATTCATTATTTTAATCCAGTAATTTACCAGGCATATCTCTTTTGTCTTACTTATTTTTATTTTTCCTAGTTTCGCCCTTATCATAGCATTAGCTGTTGATAGGGGGACCTTTACGATACACTTACTGTATATTAATACATTAAAGGGGTTTCCAAGAAACCATCTATGTGGTCTTCATCCCCCCAAACTTCTGCTCCATATAGTAATATTGGGTTTATTTTTGCATCACCTGCTGTTAAGGCTGGTATCAATGTATTCCCTCTAAACTGATTATTATGCATTTTAATAAAGCCTTAGCATTTATTTTGGCTTTAATATTTTGCTCCTTTATGTATCTTGTCCATTTACCATTGGTTGTAATTTTAATCCCCAGATATGGATATTCATTTACCACTTCCACCATTTGTTTATTTATGTAAACCTTAATTTTACAATGGTCCCTGTAGCTTGCAACAAGTACCATCATTTTCATTTTGTTTAGGTTTACTTTCAATTCTAAATGGTTACATTTTTGTGTAAAAATGTCAGTTTTCTTTTGTAATCCAATGTTAGTGAGGGATAGTAGCATAATATCATCTGCACAGGCCAAAGAATGGCCCCTTTGTTTATTTATTATGGAGGAATCCATGTTATCTTCAGATTCATATTCTAATAATGTATTAATATAGATGTTGTTCAGAGATGGTGCAAGTAAACATCCCTGTTTAACCCCTATATTTGTAGGGAAAAATTCAGTTAACTCCCCTTTATTACTATATCTAACAAGCAGTTTGGGTATCTGTATATAATAGATAAATAGGGAGCAGAAGCGAGTGGAGTAAATGTTTTTTTTAAAGAATTTCCCATAGCGTTTTCCTAATAATCAAATCGAATGCATGGGAAAAGTCGATAAATAGAGCATTAAGTTTCATTTTACGTATATCTATGTACTTTTCCATTAAATGGGCCAAACAAAAAACATTGTAGAGAAATTCTCTCTGAATCTGGCCTGGGAAGGAGATAGTATTTCCTCTTTTTTATCCAATTGATCGATTTATCTAATATAACCCTTGCAAAAATATTTGAGGGTATATTTAATAAACTAATGGGTCTCAAATTTTTCGAGTCATACATGGATCTCTTTTTATGGATAGGTACAATGATGTTAGTTTTCCATTCCATTGGTATATATTTATATGAAAGCATAAATTAAAAAGATACTCAACCTCTTGAACAATGATGGTATAATTTTGCAAATCCTGCCTGAAAGGTGATTTCTCAGTCGGTTTGCAAAATCACCTTTTTGGTGGGATTTCAAAATTTTCACCCTACTTGTTCATGAGGTAAGGTCATAAGAAGGGTATGTTGAACATTTGGGGTCCAAATGTGCTAAAATGGCAAAGCTGTGTGCATCTGTTGTTTGCTACACTCACTCGTAACTTTCTTAAATTTTCAATGTTTTAATCCAAAATTATCAACATAGCCATCTCTTTACACCACCTCATGAATGTGAAGCTGTCATTTTTTAAATCTTGCCCAAAATGTATTTTTATGCCAGTGCTATGGAATTAAACTGTGGAGGAGTGGAATGATGTTTTGGTGGGAATTTGACCTTTTTTACTACCAGGATGATGAGGCGGAGTGATAGAAAGTCTATGTTGACAATTTGATTGCTGATGTAATAAAAATGGAAACACAGGGCATTAGAGGGCCATGTGCTTCCCCATAAACATACATATATGCATCTATGGAGGGATGGGAGCCCACGGCCTGGAATGCCCTGCCCTGCACTCCATCAGACAAATAAGGATATGGTTACACTATCTCATATAGTACAGTACAGATGCAAGGCAGTGCAGGGACCAGAGGACCCCACAGCTGCAACATTGTATTTCTACAGCACTGGCAACAGGAAAATAAGGATATCATTATATTATCTCAAAAAGTAAAGACATTCTCTGCAAAAAAAAAAAACTGTGTTAATGCAACATTTAGGGTTCAGACTAAAGCAACAAAAGTAGGGAAATGTGGCTTTAGGGTTTCCAACCCTAAAACCCCAACACCACCCCTAAAGCAAATCAGGGGCACTGTCTTCCTGGAGGTTGTCAACCCTAAAGCTCACCCAATTCTATACACTTCAGAAACATAAACACCTAATGGGGTGAGGTTTAGTAGTTTCAGTTTGATTTTATTTGTTCAATCTTTAAAAATGATCACCACAAAGAACAAAAAACATACATACATACATACATACAAGGACAAAAAAGACAATACTCTTTACAATAAACTACACTTAATACAGCACCAATCTCAAAAGTGCAGATATCTACAGATTTGTGCAAGCTGTCAAATAGCAGCAAGAAGTCAGGTGATGAGGCCGGGTGAGCAACAGTGAGAGAATCAAGTACCACACAACCAAAAAATGAGCTTTATTAATTGCTCACTTTCTTCTTTCTAACTTTCCTAGTTAGGAATAAAAATTTCCCCCATGGTATGTATAATGGTTTGATCCTCTGAGGAGAAGAACACTTTAATAAGCTCTGTGTCACTAGATGTTGCTATTCCAGAGATCAGTGGAAGTAGCCACTTGTGCCTAATTTTAGAATACCATGAACACCGTAGAAAAACATGAGCCAAATCCTCTCTTTCACCCTGATCACAACCACAGTGAATATCCTCAGAGTTGTTAGATTTCCTATATAAACCATTTTTAACATTAGATTTAAACAGTTCAAGCCTGAATCTTGTATATGTATTATGACTGTCTGGATTTTCCAAGAAATCGAGATAAAATCTACATACATGCCTATCAATACTATGGGTGTACCAATTAGCATAATTTGAGACAGCAATATGTGCCAAATCTAACTCTCTATGAAAATGTATCATTTTATTTTTAGTAAAAATGTTACACCTGTCACTGATACTCACACACTGATTATACTAAGAATTATATTAGGTGTCTATACTTCAGCAAAAAAGACAGTAAATATTTATCAAGGCATTTATACAGATGGGAAAGTCAAATTGACTACCTATGTTGACGTAATATCCAGAGCTCTTTCTCCATTAAACATAACTTGGCCCATCTTTCCTTAGCAAGTCTTAGTAACCTGATCCAAAAATTGATGAGTCTTGAGTCAGCCAAAGCCTGTAATTTGGGAATTTCCAACTCTGCCCTTAGAAAGTTGTCGGGAGTAGATCTATGACAGCCAGTGACTTTCCCCGGGAGCTTATTAGCTGGAATTTTTAGTTGATCAAGAGGTTTTAATCCCCATATTTCTACCCCATACAAGGACTGAGCATTATACTTCGTCTGTATGGTGGATAACAAAGGTCTAAGAGAGTATCCACCATAGGCATAGTTACATTTTGCCAGGGCCCCCTACTGTTTTATTAGTTTTAGAAAATATGTAATCACAGTGGCCACAACAGAAACCATTATTTGAATATAATATACCCAGATACATGTATGACGAAACTGTCTCCAAATAATCGTCCATCAATTTTCAGTGATACTTATTATTTCTAGCACCAAGTACCATTACTTTTATTTTACTAAGATTAATTTTCAATGATAAAGATTCTGCCACAGTTAACAGAAAGTCCAGTTTCTTCTGAAGACCTGAGACCATGAGATAACATAAAACTACAATACTGGCAACAGGAAAATAAGGATATCATTATACTATCTCAAAAAGTAAAGACATTCTCTGCAAAAAAACCTGTGTTAATGCAACATTTAGGGTTCTGGTTAAAGCAACACAAGTAGGGAAATATGGCCCAACATCACCCCTAAAGCAAATCAGGGGAAGAGTCTTCCTAGGGATTGTCAACCCTAAAGCTCACCCAATTCTATACACTTCAGAAACATAAGCACCTAATGGGGTGAGGTTTAGTAGACAATGGATACTGGGGAAAATAGGGATCTGTCAAGAGAGACAGGGATCAGAGAGTGGGGAGTGCCTCTAGGCAGCAGGAAAACTATACAGATAAGAGGGATGGGGATCAGAGGGTGGGGGTGCCATTAAACACCAAGGGAAAAAAATGGATCTTTCAAGGGAGAGGGGAATTAGAGGGTGGGGGGTGTGCCACTAGACACCATGGAAAAAATAGATCTATAAATGGTGACAGAGATCAGAGGGTAGGGGATGCCACTAGACACCAGGAAAACTATAAAAATGAGGGGTACAGGGATCTGAGGGTAGTGGTACCGCTAGACACCAGGAAATGTCTAACAACAATGAGGACATGAATCAGAGGGCAGAGGGGTGCCACTAGACACCAGGGCAAATTATATTATTTTTACAGTGGGGATGGGATCGGGGGGGCATCATTAGACACCAGGACAAGTTATTTTAATAACAAGGGGACAGGGACCGGAAGGCAAGGTGTGGCATTAGACACCAGGGAAAATGTATCAGACCAAGGGACAAGGGATAGGAGGGTAGGGGGATGCCACTACACAGCAGGGAAAGCAATTTTATGTCATGAAAAATTATCCTTTTTCATCACTCGTGATATGAAAATAGAATCTTTTTTGTATCATGCAATACAAAAAAGGATTTATAAACATCAAAAAACAATATTTAAGAGGCATTCCTGGAACAGTTAAGAGCAGAAGGCAGATAAAGGGATCCCCAATAAGCAAGCTACATGTCTTGGTAGCCCCCCACAACCTAAATTATATTTTTTCAATTTTAAATTTATTGGCAAAACACAAAACAAGATGGCATCCAAATGAAAAAGGACTTCCCTGAAACAAAAAATGAAGACGTCAATACGAACAAAGAATTATTTTTTCATTTTATAGAGCTATTTTGAGGTGCTTATTGACCATACTCAGAATTAATTTACAAACATTTAAACATTAAATAACTTTGGGATGGATTAATATTTTTTCACCAAACTAGCAAAAAGCACAACTGTGGTTCAGCTCATTTCTACCCTGAAAACATCAGACTAAAATTCCAAACCTTCTGGGTGGTAGATAAATTAAAAGAAAATACATTCAAGCCAATGGAGAAAAAAACTACGAAAAATCACTTTTTGCACTATCCAGATCAGAAACTGCACTTCAGACCAGAACTAAACTTGGCACATCCAAAGATCTACCACAGGATACCAAGTATAAAGAATTTGCAAATCTGAGAATGGTTGTGAATATATTAAAGTACAAAATGTGGAGTTTAACAGAGAAACCCCAGTTCAACCCTAAATATAGCGGCAAGAAGGTGCCACTATAACATGCTACCAGAGTGATCAGAGGGAGGAGTGTCCACTGGACACAGAGGTGGGGGTTCGACTAAAGCCTTGCAGTAAGACTGAGTTTTTGGAGTCCGTAAATAGCAGTGCTATTGAGGTTGTTTAGTACTGCCAAAACCTTCTCAATATACTGTTCTGCATGAGGGATACCCTCATTTGCATAGGTAAAGTAGCATAGTTAGCATGATCAGGCTGCCACTTTTTGGGCAGCGCTCTGGGGGCCTCTGGATATGACCTAACAAATATCTCATTAGCACCCATGTTAACCATTGAATATGGGACCCATAGAATGTATCTATTTAGCTATATAGATAGCCTTATATTATGAACATATGAAAATTGCCAGCAGAAAAAGGCCTTGCAGTTTACCAAGTCTGCTCAATTGTGCAGCTAGCAGCCCTTATTCTGCAGCTGCCCCTTCCTCTCATGCCCTCCCTCCCTTGACCCTCCCTCTTGCCCTATCCCATCCCCTTTTGAAACCGCCCACTGTTCTACTGATATCACCTCTGCCGGTAACATGTTCCACCCGGCCACCACCCTCTCCGTAAAAAAGTATAGAAACATAGACATAGAAACATAGAAGTTGACGACAGATAAGGACCTCAAGGCCCATCCAGTCTGCCCATTTCTTTTTCTACCTTATAAATGTGCCATCGGCCTTTGCTCTGTCAGTGACCTATCTATTCATAGTCATTTGTATTGCTCCCTTATGCCTATCCCATGCCTGTTTGAAGCCCTGCACTGTATTCATAGCCACCACTTCTTGTGGTAAGCCATTCCATGCATCTACCACCCTTTATGTGAAAAGAATTTCCTCACATTCCCCCTTAATCGGCCTCCCTCTAATCTCATGCTGTGTCCTCTTGTCCTGCTATTTTTCTTATATTTAAACATGTTAGACTCTTTCACCTTGTTTATGCCCTTAAGGTGTTTAAATGTCTCGATCATATCACCTCTCTCCCTCCTTTGCTCAAGGGTATAATTATTGAGCTCCGTTAATCTGTCCTCATATGTCTTCTGATGCAGTCCCTGCACCATTTTGGTTGCCCTTCTCTGGACTGCCTCAATTTGGTTAATGTCCTTGTGAAGGTGTGGCCTCCAATACTGCACGTAGTACTCCAGATGGGGCTAACCAATGTCTTGTACAGAGGATTATTACCTCCCTCTTACGACTTGTGATACCCCTACTAATACACCCTAACACCCCCTAGCCTTACCTACTGCTTTAGAGGTCTGCTTGATGATTTTAGGTCATCAGTGATGATGATGCCCAAGTCTCTTTCTTCCTTTGTGACTGCTAGCAACTCCCTCCCAGCCTATAAGTGGCTTCAGGGTTTCTCTTCCCTATGTGCATGATTTTGCACTTCTTTGCAGTAAATCCCAGTTGCCACTCTTCTGACCATTCTGCTAGTTTATCCAGATCTCTTCTCATTCTGCCCACCCCATCTGGATCATCTACTCTGTTGCAGATCTTGGTGTCATCTGCAAACAGACAAGCCTTTACCCTCTAGTCCATCTGCGAGGTCACTAATGAAGATGTTGAATAGGACTGGCCCCAGGACTGATCCCTGAGTACCCACTTGTGACTTGCATCTCTTCTGACTGTATACCATTTACCACCACTCTCGTTTTCTGCCAGTCAACCAGTTTGCCACCCAGTTGACCAACTTCTGACCACCCGAGCCTACCTAGCTTATTTATCAATCTTCTATGTGGAACAGTGTCAAAGCTTTGCTTGAAGTCAAGGTAGGACATCAACTGCTCCCCTTGGTCCACCACTCTGGTTACCCAGTCAAGAAATCTATGAGATTAGTTTGACAGGACCTTCCTTTGTAAACCCATGCTGTCTTGGATCCTGTGCCCTATGGATTCCAGGTGTTGCACTATCCTTTCCTTATGGAGTGCCTCCATAATCTTGCCCACTACTGAGGTAAGACTGACGGTCTGTAGTTCCCCACCTCCTCCTGCTACCACTCTTGTGGAGTGGGATCACATGAGCCTTCTCCAGTCTTCTGGGACCTCTCCTGTGCTCAGAGACTCACTAAACAATTCTGCTAATGGCTCTGCTAGTTCCTCCTTTAGCTCCTTAAGTACCCTGGGATGTATGCCATCAGGTCCCATTGCCTTATCCATCCTGAGATTAGCAAGCTCTTAGAAGCTCTTGGACTCTTTCTTTTGTGAAGGGAGTGGTGCTCACCTCCCTCCCCTGTGTCCATGATGCTGGGCTGTGGGCCCTGCCTACCTTCTCTTCAGTAAATACTGAGCAAAGTATCTATTTGGGATAGATGCCTTTACAGGTCCTCCTCCTCACATGCTCCCTTTTCTCCATTAACAGCATAGCACCCTCTGGACTTTCTCCTTTCACTAATGTATCTATAGAAAGTCGTCAACCTTCTTTTACTGTTCGTGTTAGTGTTTCCTCAGTTTGGGACTTGCCTGCCTTACCTGCTTCCCTTAGGGCAGTTTGGTATGCCTCCTATCTTCATCCCGCTGTGTTCCTTATATTTTCTGAAGGCCAGCCTTTTTGCTCTGACCTTTTCTGCTATTGTATTTGAGAACCAAAGTGGTTTCCTTCTTCTGCACTTCCTTTTCTGTCTAACACAATGGGATGTTGCTTCAAGTATTGTATCCTAATGCTTGCCCACTTTGCCTTGTACCTCCTCACCTGTGTTTCTTTTTGCCAGGGCTAGCTTAACTCTGTTGGCCATCTTATCAAAGTCAGCTCCTCTGAAGTCCCATATTTTGCCTTGGAATGGGATGATTTAGATGTAGTAGCCAAGTTGAACCATACCATGTGATGGTCACTGGCCCTCAGGTGACCTTCTACCTGGAGATCTGTGATCCCTTCTTTGTTAGTCAGTACTAGATCTAGGATAGCCCTGTCTCTTGTGGGTTGCTGTACCAGTTGTTTGAGGCCCCTCCTGCAGGAGTCCACTATGGGTCTAGTTCTGGCAGATGTTCCTGCTGGTATTGACCAATCTGTATCTGGCATGTTGAAGTCTCCCATTATCAGAACCTCCCCTTTAGCTGTCATGTTTTGTATATCTTCTAACAGTAATGTGTCTATGTCCTCCCTCTGGTCTGGGGGCCTGTAGACAACCCCAGTTCTTATGGCTGTCCCATTTCCTGTTTCCAGGGTGACCCACAGTTCTTCTGGCTCCTTATGTGTATTCTGAATTTCTGTAGCTTTGATATTTTCATTAACATACAGGGCCACTCCTCCCCCTTTTTTGCACCTCGGTCTCTTCTGAACAATACATAGCCAGGTACTGAAGTCTCCCAAGTGTGGTTACTGTAAACCACGTCTCACTAATTGCTACTATGTCCAGTTTAGCCTCTGACATTATTGCCTGCAGGTCTGGGATCTTGTTTCCCAGGCTGTGAGCATTTGTGTACATGATTTCCCATTGGCCAGATTTTGGTGTGTTAGTTGTTGGGTGAAGTTTGGCATTACCCTGTGCATCGTATGGGAGACAAACCTTTACCTGGTGATGCAAATGAATGGCAAACCTCGGCTGAATTCCTGTTTGACCACTAGCTGAGGGGGGGTGTTCTTCCCGATGAAGCGTGTGGTGCTGCACCCCTCTCCCCCATTTGCTGGTTTAAATATTCTGCAAAGACGTCAAACTTCTGCCTCAATGCATGACTCCCTCTTTAGTCAGATGCAGTCCATCAAATTTAAAGAACTTTCGCTCCCAGAACTGTTGCCAGTTCCTACAAATCTGTGTCCTTTTTCCTGGCACCAGTCCTTGAGCCACGTGTTTGCTCCCCCTATCTCCCCTTCTCTGACCTTCGTCCATCTGCTCCCTTCTCCCAGACTGGCAGGATCTCAGACAAGGAGATGCGGACAGAAATAGATGATAGTTGTCACCCAGCCTAGTCAGGTGTTCCTTGGTCTCCACAACTGACCGGCTGGCGAGATCGATAGTCCTATGTGTACTGGGACATCAATGTTTTCTCCTGCTTTGTGAACAATTTTAGCAATGCGGTCAGTGTCTCTCCATGCTGATGTACCTGGGAGACATCTAACCATCACCCCTGGCTGGAGATGGGTATCAACTCCCCGAATCATGGAGTCTCCTATGATCAGAAGTTTTTTGGATTTCCTTTGTGCTTGTTTAGTTTAGTTGAGTATCTTCTCATCTCCCTCCTGAACCTTCCCCCCTCTAGTATCATATCATGGCCTCGGGTGTCCCTCCCTTCCCTTAGTTTGAAAAGCCTCTCAGTACCAGACTTGTTGATTCCTTTCACGTACTTGAAGGTTTCAATCATATCTCCCCCTCTCCCTCCTCTCCTCGAGTGAGTATATGTTCAATTCCCTCTGCCTACTCTGACAAGGAAGGCCCCAGACTATTGATCATCTTTGTTGCCCTGCGCCTTCATAAGGGACACCAGTACTGCATGCAGTACTTTGGGTGTGGCCTAACCAGTGATCTATACAATGGCAGAATCACCTCCCCCCTATTGAGGACATACCCCAGGCAAGACAACCCAGCATCCTGTTGGCCTTTGCAGCCACTTTTCTACATTGTGCTGAGTTGTTCATTGCTCCTGTAATGAGAAACTCAAGATCCTTCTCCCCCTCAGTCACAGCTAACTGCTCACCCCCCAGATGGTAACTCTTCTTCAGGTTTTTAGCCCAAAAATGCATCACCTTAGATTTTTTGGCATTGAACCCCAGCTGTCAGGTGTCCAACCAGGTCTCCAGCTTCAACAGATCCTCCTGCAGTTCTTGCCAACCCTCCTAGATCATACTCCACGACTCTCATCTTGGTGTTATCAGCAAACAGACTGATTTTACTCTTGATGCCCACCGAAATGTCTACAGTGAACATCCCAAACAACACCAGTCCCAACACCGAGCCCTGTGGAAAGCCACTTGACATCACCCTTGGGGATGATAGCTCCCCACCCACCACCACTCTCTGCTGTTATCCTTGTAGCCAGTTAACTACCTAGCCCACCGTCTTTGCATCCACCCCTGTACCCTGTAGCTTACTTCCTAGTCTCCCATGTGGCACTGAGTCAAATGCCTTACTGAAGTCCAGGTATAGGACATCCACTACATAGCCCTTGTCCAGTTGTCTAGTTACCCAATCATAGTAATCCACCAGAATGGTCTGACATGATCTGCCAGTGACAAAGCCATGTTGTCTACTGTCCTCCAGCCCATTTGCTTCCAGGAGGGACACCAGCCTCTCCTTCAGGATTGTCTCCATCAGGTTACCCACGATCGATGTGAGGATCACTGGTCTATAATTCTCTGGTTCATCCTTCGAGCCACTCTTGTGGAGAGGTACCATGTGAGCCATCCTCCAATCCTGAGGTACACACCCTGAATCCAGTGAGGCATTGAATAGGTCTGCCAAAGGCCCTGCTATAACCTCTGCCAGTTCCTTCAGAAACCTGGGATGAATGCCATCTGGCTCTGGCGCCTTGTCCATCAGTGCCCTCAAGCCTTTCAACATCCTGTTCTCTGTGATTTCCCTGTCTGTCAGCCCCTCTCCTTCCATTCCTGACCTCAAACTCCCATTGGATATCTCCCCCCTCCTTTTCTTTGATAAATACAGAGTAGAAGTAGTCATTTAGCACTTCTACCTTATCACCCAGCCTCCACCCATCCCCCTTCCCTCTTAATCCTTACTATATTGTCCCTGCAGCTCCTTTTCTCCCTGATGTACCTGAAGAATTATTTCTTCCCCTCCTTAATACCCTGCGCCATTCTGAGCTCCTTTGCCACCTTGGCTGCCCTCGCTGCCCTTGATACCTCCTTCGCTTCCTTCAGGTACACCTCCCTGTCCTCCCCCCTCCCAGTTTGTTTGTACCTCTTAAAGGTGGCTCTTTTCTTCCTTCATTATATTATATTGCCTTAATGTGTTTGTACTGAGCTGCATAGAATTGAATTTATTCTATCAAATTATTATTTAAATTAATATTGATACCATACAGCTCATGATATAGTAGTTGTAACTACTGTCATAAAACTCATGACAGTTATAACCTTCTCCTGTTGCTACCTATTGTATTTTGACAGCCTGCTACTGGGTAACATACTCCTACTTGTTCTTTCTTGTATTACTGCCTCTGTCTGGGTGAGGCTTACAGAGTTTTATCCCTACCTAATTTGTCTGACCCTTTATTGGGTTAGTTCAGCCTCATTCAGCTGTCACCTATATTTCCATCCTCCTACAGGGTAGTATACTGTACTCCCCTTTTTCCTAATAGTTATTTAGGGCTCCATGGCATTTAACCTAAAGACTTCTCTACCAATGACATCTAGAACTATCCTTCCTGCATACCAACAACTCACTTAATGTGACACCTACTGAAACAGTACATCTTGCCTAACTCTATTACTTCCCCACAACACACACACACACAACTGAAATGAAACACACAAACAAATCATGCTAAGTACAAAAAGAAATAAACTTCATCTCAAAAGCACACTGTGTAACTTTGTCACCTGAAATCCTCCCAGGAATGATGGACACAGCAATTATTTTCACTTTTTGGTTGCTTGTTGGCAATATTTATTTTGGCACAAAGAGTATTTACATCATCACTGTTATATTTCAATCTCCACACCATAACAGTTCATTCAAAAGTTTTCTTGGTTCTGACCTCTTCCTTCCTCTGGTTGTTCATCCATCTCGACTATTCAGGGTCCAGACATTGTGAATCCTGCCCCCTTCTCCACACCAGAACCAAGCCGGTTCATGTACCCGGGCTGTCGCCTTCCAGGGTCAGACACTTCTGAATCCAGACCTGGACCTATCCCCTCCTCACTTTAACACCACATCTGGGTTCCTTATCCCCAGCCTGTGTAGCCTATCCCCCTCCCCCCTTTTTCTTCCCCCACCACTCCTCCTTTCCTTCTGTCACATCTCCCACTTGCCTTCAGGCATTGCTGCCCCCCCCAGAGGGCTATGACCCAGCCTCACTGGGCCTGTAGCTGCCTACCTGCAGCCAACCAAACACTGGCCCCCTGCCCAGGGTCCCCTGGGCACACACTCTGCCCACACCACCTATCCCTGTGCTAACCTTGCCCCCCAGTGCCTTCCTTAATAAAGATGGGTGGGTGGGAAAATTCCCAGCAAAAAGAGGTTGTCCTGAGGGAGTCCTGGCCTGATATACTCCCACAGGACCCCTGAGGCTCCACCCCCCAGCCAATCCCTGGAGCTCTGGCAATGTCTTGTCATATGACCCTCTGCCTGGCTTTCTGATATCACTAGCCCCTGCCCTTCTACCTGCCCTTTCCCCCCCTCCCTCCCCCCTCCCCCTTTCTGTTCTTTCCTGGCAGGGGTCATCAGACAACCTAGCCTTCCTTTTAATGGCAAGCCTAATTGTCCCTGAACCCCTCCCAGGAATGATGAATGCTACAATTATTTTCACTTTTTGGTTGCTCGTTGGCAATATTTATTTTGGCACAAAGAATATTTACATCATCACTGCTATATATCAGTCTCCACATCATAACAATTCATTCAAAAATGTTCTTGGTTCAGGCCTCTTCCTTCCTCTGGTTGTTTATCCATCTTGACTTTTCAGGGTCTGGACACTGTGAATCTGGCCCCCTCCTCCACACCAGACCCAAGCCGGTTCCACCTACCTGGGCCTTCACCCTCCAGGCCCAGACACTTCTGAATCTGGCACCTGGACCTATCCCCCTTCCCGCTTTAACATCACATCTGGGTTCCTTGTCCCCAGCCCATGTAGCCTCCCCTTCCCCCTTTTCCTTCCCATCCCTCCTTTCCTTCTTCACTGCCCCACCTCCAGCTGCGATGGACGGAGGGTTCCCCGCGGGTTAGTATCTCAAACCCTTTTTAGGCTACTTCCCCTACTAGTTCTCCAATTGGCCTCAGGAATAGGCACATGCCAAATTCTGACAAATGCACCCTGTCAGCCCTGTACACCACAGCCTGGTCAAAGTAAATGTCCTTGTGCTTCAGGTGCATGCCCCCAATTTCAATTACTGACTTTGTTACTCTCCTATTCTGATGCTTCCTGACTTTCTCAATCAGCCTGATGTCCTTGACCCCCATCCAAACCTGCTGGGAGGTGATGTTGGACCAGCCGATTGTCACCCTCAGCCACCACCCTTTAATTGTCTCCAAATCCCCCAGGATGTTCCGCCCTTGTTCTCCCCATGGCTAGGCCCCCCAAGTCTTTTCCCCCCAAGTGAATGATAATGCAGTCTGGTGTGCCCCATTGTACCCTTAATTCATCCATCAGGGCAGAAGTTGTGCCCACCTCATGTCCCTACTGCCTTTCCATAGCACATTGGTGTGCTCGGTATTGTATCGTAATTCTGCTCCTCTAGAAGTGGTGACTGCAAACCTTTCTGCCCAATAGATGAAGGAGTGCACCACTATTCAAACTTTCCTCTTAGAACCTGCCATGGAGACAAGATACATAGTGTGAGTTGCTGGTATAAACACCTGACATACCTCTTGCAGCAGCTGGACTTCAAGCACCCAACCTTCTTTACCTCTTCCACTGCAGCCTTCTTTTCCGCTGTCTCTGTGGCCACCCCAATCTGAAAGGAATGTGGGGAAAATTCACCCAGATCTTCCCCAAGAAAGCCAGGGCCCTCTTGAGTACCGCCCCCACCTGAAAACTGGTGACCGGGGAGCTGTCCCCATGTTGGAACAATGCCCCCCTGCCCTCCCTCGGATATTCTCGTATGCATCCAGTGCCCCCATTGTGCAACTGGTGGACTGTGGTTGTCTTACCAGTGACACCGTGGTCCCCTTTGGTCCATTTGAACCTGGCCAGGTTAATGACCACTCTGTCCTGCCCCCATAACACATTCTTGTGCTGAAAAGCCTGTACAGTAGCTGTTTTTCGTGGGGCCACCACTTCCCCCACTCAGAAGACCCCTGCTGCCATGATCGCAAAATCTTCCCTGAAGAGGAGTGCCTCCTGGGCTGAGGTGCTCACCTGCTGTGTTGCTCATAGTACTTTGGCTGGAAGCTGCCATCTCATGGGGCGCCTCCCATCCTTCCTGGTACCCTGTCCCCTCTGCCAGCCTGCGACCATCCTTTTTATTGTTCTACTGGCCGCTATGTCAGGGCAACCCCTGTTCTGGCATCCTGGCATACCCAAATGATGCCAGCCAGGTGAACCACCACTGTGGCATGGGCTAGCCCCTCCTCCCATTTCTCCACTATGAATCTCCTTACCTGTTCATGCCAGGCTGGTTTGTTCCTGCTCCACCCGTGCTTCCCTCTGAATTCCTGAAATCGCACCCACCCTGTTTCGTAGGCCCTCAACATATTGGCTGACCAGGAACCCTGGTACAGTTCCCTGGCTGTATCCCTCCAGCCTCCCATAACTGGTCCGGGATCCTTGTCCTGTGCATCACTGCCTGTGGCCTCAGCTCCCAAAACCTTCCAAGCTGCAAATTTATTTATTTAGTTTTTGTTGACCGGGTAAGTGCACTAGACAAATCCTGCCTATTTTCAGGCACCACCCGGGGGAGGGGGATACAGATGAATGCCAACTGACATTGAACCAGATTAAGCTGTTTGTGGTATTTTAAGTGAATGAGGGAAATTTGGCCAGGACACCGGAGAAATTCCCCTACTCTTTTCCATAAGTGCCATGGGATCTTTAACATCCACCTGAACTACCACCAATCCAGGCAGATGGGACCTCGGTTTAACATCTCATCCGAAAGACGGCACCTCAGAAGTGCAGCACCCCTCTCATGCTGCACTACAGTGTCAGTACGGGGATACGAACCCAAGTGCCAGATGTGGGAACTGAACCCACAGCCCTCTGATCTCCTGGCAAATGGGAAAGACTGTCAGCCATTTCGTTTTTCAACCATTCAATATGCTGTGCTTTGAAAGACAGGTTCAGCTGCAGTCCCAACAAAATCATGCACCTAAGCATTCTACCTACTGTCTCTGTCTTCCTCCTTTGTCTATTAATAGCCTCCCACCACGCCTTTGTTGTCACACCAGAACAGGATGCGCTTTCCCCTCATCCTGGTACCCACACCTCCAGAGCTACCCATATCAGGAATATCTCCAAAAATGTGATATCCTTCAATACTTCATGCTCCTTCCACTGTTCTGGCCAAGCCTCTGACATCTAGTCTCCCTGGAAGTATGCCCCATCCCCAGGGCACCCAAGGCATCCATGAACAACTCCATGTCTGTATTCCGTTCCCAGTCATCTTGCCAAAATGTCACCCCATTATTGTTGTCGAGGAACTTCTCCCATAACTAGAAGTCCTCCCACACCCCCTTTTGACACATCTACCCAGTGGTGTTGCAGCTTAGCCTTCCCCATGGCCCTTCCCAGTCTCTTTGTAAATGCTCTGCCTGGGCTGATGACCTTACAGGCAAAATTAAGGTGCCCCAGCAGTTGTTAAATTTGTACCAGCGGCACCCTCCTCCTCCCCCATCACATGTGCTAACAGACACTTAAGCCATGCCACTTTGACCTCAGGAAGCTGAAACAGCCCCCCTCCATATCCACCTCTATGGCCAAGACTTCTAATCTACAGGTGGGGCCCTCTGTCTTGCCCTGTGCCAGTGGTATTCCTATAAGCTGGCACATCTCTTTGAAATCCAGCAACATCCTCTGTGTTTCCTCTCTCGACTCCCCGATGAGGAGGAAATCATCCATGTAGTGTATTACCCTCCTGTGCTCATACCTGGCTCCGAATATCCACTGCACCCAGGTGCCGAATGCTTCAAAGGTAGAACAAGCCACTGAGTACCCCATTGGGATGGCTTTGTCGAAATAGTGGTTCCCCTGGAATTGGAAACCCAAAAGGTCCTAATCTGCTGGACTGATGGGCAAGAGTCGAAATGCCGACTCTATGTCCGTCTTCACTAACCACACCCCCTTGATCGCCCTGATCAGTGCCATGGCCTGTTCCAGTCAGGCAAATGACACTGTCCTAAGGTGGTCCGGTATGCCCTCATTCACTGATGAGCCCTCAGGGTAGGATAAATGGTAGAGTAGGTGGAATTCCCCTTTGCCTTCTTGGGTACAATGCCCAGTGGGGGAACTCAGAAATGTGCGCAAGGGGCGACCCTAGTGGCCCCTCCACCTGACCCGCCTTGAGTTCCTTTTCAATCTTGACCCCTACTACCCCCTCTTTCACCTTCACTGACCCAAGATTCCTAGCCCACATTCCTGCCCGCCCCCCCCTTGAAAACCCAGTGAGAAACATGTCTGGAAACCTTCCCTGAGTAGAGCTACTGCCGCCTAATTTGGGTAGTCTGCGGTCCACTCCTCCACTACTGTTAGGGAAATGGGTGTACACGCCAGCGCATAGCCCCACCGCCCTCCCCCTCTAATGCCAGCCATTGGAGGCATAGTGTTGTCCCCTGTGGCTGCCTCCTCGCCCCCTGCCCTGCCCCTCCAGGCACCCCGAAAGGACTGCTCACAGTACTGCGCCCTGTTCAGTCCCCCTTTTTTGCCACCTTGCTGACAGCTGAAGACCGGGTGCAACCCTTCGCATTTTGAACGGGCATGCCTGAACTTACAGCTGCTCCAGGTGCATGTGGCCTTGTTAAAGCCCCAACAGGTCTTGGACCCTGCAGCAGGAGGATTCTTCTTCATCTGCTTGCCCCCAGCCCTGTTCCCCTCCCTAGAGAGGCTCCTCACCAACAACTCCGAGTGGGTACAATCCCACCTCAGACCCCCCTTTGCTGCCATTCTCTTCCGAAAAGCCTCATCATATTTGAGCCACCCATACCCCAGTTTTGCCTTGTACAATTCCTGGTGACCAAGGGAGGGTCTTTTTTTGCTTTATTCATCCAGTAGAAGACAACTGGTGAGTAGTCGCTTAATGTGTCGGGCAGCACAGTGGTGCTTTTGACATGGTCAGGGGTATTGATGAGAATCCAGTCAATAAGTGTGCTGGTCCCTGTTTGGTAGTTTAGTCTGGTTGCTTGTGTGACCATCTGTGTTAGGAACAGGCTATGTATTTTATCCCTTGTGGAAGCTGAGTTTTTTGCCATCCAATTTATATTAAAGTCCCTCAGTATTATCTGTTCCTATCCTTGTTTAGTTGTGTTACAATAGTCGTAGAATTGATCAAGGCCTGAGCCCTGCTTTCTGGGGGTATGTACACAGTTGTGAGTAAGAGGGTTTTACCCTGTTGACCAGTAGAGGGTTTGATAGGGATGATTTGAGCCTCAATAGTATTAACAGTATGCGGCAGAATTTGTCCACTGATATTGTCTCTTAGGTAGACAAGGCACCCTCCCC
Organism: Neoceratodus forsteri; assembly: GCA_016271365.2. Taxonomy (NCBI): domain Eukaryota; kingdom Metazoa; phylum Chordata; order Ceratodontiformes; family Ceratodontidae; genus Neoceratodus; species Neoceratodus forsteri. Next base: position 572,902,681 of record CM057454.1, on the reverse strand, counting down.
CTCTTTTAGCCAATCTATCTAGTCTGAAAGTTTTGTAGCCATTAACTAAGATTTGGGTGTCCGGGGTTTTCTAGAGAGCCACGTTTCAGTTAGTACCAATATATCTGGCTTGTTTATTGCTATCCAGGCCTGGAGTTGGAGAAGTTTGGTGAGAAGACTATGGATGTTGATAGCAGCAATTTTTAGATATCAACAATTTGAGGTGTTCACTGATCTGGTGGGGTCTGGGTTTGGATGGACATTCCCTGATAGCAGTAGGAGGATAATCCTGGAGAGGTAGTGCTTCAGCCAAGTTTTAAGAGCCCTGGTTCATTTGCAGGTAGTGGGTTAATGCTTTTGTGGCTGATGCCTGATAGGATAGGTGCACATCAGTGCCATGGCAATCTCAGGGTTGATAGGCACTGGCGTGTTTATACTATCAGGGGGATGGTAAAACCATGGTACTAACTGGCAATCAGCCTGCCAAATACAAGTACCCTGTTTTGGTGGAGGTGAGTGTCTTAGCAAGGGCAATTCACTGAGATTGCAACTAGGTAGAATATATTCTTTGGTTCCTACCTGGGGAGGTAGGAGTAGTAATGCCAGTAAGTGAAGTATCCAATGTGAGTCAATAGCTAGGGTCCTGTATCTGGCCATGCTGCATTTATTGGGTGGTGTTCCTTCTAGGTACTTGCTGCACAACTACCTATTCAAAGGTATATCTCTGATGTCAGGAATGGGACATTATGAATAGGGGCAGAGGAGAGGTTGGCAAAAGAAATGGTAGCAATGTGTCTTTAGGTTGATACTGGGTGATGGAGTATACACCAATAAGGAGACAGTGATGGGAACATGGTTTGGGATTAGTGCATTTAATAAGGACGGCGGGAGGGGGTGGGGAGAGTGGGCCAAAAATTCAGGCTGGAAGGTGGCCATGAGAGGTGCCGGGCATGCTCCGAGATTTAAAAAAGTTCACAGCAGCCAGTGACAGGGTGGCAGAGTGGCTGTGTATCCAATGGTATCCTTGGCTTTCAAGCCATGGAAGCTGAGTAGCACACCATACCTTTTTCAGGGTTGTGGTGGCAGTCGGGGCCTTGGGGAGCACAATTGGTCCCAGGCTGCAGTCGGTCCATGGGTCAGCTGGTGAGCCTGCTCAGGGATGGATCTGTGAATAGAAGAGGTAGAGGCATTTTCCTTCTCACATCCCTATCGTGGTGTTCTTGCTGGCATTCTGCTAGATGCCATCAGTGATCACTGGGTGTCCTACTGTGTCTGAAAAATATGCCACCCTAAAGTTTGCCCAAAGTTCAAATAGGCTAGGGTAACCAGATCTCTTAAGTTGGCTTCCCTTCTTGCTGATCTTGACAAATAGGGTTGCCATTAAGAGGCAACATAAATTGTCAAAGGGCCCTGAGGGAAATGAGAGGGAAAGCAAGGGGCAGAGATTAGTGACATCATGATGAATGGGGTGCAGGTGTCATTTGACACAGGTGCATGGGCAGGACGGATTGGCATGGGGAGGAGCCAGGTTGGGGTCCTGACTTGGGGGACTGGAGGGCTTTAAAAGGCAGTGCAGCCTGCAGGACAACCTCTTTTGCTGGGAAACTTTAGCATCCTCAGCACATCATGACAGCAGATGAATCCAGACATCTTTTAGGCAACATAAGGGTATATAGGCCTGCATGGGACTGGGAGGGCTGCAAACCACGTGAGATTTGGCTTTTGGACAGGCTTGTTTAAATAAAGTTTATGGTTTGCCTTTTCCACGCTTGTTTCAATGTGGTTAATAGTTTGTCAGTTAAATGGCTGTGGTGTTCTTTGGGGAAGTTTGCTTGGCAAGTAAAAATGTCTAACTGTTTGGGATAACACATGGTATCTGGGGTGTGCTCACTCACTAGTTTGTGTGCAAGCATTTCCTGTTAGGTTGAGGTGTGTTCGCTTGCCAATTACTGCTCATGGCTAATGGTATTTGTGGTAGGGGAAATTGAAGAGTAACGCAAGCGGGTCCTGGTCATTAGGTTTGTGCCACATCATGGGAGTTGCTGTGCCATGGGATCGCTGCTTTAAAGTAGCAGAAGCCATCAGAGGGCCCATGGTGGTGTTTTGGTATTAGCAGCTAGCTAGCAAGGTTTCTGGTGTCTGCGCAGCCCAGGAGGGAAGCAGCTGTCGGAAGGAGAGGTGGTGGCCGAGCCAGGTAGGTGGGTGGCTGTGAGGCCACGATGGTGGGTGGGGGGCATGGGGCCTGGGAGAGATGCCAGGCCCGTGGATGGCTTGGGGCAGGTTGGTGGCAGAAAATACAAAAAGCAAAATGAAAGAAAAATGAAAGAAAACAGAAAAAAGAGATAAAGGAAACAAAGACAGCAAACGGAAATCAAATGGAATGAAGGGGAAGACCTGGCTTGATACCATGTGGCAGGGAGATGGAGATGACCTAAACTGGGCTGCATAGCAGCATGGCAGGAAGGGGAGTGGGGGGGGTTGTTGTATGGGGGTATGCAGTGCTGAGGTGTGAGCAACCGGGGAGAAGTGGCGCTCCTCGTGCAGCGATTTGGGTCCCAGGGATTTTTTGATGGGTGATGGATCCAGGGCCTTTAAAGTGGGACAGCATTCTACGGGCCTGAGACAGGATGTATCGACGCACTGAGTCATGAGGATATGGCATTAGTGGAACACATGCACAGGCGCCACACAAGTTTTCTCCAGGCCAGGTTGGGGAGGTGTATTGGTGTTGCCAGCAAAAAGGAGCCGGTGAAGGGAGCCAGAAGGGGGGAGGAAGCAACAGGTGATGAGAGGCAGGATGCCACCAGGAGGTTTGTAGGAGCCATGGAGTTGGGCAAAGGTACCAGGAAACACTATCAAGGATACAGTGGTGGCATGGGGATCCATGCAGTCAGGCTCAGTTAAGAGGGAAATTTGTTTGGGGGAAAAGAATGAAAATTAAAAAAAATGTGTGTGGAGGCCTGGTGAGCAGCATGGTTTTGTTCGGGAGGTTTTTGGGCACAGACACAAGCACGGGACGCTAGGCATCAGCACACCCAGGCCCAGGAGTGGTTAGTAGGACAGGTGTCAGTGGTGGCAAACCAGGGGGGGCTATAAAAATAAATAAATAAATAAAAATATATAAAACAATAAATAAATAATTTTATTCTTGGACCTACCGAGTGAGGCCTGCAGGAGGGCCCGGGGGCCAGGTTCAGACATGTAGCCGGAAGCCCTAGAGGGCCTGCGTGGAGTCAGGGGAGATATGGAGGTACCCGCAGAAGTGGAGTAGTGAGGCAAGGGATGGTCGGGTACCAAGGAGGGGCAGAGGGGAAGCCCTGATAAGGGGCTGAAGGAATTCACCATTGTCATTTTTATGTATTCATAAGCAGGAAAGATGGCACCAAAGAAAGCCCCAGTCTCCAGTGCCAGATTGATAGAGGAGGTGTCCAAATTGATGGAAAAAATGATGAAACTCATCAAGACGGCTCATCAGCAGGAGGAAGAGGTGATGAGGAAAAGAAAGCAGTGAGAGGGGCAGGCTGGCAGAGGCAAGGGAGGGAAGAAGCCACATAGAGTGATGCCCGTCCCTCCACCGGAACCGGCACCAGCACCATCTGGACCAGACTATACAGGGGTAAGGGTAATGTGGAATTGGGAAGTGAAGGCGATTTGGAGGAATATTTGGAAGGGCTGCTTGGGGATATGGGGGAAAGAGGGGCAGAGAAGATGAAGAAAGTGATACAGGTACTAAAAACTGGGGGCAAAGTGGGTGCGGGATCTGGAGAGGGGCAAAAAGGGGGGGGAAGCCATACAAGGGACCATGGGGTTTTACCCTGGGAGACCATGTTCCCTCTTGTATTACGGAGCAGATTTGGAAGGGGTAATATATGAATATCTGTGGGCTGGTGGATAAGGACACAGCTAAGAGGTATGAGCAGAAGGAATCGGTAAGTAAGTAATAGATGGCAGTGGCACTGGTGGGAGTGGGGCATAAGGAGAAAGAGGCCAAGTATAAAGGAAAAAACATAGACATGTTGCAGGCAGGAGTCTTGATATACAGCGTGTTAATGCTGGAAAAACAACCAGAGATGGCAATTCCCCTCCTGACGTACACGGCCATCATTTAAGATGCATACGAGGCAAAACTGAGTTATGGGTGGCTGAAATACAAAGAGACATGCAGGAAGCATATGGCAGCTAAAGGGGACCTCAGGTGGGATTTCACCCACTTAGAGTTGTAGTTCCAAACCCTGTCAGGTGCAGCGAATGGGCCCGTAGGGGAGTAGATCAGGAAGAGTGCACCACCCATAGCGGCTAAGACCTATTGGGATTTTAACAGGCCTCGTGCACTTGGATGAACTGTAAATTCTGGCATGTGTGCTCACGGTGTTCAGGCATGCATCTGGTGGTGAACTGCAGGGCAAGGGGAGACTGAGGTTTCATGCCAGGGGGTTAGGGCCAGGACCGGCCCTTTCACAGGGGATGGGGAGTGGTAGGGGGAGAAGCAGGGGTGGCCATGGCAGGAGTGGATACAATTCCAACTAAAGGTGGAATTGAGCTTGGGTGCGTAGCGGAGCACTGGGATTTTTTCCCAGTGTGCACACAGACAGTCACAGAGGTGGTAGAGGCTTGGACTCGGGAATACCTGGACACAGAAAAATGGCTTTTTCTGTGCTTGGGTTTTAGGCTTGGCTTCCCAGTGGACACTGGGGGACTAAGGAGAGTGATGAGGGCATAGAACTTGGGATCAGTAAAGGGGAAGGAGGACATAATTTGGAAAAAGATTCAGAAGGAGGTGCAGGCGGGGAGGGTGGAGGGCCCTTTCCCCAAGTCCCCCTGTCCCACCTTCCAGGGATCTCCATTGGGAGTGGTGCCAAAGAATCAGGGAGGGCATTGGTGAACAAAGGCATCCTGGATGATTTAAGGGTGGTATCATACACCTCTTTTGACCAGGCAGTGCTGATGATCTGGGCAGTCTGGGGGGCATGGTTGGTGAAGACAGACATTGAGTCCACCTTTTGGCTATTGTCAATGAGATCTAGGGATTGGGAGCTCTTGGGGTTTCAGTTTGAGGGAGGGATGTGCTTTGTGCCTTGGTTAGCATGTCCTCTTCTCCTTGCAACTCAGAGGGTTGTGGTGACCTTCATGCAGTGAACCTCATTTTACTTGTGTATAGCAGCAATCAAACTCTCCATTCCAATTTTTTTTCATACCTGCTTGCTGCAGTTCTAGTATACCCTAGTCCCCAACTTGGCTGCAGCTAGACAACTTGACCCTCCTTAAGAATTGAACTTATTGCCACCACTTAGGTTGCAGGTTCAAATCTGCCAAGAAATTACTCTCACACTTGCAGGTACAGAATTGTGGATCTCAAATCAAAACTGTGATGCAGTCCGCTGCAAGCCCTGCTTTTGCAATCAGCTCCTCCAATACCTGTCACTACACTGAGATTTCACCTCCACGGGCACCACTGAATCTTCTCACCTCTTCACTACAGCTCACCTTCCAGTTCTTCCTTCTAAATTCATCTTTCAAGGATTTAGTATGGAACATGAGCAGCCTCACAAGGAAAAATTAACAAGGCTGAGCTACACACACCTATGCAGCAGCAGATCATAACTGCCATGGACTTAATCAAGCTCTGCTACTCTTGTGTCAGTCCCCCCATCCCCCCAATACTGGCTGGAAGGAGTTGTGTAACAAGAGCCCCCCTACAGTGGGACCTGGAGGCTCTGGAAAGATGGTCTAGAAAGTGGAAGCTGAGGTTCAATGCAGGGAAATGCAAGGTACTGCACCTGGGGGCCAGAAACCCAGGCCAAGTGTTCACCCTGGGGGGGGGGGTGCTACAAGTCTCAATGGCTGAGAGGGACCTGGGGGTGGTGGTGGATGTCAAGATGAACAACTCGGAGACTTGTAGAAGGGCAGCAGCCAAGGTCAACAGGATGCTGGGATGCATCACTAGGGTGATCACCTCCAGAAGGAGGGAAGTGATACTCCCTCTGTATGACTGCTTGGTGAGGCCACACCTCGAGTACTGCATGCAGTTTTGGAGGCCACACTTAAAGAAGGACATTAAACTCCTGGAGAGGGTCCAGAAGAGGGCAACCAAAATGATTTGGGGCTTGGGGGATAGGACCTATGGGGAGAGGCTCGAAGAGCTAAATATGTACACATTGGAAGAGAGAGAAGGGACCAGGGGGACATGATAGAGGTCTTCAGGTACATGAAGGGGCAAATAGGGGAGGAGCAGTCAGGGTGCTTCAAAGGAAGGAGAAGGGGGCAACTAGAGGGCATGGGTGGAAGCTGGAGGGGAAGATTCAGGGGAGAAAGGAGGAGGTGCTACTTCACTGAGAGGGTGGTGGAGCCATGGAATGTGCTGCCCAGGGGGCTGGTGAAGGCAGAGATGGTGGAAGGGTTCAAGAGGGGGTGGGACAGGTACAGGGGAAGGGTTCTGGAAGCAAAATCCAGTGCAGCGAATATCCAGAACTGGGAAGGGAGAAGCCAGAGAAGGTGAGGGGGACAGCAAGATCAGCTCCCAGGGTGGGGGCTGACCAAACGAGCAGACACGAAAGACTGTTAAGCCTATTTTGCTGGCATTTTAGTATGTTAGTATGAGTCAAGATGCCATGCGGTCACTAGCTTTTCGACTTTGTAGTGGGTGGCATCAGTTTGCTGCCCCTTCTAATAAGCACGTATGCTATGGCATGCTTAACATATCAATAGCTGTGCCCTTGCCTTGTGTGATCACACAGCATAGCTAGCATTTCTGCGGATGTGTAGCTGGTTTTCCTGATTTCTGCAGCAAGCACTGATTTCTGTGGCCACTGCTGCAACTGCAGAATCACAGAAAACACAGGGCCCTGTTTATAGACCTTGCTAAGGCTTTTGACTCTGTTGACCACACTCTCCTGTTGGACAAATTAAAGGTTGCAATTCTCTCTGCTCAAACTGAACTGGTTTTGCTCCACTTTCTCTGTTACCAGTCAGTTCAGGTTGGTGGCTGTTTCTCTTACCCTCCCTATTTAGACTGAGGTCCCAGAAGGTTCCATTCTTGGTCCCATTCTTTTCTCCCACTCTCTTAATGACCTTCCTTCATCTGCATCAATGCCAACATACACTTGTATGCAGATGATACAGTCCTCTGTGCTTCTGGATATGCTTCATTGGAGCTTAAACCACTGGTTCAACAGGATATTGATAATGTGCAATGCTGATTCTCCTCAAACCAGCTTCTGCTTAATGCTATAATCAACTTCATGTCCTTTGGTATTAGACGAAAACTAGCTATGTACTAGACAAAACAAGCTAGGCTTCCCTCTTACCCCTCTTTCACCATTCTTGATGGCTCCCCTTTCCAGGATGTCTCTTCCTTTAAGTACAGTGCCTGCTGTATAGTTTAATCAGAACCCTGATTTCTCTCTACATATCAATGTAATTCTTAAGAAATTACACCCTAAATGTGGAGCCCTTTACCAGAATAAGGATTACCTACCACCCCCAGTCCCTCAGGAAATTACTTTAAACATGATCTTGCCAGTGTTTGATTATGCTTACGTGGTCTATGGGGCTGCTCCCAAAGCCTACCCTGCCAGGCTATATCCTCTCTTCCGTATTTTCTGCTGCTTTTCCTCATACTCCCCTTCTCACCCATCACTGTCTGCTCTAACAGTCCCTCTCCCAGCCATGCTTGGACTCCTGTTTTCTACTCCCCTGTGCTTCTCTTCTTTCTAGACTCTGGTTTTCCCCTCTGCCTCCCTACATTAGCTTTCTCTTATCCTATTTACCTCCTTCCACCTACTCCCTCTGTTCTTCCAACTCTAACAGTCTTTCTGTTTCTGCCTATTGTACATCTGGACAATCTGCATTCTTATTCCAACTCTTATCAATTTGAAACAATCGTATAGCCTCTCTCCCTCTCTTATCTAGCTTTCAAATACTCTCTTCTAAACGTTCTGTCCCTCTCCTGCTCTTGCCCCTAATCCTTAAGCTACTCCTTGCCAGTCTCTGACCTTCTACTCCTATATGTCTTTGACATCAACAACGTAATATTTGTCATTGCATTTTTTTACCTTTTTTGCGCATTCTTCTGTTTTTTACCAACACTGCTCTCCTATTTTTAATTGATTTTTGCACTAGAGCTGTACGGATCTATTATCATCTTCAATTAAATTCAATTAATTTGTTTACCAGGTAAGTACACTAGACCAAAGGTCTGTTTACAGGCATGACCTGCATGATTCATAAAACACAACTGATCAATTATTACATATAATATCATACGTTACTTAAAAAGAACATGCAGAAAAGTGAAAAATATATATAAACATAACAAAAATCATATAACTTCATTTAAACATATAGGGTAAATATCACTGTACAAAGAGGCAATACAATCTGCATACAGACATGAGTGACAAGTGCATTTGGGACTACACCTCCGTCTCTCTCTGGCTTAGCTTGCCCCCCCCACGCTGTCCATGTACACTGGACCCCAGCACCCACCACCTAGCTGCCCCCCCAACCCTGCTTTCTACCCAGTATCCCCTTGGATCCACCCCCTCCTTGCCCTCTCCACCATCTGAACCCTACCCATCCCTCATTCCCTTATGACCTCCCCCACTTCTCAAAGTACACCGAAAAAGTTAACATACTACCACCCCATGGCCCGAGCCTTGGTTCCTCTATTACTCCTCTCTGGGAATATCCACCCTAACCCAGGCTCTGCCCCCACCGGCCCTCCAACCAGGTCCACTGGCCTCTTCATTGCTTCTATAAATGTATGCAGCTGCAGCCTTCTGAAAAAATTTGCTGCCCTTCAGTGCTGGGTCACCCTACACCAACCAGACATCATAGCCCTAGTAGAAACCTATTTATCCAAGTCCACCCCTGACTCCTCTGTCTCACTTCCTGGCTACACCCAACACTGGGAGGATAGAGCAGTTAAACACAGTGGTGGTTGTGCAATTTATACTCGTGTTACCATCATTGGCCATGTGCTCCCCACCCCCAGGCTTGTCAGTGGTGCCCAGGCCCTTACCCTCAAACTCACTCCTGACCCCTCCAGGACCCCTCTCTATCTCATGGTCTCCTACATTCCCCCAAGGAACCAGACCCGGCTATAACATCTCTCACTGACTATTTCTCTACCCTCCCCCATAAAGATGAACAAGTCCTAGTTCGGGACCTCAGTGTGAACTGGCTCAGTCCCTTCACCTCCACAATAAGAGACATGTTCACTGCCCAAGATCTGACACAACTCATTTCCCAGCCCACTAGATGTAACCCAGCTAGAGGAACTTGCACCCTTGTGGATGTCATTGTCATCAGCCGTCCCCATAAAATTCTTGGCATTCAGGTTCTTCCTGACTCATTAAGTGATCACTCCCCTATCCTATTCCTCTGGTCAGCCCCCAAACCTGTAACCCAAACCACACTCCATAGGCGCCTTCACCTAGGTGGACTGATTAAACTTAAACAGTACCTCACTCAGATTAATTGGTCCCGCATCCACCATGCTCCTGACAGTGATGCTGCCCTTGACCTCTTCTCACACGCCTTTAGCAAGGCCTGTGATCTCTTTGCACCCTTCACCAAACTCCGTTCCAAAAAGCAAAATGCACCCTGGGTTACCCCTGCCCTACTCCAAATGCTCAGAAATAGGGATAACCTCTGGCACCTAGCCACGGAGACAGGCCGGGTGGCTGATAGGCAAGCCTACAATGCTGCACAGAATAGGTACAACTGGGCCATCCATAGAGCCAAGGCAGACCACTACCAGGCCACCCTCACCTCCTCATGGGGGTGTGCCCAGACCTTCTTGGACAATATTAAAGAGCTAAATGGGAAATCTTGCTTCCCCTCATCTCAGCTTACTATTGATGGCTCTGTCTCAACCAACCCAACTAGCATTGCCAACTGCCTTAACTCCTCCTTTATGGATCTTACCTCTGTCCTCCCTAATAACTTATTCAATCCAACCCCCAACCTACCATCCCTAATCTTCCAATGCTCCTGGTTCTACCCATGCAAAATATCTATCCAGGAAGCCAGGCCTCTCCTGCTTAAAGCCTTAAATAGCAACAGCCCTAGTAGCGACTCCCTGGACCCCAAAATACTCCGGCTGGTCCTGGATGACGTTCTTGTCCAACTCACCAGCCTACTAAACTGGTCCCTCTGTCTGGGGCAATTCCTCTCTGCCTGGAAAACAGCTATAGTCATGCCTATTCATAAAGGGGGTGACAGGCCCTCCCCCAGCAACTATCGACCAATCTCCATCCTCCCCCCCCCCAAAGCCTTAGAGAAAATGGTGGCCAACCAACTCACTGAATACCTGGCTAAGTACAACATCCTGTGCCCGGAGCAACATGACTTCTGAGTTGGTCACAGTACTGGCACAGCATTAATGTAGTTCTCCAACTTCCTGCACTTCTCCCTAAACTCTGGCTCCCTCACTGGTGCAGTGTTCATTGACATCTCTAAGGCCTTTGACACTGTCTCCGATCTCTCCTACTAGATGTCTGCTACCACACTGGCTTCTCTGCTGGCCCACTCGCCTGGTGCTCAAGCTATCTGCTTGTTCCCAGGGTGTCAAAATCAATGGGACACTCTTGGATACCCACCCTATCCACTCTGGGGTCCCCCAGGCCTCCATCCTGGGCCCCCTACTTTTTAGTCTCTATCTAAACACCCTGCCTAGTGCCTGCTCCACCAATATTCTTCTGTATGTCGATGATGCCATCATTTTTGCCACCCACCGAAATCCTACCTCCCTCCAGGACTTTCTCCAACTCTCCTTCAATGATGCTGAAAACTGGTTTAAGGAGTGCAGACTCGTTATTAATCTAAAAAAAACCAAGTCAATGCACTTCACCCACCACCAAAAACAAAGCTAGTGACAACCCACTTCTAATCCTCCCAAGCACCCTACAACCGCTTGAACAAGTCTACGCATGCAAATACCTTGGGATCACCATTGACTCAGCCCTCACCTTTCATGTCCACATTAATGCCCTCGCCTCTGCCACTAGCGCCCGACTTGGCATCCTCAACAGTCACAAGGACTGCCTCTTTCCCAATTCTCTCTGACTCGCCATTACATCCTCAGTACTGTCCCTCGTGGATTACGGCCTGCTGGTGTACAATGTTGTTGACACCACTGCCCTCAACAAGATTCATCTCACCTTAAACAAGGCATGCAGACTAATGACCGGTGCCCCCAGGCTCACTCACACATGTCAACTCTACGATATGACCAATCTCCTTAACCTCGATGCATGTATCCAATACCAAACCTGCCTTCTGACTAAGAAAATCCTGCTCAGACTCTCCCCACCTGGGGTGACTGCCTCCATCCAAAATACCACCTCCACAGTCTCTACCCGAACCACTGTCAAGGCCACCCTTCTTGTACCCAGAATTAGGATCACCCGGGCACAGAGGTTGTTCTGCTACAGAGCCCCATCCTGATTTAGCTCCCTCCCTGCATCCGTCTCCAATGCTCCCAAAATTGCCTCTTTCAAAACTGCCCTTTGAAGCCTACTGTTTAACAACTGCAGTTGCACCTGCCTTTAACAGATGCTCTGCTACTCACTCTATGCACCTGACAAAGCCCTCTGGGCTGAACCTCCCCCTCACGCCCCCCCTCCCCTCCACTCCCTCCTGGCCCCCAGATCCTCTGTAAGTATACACATGTACTAAATCTTTAAGTCTGAAATATTTCAAATTGCTCATTGTATGAGAATAACTGTGTAATTCTATGTCACTCTGTGTGTTTGAATCCTGTAAATATGTAACACTGTCTGTCCTTTCTGTGGTGAGGAACCTTTGTAAATGAGCCCCTGGCTCAAAGGTTGTAAATCCGATTCTACAAATAAATAAAATAAATAAAGTGGCTTAGCAACTCACTTCTAAAAATTTGTAGAGATAAGGCTAATTTAATCTCTTTTGCAAACCCATTCCATTTTTCAATGGCACAGTAGGCAAAGCCTTTGATACAGTGAACCATGTTTTACTTCTCAAGCAACTGTCCTCTCAGCAGATACTGTGTCTTGGTTCAAAAGCTATCTTGTAGGCTGCTCCCAATGGGTGAAGATAGCTAATGTCACCTCTGACCATCAACATGTCCACTCTGGAGTACCACAGGGCTGCATACTGGGTCAACTTCTCTTTAGCATCTTTCTTAGCAATCTCCCTCACTCCTGTCACCAGCAGATCCTTCTCTATGCGGATGACACATTCATATACACTAGTAACACTGACCCTGAACCACTGGAACACCAACTTCAACTCAGCTTTGAGGAAGTGGAGGACTGAATCAGGAAACACAAGTTGATTCTGAATTACAAAAAAATGAAAGTCATGTTGTTCAGTGGTGCTCGCAGCAAACACAGATCCAGTGCCCTAACCATCAGGAACTCCTCTGGCATCCCACTTGGACAAATTTAACATTTCAACGTATCTAGGAATAACAATGGATAGCTCACTATCATATGCCCAGCATGTTGAGAATGTTGCCAGGTCTGCCAGTATCAAGATAGGGTTACTCCACAGGCATAAACACAATCTAATGCCTGAAGCCCTTAGACCAGCTATCTGTAGCCCCATAGTATCCATTGTTGACTATGGTCTAGTTATCTACAGCTCAGCTTCCATATCTACCCTCTGCAGAATATCAGTGGCACTTAATGCATGCCAACATCTTACCAGAGCAGCATGCCTTACCCACATGTGTGAACTATATGCGCTAACAGGTTGGCTTCAGCTAAATGAGAGGATTCACTATCAAACCTGCTTGCTAACTAAAAGGCACTTCTCAGGCTACTGCCTTCTGGTATTACAAACTTACTCAACCCCTCTTGCAGCTCCCAGCACATGCGTAGTTCAGTCAACCAACTCTTTTCTGTCCCAAGATGCAGGACTACACAAGGGCAATAATCATTTGCATATAGAGCACCACTGTGGTTTAATGCGCTGCCCAAAGATAAAAATTGGGACCTTTTAAAGGTACTCTTCATCAGCATCTTACAGCTAACAGTTCCTGTGACAGTTTCAACTGACATGGCACTACCTCAGCAGTATTGAGAAATCCTTGTGTACCTACTTTTCCCCCTTTCTTTGCGAATGACAACTTTCACCCTAACTGCTCTGCCCTATTTCCTGCCTCCTTCCCTGATCCTTATTTTACCTCACCCCTCTCACCCTCCACCTTTTTTCCACTGTTTATTATCACTTACCTGAACTATTGTTCACTCAAATCTATCTGTACCTATTTGACAAAGCACCTTGGGCTGCCTCGTTTTATTAGGTTATTTTTGATTTCCTACTGATTCAGTTTTAATTTTAGTTGCACTGTTAATATAATTTTAAATACTTCATTGACAAAATTTTAAGTAATACCATCCGTTGTATGCCTGTCACCCTTCGCACTGACGTGGAACCTTTGCAAAACAGCTATTATGTGCTCAAAGGTATTGTGATCCAAGAATGAATAAATCAATTGTATATTATACCAGTTAAAGGCCTTCACCTGATCTCGTGATGTGTGTATTGCATTATTGTACATGTCATTCCCATAGTCACTATGTACCCACTGTTCCTCCACTCGCATCTGGAAATGAGCATTGGCTCAGAGTGCCTCTCCCATTTACCAAGTTTCAAATAAACTACTAGGAATTAAATAATTAAGATGAGACGGATGTACTTACTCATTTAATCTAAGATAATAAGAGATAACTTATTATTTATTTTGTTTAATTTTTAGGTATATTTCCTATCTATGTTTGCAGTATAGAACCACTGTACCTCAGCTAGTACTGATACAATACTTGCACCTCTCAAAGTCTTTATTCTGTAATATACTGCTTTCCATTTTAAATTCCTTATGGGATCATGCCAGCCACTCAGCAATCAAGGACTTTAACTAACTGTTAGTTGACTGTATCTTTTTGTGATTTTGTTTATTGTATGAAATCTTTTTTATCTTTGTTTTGATGTGACCTATTACACATATATATATGAATTTAAATTATTCAGAAATTTAATAAACAAAAAGTTGAAAACAAAGAAAAAGGTTATGACAGTAACTGGCATGTGCAGTAACTACTGTGCTGTACTATGAAGGAAAGCCAATAATGTGTGATGGCACTGAGTCCATGTGCTGTATGTCAGCATGGCTATGGTGATACAGGTGCTACCCTAACTACACATTGCATGGTACATCACTGCAGCAGCACCACTACCCTGGGCATACTCTGTGGATATCTGTATGCAAGTGATATATTGTACAGACAGGTTACATGGGCAATTCCATCAAGTGACAGCAAGCTAAGCATGCAGATGAATGTATGTATTGTGTCACCCAAACATGCCATGACCTGCACACCATTATTGTATGTTATGAAACTGTGTGACCAATTGTGAGTGAGGCATGCCTCAATTGGATAGGAGAGCCCCACTGATATCATCACAGTCAACATGACTCATGTCCTGCACACCTCAGTGTATGAAGGGTACATGAAGGACATTGTCAATGTGCAACGCAACTGCTGTGTACATGTCAAATGTAGTCAATGACAAATTCAGAGCAATTAATAGCAACATACACATGACCCATGTGTGTTCAGAGGGTACTGCATATGTATCAGTCCTGGGGATGCAACATGTCTAAAAGCACCCACATATGCCATATTATGTACAATATGTGTACTGACTACATGTGACAGATGTAGCAACATCAGCATGAGTGTGACAATACAGTACATTGTGGACCCAGAAGCTCCATGATGTATAGCAGCAGATTGCAATGTAATACAAAAATCATATAACGCACACTAGACTGACATGTGAATGATGTACTGTGGCAATAGAGGTGCAAGAAGCTGGATAAATTCACCTTTGAAAATTAATTATGCAAATTCACTGCATTTCACAAACTTAATCTGTTCACAGTATAGGAACAACTTTATGAATTGTGAATTCAGAAACTTTCCTTGCATAGTGGGCCCACAGGTGAAGTTTACAATGTATTATGGGATTGGAGGTCGCATGATACTGAAATGAGTTGAACACCAAAAGGAGGCTGTGTTCAGTGCAGTCTTCTCAGAGAGAGTAGGAAAGAAATCTGTCTGCTTGTCTCAGCAAAAAAGCCTTTAAAGTCTGTCTCAAAGCAGAGCTTTTTGAATCCAGATCATTCCCAAATTCTTCTAAAGGGTCTTGTGCTGCTAGATTTGTGGGTTTTTTTTGTTTGTTTCTGTTTTTGTTGATTATTCAGTTTAAAGATGTTTTGTTTTGTCTGTAGTGAAGCACGGGGGGGAGGGGGTGGTATTCAGTTAGGAAAGCATCCCTGAAAGATCAAGATCCTTTCTGACTGAGCAGTAGGAAATGTGTATTTTTTTCCCTCTGGCTTTTTTGCTCTTTATTTTAGGTGTGCAGTCTGTGATTTTTCATTTTCTTTAGTTTAGTTTGGTTTGATTAAGTGAAGTTTTTTGTTAGTCTCTTTCTATACTAGTTTTAATTATTTAGTTCTTAAATTGATGGTAGTTTGTCACTTTGTTATATTAACTTGTTAATTATCCTCATCGTGTGTGTCATGTTAATCCCTGACATGTTAAAACATTTTTTTTTTTAATTGGGGGCAGTTTTATTAGCTACTAGTAGCTCAGCAGACTGTTTTTATTTCTTATTTTTTCAGATTGCACTGCTAATCACTCAGGGGAGAGGTTGTCTGCTTTTGCTGCTAGTTAGTTGCACTTCCAGCTTTCTTTAATTGTTTTCATCACAATATTGTAAATATAAACACAAAAAAAGAGACACTGTACTAAAGCGAGAGGTGCTGATGAGGTGACAGAAAGTGTGGAAGTTCTGTGGGGCAAAGGGGTGCTGCAGCTAAGAAAAATTACATCTGTAGCAGTTTTTTATATGATTCTGATCCAGTAGTAGTAGCAAAGGGGTAGTTGGGGACAGTGGTGGTGACATTATAGAGGCCAAATTGTTCTCTGCCACCTCTGTGACAACCATGTCAGTGGGAGCCGGGAGAGACGGTAACAAGAAGAGCAGTATAAAGGTAACAAAATCTCTAGCTCAGGCACAGTGGTCAAGGGAGAGGTAGTTGGTATCCCCATGACTGGTGGTGGTGGTGGTGGCACTGAGCCTGATCTTGATGACCATTTCCTATTCTCCAATGAGAGTGTGGAGCTTGAACATGAGACAGAGCCTGAGGAGGGAGATCTGACTGTTGCGCAGTCAGAAATGACTACATTTTAAAATGTGTGTCAGACTCATGTTGATGAGAGGGAGAGGAAGCCTGGAAAAAGCGATCATGACAGAGCTCAGGAGAAGGAGGACATCAGCAGCTGTGGGGTTGATGATTTGCATTCTGTTTGGGAGCGCAAAAAGAAAAAGAGAAAGGATGGTGCTGATGAAGATGCAGGAGTTTCCCTACCTCTGTCTCATCCCACTGCCAAAGCCCCCCTCCCCAAATGCTACATCAATTGTTCTTCTTATGGATGAGCTCAATACATCTCAGTCACCCAATGCAGAAGTTCATAAAGCATCCCAAAAAATACATATTTCCACCTCTTCCCCATCACCATGTAAAATCAAGGGATACCAAATCACCAGTTTGGGATTTCTATATACTTGACCCAGCTGATGAAACAGTTGCTATCTGTCAACTGTGTCAAGTTCTAATAAATAGAGGGGTAAAGGGCAGCCACCTAGCCATGGGTGGGCAACACACCTAAAGTTCAGGCATCTATTGCATTGGACTCCACACAAGAGGGAAGCCAGTGCTGGGGGGCCCCTCTCCCTCATCATCATCAGCAGCAGCAGCAGTAGCAGCTAAGGCATTCACAAGTGGCAGGAATAAAGCTCAGTTGGAGACAAGGAGACTGAGGAGGACTGCAGAGAGGAGGAGGATTTTGTGGGACTGCCTAGTATTGGTCATCGCAGCAGTGGTGGGTTAAGTAGTGCTACCCAGAGGCACCAAACCACAATAACACCACTGCAGAAAACACCCCAAATCACACACTCCATTAGAGCAGCATACTGTATGTGAAGCCCCAGGAGTCAAATACTATTTCTCCAACATTGCAGCCATGACAAGTCCAGCGGTTTGGTAGCACAGTACCAGAAAGGTCCAGCCTATAGCATGTTTGAGTGTTAGTTCAAATATCAGCCCAATCATGCTATTGTAAGTAGCCTAAATGCAACAACAGCTGAAATGATGACATTGATCTATTGCTATTCTCTTTTGTGAAAAATGTAGGATTTAGAAGGTAGATGGCCATTGCCTTCCCCTAATGGCATAATCCTTCAAGGACATATTTCTCAACACTATCTATGAGCAAAGTGAAAAAACTTATTTCCCAGTTCACATAGCATTACACGTAGTGCATAGCTTTGTGTAGTGATACATTTTGCAAATTTTGCAGTATGCACCTACTGTATGTAGAGTGCGAGGTTTGCACTTCATGCAATGGAAAGCTACTGTGTGTGAAGTGCACTAATTCAGCCTAGCTCAAAGTGGGCAGTTCACCTGCACTACACAAAGTGTGTAGTAGGCCACTTTGCACTAACTTTGTGGGCAAATTCATTTGTCACCTCTTACTCTACACTTGCCATTCCTTAACTGTACAGGATGGTGTCACACACATAGTAATCCATGCCCTGCTACATTCAGCATTACCATACAGTTGTCTGGGTATGCACATGTGAACCAGTGGCCAAACAGCTGGTGGTTCCTATCTGTGCATTACAGCACATTGGGCACAGGTACCTGGGGTAGTATTTGACTCTGGCTGGGGGAAAATTGTACTAAGCTCAATCACAGTGGTAGCAATATTCCAGGAATTCACCAGCATGGCACCCTAGCAATGAAGAGTGTGGCTGCATTACACATGGGCCTGAAAATGCACCCCCAGTCACTGGAAGTGGGTTTTATTGTGAGTGATAATGGCTCCAATATAGTGAAATGCATAAGCAATGAGGGGTTTCTCAGGGCACCATACCTGGAAAACTGTCTTTAATCTTATTGTACAGGATGTCCAACAAATCATGATATCAAGTTCATTTTGACTGTGGCCTGTCGTATCTGTATCCACTTTGCCTACTCTGGAAGGACCATGACCGCCTTAGGCACTGACAGATACAGAACAAACGGTCTCAGCACTGTGGGAAGTCAGATGTCATCATCAGATAGAACTCGACACTGTGTGTGATCGAGTGTTTATATAAGCAGTTCAAAGCCATATCCAAATACTTGCTACATGCAAGCCTTGACAGTGCCAGAGAGTCAATGTCTCTGACAACAGACCAGTGGCAGCTAATGGATGGCTTGATCATGAGTCTCAAACCATTCGAACATGCAACATAGGCAGTGAGTAGGGACCCTACCTGTATCAATCAGGCCATCCCCCTTCGATTTATGCTGAGATATAGACCGTTGAATGTACAGCCGGTTCATCATTGGAGCAAAAAACTGGGTGAATTAATAAGTAAAATCCTACTCAACATGAATTTAAACTGACTAGGAAGGGGTACAAGTAACAAGTAAGTCCATGTCACTTAAAAGGAAATTGTAAAAGCAAAATAAACTCACAAAAACAAACTACCAATGGGACAGGGTCTTAATAAATGCTAGGAGTATTACTAATAAAATGTAGGCTCTAGCTTTGCTTGCCAACAAAAACAATAACATGGCCTTTATAGAAACATAGAAACACAGAATTTGACTGCAGATAAGGACCGCTTGGCCCACCTAATCTACCCATTTTCCTACCTAACAGATAAGCTGCAGATCCTAGTTAACCAACAGCTTACTTCCTCCTACCCCCACTAGGACTGCCTTATGTCTGTCCCATGCATTCTTGAATTCCCCCACTGTTCTTGACTTCACGACCTCCTCAGGGAGGCTGTTCCATGCATCCACAACCCTCTCTGTGAAAAAATACTTCCTCACATTACCTCTGAGCCATCCCCCCTCTATCTTCAAATTGTGCCCCCTGTTCTTGCACATCTCTTTTTCTGAAAGATGCCACCCTCTTGGACTTTGTTGTTATTCCTTGGAGTACTTGAAAGTTTCTATCATGTCCCTCTCTCCTTTCTTTCCTCAAGGGTATACATATTAAGATCCTTTAGTCTTTCTTCGTATGGCTTCTGGTGCAGACCCTGCACCATTTTGGTTGCCCTCCTCTGGACAGCCTCCACTCTGTCTATGTCTTTGCGAAGATGGGGTCTCCAGAACTGCACACAGTACTCCAGATGGGGTCTCACCAACTGTCTGTACAGAGGGATAACAACTTCCTGTTTTCTGCTATTGATGCCTCTTTCTTATGCTTCCCAGTATCCCCCCAGCCTTCCTTACTGTCTTCTCACATTGCTTGCCCACCTTTAGGTCATCTGATATAATTACCCCCAGGTCCCTTTCCATTTTTACTGTTGTCAGTATCTCACCCCCCATTGTGTACGCTTCCCCTGGGTTTTTGTTTCCCATGTGCATTACCTTGCACTTCTTTGCATTGAATCTGAGCTGCCATACATTTAACCATTCCTCCAACCTTGCCAAGTCCCTTCTCATCCTTTTCACTCCATCTTGTTTATCAACCCTGTTGCAGATCTTTGTGTCGTCTGCAAAGAGACATACTTTTCCTTCCAGTTCCTCTGCAATGTCACTTATAAAGACATTAAGAAGGACTGGTCCCAGTACTGAACCCTGCGGTACCCTGCTAGTAACCCTGCTTTCTTCACTGTGTACTCTATTTACCACTACACTTTGCGTCCTGTTGTCTAGCCAATTTTTTATCCAGGCTACCACCCTGGGACCCACTCCAAGGCTGGCTAACTTGTGTATTAATCTTTTGTGTGGGACTGTATCAAATGCCTTGCTAAAATCTAGGTAGGCCATGTCCACAGCCCCTCCCTGGTCTACTACTTTGGTCACCCAGTCAAAGAAATCTCTTAGATTTGTCCGACACGACCTTCCCATCATGAATCCATGCTGCCTTGGTTCCTGTGCCACACTGGCCTCTAGGTACTCAACAGTTCTTTCCTTCAGAAGTGATTCCATCATTTTCCCTACCACTGAGGTCAAACTAACTGGTCTGTAGTTTCCTGCCTCTGTTCTACTCCCACTTTTGTGAAGAGGAATCACATCTGCCCTCCTCCAGTCCTCAGGTACCACCCCATCCTCCCATGATTTGTTAAAGAGAGTAGTTAGCAGTGTCACTAGTTCTACCCTTAGTTCCTTTAGAATTCTTGGATGAATCCCATCAGGCCCCATTGCTTTGTTCACCTTCAATTTTATTAGTTCTTTCAGAACCCTTTCTTCTGTAAATGGACTGGTATTGACCCCCCGTCTTCAGAGTGTTTCTCTTGTTTGGTTTAGGTACCTCCCCCTCCTCTTCCTTTGAGAATACTGAGCAGAAATATTCATTCAGTATCCCTGCTTTTTCACTGTCACCCTCTGCCCACATTCCCTCCCCTTTATTAAGCCTCAGTATCCCTCCCTTGGTCATTCTTCACTCCCTAATGTACCTATAAAGGTCTTATCCTCTTCTAACAGAATTGGCTATCCTTTCCTCGGTTTGGGCCTTTGCTATTCTGACTGCCTTCCCAGCCTCTTTCTGCTTTAACTGATAAAGTTCTCTGTCCTGCTTCTTCTGTGTTTCCTTATATTTCCTGAATGCTACCCTTTTCTTCTTAACCTTCCCTGCCACCTCTTTTGAGAACCATAGCGTTTTTTTCCTTCATTGTGTTTTGTTTATTTGCTTTACATAAAGGCTTGTTGCCTCTGTGGTGGCTGTTTTGATTACTCCCCATTGTTCCTCCACCCCTCCTTCTTGCCTGTTTGCTAGTGCTTTTCTGAGGCACTCTCTCATTTTCCCAAAGTCACCCTCCTAAAGTCCAATACTCTTGCTTTTGTATGGTTGTGTTTATCGTGAACCACACTGTTTGGTGGTCGCTTGTTCCCTGATGGCTACCCACTTCTAAATCTGAGATTCTTTCTCCATCCCCATTTGAGAGTACCAGGTCTAAGATTGCTCCCTCCTGAGTGGGTTCCAATACTAGTTGTCTGAGGCATGCCCCCTGTAGGGCATCAAGAATGACCCTGCTCTTGCATGTCCCTGCAGCAAAGGTGCTTAAGTCAACATCCGGCATTTTCAGGTCCCCCATCAACAATATCTCCCTTTTTTCTGCCATTCTAAGGAAGCCTTCTATCATTTCCTTGTCCATTCCCTCCCACTGAGATGGGGGTCTGTATACAACCCCCATGCGGATTGTGGTGCCATTTCCTGTCTCCAGGGTGACCCAGAGTGCCTCATCTGCTCCCTGATTACTCTTTAGCTCTTTTGCTTTGATCCCTTCCTTTACATAGAGAGCTACTCCTCCTCCTCCTCTTTTACCCTCCCTGTCCCTCCTGTAGATTGTGTATCCTGGTATGTTGACATCCCAGTCATGGTTCTCTGTGTACCATGTTTCTGTGACTGCCACAATATCCAGGCAACCCTCTTCCATCAAGGTCACTAGTTTACGGAGCTTGTTACACAGACTATGGGCATTGGTACTCATCATCCTCCACTTTTTGATAGCCTTACCCCTTTTAGCCCCATTCCTGTCCTTACTGCCTTTGTCTTTTTTTACATTTACCTCTGTTCTGCTCCCTAATAATGTCTCTACCTTGGTGTTTAAATCACTAATTACCATGTTTTGTGGGGGGAGGCTGGGATTTCCCTGCTCCTTTTCAGTGCCTCCCCCCTTGGCTAGTTTAAATGCTTGCCAATGAAGCATTTAAACCTCTCACCTAGGACTCGGGTCCCCCCAGGACAGATGCAGACCATCGCACCAGTATAGGTCTGCATCCCTCCAGGTGGCTCCCCAGTCCCCAATGAAGCCAAAATCCTGAGCTCCACACCAGTTTTTCAACCACTCATTGAATTCCCTGGTGAGGAGTGCCCTAGCATCACCCTTACCATAGACAGGCAGCACCTCCGAGAAGGTTACCATATGCGCTACTTGTCTAAGGCCCCTCCCCAACTCTACAAACTCCTCTTGCACTGCTCTGATCCCATTCCTAGCCAGGTCATTTGTCCCTAGGTGGACAATGACATGCAGCTCCCTCCCTCATGTAGCTTCTCCAATGATCCTGAGGATTCGCTTCCTGTCTCTCCAAGCGGTGGTGCCAGGAAGGCACCTTACCTCCCTCTCCCCTTCCTCCCCCATTTCTATCCCCCAATGATTGAGTCCCCCACCAGGAGTTGTTTTCTTCACCTGTGGGGTCCCATGCCACCCTCCTATAGGTCTCCTTTGTAAAGGTTCCCAGCATCCTCCTTGGTCTCCACTGCAGATGCCTCCATAGAGGAACTACTGTCCACCAGAAGAGTGAATGAATTGTGGAGAGGCAGAGCTGGAGGGATGCAACTCTGTTCCACCACCCTTTCCCTCCCTGAGCCCACCCTGGTCCAGCCTCTTCTCTTTCTTGGCAACCTCTGAGGTAGTGGCATTGGCCCTGGTGGTCCCTGGGTGGGGGAGGAGGTTTCCTGAATCCTAGCCATTATGGCAATAACTGAAACCTGGTGGAGACCAGATGTTACCCAGGAGAAAAAAAAATTGAGAGATAAACACTCTATCACAAGGACAGAACTGGCAGAAAAGGAGGTGGGGTTGGACTGTGTCTTAAGAATGGCATCAATGCTTTTTTTTTTTTCAGTCATTTGGTAACCAAGTAAGGCCCACTAGGCACAAGTGCCTGTTTTCAAGGGTGATCTGGGAACACTGGGTAGTTAAGTGACTTGCTCAGAGTTACACAGTATGCAAGTGGAGGATGTGAGAATCTAACTCAGGTCTGGTCTGCTGAATGAATCAAGCTTGTTCACACCTTGTTCCTCTAACCTCTAGGCTATACTGCCAGCCTTTGATATATCAAACAAAATGAAAACATGAGGAAGTAACAAAATAGACTTTATATGAGTGAAAATAGAAAGCACCTGCACTACAAGTATGGTAACTGGAACATGCTATAGACCATCAGATTCCAAAAATGAGTATGCAGAGAATCTGTTAACTAAAACTGAAACTGCATGTGAACTTGGCATTATAATCATAATGGGTAATTTCAGTCTAAGTGAAACAAAGACAGCAAATACTGCACAGGGTAAATTCTTCACTAGTAGGATTGAACAGCTAGGAATAACAGAGTATGTGAGAGAACCGAGTAGGGGCAGCAGAATATTGGACTTGATAGTAACAAAAAAGCAAACATTACTAAATTCAGGTAGCATTAGCACCCTTTTAACACTAGTGATCATACTTCCACTGAACTCAGCATTAATACAGAGCATGAAATACATAATGAAATAACAGAAATGTAACAATACTCTAAAGCGGATATTGACAACATAAAAAAACATGATCAAGAAAGTTAGCTGGGATGCGCAATTCTAAAACAAAATTGTAAATGAAAATGCTCCTAAAGACAAGGGGCCCGATTCTAGAAGGGTGGCGCAAGTCGCTGCCAAACGCAACTTGTGCCACCTGCAACTGTGACATTGACCCTGAACCCTATTGTAGAAGGGGCAGGGTCTCCACAGCTAAGTCCTGCGACTTGCGACATGCAGCCAGGTACGCCAAACTGCAGGCATACCTGGTGAGCATATTGCAAGCCACAACCACAGGTCGCAAGTGCCCCCTCATGCCCAGCAAGCCACAAGGTGCACCTCAGGGCTGCCTACCCCTCCACCCCAAATCCTACTTTAGTTGCCCCACAGGGCTGCCCACCCCTGCCCCCAAATCCTACATTAATTGCCCCACAGGGCTGCCAACCCCTGCCCCCTGAAGTGGGCTGCATTAACCCCACAGGGCTTCTGACACCCTTAGCCCCCCGAATTCCCCATTTGTAAAATGCCCCGATGGGCGGCGCTGCAATCACCCACCAGTGCCCCAACCCCAGAGTCACCAGCAGCAAATGCAACAATTACCTTAACAAGCCCTGGTAGTCTAGTGGCCCCCACCCAATCATGCCAGCCACCCAGCACCCCTACCCATCCCCAGCCAGCGACTGGCACAACCCCTTCCTCTCACAGCCAGCCACCTACTGAATTCGTGAGAGTGCTGAGTTGAAAGACGCACTCAGAAATTAATTTCCTGAGCAGCCTTCACAGTAGCGCCTCCCACAGCACTCAGCCGGCAGCTGGCCATGGAGGTGAGAGGTGGGTCAGCCAGTTGCCAGCTGAGGATGGGTGGGAGGGTGCTGGGTGGCTGGCACGGCTGGGTAGGGGTCCACCAGACTACCAGGGCTTGTCAAGATATTTGCCGCATTTGCGTCAGCTGGTGACCCGGGGTGGGCATGGTGGGGATGACAGCACCACCTGCAGGGCATTTTACAACTGGGGATTCAGGGGCTGGGGTGTGGGAAGCCCTGCAAGGCATTAACCACAGGGAGCCGGGGCAGTTGGTTTGGGGCAGCCCTGCAGGGCCATTACTGTAGGGGCGCATATACAGTACGGGAATCTGGCAGGATGTGCATGATGCCCATTGGGGCATCGACTGGGGTAGTCTGGGCATGGGAGGGCACGTGGACCGAGTTTTACTCGACCCTCAAGGATGGATGTAAGTCACACCAGCTAAATGCAGGTGTAACTTATGTTGCCGTTCTCCTCCATGGGTTCTTGCAGAATCCCGACATTGAGGACTTTGTTACTGCCCTTCTGGAATGGGCCGCAGCTGCTGCCGTAAATCCCCTAGCACCGTGTCACGGGGGGGTTATTGTGCAACTGCCAGCGTAACAGCTGTTTGGTGCAAGTGACCTGCAACATGTCACAGGCCACTTTGTAGAATCGCGCAAGTTGCAACTGCTGGCATAAGTTGCTACTTGCACCATTCTATTTAGTGCAAGTGCTGTTATGCCAGGTGTAACTTTTCTAGAACCGGGGCCAAGGTCACTAGAATAATGACGTAATTTCATTGACTTACAGAAAAAAGTGAAAACACCATTAAAAAATTAAAAAATAATTTGAAACACTCCTTGACAACAAGAAAATGTGAAAAGGGGGATAATTAACTCTTCTATAGTTATATCAGCTTCCTAAAGAAGGGGAATAATGGCATAGTACCAATAGTATCAGTTAAAAACAAATTAATAAATGCCCCTACTGAAATGGCAGAAGCCTTCAATAATTACTTCTGTTTGATATTTACTAAAGGAAATTGCACAGTACAAAATCACACTGTAGTGGAGTCAGAATATATTACCATAACTGAAAGCAGCATTAAGGATAAAATACAAAACCTAAGAAACAACTCGTCTCCAGGAACAGATGGAATTTCATTGCATATACTAAAGCTTTTGACTGACCCTATTCTAAGCCATTAAAAACCATATACCAAACATTAGTTAATACAGCACAAATTCCTGATGTCTGGAAAATAGCAAACGTTACACCTATCTGTAACAAACTCTGGTCAGAGCCGATATGGCTGTGGAGAGCTTTTGGGATGCTTTTACCCATTATTTCTAAGGAATATGCACAATGCAGATCTGTGGAGAGGCAGTTTCAATGTGGTCTTCCTTTTACACATTTTTACAATGTCTTTCCTAGAATATGGCTGCTGATTGCTATATAATTAGTCTGGATAGTTCACAGAAGACATGGAATCTTATTTTCAGTGGGGCTCTACATCTACACAATATTATGCTGCATTGTGTAACATCAGAATGCACTAAAAACAGTATTTTACATCTGGGGGGATATATTAAATGCCGGATTGATGCACAAGCAGAAAGATGCATTGTACAAAGAGGGTGTGCCTGTTGGCACTGACACAACATTCAAAGAGAATGCGCCACCGGTACAGGGTGTGGATACAGTGAAGCCCACCAGGATGAAGCACAGCACTGCAGAATTCTGCAGTAGAGATACTGCAGCAAACAATGCAGTTTCAAAGGGAGTTAATATCTTTTGTCATGCAGTAAACCTATGACACTGTGCTTCATCCTGGCAGGCTTCATCGTTCCTGTTGAAAGTGTGACCCTGGATGGGAGTCAAAGTGCAGGTGGCTGCCAAGTCAAGTGCATCCAGGGTGACCCCAACTGAATACCTTCCAGGAGGAATGAGTGGCACATACCGGCATGCACTGCAGCCCCCATAGGCAATATTCAGCACATGAATGCAAATGAACTAACTGAGCATGCAGGGTGCAAAGGGGCCTTATACATGCTCATTACTAGCCCATTTGCATGTTGGCATGGGGATGAATGCACTGGAGCAGCTCTCACCCCCAAGCCCTGACACCGATCGCTCCCATGTGGGACAGGCCCTGAAGTCTCTGGTGGTATAGTGGCACCCCCACACCTGTTCCACCAGCCCCAATCTTACTGGAGTCCAGGCTCTATTGGTTCCATATTGTAGAGACCCCAGTGCCATCTCTAATTGCACCTGAATACACCCACAGTCCATGTCCATAGTGTAGTGGCCCCTGCTTCCCCTCAATAGTGCACAGACAGGCCCCTCCTTCCCCCCAGCTTATCACATTGCAATGACTGGCTCTGTAATGGGGTTGTACCAATCTATCGGTGAGGGCAGAGTACTCATAGTAGGATGCTGGTATCTGTTATACATAGGCACAAACTGTATGTGGGTGATAGCATCCAGTGGCCATACTCCTCAGGCACTTGCATGCGGATCCATCATCCTGGTGCCATGGCACTGCTCAGTGTATGTGACAGCTGATACTGTACCCACTCACACAGGTCCCAAAACAGGCCTGTTACAGCTGATCTCACATTCATTTGCACAATTGGGGAACTGCAGATGAACTATCTATAGACTGAAGTGTACACTGCAAATGGCATTACAGGATACTGCACCCCATGGCACCCGGGATGCTTCAGAAGTCCAGAGGGTGGCATGTTAAACAGGGGAACAGGGGAGAATGTGGACATGCAGTGGGGTATAACATCAGGAAGATACAGCATTGACAAGGTATGCATTGGAGGTATGTAAATTCCCTCTTCAATTTGCCAGGGACATACACACAGCTGCATACACTGGTGGATCTGCAGCTTGCATGGAGTCCCGAATGCATGGTACAGACAGTTGGGTCATTCCAGAGTGCAGGTGCCCAGCCCAGATTCAGTGCAGTCAATTGCTGGCCATAACAGGGTGTTGAGGGCAGCACCAGTCTTTGCAAGAGGTTGGGTATGGGGGAGTGAGGGTGTCTGTGTACAGGTGTGGTGGATGGGAGTCCACAAGACTTTGGATATGGACCATGGTTTTCTCTGTTGCAATTGGGTCTGGAGGGGAGGACCTACACTATAGAACTCTTCAGGGATGGAGTTGGCTAGATTGGGGATGGAAAGGGGGTAACCTCTAGTCTACCAGGGCCGCCAGGCTGCTGTGCACCTGGGTGCACATCTGCAGCCTGCCTGTGGGTGGCAGGCTGGGTTAGGCCAGCTATTCATGGCCTAACTGTGGGCTGCAGTGCTCTGGACTGTAAAGGGCACATTCCCACTGAATATACTGCAGCATGGGATTGTCCCCTCGACTTGAACAGCATACCATTTGTGTGTGTCCTGGCCCATTCCCTTGTGGCCGACGCATCAAGTATGTTTGAATATCGCACTGTTGCTCATTGTTGGAGTTTGTGGCACATCTCCCTTTTCCACCAGGATGCACTGAATATCTCCTTTGAATATGGGAGCCCTGGACTAGGTAGCCGGAATACATTATAAAAATGGTAAAATCATGACCCCACTGAAAACAAGATATTGCATCTACTCTGGGACAACCTAAGTAAATGCAGTGCAAAAATGTGTAAATGAACATCCCTGTGACAATGAGATGTAGCATTTCCCCTGC
This sequence comes from Neoceratodus forsteri, assembly GCA_016271365.2. Taxonomy (NCBI): domain Eukaryota; kingdom Metazoa; phylum Chordata; order Ceratodontiformes; family Ceratodontidae; genus Neoceratodus; species Neoceratodus forsteri. The sequence continues at coordinate 572,874,872 of CM057454.1, read as the reverse complement.
CCTGTCCAGGATACAAAATATAGGATAAGATATATTCAGTGCTCCCAGATCCAAATAACCATTACTCTGTAAAAAGCCCTAATTTTCCCTGTGTTTTCCCCACAAAGGCAGAATCAAATCCCTGTATAAATCCCTGTATATATGTTTCCATAAGCCACTGGTTCTTTATTTATGACTTTGTTCTTTATTTATTATATCAGCAGCCTTCTATCCGGAAAAGAGCTCTGATCTGCTGTTCAGTATTAATATTATATGTCACAATGGCCTTGGAATTATTTGGATTCATATGCTATGCATAAGTCATAATGGGGGACTATATGAAATGACAAATATCAAGCTCATTATTTCATGAACTATACTCAGAATTAGTAATCACAAATCAGGTAATCTTTCAAAAAATACTAGTAATGTCTGCAAACAAATTTATTGCAAATAGAGACATATATATATATATATATATATATATATATATATATATATATATATATATATGTGTGTGTGTGTGTGTGTGTGTATTTGATACTTGAGAGACAAAGTGTGGCATTTATGTCCCAATTTTTTTTACTTAAACCCCATAACTATATCATTGTTATATTGGGTGCATTGGGGAGATGATGTAATATCAAATATAAAGATAATTCATCATCTGGAAGTTTAAGAAAATGAGGGCCAGATATTCAAAACTGTGCACCAGGTGAAAAATGTTTCGCAGGTTTAGCGCAGGATTAGCACGGGTCTGCTGTATTCAAAAGGCCAAATAGCGAGTGCAAACTGCACTAGCGCTGGACAAAATCATAATGTATGCAAGGGGCAAATTGAGGGTGTGTGTACATGAATACAGGTGCAATGCTATATTCAGTGACTAGCACCATGCAAAGTGGTTTAGTGTGACTTAGCGCAACACTTAGCATGGTGCAAATTACCTCACAGGAAAAAGTAGTCTTAACCCTGAGCAATCAGTTTTGCATGATATTATGGCTTTGCACAGCATTTGTGCGGCTTTTGCGAGGCTTTTGCATGGCTCTAACAAAACAATATGATACATAGACAAAGCCAAAGTGAACACACACTGCTCACAGATGGCATCTGAATGATGCCATCATCTGCCACCAGTCCCAGCCATGCCAGGCAATAAATGGTGACCCAACCACCAGTGGACACTATGGCAGTGTGGCCATACAGCACACACCTGCAGACCACTCTTCTGTGGACACCAACAGATGCCAGCACACACATGCAGCACTGTGAGCATGGAGGATGTTGAGGGGAGGGTGTACGGGTGGACAGGCTGTGCCACAGACCAGGTGTGGCCACAGTGTTGTGACACATCATACAATGCACATGGGCTAGTATTGGGGATACCCCAACACCAGCATGCCTTTCTGACCATACGTGCTCCCCAGCTACATACCACACAGCTGTATAACTGCCACAGCACACACAGTCAGCTATGTATATGTCACTGTGAGTATCTCATGACCTTGGTGCAGCATCTGTGGGTCACACAACAGTGTAACAGTAATGTCCACTGTCAGTAAACACTGGCAAGTTGGGCCTGTCTCTGTGTACAGTGCAGTCAGCATCACTACCCTACACACCATAGGCATTGCTGTGTCCCTCACACTACTGGACCCATTGCTACTGTAGTGTCTGCTGTGCACTGTAGCATGCCCTGCAGTGTGACAGTTGCATGCAGCACCACCACCACATGTGCCTATGCTGTGTTGTCCCCTGGGGTATTATATGCTATGCTATGCTGTACTGTTTACATGTAGCATGCAGCTATCATCATGCACTGCCAGACTGACCTACAGGTGGAGCTGCAGTCAGGCCTAGCCAGACCCTGTACTTCCAGACTGACCTACAGGTGGCTCTGTGGGACCCTGCAGTAATGCTGGGCAAACTGCATGCAAATCAGGGCATAATGGGATGCTAATCTGGATGTTTGCCCAGAGACTACCTAAGTAGGCTCATTTGCATGTCACTTTTGAATATGGCAAAGTTTAGCACTGGGCAAATGGTTTAGCTCCGTGCTAAACCCGTGCAAACATGTTAGTACTGCACAAACAGTTTGGGGAATATTTTACAGTTTTGCACACTGTACTTTAACATACACTGCTGCCTGCAGCTGTACTGGGTCCATGCATTTGCTGGCACACACATTGGCCACATAGTTCACCTCTACCTACCTTCACATCGCTGTGCACTGTGTTGCTGTTGTTGGTTTGCACTTCCTGGTTGCTATATTCAGAGCTGTCTTATTCCAGGGCTAAGTTTGCCCTGCACTCCCAGCCCAGTTTGCCTGGTCTCATTCCCAAGCTATATTCAGAAACTGTTACCCCAGGCTGTTCCTTTTGAATATAGCTTGCTTTGTGCTACGGGTTAAGTTTGCCCGCCGGGCAGTGTTAGTTTAGCCCAGGGGCAAAGTTTTGAATATCTGGCCTGAGTCTTTAAATTGGCACATGGATCAGGTAATGTACGTAACACGGTGTCCCTTCTGTTAAATTTTCAGTTTAAATTTATTTTAGTTTTTTTCCAAATTAGTATGATTATTGAAGCTATTTGGGTACTGTAGTATGCAACATTTCACTATTTTATTCTAAGCATTACCTGATTGTAATTACACCACAATTTATCTTTGGGTACCACTGCTGTGAAAACAGGACATGTCAAAGTTTTGCTGCTGATTGTATCTGTTTGTTTTTACCATCCCCCTTTTTTAATCTGCTATGTGAACCTTGGTGGATAAGTTAGACACCACTGAGTTTCTTAATTATTCAGTGCAATTTATTAAAAAACATTTTTTTCATAAGAAGTCATGTACGTATCAGTGACACCACAACAAGTCATGTACGTAACAGTAACACCACATCATTATGTGGTTAACAAGGACCCAATAAAAGCAACAATCTAAAAGTGTGACTATCCAACAAAGTCCTACTATAAGAAATACTTATGTTAATGTACATAAAGCAACCATAGTCATCTTTAAACATTTACTTTTGAATGCATTTTCACTGGGCGTGTCAAAGTTTACCTGCTGTTTGCATCTGTTTGTTTTTACAGTTCTTTTTTTCTTAATCAGCTATATGAACCTTTTTGTATAAGTTAGACACCACTGAGTTTCCTAATTATTCAGTGCAATTTATCCAAAAACAATTTTTTCATAAGAAGTCATGTACGTAATAATGACACCGCAAGTCATGTACGTAACAGTAACACCACATCAAGTCATGTGGTTAACAGGGACCCAACAAAAGCAATAATACAAGTGTAACTGACTGATATAGTCCTGCTACAAGAAACACTTGTGTTAATGTACATAATGGAACCATAGTTATGTTTAAACATTTACTTTTAAATGCATTTTCTCCAGAGGTGTCTAAGCTTACCTGCTGACCATATCTGTTTGTTTTACAGCTCTTTTTTTCTTAATCAGCAATTTAAACCTTGGCTGAAAAGTTAGACACCACTTATTGTCCTAATTATTTGGTGTAATTTATTCAAAAGCTGTTTCTTTCATAAAAAAATCATGTACATAACAGTGACACCACAACAAGTCTTGTACATAACAGTGAGAGGAATGGAGACACCAAGAAAAATTTTCACCAGGACGAGAAGTAGAAAGGAAGTTTATTGGGCAGGTGTGGGGCTTTTAAGACCTTCAAAGGTTCAGCAACAATACAGACAAGTGCTTTTAGTTCTGCAAATGGACCGCTGGTGTTGTGGAGAATTTTTGGACCCATAGTCTTGTACATAACAGGTGGACGCCAAGGGAGAAGGATCCAAATATTTAAATAAAACATCATGAATACCGCAAAGTAAGGGAAAACAAGCATTTGTCAATGCCGAATGTTTGCTTGCTGGCATTGGCATTGGTAGTGCATGAGTTAGAGAGCTGCATAATAGGAATGGCAGTGAAGTATTGAACTGAAGCCAACCCCGCCACCACCCTGCAGAGACTAACAGGTATTGGGGTGTACCTTTGGGTCATCAGGTATAACGGCCATGCCATTTCACCACACCCCACCCTGCAGACACCAAGTGTCACTGAGTGCCTTGGGGTCTTTGGCCCTTATGCTCACCCCATTCCATCAGGAAATACAGTGAGATGGGTGCTATATAGGAGAATGGGGTGAACTATGGGGCCAAAGAGTCCAAGGCACACCTCGATGCCTCTCACTGGCTACAGGGTGTGGAATGGTATGAGCATTACAGACGAGAATCCCAAGTCACACCCCTGATGCCTGTCAATCTCTACAGGGTGGGGCGTTATGGTCAGAAACCCTAACGTCTCAGGTGTTCATTGGCATTTTCACTCCAAATTTTCAACATGAGTATTTTGTGACCCCCACCTTATGAACAGTGGCAATTTCAGTTTGTTATCCGAAAGCTGATTTTGCACAGCAACTGCGCCATTTGGCACCACAGGTGTGAAAACACATTTCGAACAGGATGTGAAAAATAACAGCTGTACTGTTCATGGGGAGGTGGAAAAAATGGCAATGTTGAAAATCTGCAATGAAAATATTAAAAAAACTAGTAAAGTCATGAGCGTATGTAGAAACTGCGCAATGCATACCCATAATGCAATTATTTTGGGGATTTTTTACAGCAGATTGTCAACACAGGCATTTTGGAACATCCACTCATGAACAGTGTCACTGTGATTTTCTTATTCTGTCCCAAACAGTGATTTTGCACAGCGACCATGCATTTCTGCGCTGGAAGTGTGAAAACACATTTCAGCCATGGTGTGAAAAATGACAGCTGTACTGTTCATAAGGAAGTGTGGAAAAATGCCACTGATGAAAATCTGGACTGAAAATATTAGAAATCCATGAACTTTCGAGGGTGCGTGGAAACTGCGCAATGGTCACTCATAACACAGTCATTTTATGGACTTTTTTCACCAAATTTTTAACATAGCCATTGTAACACTTCTGCTCATGAACACTGTCACTGTGATTTTCTTAATCTGTCCCAAACATTGATTTCGCACACCGACTGCGTCATTGTGTGCTACATGTGTAGAAACACATTTTGGGTGAGATGTTTAAAATGACAGCTGTACTGCTAATGACAATGTTGAAAATCTGGAGTGACAATAGTGAAAATTCACAAACTTACAAGCGTGCGTAGGAACAGCACAACACATGCTTGTAAAAGTCATTTTGTGGAATTTTTTCACCAAATTTTTAACATAGCCATTTTAACACTTCTGCTCATGAACAGTGTCACTGTGATTTTCTTAATATGTCCCGAACATTGATTTCACACACCAACTGTGCCATTGTTCGCTGCATGCGTGGAAACACATTTTGGGCAAAATGTGAAAAATGACAGTTGTACTGCTCATAAGGAGGTGTGGTAAAATGACAATGTTGAAAATCTGGAGTGAAAATATTGAAAATCCACGAACTTATGAACATGCGTAGGAACAGCACAACGCATGCTCGTAAAACAGTCATTTTGGGGAATTTTTTCACCACATTTTCAACATAGGGTTTTTGGGGACCTACCTCATGAACTGTGACACTGTCATTTCATAAATCAGTCCAAAAAGGTGGTTCTGCACAGTGACGGCGAAATCACCTTTCGGGACTGATTAACAAAATGACAGTGACAGAATTCATGAGGTGGGGTCCCAGAAACCCATGCTGAAAATTTGGTGAAAAAATTCAAAAAAAATGGCTGAGATATGCATCAAAGCTGAAAAAACCCTATTTATTACATTATACAGCTTACCGGCATTTCCTCAGTTTGCAGTTGGCTTTGAAGAGTGCAGAGCGTGTTTCCGGTCCAATGAAGATCGCGTACTGGACTCCAGAGGTAAGTATGGGGTGGGGGTATGGGGAGGCAGGGTGCGCAGAGGGTGGGTGCGGTGGGGAGCGCGATCAGGACAGTCAGCGAGGGAAGGTTTTTCTTTCAGGTTTTTTTCATTCTTGGACGATGCAGGGCTTGTGCCTAGCTGGTGTGGGCTCCCAGCATGGCAGTTGGAAGGCTGTTTGGGGTGGGGGCAGTGAAGCTGACTGGGATTGGGCACCACCATTGGCCATACAGACTGTTGCCACACTGGGTGGGCTCTACGTGGCACCCGTTGCCTGTTGGGGGAACATTTTAGCTGACGGGGATTGGGCACATCCATCAGCCATACAGTGTGTGTGGGGGGGAGCGCATTAGCAAGAAATATGCGTGCATGTGTGTGTGTGTGGGGGGGAGTGCATGCGCAGGCAGTAGCTTCTCACTGCTCACTGAAGCGGAGCGCTGCCTTTCAACTGTACAGCACTGCATTTCAACTGCTGTCATAGACAGCTGCAGCATTCAGTGGCGAACTGTGGCTGCACCTGAAAACACACTGACTGCATTGGAAGATGGGTGCCACACCTATGAAAACTTGGATGATGGCACTATTTTTCTTGCACATGCGTGCAAGCAAACAGAAAAAATTAGAAGTGATGTTAAGGACAGTCAGAAGCACTGTAATTGGGTGGTTTATTAGAAAAAAAGCTATTTGAAAACCAGGGCTATACAAGTCCTGAAAGTACTGTAGGGGGACACCACTGGTTAGTATGTTACCAGGGGAAAAAAGGTATATAAAATTGCACAAATTATAAATTTAGAAATAAGAAAGTTTTAAGAAGCATAAGAGCCAAATATGAGATACTAGCATACAACTTTTTTCTTTAAAATGTAAATGTTGAGACTGCAATGAGGCACTCTATGAGTGACATGGAATAGTGTCACAAAATGACATCTTTCTTAAGGGGGAAAAGTGGCACTCCAGATGGGTCCACAGCAAAACAGCAACACAACAGAGGCTGATGTTATTTACAGTATGTCCTTACTGAGTACAATAATTGGGAGCATTAGAATGAAAACATTTTATTAGTTATTTAAGAAGTTACAGGCCATTATTATAGAGGTGATGTAAATCTCTCCAGTACTGTACACACACACACACATATATATACACGCACACACAAAAATGCTATTTTTGCATCTTATAGTTGTAGTTTTCAGACAAATTCTCATAGACTGTTTTCTGTCCACCTGGTGGAATCCTGAATGAGTTAAGTAAATGTTATTATTTTATCAAGGCCCTGATCCAGCAACTCAGTAAATACACACTCAGTATATCATATTATAAAATGACAAAAACAGTCTTCTATTTGCAGTTGTTTGATCAGGAATTTGATAACTGGTATAAGTTCTTTATATCACGTATATGTTGGTCCAATAAAAGGTAACAAATCATTTGCTTCTGTATCATTCATCATTTGTCAGCAGTTAATTCATTAGATGAGATCTCCCTTGCCTAGAGTTTGACTGTTTCTCCATCCCTCCCCAAACACACACACACACACACACACACCCACACACCCACACACACACGCACACTGTATCTCTCTTACTATAAGAGATGTCAGTAGCTCTTATCTGTTATGTTTGGGAAGCAAGCCACAACCCTTTCCTGTCAAAAAGAAATGTATGTATTTAGTATGGGTTGTTCACTGAAGACCTAGCATTTTATCAGATAGGTCTTGAGAGGCTAAAAACAGTGCAAATCTTTACAACATTTGCTGGGAAAGGGTAACATTTATGAGGTATGAATCTTTCTTAAAAGATATTCATTCCCCAACTAAATTAGTAGCAAACAATGTTTAAATACTAATCATTTAAATGTGCAAGCTGTTGCATTTTGAAGGGGGTAAACAAATCTCCAGTTTAATAGGCAACCAATTTTTAACAAGCTGTTTCACTTTCCTAAAGGCAATCAAATAAGAAAAAAATACTCACTTTAGTAATTATGTTTCTTCTAACGGAGTCTTACTGTATTCTGACTATTGCAGTTAGCTCCAGCACTCAAACTGCCCCAGAGATTAAAGGGTTAATTTCTATGCAGAGCATAGAACATTGAGCTCGAGCTCGGTTCAAACCTCTGTCTGCTGAACTTTGAAGAGCAACTGTCAGATTCTTACGAGCTAATACTAACTAGCTACTAAGTGGAAATTGTAACATTTTTAATATCCAAATGGCAACCAAATATTTTGGATCCCCAAAAGACTCAAGTCAAGAAATCCAAAATCAGAAACCAGGTAGTGAACAACTTAAGACTGTTAAATTAATAATGTAATCCACTCCCCCTCTCTGAAAGGAGGGAGTACCCAAATGAACCCCTGGGGTGCAACACTGCACCCGCCAGCCCACTTCCCAAAAACAGGTTCTGAGATGGGAGGTAGGGAGAGAGGTCAGAATACAGCAAGACTCCATTAGAAGAAACATAATTACTAAGGTGAGTAATTTTTTCTTCAAACAACATGAAGTTTTGCTGTATTCTGACTATTGCAGACTACCAAGCAGTACCTCCACGGAGGAGGGAATTGAATCTACCTTGGGAATAAGCTCTGCAGTACTGCTGTACCAAACCAAGCATCACTCCTAGCCTTGTTGTCCAGGGAAAATGCTTGGTAAACACATGGACTGTTTTCTAGGTGGCTGCTTTACATATCTCTAGCAAAGGAATATCCCTGGCCGCAGCCAGGGAAGCACCTGTACCTCTAGTCAAATGAGCCCTCAGGCCTGAGGGAGGTATTTTGCCTAGCTTCTCATAGCAGAATTGAATACAAGAGACAATCCACTTGGCAATAGTTCTCTTAGTGGCAGGTTTGCCCTTACCCACTTCCCCATAAGTGAGAAACAACAGAAGGGAGTCAAACCTGTGAGCCTTAGTACGCTCAATGTAGTAACTAAGGGCTTTAATATCCCAACTGTGTAAACTTCTTTCTCCTGAAGAAGAATGATCAGTGAAGAACACAGGGAGAGACATAGATTGGTTCAGATGAAAATCTGAAACCACTTTAGGTAAAAACCTCCTATTAGTTCTAAGGACCACCTTATCTCTATGGAATGAGATAAAATCAGGCTCCACTGACAGAGCTTTCAATTCACTGATACACCTGGCAGAGATAATAGCTACCAGGAACACAGTTTTCCAAGTCAAGTACTTAAGCTCTTCTGAAGACAAAGGCTCAAAAGGGGGTTGCATAAGCTGAGTAATGCAAACATTAGGATCCCAAGCAGGGGTGGGATCCCTAAGGGTGACTGGTATGAAGCAATGCCTTGAAAAATTTATAGAATACAGGGTGAGATGACAGTGAAGAAGGCTTTTCTGCTGACAGAAAAGCAGAAACAGCTGACAAATGTACTTTGAGAGTAGCTGGTCTGAGGCCTAGGCCATTAAGATGAACCATATAATCCAGAACTGTAGACAATTCAGCAGTGTCTGGGGATATATGCTTCTTGGAACACCAAATGCTGAATCTTTTCCATTTGGAGTTGTACATTTTTCTGGTGGCAGGCTTTCGAGAGGCTTTCAGAATATTCAGAACCCCTTGGGACAGATGCAAATCTGCATACTCTAACTCTTCAAGAGCCATGCCTTGAGACTGAGAGACCGAAGATTGGGGTACCAAATCCTCCCCTGAGAGGAGGTTAACAGGTTGTAATTCCTGGGAAGAGACAGGGGAAGATGGACCGCTAGGGACAGTAAGATGGGGTACCAGGGCTGCCTGGCCCAATCTGAAGCAATCAGAATCACTTTCCAAGGTTGTGACCTTACCTTGACCAGAACCTTGAACAGTAGAGGAAAGGGAGGGAAGGCATATACAAATTTCCATTCCCTGTTCAAAATCAGAGCATCCAGAGGGACTGAGCCCAAGACTGGGGGTCTGCAACAAAACAGAGATAGTTGGTGATTGTCTGGGGCTGCAAAGAGATCTATTTCTGGAGTGCCCCACCTTGAAAAAATCACTTTCAACACCAGAGGGTCCAGGGACCATTCGTGATGTCTCGGGGAGATCTGCTCAATGCATCTGCTAGCACATTGTCCTTCCCTGGAAGGTGGACTGCTATCAGAGAGGTCTGCATAGAATAAGCTAGGGACCACAATTTCATGGCTTCTGTGCACAAGGCCATGGACCGAGTGCCTCCCTGCTTGTTGATGTACCACATGGTGGTGGTGTTGTCTGTCCTGACCTGAACCACCTTGTTCAGCACTGACTGAGAGAAAGCTTGCAAGGCCTGAAAGACCACCCTGAGTTCCAAGAGATTGCTATGAAGAAGGGATTCCTGAGGGGACCACAGTCCCTGGGCTGTGAGAGCCCCCAGATGGGCTCCCCACTCCAATAGAGAAGCATTCATGGTTAGGACCACAGAGTGAGACTGAGTGACAAATGGGACTCCTTGTCTGAGGTAGCCCTGATGCTGCCACCATTGGAGAGCCTGGATCAGAGTCTGGGTCACTGGAACTAGTTTGGTTAGAGCATCTTTCTTCTGAGACCAAAAGGCCCTCAGGTAAAACTGAATGGCCCCTTGGACCACTGCTGAAGAAGCTGCCATGTGGCCCAGAAGTTGAAGGAAGTGCCTTGCTGGCCGACAGACCAGAAGGTGGAATGACGAAGGCAGCTCTACAATAGCCCTTGCCCTTTCCAGGGGAAGAAAAGCTCTTGCTTTGACTGTATCCAACTCTGCCCCTATGAAGGTGAGGAGCTGTACAGGCTCGAGAACTGACTTGGGAGGATTGAGAAGGAATCCTAGGGAAGTGGGCACTTGCTGAGTCACTTGAAGATCTGACTTGACTTGGTCTGGGGACTGACCCACAATGAGCCAGTCATCCAGGTATGAAATATGGAAATATTTTTCCTTCTTAAAAAGGCCACTACTATGGCTAGGCATTTTGTGAATACCCTTAGAGCTGATGTCAGGCCGAAGGGCATAGCTTGAACTGATAATGGCCTGAAGGCAATTTGAATCTGAGGTACTTTCTGTGGGAGCACCTGATGGGAATGTGAAAGTAGGCATATTTTAAGTCCCGGAAGGCTAGCCAGTCCCCTGGCCTTAGAGAGGGAAAGATTATTTCCAGAGTCACCATTTTGAATTTTGGTTTTAAAAGATGTTTGTTCAGGCGTCTTAAGTCTAGGATGGGTCACCACTCCCCTGTCTTTTTTGGGGTAAGGAAGTACCTGGAATACAGACCTTTGCCCCTGTGCAATGTAGGAACTCTCTCTACAGCCTTTTGAGCCAGTAGAGATGAAACCTCTGCCTCTAGGGCAATGGTTTCGGAGGTGCTTTCAGGTGGAAAAGATCTGGCCCTCAGCTTTGGAAATTTCTTGAAGCTGAGAACCAGCCCCTGGCTTACCACCTCCAGGACCCACTTGTCTGAGGTAACAGACATCCAGTCCTGGATGAAGTAAGCCAGCCTGCCTCCTACAGGAATGGGGGAGTCGACCTGGGCTGACACATCAGGGTGTCTTCTTGGCAGGAGCCTTAGGTTGAGGGATGGATGCAGCCCTGCTCATTCCCCTTCTGCCTCTCCCTCTGAAGAACCCCCTCTGAGGAAAGGGAGAAGAGGCCTGTATTTGGTAGAAAGGCCTATGAAATGGCCTGCCCCTGCCCCATGCCTGCTGCCTTTGAGGAGTTACCTGCCTTTCCTTGGCCTGTGCACTCCTATAGGTGGTCCTATACTCATCCATCTTTTTCATGTAATTCTCTGTCTGCTCCCCAAACAGAGAATTACCCACCACAGGGAAATTCATGGCCTTAGCCTGGGTGTCCTGTGAGAGACTAGTACATCTGAGTCAAGCCATTCTCCGAAGAGCCACATACGTAGCCATAACTCTAGATAACACATCATTGGAGTCCACAGCAGCATGGAACTGTACCTTAGATGCCTCAATCCCATCAGCAGCCAACTCCTCCAGCTCCGAGGCTAGCTGGAGGGAGGCCTGCTTGGCCAGTGCCAGTACAGTGTCCCACCTGGACTTCTGGTACCTGGCTACATAGGCCATATAATTAGCCTGCCTGAGTCCCAAGGCGGATGCCATGTACTGTTTCTTTGCCATGGAATCCAGCTTCCTAGAATCTTTATCTGGGGGGGGTGTGAAGCCAAGGGTATATTAACCTTGTCACAGGCTGCAGCCTGCACAACCCCAACATGGCTGCGTTGTTGATACAGGTATTCTGTACCTGAACCTGATAAGGTGTACCCTTTGTCCATCCTTCTGTCGAAAGGAGGTACAGAATTTGGAGTTTTTAAAATCTTTTGTGTCTGTTTCCCAAAAGACTTATGAATGGGAATGGACAGTCTCGTGGACTCTGGGATGTCCATCATCTCCACATGATCAGGTTCCTCCTGTTCCTCTATAGCTTCTTACACAGGGAGCTGGAAGGTTTCTGCCACTTTCCTGTAAAACATGTAGAGGGAAGGGGACTCAGAAAGCCGAGGAGGGGAAACACCAGAAGGCCTGTCTGGGGAGATATCCAGTTCAATGTGCTCAACCCACACCATCGTCATCATCATCATCATAATCTTCATCCTCCTCTAAATCCGGTTCATAGAAATCTTCAGGGGCATAATCTTGAACCGGAGGAACCGACCGAACCGAGGGCCTGCCAGAAGGCGTTGGATCAGACTGAACCGGACGAAGCAATTCTACAATCCTTATCACATTGGCAATCTCTTCGGCGGTCGGAAAATGGGTCTCTGGATCCGAACCGGATGATTTTTCTTTTCTTTTTCTTCTTGTAGGAACCAATCCCTCAGAATCAGCTCTTCTCTTGCATGAAGAAGTATCGCCCTTGTCAGAGGGCACTCCCTCAGGTTCGGTCAGAACCGAACCGGGTTGGCCATCTGGATCAGCTGACTTCACGGTCTCCTTATCCCTGAGCCTACCTAATCTTTTTTCCAGGGTAGACTTAGGGAAATTTTTACAGATTTGGCAGTCTGAATCAAGGTGGTCAAACCCCAGACAATAAACACAGGTGGTGTGGGGATCAGCCTTAGCAAAGACCTCCCCCCACACACTGCAGTGTTGAAACCCAGTGGGCCTGGTTTTCCTTTGGGATTCTCAGACGTAGCCATCCTAATCACAAACTTACCCTTTTTATGGCAAACAACCAGGCAAGACACCCTTATTGGCTTCTAACCATGTCATGGGTATTGGAAAAAACCACAAGAAAATGCAGTTTGTTTAAAACCGATAAGGACCGGTAACCACACTCTAAGTTTAAAAAAAAAGACAGAATATATAAATCACTAAAGGGCCAGTTCAGCAGAACCGGTCGAAAAATAAATTTTTCTAGTTTCCACAAGTTTACTATGTTTAGTTCACTACCTAGTACTTACTGTACCACAGACAGAGATCTGAACCAAAACTTGCGAAAAATAATTGGTAAAACTGAGGACTTTAACTGACTTTCGAACCGTGAGCAAAGGAGAAATCTCCGAAGCGGCCGTTCAGTTAGGCGGAGTAAAGAATCTGACAGTTGCGCTTCAAAGTGCAGCAGACAGAGATTTGAACTGAGCTCGAGCTCAACGTTCTATGCTCTGCATAGAAATTAGCCCTCTACTCTCCGGGACAGTTTGAGAGCTGGGGCTAACTGCAATAGTCAGAATACAGCAAGACTTCATGTTGTTTGAAGCAGCGTAGAGTTTATTTATTTATTTATTTATTAAGTACAATCGGAATTACAATCCTTTGAGTCACAGACTCTTTTGCAAAGGCTCCACGTCAGGTTACAGGGGGTGGAGGGTAGACAAATACAGTAAAAGACATACATGAACAGGCAGTATTTACAGTTTCAGTACTGACAGAGTAACTTTTTGCATAGTCTCCATATCAGTTAGAGGGGGTGGAGGGTAAACAAATACAGTAAAAGACTAACATAGACAGGCAAAATTAACAGTTACAGTACTGATAGAGCAGTCCAGGCTAGAAACTTATTTAGCAGGTGAGGTAATTTGGTAGCATTCCTGGGGTCCCTAGACAGAGATTTGTAGGATGCCATTTAGTAGAGTCTAAGGAGTCCCTGTGTCAGGAGAAGTGGAGGATTTGGGAGCAAAGAGGGTGGGCAGTATTAGTCACAGTCACATTTAGCACTCTCCTTTAGTTGGGTTTTAAGGCCTGCTTTGAATAGTGAGATGCTATGGGACTGGGAGAGTGGGGGTAGTGAGTTGAGCCAGAGAGGGGCATGGTAGCGGAAAGATCTTTGCCCTAGGGCTGTTCTACAGAGGGGAACCAGAAAAGATGGGTTAGCTGTGAGTCTTGTATTGCACCTGATGGGGGCTACACTGATAGTGGGGAGTAGGCTGACGGGGGCAAGCTGAAGGTGCATCTTTTTTTCGAGAATGCAGGTGCGGTATTTTAGTCTTTGTTGGAAGTTTAGCTAACCAGTCAGGGTATAAAGATTGCAGGTATGGGTTAGTCTGTCACTGTCTTTAACTAGGCGGCAGGCTTTATTCAGTGCAGTGTTTATACTGCTTAGCGTGGTTGGTTCAGCTGAGCCATATATAACTATCCCATAGTCAACTAGGGCGAGGATGGAGGAGGTGACTGCAAGTTGCATGGCCTGTGCAGGTAGGCAGTTCTTGAGTCTGTAGAGGATGCCCACTCTAGTGTTGACAGCGGAAGAGGGAAGATGGACGTGACTATGGTAGGAGAGGGAGGTATCCAGAGTGACACCCAGGTATTTAAAGTTAGTAACGTGTTCCAGTTGGGTGCCTAGTGAGTTCTTAATTAGGAGTGCCATCTGACTATGTGGGCTTTGGCGACGCGCAAAGATCATGGACTTAGTTTTGTTATAGTTGATGATCAGGTGGTGATCAGTGAACCAGTTCTCTAGCGCCAGGAAAAAACCCAGAAGGGCCAGTTGGAGGGCCCTCGGTTGAGGGTGTTTCCAGGACAGAACCGCATCATCAGCATAGAGAAGTAGAAGACCGCTGCACGCTTTAGAGAGAGAGCTTAAGAAGAGGGTGAAGAGCAAAGGGCCAAGTATAGACCCCTGTGGACCCCTGAACAAACTGTTTTGAAGGTGGAGATGGTGGTGGTGTTTATCCTGACATGCTGTGATCATCCTGAGAGGTAATCCTTGAACCAGGCAGTGGCCTCAGGGACCACATTTAGTTGTGGTAGGACACAAAGCAGTAGTTCATGACTGACCATGTCAAATGCCTTGGTCAGATCCACATAGATTGCCCCTGCGATTGAGCCTTGGTCAAGGGCCTCATGGATGAACGTGGTGAGCTCAGTAAGTGCAGTGATGGTACTATGGCCAGTCCGGAAACCATGCTGTTCCTGGCTGAGAAGGTTATGTTTAGTTAGATGTTCTGTTAGCTGGTCCGAGACTATTTTTTCCAGTGCTTTGGAAAGAGGAGGAAGAATTGAGATAGGTCTATAGTTGCTAGTGTTAGTGGGGTCACCGTTCTTCGTAATGGGAGTGTGATTATGGCTTTCTTCCAGGTTGAGGAGAACTGGCCGAGGCTTAGCGAAAGGTTGCAAATTTTTGTAAGTTACATCTCCAACATTCTAATGAGAAAGAATAGATTATTTTATTTTAGTTGTCATAGTGATTTGTTGATGTGGAAGAATACATTGAAATGTCCAAAAAATGAGTTCCACGAAACTCCATTTTCAAGTTACAGATAGCAAAATCACTGTAGGCTCCACCCAGAAGCCATAAAAATGGAAATAAACAGGATTTTGCAAATTGTAGATTTATTAGTCTCACATCAACATGAGGTAAAATATACTGGGAAGTTTTATTAGTTGCTAACATTCAGTTAGCAAAATGAAATACAACACATCGGTACAATGTTGCATACATTGGGGGCAGCATAATGCACTGGTTTAAGGCACTGAGCTGCAAATCTGGAGACCTGGGTTTGAATCCCACAGCCTCCACTTGCAAACTGTGTGACCCTGAGACAGTCACTTTACTTCCTTGTGCTCCCAGGTCGCACCTGTAAACAAGCTTTCAGCTTAGTGTGCCTTTCCTGGTTAAACAATAGAAAAAAATATATATATTTTTCCCTGAGAGCCAAATAACGCTGCAGATGCACATGTGACACAAAGTATACAAGCAACACATGTGTATGAACAACACAAAAGACAGACGTGTGATCATTAATGTGTTCACATATCTGAATGCCTGTTATATGATAACAATCTGTGTGATTATTCTCATTTTTGTCTAACCATTACTGGCAGGCACATGCAGTAACATGTGACCTGTTATACAGAATATGTGATATAGTACACAGCAATAACATGTGATCTGTCATACAGAACATGTTATATAGTACACAACAGTAACATGTGACCTGTCATGAGTACATGTGAGTATACATCTGATGTATGGCAACACACATGTGCAACACAGTACACTGCAGTGGTGCTCTCACAGATAGTAGCATACTGTACGTATTTGCATACAGTATCTTCTACATGCCCACAAGACTACTATGAAACACAGCATTGTACAACACAGCAACAGTTCCTATTCTCATGCACAAGTGGCAATACATCACCTTCAGCCTGTGAGGCAGCTGTTAAACGATGTGTCAGCTGGTTATTGAGGCTTGCCTTCTCCTTGCAGTGCAGTTCATTCCACATGTGCTGACACTGTAGTGGTGTCTTTTGTGGCCAGAGCCATGGGACAGCCTTCTGGCCACTGTCTCCAAAAGTGTGTCCTTCTCTGCCTTTGTTGTAGGTTTGCCTTCATCTCAGAAATGCCTCTTGTCTTTTTCTATGAACTTCCTCATCCTAGTCAATGAGCTCTTTTTACCCCAGCTAGTATAGGAATCCACTCCCCTGCATGTTACCTTTATTGCCTGACCCCCAGCCATGCCACCTTGTTTCATCTACCTTCTTCCCATCCTTGCTACCATCTCCAACTACCCCCCACTACACCCCTCTCTCCCTTCCCCTAACCCCCTGAACTTGTCAGCCCCACTCCTACTCTACCTCTCCCTACTACACCCCAACTGACCCTCCCCATCCCTTGTCTTCTGGCACCTCTATCATACTCCTATGCTGTTCTTTGATAGCCCTAATCAGGCCCTCACTATTGACACCCCCCCACCCAGTAATTCCTGTCACCAGCTCCCTTGAGTACATAAGAAGCACATCTTCTTACTTACACATTACCTATTGTCCCTTCTACATCTGCTTGCTGGTGACGTCAAATTATACCCTGGCCCTTCCTCCCTCACTCCCTTCCCCCTAGTTACCCCATGGGCTGTGAATTGTACACCTAAACATTAAGAGCCCACTACCCAAGATTGATCAAATCCAACCGCTAGTTATGTCTGTCCAACCTGACGTCCTTATTCTGTCTGAATCCTGGCTCAGCCTGAAAATTCCTAACAAAAGCGTCTCCATTCCTGTCTTCTCCCTCATTTGCCAGGACAGAGCCAGGAGGGGTGGTGGGGTAGCCATGTACCTCAAATCCACTATACACTTTACTACAATGCTGGCTCCCTATACCACCTCCATGTATGAGCAATTACTCTTAAAGACCTAACCCCCTTCCTCCCTTCTGATCTTTATAGCAGGAGTTTACTGCTGTCCTACACGCCCCCTCAACTCTATCACCAACCTATTGGCATCCCTATTGAGTCTCACTTCTTCAGGTGAACTATTAATTCTGAGTCACTTCAATCTGAATTAGCGTCCCTCTGCACACTCCTCCCACTATGAACTCACCACCCTAAACCTATCCCACCTTATCACAGAACCAACATGACTCAACAACAAAACTCTAAACAACTCCCTCATTGACAGGGTCTTGGCCTCGCACCCTCACTACATTACAAATGCAGGTGTCCTATCAGACATGCTAAGTTACCACCACATCACCTACTATGTACTGACAATTTGGCACCCTCAAGCCCCACCCAGATTCTTACAGATTTTTCATTCAAATCACTAGATTTCAGACCCTTATTTGATGACTTGACCCAGACAGACTGGTCACTCATATCTCTTCCAACTCAATTGACACAACTCTCGATTATTTCAAATCAGTCTTCCTTGACACCTGGAATTGACATGCACAACTCAGATGCACCAGAATCCACAGTTTCCACCTCCCTTGGATTACATTTGACCTCCTGGATTGTCTAAGAACTCGGGGCCTAGCTTGGAAAGACCACAAAATGTCACCCTCCGCCACCACCTACCAAAAATACCACCAGCTCTGAAACACATGCACTAGATTAGTCCATCAAGCCAAAGTTAATTACTTTTCAAGCACCTTCCAGTCAACTATAAACCACCCATCAAAATTCTGGAAGGTGGCACATGATCTTTTCTCATCCCCAAATAGCCCCCCTGCCCCTACCCTTATAATGGCTGACACAACCCTTTTGGACCCTCCCTCGTTAGCCAAAGCATTTAATACCTATTTTACCTACTGCACCTCCTCCCTTCTCCTCACTTCCCACTCCCAACCCCCTTCCTCCATCCCCAGTGTCTCCTGTGCCTCCCTTCCTTTTCTCTCTCCTGTCTCCCCCTTTAAAGCTCTCAGGGCACTCATGGCACTGAACACAACTAAAGGCAAAAGTCCAGATGACCTTGATGCCAATCTACTATATCTGTCTACTCCTGCCATCACTTATCCCATTGCTGAACTATTAAATCTCTCTTTTAAGCTAGCTTCTGTTCCAGATGTCTGGAAGTAAGCTATCATCATCCCCTTCCATAAAGGGGGTGACCTCTCAACAGCAGGCAACAACCACCCCATCTCCCTTCTTCCTATCCTAGCCAAACCGCAAGAACTTGTAGTACTCTCTCTGCTCTCTCCATTTCTCAATGCCACCTCCTTTTTCACTCCTTTCCAGTCTGGCTTCCAGAAGAACCACTCCACATCCACCTCTTTACTCCAGCTCACTGATTCCATATATTCTGGCAAGGACCAGGGACTAATCATCTCCAACATCTTTGTCGACCTTGTCAAGGCCTTTGACACTGTCTCCCATTCCCCTCTACTGGACAAGCTTTCAACCACTGGGTTGTCTTCTACTGCCACACACTGGTTCAAATCCTACCTAGTGGGCAGAACAAAATCAGTCAGAGTTGGGGTCTCTCTCTCTCTCCGCTAATACCCATCCACATTGGCATCCCACAAGGCTCAGTCCTTGGTCGAATTCTCATCTCCATTCTCCTTAATGATCTCCCCTCAGGCTGCCAACATGCATCCATTCACATGTATGTTGATGGCACTGTTCTCTATGCATCCAGTCCCTCCTACCCCATGGTGGCATCCACACTTCAGCAGGACTTTGATAATGTCCAGCAGTGGCTGCGTCCCAACCAGCTGCTTTTAAACACAAAGAAGACAGTCTCCATGACCTTTGGTACAAGGCAGATACTCCCTAGATTCCCATCCACCCCTCCTTCCGCACTCTTGTTGGAACCATGTTGGATGATACTACTTCCTTCAAGTACTTAAGGGTCTGGCTCGATAAACATCTTGACTTCTCTAGTCACATTGATGCTATTCACACAAAACTGCTACCCAAACTGGGTGCCATTTACCAGAATCATGAATGTATTCCCTTGTCGGCCCACACAAAAATCTCACTGAGCTTGATCCTCCAACTTTCAACTACATTGATGTAGTCTACAGTGCCACCCTCAAAACGACCCTAGCCAGACTGGACACATTTTTCTACTCTTGCTTGTCGCTTCGCTCTTGGCTACCCACTCTGCACTCACCACTGCTCCTGATATCACTCCTCTCCCTCAGTGATTGCCACCTGGCTCATTGCACCAGCTTCACTGGTAAGTTCTGGCTCAGTGCACTCCTATCTTATCTCTTGTTCTCACCTCCCCCCCCACCGCTCCCTCAGGAAAAGCTCTGTTTGTACCCTCACCATCCCCCTCCAGGTTCATAACTGCTGGCAAGACATCCTTCTCCTATTGCTTTCCAAAGCTTTGGAACTCCTTCCCTGCTGTCATTCAAAATGTTCCTTCATCCCACGCCCTTTCCTTTCTCATGCACTTGTTCACTGCACTCACATGCAGCTGTACCCAATTTCTTTGACCTACCTACCTCTATCCTCATGTTCCCACACTGCCCCCACCCCACCCCGGTGTGCCTGCAGTGATAGTCATCATTTTCCAAAGCTTGTACATTGGTGCAACTTCTAGTTGCAACAAGGAATTATAAGTATTGTTCTGGTACTCATGTTCCTTCTGGATCTCAGTACCTATCTCCCTTGTATGCTGTGTTATTGTACATTGAAGATGTATATTAACTCCTTGTAACCTATGCTATTGTGCTCTGAAGATGTATGCTGCTCTTTGAAACCTATGCTGTAGCACTTATTGATGCTGTATGTTAATTCCTCATAACCGTATTTTAGCACTTTGCCTTTGCTTTCCTATTGGTTGCTAATTGTTGTCATTATCATTACCTACTGTACTTATCCCATTTCCCTTCCCCCAGGACACATCTGGAAATGAGCTATTTTATTTAGTATGCCTTCCTGGTCAAACATTTAAATAAATAAATAAAAACAGATATTGCTGGTGAAGCAGGGATCCCTCTTCCTGTCTTCCTTCACACCTCTTACTGGCTTGTCAGCCATGTTCTGAGCTGTGAGCACAGACTGCAACAGTTGGGTCATGCCCTGTTTCAAGAGGTTTTCTTCATTCACTGTTGCACACACAAAGCACATGTTTACCAATAATGAACATAGGACAGGTATTTGTCAGTGTTTGCAAACAGTTGTACATTTGTGGAGCAACGCTGTGTACGATCAGTTGCCCACGCTCACTGCATCATATTGTGTATGCTGCTACATGGATTCAGTATTACCTGGACGTGCACACAATTCAGCAATATCTGCAGTGACTGTTTAATAACATAACCATGCAGCATGATGTGTAGGTAATGAACGTCTAGTTTTGAAAGTGTGATAATGTGTGCAGAATCATTGTAAAACTCGGTAGTGGTATTACAGCTAGGCACTAAACATTTCATATTGGTACATAACATGCTTGTCTTTCAAGGCACTAGTATACCATCAGCATGACATTTTGTGCTCATTAGTGCCTCATTATTTAAAGACACACCCCTCACAGATGCATCCACACTGCTGGATCTGCTGTGTGCAGCACCCATACAGCAGTTCGGATTTCAGATTGGGCTGTGATTTACCCCCATGCACCATACTGTATGGTATGTTGACTGACTGAAAAAAGTGATTTATGCTAATTGTCTGCTTGATTGTCAGTGCAGTAGCAGGAACAGACATTCATCACCCTGTTTTGCAGGATCTCAAACATGGATTACAGTCAACAATGATATCCACATTTCACAAATAAAGGTCTTGAGACATTCACTATGGAATACATGACAAGGAAAGTTGTGTTGTCCTGGAAGAATACCCCTGCAATCAGTAGAGTAAAGGCATGGTACAAGGTAACAGACGTTATCAATGCCAGGTCTGGCAAAAGCCACAGAGTAGCAGAGGTTAGAAAATGTTACCGGGGAACATGGAGATGTACAAAACAGAAACTGGCCTCTGCAAGCATCAATAGGCTTGCTAATGGGGGTCAAGGAACTATCAATCCTGTCACCTGAGGAGGACCTCATCGCAAGCATCCTTAATACACGGCAAATCACTGGTGTGAATAGTGGCCAGGACACCACTGCAGGACTATCATGGCTTGGTGAGTATTGGCACTGGACAACATAGTACTGTATACATCTGTTCTGTGTGTAGCGTTGCACTGTCACAGTCATAGCAGAACACTATTATAACTTGGCCTGCTATCACATTGCTCCTCACTGTGCATAAATATGTGCTGATGTGAAGGTGTGTACGTTGTTCCACATATTATAAGTGTATACAACATGTATGCCACTAGTAATCGTATCACTTACATGGTAGCACTACTGTTGTGGGGGTATCACACTGCACTGCATTCACACTCACACATCGCACTGTGTCTGCAGACGATTTGGGTGCAAGTGGTGATGGGGTGCCATATGAGAAAGATAGTTAGCAACTCATAGCAGTGGAGACCGTGCTGGTTCAGGACACAGGGGAACAGGCCATAGGTGTGCACATGCCACTAATGCTGATGTGATATTGAAGAGATTGTGATTAAGGATTCAGCTAGGGACAAAGAGGAAACAATGATTCCAATGAAATGAGATATATTTCCCACTCCATGCAAGATAACATGGGCACAGTCCAACAGGCTCACAGGATAGTGTAGTGGGGTACCATTGAGCGAAAGAGAGGCAGGTTTGTTAGTGAAAAATGCCTTAGTTCTGCATATTTATTTTACAATAACAAAAAGTCACTTTCAGGATGGTTACACAAGTTCTTTTCAATCAGTATGAAACAAGCAAAATGTCAGTTACCACGGGACTTCTTTGTTCAGGCAGAAATGATGCCATGCAATAACTGCAGAAGGACTTCATTGGACAACTATACTGTAGCTATTCCTCCCTTAGCATATATGAGGGAAACAGATGCAGGTCACGAGGCTGCTTCTGACTTGTCTCTGGAGTAATGGCCTTCTTTCCCTACAGTCAGGTAGAACAGAAACACAGATTCCGAAAACAGGGAAACCACACCACTTAAATACTCTTCCTTAGAGTCACTTGACACCCAAGTCTCATTCTTCTGACATCAAACCAGTATCATTAGCTTTTTATTTCTTTATGCAAATTAGTATTCTTCACAAAATAAGGTAATCTTTTTCATACATTCTAAACATTCAAAAATGAATCTAATATAAACATAAATTTCTTTGAAAAAAACAGACAATAAACATAATTGTTTGAGACCTTCCCTTAAAGGATCCTCCCACGGATCCTCTTACTCTCTCTGCCTCCTCTCCTGTTTCTGGAGAAAAAGCCACAAATGAAACCAGTTGGCCTCCTACTAGACACACTTTTTCTTAACAGGTAAGAACCCTTTTGTGTTTGCCTTTCACTTCTCTATCAGGTATCACAGTTAAACTTATAAAACAGCATCTATGATTGGCTAATGTTATTTTCTTTAAATTTATACTCTTTAAGCACTTTAACTTACATAAAGTAGCTCTGCAGCTACCAACAACCACAAAGCAGTGTCTGCAAGGCAGAACCTTAGAGCACAATGCTGAGTGCTTTCACTCTAACTGGCTGCCTGCAGTACAGCACAGAAGAGGGCAAGGAGGTTCCCCTTGTTTACTTTTGCATGGCTCCTATTCTTTAAAGCAACCCAAACGTTTAAGCTTCATGGAGTGGAACTCATGTGCATTTCGATATATTATGAGTCAGCCTTTTGGCTGGCTTTACCTTTCAAAAAACCCTCAGGTTAGACAGAATACCCCTTCAGCCCTCAGGACAGCCATGATTAAGTGCCCTATGCAGAGGGCCTTTGTCTCACCCTTTCTGGGAGCCTTTTTAGCATTTCAGGGCTCAGCTTGTTGCTTGCCTGAAAAGGATGGTTGCAGTGGGCAACACGCCTTTAGAGCTACTTTGCTGTATTTTATTTCTGTTTCCATTACATTTGTGTGCATGCAACCCTGTTAATTTTATATCTCTGCTGGCCACCCAACCAGAATGTCTGCTATGGTCAAGTCGGGGGGGGGGGGCAGAGAAGAAGACCTTGTTTCCAGCACAAAGTGAACAATCAGCAAATAACATAACGAGTATAGGAGCCCTAATGTGTCTTCCACTCCCTTCTGCTGTTGCTGCTGCTGCTAAAAGAAACAAGCTTTAGCCAGAACTGATAGGGCTGTGAAAAGCTACCAAGTGACCAAAGTTACACATGTGCATAGAAAGTAATCATGCCTGGGTGTAACTTGGCCATTTTTTGGCGGTGTTGCACCAAATTTTCAATATGGCCTTTTTGGACCCCTCCTCATGAACAGTGCCAGTCTCATTGGACCAGATATTCAAAAGGGTTGCACCATGCGCAATAGGGTTGCACCTGCTCAAGTCTGAACTTGCTCCATTCTGCGATATTCAGCAGGAGGCAGTTGCGCCACAGAAAACATGCTCAGCAACAGCGCAATGCAAATGAATGCATGCTGAACTGGAGGGGGAGGAATCATGCATAAACTGCACAGCCCGATATTCAGCCAGGCTGTGCAGAGTTGTGCAGGCGCAACCCCCAACCTGCGCCTGCACAACTTTGAGCCCCAAAAAGGATCAAGTCGAGGGCCACCCACAGGTGAGCTGCTGCATTGCAGGGCGCAACACAGCAGCTGCCACCTGTGGCTGGCCCTCAACCCACTCCCTGTGCCTCCTCTGCAGCCCGATCACGGGCAAAGAGTGTAAAATCCCCACCACCACCACCCACTGGCCCAATCGCGGTGTATAGCTTAAACCCCCACCAGCCCGATCGCAGGCAGCAATGTGTCTCCCCAACATGTCCCTGGTGGTTCAGTGGACTGATAATCCCGATCGCGGATGGAGTTGTAACCCCACCTCCCGAATATATCCCTGGTGGTCCAGTGGACCGATAAGCCTGATCGCGGGCTGAAGTAATTAAACACCCCCCAAACATATCCCTGATGACCTAGTGTCCCCCACCCCACCCATCCACGAGCCCCACCACCCCTGCTCCCCGGTAGCCGGGGCAGCAACATCCACCCCCTGCGCCTCACCCCCACCGATTGACTGCTCGAGCTGCACGCCCATTGGCAGAGCAAGAGCCAATGGGCGCAGCCCATACCGTACAAGACAGTCCAGATTTGTGCATAACAAATGGGGCAGGGTCTTATTCAACCCTGTCAGTGATGTACAGAATGCAATGTTGATGGACCTGTAGCTTTTGTTTTCTTCCACTGAATTACTGTAGCATTCATTATACTTTATCATGTTAATATTACGTGTGCCATAGTGCTATGTACTGTTTGGGATATTTATTCATGACTTATCTTCTTTCAGAGAAATTCTGCTCTATCAGATATGCTCGTACCTTACTGGAGTTCCTGCCCATGTGTTGGTCCCAGCATCTGTACACCTTCAGTTGGGCTTCATCTGGGTCTGCCATACCCTCTTCAGCTACTATACCTTGCTCTTAGGCATGCATTGGTATCCTACATCAGGCTGCCATGTTGTGGACTATACAACAGGTCAGGAATAGATTGCATGCATTTCCAGGGCTGTACTGCACAGTCCCACCAGACCACTCCAGTCATCAAGTTGCACCTTCAGGATGCTGAACACCCTTTGAAGATGCACCCAGTGGTCAGATGGGCCTCACTGTGGTTTTTCTCACTCACAGATACTGGTCACAACACTGGTGTCATGAATCAGTAATAGAGGGGGTAAGTACTTTCATCTGTATACAAACATACAAACATACAAAAATGCCAGCAGAAACAGGCCTCACGGTCTATTGAGTCTGCTCAGGTGCATAGCTAGCACTCTATAATGCTGCTGCCCCTCCCTTACCCCATCCTATTAACCCTTATCCTAACCCTATCTCAACCCCCCTCTTGAAGCTGTCTACCATCTTACAGACCACCACCTCACCTGGCAAGGAGTTCCACTTGTCTGCCACTCTTTCCGTGAAAAAATATCTCCTCATCTCTCTTCTGAATCAACCCCCCCAATCTCACTTGGTGTCCTTTTATGTCCCTCCCCTTTTTCCTCTGGAAAATCCTTTCTGAATTAGTCTTGTTTATTGCCTTCAGGTACTTAAAGGTCTCAATCATATCTCTCCTGTCCCTCCTCTCATCCAGAGAGTACATATTCATCTCCCCCAGCCTTTCCTCATATGGCTTGAACTCCAATCCCTGGATCATCTTTGCAGCTGTACGCTGTACCCCCTCCAACAGGCTGATGTCCTTCTTCAGGGACGGGTACCAGTATTGCATACAGTACTCCAGATGGGGCCTGACCAGTGACCTATACAGGGGCAGGATAACCTCCCTACTTTTGGGGGAGATCCCTCTAGCTATACACCCTAGCATTTTGTTGGCTTTTGCTGCCACCATTCTGCACTGAACAGAGTTGTTCATGCTCCTTGTTATGATCATCCCTAGGTCCTTCTTTTCTGTGGAGCAATCCAACTGAACCCCATTTAAGTGATAATCCCTTCCCTGTTTCCAGGCTCCGAAGTGCAGAACCTTGCACTTCTCAGCGTTGAACCTCATCTGCCATTTATCAGCCTACTCCTGCAGCTTATTCTGGTCCTCCTGCAACCCCTTCCCCCTCATGTGTGATCTACCACAGCTCCCATCTTAGTATCATCTGTGAAAAGACTGATTTTGCTCCAGATTCCATCCAAGATATCTGCAATGAAAATCCCAAACAGTACTGGTCCCTGCATGGATCCCTGTGGTACCCAGCTCATCATTATCGGTGGTGAGAGTCCCCCCCCCACCACCACCACCCTTTGCTGTCTCCCCCTCAGCCAGTTCCTGATTCAGGTCAATATTTTTGTTCCTGCCCCCCCAATCTCCCATGTGGCACTGAATCAAAGACCTTACAGAAGTCCAAGTACAGGATGTCCACAGCATGGCCCTTGTCCAGTTCCCATATCACCCAATCACAGAACTCTGCCAAGTTTGTCTGGCACAATCTGCCCATGACAAACCTGTATTGCTGGCCATTCTGGATACCGTTTGCCTCCAAGAAGCTCCCACGCCTCTCTTTTAAGATGGTCTCCATGAGTTTGCACTTGATCAAGGTGAGGCTCACTGGTCTGTAGTTTCCTGGTTCCTCCTTTGGCCCACTTATATGGATGGGCACTATGTGGGCCATCCTCCAGTCCTGTGGTACACATCCTGTGTCCAGGGAGGTTTTGAATAGGTCTGTCAGTGGCCCTGCGAGGACCTCTACCAGCTTCCTCAGTACTCTAGAGTGAATGCCATCCAGCCAGGTGCTTTGTCCATTCTCAGTGCCCTCAACCCCTCCAGCACCCTGCCCTCTTTAATCCCTACATTTGTCATCCTCTCCCTTCCTTACCCAGCCCCCACTTGCCTGAGGTATTTGCCCCCCCTTCTGCATGAACACAGAGCAGAAGTACTCGTTCAGTGTCTTTTCCTGCTCTGCCCCCTTCTCCACCCACCCCCATCTTTCTTGATCCTCACAAGCTGGTCTTTGCTTTTCCTTTTCTAGCCTATATAACAAGAAGAAGTCTTTTCCTCCTCTTTTGATCCCCTGTACCAGTCTCAGCTCTCTAGATGCTTTGGCCCCCCTACCAGTCTGGTGATCTCCCTAGACTTTTCTCTGAATACATTTTTATCTTTTCTCCTTCCCATTTTCCTATACTTCTGAAATGCCACCTTCTTGGTTCTCACCACTTCCCTGATCTCTGGTGACAGCCAACTTGGTTTCTTTGCCCTGCTCTGCCCTTCTTGGCTCTTTTCCTAGTACAGGTCTCTGTTGCCTCCCCCAGCCCTCCCCTTATTTATATTCCATTTCTGATCTGCATCCATGTGTTGTTGGATGTCTGCCAGGTGCTTGCTCAGAATTTCCACCATCATCCTAAAGTCCACCCCCTAAACTCAACCACCCTTGTACCCATGCCCCTGCGTCCCTCCCCATGTTTAGCGTGAACCACACCGAGTAGTGGTCACTCTAAGCAAGCAGTTTCCCCACTTCTAGGTTCCTTATGGCCTCCCCATTAGCCAGTACAAGGTCCAAAGTCCTTTCCAACCATGTCAGCTCCTATACCAGTAGTGTCAAGAAGCTGTCCTGAAAAGCTTCCAACATGACCCCCTCTCTTGCACTCATGGTGGCATATGTCCACCCCCAGTAGCTTGAAATCCCCCCCACCACCATGCTTCCCTTCCTGCTTACCCTTCAAATTTGATCTGCCAGTTCCTGGTCTAGGTCACTACCCTGTGATGGTGGCCTGTACATTATCCCCATCCTCAGTGTCCTATTCCTCGCTTCTTGGAACTGCATCCACAGAGCTTCTGTCCTCCCCTCCTTCCCTTCCCCCCTTTTGCACTTAATCTCCTCCCTTACATAGATCGCCACCACCCCCCACCCTATCCTTTCTGAATAGTCTGTACCCTGGGATCATCATATCCCAGTCCTAATACAGGGTGGCCCATGTTTCCATGATGGCCACCATGTCCACCAATTCCACTGCCAAGAGAGCCTGTAACTTCTCAGTTCTGTACCTTAGGCTTCTTGCATTTAGTGAGACCACCTTCCAGCCTGTTGCCTCCCCAACCTTACCATTCCTCTCCACCCCTTTGGTCCTCTCTGTGTCCCCTCCTCCTTGCCGTCACCTCTAACTAGGGGGGTGAACACCCTATGCTCCCCTTTCTGGACATTGTTTCTAACGACAGTCCCCTCACTAACCCCACATCCTAGTTTAAATCCACCCTTGTTGAAATATACCCCTCCATTCCCTGTTTGAGTGCACTCTTCCTCTCCTTGCTCAAAAGTAACCTGTCCCCTGTGTATAGGTCACTGTTGTCCCAGGTCCTGCCTCAGTCTGACACCAGTCCATATTTCCTGGTTTGGCACCAATCCCTCAGCCACCCATTGAACTCCTCAATCCTTTTTTTCCCCTGTACTTGCACATGGTACCGGTTAGATTTCAGAGAATGCCACCAACACCCGCACCTCCTCACACTGCCTACCCAATTCCTTAGACCCCCACTTTACCACCTCCACTGTTTCCCTGGCCAAGTCATGTGTTCCTATATGCACCACCAGGTATGGTTTCATCTTCCCTCTGCTTTTGCAATTGAGAAGTGCCTGCCCTGCCCTGTCTGCTGTCAAGCCTGGAATTGCCTCAACCCAGCTAAGACTGTGCCTTCCCCCCTTCCTCCCCATCTGATTCCCTTCAGCATGGAGTCCCCAGCACCAACAGCCCCCATCATTCTAATCTAATTCTAATCCTGATCCCCCTTCCACTGTGATCTCTATCCAACCCCACTGCTTCCCTCCTTACATCCTTCATCTGCACTTTTTTTGCTGCTTGCATCATTCCCCCCCTGCTGCCTCCCCTCCAGTTATTTCCTCTCCTTCCTCATCTATCCTACTCTTCCTCTGTCATCTAAGTTTCCCTTTGTAATTCTTGCCTCTTGGACCTTCCCTACCCCTCTCCCCCTCTCTCATAGCTCCAATACCTCCCCTTCCCCTTCCAGCAATGCAAACCTATTACTTGATGACCCTTCAGTGGTGCCCATTGCTTCCTTCCTTCCTCCTTCTTCCCTGCTCCTTCCCTCCTCCTACTGCACCTCTGCTCACCTCCCCCCCCGCCGTCCTCCTTATATCCTCATCTTTAGCTCTACAGTTCTCTCTCTGCATCTCCCCACCCCTCCTTAGTGGGGTCACTCCTGCCTCAGCTTCCCCCTGCCTCACTCTCCTTATTTCTCTGCATAACCCCATTACTTCATCCTCCAATTTCCTTAGACTGTCCTGCAGTAAATTGGACAGCCTCCCAGTTTCCATAATATATTTATCCAAACAGCTGCCCACATCCATTGCAGCTCACTATCCTCCCTGTGCCTGTCACCCTCCCTTCATGGCACCCATCATTCCACCCTCTATTCTACAGCCTCCACCCACCCTTATCCATTTCCATCCACTTTCACCACCCCTCACATTTCCCCCCTTGCAACCCTTCACATCTACTCCCCATTATTCACATTTGGCTCAAGTGTATCTCCACACTTGTCCCCAGTCCTGACTCTCGTACTTATATGCTCTGTTATTAGTCCGATATCAGTCCTTCTTTAACTCCAATCCTCATTTGATGGCTTTTACTCAGTAACACATTAATACAGTCCCCTCAGTGTACTACATTAATACAGGAACAGATTAGTACAATTCCCTCAGTGTATTATAGCTCTTACAAACCCTAAATATTTATCACAGCCCCAAGTATGCTAGATGTGCTGCTTAGTAATACATTACCTCCTTAGTATTTATCAGATCCAAATACCCTTCGCACAGCAAGGCTAGTTTTCATATCATATCACAACAATCATTGCAAGAGACCCAGTGGATTTGGAAAACCTTTGTAGCTCTACCCTCCTACACCCCTTGTGTCTGAACTTTTACTGCCTAACTAGTAGCTCTAAGAGCTAGTTCATATGGGCAGTTTGTATCTCCACATGCTCCTCCCTCATAGCCTTCAAGCCCATCCCCAGTGGCTTTTCAGTGTTTAAGAAACTGTTCCCACTACCAACACAAGCCACCAACAGTTACAGTATCACAGCCCAAGTAACAGTTGTAACTCACAGAACAGTTGTAACTCACAGTACTAATTTAAAGTACAAACTCTTCAAATATCACAGTTAAAACAAAGAAAATAAAACACAGCCACTTCCCTCAATATGCCTCCCTCTTCTGTTCCCAAGTGAATAATGTAGAACAGAATGATGCATAGATGTAGCATTGTGATTTGAAGGACTGGAGAGGCTATTGGGGTCTAGGCCAGGTTAGAGGAGTGTGCATAGGTGTGGTGTGAGTAGGGAGTGTGAACAGCTGTTGGGGCTTTAATGGGTGTGACAGTGTGTTGGGGATGGTTATTCTTATAATTACCAGTTATCACCATCTGCCCAGTTTCAAACATGTGGCACATTGAGGAGTTGTGCCAAATGCAGTCATTATGAAACCCTGGGGAATCGGACCACTATGATTGCAGTCCTGTACTTTGTATTCCACACCACTCGGAAACTGAGCGAGTGGATACTCTTGCAGTTGACAAAGGCATCACTCTCCCTGCCAGTCAGTGCTTTGATTGCAATGCAGTTGCAGACCAGGTGGGCCAAGCGGTCCTTATCTGCCATTAAAGTCTATGTTTCTATGGTTCAGTCAATAGCTGCAAAGACACCTGGGAAGTGGGCACACTGGTAGAATGCCAGCAGTGCTGCATCTCTCTGGTCTTATGATATGTGGAATGTGATACCTCCTAGTCAGAGCATTTAGAAACTGAGATAAGAGGTGGGACATTGCTGGCCTTGTGAGGCCTGTGGTGCCCCTGACTGGTGTTTGGAATGTGCCAGTGGAGAGAAAGCACAATCCAACTGTGACTTTCTACTCCACTGACAATGATTGACTCCAGCATGTGGGGCTATGGAGGTCCTCCAGGAATCTGTCATAATTCTAGGAGGTAGTTACAGTCCAGGCTTTGCCAGTGCACAATCTGCTGGTCAGGCAACTTCAGGAAGGTGTGTCTTGTTTGTAACACCCAGTTGGGGTATAGGGATGTGTAGAATGACTCTGCTGTCATATGGCACATACTGTAAGTTGTCTGCGCCCTCAATGTCATGCAGTGTCTCCAGCAGCAGTACAAACCGAGCCCTGGTTTCTGTGTTGCTGTTGTTTCTCTTTCCTCCTTTTGTATTTGCCAAATTGCTTTTCATACATACAAAAGATCATGGTGGTAATTTAAGACATTCTCTGTACTGTTGATGTTTTTTGCAAATGTTAATTATCACTTTGTACTTTTACATTTGTTTCCAGTATGTGACTGTACCATGTATTCATGTCTCTCCCTGACTGTTAGATAGTTTGCACTGCTGGTTTACACTGTTCACAGTCATGATTAAGGGCGACTGGGCACATTTCCTCAGTTTCTCCTTGCTGTTCCCATTTGTGCCACACTAATGCCATTTGCACTTGTGCAAATTGTTCCAATATGCTAACTGTGATGCGTTATGATACCGCCCTGTTTATTGGAAAGGATAAATATAAATGAGAGAGAAAATTATGAAACTGCTTTGCTTCATTGCTTTGCTGGTGATGGTGGGAGGGGGTTATGTTCTCCCTTCTTTGACAAACTGAGGCATTTTTTAAATGAGCAACACAGTAACAGTCCACATATTTGACAAATGAATTTTCTGTTAGGAACATGGGAGTAGCAAACAAAAGTAAGCATAAATTCATTGAGTTTGTCTGGTGCGTCTCACTGGAAGTGCCATGTAATGCCCCTTTAGTTTATTCAAAAAATGAAATTCTTCTTGAATTTTTTTATTGAAGCACTGTACTACTTCATGTGGAATATTGTTACAAACTGTCACTACCTTGTGGTAAGCAGTGCTCTCCTTTTTTTTCTGGTTTGAAAGGTCCCCCCTTTATTTATAATCATGTCCTCCTATATTAAAACTATATTCCTCTATTTAAGATTTTAATATCTCATTAATTTTTGCTCATGTGATGCATTATAGGCAACACCTACTCATCCTTCTCATTTCTTGTTTTTTAAAGTTCCAACTCCGAAAGCCTTTCATTATACAACCTATCCCACAACCCAAATATGTTGCAGGGGCCATTTCTTAAAAAGTCCCTACACTACTTTTCCTTCACAACCAGCACTGCGTGACACTTCATAAATATATGGCAATGACATGTTTTATTGAATTGAAAAATCAGACAAGTTAGGGATATTACACCGGAAGATAGACCTCTTTATCTTTTATGGTGTAACTTTTCTGGGTAATGTTTTTAAACCAACTCTTGTACGTACAGAAGTTGCCAACAGTAAAGTATGTTTAACCCTTTGTGTGTTTGATCTTTCCTTTTCCTACACAAAGCTGGACTTTATCACTAACCTGATTCAAATGTACTATTCATGTATTAAAACTGCACTAATTGTCTTTGCATAATTTGTCCTTGTACTTCATTCCTCAAGGTTCATGTCCAGTATGTAACTACCTGTAGAACTAAATTACTTTACAATGTATTGCTATCTGTGTGATGCAACTAATGTTTAAACACTATTGTGTAATGTTATCTGTAACTAATTCTAGGTCACCCCTGGAAATGTGACTTGTATTCCAGTGTATATACCTGGTAACCAAAAAAACAATTAAATAAATGAAACATTCTTATACCATTTATTTAATGTATTTATTTAAAAATGTTTAACTAGAAAAAATAATAGTAACATCTCAGTTCAGTCTGGCTTTAGGAAACACCATTCACCATATCTTTCTTGCTGAGGGTAACTGACTCTATCCTCACTGGGATGGATTAGGGACACATCACCTCAGCTATATTCATCAACCTGACCAAAGTCTTTGACTTGGTGTTCCACCCTTTCCTCCTCAAAGAAGCTGAGCTCTACAGGCCTTTCATTATCTGCTTATGGCTGGTTCTGCTCATACCTCATGAGCCATTATCAGACTGTACAAGTGAGTGGCATCCTCTCCCCCACTTTCCCCATCCTAGCTGGTGTCCCTCAGGTCTCCATCCTGGGCCCTGTTTTGTTCTCCATTTTCCCAAACTACCTCCACTCTGCCTGTGTCTCTTGGCATATGCAAATGTATGTGGATGATGCAGTCATTTACATCTCCGGCCCTTCAGCTTCAGCTGTGGAAGATCCACTCCCAAAGGACTTCCACATTGTCCTGCATTGGTTCTATGCCAAACAACTCAGGGTCAACACAAAGAAGACTGTCACTATTATCTTCTGTACCAGTTAGAAACTGTCTAGGCTCTCACCCCCCTGCTTTCTCCATGATGGAGGGCACCCCTCTGTATGGTGTCTCTGCCTTCAAATACCTTGGAGTTTGGCTTGTCAACAAGCTCGAGTTCTCTGTCCACATCAATGCCATTCATGCCAAACTCCATCCAAAATTTGGTGATTTGTACTGTAACAAGGACTGCCTCTCTCTGCAGATCCACCAGGAACTGGTAACCAAAATGGTCCTCCTGATCTTTGATTATGCTGACGTGATCTATGGTATGGCTCATTACTCCTCCCTTGGCAAACTTGATACCCTCTGTAATGTCTTCTGCCATTTTGCCACCAACTCTCCCCTCTGCACTTATCATTGCTCTGTTTATTCCTTCCTCTCCATCCTTCCCCTTCCTTCATGCCACCTGTTCCACTGTGCCAATGTCATTGCCAAATACAATCTCAGATCCATTACATCCTACCTATCCTCCTTCATCTCCTCTGTTCCCTCCTCTTCCTACTCCCTCCATTCCAGGGATTCTTGCACCATCTCTATTCCCCACCCTCACTCATCTGCTAGCCAAGCTGGTTTCTCCTATCACCTCCCCTCCCTCTGGAATCTACTCCCCTCCCCCTACACCTCTCCTCCTCATTTTCTGCCTTTAGATATCAACTAAGACAGCTCCTTGCACTCTCATGTTCCTGTAAATCCCCTTCCTAGTCTCATATCCTCTTCCTTGACAATACCGTCACCCCCATTCATTTGATAATGTTTAGCATAGTCTCCACCCCAACATGCACTATGCACTTTGCATCACTTATGTCTAGCCACCATATCATTGTTGCATTTATGCTGCTATTTTATGTTTCCACTCCATTTGCTGCTACCATTGTATTTTTTTATGACTAAACCATATTTTTGATATGTAATTTGTATCCATGTTTTGCTATGTAAGTTGTTCCTCATTTCCCTTCCCCCAGGTCACACCTGGAAATGAGGTGCGGCTCAGTGTGCCTTTCCTGGTTACTTACTTTTAAATACATAAATATTTCAATGAGTGTCCTGAGCAGCAGAATAGAGTAGCACCAGAAGCATACTTCACAAAACAGAAAAAACATGTGTACATTTATGCAACACACCAACATATAAACTATTAAATTAAAAAAAATCAAAACTATACAAAGCAGCAGTGCATCAAAAGCCATCAACAAATGTTGCTTTAACCTTTTTTCATTTAACAAATTCCAGACACTTTCTAGTTTTATTTACTGGTAAAATTATCACGCTCTACCAGAATTGAGGTAGTTTATATGTTTTAAATACATTTTCCTCAGGAAAAAAAAATGGCCACTTTATTTGGCTTAGACAAAGCATTGCAAAGCTAAAAGAAAAGCAAATGAAACATGTATGCCTCTATTTTTACTAACTGAAGCTGGAAACTAAGCTTCTTGGAAAAAAACATTTTTCATTGCACTCCTGTTTTTAATATAAAAGAAATTCTGCATTCACAGCAGTGTATTCCACAACTGGGTAGTCAACACTAGATAAAAATGTGATACTAATGCAATTTATATGGAAAATGATAAAACAAGCATTTGTAGTAATGCTTCATAAACCATATTTGTTTTCTCTTTATACACCAAATGAGTATCTAGTTTGCATCTTTGCAGAATATAATATTGTATATTTTATCATGATGGGTCAATGAAGCAATACGCTTTAACTGTACTATAGTTGTGTAACTGATCAGAGCCGAGAATGATGATATATACCCCAGAATTAGGAGTTGGGTGGTTTAGCTCATAGGACTTGAGATTGTTGGGATTCAGAGCAGTTTGCAATAAAAGTACAATACACATGATGTTTTCTGCACATGATTATCGAATACATCTTTGGGTCAGTGCATCTTCACTGGTATGTGGAAGCCAGGATTAGAAATCCAGGATCTGCACATCGAGACCACAAACCTAATTTCTAAACCTCATCACAGATTGTAAATACCCCGTTGGCCAAACCTCATTTTGGGAGTCCTTGTCCTTACTTACAAGCCATGACTACAGTGGTGGAACTAGACAGTATGAGAGTGAGCAGTCTGGCCTAACAGTTTGAGAGTGTGCAGTCTGGACCAACAGTTTGAGAGGGTGCAGTCTGGACAAACAGTTTGAGAAGGTGCAGTCTAGATGAACAGTTTAAAAAAGTGCAGTCTGGATGAACAGTTTGAGAAGGTGCAGTCTGGACCAACAGTTCATAAGTGTGCAGTCTGGATAAACAGTCTGAGAGAGTGCAGGCTGGATGAACAGTTTGAGAAGGTGCAGGCTGGACCAATAGTTTGAGAAGGTGCAGAGCTGACCAACAGTTTGAGAGGGTGCAGGCTCAACCAACATTTAGGAAGGGTGTAGTCCAGATCAACAGTTTAACAGGGTGCAGTCTGGACCAACAGTTTGAGAGTGTGCAGTCTGGGCAAACAATTTGAGAGTGTGCATTCTGGCCCAGTTTTCCAAATGTCCCACCAAATTTTTCATCTGTTGCAATTTTTTTAGGGATCAAATAGAGACATGACCTGACATTTTTAATGAAAATTACTTTGTGCAGTAGACAGGGATACTGTGCTTGCACAAGGTATTTGAGACATGCATAGCATGCATTGTGCATATGTTTACCTGGTATATCATTCCTTTTTAAGGCTGAAGTCAGAAAATGATTAATTGTGAGTGAAACTTAAGACCATTTTCTACCATATGGATTATAAATCACAAAACCCCCTCCCTCCAGTTATTCTACAGCCTGCTGCCTGGAGTCAGAGCTGCCAGGACAAGGACATCAATGACAGTACTGATCAGTTCCTAGTCTAAGGTAAGAGAACAGGGCTGCAGTCAGGATGGATGCTGGAGATGGTGAAATCATGGAATTCTGGTCAATAAGCAAGTTGCAAAATGGGCATCAGGAGGTAATCAGATGAACTGAATCTTTACAGTAAATAACAATAGTCTGCATATTTCATGTTTCTGAAACATTACTTCTGGTTGAAGATGGAAGAATTTAATGATTTTCATTCAGATAAATCAGATACAGAAAGCAACATTTTGTCTCTCTCTCTCTGTATTATTTTTACTGGATAAAGACACAAAACACACAGAATCACAGAATTTTATACAAGTTCAAATAGACCGAGGTCCAATAAAGAACTTGCCACCATTTGATTTTCTAATGGTGGCAATAATAATGTTTATCTGCCATGAACGTATCCAACCTAATTTTAAATATCTCCATGTTACCACTTTCAACAACATAACTTGGAGGTTTATTCCACAGTTCAATAACTCTTTGTGAATACCAGTGGTTTATTTTGGTAGTTTTATTCGTCTTACCTTTGTATTTATATTTATGAGATCTTGCATTCAGGTCATTCATACTTTGTTTTTGTAGTCCCAATGTACATTCTAGGATTTCATCTGAACATGCTCTATGTGCCAGACATAGGTCTCCTCTTATCCTTCTATAATCCATAGAGTATAGCTTTAGTGAAGATAATCTTTCACTGTATGTTTTGTTTTTCATATTATTGATTTTTTAATGATCTTCCTCTGCACCATTTCAATTTTGTGCTTTCCTTCTACAGTATATGAAGCACAAAACTGTAAGCAATACTCCAGATGTGGTCTAATGAGGGATGTATATAGTGGTATAATGACATCTGAATTACGACTTTTGATATTTTTCATGATGCAATGATACAGACCATAAAATGTTTTCAATATCTTGTTTCTATGGTTGTTAAATTTAAGGTCAGGAGTAATATGAATGCCCAAATCCCTTCCATTGTCTGTTACCTTTAAGATGGTGTTATTTAATGAGTAATTGAAACACAAATTATTCTTGCCAAAGTTCATGATCTTACATTTTGCCTTGTTAAAGATCAGTTTATGCTTTGTAGCCCAATCTGATATTTTATCCAAATCAGTTTGGAACATATCTGCAGTTTTTTGATCAACAATACTTCTGACTTTACAGTCGTCGGCGTATTTGCACATCCAAGTATTCAACATTGGTTGCATAGAACTAATTATTATATTAAAAAGCGTAGGGCCAAGAACCGATCCCTGGGGTACCCCACTGGTTACTTTACACCAGTCAGATGCATAACCTCTTAATATTACCCTCTACTTTCTATTATGCAACCATGAGGTAATCCAATTAATTATATTTGAATGTATTTTATATGAGCGTAATCTTTCTATTAATATATTATGAGAGACCTCATCAAAGGCCTTAGAAAAGTCCAGCTAGGCCATATCCACTGATACACCAGCATCCAAGGCTGCACTCACAGGCTGATAGAACCCAATCAGATTTGTAAGACATGACCTTCCTTGACAAAAACCATGCTGAAGAAGATCTATTTCTCCATTCTGCCTAATACAATCTATAATAAGTTTCTGAATGAGTTTTTCAATAACTTTACCAAGTACTGAGGTTAAGCTTATAGGTCTATAATCTGTTATGTTATGTTTATTCCCTCCTTTAAAGATGGGACTGACATTTGCCTCATTCCATTCCTTTATTGTTTTCCCCTCCGACATAGAGGTATTAAATAATTTAGTTATTGGTTCAACAAGTTCATAAGCCAATTTGTTTAGGAATAATAGACTAAGTCCATCTGGTCCTGGTGAGCCCGTGGTTTTAATATTGTTCATAGCATCAAGAACTTCAGCTGCTGTAAATGTAATAGGTTGTTGTAAAATTGGTTTAATTGTAGATGTATTTACTTCTTCATCATTATAAATGGATAAGAAGTACTGATTGAACAATGTTGCCATATCCTTTTCATTTGTTATTTCACCATTTTCTGTTTTTAATGGGCCTATATTATTGTTGTTGTTCCTTAAGGAACCTATATAATTAAAAAATTGTTTCTTGTTGTCCTTGACTTTCTTTACCAGGTTATGTTCAACCTCCTGTTTAGCTTTTTTAATCATTTTTTTACAGTGTTTGACTGCATCTTTATATCTTAGTAAATTTGACTCATGGGGTTTCCTTTTATATTTTTAAAACAAATTGTTTTTTTTTAATAGTTTATTTGTATTATGTAGTTCCACCAAACAGGACGCCTTTTTTTATATATTTTATTCTGTCAGGTACCCATTTGTGTATGCAAGTCAGTAATTTATCATGTATTATAGTCCATGTATTTTCTAGGTTCTGTCCTGTTAGTTCTGTTTCCCAATCACAACTATTTAGAAATATTTTTATTTTGTCATAATTTGCTTTATAATAGTTTTTAAATGTAGTAACTCCATAGCACTTAGTATTTTTTTGCATTTTGATGTTCAATTGGACCATCATGTGGTCGCTACCTCCCAGAGGTGGGAGCAAAATAAGTTTATCTTGGTTGATTTCTGGGTTAATAAAGATTAAGTCCAGTATATTGTGACCTCTAGTAGGTTCCAATACCTTCTGCTCTAAATTATTTTGTAATATTCTATCTATGAATTTTTTTTTCAACAATAGTCTTACCATCCTTATTTTTCCAGTCTATATGCGGGAAGTTAAAGTCTCCCATTAATGTAATATCTCCCTGCATTTCCATGCTCTATATTTTATTAAGAAATTCCAGGGTTTCATTAGTTTTTAAGTTTGGGGGTCTACAGTATATCCTAAATCAATAATAAGATTACTAGCTTTAAGTACTATTTTTGCCCATACAATTTCATTGGCCTTATACACCTCTTTATTGGGGCTAATATTTATAGGTTTGAGGCTATCCCTTATATATAAGGCAATCCCACCACCTTTTTTATTATTTCTATTTTTGTCAATGCATGTATAACCTGGAATTGAGGTATTCCATTCCTCGTGTGAGTGCCATGTTTCTGTGATAACACAGATGTCAATGTTGTTGTTTACAATAGTATATACTAGTTCATCTCTTTTATTTTTCAGGCTCTGTGCATTGATTAAAAGTACTCTTAGTTTGTCATCTCTTGTACTATCATTTGCTTGTTTAACTTTTTTAGAAACGTCATTTATTGTTAGTTTTTTGTTTGTTTCTATTTTTACAGCTGTTTGTAATTTCTGTCCTTTTACATGATTGATAAAGTCAGTTCCATCCCCCCTTAATTAGTTTAAACACTGATTAATATAATCATGTAATCTTTTTCCTAATTTGACTGTACCCCTTTAATTAAGGTGTAAACCATCTCTTCAATAATATTGGATACTTTGGTCAAAATCTTGCCAGTGATAAATACATTTTATATATTGCTTAAGACACCAGTGCCTCATCCAGTTGTTAATCTCCTTTATTTTACTATTTAGATAGGAATTGTATTTTGGTGTGGGAAGTATTTCAGAGAAGGCAACATTGTATCCCATTTCCAAGATTTTGTTGGATAAGGCCACATAATCTTGCTTTATTTTGAGCACTGTATCATGTTTGATATTATTTATTCCTATGTGTATGATCACCATTGCTCCCTTCTCATAGTATTTCAACAAATCTGTGGCCTTAGTTGTAACATCTGCTACTTTACAGGCACTAAGGCTAATGAGTGACCTGTTTTATCTATCTTTCTCACAGATTGGTTTACATAGATATTTAATCATTGAATCCCCAATGATTAATAACTGTTTAGTTGTTTTCCTTACACTAACAGTAACTTCTTCTGTGTTCACTGGCAAAGGTGTGTCATGCTGTGCCCATGTTTCTTCCTCCTCTACTGTGTTAATGGGAACTGTTGGTATATTAGTTGGGGTTATAATTTCTTCTTGTAGTGTGTCATATCTGTTTTGCAGTGGCAGATCATAGTATTCTGCTCTTCTCCCTTCCTTTTTAGCAGCCTTATTACTCTGGACCAGGTACCACTGTTTATCAGCATTTAAAATTATCTCTTCTCTGTCTTTTTTTATGTTTATGTCCTGGTTTATTTGGCGTATACTTATTAAATATTGTTGGCATCAATAGGTCCATGTTAGTTCTATTTATTTCAGTAGATGGTGAGGCTGTATTACAGACATTTTCATTTTCCTGTTCTTTAACTTCAATATTGTGTGTTTTGCTTGTTTTAGTAGTTACAGTTTCTCTTTCTTTAAACCTATGCAGCATTTGTTTTTGACTTTCCTCAATAATTGCTAGTCCTTCTTTGAATGTCTCCATCTCAAGGTTTAAGCTTTCAATAAGTCTACATTTTTCACATTGAGGTACTTGTAGAATATCCTTGTTTTACTGCTAGTGTACATGTTACAAATTGGACAATTAATTCCTACATCACATTCAATAGTCATTATTTTATCTGCCATCTTTCTTTCCTTCACATATATTTAATGTGAAGTTTTGTATTCACAGCTTCTACCTTAGTAAATCACTGTTGTTGGTTTTGACTCAACTTACCCACCTTCACCTGCCAAACCTGCACAACCTGCACTAGATGTGCGGGTCTTTGCATGCATCTTCACGCATGACAAATGTGCACTCTGCTCGAGCTTGCACTGCTCACTGGAGTGTCTCTATTATATCGGGTGAACCTGGAAGTGTGTGCGAGTCAGCTGGTCACACTATTGTGAGTCGTGCAATCAAACAAAATTAGTTTAAAAGTTTGAAATAGTCACAGCAAAAACAGCTCAGTAACTAAGAGCCTGTTGTGCCAGAGCAAATAAAATCAAGGGATTCTGCCTGTGCCCTAGGATTTATTTAAGCTGCTACCTGCTTTGTGATGTAGTTCAATGAATGCAGTAGTAGCATTGAACTGCACTCTGAGTTACAGTACAGCTTCATGGAATACAAGAAAGCAGTTCCAAGTTATGAAAACGTTCCCTGCTAGGTCTGCCTCACACTGAGGAGGTGTCTCACAGCATGTAGTCTACAGAGTTAATATTTTAAGTAAACAACACCACATAACTTGGTATGAGTTGTGCTTAAAATACCATGGCTATTGGTGTTTTGAAGGTTTCAGTATTTATCTTTAGGTTACAATTTGGAGACTACCTACTCAGTTATGTACAGTACATAACTAACACATTGCAGAATTGTGGAAAACTAGTTCCTTAGCAATCAACAGTGCCATATTTTGATGGGGGGGATTCCAAAAAAGAAAATATAATTGTTCATGCACTGCTTGTGTCTCCATCTGGGAGTAGCGATGCCTTGCCCTAACATTATAGTAGCATGGCCTTTTATGCCCTTTCCCAGGCCAGGTCTTATGATGGAGATAACTGATGAAAGAATGCTCACTGAACTTACAGAATTTTGCTCTGAAGTCAGAGACTCATTAGCCGGTACACAACAAGAAATTGATATGGTTGTAGTGGAGAATAAGGAACTTCAGATGGCCCCATTGTCCATTTCAGAAAAAAAAATAGGTGGCTTTGCTGTTACATGCACCAATTGACAAATGTAACTTGATTTGAAACAGCAAGACTTAGACAGCTACGTGTGTTGTGCCTGTGTTATGTCCCCTATCATCCCACATATACCTTACACGGTATTCCTGGTTTATTATACTGTGATACTGCTATTTTGCACTAACATGTAGATTTAGGCACCCATCATATAAGAATGCATGCCAAGAATATGCTTTGCTGCTAATATTTGCTATGGTTTGCATATTTTATAGGATTATATCATGCATGATAATTATACCTCACTATAATGCATTATGTTTGTCTTTTACATATATTCTACATATACTCTACCTAATCACTTATAAGATGACTCTTAGGGATCATCATTGATTACTTTATATACTACATATATTCTCACATAATCATATGTAGTAGTGGCCTGTCAGCACTTCTCTTTGTCTAAGCAAGAGAGAAAGCCATTGCTTTGTCTTAAATGTATGCAAGTAATGCCACATGTAGTCTGGCCCTGTCAGCATTCCTTTTGTCCAAGCTCCATGCTGACAGGAGCATATTCTTTGTCACATATAATACTTATTAGTAATCCTGTCTCCTAAGTTATTATCTGATGGGGAATGTCTTATACAACCTTGTTTATAGTATAGAATCAATACATAATGTTTCTTTTATCCGTAACTATGAGGTAATCTCCGCTGCAATGATGTTATCTGTTGTATAACCTTGCGTAACCCAGCTTCTCATGGACATCTTGGAAATTCTGGAGATTATATACATTCTTCAGGAGAGTGGTGAGAACCCCATTTCCCTTGTGATTTTCTCTTTCACACTCTTGGTGTAAGTATTGTAATAAATTAGCATTATTACTCCTGCTTGTGTAGTGTTTCTTTGGCTGACACTGTAGACATA
Organism: Neoceratodus forsteri; assembly: GCA_016271365.2. Classification (NCBI taxonomy): domain Eukaryota; kingdom Metazoa; phylum Chordata; order Ceratodontiformes; family Ceratodontidae; genus Neoceratodus; species Neoceratodus forsteri. The sequence continues at coordinate 572,832,435 of CM057454.1, read as the reverse complement.
CAAAAATCTGTATTATTATTTACTCTAGAGTTGGTATCTAGACAACATGTGCATCACAAAAATCTCCATATTTACAGAGTGCCTGAAGGGGAGGAAGGCTCACAAATTATGGCTTTCATAGAGGGCTTGCTATGCCAGTGATTACAACTCCCTGGGGATCTTATGTTTGACCTAGAGCAGTTACACAGTGCACTAGGCCTAACACCAGCTCCAGGCAAACACCCTCAGTTGATTATCATGAAAGTTCTACAATTTCATATAAAAAAACTGTTTCGCTAACTGCATGGAGAGCAAAACTAGTGAAATCTAAGGATCACCAGTTCTACTGTGGTCATAACTATGCTCTGCAAATGCAACAAAAGCTCCAGCTTTTGCTCCTTGTATGTGTGCATTGAAACAGGCTGATCTATGCTTTCGAACTCCATACCCAACTAAGTTGAAAGTCTTATACCCAGAGGGGTATATTATTTACTTAAACCCAGAGGAGGCAAAGCTAGACTTTCAGTTGCAGGACATCTCTGTCTCCCAGCCCATGCAAGCGCATTAGTTGGCCAGGACCATCCACTAAGCTCAGTCTCATCTTTCCATCTCAGGTCCCATCTTGAGCACTACTACTGCTTGTCAGCTTTCACTTACAGATCCCAGACCAAAGCATGCTCAAGACTCTCTGTCTGCCATTAAAGATGTTTTGTGCCAAAATTTAGAGTCATCTACACTAACTACCTTGCAGCAATGAACATATTTAAGATTACCACATTGAATCAAGACACCAGAAATAATTTACTCAACTTTTGCACATACTTTTGTCTTGGTGGCAGAGAATATCTACCTCAGGTATGTGGGGTCAGAGGGTACTAGTTAGCTGGTCTGCACAATATGGCCAAGGGAGAAGGAGTGAGAGCACCCAGTACTAGGGCCTTGCTCCAGAATGACTGAGAACCTGAAATTAGTTAGTCCATTAGCATGGTCAGATGGTTATGGAGATTGATGTGGGGCTGAGGACTCAGATAGTCAGATTGGTACACCCCCTCCATATGCTTCAATATACTTAACATGACCTGTGCTCAGTAAGAGGGTAGCTTCACCCTCTTAGGGTTAATACCACAGGCACTTAGCTTTAGGTATATGGTAGCTGTGGACATGAAGCTTGCAAGATTGTCGACCTAGCCTGTTGCTCTTGCAACCCCTCTTCAGCTGAATATACAAACAGATAGCCTCAAGCTAAATAGTGTGGGCTGAGACCAATCAATTAGCCAAATAAGGTGATTCTCTTAACTTGGAGCAAGAAGCAGTTTCCTTCACAATAGCTTGAAATAGTGGAGTATGGTGTCTGAGGTGGCCCTCTCCTTATGTTTTCCTTCCCTCATCAGTGTCAGATTGTGGCAATGCCCCTCCCCCCTTTCCCATGCCTATCAGTGAACCTATTACAGCTTTGAGTGCCTTAGGTTCTCAGAGACTGAGCCTGCTTGGCCCTTAGCATCAGTAACCCTTCATTACTGTATGTGTGGCTGGAGAGATGCTTGTTCCTTTTTGACCAAAATGACAACCTTGATTAATTGTCCCTGGTCCTGGTCAGCTGCATGGGCAGTTGAACTTGTTCTCATTGCTCTGAAACACCTTTGTCTAGTGGATTAGGTTGATCAGCACAGGACTGGGACTACTTTTTTCCATGTAAGTGTTCATCCTCTTTGAGACAGCCACTTTCTTCAGGGCACCCCTGACCATCCCTGCCCTTCCTCACTGGTGAGGGGCTAGTTCTCCAGTGGATTCCCCCTTGTGGCAGTGCCATGGAGGTGATTGCCACCCCCCCAGAAACAAAAATCCAGAAGGTCCACCAGGGAGTGGAAGGATGGGTCATGGTGTCCTGGCGGGGCTTCACAAAGCCCCTGGTTTGCTTGTTTTTTCCTCCTTTCTTTTCCTCCAGGAGCCATAGCAGCACAGATGATGCATGTGCATGGAGGTGCACATGCATTCTGAAACCATGGCCCCTTCCACTCCCCAACTTATCTCTTGCCTCCTGTGCATCGGCATTATCACCAGGCCTCCACTCATTGGCAGTGAAGAGCCAAGGAAGGCCTGCCACCCCAGTCTGAGAAAGAAGAGCAGCCAGGAGGATGCTTGATCCTCTTTCAGCCCCCTTCACCAGCTCCTGGCAACTTGAGCTCATTCCTGAACTCAAGTCACTGATGTGGGAAAAGGTTTGGTACATATAGCACCTAGCTGTTTACATGACCAGGCCAGCATGGATTAGGACTACTTTTAACTGCACCAGCTACTTGTGTATAGCAGCTTGGATGAGGTTGACATACTGTATCACAGGACACTGGATTACCTGTTATAATAGCCCAAAGGTTCTCCACTTAAGCAACTCTGCAGCAGAGCCTTCTACCTGACCTGCACAGGGACTAAGCTGGCATTAGCCCACTACCATGCTAGCATGCCTAATTTGCTTCACTCCACCCAGTTGATGACTTTATTCTATGAAGTGACTCAGGGGGCTGCCTGTTTTGGTGCTCTCTTCTTGGTCATATGTGCCTTGCAATTGTTTTATTTGAGATGTTCATATAGTGCCTACATTTTTCCTTCTTTTATCTTATATACCAAGCTATCTTGTTGCAGTACAGCTGTAGAGGGTTTGGGGGGTATGATTCCATGGTATCAGAGCCTGTGTACTGCTTTGTGACTCACTTTTCTGGGGCTTCTATTGCTGACTGGAATGTAAGCCTTTGTAGCCTTCTTGTTTTGTCATGCGGTGATGGTTGATACCCCAGTTAAATTTACTTTATATAATGTAAGTGGCCTGAATTTATCCTGTAAAAGCAATATATTTCTGCATCCTGTAATGCAATATATTCACAAGGAGCAGTCTGCATCATATTCCTACAGGAAACCAATTTAACTGCAGGGAAACAGGATACATTGACCAGATTCTGTTATCTCTTACTTGCAGCTTCCTCCTACCCTAGGGCAAATGCCATGGAACAGCCATTTTAATGTCCTCAGCTTCTCCCTTTCTGCCCATGGATCATATTATAGACCCTGAGGATTGTTTTGTCTGGTTGACTGGTCATTTAAATTATATGAACAGCCTGTTACCTTGGAAAATGTATGCCTCCCACCCGGTAGTGATAAGGAGTATGTCCACCCCATAAGCAGATCTCTTCAAGTCACTGGAGAGCGGCATAGTACCGAACAACTGGAAAAAAGCCACGGTGGTACCTCTGCATTAAAGCAGCAGCATTGAAGATGCTGGAAACTACCATCCTGTTAGCCTCACCTCAGTGGTGGGGAAAATCATGAAAACATTACTGAAAGAAAGAATCTTACAGCATCTAGAAGCAACTAACCAAATAGACCTAAAGCAGCATGGCTTTACCATGGGGAGGTCATGTCAGACAAACATGATTGATTTCTTCAATTAGGTGACCAGAACGGTGGACCAAGGAGGAGCAGTAGACATAGTATAGCTGGACTTCAGTAAGGTGTTTGACTCCGTTCCACATAGGAGGCTGATAAATAAGTTGGAACACACAGGAGTGGGACATAAAATAGTAGGCAGATTAGAAACTGGCTCCAAGACAGAACCCAGAGAGTGTTAGTAATTGGTACTCTGTCAGAGGAAGGAGTGGTGACCAGCAGAGTCCCCAGGGATCGGTGCTAGTGCCATCTATTTAACATATTCATCAGTGACATTGCGGAGGGTTTGCAATGAAAGGTATGCCTGTTAGCAGATGACACCAAGCTCTGCAACAGAGTAGACATGCAACAGGGGGTCACAAAAATGACTGGTGATCTAAAAAAACTGGAGGAATGGCCAAAACAGTGGCAGCTGAAATTTAACACCAAGATGTGCAAAGTTGGACTTCCAGTGCAGCTTCTTCCCTGAAGACTGCTTGAGCTAAGTGCTCCACACCCGCTGGCTTGATAATTGGAAAATACCCAGATATATTAATTCAAATTTACCTAAATCTTGAAGAATATGAGATGGCTTATTCAAAGCATGAAGTGGGAAACAATAGATTTCAAGCATTAGCTAAGGTGGATGAGGGAATTGATCAAGAAGTTATGGACTCTGAGGCCTCTGAACATTCCCAACAGGCCATGCTTGCCTTTTTAATTAGAAAAGCAAAATCTAAGAACAACAAAGCTCTGCAAATTGATAAAAAAATTGGGCCAAATTCTAACTGAGCTCTGAGATATAAAAATGGAGTTCCATACCTTTCAGCAAACCCAGGTAACCTTTCAGCAAGACCTCTGAAACTCAACACTGGATCTCAGCCCTGGAAGATACATCAACAATGCAGTCTGACCAGGTCTCCCAACTACAAAACACCATCACCAGTTGGTTAGGCTGTATCAGTTAACAATCGATCACCAGGAGGATACAGAGAATAGACAAAGATGCCGCAACATCCATATTCACGGGGAATCAGAAAATTCTGAGGGGACAGATCTGGAAGACTTTGTGGAGACCCTCCTATGCATTGCACTTACTTTGGACCCCAACACCAACCTAGAAATTGAGCAGGTAGACCATGTTTTCTGACCCCTCGGCCCTCCCATAGTACATTATCATAAGGTTTCTCCACTTCACAACAAAAGAAATGGTGCTCAAGAAAGCTTTGATGCAAGGAACTGTTTTTTTACAGGAACACAATGCTCTTTGTGGACAATGACTATGCCTCAAAAGCATTACAGAGAAGAAGGGAGCATATTCCACTTTTCCAAATTCTCCAGCATAACAAACTGAAGTTTCACACCCCGTATCCAGCAAAATTAGTAGCCCAGTATGCTTTAGGTCAGCTCACTTACAATACTGCACCTGAGGCACTGGAGGAGATTCGGAAGAGGGGTCTGGTGACTTCATCTCACATCACACTACCTCAGCATCCTCAGCTTAACAGAGGATTACCCAAGATGACCCTGCAGGATCCACAATCACAGTAAGTTACAATGGAACATATTAAACACCTTGTGGCCCAGTTTATGGGTAGAGCTACAATGTGAGACATCTGACGCATTGGACTTACAAATAAATAAAATGCACAGTGAGTAGCCCATCTGGGGTTGTGGTTCCTGCTGAAGGTTCCTTGTCTGGCGGGGGGGTGGAGGATTTCTCCAGTGCTGCCATCACTGGTCGACAGGTCCCTGGGGGCTGGATCTGCATCTGGGAGGGCATGTATTCCTATGATCTCTTCCCATCTATACTCTGGGGTTTCCCTGAAGCTTAATCTATGGAGCTGGCTCCCATGTTGTAATTAGATGTCCTGTCTGGGGGATAGCAGATTGGACTGGGATCCACGTGGGAACACTAACAACTGACAGGAAAAGGTGGGCTCTTGAAGCTCCTGTTAGGGGCTGAACAAGTGATCTCCCATGACCAGGAAATGTTCAGCGCTCTCTCCTGCACAACAACAATAGTGGGCAGAGGGAGACTTATTTAGCTGTCTCTCTCTCTGCAAGTCCTGCGGCATCTATCAGCCTGATCAGTAAGACACTCTAATAATGCATCATACTTTTGTTCCCAAGTGAGATTCAGCCCATCACTTCAGCAGTGCTGATTACAACCAGATTGTTCCTGGGGATGAGATGCCACAGTTAAATAGAGGCCTCCTGCCTTGCTCTCAGGTATTGCTGATTGCCTCTGGGGCAGGGTGTCAGAGACAGGTGGGATGTTAACAGCTGTCAAGGTTGGTGAGATTACAAAATTTGTGTTGTCTCTAACTGAGAATGCTTCTTGGAGATGACTTCGGTGATGTGGGATTGGGAATAGATGTCACACTCTCCATGGATGGTCCCGGCTTCCCCCTTGGGCTAGTTGTGACTGGCAGTGCCTGGAGGTGGGGGGGATTATTCCCTTCTCACCCCCTCTGAATTCCGGATGTTCTCCCTTCCCTCTCTTTACCATCACTGATGTGGGGAGGAGGAAACTGGGTGGGACCACTTCCTGGGCTTAACTTGATTGCCTGACTGAGTGGCCTGGTGACTATGATTACTTGTCTTCCACTGGGGGATTAGGCCGCCTGCATTTTTGGCAGAAGGACCTTTGAATATTTTGGAGGGCAATCTGTTGCATTTTATAATAAGGAGCATATAGCTTTGACTGACCTGACTTTTATTTTACCTATCTACATCATTGGAAATTAGCTATCAGTCTCAGACATTATAATTTATCTCATACACTATTAATGTTTTAAACTTATGTACCTTGAGGCCTATCTTTCACAATAGGGATTTCATTCCCTCTTCAATTTTTCTGCATACAGACCCCCTTAGCTCCTATTTAACTCAGGCCTGTGGGTGAGAAAACATGTTCCTCACAGCCAGCGGGATAACGATGCACCTGTTTTCCTACTTTTCCCTTAGGCTGCACTCACTACCACTACCCTGTTATTATTTTTTTACACTTAATCCTTATTCTTTCAGATGTTTCCCTTCCCTCCACGTGTTGGGGTAAGGAACACCCCATGGGAATCACTCTGCAAATCAGAGATGCTTTCCCTTATAGGCAGTTAGATACTCTGCCTTCTTCAGAGGCTTTCTTTAGTAGGCTTCTCAGGTTGGAAGCCCCATCTTTTCTTTGCCCAACATACATAGAGAGGCTAGTGATATGAGCCCTCTATCATTATGTTTTGAAAATTGGCCCAGTTGGCCCAAGAGAAAGTTTCATCATTGTTTGTCTGTTGACTATCATGTTAATGCCTATTGCAGTTTATTCTTTTTTTTTTCAGTTGTTGTTATGGTACACAAATCCAGACTACCATGTTAATGAAAAGGGAACCTATTTCACTTTATTCTTAACTAATAGACTATTTACCTATTGGCATGAACTTACATTTAGATTTGGAGAGGGGGGAGACGGGTGGCAGGTTTTGGTTATCTCTTTAAGGGGATTATGAATCCCTATTTTAAAGTAATATCTCATAATGTGAATTGGCTGGTTGGCCTAATTAAATGCTATAGAACCTCAACTGCTGTAAGAAAACTTAGACCAGATCTATTGTTATTACAGGAAACATATCTCTCCTCTTCTGAACATCAGAAGCTTCTGGGATTTGGTTTCTCTCAAAATATAGAGTCAGCGTATCATTGGAGTATGCGGGAGGGGTGGCAATTTTGATTCAGAAGACCTCCTAATTTAAAGTCCTATACCAATATACAGACAAAGAAGGCTGACTAGCTGTGGTCCCTGGCTTAATACAGGATCAGCACTTAACTGTATACAGTTTATATATACCTCTGGATACCGATGCCTCAACTATTTAACAAATATTTGACTCCATCTTACAATTTAAGAATGGTCCCCAGGTCATCAGGGGGATTTTAATTTTCTTTTAAATTCAACCTTAGATACATCTGCTCCCCATCACCTAGTACTTATGGTGGAACAAAGGCACCTTTGATGATTACTTCAGGACATAGAACTGGTAAACACTTGTTGCCATCTGCACCCGGGGCAAAAACATTTCTCATTTTACTCCTATGATCATAAGCACTATTCAGACTAGTCTATTTCTGTATTAGTGAGGAACATCTATACCTCATTTATTATGCTGAAATTTAAAATATATACCTATCGGACCATGCCCCAGCCATCCTGGAACTATGTATTGTGCTAGGGAACAGACATACACTCTGGTGCTTTAACTCATCATTATCACTAGTTCCATTCTTTAGAGATCTCCTAAAGGAGAAAATTTCAGTGATTATAAGGGACAATGCCTCCCACCAAAAGTCTCCCCAGATGTTATGGGATACTCTTAAGACAGTTTTAAGAGGATATATTATTTCCTATGCTCCTTGGGGAAAAAAGGCAGCAGGAAGGGAGGTTGAAGGAACTATAGGAAGAACTTAAACAACTCTCTGAAGCACATATGCAAGGAGACTAGTCCTTGCTAGATAGGGTACAATGACTCCAACAAGAGATACAGTGCATATTAAGTAGTCAAACAGAGCAAGCCCTAATGTGGTTCTGCCAGAAATTCTATAAGGGGGGAGTCAGAGTATCCCGCATACTGGTGTATAGACAGACTTCGATGGCAGATACAGATGAATACTATCATAAAATTAGAAGATCCCATTTCTGGTCACTCTCATTATAGGACCTTTCAAATCTTGGCTAGCTTCTCAAACTACTATAAAGATTTATATTCAGAGACCTCCCCTCTCAGCCCTCACTTACAGATTCTATGTCAAAATTGAACTTCCCAAAACTTAGCCCCATACATATAGAACACTTGCAACAACCTGTCACTCTGCAAGAAATCCATAATATGATTCAGAATTTAAACAATGGTAAAAAACCTGGTCCTGATGATGTGGGGCAGAATTCTAAAAAGAAACCTTTTATCTTATTTATTTATTTAGTTTTTGTTGACTGGGTAAGTGCACTAGACAAATCCTGCCTATTTTCAGGCACAACCCAGGGGAGGGGGATACAGATGAATGCCAACTGACCTTGAACCAGATTAAGCTGTTGGTGGTATTTTTAGTGAATGAGGGAAATTTGGCCAGGACACTGGGGAAATTCCCCTACTCTTTTCGATAAGTGCCATGGGATCTTTAACATCCACCTGAACTACCACCAATCCAGGCAGATGGGACCTCAGTTTAACGTCTCATCCGAAAGACGGCACCTCAGAAGTGCAGCACCCCTCTCATGCTGCACTACAGTGTCAGTACTGGGATATTAACCCAAGTGCCAGATGTGAGAACTGAACCCACAGCCCTCTGATCTCCCGGCCTCAGAGGTGAGTGTGCTACCTACTGAGCCACTGACACTGCTTTATTATCTTATTAAGGACCACCCTGCTAGCAGCCTTCAGTAAATCTCATACATCCATGGAATATCCAATTTTCTGGCATCAGGCAATGATCTCTGTGGTTTTGAAACCAGGGAAACCGTCACACCTCTATGACTCATACCAGCCCATCTCTATCTTAAATCATGACTACAAAATGTGTACTGGTATTTTAACACACAGATTGGATAATATTCTCCCTAAATTAATACAGCCAGACCAGACCAAAAAAATCAGTGTACTAAGTGAGGTAAACACCAACATAGAGATGTCGATAGGGAGAAGTGCAGGGGTAATGGAGAAAGTGACAAATGCAATAAGGACAGGGATGGGTTAAAAAGGGATAAGGCCATCAAGAAATGGAGGGTAATGAGTATCAACACCCGTAGTCTGGGCAACAAGCTCTCTAAACTGGTGGCCTTGATGGAAGAGGGATGCCCGGATATTGTAGCAGTCACAGAAACATGGTACACAGAGAACTATGACTGGGATGTTAACATACCAGGGTATACAACCTACAGGAGAGACAGGGAGGGGAGGGGAGAAGAGGTGGCAGAGTAGCTCTCTATGTAAGGAAGGGATAAAAGCAACTGAACAAAAGAGTAAACAGGGAGGAGAGGAGGCACTGTGGGTCACCTTAGAGACTGGAAATGGCACCACAATCCACACAGGATTGTATACAGACCCCATGTCAGGGGAGGAATGGACAAGGATATGATAGAAGGCATACTTAGGATGGCAGAGAAAGGGGAGATACTGTTGATGGGGACCTAATATGCCAGGATGTCAAATGGAGCACCTTGCTGCAGCCACATTCAAAAGCAGGGCCATTCTTGATGCCCTTCAGGTGGCATGCCTCAGACAACTAGTTTTGGAACCCACTCATGAGGGAGCAATCTTAGACCTCATACTCTCAAATGGGGACAGTGAGAGGATCTCGGATCTAGAAGTGGGTAGCCATTTGGGAACAAGTGACCACCGAACAGTGTGGTTCATGATAAACTCAGCTACAGAGTCAAGCCATACAAAAGTGAGAGTTCTGGACTTCAGGAGGGCTGACTTTGGCAAGATGGGAGAGTGCCTTAGAAAACCACTAGCAAACAGGCTAGAAAGAAGGGTGGAGCAACAATGTGGAAATATCAAAACTGCCATCACAGAGGCAACAAGCCTTTGTGTGAAGGAAATAAACAAATCAAAATGAAAGAAAAAGCCACTATGGTTCTCAAAAGAGATAGCGGTGAAGATTAGGGAGAAAAAGATAGCATTTAGGAAGTATAAGGAAACACTGAAGGAGTAGGACAGAGAACTGTACCAGTTAAGGCAGAAGGAAGCAGGGATGGTAGTCAGAATAGCAAAGGCCCAAACTGAGGAAAAGATAGCCAACTCGGTTGAGAAGGGGGATAAAACCTTTTATAGGTATATTAGGGAGCATAGAAAGACAAAGGGAGGGACAGTGAGGCTGAATAGAATGGATGGTGGGTGGGCAGAGAGGGACAGTGAAAAAGCAGGGATACTGAATGAATACTTCTGTTCAGTTTTCACAAAAGAGGAGGTGGGGGAGGTGCCTAATCCAATTAACAGAAGCACTCTTGATAGGGGGGTCGATCCCAGTCCTTTCACAGAAGAAAGGGTTCTGAAAGAACTCCTAAAACTGAAGGTGGTCAAAGCAATGGGGCCAGATGTATTTCACCCCAGAATTCAATCAATCAAGTCAATCAAAGTCTTTATTTAACCAGTCGATCACCGTTGAGCAAGTTCATTTTTGAGGTGGACCTGGTTTGTTAACAAGGAACAAGGGAAAATATACATGGGATGCAACACACAAGAAAATAGTAATAATACAAATAAAGTGAGATACAATAATACAGTATATACAAAGTATCAGCAGGTAGCATTGACAGTGGTATATGTTTGGAACAGAAGATACAGCTAGTTTTGGGTAGGACACAATTTTTCATAAAAGTAAAGAAATATACATATCAGGTGCACTGAACACAAATAAAACCTGATATAAAAAGATATATAGTGATACAGTATGGAGAATTTAGAGCTGGAACCAGGGTCAAAGGAATGTGGAAGGGACAGATATGGGGTAGAAAAAGGGGAGAGGGAAGAGTCGATTACAGATGTGATCAGTCTTTTAACAGTAGCAATTAGAGTGTGCTTGGACTTATAGGAGTCACTATTTAGGGTAGACAGGCACATGACTCCTTATTATGATGTAGATATAGAGATTTAAAAGCTGCTAGGCTGATGGGGTGAGTTAATTTCAAAGTTTTTTTACAGCTTGTTCTGCAGTTGAGGGAGCACAAAGCTGATGGCTGCTCTGCCAATGCGAGATTTTGCTTTGTAAACATAAAGGTAGATATATGAGGTGCTTCTCAGGGCATACTTCCCCAGAGTGCACAAAGGTAAACAGACAGAGATATACTGGGGCAGTTTATTTGAGATAGCTTTGTATGTCCAAACCGTAGCATTTTTTTGCCGTCTGTAAGTAAGGGATGACCATCCACTGCCGTGTACAATGCACAGTGGTGGGTTTAGTATGGAAGACCCGTGATAAATCTTATGGCTCTGTGATAAAGCATATCGAGTTTGGCTAGGGTACCTGCAGGTCCCTGACTATATAGAAAGTCTGTGTAATCCAATAGGGAAAGAAAGGTAGTTTGAACCAGTTTCAGTTTAGCGTCTCTTGTGAGGAGATTATTAATCCTAAATAACAGACCAAGTCTTTGTCTAAGTTTCTTTGCCAGTTCTTCTAAGTGATCTGTGAAAGTAAGTCTATGGTCTAACCAGACACCCAGGTACTTGAACTTTGGTACGTAGTCCATCTGCTCACCTAGAATGATAGTGATCTGTGGGAGTGTCCCAGCAATTGCAGGATTTATTGCATTTTGAAGGGGCGAGATGAACATTGCTTTGTTTTTGGTTTTTTGCATTTAAGAGCAGTTTCTGGTTTATAAGCTGATGTTGCAGCAGATCAAATTCATTTTGAAGGGCTTTACAGGCTGCTTCAGATGTGGGGCTACTAGCATAGAGTACCGTATCATCCATGAATAGGTGTATTTGTGCTTCTTTGATGGGGGCATCTACGTTGTTAATATAAATGGTGAAGAGCAAGGGACCAAGAATGGAACCATGCGGTACACCCCTCAATAGCGGTTTTGGTGGAGAAACCTCCCCTTCTGCCTTTACTTGTTGAAGTCGTCCTGAGAGGCAGTTGGAGAACCATTTAAGGAATAGGGAATAGGGAATTCTAAAAGAATTAAGCAGAGAACTAGTGACATCACTAACTACCATTTTTAACAAATCAAGGGAGGATGGTGTGGTACCTGAGGACTGAAGGAAGGCAGATGTGATTCCCCTTCACAAAAGTGGGACCAAGACAGAGGCAGGAAACTACAGACCTGTCAGTTTGACCTCTGTGGTAGGGAAAGTGATGGAATTACTTCTGAAGAAAAGAATTGTTGAGTACCTAGAGGCCCGTGGGGCACAGGACCCAAGGCAGCATGGGTTCGCAGCGGGAAGGTTATGTCAGACGAATCTAATTGATTTCTTTGACTGGGTGACCAAAGTAGTAGACGTGGGAGGGGCTGTGGACATGGCCTACCTAGACTTTAGCAAGGCATTTGACACAGTCCCGAACAAAAGATTAATTGTCAAATTAACCAGCCTGAGAGTGGATCCCAGGGTGGTAGCCTGGCTAAAATATTGGCTGGACAACAAGACACAGAAAGTAATTGTAAATGGAGTCCACTCTGAAGAAAGAGGGGTTACTAGTGGGGTACTGCAGGGTTCAGTACTGGGTCCAATCCTTTTAACGTCTTTATAAGTGACATTGCAGGGGACTGAAAGGAAAAGTATGCCTCTTTGCAGATGACACAAAGATCTGCAACAGGGTTGATACACAAGGAAGCATGAAAAGGATGAGAAGGGACTTGGCAAGGTTGGAGGAATGGTCAGAAGTATGGCAGCTTGGATTCAATGCAAAGAAGTTCAAAATAATGCACCTGGGAAACAAAAACCCAGGGGAAGATTACACAATGGGGGGGAGAGGTAGTAACAACAACAAAAATAGAAAGGGACCTGGGGGTAATCATATCAGATGACCTTAAGGTTGGCAAGCAATGTGAGAAGGCGGTAGAGAGGGCTGGGGTGTTACTGGGATATATAGGGAGAGGCATCACCAGCAGAAAACAGGAAGTTGTTATCCCCCTGTACAGACAGTTGGTGAGACCCCATCTGGAGTACTGCGTCCAGTTCTGGAAACCCCACCTCCGCAAGGACATAGGCAGAATGGATGCAGTTCAGAGAAGGGCAACTAAAATGGTGCAGGATCTGCAAGAGAAGCCAAATGAGGAGAGACTTAAGGAGCTTAATATGTACTGTATACCCTTGAGGAAAGGAGGGAGAGGGGGGACATGATAGAAACATTTAAGTACCTCAGTGGAATCAACAAAGTCCAAGAGGGTAGCATCTTTCAGAAAAAGAGATCTGCAACAGCAAGGGGACACAATTTGAAGATAGAGGGGGGATGGCTCAGGGGCAATGTGAGTAAGTATTTTTTCACAGAGAGGGTGGTGGATGCATGGAACAGCCTTCCTGAGGAGGTTGTGGGGTCTAAAACTGTGGGAGAATTCAAGAATGCATGGGACAGACATAAGGCAATTTTTGTGGGCAGTAGGAAGAAATAGCCTGTTGGTTTAATAGGATCTGCAGCTTATCTTGTAGTTAGGGAAATGGGCAGACTAGGTGGGCCAAGCGGTCCTCATCTGCCGTCAAAGTCTATGTTTCTATGTTCATTAAAATGTGACTGACCACTGACAACATTAAAAGAACTCTGTATATCTTGGATCATGCCCATATAACCAATTCTTCTCAGATGATACTAAGCTTAGACGCCCAAAAATCCTTCAGTAGGGTTTGCTGGTTGTTTTTACGATCTTCCATATTAAAATTTGGTTTCCCTCAAACTTTTCTGAACAATATTTCAGGTCTGTATACTAACCCAGAAGCTGTAGTAAAGGTTAATGGGTCTCATTCTGATCATTTCCCACTCACCACGGTAACTCAGCAGGGATGCCTGCTGTCTCTTTACCTTTTCATAATATATGTGGGACCCATAGTGCAGTATCTCAGACAACAAGAACAAATTCAGGGGTATACCATTTCAGGTCACTCCCACAAACTGGCCTACTATGCAGATGATTTACTATTATATCTAACCGAACCAGTGAGATTGTTAACAGCCTTTGAGCAATGCTTTCCATTTATTGAGTGGGTCTCAGTGTACAAAATTAATGAGGATGAAATGGAGGCCTTGTTTATTCAGGACACCCTCCCTGCTATGATTAAGCAAAAATACCCATTTAAATGGAATAAGCCATACATAACTTATTTAGGCATATAGAGCAACCAGAACCCCAAGGACATTTTCTCTTGAAACTATACCACACTGTTTGAACAGATCAAGGAAGACCTTAAAAGATGGACTCATCAGCCCATATCACTAATAAGCAGAGTGCAGTCCATACAATGGTTGTTCTTCCTAGAATCCTATACCTAATGCAAAATATTCCTCTACCTTTACCATTGAAAAGGGTACATACATGGAAAAGGCTGATTTCTTCATGTCTATGGGGAGGGGGTAGACTTTGAATTGTCCTGCAGAAGCTACAATTACCTAAAGATGGAGGAGGCATATCTCTGCCTGATTTGCATAAATATTCCATGGCTATTATGAGCACATATACTGCCCATTGGATCGCACCCTTGGTGCCTACCCCTATGTGGGTCCAGATTGAAAGATCCCTTTGAAATATCACGCTGGACAGGGGAGCAGTCTTCCAGCCTGAGGTTATCACTGACCTGTCCCCTAAATTAACTTTCACCTTACCTCTAATACAGCAATGGAAAATATATCAACAATACCCAGAAAACACATTCAGTGCCCATTGGATGTGTGTCTTGGGACTGGATCCAACTTTTCCTCCAGCACTCCTGGATGGGGCATTCTGAAGATGGCACCAGCTTGGTCTGGTTCATGCCTACCAGTTTTATCATCCAGGGATATCAAAAACATTCACTCAGTTACAAACAGAATTCCCCCCCCCCCACATAAAGATTTTTTTAAAATATCTACAGTCACATCACTTTTTGAACAGAGAAATAGGACTAGACTGCACTTCCAAAGAGATAATTTGCACATTTCTCTCCTAATTATTTCAAGATCCCTCCCCTCAGCACCTGATATCTCGCTTCTACAAAGTATTAACGGTTCCCCTTCCAAAGGTAATAGAGGGGGTGCAAATAACTTGGGAAGCAGAATTTATGGTAGATCTCATGCAAAAGGATTAGCTGCACATTTGGCGCAGACAACATAAGGTAACAAGTTCCTACAGCTGAAGTGAATTCACGAGGAAGGTGGCAATGCATTTCTTCTGCACCCCACAAATAACAGCTAAATATACACCTGCAGGGGACCCTGCATGCTGGAAGGGATGTGATTGTGAAGTGTCAGCACAAGTCGATGTGTTTTGGTCATGTCCGGTTTTAAAAGACTGCAGGAGATTTTCCTCTCACTAGGTCCTCACACTGGAGGCTGCTATCTTACTGCATCTGCCTAGACAGGTTATACAGACCCATCAAATATATTTAATAAGTATACTTTTAATGGCAGCAAAAAAAAAAATATCAGTTGATTATGACTCCAGCCTACTCTTCCATCTATCACATCTTGGGAATGTATAATTTATGATATTTACTAAATGGAGAATTTAACAATGAAGCTACAAACAAACTCCCAACTGTCATGAACTGTTGGGATGTTTGTTTATTTATATATATCCTCTCATAGACCTGATCTGGTGCCATGAGATTAAGAAGTGTACGACAGAGTGGCTTGGCTGGACCATCACAAATGTTTAATTTTCCCCCTGCATATTTAAGAAAGGAAGGAGATCAGTGTGAGTGCACAATTGAGTACTGTGTGGGTCTGCCTGGTTCCTGAAACTGCTTACCCATCCTTTGCCTCTCCCTTGTCTTATTACTGACATGTTGGTCTAAACTGATGAATGATTGTAGCATTGTACTATTGGTTTATCTAGCAAATGATAGTGTAACAAGGTCCTTCCCTGCTGTATGCTGATGTAACTGGTTGTACCACAAAAAATCAAAAACCAAAAACTTAGGGAAAAAAAAAGAAGTGCAAAGTTATGCACCTGGGGAGGAAGAACCTAGGCTGGAAATATACCCTGGGGGTGAGGGGTGACAGCTGACTGAAACTTAGGTAGAGAGGGATTTGGGGGTACTCGTATCTGACAATTTAAGAACAACCAGGCAGTGCAAAAAGGTGGCACAAAAAGCTAGCAACATTCTTGAATGCATAGGAAGGGGTATCACAAGTAGGAAAAATGAAGTGATAGTCCTGCTGTATGGGTCCTTGGTGAGACCTCACCCGGAGTACTGCATCCAGTTCTGGAGACCACACCTCAAGAAGGACAAGGATCACCTAGAAACCATGCAGAGGAGAGCTATGAAGATGATACACGGACTACGTGAAGAACCATATGAATCAAGATCTTAGGATGTACTGACTGGAGAGGGGAAGGGACAGGGGAGAAATGATAGAGGCATTTAAATACCTCAAAAGGTATCAACTCAGTACAAACGCAGGACCTCTTCAGGAAAAACATGAATACATGGACAAGGGAGCACAACATGTGCCTGAAGGGAGGTAGTTTCAAAACAAACAGCAGGAAGTTTTTCTTCACGTAAAGGACGGTGGAGCCCTGGAACAGTCTGCCCCCAGAGGTTGTGACAGCAAAGACAGTGGGGGAGTTCAAGCTAGCATGGGATAGGCACTGTGGAAACCTAAGGCAGTAAAGAAACTGGGAGGTGGTATCATTCATGGGCAGACTAGATGGTTCGCAAGGTCTCCTTCTGCTGGCCCTTTCTTATGTTCTTACATTCACGCTCTCCTTACTAAACTAGTTGGTATACAATTTGGACAGCTAATATCAGGGGTGATTTTAATTTATTTAATGCTTTACCTGCTTTGGATTCCTCCCAGTTTTCCTAATTCCAGGTTACCATTTCTCAAAAACACCTCAGAGTCCAGCTGGGCCAGTTAAGTTTATTGCATATCTAGCATAGGCTCCATCCATCAGGCCACTTCTTCACTCATGTGTCCTTCTATTATGGGAGGTATACTTCGCCAGATTCTTTCGTTATATTGGTGAAGGTCTATCAAGGTGTTTAGGATGTTGCACGGCCCAATGTTTCTTCCTGATGACGCCCCCTTACTTTTGTCTATGCAGCTAGGGAAGCCACGCAGACTTACCCATTTGCATTTTAATTTCTATCTCAGGAGAGATGAATCTTTTGTTGAAACCCTGGATGAGAAAATTGCCCAAATCACAGCAGATAATTCAGATCCTGAGATTTCAACACCAGTACTGTGGGACATGGTGAAGACCATGATCCATGGTGAGATAATCTCTTATGCCCCCCTGAAAGCCTGCCAGAGAGAGGAGAAGTATAATTCCTTGGTGGACTTGCGACAGTCATTGCAGGCTCTGTGGCATCAGGGAGATGGAAACACAACTCAGGAAGGTGAAGCAGACTCTGCCAGAAAAAATAAGTCTACCAGATTGAATAAGCCCTGCTTTAACTTAAATTATGATACCAGGAGGGAGGGGCCTAGGGAGCCAGGGCTTTGGCTCATCATCACCATGACTGGGTGTCTGTTGTAGCTTTGTGACCCTATTAAAAACCAAATGGAATGCAAGGGAGGCTTGCTACAGATCATTCTTAGAGATTATTATAAACTGCTACACTCTGATTCTGACACCACCCCCTCTCAGGAGATTACTGGCTACCTCTTGAAACTCCCCCTTCCACACTTCATGAGGGATGGGGTTGCAGAACCCATTATCACAGAAGAAATTCAGGTGGCCTTTCCACATGACAAGAAGCAAATGTTCAGGCCTTGAGGGGTACCAGGCAGAATTTCTAAGCAGTTTTGGAGCAGTTTGGTCTATCTCCTGCATGGCACCTTTCTAGCACTCCAGGAGGGAGCTCCACCCCCAATCTGGCAATATCCTACTTTTGCCACCTTAAAACCTGGAAAAGATTTGAGTGCTCCTGTGTCCTATAATCCCATCTCCATTTTAAATGCATATTATAAGTTATGTACCTCCGTGTGGGCCAAACACCTGGATGGTATTCTTCCCACTTTATTGCATAAAGACCAGTCATGATCTGTCTGCCCTGTAAATGAATCCAGTCAACTGCTCTTGAGTGAAGATCCTGGGGAGGTGCTGCTGAAAGGGGTGGCTAATCTAATAACTAAGCAAAACAAAAAACAAATCAGCTGTATTCCAGAAGGTAGAAGAACAAGCTGTGCACAAAATCAGTTGATTTAAGATTTATTTTGCCAGGCTTTGGCTCAAAATACAGTGCACCAAGATAGACAGTTTCAACTCACAGTGACTAAAACCTCAGTGCATCACCACTATGGGCTTCCTCAAGATTTTTCTGCCAGTTACAAACTCGCGACAACCTCCCCTAGACTACACCTTTTTAGATTATATCCATTCTAGATATATTCTGTCCTCCCTTTTAAGTGTGGATGCTGAAAAGGCATTTGATAGGGCATCCTGGAGCTTCATCTGAGGCACCCTGTCAAACTCATTTCCTTCTTCATTTTCTCCAATTTTGGGGGGCTCTTTATACTGCACTGAAAGCATATTTTTGGATTAAATGCATCTCTTATTGACCACTTCACCTTAGAGTGGGGTAGCTGTTAGGCTTGTCCCCTATCTCCCTGCCTTCTATATTGAACTGTTGGCAATGGCCATTCACACTAACCCAAAGGTGAAGAATATACTGGTAGTGGGTGTGGAGCTTGCGGCTCTTTATGCAGATGACATTTTGCTCACTTTATTGAATCCCTCTCACTGCCTGCCTGTTGTCTGATCGGAGTTGGCCCACTTCAAAGTCATGGCAGGATGCAACCTCATTATAAGTAAAATAGA
The DNA here is from genome assembly GCA_016271365.2 of Neoceratodus forsteri. NCBI lineage: Eukaryota > Metazoa > Chordata > Ceratodontiformes > Ceratodontidae > Neoceratodus > Neoceratodus forsteri. Next base: position 572,813,597 of record CM057454.1, on the reverse strand, counting down.
GGTCTTGCAATTTTATTTTTCTCCCCATCATAAAACTAGTGTAGCCCTTTAAATGAAACAAACATACCCTGAAATGCAAAGGAGAATATCTCGCTCACAATCTGGACCACTTAGAGATGATTAACGTGGAAACCCTCACACAACAAATACAAGCATATCTGCATACTTGGGTGTTCCTCCCCTTGGATTCCTCCCTAGTGTGGAGACCATTCATTTGAATACACTCCTAAGGATTCAGTATTTCTTGCACACTTTGTGTTTCCAATTCACAAATGTATTTTATCCAATGGGAAAGAATGATATCTAGTTTCCTCTTGGGGATACTAGACCCTGGATTAAATTTTATTTCTAAAATGCCAAAAGATAAGGGGGGGGGGTCTAAATTTGCAAAATTTAAAGGGACTTTGTCATCTTTTGCCATTTTTGCAGCAACTGTAACCTGGTGCTGCATGCCATCTGCATGCTCTGTGATGCCTATCTGGCACCTGAGATACAAAAAACTCACATTGTGGTATTATTTTTAGTAAAAATCATAATGTTGCCATCCTAACCTTAATAAGAGTGGTCTGCCACTCTTACATGCTCCCAACTGCACGTAGAGTTGTAGCGCCAGTGTACTTGTGCATGAGCAAGTTCTTCTTTTATCCTGAGTGTGAGCTAAATGGCTAAAATGAAAGAGTGGTCCTTTGTGAGCTGCACAAACTAAGTGGAGTTGTATAATGAAGGGTCGTTGCTGTTAAAATCTTGTTTGGGAAAGTAAAGCCATGATTCAGGCAATGAGTATCAGTGTCGACTCTGATGCACATGCCCAAAATCACAGCTTTACTTTTCAAAGTCAGATTTCAACAGCAAAGATCTTCTCTTTTAAAGTAACATCCTGGGTAACATCCTTGGTCTCCTGGTAGGAATTTGCCTGGAAATGTAGTAATAGATAGTGTAGCCAGAAATTTCCATTTTGTATACCCTCTATTCAGCTGCTGCCCCTCCTCCCATTTAAAAAAATGTACATATCCTCTCCAACTGCTGACCCCCATTAGAACAGGTGACTCATCTAATCTCTAAACAGGTTGTACACATCAATGTCATAAACAATAACAGTTTAATCAAACACAGACACTACTCAGTAGACTACACAAACTATAATATTCTAGATTAGGATGATAATGGTAACAAATATGGTTTGGGACAGGTACTCAAAAAGACTGTACACAAATGTGTACAGTGAGTATGCATGCCTACACCCTCTATATGCTGAATGTACAAGCCTAGTACAGTATGTGGAACCACATTATGGGGCCTGTTGGAGGCAATGTGGTGAGCAAAAAGCTAAATATACTGATATATTTTGGTCCTGTGTTATTCTCTGACCATTTTGGCAGGTTTTGTTTGGGATGCTGTCAGAGATGTATGGCACCACACCTCTCCTCATCCCACAGCTGGTACTTCTTTCCAGTTTGGTAGAAGATGTTCACATCTCTCCCTGTAGTCTGCTTTTCATTTACTGTATATCCTAACAGCTAAAAAAATCACTTGCCTTTGGCTTCCACAGATTCTCCAACTTTATCATAGTGACATACCACTGCCTACCAAGGTTCAGGAGCAGGTAACAGTGGGTATTGTATATCATGGATCATGATGCCTCTGTTGTGCTATGATGCCTAATGGAGTGTTCTGTTGCTCATGTCATTTGGTCATTTACAGTATATGAACAACCTGTGATCAACTCAGGAGAGTACAGACCTGGTGAACCTTCCCTGTCTCCCTCTCTACCCATCATATCACATCACTCTCCCTAGCTACCTAGATTCTACATGATGGCTTGGATTACCCCTTCATTGGCTTGCTCTGACCTTCTTTTCCCACTGAGAATTGTTGATTATCAGCAGCTTATCATAGAATGGAAGAGATAAAATAACTATTGGACATTATTTTGTACAAGAAAGTCTTTATTATGACACTCAGCACTTTCTAGTACACAATTGTGGTGGAGTATGTCTGTAACTTCTCTGACTCTGTTTGTACTGTATCTATTTCTTTGAAAACTCAATAAACACTTGAGTATAAAAAAGGGATGATAAAGCATCAGTTCCAGATGACCTGTACTCAATGGTGCTCAGGGTACTGCCTGCAGAACTTGCTTGACCCTTTACTCAGCATTTTAAGGACTCACTAGAGTCTGGTACAGTGCCAGGGGACTGGAGGTCTATGAATGTAGTCTCACTCCACAAAGGGGGAGGAAGGCCCAGGTAACTACATGCCAGTCAGTCTCATCTCCATTGTAAGTAGGCTAATGGAGATCATAGTTGAGGAAAGTCTGGTGGCTTACATAGATAAAAATGAGTTGCAGGTTGACAAGCAGCACAGGGTTATGTCAGAGGGCATCCCACGAAAACAGCAAATTAATTTGGGAGATTCAATTTCATCAAAGTCAAAATTGAAACTGTGAATTGGGCGATGTGCTCTTTTTAGCACATTTCAAGTTCAGCACTTCTGTTGATTGTAGGGAGGGGTTATTGTGCAGGATATGGAGGTTTTTTTCAGCAGGCCGGTTCCTAGTTGGCTGTCTTGTCTAGTAGATTCAGTTGCCACCTCTGTGGCTGAAGGGCCCAGGCTCAGGACTGACTGCAGAGCGCACTTTTTGTGTTTGTTTTTTTGGTTCCATGGTGGTATTTTTTTCCCCAGGTTGGGGCACTCCAATTCCTCTTCCTTTCTGACTTTGTTCACCCCCCCCACCCACAGGTTGCCTCCCCAACATTCTCCCCCTGCAGATTTGTGTCCTCCCCCTTGAGCACCCCTCCTGAGTTTTCTCCTGTCCCCATTATCCCCCTGAACTGATTACATTTATTATAGGGGGTTGAGGGGCTAGGCCTCCCACAATCAGGGGTGTAGGGGGGTGAAGCACGCAACAGAATAAGGTCTCCAGCACCTGGATCACTATTTTATGTCAGCACTAAGAAGTGTGTGCACGGTTTTTGGTGTTGCCTTTATTGATTCGCTGTTTTGGAAGTCGCTGTGTTATTTTCGCTATAATTATGTAGAATTTTCAGATAGGTTGATACTGTTTTTTCACTGGGTTACTAGGGTGACAGATAAAGGTCTGGTAGTACATTTGCTGTACTTTAACTTCAGCAAAGCCTTCAGTTTGGTGCCACATAGGAGGCTGTTGAAAAAGCTGGAGTATTTGGGAGTAGAGAATGATTAAGTAAGATAAGTGAGGAACTGACTGAGGGGAGAGGCACCAGAGGGTGGTAGAAAATAGGGCCAAATCTTAAGACAGGGGGTCATAAGTAGGGTGGAGCAAGAATTGGTCCTGGAACCTGTCCCTTTAATATGTTCATGGGGGGGGGTTATCCAGGGCAAGATATGTCTCTTTGGTGATGACACAAAACTATATGGCAAGACAGACAGCAAGAAAGTAGTGACAGAAATTCAGAAGGACCTAGGGAAGCTTAAAAATTAGTCATAGATCTGGCAGTTGTAATTCAACAGCAGAAGTTCAAGGTGATGTACTTGGGGAACAGGAACCCATGTACAAAGTATTGGGTGGGAGGAGTCAGCCTGACCACTAAAGCAGAGGAGAGGGTTCTAGTTGTCATCACCAGTGACTTACTCAAGCAAACCAGCCAAAGCAATACAACAATAAGTATGGTCTCAAGGATGCTGGATGTATCAATATCAGGAGACGTGAAGTGATACTATCCCTATACAAATCTCTGGTGAGTACTCATGTGAAAAACTGTACCCAGTCCCAGAGCCCTCACCTGTGCAAGGACATAGACAGGCTGGTATCAGTATAGAGGAGGGTTACCAAAATGACACATGGCCAACAAGGCAGATCTTATGAGGAATGGCTGCTGGCCCTGAACATGTACTCACATGATACCAAACTCAAGAAAGGGGACATGTCAGAGATGTGTAAGTTAATGACCAGTTTGTTAGAAATAGGAATGTAGCCACAAGAGGGCACAGTTGGAGTCTCATCTGGGTTATTCAAGAAGGATATGAGGAAAGTCTACTTCACTTATAGGGTGGTGAAACCAGGAAGAGATGGTTAGTGGTAGTGATGGTGGTAGGTACCTGAAATGGATTTAAACATGGCTGGGGTTGCAGTCACTGGGATCTCAGAGTAGAGAGTTGCAGCAGGACAAATAAAATGCTTTGTTTTTCTTTAGAGCAGGTATGCTACTGGTTGCATCTGTAAAGAAGTGATATTTTGCTGGCTTTTCATGCTGTCTTTGGCATCCACACAGCAAAACGCAGACAGGAGTGGTTTTATAGTATCTGTTGGAGGCCAGACTTCTGAACAACTCCTGAGTAGAGTGGAGCTCAAGCAGTGGCAGTAGCCACACTCTCAGGGTTAAAGAGCCAGTAAAGCCTGTGGGGGGCCTATAGGTCTGTTTACCTCATAGACTGGGTACTACAGCCTTTTTGCCTCAATTTCTGAGATATTTGGCATTAAACCTGCCTTCACTACTTCCCTTATCACTTTTCTTTCATACCTTTAGCCTCTATTTTATGATAGATATTGGTTTTGGTTTCTAATTTTTATCTTTTGAGAGAAAATGGTACAAGGGTAAATATTGTGATATTGTAAGATTTTGTAATATCTGGAAAGAAGGAAACTGCAGGATTTTTTTTAATGCTACTGTGGAGGTGTAGGCTCAGTTTCAATTTCAACTAGAAAATGTTTGTTTTATTGTTTAAAATGAATAACTTGTAACTCGAGGAAAAATTTACCCATTTCCGGGTGCGGACCTGAACCCAATTGATTTGATTGTTTAGGGTCAGGTGACTTTTTATTTTAAAAGGCGCAGGCACGAGCTCTTCTTCAGCTCGACTGGCAGAAGTGAGGGAGAAGTGTAGATCAAAGAAATGCTGGAGAGCTTGTGATCTTTTGGAATTGTTTTTAGTAACATTGTGCTCTTGAGTTATTCTCCCTCATATTGTTTGAAGCCTGAGCATTTATCTATTTTGCTAGACACTTGGGTTAACTGAGTGAACTGACATTCTAGTTCACTGCTATTTGCTCACTTAAAGGCATTCTTTGTTTTGATGCTCATTGTAAACTTGTTATGGCAGTAATTGTTCCTTGTTACTGCTGAGATATGGCAGGAGAACATAACTAAAAACAACTAAAGCAACTGAAAGAACTGTTTAATTATAGTAAGCTTAAGACTGAGCTGTTGAACTTATGCCTAGAAATACTGAATCCTAGAACATTAGAAGTAAGTAAGCACCACATTAAAGCAGTTCACTTAGTTTTAAAACTGAGTGTTTGAATTTATTGCAATTGTAATTGCAAATGAGTATTGTAAGCTCTGTGCCTACCACCCTACCTATGATTACAGTGAGGAGATTTAAGAAAGGAAAAGTGTGGATCTGGTGGCTTATTGTCTAATTTAAAAAGAGATTTGGATCAAGACATGAACAGAGTGGACATTCACTTACTTATTTGTCTCAATTTATCAAGCACAAAGGCTAATAGCCTTGTTAGAAAATTCTGGAGAAGTTGGAGGTGAACGTAGCATTTTGACATTTATTGGAGGACTCTTTGGTTAAAAGAAGAAAGATAAAAATCTGAAGAAGAGTGAAGATAAGCAAAACCTCAGTGTATATCACAGAAATTTGTTTTTTGTAAGGTGTATTTTGTAAAGTTTATCTGGGGTAATTTAACACATTTTTAGTGCTGGCATCTTGGTATACTGCTACATTCTTCAACTTAGTGGTAATAGTAAGTAACAGCAGGTGAAAGTGTGGGCAATCAACATGAGGGGCTTAATTGCTTTAGATTACTTCATCTCTATACTTAGGTTAGAGGAAAATATTATTACTTTATTTTAGACTTGTCTGTTAAATTGTGTCTTCAGATAGATTATACCATCATACCATCTTCGAAGTATAATTAATTTTTCTGTCCTTTTTCTGCTGTTAATTTGTGGAAGTTATATTGTGATCATAAATAAGCAGAAAATCATTAAAATGTTGGTAGAAACAAGAAGTAGAAAAATAACACCTCAAGTGATTTGGGGAAAAGCCAGAAAGGAAGGTGATGAAATTACTAGAATTACATAAAAGTGGTGATAAAAATGTGATTGATGTGCATAAATCAGAGAGTGAGTTAACAAAAGCTGGTGCTGAAAATAAATGTGCTGATGGCATGATTGATCATTTGAAAAAAGGGAATGGTACATCTAATTTGGTTCACCCATATATTTCGGAGGTATTAGGGAAAAAAAGAAAGATAATTTTAAGGAGACTATTAAAGTATCTGTTCAGAATGAATCTTTAGCTCAGCGTAAGTACAGCACACCAGTTTCAGCACTGGAAAGAATTGGAAGAGAAAAATATATTTTTGAGTTACAGGATAATGAGTTACTAGAGTTACTAGAAAAAGAAAGTGTTAAAGAAACAATGGAGACTAGCAATACAATAGAACTAATAATTAAGGAAATGAATGAATTAAGACAAGGGAAAAGTAGTTTGTGTAACTTGTTTGAGTACGAAGATGAAGTAGGGGAACTTTGAAATTCTAACATTAACATTGTATATAATAATACAGCATGGGAAGATATCAACGGGGAAAGAACTCAATTAATGAGCCTTTGTAAAGTGGAAACCCCACCTTTGGATACAATAACCAGAAACTTCATTAATGCATTCAGAGATCCATTATTAGCTAATGCCATGATTTATGAACAGTTATTGTCATTTAAACAAGATCTTTCATTCATAAAAGGGATTTGTATTGATAATAAAATTACTCTAAATGAACTATTAATAAGAGAACAGAAAAGAGATTTGGAGAATGAATTTACCCCAAATGAGAAAGATTATGAGGTGAACAGAAGGTGGTACCTGCCCTCTTATACTCCCCAGCTTTAAAAACAGTAAACAAGGATAAAAAGGAAGTGGATGTAACAAAAAGTATGACTGAGTCCGAATTGGTGATGCTGCCTGAAAATGATAACAAACAAGGTGAGTGATTGTAGAAATGAAATGTAAACATCCAGAACTATGGGAAAACGGCATTGAACAGAAACAAAGGAGAAGTAAAAAATAAGTTAGCAATGAAAAGTTTTACCCATTACAAAAAACTCTTAAAGTCACTTACAATACTCTTAATTCTATAAGTATAGATATAAATATGGATATAAGTAATGTTGGGGGAAGCTTGTTAAAGGAGAAGGATCTGAGTTTAGGAAGAAAAGAAGAAGATGAAAATAATACTATGATTTCGGTAGAACTAGAGGAAGAAATAGAGGAAGGGAATGTATAGGAGAGTATGGAGAGGGAAAGAGACAGAAAGTTATTAATACAAGATAGGGTGGAAAACCCGAAAGGGAAACAACCTAGAAGTAAGTCCAATAAATTATTCAAAAAAGGAAGGGAAGAAAAATGGTATAAAGATGGAAGTAAACAAAATTAGGTCATTGAAATAATAATTATTTACAAAAGTTAGGTCAGATGGTTGATAAAAAACAGAAGGGAAAAGTTTGTAGGAAAAAAGAAAGGAGGAAGTAAGAGTGGAAAAGATTGGAATAAGAATTATACAACAGATGAAATAAAGAAAAACAATGTTGAGGAAGTAGAGAACGAAGTAAGCGAGGTTTCAGTAATGGTCAATATAAACAATACTGGAATTCAAGATATTGAAATATTAAGGGAAAAAGACAGAAAGAAAGATGATAGACTTGGAGCATTCTTAAAAAGGATGTTAGACACAGATTATGTATTACCAGTGTACAATGCTAGCTTAATACCAAATGAAACAGATGTAACATTAAATAAACATTTGAAACAATGTTCTGGGATCAATATTAAATAAAAACAAAAAGAATGATAACTTACTTGAGATATTGAGTGTCATCAGACCTTTAGAAAATTTAGATTTAGTACTGTTGGTCTCTGATCAATATTAATATCTTAATGGCAATTGAAAACCAAAAATCACAGCCTAAAGCTGTTAGGTTTTAGGATGGAAAGTGTTATAAATATTATAACTTTGTTCCCAGAATATTTCAAAGATTTGGGTATTAAGAGAAAAGATATTAAAGAAACCATGATATCTATATATGGAATAGTTTTGTTTTTTTTAATGAATCAAAGACAAACTTAAGATCTAAAATGGTGGATTTATTGCAGAATCTCTTGAAAGATAGAGAATTAAATAAAAGAATCTCTAAGGTTAAGAGATGGGAAAAAGATGGACAGATGGCAATATGGACAGTAAATGAGCAAGAATACTTAAACATCTTGGCAAATGCCGGGAAGCTGGATGATTTTGACATCCATATGGTGCGTGAAGAACTGGAAACTCGCAATGCCCAGGAAAAGATATAAAGCAATGATTAGCTAGATCTGCTCAAGACAGCAAATAGATACCAAATACTGCAAGAATGAAATGAAGATTGACAAAATAAGGAGGATGTAATCAATGAGCCAAATAAGCAGGAATCTAAATATAATATGATATCATGGAATGTCACTGGATTACAGGAAAAGTTAGCAGATCCACCATTTATGCACTATATCTTGAAATTTAATTCATTACATTACAAGAAACCTGGGTTGAAGCTGTTTTTCTGAATGGTTATAAGGTGTTTTACAAGGCTGCTAGAAGTAACAAGAAGTATGGGAGATTATCGGGTGGGTTAATAACATGGTGTAAGATTTTAGATGGTACATACTAACATACTAAAATGCCAGCAGAATAGGCCTAATGGTCTTTCGTGTCTGCTCATTTGGTCAGCTCCCACCCTTGTGCCCCCCTCGCCCTCTCTGGCTTCTCTCTTCACAGTTCCGGATATTCTCACTGCACTGGATTTTGCTTCCAGAACCCTTCCCCTGTACCTGTCCCACCCCCTTTTGAACCCCTCCACTGTCTCTGCCTCCACCAGCCCCCTGGGCGGCGCATTCCATGGCTCCACCACCCTCTCAGTGAAGTAGCACCTCCTCCTTTCTCCCCTGAATCTCCCCCTCCAGCTTTCACCCATGCCCTTTAGTTGCCCCCCTCCTTCCTTTGAAGCACCCTGACCGCTCCTCCCCTATTCACCCCCTTCATGTACCTGAAGACCTCTATCATGTCCCTCCGGTCCCCTCTCTCTTCCAATGTGTACATATTTAGCTGTTCGAGCCTCTCCCCATAGGTCCTGTCCCCCAAGCCCCAAATCATTTTGGTTTTCCCCCTCTGGACCCTCTCCAGGAGTTCAATGTCCCTCTTTAAGTGTGGCCTCCAAAACTGCACACACTACTTGAGGTGCAGTCTCACCAAGCAGTTAAACAGAGGGAGTATCACTTCCCTCCTTCTGGAGGTGATCCCCCTAGCGATGCATCCTATCATCCTGTTGGCCTTGGCTGCTGCCCTCCTACAAGTCTCTGAGTTGTTCATCTTGACATCCACCACCACCCCCAGGTCCCTCTCAGCCACTGAGACTTGTAGCATTCCCCCCTCCAGGGTGCACGCTTGGCCCGGGTTTCAGGTCCCCAGGTGCAGTACCTTGCATTTCCCTGCATTGAACCTCAGCTTCCACTTTCTAGACCATCTTTCCAGAGCCTCCAGGTCCCCCTGTAGGGCCACCCTCCCCTTCTCCCCATCCACCACCGCCCCCAGTTTTGAGTCATCTGCAAAGAGACTCATCTCACTCCTGATACCTGTCCTTATGTCAGAGACATAGGCATTGAACAGGAGGGGCCCAAGGACAGACCCCACTAATGACCCTCCTTGAGGATGAGACTATCCCACCAACTATAACCCTCTGGGTCCAGTCCTGGAGCCAATTGCCTATCCATCTGATCATCTGGTTCCCCACCCCCATTTCTCCCAAGCTTATCCAACAGGCTCCCATGAGGAACAGAGTCAAATGCCTTGCTGAAGTCTAGAAAGAGGATGTACACTGGTCTACCCAGGTCCAAGGCACTCACCACCCAGTCATAGAGCTCCACAAGGTTTGTCTGACATGATTTCCCCAGGACGAATCCATGCTGACTATTGTCCAGGCACCCTGACTTTTCTAGGTCCCCCCAGCCTCTCCTTGACAATGCCCTCCATCACCTTGCCCACCACTGATGTCAGGCCAATGGGCTTGTAGTTCCTTGCCACCTCCCTTGATCCCCCCCTTGTGAAAAGGCACTATATGCACCATCTTCCAGTCCTGGAGCACCCACCCTGTCCTCAGAGATATGGTGAAAAGCTCTGCCAGGGGTTTCACCAGGACATCTTCCAGTTCCTTCAGCACTCTGGGATGTAATTTATCTGGCCCCGGTGCTTTCTCTGTCTTAATGGACCTGAGGGCTTCCCTCACTCTCTCTGCTGTGATTTCCACCTCCGCTACCTCGTCCCCCTGCTTAGCCTTCCCCCTCCTGCCAGTGATGCCTCCCCCTCTCCCCAGACCTGCTGATTGGTAAAGGTCCCCCCTCCTCAGTATCACTGTCTCCTCTTATGTATGATGTAGCCCCCCCATTTTCCTTGGTGAAAACAGAGGTGAAGTACTCATTTAGTACCACAGCCTGCTCCCCGGGTCTTGTGCCCATCTCTCCCCTGTTTTAATCCTGCTAATCTGTCCCTTCACCCTTCATTTTTCCCCAATGTAGCTAAAGAACCCCTTGTTCCTTCTCCTAATTTCCCTGGCCAGGTTCTGCTCCTTCCTTGCCTTAGCCACCCTCACCACCCTAGTGATCCTTCTAGCCATCAGCTCATACTTCCCTCAATCCCTTTCACTCCTTGAGCACTTGAATTGCCTATAGGCTGCCTTCTTTCCCCTCACCACCTCCTGGACCTCCCTGGTCCACCAGCAGAGTTTTCAGGCCCTACCCATTTTTGTCTTACTCTTGCACAGATGCTGGTAGCATCCTGCACCCCTCTCCTGATGATTTCCCACCTACTGTCAGTGTCCATGTCTGACACAATCACATCCAAATGCTCCTTAAGGATCCTTCCCATTTCCTTAAAATCCACCCCCTGAAGTCAGTTATCTCCATCTTTGTGCAGCCTTCTACCCCTCCTAGGTCCAGGCAGAACCAGACTGTGGCATGGTCACTCCCCGCCAATGGGTCCTTTACCTCCAGGCCCCCAATCTGGTCACTGTCTGCCAGGACCAAATCCAGTACCCACCCCTCCCTAGTCGGTTCCCCCACCTGCTGAGTTAGGAACAAGTCCTGAAAGACATCCAACAACCTCTGTTCCCTGGCCACTGAGGATGTCATAGTCTCCCAATCTGTTCTTGGTATGTTTAAGTCCCCCAACACCACCACCTTCCCCTGCCCAATCTGCAGTGTCTCCCAACATCTGCCACCAGACTGTCCTCCAGCTCCTCCGCCAGCGCAGGGGGTCTATACACCACTCCTATTTTTACTCTTTTGCCCCCCTTGTTATCAAGGTGACCCAAATTGCCTCCACAGTTCCCTCCACCTCCTCTACTCCCCCATGCCAATGCAGTTTTTGACTATTATTGCTACCCCTCCTCCCCTTCCCTCCCCCTGTCCTTCCTGAACATAGTGTAACCCTCCAGGTTCAGGCCCCAGTCATGTCCTGTGGTGGCCCAGGTCTCAGCGACCACTGCCACATCCACTCCTCCCTCAGTTAGCATCACCTGGAGCTTAGGCATTTTATTGCCCAAGCTGCTGGCATTTAGCAGGACTAACTTCCACCCTTTCCCTATACTTCCATTTCCCCTACTCATGTTCCCATGGGGATTCTGTCTTCCCCTGGTCTGCACCTTACCAGTTGGCTTTTTCCCACATTCTTCCAGCTCCCCACAGGGGTGGAGACAGAGTCCCTCTTTATCAGACCCCCTTCGACAGCCTTTTCTCCCACCTCTCCCCTTCACAAGTTTTAACCCCCACCTTTCACCAATAAACCCCTCTATTTTCAACTTAAGGATTCCCTTCCCCTTGAATTGAGATGGAGCCTATCTCTAGCTTACAGACCCTTATCCTCCCTTTATACAGATTATACAAAAACAGTTACAGACTGAGAACATATTTTAGCAGTTTGATTAAATACAAAGGATAAGACATTGTACAGTATATTATTAATGCATATTTTCCCCCAAAAGGTTCAAATTATGTAGGATTAGAAGATATAGGAAAATTAGGTTCCATAATTGGACAATACAACATCAAGGAATCAGAATGTGGAATAGTGTTAATAGGAGGACATGAATGCAAGGGTGGGCCTTGACCTTGAGCCCCTGACAAAATCCTATGGGCATGTGCAGCTCAGGAAAATATGGAACTAAGGATGGAGAGGACAGCTAAGGATGTAAAATGCTGTGAAAGAGGGAAACAATTAATAGGGGAAAATGGATAATAATCTTATGGTACTGATTAACAGAAGATCCTTAGGAGATTTAAAAGGAGCTTATACTTATATAGGATCCTGAGGATCATCTATCATTGATCATTGCTAGTGTAGTATAAATATAATCCATCAAGTATTGGACCTTAGAGTGGGGTATAGAGCTGAAAGTGAACATTGCCCTCTGGAGATACTTATAAACCTTGGTATAGGAATGGTACATATGAACAATAATAACTTACAAATAATCTAAGTTAAAAAAGGGATTCAATGGGATTTAATAAAAAATATTTGTCAGTACAATTATTATATGATATAGGTATAAGAGAAGACATTTTAAAAATAACCAAAGAAGATAATGTGGTAGAGTCATTTTAGGAAATAACGAATAAAATATCTAAGATCTTGCTTAAGGTGACAATACATAAACCAAAAAGTGATAGTAGATGGTATGATAGTGAATGTAAAGAACATAAATATAGGATCAATAAATTAGTAAAAAGTTTGCAGAAGGAACCCTAATAAAGAGAAGAAGAAAAACCTTAATAAGATGAGGAAAGAATACAAAAAGATTATGAAATAAAAAAAAATATCAAAATAACATCTGGAAAGAATTTGCAAATACGGTGATGCAAAGGAATAATAAAAAATTCTGGAAGATGGTCACATTTGGATGGGAACGACACATGGAAGAAGTGGAAACTATGTTGACTCTAAAGTTTAGTAAGATTGTTATATGAATTTATTTTTTAATCATGATGTACATGAAGAGAACATCACTTGGGTTTCGAATAATAATACTTTCTCTTTCTTATAAAGAGAGATAGTAAAAATTATTCAAAAACTAAAATGACAAAAAGCACCAGGCCCTGATGGGGTGCCTCAGGATATAATAAAGGATGACCCAGAAGTTTGGGCTACTATCCTAAAATTACTTTATAACTATATATTAATAAAATGAGTTATACCTTGAACATGGAAAGTCAACATAATTGTCCCAATATATAAGAAATGAGATAGAACTAAATCATGTAATTATAGACCAATAAGTCTTCTAGATTCAAGTCAGAAAATCTTTACTACATTGTTACATTTAAAAATAATGGATTGGATAAGTAAAAATGCACTAATAGATGAAGCCCAGGCAGGCTTTATGCCAAATCACTCCACTATGAATCAATGTTTTACACTAGTGCATATAATATATAAATATATATATATTAAAAGTCAAAAACTCTTTTGTGTCTTTATAGATTTAAAAGCTGATTTTGATAAGGTGACATGATTTAAACTTTGGGAAGTTCTGGATAAATATGGTATGGATTTGAATATGCTTAATATATTAAAATTATTCTATAAAGATAATACTACTATAGTAAGATATAATAAAGAGGGAGATACCACTAAAAAATCTACTTTGAATGTCAGCTTAAGGTAGGGATGTGTCCTTTCCCCTATATTGTTTAACTTATACTTTAATAAAATATTGCAGGAGTTGTATGATCCCGAGCTGCACATGCCCAAGGTGAGCTCTAGGCCATGCCCATATCTTACTTATGCAGATGATGTGGTATTAATTTCTTCGAGCTTCTTGGGAATTATAAGGACCCTGCAGAAATTCTCAGAAGGACGTAAAAAGGCAGTAATGGAAACCAATATAGAAAAAACAAAATATATGATTTTTAATAAATATCCAATTTGACAAGGGAAAATGAATGTATTAAACTGTAATAATCAAAAACTCAAACTGGTAAACAAATTTTTTTACCTGGGAATAGTTTTTAGCTCAAATTTGAAATGGCAGGAACATATAAATTATGTAATAGGGAAAATAAAGAAATTTTATCCGAAGGTAGATAGATTTTCATGCCAATATGATGGGCAATCAGTTAAAGGGAATTTAACTGCAATAAATGCAAAGATTAAGTCACAGCTGTTATACGGAGTGGAAATCTAGGGATCTATTATGGTAAATAGCTTGGAGGCTTGTATGAATAAAATTTAGAAAAGATTATTTATTTATTTTATTTATTTATTTAAACATCAGTTTAACAACCTTTGAGCCAGGGGCTCATTTACAAAGGTACCTCGTCCTATAGAGGATAACAGACAGTAGCACAAGAGACAACAGATAATACAGGTTCAAGATAGTTATCATTCAAGGTTACAGTAGGTTCCAATACATATGAAGAATGATTAAATAGGCTAAAAATTAGGGTTGGGAGGGTGAGGGTAAGACAGGATGGCAGGTAAGAGGGGAGTAGGACTGGGAAGCAGAAGAAGGGGGAAAGGCCAGGGATGACAGGTGGGTAAGGGAGGAGGTGAGTAGGAAGGGGGGAGTGCATTAGATTATGCAGAGATTATGGGGGCTACCTGAAGCGGCATCCTCTAGTTTAGTTTGATTGGAATTAAGACAGCCCAGTATAATGTGGTGTGTAGAAGAGAGACGATGCATCTGTTGGCTAAAGGTGTACATTAAAAATTATAAGAGTCTTGCAAGGAAAAGTTTGGAGGAATCACTGATCTATAATTCAGGAGGTTTTGTTTGCCTCAGTATGTATATTTTGGAGAAGTTGTTTAAGCCTTACGGTTTATTGGAGTGCATCACTGAGTCTTCTAGGATACCCTTAATGATCTTCGAGGAACAAGTTAAAAATAGGATTAGAGACATTCATTTTAATCAAGAAATGGATCTGGTAAGGAACTGCAAACTTAGCAATTAGCTAGGGGAAAATAAAAAGAGGTCAATAGGATTAGAATGTTATCTTTTTGAAATACAAAATCCCAAAGATAGAAAAGCAATTACCAAACTTAGATTTGGAGTCAAACTCTAAAGACAAATTATAAAATGTCAAAAACAAAATTATGTGCTTGTGGACTTAGTGATGGCACTCCATTTTACCTTCTTATTTTATGTCTGCCGTATAGATATGAAAGAGAGAAGATTTTATCTGATGTATTGAAAGAATTAGATATGGAACCGAGATATCAGTATAATTGTTTGATGAAAACAAAAAATGTTGCTTGGTTAGAGAAAATTGCTAGGTTAACTAGGATATTAGAAAGAAAGCAAAAACATGTTATAAACATCTAATAGATTTATTATCCCCTTTCTGCTACAGGATTTAAGTCTGATTTTGTTTAAGCAGATGGAATATAGAAGAAATATTTATATTTATATAAAAATTATTTAAACTTGTATAATGTATGTTATAATTTATGTGTGAGCTGTATTAATTTATGGCAAATAACGTTTTCCTACACTGTAATGACAAATTTTAATTTTGTTAAGCAATAAACGTGAACCTGAAACATGTCTGGAACAGAGCAGGATGACTCATAGTCCCAGTGGGAGACATCTGGAGAGGACTGTTAGTGATGGTGAGGGGGACAACCCCCTGGACACTAGGTCTGATGGTGAAGTTGTATAATATGGGCAAACACAAAGGTCCATCGGTCTCTTTCTTCTGCTAGATTCTATGGGCCAGATATTCAAAACTTTGCACCAGGCAAAAAACGTTTGCACAGGTTTAGCGCGGGATTAGTGCGGGTCTGCTACATTCAAAAGGCCAAATAGCTCAGGCAAACTGCATTAGAGCTGGGCAAAATCATATTGTATGCAAGAGACAAACTGACATGAATACAGGTGCAATGCTATATTCAGCGACTAGAGCTTCGCAAAGCGGTTTTGCGCAACTTAGCGAGACACTTAGCGTGGTGCACATTACTGCCCAGGAAATTGTCTTAACCCTGGGCAATCAGCTTTGCATGACACATTGGCTTTTCGCGGCTTTTGCGTGACTTTGCATGACCCTAACAAATAAATATGACACATAGACAAAGCCAAACATAGAGGAAGCATGCTGCTAACTGATGGCATCACAATGATGGCATCATCTTCCACCAGTCCCAGCCATGCCAGGCAGTAAGTGGTGACCCTGCCGCCAGTGGACAGCATGGCAGTGTGGCCATACAGCACACACCTGTGGACCACTCTTCTGTGGACACCAACAGATGCCAGCACACACATGCAGCACTTTGGGCATGGAGGATATTGAGGGGAGAGTGTATGGGTGGCCAGGCTGTGCCACAGACCAGGTGTGGCCACAAGGCTGGGACACATCATGCAGTACACATGGGCCAGTATTGGGAATACCCCAACACCAGTGTGCCTTTCTGATAATATATGCCCCCCCAGCCTCATACCACACAGCTGTACAACTGCCACAGCACACAAAGCCGGACATGTATATATCACTGTGAGCATCTCATGCCAGAGGTGCAGCATCTGTGGAAAACACAACAGTGTAACAGTAATGTCCACTGTCAGTAAACACCTGCAGGTTGGGCCTCTCACTGTGTATAGTGCAGTTATCATCACTGCCCTACACACCATAGGCATTACTGTGTTCACACACTACTGGCCCCCTTGCTACTGTAGTGTCTGCTGTGCACTGTAGCATGACCTACAGTGTGACAGTTGCATGCAGCACCACCGCCATCTGTGCCTATACTGTGTTGTCCCAGTACAGCTGCAGGCAGCAGCGCATGTGAATGTACAGTGTTCAAAACTGTATAATATTCCCCAAACTGTTTGCGCGCAGCGCTAACACATTTGTGCGGGTTTAGCACAGGGCTAAACCATTAGCCCGGTGCAAAGTGCATGCAAATCAGGGCATAATGAGATGCTAATCTGGATGTCTGCCCAGAGACTGCCTACGTAGGCTCATTTGCATGTCACTTTTGAATATGGCAAAGTTTAGCACCGGGCAAACGTATTTGCACCGGGCTAACGGTTTAGTCCTGCACTAAACCCGTACAAATGTGTTAGCACTGCACAAACAGTTTGAGGAATATTTTACAGTTTTGCACACTGTACTTTAACATACACTGCTGTCTGCAGCTGTACTGGGTCCACGCATTTGCTAGCACACACATTGGCCACACATAGTTCACCTCTACCTACCTTCACATCGCTGTGCACTGTGTTGCTGTTGTCGGTTTTCACTTCCTGGTTGCCATATTCAGAGCTGTATTATTCCAGGGCTAAGTTTGCCCTGCACTCCCAGCCCAGTTTGCCCGGCCTCATTCCCATGCTATATTCAGAAGCTGTTTGCCCTGGGTTATTCCTTTTGAATATGGCTTACTTTGTGCTCTGGGCTAAGTTTTCCTGCTGGGCAGTGCTAATTTTGCCCCAGGGCAAAGTTTTGAATATCTGGACCTATGTTTCTATTTTAAATATTTATGTTGTCTTCATGGATTTAAACTCCTGTTTTCTAGAAGTAGTGAAAAACTGGGCCCAATGTCCACATTTACAGTTTCCATTTTGTTGTGATCCTTGCTAAAGTTCTGGTCTGAAGGTTTTGTGAGTGTTTCATAGGCAGTATGGACCAGTTTGCCTTTTGCTGTGGTTTCTGTTAGTTATTAATTATTTTTCTTTAAACTGTGGACTATGGTGGTTGGTGGCTTGCAGTATCTGCCAGTGTTTGTGATGATGGTACTGATCCCTATTGTACTATGTACGTATGTTGTAAAAAAAAAAAAACACTGCTCAAGTCTTAGAGTCTTTCAGTTTTTTCTGTGATGTATCTACTGCAAATAGTGTTATCTGCTCTGTTGGTTGCTTATTGTATGCCTTGTTTGCTGTACCTCTTTATGCACAGTACAAGTCGCATTAAACTGTTCCATCAATGAGTTAGTTTAGCATTGTTTCTCATGGTTGGCAATGCATTGGCAACTTATACTGCACTGCATTTCAGTGTTTAGCCAGCTCAAGAGCAATGTTTTTAAAATGGTTTTGCCACTCAGCTGGAATGCATCAGCAGTTCAGTCACAATGTAATGCAAGACTGAGTTTTATATCAAAAGAAACAATTTGTACAGGGCTTTGCGCTAGATCCAGCAACACTTATGCAACTCAGATGGAAATGCTAAACAACTCAATGGAGGAACAGTTTAATGTGACTTGTACTGTAAACCTGTTGAAAATTATAGAAGATAATGGATGGGCATCAGTTAACAACCACGCTGTAGTCACTTCGAGAGTTACCATGGCAACATTGTAAACCTCAAGAGCAATGCTCAAGAGGTTTACTGTTGGCATGGTAAACTCCAGAAGTCAATTAAAAGTGGTTGTTAATTGATGCCCATCCATTGTCTTGTATAATGTATACATACCAGTGACAGAGCACAAGCAATGAAATGTGGCAATTATGTTATCATCGACTTAAAGGGACACTGTCAACCTGTTTTTCATCATATTATTTCTAGCTGAAACCCCACATTTTATGGTTGCTTACCCTCTCTAAAATTCATTGATCTTGCTGTTTGTTTTGTCTGTAGTCTTGCTTAGTAGAACTGAAATGCATGGCAATGTATATTAATAAACAACCTTGTTTTTGTTTACAATCATAGTTCTGTTCTTACTGCACATGTCCTGAGCATTAGAAACACATACATACAGTGCAGTCACTCATAAGACAGTAGCCTCCTAATCTCCCAATGCATCATGAGATGATAGACTATTTTTTGGGTGTTCTCAAGTCCAGGAAAGATGCATTTTGAGTTGATCAAGGAATGTAAACAAACCTGTTTTGGTGTGATAACACCAGTATGTTAGGCAGTCTGTTTTTTACCTTTTTAAAGAAAATAAGAGCCAGAATCAAACTACCAGCTACATCAACAATCTTTACAGAATGTTGGCAATCATAAAATATGTTTTTTAAACTAGAGACACTTTGAGACCTAAGGGGGTTGACAGTGTCCCTTTAAGAGAGGTCATTTGTAAAAAGTTTCACATCTGATTCTGTTTTTTTTTTTTTGTGTCGGACAGTTTTTTTGTTTTTTTTTTGATCAGCCATTAATGATTGTCGATCTTACACCAGGAATTTTGAGCTAACTGTGGCTACTATCACTAACGCTCTTTTTTTTTTCTTGATTTTTTTTTTTACACGGACAACTGTCAAAGCTGTTTGAAGGTCAGTGAGAAAGAAAAGAGTGATCAACGTTCAGTTGTGGGAAGGTGACATGTGACAGCAGTCTTTCTTGTTATACTATTGCTGTGACTTACTAACAATGGTACAACAGCTACATGACGTCATAATGATGGTAAAACAAACATGGCTTTACATCGAATTCCAACCATAATAGCCCTCTTCCACGCACTATATTTATTTCTTTGTTGTAGCTTTTTTGGGCAACAATTAAGTTTTGCCCTTAGCAATTGTGAGAATGGAATGCTGTATGACTTGGGGTTATGGAAACTGGAGCCATGAAAATTGTGTTTTTTGGCAATCAGTTTTCTGTGAAGACTATTATCTTGGTTATGGTGTGATTTAATGCCCAGAATGTTAAGAAAAGAAACATTTACCAGATCCTTTGTGAGAATGAATTGTGTGGAATGGAGTTGATTATAATCTCTTGGAAATCTAGCAGATTCAAAAGAAGACCTAACCAGATCATGAACACGTCATGTATTTATCTTTCCACAATATAATGTCATCTAGGTTAGTGCTGTGTGCAATGCATAATTCCACCAGTGAAATTAGCAGAAAATGATCATGTCACTGGAGGAATTTCCACTAGACTTTCACTGGTTCTTATGCAGAATTCTGCTTGTTGTGATCCGCAGAATAATATTCCATGGAACAGTATTTTTTTCTGCAGAAAATCATTCCACAACCATTTCCATGGGAAATATTGAGATCCACAGAACAATACTGGGCCCTATTCACTAAACAAATGATTTCCTACATGCAGCATAGGCAACCATAAGTTTGAATGTCACATTGCGGGGTCCTGTGGACCAACAGCGACATTCACAAACCACATGCAAGTCGGTTCCACACCTGATTCCCAAGCCATATGAGCAGCTCTGCACCAGGGGCAGTTGGGGGCATGTCAGGGGCATGCCTGTACTACACACCATTCACTAAGGCATCTATTACCAGGCAAAAGTGGGGGTGAAGGTTTTGAGAGCTGGAGCCCTGCCATAACCCAGTGCGTGCCATCACAGACTTCACCTGCTGGTCACAGTGAGACTGGGGAACAACTCCCCCTGTGCTTGCCCTGCCCACATGGCAGATGGGGAGGGCTGGAGTAGAGCCCCTACAGATCACTAGGTGCCACATAGCTGTGGCTTCACCTGGGCTATGCACAAATGCCCCATGGGTGCAGGAGATGCACTATAGGACCTGGGACAGGCATTCAATTAGATGCTCACCTAGGTTCACAACTCTGCCCTGGCTGCCCTGCACAGACAAGTTCACTGGGGGGGCAGGGCTGAAGACAGGTGGTGGCTGTTCATACCTGTCTGTGGGTGCAGAGCTATGCAGATAGGGTACGTGCCTCTGGTACGTACTATACACCTGTTGGTGCATAGCTCCCATTCTGCAGAACAGCATTTTTTTCTGTGGAAAATCATTCCATAAACATTTCTATGGAAAATATTGAGATCTGCAGAATTAAATTCCACAGAAATGTTGTGGAAATTGGGCAGAATTTTGGCGGAATTCCAAAAATTCTGAAAAGTTTAATTCCAAAGGAATTTGAAAATTCCACACATCACTAGTCTGTCTAGGTTTTGTGATCTTTGTTTAGTATGTTGCCTTGTTCCGGTTCCCATATGTATAGTTTGCATAAGGAGGAAGCATTTTGCTCCTCACTGTATACTGAATGTTTCTTTAAACAGTGTGTCTTCAAAGTTGAAATACTGTCATTCCTTTTAACAATTATTTTAGCTAGGCTGCTGAGAAAGTGAGTTGGCGAGAGATTTCTAGGGTTCTCTGTGAGCATGCTCTTATAAGGGCCCTTAGGTCTCATGTGTACAAATATCAGACATCAAGAGAACATAACCAAATTTCCTTTTGCCAATTAAATCCCATGTTAGAGTTGAATTCTTTAGTTGTCTCTACCTTTGATTTGTTTGGAAACCTGCTCCACCAATGGATTACTATGATAATTAAAATATCCTGCCACTGGTTTGAATACGGAACTAATACCAGACACAGTCAATCTCCGGGGGTTTTCATCTTTATGGATCATTGGTATGACATAGAACATGGGCATGAGCGGATTCTTTTTTATTAAGTGGCACCCCTCCCACAAATTGATTCAACTTATATCTACTCTCAAGTCAACAAAGTACAGTTTCATTTTCTTTGTCCTGTACTGAATCCAATTACATTTTTACAAGGTTATTTTTATTGCTAAGTTGTCTGATGCACTCCATACAATACAAGGGCCCAGATATTCAAACTGCGCCAGGCTGTGGTGCAAGCTTGGGCGCAGTGCAACTTGGCTGCGCAGGGGTGTGGACTGGGCGATATTCAACGGAGCTGTGCCATGGCACAGCATAGTTGAATATTGCACCCTGGCCACCCGCAGTGTGCATGGCGCAGTGGCACTGTGCCAGCGCAAGTGGCCAGAGTGGAGCATGGGGATGTGCTAGTGCAAGTTCCATTGCGCTATGCACAGCAACTGCGATATTCAAAACTTGGCATGCAAATGGGGCCATAATGTATGCAATTCACAAATGGGGCCATTTGCATGTCATTATGGCTCCATTTGCATGCAGATGCGCTGATCCCCGATGACTTGCACCTGGCGCCCTGCCAGGCAGCAGCCATTGGGAACCAACACCCCCTGCAGCCGGCAATGTGCTCCACAGCCTGATCACGAGCTGAAGTAAAATGTAGTACACTCCAATATCCCTGGTGGTCCAGTGGACTGCTATCTGCCAGATCGCAGGCATTTGTAATAAATAAAGATCCCCAAACTCCCTGGTGGTCCAGTGGACCGCTGTCTGCCCGATCGCGGGCATTTGTAATAAAAAATAAAAATATGTCCAATATCCCTGGTGGTCTAGTGGTAACCCGCCTCCCCACCCGCCCACTGAGCCCCACTGCCCCGCATCCCCCCCCTGTCAGCCAGCGGGCAGCAGCACCCCACCCGCCTACTGCCCCACTGCCCTCCGATTGACACCGCTGGTTGGGAGCAGCCCATTGGTCCATTAAAGTGAGCCATCAAGTACGCAGCCCATACCGCACTACACATTCCGGATATGTGAATGGGATCCATTCAAGTTCAAGTTCAAGGTTATTGCAGGAAAACTCCATTGAGCAAGCTCATTCACAAGAAGGTCCTGTGACATGTACACTTATAATGAACATACATAAATAAATAATTGATAAACAATAATATACATGTATGCATGTGATCATATAATACAAGCAAGATATTACATACGAGGACACCACATCGAATGACAATAGGTGGTGAGCAAACAAGTGGTACTAGTGATGAACATTTCTAGGTAGTATACTAACAATGGAAGACATATCTGGAATGTGTAGTACGGTATGGGCTGCATGCACATTGGCTCACGCTGTGGACCAATGGGCGTACTGCTTACCGGCCGGTGTCCGTCGTTGGCGGTGGGGCAGCAGGCGGGTGGTGCTACCGCCTCACCGGCTGACAGGGGAGCGGGCAGTGGAGCTAGTGGGCGGTGGGAGGGGTTACTGCTAGACCATCAGGGATATTGGACATATTTTATCTTTTATTACAAATGCCTGCGATTGGGCAGATAGCAGTCCACTGGACCACCAGGGATATTTGACAGACTTCTGCATTTTTTTTACAAATGCCTGTGATCGGGCATGGGGGGGCGCTGCCAGGTGCAGCCGGAGCTCGGGTGGCCACCGACAGGTGGCAGCTGCTGTGTTGCACCCTGCAATGAGGCAGCTCAGCTGTGGGTGGCCATTCCTTGTTCCTTTTTTTTTTTTGGATCAACTTTGTGCTGGCGCAGGTAGGGGTTGTGCATGCATGGCACTGCACATCCCGGGCTGAATATTGGGCTGTGCAGGGTATGCATGGGCACGCCTTCCCCACCTGCGCCTGCATACATTACTGATGTGCTCCCGTGCATCGGGATTTGTGCTGTGCTCTTTTCCTTTTGAATATCATGCTGGGGTGTATCAGTTGTTTGCACATGGAACAACACCGTTGCACCATGTCCAACCCTTTTGAATATATGAGCCAAAATGTAGTCCATAACCACTATAGTCACCACTTTGCCTGCTTGCCTAATAATAATGATGTCCCTGTCCTGTTCTAGCTCCTTTAAAGCTTGAAATTTTGTTGTTAATAAATTATTACTATATTTGTTATTGTGTTCCCCTTTCTTCTTTTGCTTAATAAATTCTTTAATGTCCTTTTCAATGTATCTGGTGTATATCCTGAGCTTCCCTCTATGCAGTTCCTCTGGTTTCTCCAGGTGTAAACCATGTCTTCACTGTAATCACTACAATCTCTTTATAATTCTCTGATCTTATACTGCTTGTTTTCCTCCAGACCTTTAGACCGCAATCTATTCTATTATTTTTCTGTATTTTTGAACTTGATCTTAGGCTTAAGCTCATCATTCAATGTATTAATGTATGTGTTATTATTCCTTTCCTCTAGGCATACCTAGAGATCACACAAACACTGTAGCACTAATGTGCTACCTTTCTGGATTTGTATCCATTGCTGCAGAAGCACAGGCCATACAGGGACTTATACTTCTGCAGCCACAACTATGTGTGCATTCATTACAGCATGCATGAGTACCTGTGGCTGTGGGGCCTGCACTTCTGCAGACAGAAGTACTGTTGCAATTTTGGTGCCATGGATTTCTATATGCAGCTGCAGAAGTTCAGGCACCACAATGATCTACACATCTGCAAACAGAAGTCAGAGTATATGACTTACATCTGTAAGTGCTGAGGGGCAGGCCCCTTCTGTAGACAAAAATAATGTTACAATTGAGATCTCATAGATTTTGTGGATCCTGTGCTTCTGCAGTTAGAAGTCGATGCACCCCTTCAGGTCAATACCCGGACAGCAAAACACGAAAAAGGACCACTATGGTGACAGTCACGGTAATGGTCCTTTTCCATGCTTCACTTTCCCCCATGTTCTGCCCCCTCCGTGGACCAACTCCTAAAGTCTGGGAGGTGTGGGAGGCACATCCCCCCACATAGGAGGTGTGGGTGGCACAGCCCCCCACAGAAAACACTGGGGGATTGGGCAGCAAAATACCTGCATCGGTATTGTGCCATCACTGTGAGGGAGGTCAGCATTTTCACTGTCAACCTCCCTTGGTACTTCTGTTAGAAGGCAGTGTGTACTGTATGTCTTACACCTGCAGCTGCAAAACTGTGTGTATGATTTATAGTGTGCGTGAGTACCTGTGACTAAAGAAGTATTGGCTCCATGGGAGCCAATTAGACATTCCTGTGATTCTGTGGACAAAATAATTCTTGTAATTTGGGTATTGTGTATTTGTATATGCAACAACAGGGGCCTGTGCTTTTGCACACTTAAGTAGTGTTGGGATTTGACAATTGTGGATTTCTAGTATTGTGGATTTCCATCTGCAGCCAGAAGTGAGCATGTGTCCTGCAGTGTGCATACCACAGAAACAAATCCACAATGGTAGTACATCAGTGATTCTGTATGTCTGTCATCTTGAAACAGTTGTACTGTATGTTGTTTGTCTTACTTGATTACAGCTATCTGTGGTTGCATGTGCTTTTTTTTCCTTTTGCTGCTTTGAGGAGATGGGAGTCATGGTTGGAAACCCTAATGCCACATTTCTCTACTTCTGTGGCATTAAGCTGAACTCTTACTGGTGCATTAATGCAATTTTTGCAATGAATAAATATACAGGTGTGGTAGCACCTGTATACTTAGGGATGAGCAAAGTGTTTAATGTTAAATCCAAATTTGGTACCTTAATAACTAGGATGAAATTCAACAAACTTGCATTAATGTTTGCTTGCATGGTCTGGGTAGCAAGTTCTTAACTAGTAGTAAAAAGCTTTATTTTTATATAGGAACAATGTTGGCATGTTACACACCGCTAGGCGATCCCATAAAACTTGGCAATCTTTGTGATGTCTGCTCATCCAGATGTTGAGATACGGAAATTTAAAAAGCCTTTAAAAAAGCACTTTTTTGCTCACCTGTAGAGCAAAAATTGTTTGGAAATAAAATTTTCAGGGAAGAAGGGGTTTGGCCCAAGGGCATGCCTTTCAAAGGTTCCATGAATGAATATCAATAGGTTCTCAAGCTTTAAGATTTTAGAATTAGGCATCTAAGCATGCTCAGTAGGGGTTTCAGGATTAGTGGTGCAAATAAAGAATTTGTTCATGAGCCAATTTTTTTTCATGAGAAAATGTTTTTATGAACATACGAATATATGAATTAGCCAGCACAATTAGGCCTTCTGGTCTATCAAGTCTGCTCATTGTGAGAGGTTTTCAGCTCAGCTTAGGCTGATGTCCCTGCTCCCCCCTCCTCAATGATTTCATGCTTTTCCTCCTCCCCTCCCATGATCTTAATCTTTCCTCTATATCTACCCCAGCCCCTCTTGAAGCTACCCACTGTCTTCACTGAGATCACCTCTTCTGACAGTCCATTCCACTTGATCACTACTCTTTCTGTGAATAAGTGTCTCCTAACATCCATCCTAAACACTCCCCATTCAGCTTAAGGCTGTGCCCCCCTCATAGTTTACTTCAACTTTCCTTGAATAGTCCCTCCTTGTTCACCGCTGTGAACTATTTCAAGTACTTGAAGGTTTCAGTCTTATTTCCCCTCTCCCTTCTGTCCTCCAGAGGGTACATGTTCTAGGCCCCCAGTCTCTCCTCATTTGATCTATCCTTCTGCCTCAGAGTCATCTTCACAACTCTCCTCTGGACCATCACCATCAGGTTGATATCTTTTCCTAAGGTGATGTTAGAGAACTGCACCACATACTCCAGATGCGGCCTTGCCAGTGACCTGTACAAGGGAAGAACCAACTCCTGTCACCTACTGCTGATCCTCCTGGTTATGCAGTCCAGTATACTATTTGCTTTCATTCACTAGATATAAGCATTCCCAGATCTCTCTCCTCCACTGTGGGAGTTACCTGGACCCCTCCCAGGTAGTTCTCTGTCCTTGGTTTTTTGGCTCCAGTGTGCATGATCTTGCACTCATTGGTGTTGAAGCCCAGTTGCCAGATCCCTGACCACCATTTATGTCTTCTAAGGTCATCCTTAAGGTCCTGTATCCTCTTTGATGAATCCACCTTCCCACACAGCTTGTTGTCATCTGCAAACAGATTCATTTTTCCCTTGATACCATCCCAAATATCACTAATGAAAATGTTGAACAGCACTGGCCAAAGCACTGAGCACTGTGGGACATCACTTGTGACCACCCTGGTACTAGACAACTCTCCTTCACTTATAACCTTTTGTGACCTGTTCCCCAACCAATTTTCCAGCCACCTAACCAACTTTGCTCCTACTCTGAGGTCTGCCAATTTCCTGATCAGTCTCGTGTGGTACAGACTCAAAGGCCTTGCTGAAATCCAGGTACAGGATGTCCACTGCTTTGTCTCTGTCCATCATTTTGGTTACCCAAAGAAGTCGATCAGATTAATCTGACAAGACCTCCCTCTCATAAAACCATGCTGGCTTGCATCCTGGAGGAAAAATTCCTCCAGGTGCTCTATCATTGTTTCTTTCAGTATAGTTGCCATATGCTTGCACACTATCGGAGTGAGACTGACCAGTCTGTAGTTCCCTGGATCATGCCTGGCACATCTCTTGTGGAAGGGCACCACATGTGCCATTCTCCAGTCCTGCAGTACCACACTCGGCTCCAGTGAACTACTGAATAGGTCCACTAGTAGCTCCACAAACTCCACTGCCAGTTCCTTCACCACCCTAGGGTGTTCTCCATCCATGCCAGATGATTTGTCTGTCCTCAAAGCTAGCAGTCCTCTTTTCACTCTTTACCCTTCCTTTGTTACATCTGTCCCCCGTCCCACTTCTGGTCCCCTTTCTCCCCTATCGCCACTGGTTCTCCCCCTTCTCTGCTGCTTTCAGAAATTGCAAACTAAGGTATTTGTCCATTTCTTCATCCCAACTGGGTGGTCTGTAAACCACCCCCAACCTCACCTTCCTCCCCCTACTTGTCTGTAGTTGGACCCAGATTGATTCTGCCCTCTGTTCTTCTCATTCCTATCTTGTGCTTGTTATTCCTTCCCTAATGAATACTGCCACTCCTTCTCCTTTGCCTACTGCTCTGTCTCTCTTGGAAAGCCTATACCCGGGAATGAAGAGGTCCCAGTCACAGTTAGGTGTGGCCTAATTCTCAGTGATTGTCGCAATATCTACCTTCCCTTCTACAACTAGTGCTTTCAGGTCATTCATCTTGTTTCCTAGATTATGTGCATTCAGAGACACTACATTCCAATGTCTGATCCCCAACTGTTGCCACCACTTTCTACTTCTACTTTGTCTGTGTATGCCTTCCCTTCCCCCATTTCCAATATGCCCTACTCCTCCTTTTCCCTGCTATCCCCCTCTACTGATATGGTGGAGGTCCATTTATGTCTACCTCCCCTGGAAATTTGGCCATTAAGCCCACCTGCCCCACTTTAGTAGTTTAAATGTAACTTTTTGGTGATGTGCCACCTCAGTTTGTCCCTTATTACCCTTGTTTCCTCCCTGTTGAGGTGCAGTCTGTCAGGTGCATAGCGAGTTTTATCTGACCACATCTCCCCTATCTCTTATTAAGTGAAACACCTCCTCTTTGTACCAATCCTTCAGCCATGTGTTGAACTCCTGTATCCTAGCTTTCCTTACTGTGCTAGCTCTTGGCACTGGAATCACCTCTAAGAATGCCAGTGAACTTGCCACCTCCCTGCAGATCACTCCAACTTCCTGAATTGAGCTTTTACCACCTCTACCTCCTCTCCCACTAGGTCGTTGGTGCCTAGGTGATATATTATGCTTGTTTCCCTCCTTTTTCCATTTCACCACTTCCCCTATTTTTGGACCCACCCTCACTACTGTCATCCATCCTGGCATACACACTGCTTTCATTTTGGCATCCTTGATCCCCTTCTTTCCTCAGTGGATGCCCTTAATCATAGAGTCCCCAATGATTGTCAGTGTGCCTCCCTCCTCTGCCATGTTCCCCTCCCTACTGACCCTTACTACTGTAGAACATGTCTTCTCACTATCCTCATCCTTTACATTGCTTTGACCCACTCTCACTGTCTCCCTTTTTCATCTCAACTGTTCCTTCCTTTCCCTCTGAACCCCTTCCATCTCCATGGTTGTGCTTAACTCCACTATATCCTGTCACCTTATAAACCTAGCCTTTTTAACCTTTTTTTATCCCCTCTACCAGGTTTGCTTTTTTGCCCTGTCTCCCATGACTTCCCTGCATTGTCTCAATCCTCTTCTTATGTCCCTCTGCAATTGCATTCCTCCCCTCACCTTCCAACTCACCTCCTATTTCCCCTATCCCCATTGCAGACAGGGGGCTATATATGTTTGATAAGAGCACTCCCTTTTTGCAACTTGAGCTACCAAAACTTCCCCTTACCACCTGCCACTCACCCTCCCTGGGCACCCTGGCCCTCTGAGGAAGGGATACCCCTGAGTAAGTGGGAGTCCCTGCCAGATCTGTCCCCATGGGCTCCTCCCCCATCTCCCTCCCCACTGCCTTGCTGTTTCAGCCCACCACTCCCTTCACCTCAGCTCTCATCTGAGCTGCATTATGTCTGCCCTTAACTGTCTAATGCTCCTACATACTGGACAGATCCTATATTCCAAATTGTTCCCAGAAAGACTACTGCCCTGAAGTTATTGCAGCACTCCACTCTCCCTGCTCCTTCCTGTGGTCTGCGCATTCTCCTTTCTCCCCACATTCTTTTGGCCCTGTTCCCTCCTCCTTTTGAATGTTTCACTGTTCCTTGTTTTTCTTATTTTTCCTGTGAATCACCCTTCCCACTTGTTGCTGGTTCTCTTTTGGATTATTGCTAATTCACTGATCCTAGATTGGGTTTTGCTGCTATTTCATTACTCTGTTTGATAATGCAACCATATATTTGACCCACAGTATGGTACTCCTACCATCCCCTTGCCTATCCTTATGTGTACTCACCTTCCTTGCCTTGCCCAGCATGGTCTGTGGCCTGTGGTCCTCCCTGTGGATGCCCTGCCTGTGTCCCCAGACACCAGTTAGTCTCAGATCCCACACTCCTGCTTTGTGGCACTTACACTTTGGGTCACCCACACAAGGGGTCACTTGGCCACCTGGATAATCTGTAGGGACTGTAGCCCCCATTGGCAGGCTTGTGCTAAGTGGTCTCTGGTGTTCCTGTTGGAGTCCCTCTCTCACTCTGCCTCTAGCAGCATCCCCCTCCTCCCTAAGAGCCCCAAGTACACAAAATTCAACACATATAACCACTATGCCCCTCACAGTAGCAAATGCTTACAGTAAGAAAAAGAAAGTGGTCAAGCACTTCCCTGTGCATCTTCCAATCCCCCAGCTCTCCATTAAGTGGAGGTTTTCATCTGAGGTCAGACAACAAATGTGGAACCCTTAAATGGCACTCACTACAGCCACCCTATTGGCAGATTTGTGCCACACGGTCTCCGACAATCATGTTGGAGTCCCTTCCTCACCCTTCATCTTGTGGCATCTCCCCTCCTCCATGAGAGCCCCCAGTACAAAAACTTCAACACATATAACCCCCCACACACAGTAGCAAATGCTTACAGTAAAAAAAGAAAGCAGTCAAGTAGTCCCTGTGCAGCCACCAATCCCACAGTGCCCTGCTCAGTGGTAATTTTCACCTGAGGTTGGACTCCTAATGTGGTGTCCTTAAATGGCACTGAATACAGCTACTCTATTGGCAGACTTATGCCAAGTCATCTCTGGCATCCCTGTTGGAGTCCCACCGTCGTCCTCCCTCTAGCGATCCCCCTCATCCTTTACAGCCCCCACTACACAGAATTCAACACATATAGCCCCATGCAGTAGCAAATGCTCACATTTTAAAAAAAGAAAGCAGTCAGGCACTTCCTCTGATCCTCAAGAGCTCTGATTGGTGGTAGTTCTTACCTGCAGTTTTATGTTTTTGAGAAAAATGCTACAATTGGTATTTGAGCCTTAATGATTTTGGTGCCATTAGCAACATTGCATGAAATTTTGCATGCACGGTCAGGGTGAGAAGTTCTTATAATTTGGCATGTTTGGTGATGGCTGCTTGTCTGGATTCTGAGATCCAAGGAGAATAGAAATGAGAAAGAAAAACTTTTTGTTTAACTTTTTTTGTTTACGTCTAGAGTAAAAAAAGGTTTGGAATTCTGCTCTAAAATTGTCAGCATAGCAGCAGCTCAGTCCAAAGAGGTGTCCCTCAAAGATTTTATAAACAAATATTAATTGGTTCTTGAGTTAAAAGGTTTTAAACATTTGTTTCTGATAATGAGTTAAGTAGGCACTTTAATGTTAAGCTTTGATTTTTGCACCTAAATAATTTTGGCAGCACTGGAAAAATTGTATAAAATTTGCATGAGCTGTCTGGTTACTAAGTTTTTAAGACTTGGAACGTTTGTGACTGCCACTCATCCAGAGTCTGAGACCCAAAAATTTAAAAAGCATTTAACAATTCAATTGTTTGCTGACTATTTGCTCACCTGTGAAACAAAATTGGTTTGCAAGTTTTGTTTTGAGATTGTCAGGGTAGAAGCAGCTCAGTCCACAGATGTAACTTTCAAAGGTTTTGTGAAAATGTATCAGTTAGTTCTTCAGTTATAAGGTTTTAAAATGCTCACTATGGTTCTCAGTATAGCTTTCTGGTGGGAAGAAAGAATTTATATTTACAAACTGATTTTCATTTTGCAAAAATAATTTTTTTATGTTTGTGAGAAAAATTTGGGTCATGAGAAATTGTCATCTTGCTTTTTCTTTGGGACAAAATAATTTTCTAGAAATACATAAACATTTTGCCCTTTGGAAAAATAAACACCTGAACCTGGGTAAAAAATACCCATTTCATTAAATTCTGGGGTTTGATGAAACACTGCACAGAAATATGTTTTCTGGGTACACCAACAACCTTAGATCACAAGCTAAGTGAGGGTTGCAATTCTTGTGCAATGAACAGAGAATTCTTTTTCATAAAAATATTCAAACAAATGTCATGAACAAAGAATTTTTTGTTTGCAGCATTCTTTGTGAGAAAGTGCAAGCAAAGATTCTAGCACACAAAGAATTCTGTGTCTGCAACATTAAAAAAATGTGCGAACAAATAAGTCTTTGTTTGCAACATAAAAAAAATTGAACTTTTTACCCAAAATCAACTGTTAGTCACAGCGGCCATTTTTTTTCTCCAAATTTTTAACAGTTTTATTATTTAATGCCCTTAGGTGAACACATTGGGTGAAAATTGTCACTTCAACCTCAAAATGTGTTTTTATGTTGTAGCATCATAAAAAAGTATTTTAAAGGTCAGATTGCAAGTCCATCACTCCTGTGGATGTCACAGAGGCTTAAAATATGAGTTCTGAAAATTTGGGAAATAAATGTTGAAAGACGTGATGTGCATTGTGGTACACTTCTGCTGATATGCACATAATGCTGGACTACAGGATTGTCATAAGAACTGAAGAACCATATGCAAATTCTGAAGACACGTGTAATGATATAGTAAGGGATTGGCATGGGGACCAAAGTCCACCACGCAAATTATTTATGAATAGAATGGCCCATGCATACATTAAGTTAACATACTGTAAATTATTTTTTTATTTATTTCACATCTCAGATTAATACCTGTGCGCAAAGAGGCTGTTTTACAAAGGCACCAAGTCAAAGTGGTATAAAGACAAATTTAGTACAGAAAACAGGTCAAAATACAAGAAACAGTGTGACAGGTGAGATGAACACAAGATAGTAGTTACTGGAAAAGGTTAACCGTGGCTAAGAAAGTACTGTACATAGTAATTGATGAACAATTTTAAAAGGTACCTTATCTAATAATGATAAAAAATGCTTGTTGACCATGTGGTCATGTCAGGGTAGTTTTAATAGCAACCTGGAGATAGAATTAGCTTCCTCATTAGGGCACTGTTTGGGGTACAAGAGAAAGAAGAAAGAGGGAGGGAGGAGTTATGGAGTGTAAGATAGGTTTGAGGTAGAGGACAAACAGTTTTTTTGAAATGAGAAAAGAAAGAGAGAGGTAGTGGCTGGTGCAGAGTGAGAGAAGGAAGTAATCAAGGCAAACATAACAAAAGTTAGCAGCAAGAATGTTCCTGGAGAGAAACCAGGAGAGGGGAAAGGTGGAGTTACAGTATTGAGGAAACAAATTGGCAGGGATGTATGTAAGGCTGTTGTATGGTATTGGCGTGGGGGCTGTACACAAATCACACACCCACATAATGCATCAGCAGGGCTGCACTTGTGCACCTAGAAATGGGTTGTACATTGATTATTGTGCATTTCTATCTGCTTCTGGAATTAGATGCAGCTGTGTATGTCTTGCACTGTGCATGTTTATCTGCCCTGCAGAAGCGCTGGTCCAGCAGTGGTCTGCACTGCTGCAGACAGAAATAGTGTTTAATTTGAGCATTGTGGATTTACAGTATATGTGCAGACAGAAGTGGGTGTGTATGTCTTACACTGTGCATTTGTATCTGTGGCTCCAGAAGTGCTGGTCTTGCAGGGGTATTTGCTTTGCAGACAGAAGTAGTGTTGTAATTTGGTTATTGCAGATGTGTGTCTGCAGTTGCAGAAGCTCAGGCCATGCAGAGGCCTGTGCTTTGGCAGCAGAAAGTTGGTGAATAAGTCTTGTATTGTGCATGTGTATCTGTGGCTACAGAAGCATTGACTCCTGCAGACAGAAGAAGTGCTGTAATTTGAATATTGTTGATTTGTATCGGCAGCCAGAAGTGGGTGTGGCTGTAGATGTGCTGGACTCTCAAGGGCCTGAACTTCTATACACATAATTAGCGTTGTGATTTGAGTATTATGGGTTTATGTCTTGCAGCGCAGATGTGCATCTGAGGTTGCAGAAGTGCTGAATCCTGATGATGGATGCCTTCTGCGCCATCTGGAAACATTTGTATGTAGTTTGTTTTACTTGATGATGGCTTTCTGTGGTTGCCTGTGTCATTTTGCTCTGTTGCTGCTGCTTGGAGGGCGATGAGTTAGGGTTGGAAACCCTTGCACCATATGTCCCTACTTTTGTAGTGTTAAGTTGAGACCAAACTAATGCATTAATGCAGTTTTTTGCAAAACAAAAAAAATTTTTATGTAATAAATATCTGTCTGTCTGACTGCCTGCCTGTCTGCCTGTCTGTCTGTCTGTCTCTCTCTCTCCTTAAATATATATATATATATATAATCAATCCTTATATGTGTGGTCACACCTGTATATAAGAGTTGAGTGGTCACACCTCTATATGACAATTGTGTAAACCCTTTAATGTTAAGCCTTATTTGTGCACCTTAATAACTCTGCCATTGTTCGACTAATTTACTGGATGGCATGGAGGTAGGGGCATGCAAAAAAATTGCATCGGTGGAATTTCAGTGAAAGAAGGATTTTTTGCTTCTGCAAAAGTTCAGAAATCATTTCACCAACTTTTGCAGAAATTCCACCAAAAACTGTAGAATAAATTTAAGAAATGCAGGTTAATGTATTAAACTGCAGGAAAACACTCTGCAGAACTGATCACGGTCAGTGTTCAGTTCTGCGGCTTCTGTATTAAACTGCAGGGAAAAAACCTGCAGAAGTAATGCAAACCATGAATAATTACATGATATACAGTGAAACACTAAGCAAGAGACTTTATTTCTGCATATCATGCAAAACATCAGCAGTTTGTAATTAAATGCAGAAGTACTAGGCAGAAATCCACAGCTATTTGATGAAAGTTTGGAATTCTGCCACAGACGAAAGAGTGGAAAATTCCACAAAATTTTCGAAATTTTGTGGAACTTCCACAAAGCCGGAAATCCGTAATTTAGCCCATCCCTACATCTAATCATATCAAATCAAAATTTATCTCTAATGCACTTTTCAAAATATCAAAGTGCAGATGCATAACTAAATGACATCCAACATAATAAATACAAACATAAAAACAATTTTAAATGCAGCAGGAGACTTATTCAAAGGCTAATTCAAATAAATAACTCTTCAGAGATGCCTTGAATGACTCTGTGGACAGGCACTCTCTAATCCAATGAGGTAGAGAATGCCACAGGTTTGAGGCCATGAAAGAAAAAGCTCTGGCCCCAGATGACTGAAGACGAACCCTGGGAATCTCTAGCAATCCCTCATCAATGGAGTGGAGTGGGCGGAGAGGGTGGTAGGGTTGAAGGAGATCTTGCATGTAGCCTGGTCCCTGACCATGTAAGGCCTTATAGGTCAGCAACGCAACCTTGAAGGTGATTCTCCATTGCACTGGTAGCCAGTACAGTTCATGCAGCACAGGTGTGATATGGCAAGTTCTTGGTAACCTAGTCAGCAACCTGGCTGCAGCGTTTTGCACCAGCTCCAGGTGACGGAGATCCACTCCAGCAACCCTAGATATAGAACATTACAGTAATCAAGACACGAAGAAACAAAGGCGTAGACCAGCACAGGAAGGTCATCATGTGGAACAAGGTGTTTTATCTGGGCTGTATTCCTTAGATGGTAAAAGAAGACTTAACAACAGCTGACACCTATGTCTTCAGCGTCAGCTCGCTGTCCAGAATTATGATCACATTCCGCACCTGTTCAGAATGTCTCAACTGGCTACTCCCTAACACAAGGACAGAGGGAAACCCAGGAGTCAACTTCTATGCAGGATGACCCAGGTCCACCACCAACACCTCAGTCTTGTCCAGATTCAGTCTTAATGAGTTAGCACTCATCCAGTCCTGAATCTCAGCCAGGCAGTTGTTAAAGACCAATAATGAGTCATTCTGTTCGGGTACAAAGGACGTATAGAGCTGAGTATCATCTGTATAGCAGTGAAAACTTAGCCCAAATTGCCTTATACTGTCTCCTGACAGCAGCATATACATCATGAACAACATGGGGGAAAGCACAAAACCCTGCGTCACCCCACAGGGAAGAACAAATGGAGCAGAGGAAAAAATTCCTGATACTACCCTCTGAGTTCTGCCCATGAGGAAAGAATGGAACCATCTGAGGACTGTCCCTGACAGACCACAGAGCAGCCGCAGGCATTCTAGCAACATCCCATGGTCCACGGTGTCAAATACTGCAGTGAGTTCAAGGAGAACCAAGATCGAATGGCTTCTCTGATCTTTTGCTATTAGGAGATCATTCAGTCCCCAAACCAATGCCGTCTCGGTACTATGCCTCTTCCTGAAACCAGACTGGAGAGGATCATACACTTCATGGGTGGTAAGAGTTATTGAGCTGTAACACCACTACTTTCTCAATAACCTTGCCCAAAAAGGGCAGGTAAGAGATTGGTCTGTAGTTAGCAAGACAGTCTGGGTCAAGGGAAGATTTCTTCAAAAGGGGTGTCATGATAGCTTATTTTAGGGATTCTGGGAACACTCCTTGGTCCAAAGAGCACAAGACTATCTTGACAAGGACTGGTCCGATCGCATCCATGCACCCCACAAGGAGGCACGTGGGACCAGGATCCAAACAACAGCAAGTCGGTCGCAAGTCCTAGAAAATCTTCATGATATCCATGATCGCTGGCTGGTCAAAACCCGTCCAGTCAGACCAAGGGCCTGTAACCTCGCATTGATCACTGCCACACTCATTAGAATGCGTATTGCAGATCTCCAACCTGATTGATGACACCTTATCATCAAAGAACTGAACAAACTCATCACATTCTATTTGTGAAAAAGCTCTCCAACCCCGCAGACAGGCTGGATTGCACAGTCAGTCCATGGTCTGGAAAAACTGAGCTGATCGATCTCTTGATGCAGCTATCTCACTGGACAGGAACTCTGCCTTCTTACAGGAGATTTCTGATTGATAATCTACATAATGGGCCACCAATCTAAGTCTGTCATCTTCCAGGATGGATTTCTGCCAGCAGCGTTCTGATCTTCGACCCACTCTCCTCAGCTCTCTCAATGTCCCATCAAACCAAGGGGATTGAGAGCAGAGAGATAGGGGAGAACACAGACAGAAGTTATGGAATCCAGAGCCCTCAGCACCATATTATTATAGTGCACTACTAAGGCATCTGGTTCTATGCACTCTATAGGCCAATTCAATAGGTTCAGCACTGCCATCAGACCCTCAGGGGTAACTCCCCTCAAAGGGTGGTACTAGACCATATCCAAAGGGACTGGTCTCATGGGGGGGCACAAAATTGAACCTTATGGAGTGTTGGTCAGACCACCCAACTGGTTCCACCACCAGTTCCGTGATCTCCATCCCCAGGGTGAATACCAGATCCAGAGAGTGACCCTGAATATGGGTAGCAGCGATAACAGCCTGTGTAAAGCCCAATGAAATCATCAATCAGAGGAAGTTTTGACCAAAATGCGAGAGTTCATCGTCGACCCAGGCACTGAAGTCCCCAGGACCAACCACCTGGAGGGCTCCAACACCAGGTCGACAATGAAGTCTGCAACTTCCTGCAGAAAAACTTTCTTGTCACTGGGTGGATGGTAGATGAGTAAGATTCTGCTGCCAACACCTGCTCCCATGATACACTCAAAGGGTCTAGGCGGTCACCACTGGAACCTCTACAAGGCCCAATTCTGATTTGAAACAAATAACAACCTCCCCCCTTTGATCCAATCTCAGGCGATGTATTACCGAGCACCTGGCTGGAACAGCTGACTCCAATATGGGACCAGCATTCTTGTCAAGCTAAGTCTCAGTAATGCAAGTCAGGTCAGATGACTCAACAAGATCAGCAATAATTGCTGTCTTGTTTTTTATAGACCTGGCATTGCATAACACCATCCAGATTGGATGAGAGGCCTTGGAGGAGCGGGCTACTTGTCCACTATCAGTGGAGCCCTTGGGTATGGGAACCAGGCATCACACACCCCTATCCTGGACCCATTTTGCCCCAGGGCATCACCCTGATCTCACCACCCTTATTCACCCACTCTGCTCCCCCCAACCGAAGATCTCCCCTTCCCCCCCGCCTCCTCTGTGCAATCCCCAAGGTACAACAGCGCCTATATACCTTGGGTTGCAATGGGAGGCTGTAAAAGGGGTGCAGGTCCCTCAGCCTAGAGGGGGAGTAGTGCCTGCCCACAGAAGCTCAGTCCCAGCACATGCTGCCTAATATTTAAAAACTACTGTTAATCAACAAATTTGATTAACACTATCAAAGCCACTTAACTTATTTAAAATAACTTATATGACAAGCATCTAACAAAAACAGTAATGAACTATTTTAAAACTAAATTAAACCAAACCCCTCCCCACCTCTCACGTAACAAAGGAGAGTGCTTAACAAAAAAACAAAATAAAACAACTGTCCATTTCCCTTCAGGCAGATTTTGGATCCTCAAAGAAAGTTCAATAGTCATAAGCATAAAATTGTAAAGAAATACTAAACCTGGAACCCCTATGGTCCTCACACCACCAAAGGGGATCAAATTAAGGAAAAAGTAAACAGTTTTAAATATAAACGCAAAAAGCATCTGACCGTAGTTTGTAGAAAAGGGGTCCAAGCAGAAGAAGTCCGCCTCGATGATCCGGTAGCTCTGGGGCCAGGAGAAACCCCCAATAAATTCCTCTGGGCGGACAAATACAGATCCATGGCCATTGCTACCAGTCCTCCCTCTGGGCTCACTCTCCAGCAATCCCTGGGGAGGGATCCTAATGGACACTGGGCTACACCATCAACTACTTGGCAGAATAAGACCAGGACCCCCACATAGCCACACACCACAAACAGCCCACCTCTGGGATCAAGGCCTACACTCCAGCACCAAATGTAAAGCTGTATTCCAAATATCTGCAATTCTTAAGCACAAACACAAACCACCATTCAGAAAATTTGCAAAGTTAAATCCATATAGCCAGTAGTCCAAGAGTTAAATTCAGTCGGACATGGAAATCCAAGTCATCCACACAAAAAGATTAATACCAGTTCCCCGAGGTGGTGACTATTCCCAGTATCCTTGCCAGTATTCTTGCAACCACATTCTAATAGCCAGCCAACATTCCACACAGTCCATTCAATCTCTGACAAGCAGCAGCCTGTCTCTGCAGAAGTTTTTTGAAGAGGAGGCAGCGACCAGTTCAACCAACCACCAAAAAATGGTAACGGATCAGCACAAACCAACCTCAATATGTGCTGTAAAGTGTGAGGAGCAAGTACCATGACTCCACTCGAGCATATAATACACTCAACTGCTGCAGTTTTGCTCATGGTCTCCAGCAAATAAACTGAGATGCAGGCAGGCAGGAAACTGTCCCCCGAGGCAGACGAGACCACAAAACATAAATCTATACACACTAAATAAACTATATAAACATGTAAAATAAATCAAATTACAATGCTAAAAGCGCTTAAGCTGTACTAGTGGCTGAGGCTCGCCCAGCGTGGTGGCCATCGGGCAGATAGGGTACAGAGATGAAGACAATGTCAGGATCTCTGGATCCTGAATATTTTGTATGAATCAATTCACCAGGCCAAAAGCTACAGAGGTGCAATAAATGTAAAAATTTCATGAATTAATACCTTTTCTGTGCACCAATAACTAAAGAACTGTGTGGATGTTTAAATTGAAACTTACAGGTTTCACAGAGGTTGCACCAAGATGTGTGTTTTTCTACTTTGTAGTTCTGCATTTGAGTCAGTTTTTAAAATATTCAACAAAAACAACCCATTTTTGTGTATGCTGAGTGAAAAAAGTCAACATTAAGATAACTGTAAAAAAAGAACACTTAAATATGTGTATGCATTTCTTGTAATTGTTGCCATTTGTGTAGTGGTCCATGCTTTGCACATCACCATACATGCATGAAGTTGCTGTGGGCAGCATTCATATTCTCTGTTGTGTGTCTGTGAAGTGGGGGGAGGCCACACCTCACCGTGCCAGTGTGTTACTACATGCACTGCCATGCAGTGTGTCCATTCTGCCTCCACACTTCTCCCCTGGTGTTTTGAATTATTTTTTTTTTACCTAAAAATCAGCAATGTGTGTGCGCTGATGATTCCCACCACCAGTATCGTTTTGACCCATTTCACTTTTGGCTTTCATATACAGTGGCGTCCCGCAGGATGAAACGCAATCCTGCAGCATTTTGCAGCACTCTGTAGAGTGTTGCAGAAGACCTACTGAATAAAGCAATGTAATTTCAATGGTAATTAGTCCCCTTTGTTATTCAGGAAAATGTGACACTGCCAGGATGAAGTGAATGCCACAGTTTCCTGCACGACAAAGTGGTCTAATTGCCATTGGAATTACTTTGCTTTATTCAGTAGATCTGCTGCAGCATACTGCAAAGTGAGTTCAAAGTGCATTTCATCCTGGGAGACACCACTGTATGTTAGTTAGTTACTGACACTAGGGTACCATGTAACAACTGCTCCCCCACCTTGGGAGTTTGCAACTTTTATTGGCATTAAATACTGTAGAGACACTGGGGTGCCCCATCCACAGTGTTTGACTTCCCTGACTGTGATAATAACATCCCCCAAGACCCATCCACCTGTCTTCCCACCCCTGGTGCCACCAAACACCATTCTGACATTGAGGTGCCCTGTCCCCAGTGCTGATCCCTAGATTCCAACTGTCTCATCCCTTATGATCTTCTTTTTCTTAATACATGTGAAATATTGCACCCCACCCTGAACCCAGCCCTCCATTCTGCACCACCAACCTACACCCCCCCAAACACACACCCCTCATTTACCTAAGGAAGCCCAAAGACGTAACCCTTTTCTGGAGTGGAGATCATCCTTCTGCTACCTTTGCTGATCAGGACCTGACTGAAAACTCTGTAAGAGCTGTTACTGTGTTTTGAACATTTGCTTGTAACTTGGCAATTTTGTAATACTGTTTCCACAAATTTTCCACATGTCTTTATTTGAACCCATCTCATGAACAAGTGAGGTGAGACTTTTCAAATTCTTCTGGAAAGGTGATTTCTCTGGCACTCCACAAAATTACCTTTTGGCCAGGACTTGAACATTGCATCCTACTGGATTCATGAGATGCAATCATAAGATGACTATATTTAAAATATGGAGTCAGGATATTAAAAAAC
Source organism: Neoceratodus forsteri (assembly GCA_016271365.2). Lineage (NCBI taxonomy): Eukaryota > Metazoa > Chordata > Ceratodontiformes > Ceratodontidae > Neoceratodus > Neoceratodus forsteri. The sequence continues at coordinate 572,773,240 of CM057454.1, read as the reverse complement.
AACAACGTTATGAAAGTAGATTGAAATTTGTCAATGTTTAGTCATAACTTTGGTAATGTTTTAATATTCTGACCCACAATTTTCAACATAACCATTTTTCACACCACCTCATGAATGTGACAGTGTGTCATTTTTCAAATTCTGGTGAAAACATGTTTTTGCACTTTTGGCACAAAATGACGTTTTCGACAGTATTTGATAAATGACACCTGTCATGTTCAGAAGGGGGTCATAAAAAGACTATGTTGAAAATTACAGGTCAAAATCTCATAAAACAACTAACTTATGAAGAAGCCTGTTTGGGGCTGCCTGTTGTAGTAGCAGATGTGTTCCTGCGCCGGTGACTCAAATTCATAGACAATCTCAGGGAGCAAGCTAGGTGGCTCAAGGCTGGGGGATGGTGCTGCTGCACTGCACCACTCTCAGCCTGGGGAGGGACATGCAACACCTTGTGTAGGGCTGGGGACCCTTCCCTCAATAGGGGTCAGTGCATCTGTATGTGTGTTTGTGAGTGTGAGTGTGTGTGTGTGTGTGTGTGTGTATCATGGTCTGCCAAGGCTATGCACTGCATTGGGAGAAGTGGGCAAGCATGGAAAATGGGGAAAAACAGCAGCTATCAGAAAGAAACTATGGTTACTGCAGGACACACACCATTGAGAGGCCCCTACTGCCGCCAACCACCTGCCACCATCTCCCACCAACCCAGGAACTTACCTGAGACCTTCAGTACATCCACAGATTCTCTCCATGGTGAAAGTAGGAGAGAGAGGGCCAACAGATCACCCCCAGATCTATCGGTCAGTATGGCAGTTTTGAGCCCTGTCAGTGGTGTGAGGCATATGACAGATGGTGTCTTCATCTACCTTGGTAGCGGTTGATAGACAGAGAAACATGGCCCCCCAGAAACATGGCCTCCCAGAAGAGAACAGACTCAGGGATGCTTAATCATCTCCCCCTACCCCATAATGGCCCCTGAGTGATTCAGTTAATTCTGGAAAAGGTCACTGGTATATTACCAGTATTCCCCTCTCTCACACAACCCACTTCTTTTTTAGAAAACCTCTGCAAAGATGTCACGTGATGTCACCGAGCCAAAAGCACCATGATTGCTTTGCTCCATGCCGCATTGCAATAATTTTTTTGCATATGTTCCTACCTCCTTCTTGCTCAATTCTGGTGTTTTTTGCCAACTGAACCCCTGAGACAGATGCCAAAACAGATGTGGAAAAAACACGGGGACACTGACTAAAAAGAAGTATAAACTTTTGGCCTCTCCCTCATCAACTGAAGATGTCCTGGGGCTGAATTTGGAGACGCAGGTAGAGCAATAATCAGACTCAAGTTTGGTCACCAGGGAGCTTATCAAGATAAAGACTTTCATGAGTGGCATCAGGTCAGATGTAAACCATGTAACAGTCCAAATTACTGCAGTAAGAGTCATGGTAGAAGCACTGGGCCACAGGATGGAGAGTGCAGTCACAATTGAGCCAGGTGGAGGATTGGGCCTGCCTGGCCAAAAGAAGATTGGGGCTGTCCGAGCAGGAGATCTGCTCCCTATGAGAGAAGATTGATGACCTGGAGGCAAGGTACTGGTGGAGCAACATCAGACTGTTTGGACTGCTCTAGAAATCTGAAGGAGGTGATGTGATAAAATTCCTACAGAGATATCTACTGGTTTGGCTTCAGTGGAACACGAGCACCTTCGTTGAGATTGAAAGAGCCCACAAAGTCCCTGTGGAGCCCCCTCCCCCAACAATGCCTCACTTCCCTGTCCAGTGGTCCTCAAATTATAAGATATTAGGATTGTGAGAGGATCCTGCATGATGCAAGAGTGCTAAAGGAAGTGTGGCACAAAGGAGCCCGAATTTTCTTTTATCAAGATTTTCCAAAGAGGGCTGTGGACTGCAGGAAATCTTTTAATGGTGTGAGGGATCAAGCTAGAAAACTGGGCATTAAATGCTTTTGCCTCCTCCAGCGACTCTGCAGATGACTGTTAACAAACGGTCCAAATGTTTCACAACTCCTGCAGAGGCAATGCAGTTTTTAATGGACAGAAACAATTTGCTTCTAGAAGGTTTATGGAGGTCTGCTAGGAGCAAATGGGCCACCCCTCTACCACAGCAGATGAATGATAATGAGACTCGACCAGCAGCTGTGAATGGAGGAGCTTCCCCAGCACATTCACACTTGAAGCCTACCAGAGGACATGAAGATGCTATGGACTGACATGGGGATCGTGGCAATGGACATTGTTTCCCCCTGACTATGGTGTAGCTGGTAAAGGGGGACTGGAGAGGAGGAAATGGGATTCCTCTGGAGAAGGGAGGATGTAAGGGGGGGAATGGGGTTCCTCTGGAAAAGGGTATCGCTATTTACTGATTAATGGGATATGGCATTTAGTGGTCTTTTTTTATTGGGGTAGTATCTACCCAGCCAAGGGGCCCCAGTTCTGGTATTTCTTCCCCCACCACCTATTCCCTAGTAAATCCTGCAAGCCTGCCACTGACTGTATATTTATGGACTTGGCTTGTGGGGAAGCTTTTCGAAGGTTGTGCAAGGAGGGAGCAAGATCCTAGCCACCAGTGTGTAATATATCTATGCGGCTCATCTTTCTTTTTATCTTTAGTACAGTAGCTACATTATTTCTGGTCTCCCCATCATGGCTGTTTGCTTTTAGAGCATGTGGTGTTATTGTCAGGTATGTGGTGACTTAACTGGGCTTTTAGAACTGTTGTTTTGTGCGTCTTTTTCTTTTTTTTACTTCTCAAAAGTCTCCAATGCAACAGAGCCCAGTTCCTGAAAATTATAAATTCTTATTCAGGGCAGGTTCAACTGCGGAACATTTTGGGGGTAGTGCGTTGAGAGACCCCTGATTATTAGCTAAACAGAATAGGGTTCGTTCTTTTTTTCAGCATAGCTCCTTAGGAATGGGAGGGTGAAATAGGAGGGGGGTTTAGTCAAGTGAAACCACTTTGTGTTTTTTTCTGAATAGATGATTGGAAGGGGGTGAGGGGGATATATGCTATGCAGTGTTGCATCCTGTGGGAGGGAGAATGTGACCAGATGAGTACCTGCAGGACACTGCTTTTAGATGGGACTCCTACTACTTTTTTCTTCGTTCATAGAGTTCATGGTTATTTTGGGAGGGATGTTGTTGTTACTGTGTTCTTTATAATGTCCTCTGCATAGTGTTATTTGTGTGTGGAATTTTGCTGCTGCTGGGAGGAGTTGGGGACAGGGGATAGGTTTAGGAGTTCATTTATAGATGAGTAAATCTTCAAACATGGTTTTGTCGTGGAACGTACAAGGTATCAATGGACCAGTTAAAAGAAAGAGAGTGTTTGCTCATATAAGAAAAATGAAGGGTCAGTTAATTTTTCTGCAGGAAACTCACTTGCTTAGCAACTTAAATCTAGTTGGAGGAGTCAGATTTATGCTGCTTCCTGTACCTCCAAAAAGCAAGGGGCCATGATCCTCATCCAGAAGGATGTTAACTGATTAACCAGACAAGTAGCAAAAGACCTCAGGGCACGTGAATCTTAGTGACTAGCCTCTTGGATGGCCACCCTTATACTTTGGGATCTGTGTATGGTCCTAATGAGGATATCGTCCCTTTGTTCATGCCTTCTCTCACATTCTCCATGACAAAGCAGAAGGGGCTTTGATTATAGGTGGATACATGAATGAAGTTCTGGATCCGGTCTGTGATTGCAGTGGATTTGTTCCTCAACCGGCCACACCGGACTCCAGAGCCTTATCAAGGCTTAGGGACGAACATGGGCTGGGTGACGTATGGCATCTTTGTAACCCTCAAGGCCATGACTACACCTCTTATTTAGTACTAAAGTACAAGGTTTTCTGCACACAAAGACCAAGACTGGGATGCCAAAAGTTAGTAGCAAAAAACGTACATTTATTTAAAATGCAACCAACAGTAATCTGTGCCTGACATGTTTCAGACAGTACGTCCTTTCTCAAAGGCTGAAACATCAAACTAAGACTCACATGATAAAGACAAAACCAGAATATGTGATACTGACAATGTTCTGTGACATCATTCATTGTAATGCTTAAAAAGCAATTAAATATACTTATGTCTTATGACTTTAATTAAAGACACATATTGGTGAAATGTATGAATAATAAACCCAAAACATTCATTAAAATGCCATGAGAAAACAGCTATAATATCTCAAATGCAAAAGAAAAGAGGAGAAAAAAAGGAGAGGAAAAAAAGGGAATGACATACTTAGTGGTGTATCAATCATATAGCTATATAGATATGATCTTGGCCTCCCAGGTGCTACTACAGGGTACCATTCAAGTGATCATGGAGCCCATTATTATATTTGACCACTCCCCTGTTTAACGGACTTTTTTGAATGATCAGTGTGAGGATTCATCCTCTCAATGGAGATGTAATATTAGCTTCTTGTCGGATTCATCCTTCCAGGAGTGACTTCGGGGAGGAGGTAAAGGTATACCTTGAGGGGAATTACATGGGCACCTCTTCCTCTCAGTGGGTCTGAGAATGCCTTAAGATATATATAAGGGGTAAATAGATTTTTTTATGCATCAGCCCATAAGAAATCAAAACAATAGAGAATACAGGACGTTGAATCTCTATTTAGAGATACTGGAAAAACAACTCAAGAGTGACCCACGAGACACAGTGTTGCAACCATGTATTATCAAGCTACATTTCCCCAGCTTAACTTGCTGAACACTCAGCAAGTTGAGCTGGGCCTGTCTAGAACAAAGCAGACCCATTGAGAGGGGGAGGGAAGGCTGGTCATCTCTTAGGCTGAAGAAAATGGAGTCATCAGGGACTATACCAGGGATTATGGAGAAGGGGAATTTGGTTTTAGACCCCAAGGGTATTAATGAAGCTTTCTATGAGTTTTATTGTCAATTGTATTCTACTAAGAGGGATGGGGAGGGGGAAGATTCTGATATTTGGGCTTTCTTAAATTCTGTAACTCTCCCTAAATTATCTGCATCCCACCAGGCAGCCATAGATACCCATATTACACCACTAGAGCTTAAGACAGTGATGGGGCAGTTGCAAAAGGGAGAAGAATCCAGGCCCAGATGGGTTCCCTATTGAGTTTTATAGGGTAGTGGGAGATCTGGTTAGCCAGTTTCTTGCTGCAGTCACAGCAACCACTTGGAAACAGGGGAAGCTTCCCTTATCTATGTATGGTGCTGTCATTTCAATGTTTCCCAAGAAGGATAAAAATCCTTATTATTGCAAGAGCTATCATTCAGTTTTGTTATTAAATGTGGACTATAAACTGTTGGCTCATATTTTGGCTAATAGAATGTCCTCAGTGTTTGCCACGCTGATACATCCAGACCAGGCCAGTTTTGTTTGGTGGGGGGTGGAGCAGATTATAACCACCATTTGGCAGACCATTTCTGTGTCACTGAGGCCTCTGCTGGCACATTGGCGGTGGTTCCCCTTGACTCAGAGAAGGTCTTTGATTCAGTTGAATGGCTGTATTTGTTAGCTACTTGGCAACAATTTGGCTTTGGACCTAGCTTTATCCATTGGATTGAAGTTATCTATACGTCTCCTCATGCAGCAGTATTAACAAATGGTATGTTTTCCCCCTATGTTCACCTGGGCAGAGGGACTCACCAAGGTTGTCCCCTGTCCCCAGCTCTCTTTTTACTTGCCATAGAGTCTGTAGCTCAGAAAATAAGGGAGCCCCCCCCTCTACTTGAGGGTGTCCAGATGGATTTGCATACTTATAAAACAATTCTGTTCATGGATGATGCGTTGCTAACTTTGTGGAATATTGATACCTCTTTTCCCACTTTGATACAATTATTAAATGTACTTGCTTCACATTCAGGTTTATGGAACAACTGAGATAAAACCAAGGTTCTACCACTGGATTTACCAGGTTCTTTACCGTCTTTACCTGTTCATGGGCTGCAGTGCTCTAAAGGGCCTGTCTGGTATTTGGGAATTCTTATTTCTCCCAAGGTGTCAGAATGGCCAGCTTTGAATTTCCATTGTATTCTGTCTAAGTTGAGAGGAGATATTCTCAGATGGAGACATCTCCATCAATCACTTTGGGGCAAAATCCAGGCTATACGTATTTTTTTTTCCCAAAAAAATCTTGTACATTTTTCAATACTTCCCCTTTAAGAGTTTCAGAAACTTGGTGGTAGCAATTTAATGAATCCCACTCTTCCTTGTATTGAGATGGCCGGAAGCTGAGGTTGTCTATGGATCGCTTGATGGCTCTGAATGGAAAGGGAGGCTTTGCCTCACCTTGGCTTCAGGGTTTCTATATCAAGGCCAGGCTTTGTCAGATTTGGTTACAGCTCCACTCAGAGCAATGTGTCTCTACAATTTGATGGATTGAACTGGAGAGGGAATGGGCTGCACCCAACCCTTCTGAGCATATTCTATGGGGTTGAATTGCCACACGGCAATATTTGGCAACACCGGAATATGCTTTTCATGTCTGGCAATTGGCTAGAAAGAGTCTGGGGTCTTGGTGAGAAGTCCCCTTTAACCTTTGGTTGATTTGGTATAACCCACAATTAGCCCTGGCAGGCTTTCCCTTTCTGTGGACATCTTGGGCTAAGGAGGGCATCATGAGAGTAGGTGATCTGTTTTTCCTCCTCTCAGGGGCTACTTAAGTCATTTGGGAAACTGCAGACCCTTTTTTCCCTTCAATCATCCCATCAATGGAAATACCTTCTGCTGTGGCATTTATTGAGCTCTAAGCTAGGGGAGTTGCTTATTTTACCATCTATGGAGGTATGGGATAAGGTTTTTGGGATATGCTGGAAGGGGCAACAAACTCTCCCTAAACTGGGGACAATTTGCAAGGCATTATTAGTGAGTAGGGCATCATATATGAGGAATTGGCAAGGCAGGTGGGAGTGCATGTTGGGTTATTTGTTAGAGGCAAAAGAATGGGAAACTATTAGGGCCAATACATATGGCATCAGTAGGGACATGGCAGGGAGACTGATGTAATTGAAAACTCTGTTGCTTTGGTATTGTACCCAAGTCTTCTTACATCACCTGAAACTTGTGCAACATTCTCGGTGCTGGTGAAGTGATCAAAAGAAGGGTACATTACTCCATATACTGCGGGATTGCCCAAAATTTGTTTCATTGTGGTGAGGTGTGGTTCATGTTTTGCAAAGTGTCTTGGGATTTTTTGTGGAACTTGACCCTCCCTTTTGGTTTTAGGGAATACCCACAAGTTAGGCCATGCACATGCTTCTCAGTAGGCATGGTTTATCACTGCCATCAAGGAGGCTAAGTGCTTATTATTGTGTCGTTGATACTCACCAACAGTTCTGACCCAAGAGGATTGGATTGATCAGCAGCTCAAAGTAGAGGGCTTTGAGCACCTGTCATACATAGCAATTGGAAAAACATGACAAATTTGCTTGCATCTAGCAGCCTTTTTTACACTATCTGGGCACAGCCCTTTTATCAGGGTGGGTTTGGTTCCTTCCTATATGGTTCCAGATCAATCTCAGCCTTCTGGGCTTGGTTAGGTGCTATGTTGATCCTCTCTCACCATCCCAACCTTTTTTTGCTGCTTTTGGGTGGGCAGGGTCATGGTGTTGCTTTCCTGTATGTGGGGTTCTCTCTTGCAGTGACAGCGGGACCTTCCACTGATACACCCATAGTTAGATTAGTATGGAATGTTTGGTCAATTTGATGGTGTTTCGGTGTGTTACTGTTTAATACAGTTTATCTACGCAGCAGACCTTTAGTTTGTAGTTTAAAGTTATAGTTTGTAGTTATACCTTTAATTGGTGATCTGTATTGTGCTGTTGTTCTTAATAGCTGGCAACATTAGTGGAAGGGGGGAAGGATCTCCAAGATAGGACAGGAGAGGGACAGGGAGGGGAATGCACAGGGAACAGTAGTCTGTCAGAGGAGGGGGACATGGGTAAAGAGAGGAGTAGTACAGCTGGAGGGGCAGTCAAAGGGAGCAGGGGAAGGGGAGAGGAGCAATGCTGATAGTGAGGATAGGAAGGGTAAAGGGGGTGGGTCCAGGGAGGTTGGGAGGGAGGCGGAAGACAGAGAAGGAACAGTGAGGGAGAAGCAGGACAGGGAGGGAGCCATGGGGGGAAGGGCAGAGCTGCAAATGTGTCAGCCACTAGAGATAGGTGCCTGGGTTATAGGGTGGGGGTGGGGACAAGAAATAATGAAGGAGATACTAATGCTCTGGGATTCCATGCTAAAAGGGATAAGATGGGGCAGTGAGGGGGAAAGGTAAAGTCATATATGGGTAGAGTCCATACTTGGATTAACAGTGGGCAGGGCAATCAATTCTGAAGTGCGCAAGGAGGGGTAGGAGAAAGCCACATCTTGTGGTGCACGTGGGTATAAATGACCTGCTGGGGGAACCATCAAGGTTGTGAGTGAGAGGTCTGAGGAGTTGAGAAGGTTGTGTGAGGAGCTGGGGGAATCTGCAGCATTCTCAAAGGTGCTCCCAGTGCCCTGTGTGAGTACAGTGAGGAAAGGGAGGATTAGAGAGTTCAACACATGGCTGAGGAATGGTGTTGATCCAAGGGGTATGGGTTAGTGGGTGGCTGGGGCAAAACCTGGGACAATAACAATCTATATGCAGGGGACAGACTACACTTAAGCAAGGAGGGGAAGGGAGCATTAAAGCATGGGATAGAGGGGTACATTGCAGCAAAGGTGGATTTAAGCTGAGGGGGGCATTAAGTGGACAGCTGGTAGGCAGGGATCCCAGAGAGGGGAGCCAGATGAGTATACCCCCCATGTTAACAGGGTAGGAGTTGAGGCAAAGGCACAGTGGGGAAGAGGATGAAGGAAAACAAGGGAAAGACAAGGAAGAAAACAGGGTGGAGGGTGGTCATGCTAAATGTGAGGAGCCTAGGTAATAAGTTAGCTGAGCTTCAGGCTCTCCTGGCAGTGGGGAAGCTGGAAATTGCAGACATCATGGAAAAATGGTCCACCCAGTACCAGGACTAGGATATGATGATCCCAAGGTATAGAATATTCAGGAATGATAGGACTAATGGGATAGGGGGAGGTGTGGCAGTCTGTGTACGGGAAGGGATAAGGTGTATAAGGAAGGAAGGGGAGGAAGGCAGAACAGAGGCCCTATGGATGCAGTTTCAAGACTCGAAGGGTAGGATGCTAAGAATGAGGGTAGTATACAGACCACCAGCACAAGGGGATGACCTGGATAGAGAGCTAGCTGAGCAAATCAGAAGGGTCTGTAGGAAGGGGAACACAGTGGTGGGGGGACTTCAACTTACCTGGGGTGGATTGGAGCACTCCAACCACTGCAGTGCAAGGGAGCAGGTCATACTAGAAGCATTTCAGGACAGCTTCCTGGTCCAGTTGGTACATGAGTCAACCAGTTTGGAGAGGACACCAGACCTGATACTTTCAAATGGAGGGGCTGTAAGATAACTGGGGGTGGAGAACCCTCTGGCTAGGAGTGACCACCATTCGGTGTGGTTCATGCTCAATATGGGTAGGGAAACTAGGGGTATGGGGACCGGGGTGATTGACTTTAATGGGTGGACTTTAAAAGAATGGGGGAAAGTCTGGGTAGGTCTCCGGCAAGAATTCAACCAGACTTGGATGCTACAACAAATGTGATATTATTAAATAACAGATGACGGAGGCCACTGGAACTTGTACAAAGTCAAGGAGTAAAAAGGAAAGGTCAAAGAAGCCCAGCTGGTTGACTCAAGAAGTTATGGAGGGGTGAAAGCCAAGAGGAAGGCATTTCAGAAACTCAGGACATCGGGTGGCAGGGTTGACAAGGATGTGTATACAAAGAAGTCCAGGGATGTTACCAGGCCAGTCAGAGTGGCCAAGGCTTCAAGAGAGCTAAGACTGGCACAGGGTATTAAGGAAGGAGAAAAGAACTTCAGATACATTGGAGAAAGAAGGAAGAACAAGGACCAGATTGTTAGGATTAGAAAGGAAGGAGGGTAGGTGGAGAAGGGGGTGGATCAGGCAGAGGCATTAAATGAATACTTCAGCTCTGTGTTCATGAAGCATAAAGGGGAGCAGATACCCTGGGGGGGGTGGAGTGGGTTTTGGGGAGGAGGGGGTGACTGACATTGGGATTACAGAGGACAGGGTTCTGGAAGGGTCAGGGGCCCTGAGGGTGGACAAGGCAACGGGACCAGAGGGCATTCACCCTAGGGTACTCAGGGAGCTAGCAAAGATCCTGGCAGGACCACTGGCTGACCTGTTCAATATGTCCCTGGACACAGGATGCATACCACAAGACTGGAGGATGGCCTATGTGGTGCCATTCACAAAAGTGGCCGTAGGGATGAACCAGGCAACTACAGACCAGTAAGCCTCATGTCAATTGTGGGAAAGTTCATTGAGACAATCCTAAAGAAGAGGCTAGTGACCTTCCTGGAGGACAATAGTCTCTAGGATGGCCAACAACATGGGTTTGCCTCAGGCAGTTCCTGCCAGACAAATCTAATTGAGTATTACGACTGGGTAACCAGGGAGCTAGACAGGTGCCATGCAGTGGGTGTCCTGTATTTGGACTTCAGCAATGCCTTTGATTCTGTAAAGCATGGAAGGCTGGGTGAGAGGCAGGAATACATAGTGGTGGGATCAAAGATGACCAGATGGATCCTCAACTGGCTGAATGGAAGGCAGCAGAGGGTGGTGGTGTGGGGAGGACCCTCGTCACCAAGGGAAGTGATGAGTGGGGTACTGCAGCGATCGGCACTGGGACTAGTGCTATTTGGGATATACATTATAGCTGCTATCTCACATGAGATATGAGTAGGATCTGTCTGTTTGGTGATGATATGAAGATGGGAGCTGTGGTAGATGACACTGAAGGGTGGAAGGGGCTGCAGGAGGGCCTGACCAAACTACAGGAGTGGTCAGAAATATGGCAGCTGGGGTTCAACACCAAGAAGTGCATGGTACTGCATTTTGGAGCTAGGAACCAGGGGAGGAGCTATCAGCTTAGAGGAATGCAGCTAGAAAGCACCGAGGAGGAAAAGGATCTGGGGGTGCTTATAACAGACAGCGTAAACAACTCAGATCAGTGCAGGAAGGTGGCAGCAAAAGCCAGCAGGATGCTGGAGTGTATACCGAGGAGAATCTCCTCCAGAAATAGGGAGGTGTTCCTTCCCTTGTACAGATCTCTGGTCAGGCCACACCTAAAGTACTGTGTGTGGTACCAGCACCCATTCCTGAAGAAGAACATCAAATTGTTGGAAGGGGTGCAATGTAGGGTGACCAAGATGATCCAGGGATTGGAGAGAAAGTCCTATAGGGAAAGACTGGGTGAGGTGAACGTGTACTCCCTGGAGGAGAGGAAAGATAAGGGGGATATGATTGAAACCTTTGAATACCTTAAGGGGATAAATAAGACTAATACAGAAGGGATTTTCAGCCTTAGAAGAGGGATACAAGAGGGCATCAGCTGAGATTGGAGGGGGGACGATTTAAGAGGGAAATAAGGAGGTTTTTTTCACTGAACAGGTGGTGGACAGATAGAATACTCTACCTGGGGGCTGGTATCCTGTAGAATAGTGGGTGGTTTTAAGAGGGGGTGGGGCAGGGTGAGGGGGTTGTGATAAAGAGGGACAGGGAGGCTGGGCAGTTGTAGAGGTGCAGCAAAATACAATTTCACTGGCAAAATTGCAGTGAAATTGGCAATTTAGCTGGCAAAATGTTTTGTGAAATTGTTGTGAAATTTCACAATTTCACCTCACCGCTGGCCACCACAAAAGTCCATAAATTGAACCCCCCACACACACAAGTCACTCTTCCACCCCATTTGTTTTATTTTAAAAAAATAAGCAAATTCACCCTCCACTTCCTGGTGTCTAGTGGTCCCCCTCACCAATCACCAGCAGTAATTGCTTTAAATAAAGCCCCCCCAAAGTTATCCAACCCACTCCATTTGTTTATTTAAAACAAAATTCACCTTCCACTCCCAGGTTTCAGTGGACCCCACCCTCCACCCCATCATTAGATCACCCGCCCAGCTTCCAGTACTCGATCGGGCACGCAGCCCTCCACTCACTTCCATGGCTGGCAGCCCAAATGAGTGCTACTAAGTGCTTGAATGAATAGGCACTTTTACGTACTTATTCATTCAAGCGTTCAGTCATGCTGCAAACAGTGGAGGTGGTGGAGGGCTGTGCCAGTGACCCAATTGGGGTACTGGGGGGGGGGATCTGGGTGGGTGCTGCTATCTAATGGTGGGGTGGAGGCTAGGGGGTCCACTAGACACCAGGGAGTAGAGGGTGAATTTTGTTATTTTTTAAATAAAACAAATGGAAGGGGCAGGGAAACTTTTTGGGAGGGCTTTATTTAACACAATTACTGCCAGTGATCAGCTGGGGGGACCACTAGACAACAGGGAGTGGAGGGTGAATTTGTTTATTTTTTTAAATAAAACAAATGGGGGGCCAGGTTAACTTTGGGGGTGCTTAGTAAATACAATTTCGGACAGTGATTGGCCAGGAGGGACCACTAGACACTAGGGGAAAAAAATTGGCCAGTGAGTGATCGGGGTAGGGAAACCACTAGACACCAGGGAGAACTTTGGCCAGTGGCCACAACATTTCACTGCGGGAGGCAAAATTACTTCCACAGGTAATGAAATTTCACCTGCTAGTGAAGGTTTGCCAACTTAGGGAGAAATTTCATGCGGATCTGCAGGCTAAATTTTGCATTTTGCCCAGCAAAATATTTTGCAAAATGCACTAATTATGCGTAATATTTCGCTGGGTGAAATTCTCCAATTTCGCACATCTCTAGGCAGCTGCAAGTTGAGGGGCTAGCTGCACAATTAAGCAGACTCGATGACCATAAGGCCTGCTTCTACTGGCATTTTTGTATTTTCATATAGTTTATTTTTGTATTTTTCTTCAGTCTTAGGTACTCCTAGATTGTATCTCTAATGAGTGATATTTACTCTGGCCAGGCAGTCTCTTTTGGCATTCTTATTGTTATATGCTTCTTGTTATACTATATGTAAAATTGAATAAAAATATAAATAAAGAAAAAAAAAAGAAAACCTCTGCAAGTCTTTCCCACCCAACCCAGCTGATCAGTATTTGTATTCCTCATACTAACATGTTTTCCCCTTTATGACTACAGGTTTCATGGGACATCATCATAGGAGCAGCAGGACACTGACTGTGTGTATTGGATAAGTATTATTTTTTATTGATCCTATGTTGTTTGTCATAGTTCTTTAAGACAGCTGCATGTCCTTAGTGACCCTATTGCTATTCTTATTTTACAGGTACGACTGAATGTTCCCCCAAGATGCCCACATCCCATGATCCACAGGAGCCAGGTAAGAAATCTCTTACTTATTGTCTGTGCTAGGATAGTACGCTGTAATGGTGCAACCCCATATATTAAGACACTGTAGGCTTTCACTTATTAGGTGGTTGGTGATGGAGGGTCTAAAATATCTTGACTAGTCTGTTTATTCCATTATGCAAAGCTCTCTGTGGGACAAGCTAAAATATGGATATGAATCCATTGTTACTGAAAGAAGAGAAATTTATTACAAAAAAACTACATTAATGCAGACATTCGGGTTGAATAACACAAAGTGCACAAAGTAAGAAAATGAAAAGCATTAGTGTTTGGAGTCTCAGAGTCTTGGCAAATCAGTCCAGGAGTGTTCCTTTGGGGTTGTCAACACAGTACTGTTGCTATTTCTGGGAATAGTGCAACAGATCCCAGAGCACTTACCACTTTTGCACTCTTTCCTCACTCTTCTGAGAGCAGCAGTAAGGAAACACAATCTGCAGACACAGCTCTGCCAGGTTGAAAACTGTCTCACTCCTGCACTCTCCCGACATTCTCTCCTCTAACACCACGGTCACCAAATACTGTACAATGTCTCTCAAGCAGTCCCTTGTTTAAGCAAACTCTGGTCAGAGCCAACACGGCTGCAGTAGCACTGTAAGAGACTGAGACAAAGAGTGTGAATGTAACTGAGTGATGGAGTTTACCAATTTCTTTTCCTCCCAGAGGGCTCCTTCACAAACAACAAATCCTGTTATTATTACACCAGTTGTACTCACCCATTCCAGTCTCTAGCAGATCTCCTATCTCCTTCCATCACTCAGTTACATCCACACTCTTTGTGTCAGACCCTTATAACACAGCTCTCCTAGGTTCAATTTTAGCACTTTATTAAAGGTAGTTTTAGCCTGTTTTAGTATTTTACCTTAACAAGCAACCTTTCTACAGTCTGTGGTTCCTGAAAGTGTTGTCTACACCAGCTCTGAGTAGAAACGTTGTGCTATTGTTCCAACAGAACCCCACTGTACTGAAATATATATAGATAAACAATGCAGTTTGTTGCTGGTTTCTTTTATACATTTGGAACCATCATTGCATTTCCATGCAAGATTGGTTATCAGGAAATAGAAACTGTTTTCAATAAACTATTGACAAAATGCTAGCATTTGTCTTGCAGTATGTTGACACATGGGACTGTCACCATGGGGAAGGGGAGCATCTTGCAGCACTGGCTAAGCTACCTGTCAAAACAGCCCATTTGAAAAGTGTTTCATTTTCAATGTAGGATCTACTTTGACCCAATTCTACAGCTGGGGATGAGTAGAGCATTTGAGAAATCAAGTGACTATCAGTGGCTGGTGTGGGATTCAAACACTCTACCTCCTAGATACAATCTTAGCACCTTAACAAAGAAAGTTTTATCACAATACAGTATTCATTTTACTCTAAAAAAAGTTATTCTAGTGCCAGGTCCAGTGTGTGAGCTGCAGGAGGATGGAATTAAATTTATTTCGGGGTTGTGTATCCAATATCTTACTCATGTGGCCCCTCACTTTGCTGAATTAATCTGAAATAGCTGATTGTCTTAACAGTAAACAGCCCAACCAAGAAGCATCTAATTTTAAGTGCAGTATCTGCAGAATAGCCTGGAGCTTCCAGCAATGAGTTATGAACAAGCTTGGTACATTCAGCAGATCTGGGTTTGGTACTCACAACCTCCACTTGCATTCTGTGTGACCCTAAGCAAGTCACTTAACCACCCTGAGCTTCGTGGTAGCTTTTGTAAATGGGCCTTGTGCCCAGTGGATCTTACCCAGTTAGGAAAGAATAAGAAATAAGTGTAAGAGCTCAGTGGTTCCTAGACTCTGGAAAACAGTGGCATTTAAGTTTCAGTACACTGCATTCACCATGGGAGGGGCTACAACTCTGGATAAGCTGCCTGTCGAGACAGCCCAATGGAGAAGGGTCTCAATGTCAGTGCTGGATTGGCTGTAACCCTATTTTACAGGTGGGGTTGGGGGAATGAGTGAAGTACAGGGAAGTCCAGTGACTGTCAGATGCTGTGGGGGGATTTGAACACCACAGCTTTTAGCTCTGTGCATCACCACTGGATGATGATAGCTCATTGGTTCTGCTCTAGAAACAGTAACATTTTTAAAGATTTCCAACATCATTCCAGAAGGTAAACTTGATTTTGCTCTTGATCTAGAGGGATAATGACAATATTCAAATTTTATAAGCAACGCTTTGTAAATCTGGAAGATGCTATGTCAATCCAATTCATTTTACATCTAGAATAGGTTATGTCCCTCCAATCCATTCTTTTTAGGTACAATTTATTTTACCAAATATATCACAACCAAGAAACAATATCTAATGAAATATCTGAGCTAAATAATAAAAAGTGATCAGAACGCACAACCTATAGATCTAAATTGTTTGTATTATTACAGTGAAGTAAATATGCCATTTGCAGTAAGAGATGATATTATGCCTCTCAACTTTTTGTCACTGAAGAGGGACAATAAGGAGCAAAATTGACTCTCATAATGATGGACACATTCTCAAACAGGAGCTACAAGCTCAGAACATTGTGGAAATCATTGCCTTTATGTTTGCAGTTAGTTTTTCATTTAGCATTGTAGAATACTGGAGGCAGTATAGCGCAGTGGTTTAAAGCTCTGAGCTACAAACCTGGAAACCTGGGTTTGAATCCCACAGCTCCCACTTGCATACTGTGTGACCCTGAGCAAGTCACTTAACTTACTTATGCTCCCAGGTAGCACCTGTAAACAAGCTTTCAGCTTAGTGTCTCACCTGGTGAAACAAAGGGGAAATACATATACAGTTAATTTCTGCTTCAAAGTCTGAATTCATAGCACATTCTCCCTGTGTGCAGCACTACATTGAAGACTATAAAGAAACAGGCAGTATAATCAAGGGTTAAAACTCAGATATGTTAACTTGAGAGCAGTAGGGGAATGGAAATGCGAGTAATTAAACAGCTATGCTCAGAAAGACAGGCCTCTGAAATCCTCAGTTTCTGGTCTGAATCTCCATTCATCAAGCTATAGATAATTTCTCTGTTTTAATGCTGCTTCACTAGGTTAAATAAACCAGAGACTGATATTTGAGACAGGGAAGTAATAGCTGCCTGATTTGAAAAGAAAGAAGTTTAAAATTATTCATTTATTTACAATAACAGTGTTGCAAATCCTTCACGCAGTTTGCAAATGACAGGACAAGAAGGATTCTCTAATTGGCTCTATTTCTAAAATAGGGGGCATATCGAGAGTCAGTTTCACTTTTCAAACAGCAAACTCCACACTTTGAGAAAATGTATTTTGTCATTCATGCAAAAATGAGTAACTCCTGTTCATGAGCTATAGCTCTGCCTGACAGGCTGCAGAGAAAAAGAGATAGAGAGATAGCAATGAAATAAAAGTCCAGATATAGAGCAGGCAGACAGGCTGACAGGAAATTAAAGAGCAAGCAGACACAGACCACAGCTTTAAATTATATAACCTGGACTGAAGTACTGACATATGTCCACTCCAAAGCACTCAGGGCGGGGAAGAAAACAGTCATCATATTCTGTCAGTCCCCTGTCTCCTACAGATCCCAAAATGCTTGCAGGGCTCTGCCCATGCAGCTATAAAAGTGTCTGTGTGTGTGTGTGTGTGTGTGTGTGTGTGTGTTGTGTGTGTGTGTGTGTGTTTTCAGTCGAAACTGCAGCACACTACTACTATTTTTGTGAATGCTGCAGGAGATCCCGAAGCTGTTACCACTAGGACAATGCAGGTGCTGAATAT
The DNA here is from genome assembly GCA_016271365.2 of Neoceratodus forsteri. Lineage (NCBI taxonomy): Eukaryota > Metazoa > Chordata > Ceratodontiformes > Ceratodontidae > Neoceratodus > Neoceratodus forsteri. The sequence goes on along the minus strand of CM057454.1, from coordinate 572,756,134 downwards.
GTTTTCCCAAATACCACAACTAGTAGGGCTCCTGAATATTCAGTAGTCCTTCCCAAATGAGGGACCATGCATATTCAGGAAATTATTTGGCCACCAGCACAATGAAAAAAAAGGAAAAAAGAAACAACTCCCTTCTAGTCCCAAACCAAGTAAAATAATTATGTAGCCCCATCCCCCACTCTCTAATAAAAGCATAATACCACCTCCCCCCCACCCACAAGTTATTTTCTTTTAAATCATTTACATAGATCCCACATTGGGTGACTGGCTCAACTCACCCGGCTACACAGACAGCCACCTTCTTAATGTAAAGCACTCTTTATGCTGAAAAATAACATTTAAGTTCCTCCCCTTACCCTGCACAGCACCTGACCCTTGCCTCTTACTCACCAGCACCCAGCCATCCTGATCTCAAATCTAAATCAAGAAGGTGACCGGATCAACCCTCCATCCTCTGCGGTGGTGGAGGCAGGTGGGTTGAGCCAGTCACCCAGTGTGGGATTTACTTAAATGATTAAACTAAACAACTTGTGGTTGATTGAGGGAAGAGGATGGTATTGTGCTTTTAATAGATTGTGGGGGATGGGGGGGTTACATTATTTTACTACTTTGAGTCTGGGAGAGGGGGGCTGTTTCTTTTTTCTTTCCTTGTTAAAGAGCTGAATAACACATACCTGAATATTTGGCTGCTGAATACCAAATATTTAGCCAAATGTTCAGAAAAAGGTATTCTCATAGCCCTAGTTACCACTTGCTTGCTCTTTCTTCTCACACTCCTGAAAGCTGCACTAAGGCAACATGATCTGCAGCCTCACTTCCACCAGGTAAAAAACTGTTTTCTTTCACTTTTTTACAACAAATACAAAGCACTATCACACCAATGGTTCTCATACAACATCCCAGCCAGCCACAATACTAGAGGATGAAAAGGGACTTAGCAAGGTTGGAGGGATGGTTAAAAGTATGACAACTTAGATTCAGTACAAAGAAGTACAAAGTAATGCACCTGGGAAACAAAAACCCAGGGGAGCTTAAGCAACAGGTTGGTAGAAAAGAGGCCAGGAGTTATATTTTGTTTTAAACTGAAATATTTGAATAGTTTGTTAGTGAAATTAGTTCTATGTGTTAAAAATTATTACCTTGAATTTGAACTGATACTTGGGCTGTGATATTGTAGGTTTGGGGATAGATGTTTGGTAGGGAAAATTAGAAGGTAATTTAAATGTGTTGTTTGCCTGGTGTTTGGAGGAGGGACATTAGCTGCAATTAACTTGTCTTTAAACAGGAATTACTGTGGCTTTCATTGTTCACTTGGGAGCTTAAGCAACAGGTTGGTAGAAAAGAGGCCAGGAGTTATATTTTGTTTTAAACTGAAATATTTGAATAGTTTGTTAGTGAAATTAGTTCTATGTGTTAAAATTATTACCTTGAATTTGAACTGATACTTGGGCTGTGATATTGTAGGTTTGGGGATAGATGTTTGGCAGGGAAAATTAGAAGGTAATTTAAATGTGTTGTTTGCCTGGTGTTTGGAGGAGGGACATTAGCTGCAGTGACTTGTCTTTAAACAGGAATTACTGTGGCTTTCATTGTTCACTTGGGAGCTTAAGCAACAGGTTGGTAGAAAAGAGGCCAGGAGTTATATTTTGTTTTAAACTGAAATATTTGAATAGTTTGTTAGTGAAATTAGTTCTATGTGTTAAAAATTATTACCTTGAATTTGAACTGATACTTGGGCTGTGATATTGTAGGTTTGGGGATAGATGTTTGGCAGGGAAAATTAGAAGGTAATTTAAATGTGTTGTTTGCCTGGTGTTTGGAGGAGGGGACATTAGCTGCAATTAACTTGTCTTTAAACAGGAATTACTGTGGCTTTCATTGTTCACTTGGGAGCTTAAGCAACAGGTTGGTAGAAAAGAGGCCAGGAGTTATATTTTGTTTTAAACTGAAATATTTGAATAGTTTGTTAGTGAAATTAGTTCTATGTGTTAAAAATTATTACCTTGAATTTGAACTGATACTTGGGCTGTGATATTGTAGGTTTAGGGATAGATGTTTGGCAGGGAAAATTAGAAGGTAATTTAAATGTGTTGTTTGCCTGGTGTTTGGAGGAGGGGACATTAGCTGCAATTAACTTGTCTTTAAACAGGAATTACTGTGGCTTTCATTGTTCACTCGGGAGCTTAAGCAACAGGTTGGTAGAAAAGAGGCCAGGAGTTATATTTTGTTTTAAACTGAAATATTTGAATAGTTTGTTAGTGAAATTAGTTCTATGTGTTAAAAATTATTACCTTGAATTTGAACTGATACTTGGGCTGTGATATTGTAGGTTTGGGGATAGATGTTTGGCAGGGAAAATTAGAAGGTAATTTAAATGTGTTGTTTGCCTGGTGTTTGGAGGAGGGGACATTAGCTGCAATTAACTTGTCTTTAAACAGGAATTACTGTGGCTTTCATTGTTCACTTGGGAGCTTAAGCAACAGGTTGGTAGAAAAGAGGCCAGGAGTTATATTTTGTTTTAAACTGAAATATTTGAATAGTTTGTTAGTGAAATTAGTTCTATGTGTTAAAAATTATTACCTTGAATTTGAACTGATACTTGGGCTGTGATATTGTAGGTTTGGGGATAGATGTTTGGCAGGGAAAATTAGAAGGTAATTTAAATGTGTTGTTTGCCTGGTTAAATACTGAAAAGCCACTGGGGGTTGGGATTGAAGGGCTGAGTATTTCTGTTTGGGACTGAAATTTGAAGCAACAGGAGTTGGTGAGCCTGTGACATCATACGGTACCTGGAGTCTGCTTACACACACTGTTAGTGGGACTGAACACATACTGGACTGTATGTGTTTGTGAGACTTGGGAACTTTGTTGGTGGGGTTGAAATTGGGTTTGTAAATAACTACAGTCAGTATAGAGAGAAACTGTACTCCAGGGGAAAGGGACTGAGAAAAGGGGGTGTGCTATTATAAACAGAGGGGAATAATCAGGGTGGCCATATTCCACCATGGCAGGCATCTTCGGAAGGGTTGTAGGCTGCACAGGCTGTGGGATGGCAATAATTCTAAATTGGGCCTGGAGAGAGGGAGGCTGCCCACTCTGTAGACAGCTATCTTGTATCAGGAGTGAGGTATATTGGTTAAGAAGTAAGCTGTGGGAGCTGGGGGGGGTGTCCAAGGATAAGGGGTGTGGATATGGGCAGCAGAAGGGTGGGGCTGAGGGGAGGCTGGGGCAACGCTCTGAAATTACAGGACATTATGCTACAGCAAGCAGAAGGGGGGATATTAGGGACAGAGGACCCTTAGATAGGGAAGTTGATGCTAAGGGGAAAGAGTACAGGGTGAAAATTCTGAATTCAAGGAGACTGGAGGGAAGAGTCAGGAGGGCTGGTTATGCGGAAGCCTAAAACAGCAGACTGTGGGAAGGAGCTCCTAAGGTGAACAGTGCAAGAGAGGAAGAAGAGGGTCAGTTTAGAGATGCAGTCAGGGAAACTCAGGTTACTTGATGGAGGCTGACATAGAGTGTCACAATAAATTTGAGATACTAAGCATCCTAGAGGGGAGGAAGGGGTTGGTGGAAATGAGGAAACTTATACAGAGGCCGGGGAGGGAGTCAGATACCCATAGGCATCACAGAACAGCTATGGAAAGGATAGACATAGTCCCAGAGGGAGAAGGGAAACATATATGTTAAGCAAATGGGGAGATGCAACATATTCCAGACATGAGGGAGGAGAGCATGATTGGAGAGGAACTGGGAGACAAGGAGGTGGGAGAGGAGCCCCCCTTCAGCAGGAAGGTCAGTACCAAGGATGGGGCCCTAGCTAAAGGGGACCCACAGAGAGCCTCTGGAGACAGGGGTACTATTACAAGGGGGATGAGGGTGCGGGGGAAGGGGGAAACCATCAGGGCCAGGATAAATGGTTCAGATAAGAGAGGGTTAAAGGGACACCCTATTCAGAGGGGGTTTGAGTTAAGGGCCAAATAGCAAGGGGCAGAAAGGGAGGGTGACAAGGGGTCTCTAATAAGGCAGGAAGACTCCCATGAGAATGCGATCATGAATAAAGAGTGGGGAGGGGGCTGAGAGGGCATAGTGGAGGTAACCATAAGGATGATGGCGGTGTTAAGGTTCTGTTACTGGGAGACTCGATGATTAAGGGTATCCATTGGGAGGGACAGGGGATGGATGCCATAGCCAGGTGAAGGTAGTGTATCTCTGGGCTGACAGTGCACAGAGCAAAGTTCATGGTGTATGAAATGGTTAGGGATTGTGGAGGGAAACCGGATTTCCTGGTGCATTTGGGAACTAATGATCTAGAGGGAAATAGCATTATGGAAATCCAAGCAAGGTTCCAAGAACTTGCCAGAGTCTGTCGGGATAATGGATGCAACATTTCCTTTTCGGAGATATTGCCAGTACCAAAGGCCTCAGTGGAGAAAAATGAATCTCACAGAGGTTAATGAATGCTCAGGAAGTGGGGTGAAGAGAATGGGTGGGGGTGTTAGGGAACTGGAATGGAGTTTGGGAGGATAAGGGACTATATGCCAAGGACAGGTTTCATCTTGCCCCATTAGGAAGGAAGTCCTTAAACAGGGATGGCTGACTACATACAAGAAAGGTGGGGTTTAAACTTGTAAGGGGGAAGGATAAGGAGGGCTGACAAAGCCTCCCTCCAGATGAGGGAGTAGCCTTCAAGCCCAAGGGGGGGAGGGGGGAAACAGACTGGAGGTGGAGGTTTCAGGAGGAGCAGGGGGAGGATGGAAGTATAAGGAATCTGGGTGGGGTTCGACAAAAAGGATCAGGGATAAGGGGTGGGGATTAGTGTTAGTAAATGCCAGGAGCTTGGGAAACAAGTTGCCAGAGTTCCAGGCCATGCTGTTCGAGGGGGGGGTGGATGTGGCGGCAGTCACGGAAACGTGGGCCAACAAAAACCATGACTGGGACCTAAATGTACGGGGGTACACTATGCTTAGGAAGGATAGAAAGGAGGGCAGAGGGGGTGGAGTGGCTATGTTCATTAGAGATGACATAGAAATTGCTATGGTAGAAGAGGCAGAGGGAAACGTGGAGGCCTTATGGGTCCTATACGATCCCCAGCAGGAGATAAGGTCAAGCTGGGAGTAGCATATAGGCCCCGGATGAGTGATGTTCTAGAGGATGGTTTGCTGGACAACATCATTGCCCAGTGTGGTCCAAAAGGGAAGGAGTGGTGTTGATGGGGGACCTTAATATGCCAGGTACAAACTGGGGAACCATGTCCTCTAAGGTGGCCAAGGAGCAGAGGCTGCTGGATGGCTTCCAGGATGTTCTTAACACAGCATGTGATGGAGCCCACAAGGGAGGCATGTCCTGGATGTGTCTCTGGCAGATGGGGATCTGGTGAAGGGACATGGTTGTACAGGACCCCCTGACTGGGAGTGACCACAATACTGTCTGGTTTCAAATAAGCATTAGGGGAGTGGGGGTGAGATCTAGGACACTGGCAGTGGACTTCAGGGGGGCAGACTTTATGGGCATGGGAAATATTCTCAAGGATCACTTGAAGGGATTACCTCAACAACAAGTGTGGAAAGGAGACGGGAGGTCATAAAAGGGGACTTCCATGAGGCAGTCAGGATCTGCGCTAAGTTGAAACGTAAGGGAGCAAGGTCACATAAACCATGCTGGTGGTCCAGTGAGGTCCAGGTAGCAGTCAGAGAAAAGAAGGCGGCTTACAAAAAATATAAAACAACAAGAGGGGATAGGGATAAGGAAATGTACCAGCTTGCATCTAGAAAAGTCACCCGTATGGTGAGGGGAGCAAAGTCCAGTAAAGAGCAACGGCTGGCACAGGGGATACATGGAGGGGAAAAGGGGTTCTTCCTGTACATTGGGGAGCAGAGAAAAACTAAGGGCCATCTCAGCAGATTGAGATCAGAAGGAGGGTGGGTGGAAGAGGCGAGGGACCAGGCAGAGGTATTTAATGAGTACTTTGCCTCTGTGTTCACTAGGGAGGGGGATGGGATATCTACAAAGCAAGGCACAAAGGGGATAGAAGCAGCAGGGAGTGGGATCAGGGGAGCAACAGAAATGGAGCAAAAGGGAGGGAAAGGTACCCAAGGGGTGTCACATCTGGATAAGGATAAAAAGACCAGTAAGGTGGAGGGGTCGGATGATGCCATCCCCACCAAAAGGGTATGGTTTGCCCTCAAGGCCCTAAAGAAAGACAAATCTCCTGGGCCGGATGGCATTCATCCGAGAGTACTATGGGAATTGGCGGACATACTGGCTGCACCCCTGGCAGAGCTTTTCAACAGGTCACTTGAGACAGGGAGGTACCTAGGGATTGGCGAGAGGCACATGTGGTACCAATCCATAAAGGGGCTCAAGGAAGTACCAGGAAACTATAGACCATCAGTTTAACCTCGTGGTGGGAAAATTAATGGAGAGTATACTAAAGGAACGATTGGGGGTTTACTTGGAGGAGGGGGAGGTCTGGATAGTCGGCAGTATGGGTTTGTGCCAGGTAGATCAGTCAAACCAACCTTGTGGAGTTCTATGAATGGGTAACATCAGAACTGGACAGAGGTAAGCCTGTGGATGTATTATTCTTGGACTTCAGCAAGGCGTTGACTCTGTCCCCACAATGGTCTGGTGGAGAAACTGATGGGGTTAGGAGTAGGCCCTTTGATGGTCAGATGGATTGAAAACTGGATAGCTGGACGCACTCAGAGAGTAGTGGTCTGTGGGGAGCTCTTGAACCCTACAGAGGTTGGTAGTGGGGTACCACAGGGCTCGGTCCTGGGTCCAATCCTGTTTAATGCATACATATCAGACATCAGGGATGGTATAGGGTGTGAAATGAGTCTCTTCGCGGATGACTCCAAGATGGGAGCAGTAGTTGAGGGAGAGGGAGGTTGGCCTGCAAGGGACCTGGACACCCTGGAAAGCTGGGCTCACACATGGAAATTAATTTCAATATCACCAAGTGCAAGGTGTTGCATCTTGGTCAGGGAAACCCTAAACACAGGTACACCCTGGGAGGGGAGGTGCTGGAAGCCTCAACAGGGGAAACAGACCTAGGGGTCATGGTGGATACATGTATGAATAACACTGAGCAGTGCAGGAGAGCAGCTAGCAAGGCAAACAGGATGTTGGGATGCATGCAAGAAGGGATCACCTCTAGGAGCAAGGAAGTGATTCTGCCGCTGTACAATGGACTGGTTAGCCACACCTTGAGTACTGTGTACAGTACTGGAGACCACACTTGAAGAGGGACATACAGCTCCTGGAGAAGGCACAGAGGAGGGCAACAAAGATGATACGAGGGCTAGGGGATTTGACTTACGAGGACAGACTTGAGGAGCTCTGCCTGTTTTCATTGGAGGAGAGGAAAGACAGGGGGGACATGATTGAGGTCTTCAAGTACCTCAAGGGAATAAATAGGGTAAACATGGAGGGATCTTTAGACTAAAGCAGGAGGCATCACCAGAGGGCATGGTTTGAAGTTGGAAGGTGGAAGGGTGAGGGGAAAAGAGGAGGAGGTTTTCACTGAGAGGGTGGTGGACCCTTGGAATGCTCTGCCTGGTGAGCTGGTTCAGAGATCCACAGTGGAGAGCTTTAGAGAGGGTGGGACAGACACAGAAAGTGGATGTATCAGATGATGGCCTGTCGGGGGTGGGGATGGATGATAGGGTTTCTGGAGCACAAGGGATGGGAGGGTCTCGGCACCCAACTAAGGATCTAGGTTCTGAGCAGACTTGATAGACCATAAGGCCTAATCTGCTGGCAAATAGTATGTTAGTATGTAAGAGTACACAATGGGGGGAGGTACTAACAGCAACAAAAATGGAAAGGGACCTGGGGGTAGTCATATGAGATGACCTAAAGGTAAGCAAGCAATGTGAGAAGGGAGTAAGGAGGACTGGGGGGATACTGGGATGCATAGAAAGAGGCATCACCAGTAGCAAATGAGAAGTTGTTATCCCTCTGTACAGACAGTTGGGGAGACCCCATCTGGAGTACTGTGTGCAGTTCTGGAGATCCCATCCCCACAAGGACATGGACAGGATGGAGGCAGTCCAGAGGAGGGCAATTTAAATGGTTCAGGGTCTGCACCAGAAACCATATGAAGAGAGACTAAAGGAGCTTTAAATATATATATATATATATATATATATATATATATATATATACATATACACCTTACCCTTGAGGAAAGAAGGGAGAGGGATGACATGATTGAAACTTTCAAGTACCTCAAGTGAATCAACAAAGTCCAAGATGGTAGCATCTTTCATAAAAAGAGATGTGCAAGAACAAGGGGGCACAATTTGAAGATAGAGGGGGAATGGCTCAAGGGCAAAGTGAGGAAGCATTTTTTCACAGAGAGGGTGATGAATGCAAGGAATAGCCTTCCTGAGGAGATTGTGGGGTCAAAAACAGTGGGGGAATTCAAGAATGCATGGGACAGATATAAGGCACTTCTAGTAGAGGGTAGGAAGAAGTAGGCTGTTGGTTAACTAGGATCTGCAGCTTATCCAATAAGTAGGGAAATGGGCAGACTGGGTGGTCCAGGTAGTCCTTATCTGCCATCAAAGTTTATGTTTCTGTGTTTCTAATTTTGTACTTTAATAGGTTCGTCACTTTTCAACAGAGTTGTATGAAATGTTGCATGCCTGGTCACGGAGGCAAGATCAGTCTGTGCCAAGTTTCATTCTAGTCAAATATGAGGATTCCATGATCTGGATACTGAAAAAAAGTAAAAAAAAAAAACTTGGTGGGGTTACTGGGTTTTGTGTGTGTGTGTGTGTGTGTGTGTGTGTGTGTGTGTGTGTGATCACCTACAGCAGCACCCAGATAGTCAGGGTAGAAAGGGCTTGGACCAGAGTTGTGCATTTCATTGATTTGGTGAAAAAAATATTAATCTGGTCCAATAAGAATTTGAAGTTTTGGTTCTGAGCATGCCCATTACTGTCTTATTGACAGCCATTTAATATGAGAAAAGAACTTGGACCATACGAAAAGAGTCTGTTTTGTATGGGGGTAATCTTTTCTTGTAACAAAAAACAATCTTTTCTCATATAGCCAGATCTCGTTTCCATTTTTTCCCAAACATATTTTTTTGAAACCCCATAAAAATCATATCCTGCACAAACACCAGCATGAGTATCTTGTTAATCAAGACCCCCTTAGGTGGATTCTGCAGTCAGTTTTTGGAAAAATCACCCAGAAAAATTTTTTAACACATTTTACAATCTTTTTAGTGACCCAAATTTCTTTTTTTGGACATGGGGTCATAATGCCATAGGAAAAGCAGTACGGCAAGACAATGCCACAGCCAAAAGAGCACATATAAAAAATAGAGTCAGTGAAAACACCAACAGAAACAATTTCAGCTCAGACCAGAAGGAACAAATGGGAAACATTGCCATTTCTTAGTTTTTTTGTGGGTGGCTTTGCCTTCCCACACTTCCTAGAAATAAATTAACTCTGAGGGGGGTGTGGACCAAGGGGATAAGGGGAAACTCAGGAGGGGGAGTAAACTTTTTTTTTACTGAAAAAAAAATTATTGGGAGACAGGGGACCAAACCCTGATCCTGGGTTTCCAGTGCACCAGGTGCTTGTGCCTTAGCCACTCCACCACGGGAGCAACTTGGCCAAGCACAGCACCTGTGGCTTCTTCAGTACTTTCTCCAGTTTGCAGTGAGAGACAGGGGTAGCTGTAGTTTTCTACTGGTGTTATACCCTTGTCGCTCTAATTCATTCTGCACTTCAGAGCCTGCAGTTAGTACTGCACAGTTTCGGCAACGCTATATTGACCAAGTACCCTCTTTTTGTATGGCCATGTGTAAAAAGAATCCCTTCATACAAAAAAAGATTTAAACTTAGTTTTTTTCACAATTTTTTTGTATGAAGGAACTTTTCCTTGTATGAATGACAGACGCTCACGTGAAAAGATCCCTTCGTATGAAAAAAGAATTTGGACCTTTTTTCACATTTCAAATTTAACAAGTCATAACTCTGTCAGTATATGTAAATAAGGGACAATCTATATATTAAAATAAAGCTCTGACTACAAAACCAACACATAACACCCCCAAAAACTTTAGGGGCAATATTAAAAACATAATTTGAAAATCACAATTCCCATAAGATAACATTGTAACTTTAACAAGCTGTACCTCTATCAGTTTTTGGAGTTAGTGGACAATGTGCAGTATATATCAAAAGAAAGGTCTTAATGATTAGTATAACACTAAGCCCCTAAGAAACAAGAACTGAAAATAGACAATCCCTACCAAAAAAAAGAAAAACATTACAAGGAAGCACATACATGCTTTTCTGGAGGAACAGAAGCACAGGGCCCAGAGGGCCCTACACTTCTACACCCACATACACATGTAGAGAAATGGGGGCATGTAATCACAATGATGTCTTCATGCAGATCCCAAAGGGACATGCATGGATGATTATATGATTCTACTAATCACAAAAAGTAAGGAAATTATTTGCAAAAAGCTTTGTTAATGCACCAGTTAGGATTAAAGGGATGAAAGTATAGAAATGTGGCATTAGAGTTTATAACCATAACTCCCCACCCCCACCCCAAGCACCAAAAGGAAGAAAACATTCAGTTTTCCCTGTCATCACTCTTGGTAAATCAGGGCAGGGGTGTTCCTTGGGGTTCTCAACCATAAAACTCACCCCATTGTCATAAACTCTTAAAATGTACAGACCTGTGTCTCCTCATATAGTGCCAACAAATGTTATGCCTTGCATGAAGAAAATGGGTTACATTTGACCTTATCTGTGCATGGAATGGGGTAAGTGTTTGGGCTGACAACTCCAAGGAACACCCCACCCCTGATTTACCAAGAGTGACAACAGGAAAAACTGTAATTTTTTTTTCCTTCTGGGGCTTGGGGATGGGTATGGGGAGTTAGGGCTGTAAACCCTAAAGCCACATGTCCCTAGTTTTGTTGCTTTAACCCTAACTGGTGCATTAACACATTTTTTTGCACTTAAATAACTTTGCAACCATTCAACAGATTTGCATGAAATATTGCATGTGCAGTCTCATGGTGTAGATCTCTTGATATGCCAAGTTTTGTTCTGAGCAGATGTGTGGATTCTGAGATCTGGATAGAGAAATAAGTGATTTTTTTCCCAGCACCCAGATGGTTTGGAATTATGGTCTGAAATTTTCAAGAGAAAAAGGGCCTGGCCTACAGAAGTGGCTTTCGTTAGTTTGGTGAAAACATATTAATCTGTTTCAGAGTTATTAATTTTAAAATTTCAGCTCTGACCATGCTCAGTAAGCAGTTCAGGATAGATGTTTGGAATAAAATAAGAATTTGGCAATATGAATCAGGATTCTTGTCTATATGGGGACTAATCCTTTTTATTATGAAAAATAAATCCTGATTCATATGCTGCCATTTTGTTTTCTAATTGAAAACCCACAAACATGACGTGCTGCAGAGAGACCAATACATGTACTTTGCTTATTGGGACTCTGTTAGGCAGATTCTGTATAATGTTAAAATGACCCCCAAATGTGTTTTTGTTTTTGGTTTTTTTGCATCCTTTTTCGTGACTCGCTTCCACTTTTTACGTGTGGTCAAACAAAAAAGAATTCAGCCATATGATAGAGGATCCCTTCATATGCAAAAATCATTTTGGACTTAGTTTTTTTTTTTATTCTGATTGCTGTCCCCATTTCCCTGGTGTCTAGGGCACCCCACCCTCTGACTGCTGTCCCCATATTTTTTAATCTTTTCCTGGTGTCTAGTGGCACCTCTCACCCCTCCAATCACCATCCCCTTATTGTTTTAATGTTTCCCTAGTATCTAGTGGCACCCCCACCCTCTGATTGCTGTTCCTGTATTCTTTAATGTTTTCCTGATGTCTACTGGCACCCTTACCCTCTGATTGCCATCCCTGTACTGTTTCAATGTTTCCTTGGTATCTAGTGGCACCCCCAGCCTCTGATTGCTGTCCCCATAATATTGTTTCACTGTTTCCCTGGTATCTAGTGGCACCCCATCCTCTGACTACTATCCCCATATTTTATAAATGTTTCCCTGGTGTCTAGTGGCACCCCAACCCTCCAGTCACCATCCCCGTAGAGTACTAAGCTGTAATAAAGAGAACCATTTCTCAATGTTTTTTTCACCTGTAAAAAAGAAAATGATCTCTCACCGATCTGACACCCCACCCCAACATCCCACTGAGTACCCACCACCCTGCATGCTCCCCCATACACACACACTCACACACTCACTCAGCTGAACAGGTCCCAGGGTGAAGATCCACTCACTGATCGAAAACACATCTTGCTGCTGGAACTGCTGGCTTCAACATGAGAAACTAAGGTAAGTGCGATTCAATGTATTTCAATGGGTTTTGAACTTTGGTGCATAACTTTGTCATTTTTGCATATTTTGACCCAATATTTTCAATATGGACTTTTTGGGACCCCACCTTCTGACCAATAGTTGTGGAAGTTTGCTAATCAAGCCCAAAAGGTGATTTTATGGTCACTTGGTGAAATCACCTTTCAGGCAGAATTTGAGAATTGTAATCACCATGGTTCATTAGGTTGGGGTAATAAGAAGACTATGTTGAAAATGTGGGATCAAAATATGTAAAAATGACAAATGTTTGGGCAGCCATTAACATTTTACTACACTCATTCATAACTTTGGTCATTTTAAATATTTAGACTCCAAATTATCAACATAGCCATTGTTTTACACCACTTGTCAAGTCAGTTTTATTTATAAAGTGCAATTTCAAGAATGATCAAAGTACTGTACAATAAATTAAAAACACATATATAAAAACCATACAATATAACAACTTATATGAAAGAAATGAACCATAATAAATTACACAGGGTCTGGGAAAGTCATATAAAAAGGCATGTTTTAAAGCAGATTTAAAACTTTACATGGTCAGGCACTCTCTAACCCAAAGAGGTAAAGAATTCCACAGGGCATGAGCTGCAAAAGAGTGAGCACCAGAGGTTTTAAGCTGAACCCTTGGAATCTCTAGCAATCCACCCACAGTGGAGTAGAAAGGGCGGGGAGGGCAGTAAAGATGAAGAAGGTCTTGCAGGTAGTACATCCCTGACCATGTTGGGCTTTGCAGGTCAGTAACCTGACCTTGAAGGTGATCCACCAGTAAACCAGCAGCCAGTGCAGGTCACAGAGCACTGGTGTGGTATGGCAGGATCAAGGTAAACCAGTCAACAACCTGGCTGATACATTCTGCACCAGCTGCATATGGCAGATATCAACCCCCAGGAGCCCTAGGTAGAGAGCATTGCAATAGTCAAGATGGAAGATAACAAACACATGGACCAAAGCAGGTAGATCACCAGGAGGGACCAGGTGTTAATCTGAGTGATGTTCCTCAAATGGTAAAAAGAGTACTGTACTGTACAGCAGCAGACACCTGACATTTCATAGTCAGGCCACTATTGAACACCACGCCTAGACTTCACATCTGGTTTGAGGCAAGTAACTGGATGTCACTGAGCCAAAGCCCAGGCAGTTGACCAGTCACCATACTCAAATCCTGGTGACCTGGGTCCACAACCAGCACCTCGGTCTTATCAGGGTTCAGTCTCAACCAGATGGCTCTCATCCAGTCCTGGATCTCAGAGAGACAACTATTAAAAATTGAGACAGCACCCACTTGGTTGGGTACAAAGGACATGTTGAGCTGAGTGTCATCTGCATAACAGTGGAAACTCACCCCATACCATCTTATGATGTCTCCCAACGACAGCATGTTCAGTACACTGCGAACAACATGGGTGACAGTATGGAGCCCTGTGGAACCCCATAAGGCAGGGTTAGAGGGGAGGGAAGGGGAGGAAGAATAAATTCTCAACATCACTTTCTGGGTCCTGCCTATGAGAAAAGATCTAAACTGTTCCAGACAGTCCGTAGAACAACCGCAGGCACTCCAACAATACCTTGAGGTCCACAATGTCAAATGCCACAGACAGATCGAGGAGGACCAAGATGATATGGCTTCCTTGATCCCTGGCAGACAGGAGATCATTAAGGACCTGAACAAGGGCTGTCTCAGTGCTATTCCTCTCCTGAAATCTGGACTGGAGAGGGCTGTAGACATTGTGGGTGGATAAAAGGTCCTTCAGCTCTGTCACAATGACCTTCTCAATAACCTTGCCCACAAAGGGCAGGTTAGAGACAGGCCTATAGTTTGCTAAGAAGTCCAGGTCAAGGGAGGGTTTCTTAGGGAGAGGTACTACCATCACCTCTATCGGGGGTCAGGGAACATGGTATACTGTGATGAGGGCACTGGGGAAAGGGGGCCGACAATAACGGCGACCTGCTCCCCAGCGCATCCCTCAAGGGCTATGGTAGGGTAGGGTGGCTGGAAGGTGGGGTCGGCGAATATAGCGACGGTATGTCGCTATACGTATACGGGGAGCGAGCATGCACAGCGAGGGGTGGGAAAGTATGTGAGGGGTTTTGCTGTGGTGGGTTGCTGAGCTGACCCTATGGCATGGTGAGTGGGTTACCAGTACTGGTCGGCAGGGTACTGGCTTCGGGTCCAGGTGCTAGTACTTTTGGTTGCGCCAAGCCTGAACCTTTAATTTTTTTAATATTTTCACCCCCCCAACATGTACCCCCCTGGAGTTGAGAATCCTTTAGTAGGGAGCTGCAGGGGCTGCAGTCCCCCACATAAAACATTTAAAAAGTAAGTCCCCGGCACTGTTTTGCTGTGCGCCGGGGTGTCAGAGTGCTGAAAAAAAAAAAGTTTGGCACTCTTGACTTCTTGATAATGGCGATCACCTTTAGGCTTTCTCTGTTATCACATAGAACCAGGGAACACACTTGTCTGCAGCAAACACTGGACTACCTCAGCTAGGACCAGGCCAATGAACTCCATGCACCCCAACAAGAGAAGCATGGGGCCCACGTCCAAACTACAAAAAGTTGGGTACATACTCTGGATGGTCCGAGCAATGTCTATAGTCTTCAGTCGGTCGAAGTCAGACCACACAAACCGAGCCCTAGTCACCTCCTGTCAACCATTGCAAAGTCCATTAGAGGGTACTGAGCAAATCTCAGACCTGGTAGTGATAATCTTGTCTGTGAAGAAACGAGTGAACTCATCACACTTAGACTGTGAAAACACTCCCAGGACTGAAGGCACGCTGGATTGCACAGTCTGTCGACAGTCCAGAATCAAATCAAATCATTCTTTATTTCTAAAAAGTACTTTCCAAAACCAAAGTGCTTGCACATAAAAACCATATAAATAAATATATTCAAAACAATCAATGTTCATCCAGCACAAATAAAAATGTATAACATAAAATCAGTCTGGAAACACCTGGGTAAATAAGTATGTTTTAAAGGCTGTTTTAAAACTCTGGATGGTCAGGCACTCTCAAACCCAATGAGGTAGAGAATTCCACAGGGTAGGGGCTACAAAAGCAAGAGACCAAGCCCTAGATGTCTTTAAACACACCCTGGGAATCTCCAGCAATCCCTCATCTGTGGAGCGAAGTGAGCGGAGGGGGCAGTAAGGCCAAAGGAAATCTTGTAGGTAGCGGGGTCCCTGTTCATGTAGGGCTTTATATGTTAGTAATCCAACCTTAAAGGTGATCTACCACTGTACTGGCAGCCAGTGCAGTCCACGCAGCACAGTCATAATGTAACTAGCCCTAGAAGCATCAGTCAAAAGTCTGGATGCAGCATTCTGCACCAGCTGCAAGCAGTGGATATCAACCCCTGGTAGCCCTAGGTAAATGGCATTGCAGTAGTCAAGGCAGGAGATCACGAAAGCATGGACCAACATTGGAAGATCATCAGGAGGAATCAGATACTTCACCCGGGTGATATTTTTCAGATGGAAAAATGAGGTCTTAACAACGGCTGACACCTGAGATCTAAGGGTCAGGTCGCTGTCCAAAATAACGCCCAGGTTCAGCATCCAATCTGAGGTAGTCAGCTGAGCCCCCCCAAGCCAAATTCCAGAGGGCTGCCCTGTCGACAAACCCACCTCTTGATGATCTTGTTCCACCACCAACACCTCAGTCAACTGCAGCCAGCTGGCACTCATCCAGCCCTGGATATCGGAGAGACAGTTGTTAAAAACTGAGAAAAAGCAACATTGCCTGGTTGCAAAGAACATGTACAGCTGAGTATCATCTGCATAGCAGTGAAAACTCAGCCCATACTGCCTAATGCTCTCTCCCAATGGCAGCATGTACATTGCGAACAACATGGATAAAAATGGAGGCCTGTGGTGCCCCGCAGGATAGGAGGAGAGGGGCCGAGGAATAAATCCCAGACAGTGCCGGCATCAGGGGGGGTGCAAGGGATGTCACTGCACCAGGGCCCAGAGTGCCAGTGGGGCCCATGGCTCCTTAAGTCAAAATTTAGTATATATAATTTTTTTTAATTTTAAACTGCTCACACGAAGCAAAAATTAGCATCCAGCCTGACCTCCTGCCCGCTGCCCGCCCCCCCGCCTGTCTGAGACCCACAGTGGTCCCTTCCAACGGCCTAGAGAGAGTCTGACTAGTCAAGTCAGTGTCTGTGCATGCTGCGGCTGGGCATTTAAAAATTAAATCCCCATGCCCCTCCCCCCGGCTCCTCCCTGCTGCAAAATGCTCATCCTGTCTGTCAATATTACAAGCTCAAATGGGCAGACTAGGTGGGCCATAGGCCCTTATCTGCCGACACTGTCTATGTATCTATGTATATTAAAATTCCTCCAACTAGCGCACCTCCTCGGACGTCACGTACCTGCGTAGTGTGGCACTGTGACTGTGTTCTCTGCTCGGCAGTCGGCGGCAGCACCTCCATCCTCCTCCTCCTCCTCGACACTCCAGACATCCCAGCAATGCATCCATGCGTGCCATCCTCTCCTCCAAGTCCTCGCTCACTTTGGTTCACTTCTGGTGGTGGTTTGTCTGTTGCTTGACATTGACAGCAGCTCCATCTCCTCGGCTGAGTCGGCTCCTCCTTCATGCTGCCCTGGCCCGCCCTCGCCCTGGCAGGCTCCACTTCATTAACAGCCCCCAACACTTGCTGGCACTGCTGCTCAGTGTTCTGCAGCTCCTCCCCTGCTCCCACCCTTCTGATGCTGTGGGCGGCTGAGCGGCTCAGCTGGCTGTTCTGATTTGCTGGGTGCTGCTCACTCAGCTCAAAGGGCAAGGCTACCTGACTGCACATCATTTTAATAAAATTAATATTAATATATTGTGACGCATTTGCAGTCAGGCGTGCATCTCACGATACATTCTACTGGCGGCAGATGAGCTGGCGGAGCAGACGTTGTTGGATTGACTGCTGCTTCAGACAGTGTTTTCTGCTTCTGTTCTGTTAACAGAACTTGTCTGTAAACTAAGACACACATTGAAACAATTTTAAATACACACTTGTTGTTGGGGCTGAACCGAACTTGAATAGAGAAAACTTAAGGACAATGTAGCTAGCATTAGGGCTAGGGCAGCAGCGACTCAAGAGCGGGAAGGAGTGAGTACTGTGGCTGCCAGGGCCCCAGGCCAGTGGGTGGTCATGCCGGCTGGTGGCTGCCCACCCCAGGGAAGAAGAAGTTGATAAATTAATTAATTTAAATCCAGAATAGGACACTGCTGCTGACTACTAGTCTGTGGCTTCTCTTCAGAAGTTATCTAGAAAGAAAGAAAATATATTTTAGAAGAAGAACAGGTTGATTAGGAGTCAGGGACAGGGAGAAGAAGTAAAAAGAACTCTGAGGGGCTACTACTATTCTAGTACACTGTGTCTCACTCTCTCTCTCTCTCTCTCTCTCTCTCTCTCTGTAAACATTAGGAGAAGAAGAAGCTGCTTAGGCAGGCAGGCAGCAGGTTAGTTAGGGACTACTGAATGATCATTCATCAATCATCAGTGAGTGAGTGAGTGAGTGACTGTAGTCAGTCACTGTACAAGACAATGCAGCACAAATAAAATCTGAATTTGACTGCTTTGCTTCTGAGTGAGGCTGACAATAGAAATTATTAATAATAAATAAAATATACTGTACACATACTGTACACTAGTAGACGGGAGTCTGTTTGGCAAATTGGCATTGGCAAAATATATATCTCATCTCTGTGTCAGTGTCTCAAGCTTAAGGTCAGGAAGCATAAACTAGTAGGAGGAGACTGGAGTCACTGTTTGGCTCTACTGCTCCAGCAGCCTAGTGCCTAGTCCTTTGTTTGTTTATTTTAGTCTTCTTCAAAGTAAGCCAGCATTGTAGCCAGCCTACTACAAGATATTCTCTGGCTCTGCTGCTGCGGCCTGCCAGTGCCTAGTCTTCCTTAAAGTAAGCCAGCAGCAGCTAGCATTTAGCCTAGTTCCACTGTAGAAGTTTCTGTTTTGGGCATTAAAATAACAAGATATTCTCTGGCTCTGCTGCTGGGGCCTGCTAGTGCCTAGTATTCCTTAAAGTAAGCCAGCAGCAGCTAGCATTTAGCCTAGTTCCACTGTAGAAGTTTCTGTTTTGGGCATTAAAATAACAAGATATTCTCTGGCTCTGCTGCTGCAGCCTGCCTAGAAAGTCTTCCTTAAAGTAAGCCAGCAGCACACAGCAAGCATTTAGCCTAGTACTACTGTAGGAGTTACTGTTTTTGACATTAAAATAACAAGATATTCTCTGGCTCTGGTGCAGTAGCCTGCCAGTGCCTAGTCTTCCTTAAAGTAAGCCAGCTGCAGCTAGCGTTTAGCCTAGTTCCACTGTAGGAGTATCTGTTTTTTGGCATTAAAATAACAAGATATTCTCTGGCTAGTAGTTTCAGAGTTCAGACAGTGCTGTCTCTCTGTCTGATGTGATTCAGTTATAGATATTCAACAACAGTCTTCCTTCTGTCCCTACAGAGGAGTCTGCGCTGTGTGTAAACGTGACTTGTAGTGGAAAATAAAATAATGTTTTTTTTTTTCCATCAGGAAAGGAATAGTCTAATTTAATCTTTAATTTCTGACAAGAAAGAAGGGCAACACATCTGGATTATTTCACAAAAGAAATACTTAATTTTGCAGAGAAGAGCAGTACATTCTCTGAACTGGCTGTCTGGCTCTGTTTTTTAGCTTACTGCTAGCCTGCCTCAAACTTAGGCAGCGACTGCAAGGATAGGACTCAAGAGCAGCACATCTATACATTTTTCTACACAATTGTCTGCTAGTGTTAAGTGAACCACCACAGCTCAAGTCATAGATAGTATTGTTGAACTTAAAGTAGTAGTCAAAAAGTACATTTTGCTTTCATAAAAAAACATAGCTAGCAAGACAAACCATTCATAACCGAAAGAAAAGGAAAGAAAAAATAAAGATGTCAAATCCTGTAGCACTACCAAAGTACAAGTCTGGTTCTGCAAAACGTAAAGAACAAAAAAGACAGCTAGACTTGAGTCAGAAAGAAGCAGAAAATGCTAACAAAATATTTTGTAAATGGTTAAGTTGTCCACCAGCAGCAACTACGACAACAGTGACCACATCTGGTGAAAGCACCACAAGTGAGCAAGAACCACCAACCTCATCACATGAAAATGTAGCTGCAGAGGCAGTAGTAGTAGAGGGCTCAGGGGAGACAATTGGGGAGTCGGGGAACCATGACTCTTACTCTGACTCAGGAAGAAATGTACAGCTAGAAGAAATACATGAAAGAAATGTACAGCTAGGCCTAGAAGAAATACATGATGAAAGAAATGTACAGCAAGAAGAAATAGAAGAATGTGGGAGTCACGTGATGTGGTGCACTGGGTAAGACGCCTCTCTACCCGCTCCGACCTACCACCCGTTATTTGCCCTTCAGAATCCTGCTCTTCAGTAATTTTTATAGAAGACTATCTACCTACAGCCTTTCTGAGCACCCCTGGTCTCTCTGCGGGGCATCGATGGATGAGGAGATGCCGAAAATCGCTCCAAAGCACACACCTCCTACTATGCCCGAGAAGGCCTCTAAGAAAGCCAGGGCCTCCCCCATGCAACCCTCGCTGCCTGTTATCGCTGAGTGTCCTGATAGTGACCTTCTTACCCTCTCGAGGTTTCTAAAGGAGTTTCAGCCTTTTAAGGCCAAAATGCAGAGTATGGCAGGGGAAATTAAAAGCATTTCTAATACCCTGGAGGAGCTTTCTAAGAAAACTGCTGACAACGAAATATGTATACGATCCATTGAAAAGAAGCAGGATAAAGCTGATCTGGAGCTAGTGGCCCTGAGGCAAAGGCTAGTGAAAATGGAAAATAAGGTGGAAGACCTGGAGGGGCGCAGTCGCCGTAACAATGCAGTAATAATTGGCTTGCCAGAGGGTGAAGAGGGCTCGGATCCTGTCAAGTTTACCAAAAATTTGTGGAAAAGGTGGCAGGCCCTTCTCCTTTTGGTGCTAGCTACATCATAGAAAGGGCTCACCGGGCACTACGCCCCCTCCCTCGGCCGGAGCCCCTCCTAGGGTATTCATATTTCGTTTTCTGAATTTTCAGGAGCGACAACAGTTCCTATACAAGGTTAAAGAGGTGCAAGATTTACAATGGGAAGGTAAAAAGCTGAGGGCGGCACAAGATCTGCCCTTATCTGTACGCCAGAAAAGAGCTATGTTTCATAAAGTGGTTCTCAAGCTGATCACCGTGGGAATTAAGTTCCGCATGGGTTTTCCTGCAAGGCTTCAAGTCTGTATAAATGGCTCGTGGGTGACCTATGAGGAGGTGGAGACGGCATCTACTGGGCTCAAAGAAGCGTTCCCTGATCTATTCAAGCCTATATGAGAGCAGATCTGGCGTAGAAAGACACGCCGAATTTCCATCTGGTGGAGCTGCCTATCTGCAGTAAATCATATCTGGCTGCAATACTTTTGGGGCCAGGCCACTGATATACTGTATAGCTGGTTACTTATCTCTCATTACAGTTCTCGAGTGGGGTCCGCCTTCTGATGCAACATGGACATTCTATTCCTGATCTGGTTCTCATCCTCAGGACTTTCTGATACATTGTGGACTCCTATTTCTCAGTCCGGTTTATCCCTGTCTCAATTGTGATTCACGAGCTAGGTGCTAGCGGGCTTATTTGGGTTTTCTCGGTTTCATTTAATGAGCATATGAACGGGGTCATGGTTCTTATGCTAAATCCCAATTTACTAGTTCTGGTATCTCTGTTTCCCAGGAGTGTTGACCCAATCTCATGGAAATGGGGGGGGGCAATGCTTCTCTTTTTCAGATTTTATTATGAGACCTCTCTGGCATTTGCGGTCTCTCCCTGGCCTTGTTAGCATGGCCTGCTTCTTTTTTTGTTCTCAGATTTCACTCCTCCTCACGTTCCCTGCTATTAATGGACAATGAACAAGGATAATCCATATATTAAGGGAGATCTCGCACTTAAGGATAGACGAAAATGCCAGGGTTTTGCTTGCTCACACTGGGCTCTGGTTTGCTCCCTCTGTATAACCCTATTTAAGTATTGTCTCTGGAGGACTCCCATTTTTTCTTTTTTCTCCTTTTTTTTTCTTTCTTAAAATCTCCCTCTCTCATTGTGATGGCCACTGGTCTTGATTTAATATATGCTCTGGACAGCGACCTTGGGCCTTTCAGTTCTCCCCTATTCCACGGCGGGTAGCCATGGACTGCCTGCCCCCAGTCTTTAAGCACTGATATTGTGAGGCTGCACCACAAGAGGGCATCTGAGATTAATCCTTAAATATAATACCTTTGTGTTTTAGCCCTTATGTTCTGCGGGCCATGTTATTCTATGGCTTGTGGGATTACTATAGGGAGGATTGCTTTTTCTAATGGGCTGGTATAGCCAATCCCCCGGGATTATCTAGGGGTACTGTCAGGCTATTAATGCTGAAAATAAGCTATTCTACTGGAATGTTTTGATTATCGAGGGGCAATTTTGTTCCTGATTTCTGCTTTGTGAGGGTGGGGTGGTTGGGGGGAGAGGAACTTTTCAGTTTGCTGGACATCATGTACCATGTAAAATATGGAGGGGCGGAGGAGGGGTTAGGATCTATGGGATGTTTTGGGGGGGATCGTGGGGGCGGCTGGGGGAATGGATCTAATGGGGAAGAACTGGGGGGAGGATAGAACAACCCAGCACATACTATGTTTGGAGCACTATAGATGGAGTATGCATATATATGTGTGTTTTGGAGGATCCAGAGCTGGCAACATGAGTGATGGCTAGAAACATTCAATTTATTAGTTGGAATGTTAAGGGGGTGAGGCACAAGACCAAGCAGTACAAAATACTGAAGCATATAAGCCATTTAAAAGCAGAAATTGTGTTTTTGCAAGGGACGCATTTGCTCATGGGGGAGGCTGAAAAGATGAGATGGCAACAAATTGGGCAGATGTTTGCAGCGGAAGGAATGACCCACAGTAGAGGGGTCATGATCCTCCTACATAGGTCAGTTCCATTCAAACCTCTTCAGGTTATATCTGACCCTTCAGGCAGATTCCTGTTTGTAAAAGGTAGATTGCATACCCTGGACATTGTCCTGGTGCTATCTATACCCAATGTAGATTCCCTAGCTTTTTGCCCAGATAATTAAAGTCCTAACTCCCTTTTTGGACACTCCCATGGTCATGGGGGTGATTTTAATCTTGTTTTTGATCAGGCCCTTGACAGGTCAGGTCAATCCCGTCAAGGTCTTTCCCCGGCGCAAAGAGCCTTTAGGGACCTGATGAACTCCATTGGTCTTTGTGATATATGGCATGTATTGCATCTCAATGTAAGGGAATACACTTTTGTTTCTCCGGTGCATGCAACCTCCTCTAGAATTGATTATATCCTCATTTCTCAAACCCTGTTACCAGGGTTATATGTTCTAGCATTGTCTCAGGGCCCCCTTTGGATCACTCTGTGGTCACCTGCCTAATAACCCTGGTCTCGTTGCCAAATAAAGGGGGCAGATGGAAGCTGAATAACCAAATTCTGAAGGAGCCAACTACGGTTCAATACCTAGCATCCCAAACAGAGCAGTTTATTGCTTCTAATTCTAACTCTATGGGGAAGCAGGACATGATATGGGTTGCCTGTAAGGCATATCTAAGGGGGATTATAATTGGTTTAACATCAAAAAGGAAGAGGGAGAGGGCATCTCAGATTTCTAACCTTCTCTCCCAAATTAGGAGTATGGAGACTGTTCTTTCCCCTTCTTCCTCTGAGGTATTAAAACAAGATTTAACGAAACTGAGAGAAGCCTACCTAGCAATGTTAAAGGATCAGGCTGTATATGCAATTCTGAAAACAAATGCGGCATATACCGATCAGAGCAAGAAGGCGGGTAAAATGCTAGCATTACGTATTAAGAAACAGGAATCTGCCAGACTCATTCCTACTATCCACTCTCTTAGTGATAATTTTCTTAAGGTCTCACCCCCAGAGATAGCGGAGGAGTTTACAAAGTATTTTCGGGATATGTATGGACCTATGGTTAATTCCCCGTCTAAGGAAAGACTTTATGAATATCTGAGAGATTTACAGTTGCCAACCCTTACACATTCCCAGCAACTAATTCTGGAGTCTCCCATCTCTGAGGGCGAAATTGAAAGAGTAATTAAATCTCTCCCATCCGATAAGACTTCGGGCCTTGACGGGTTTACTTCCAATTTCTATAAAGCTTTCTCAAAGCAGTTGATTCCCATCTTGCTGCCGCTTTTTCAGGATATTCTCTCGGGTAAAGTGTCTGATCCCTCTCTTTTTGAGGCCTTTATAGTCCTGTTGCCCAAGCCGGACAGACCGCCGGATCAGGTGGCAAGCTATAGGCCGATCTCCCTACTTAACCAAGATATTAAAATCCTGGCAAAATTACTAGCCAACCGTGTGAAGGCAGTACTTTATTCTGTCATCGGGGCTGACCAGGTTGGTTTCATGAAAGGGAGATCATTGGTTGACCATCTGAGGACCCTGTCTCATGTCTTCTTGGCATCCAAGGATGCTCCTCATCCAATGGTCTTGATCTCGTTGGATGCCGAGAAGGCATTTGACAGAGTCCACTGGGAGTACCTATTTGTTATGATGGAAGCCTTTGGTTTCCCTAAGGAATTCTGGAATTGGGTGAGTTCTCTATACAAGTTCCCCTTGCCAGAATCTCATGTAATGGGGTTATTTCTAACCCCTTTAAACTATATGTTGGGACTAGACAGGGGTGTTCTCTATCTCCTCTTCTCTTTAACATTTATTTAGAGACGCTTATCAGAAGGTTATCAGGAGCCCAGGGTATATCGGGTATCTCTCTCAGGGAACAGATGGTTAAAGTAGCGGCCTATGCAGATGACCTATTGTTGCAGATATGGCATCCACTCACATCTATTCCTCTTATCCTAAAGCTTATAGAGGATTTCAGTAAGGTTTCAAATTATAAACTTAATGTAGAAAAGACGGTAGTTTTTCCTCTTAATCATAGGGTCTGTAAACAGGATATTACTGTGTTTGGACTCACCTGTAAGTCCGATTATATTAAATACCTTGGGCTTCTTTTAACAAGGAGTACTACACGGCTCAGACAGCTAAATACTGATGCGCTAGTACATAAAGTAGATCTTGACCTTCGTAGGTGGACCCTACTCCCCCTCTCTCTATGGGGCAGAATAAATTTAATCAAATGAATGTTTTCCTCATCTGTTCTACCCCTAACATGTTGAATGTATGGCTTCTTTGTCCTGGGTCAAAAAAGTACATGGTATGATTTCTGCTTTTATATGGGGGGATAAGAAGGCCAGAATGGCATTTCATAAGTTAGCGGCCCCGAAGGCCAAAGGAGGTTTAAGACTTTCCCATATTGGGCTATACTATTGGACCAGCCAGCCCAATAAATATCTCAGATGGCTGACCGTGGACCAGCTCTCCACGGTTGCTACATATATTCTGACTTGGTTAGCTGTTGAATCTGCTTTACATTAAAAAACACGGTCTCTCCCCCGCTGCGTTGTTATATACCAAAAGTGGTTCCCTACCAAAGTCTCTATGTAGTTCCCCTATAGCTGTCTCTATCAGGGTTCATACTCAGTAGTGTGCATTTCTAAGATATATGAATCCCAAGGATTTATCACAACCTGTAATAGGCAGTCCCAATTTCTTATTAGAGTGTAAGCCTCTCCCAGCTACATGGCTTTCTCAGATACAAAACTGCTGTTTAGAGGAGTTTGTGTCACCTAATAGTCAATGGTATTCTTCAGCTGATATTATGTGTAAGTTCTCGATACCTCGTCCAAATATTTTCAAAATTTTCCAGTTTCGTTACCTCTTGGTTAAGGTAATGGGCTCGACCCCCCCACCACCTCCTAATTTCAATTTTCAGATCACCTTAATGGAGTTAGCAGGTCTGCCTCATGCCGTATCCAAAATATATAGTGTTCTCTTCACCTGGGCCTACCCTGATAATTATGCTCCTGTCTCCTTTTGGGCCTCTCTCTTTCAGGGTAAAGATTTGGACTGGTCTCTCCTGTGGCAGAGCTGCCATAAGTTCCTTAAGCAGGACAGACTTAGGCTAATGCAGTTTAAGATTCTGCATAATATCTACTACTCACCACAGAAACTTGCTAGGCTTGGTCTTGTGTCCTCCCCCCTTTGTACAAGATGCCAATCTCAAGAAGGAGATCTTCTTCATATTTTCTGGAGCTGTTCTAAAATTGTTCCACTCTGGACTGCGATTAAACAGCGTGTTGACCCTCTGTTGGGCTTTCGGACCTCTTCACCCTCAAATTTGCCTTCTTGGGATTTTCTTCCATCTCGTGGTGAACAGGAAGTATTATATAGCCCTGATATCGATGTCTGTTAAAAAGTGGTTTTAAGATGTTGGAAGGATACGGAGGTACCAACATATGTTGAATGGCTTCAGGAGTTACTTGCAAATCTCAGAACTGAAAGGACTATTGCCAGTTTACTTAACAAACTTAAGAAGTTCGATAAAATTGGGGACCACTACAAGCTCTCTATACACTTCAAGGTTAAGCACTAATAGATTACATTCATAGGTATAATGCTAGAGATGTAAAACGGCGCTGGGTTGTTTGGGGTGGAAGTGGGGTAGGGTGGATGGGAGGGGGGGGAGAGCGAATCACTTCATACTCTATACCCGATGTTTATGGACATTTCATCCATTGTTATGATTCGCTCTTTGTATTGGAAAACTAATAAAATTTGAATTGAAAAAAAAAAGAAATACAAGAATGTATTGAACTGGAATCAGGTTGTGACATAAACCCTGAACCCAGTCAACCACCTTTCATGTATAATTTTTACGACCCAACTACCTGGCCTGAAAGTTTTACTACAGAGTCAGAGTGCCTCAGGGTTGAAATCGTGCAGCATAAACCCCTGCAGCTGAAGGAAACTGACACTGAGTTCCCTAAAACAGCTGGTCGCTGGTTTACTTCAGCAAACTATGAGTGTAAAGTAGGATCTTCAAAGATTCACAGGCATTGGTTAATTTACTCCAAGTCTGCTGATGCTGTATTTTGTTTCTGCTGTAAGCTTTTTGGTGAGGGTAAGGGCATGTTTACACAGGGTTTCCCCAACTGGCAAAAGTCATCACAAAGGCTGAGTCAACATGAAGCATGCCCATCACACATGGAGAATTTCTACAAGTGGAAACATTTAGAGTTAGGGTTACAGTAACAGGCTACAATAGACAGGAGTTTGCAAGAAAAGCTGGATAAGGAAAAGGAACGATGGCATGCTGTGCTTTGTTGAATTTTGGACTGTGTTTTATATTTAGCAGGCCAAAATTTAGCCTTTCGGGGTTCAGTAGACTGTCTGTATGTAGACAACAATGGTAATTTTTTGAAATTGTTGGAACTGTTGTCCAGGTATGACCCTATTATGGCTGATCACTTGGAACATGTTCAGCGAGGAACAAATGTTCATTATTTAAGCAAAGATAGCCAGAATAAATTTATGCAGATGTTAGCTGAAGCTGTGACTGGTGAGATTAGGGACAAGATATACAATGCTCGCTACTATAGTGTGCTGATGGATTGCACTCCAGATATTTCTCACAAGGAGCAGTTATCACTAATGATTCATTATGTTGAAATCAGTGGTGATCAAGTTGAAATGCGGGAGAGCTTCCTAGAGTTTCTCCATGTTGAAAATACAACAGGAGAGGCTTTGGCTGAATTATTGCTAAGTCGATTTACTAAACATGGCATTAAAATTGAAGACTGCAGGGGCCAGTGTTACAATAATGGGGCTAACATAAGAGGTATCCATCGAGGAGTTCAAGTGAGAATACGACAGGTGAATGAACGTGCACTGTACGTGCCTTGCTGTCCTCGTAATTGGAACCTTGTGTTAGAACATGCAGCGGAATCATCCTTGGAAGCAAAGAATTTCTTTGGAGTTCTACAGCAGGTTTACAAAATCTTCTCTGGGTCCGTCAAACACTGGAATATCCTCGTCAAGCACATGAAACAATATACCCTCAAGCCACTTTCAGAGATCCGATGGAGTGCCCATGCTGATGCTGCAAAGGCAGTCTGTGAACAACTGTCTGAATTGTTGGATTCTTTGCTGGAAGTATCAGAAACTGGAAACTGTGACAGCGAAACCCTGTCTAACATCACAGGCCTTGAGAAAACACTGGAATCATTTCCATTTATTGTATCTTTACTTGTGTGGAATGAAGTGCTTAGTGCCATCAATCGGGTGACAGTGATTTTACAGTCACCTGCTTTAAATCTTTCAAATGCCATAGATGTGGTTTCAGCAATCAAAGAACAACTGTCTGACTATCAAATGCAAGGTTTCAGGTGAGTATTAGAGGAAGCAAAGCTGCTAGCCCAAACCATGGACATCGAACCAACTTTTCCAGAAAAACAGACCAGATGTCAAAAACACATGCCAGGACAGCTTGCTGCAGATGAACCCTTGACTGGCCAAGAAACTTTGAAGTCAATTTTTTCAATTGCCTATTGGATAAAATGCTGATGGAAATTGATGGGAGATTCCAATTTCTCCATGACTTTCAATCACTTTTTGGTTTCTTGTTCAACATAAAAACATGTGGACATGATGAAAACCTACAAGTAGCATGCAATGAGTTGGCCCAATTTCTTGGGGACATAGATGGTTCAGACATGTCCAGAGAAATTACCTTGCTGGCTTGTCTGTTACCTGATGATGTGAAATCTCCATTTGAAGTGTTGCAGTACCTGGTACACAAAGACCTGAGCAGAGGATTTCCAAACACCCAAATTGGACTGCTAGTACTGCTTACAATTCCAATTACAGTTGCCAGTGCTGAGGCGTTCCTTCAGTAAACTGTCCTTGATAAAGAATTACCTGTGCTCCACAATGTCACAGGAGAGATTGTCTGCATTGGGTGTACTTTCCATTGAAAATAGACTTGCAAGACAAGTAAATTTTTCTGATGCGATTGCAACATTTGCTGCAGCAAAATCCCGCCGAGTACACCTTTAAGTTCATAAAATGGAATAACAGCAGCAATATTTTTTGGTGGCTTGGGAGAACAGGGTGGGGGGCACTTGGGGGGGGCCCATTACAAAGTGTTGCACAAGGGCCAAGTACATCCTAGAACCGGCCCTGATCCCAGACACCACTCTCTGAGACCTACCCCTCGAGGAAAGATCAAAACCATCTGAGGATCATACCAGACAGTCCACAGATGAACCACAGGCACTTCAGTAGTACGCCATGGTCCACAGGGTCAAATGCTGCAGAGAGATTATGGAGGACCAAGATGGAACAATTCCACTGATCTCTCACTATCAGGAGATCATTCACCACATGGACAAGGGCCGTCTCGGTACTATGTCTCTCCCTAAAGCCCAACTGGAGAGAATCATAGACATCTTGGGTGGATAAATGATCACCCAGCTGCAGTGCAACCACCTTCTGAATAACCTTACCTACAAAAGGCAGGTTAGAGACAGGTCTGTAGTTAGCTAGACAGTCTGGGTCGAGGGAGGATTTCTTAAGGAGATGTCATACAACTGCCTCCTTTAGGGTGTCCGGAAAGACCCCCTCTCCAATGAGCTCCAGACTATCCCAGCTAGGACAGGGCCAATCTCATCAACGCACCCTACAAGAAGGTGTGTTGGACCCGGTTCCAAACTACAGCAGGTTGGCTGCAAAGTCTGAACAATCCTCACAATGTCCATGAATTCCAGTTGACCAAAGCCAGACCAAGCAAGCCAGGTGTCCATGGCCCCCAGCCGACCTCCACAATACCCAATAGAGGGGGCGTGACAGATCCTGAACCCAATGGTGACAACCTTATCTGCAAAGAACTGAGCAAACTCATCACATCTCTCTTGTGAAAAGGATCTACCTGACTGAAGACAGTTTGGATTGCACAATCTGTCAAAAGTCCAGAAGAGCTGAGCAGGTCAGTTCTGTGCCACAGCAATCTCCCTGGACAGGAATTCTGCCTTCTTATAGGTGATTGCCAATTGATAGACAACATAATGGTCCATCAATCTAAGTTTGTCACCATCCAGGCCTGATTTCTGCCAGGACCTCTCTAGCCTTCATCTCATTCTCCTCATCTCCTTCAAGGTCCCATCAAACCATGGGGACCATGGGCAAAGAGCTGAGCCAATCAATTCTGTGCAGCAGCAATCTCCCTGGACAGGAATTCTGTCTTCTTACTGGAGGTTGCAGATTGATGGTCTTTATAATGAACCATCAATCTAAGTTTGTCACCCTCTAAGTCCAATTTTCACCAACATTACTCTAACCTTCGACCCACTCATCTCAGCTCCTTTAAGGTCCCATTGAACCATGGGGACCTGGGGCAGAGATTGAGGGGGCGAACGTGGAAAGGAGCAAGAGAGTCCAGGGCCACTGTTACTGCCATGTTATAGGCTAGTACCAGATCCCTTGGGCCCCTGCTAGCATTCACTAAACCTGATAGGTCAACTACCACCATAAGGCCATCAGGGGTCAGACCCCTCAAAGGACAATACGAGACCATCTTCATAGGGGCAGGCCTATGAGGGTCTGCCTCAAAACTGAATTTTATGGTATGATGATCGGACCATCTGACCGGCTCCACCGCCAGAGCAGAGATCTCTATCCCCCAGTAGGAAGACTGGATCAAGTGAGTGTCCATGTCTGTGGGTAGCAGAGGAAATAACCTGTGTGAGGCCCAATGAGTTAATAAGTTGGGGAGTCCTGACCAAACTACAAGACTTCATCATTGATCCAGACACTGAAATCCCCGAATAATCCATCTGGGGTAGCCCAGCACCATGTCGATCATGAAGTCTGCAACTTCTTGCAGGAACTCCTTCTCATCCCTGGGTGGATGATAGATGAGACGTATCCTGCAACCTACACCTGCTTCCACAATACCCTCAGAAGTTTTGGTCACACCCACAGGGATATCTATAAGGCTCAGTTCTGGCTGAAAACAAATGGCTGCACCCATCCCCTATGGTACTGTCTCAGGCAGTGTATTACCGAGTACCCTGCTGGAATAATTGATTCCAACATTGGACCAGCATTAACATCTAGCCAGGTCTCAGTAATGCAAGCCAGGTCTTCTGTACCCACAAGGCTGGCAATTACAGTCGTCTTGTTTTCTATAGTCCTAGCATTGCATAATACCATCCAAGCAGGATAGGTAGGTGAAGACGATCAAAGCTAACTGACCACAAGAAGTGAAGCCCTTGAGTATGTGTACTAGAAAGGGAGAACCCCTCTCCAGGACCCATTTCAGCCCAGGGTGGCCTTCTTGACCTCACTAACCCAATCAGCCTACCCCACTCCACAACCTCACCAGGCCCAGAGGCCCTCCACCTCCTCCTCCTCTTCCTCACAATCCCTAAGGCTTGGCAATGACTGTAAACCTTGGAAGACAAGGGAGGGCAGTAAAATGAACGGAGGTCTGTGAGCCTGGTGGGAGAGACGCACCTGACCACCAAAGAACCCTGCCAACACATAGCTAAAATAAGCTAAAACAGCAGAAAAGAGTGACTAAGCAAAACCAAACAGAGAAAAATAAAAATACACACACACACACACACAAATACTCAACACACACACACTTAACTGAACCAAAATTACAGTAAAAAACTCTCATATCAAACCCACCCTCCCAAAATAACATAGCCAAAATAAAATAAATTAGGCAGCAGTTTAGAGGTAGTTTGTTCCACAGTTCAGAGTAGAGCCATTCAGTTGACAGTTCAATGGAAAGAGTCCAAAATCAAACTGTCCACAAATAACAGAAGATGCCAATCAAAAGAATGTCTTATGCAAGCAATAACACACGATGATGTGTGGGTTATCTCCTGATAAGAACATGCCAAGGTGTGTTATAAGGCATTGAGTGCCTTATGCACCTGGGCATACTCTAATCAGGAAATAACCCATTTCAGAGTGTTTTATTGCGCTTATAAAATGGGTCCCGCATGTAAATGTTAAAAAATAAGAAAGAAAGAAAATATCCATTTGTTTTTGAAAAACAGCTTTTTAATAGTGGTAATTGGAAAAAATAGTCCCCCCGTTAACTGTTGTGTCCTGTATTTGATACCATCTAGCTAGCCAGTAGAGGGCTTTCCAAACAAAAGAAATTGCCTTATCATCTACCACCCAGACAGACATATACTATTTTAAGTTTACTTTTTTTTTTCCATTTTTCCTGTGCCAGTCATTGTTTCACAGGGACTGAGCCCATTTGGAAGTGTGTCCTTTTACATTTGCAGTCATCTCAGAGATTGTCGAACGAACAGAAAGTTGCAGTTCGTGTAGTACTGGGAAGCTGCTAGTGAGGACAGCGAGTGTATCCAGGTAATTTAAAGTACAGGGCACTTCTGGAGGTGGGGGCATGCTGAGAAACACATGGAGCAAGCAGGCAGTTTTGTTGTGAGCATCCATTGACAGTGAGTGGGCAGTTTCATTTTGGAGCGAGCATGTCATTCACCAGCTTTTTTCCATAACAGTTCTGGATCACGGTTTTTGTAATCAACTCTATTGGTGCTCCACTCAAAATAGCTTGCAAAGGTTGGTTGTTTATTTTAAAAAAATACAAATTTAAAACAATGCTGGGAAATAACCAGTAGAGGAGTGGTGTGGGATCTGGAAAACTACCTGCTGTTGTCGTCTGAGCAAGAGTCCATGGGAGAGCCATGGGTCAGCGGCTTGGCATATGCAAAAGTAGGCAGTGAGGGGTAAGTAACTAAAATGCTGTGAAATGAAACTGGATTCCAAAATGCAGTTCTGCACATTGCTGGGGGGACAGTGATGCCACAAGTAAGGAGAATGGTTGTTTCTGAGTAAACCCGCAAGTGAGGAGAGTGGTCAGTGGGAGAGCCCACCAGAATATTTTGTTCCAAAACTGGCAGGCATGGATCTCTGGCTGCATTGCATCCTGCTTGGTATAACAAGTACCAGTTGCCATGTATATGAGCTGATAAGTACATGGCTACTTGTACCTGTTCGTCAATCATGATGCAGGCTCTCTCTTACCCATTTTATAAGTGTGGTTTTTGGAGCTCTCATCTCCTCCAACCAACTGTTTGATTAATATATAAAGTCAGTGGCCCTCTCACTACCACTGCTACATGCAAATTATTAAAATAAATGAAGAAGAAGCAAAAACTGGGCACTCTCACTGCCCTAAAACAATGAGTCAGCCAAACCAGACCTGTAAACAGTCCAAATAGTGTCCTCCTCCAGCTGAATTTCACTCCCACACCTGCCTCCTGAATGCTGTGCAATCCTCTTATAGCCCCCAATGTCTATGCTCTTCCGCGGAAACCAGTAGTCTGTGCAGTACTCCCCGACAGCCATACCCTACACAGACAGCTACTGCAGCCACACAGAGCATAGTGACAAAGTCCAGGAACTCCAGATGCCTACCCCAGCAGTAGCACCCGAATCCCCCGACCACAAACCTGGAAACAGCGTCTGTCCACCAGATCAGGGGCAATGTGAGGAAGTATTTTTTTCACAGAGAGGGTTGTAGACACATGGAATGGCCTTTCTGAGGAGGTTATGGGGTCAAAAACAGTGGGGGAATTCAAGAATGCATGGGACAGACATAAGACAATTCTGGTGGGCAGCTAGGAAGAAGTAGGCTGTTGGTTTACTAGGATCTGCAGCTTATCCAATAGGTAGGGGAAATGGACAGACTGGGTGGGCCAAGCGGTGCTTATTTGCTGTCAAGGTCTATGTTTTTGTGAACAGTGGCTGGGTTAAAAAACAAAGTACAGTCAAACGAAAAAACAGTTAGACTGAAAAATGAAATGCCAAATTGCCAAACAAATTCACTAACTCATTGAGTTTCCCTAAGCTACGCTAGCTGCTAAAATAAAATAAACAAACAAATTAAGTAAGCAATAATACACGACTGGATGTGCAGTCATCGGTGAATTACCACACACCCCACTCTGGGTGGAGGCACAAGGTACCAGCCAAGTGTTCTTCAACCCTGGTGGGGTGTGTGGTAATTCACCGATAACTGCACATCCAGAAGTGTATTATTGCACTTATAAAATGGAAAAAAACAAACAAATTATAACTGGTTGAGCAATGTCAAGCAGCATTTTATTTATCACTTAAAAATGAACAACATGTATTACTTAAGAAAGCTATCTATAAATCTTTAAAAATGCCATTACAAACTTATTAACTTGCCAACAATTAACTATTAAATTACTATTCAAATAAATAAATAAACAAAATAAATGATAAATATGTCAGCTTAGTACACTTGGGTCAGATTGGAAATCAAGTACCTGCACTTTCAGGATGCTGGACAGAGCAGTGTGGTTAATGATCATTAACCGCACTGCTCTAGCCAACTTTTGACCAACGAGGTGATAGGATTTCTCTACCCCATTTTATAATAAAAAATAAAATAATAGTACTCCCTGCTGCAGTGATGGTTAGCCCAGTATGCCTGCCATCTTCACCTCTAGGTCACTGGCTCAAGTCTAGCACAGGTCAGTTGCGGTCAAAATCCATCATCACAAACACACTAAACAAGTAATCCAAAACACTTTCCCAAGGATAATCACTTCATGAATGTGACAGCTATCATTTTTCAAATCCTGGTCAAACTGTGTTTTTGTACCTGTGGTGTGGAATAACGTTATGGTGGTACAGAATGATGTTTCACTGGGGATTTGAAAATGTTCATTACCAGGTTCATGAGGTGCATTAATAAGGAGGCAATGCTGACAATTTGGTTGCTGTTTTACTCAAAATGCAAGCACTTCCACAACAACAACAACAACATACATGTACTCATCTGTGTACAGAAAGAAGCAAATGAGGATATGATTATACTATCCTAAACAGTAGAGAAATTCTTTGCAAAAAACTGCGCTAATGAAGCATTTGGGGTTCAGCCTAAAGTGACAAAAGTTGGGAAATGTGGTTTTGGGGTTTCCAACCCTAAAACTCCACACCCACCCCTGAAGCAAATCAGGAGTGCAGTCTTCCTTGGGGTTGTCAACCCTAAAGCTCACCCCATTACGGTAACAAAACAGTTCATATATTACATGGGCAAGGATTGAGTAGGCACTTCAATGTTAAACCTCAGTTTTTGCACTTTAATAACTTAGCAACCATTGATCAGATTTGCATGAAATTTTGTATGCGTAGTCTCACATGGTGGATCTCCTGATGTACTAAGTTTTGTTTCAGTCAGATGTGTGGATTCTGGGTTTTGCATAGTGCAATAAGTGAATCTGGGGAGATTTTTTTCCCATTGGTTTGAATGGGTTTTCTGTCTACTTGGCTAGTGCCCTGACAGTATTAAGTTTTGGTCTGAACTTTTCTGTGTAAAACATGGTGGTTAGCAGATGTACCTTTTGTTTGTTTGGTGAAATAAATACTAATCCATTCCAAAGTTATTTAATTTTGATATTTTGAATACTTGGTTCTGAGCATGTTCAGTAAGCACCAAGAAATTGCTGTAGGAAATGAAAAAATAATTGTTTTTTTTCATACTGACCTCATCCTTTTTCATGAAGGGAAACTACTTTTTCATTTGCTGCCATCTTGTTTTCTGTTTTCACCACAAATACAAATTTAAAAAGCCTCCAAAATAACATTCTGGATTATAAGCAACGCATGTATCTTGCTTATCTAGACCCCATTAGCTAGATTCTGCACTTACAAGTGAAGCTCACCGGAATCAAGTCCAGCTCTGCAGAATTCTGCAATAGAGTTACTGCAGGAAACATTCCAGAAGCAAATGATTTGATATCTATTAATGGACCAACACAGAATGCAATTTCAATGGGAGTTAATTCCTTTTGTCATGCACGGAAACTGTGACCCTGCATTTCATCCTAACAGGCTTCACTGTAACTGTTGGATAAATGGCCTAAAATGTTTGTTTTTTGAAAACATTAACATTTTTTTGTGACTCTTTTATCATGAAAAAAGGTTCTTTTTTCATATTTACCCAGTGCTTTCTGATCCCCTTATTGTGTTCCTTTTATTTTTACTAGCTCAGCACCCAGACTTTTTGGATTTTTGGAATGACATTTTCAGAGGTGAAAAAGGGGCTATTAATCTCTTCCAAAGTTATTTATATTATTTTCAACTTTATAAATCTTTTTTTATGACTTGTGGAAGATTCTTTTTTGTATGATGAATCACAAAAAAAGATTCTTTTTTGTGAAAGAAAACTCCTTTTTCAGGAACCGGCATCTTTTCCCTGGTGTCTAGTGGCACCCCACCCTCTGATCACCACCCACCTAATTATTTATTATTTTCCTGGTGTCTAGTACTGTCGCCCACCCTCAGATTGTTGCCTTTCCCTTGTGTGACCCTGAGCAAGTCATTTAACCTCCATGTGCTCCCAGGTTGCACCTGAAAACAAGTTTCATCTTACTGTGTCTTTCCTGGTTAAACAATTTCCCCTTTCACCCTTTCCTTGGTGTCTAGTGGCACTCCCACCCTCCAATCGCCATTCCTGTATATATGTATCTCTATATCTATGTGTATATATATATATATATAGAGAGAGAGAGAGATAGAAAGATAGAGAGATATGTTTTTCACCTAGTGTCTAGTGGCACCTCCCACCCTCTGATTGCTGTCCCCATAGAACGTTTTACTTTTTCTGGTGTCTAGTGGCACCCTCACACCTCTGATTCCTTGTCTGACCTGAAATAAAGAAAATGATCCTTCAAGGTATTTTTTACCTGTAGAAAAGAAAATGGTCCCTCCCTGATCTGATCCCCCACCCCAAACTCTCACTCAGTACCCTCACCCTACACTTCTCACATCCCCCCCACACACAGTCACTCATCTGAACAGGTTCCAGGCTGAAGATCCACTCTCCTATGGAAGACGCATCTTGTTGCTGGTACTGCTGACTACAATATGAAAAACTAAGTAAATGCAAATCAATGTATTTCAATGAGGTTTTCAATGAGATTTTCAACTCTGGTGCATAACTTAACCATTTATGCATATTTTGACCCCAAATGTTCAGCATGGCCTTTTTAGGACCCCACCTCCTGAGCAATGTCAATGAATTTATGTAAATTTGGCCAGAAAGATGATTTTTGTGGCCACTTGGTGAAATTACCTTTTGGGTAGGATTTGAAAATTGTCATAGACCTTGTTCATGAGGTAGAGTCATAGAAGTTGACGACAGATAAGAACCACAAGGCCCATCCAGTCTGTCCATTTCTTTTTCTACCTTATGAATGTGCCATCAGCCTTTGCTGTGCCAATGGCCTATCTATTCATACTCATCTATATTGCTCCCTTATGCCTATACCATGCTTCTTTGAAGCCCTGCACTGTATTCATATCCACCACTTCCTGAGGTAGGCCATTCTATGCATCCACCACCATCTCTGTGAAAAATAATTTCCTCACATTACCCCTTAATTGGCCTCCCTCTAATCTCATGCTATGTCCTCTTGTCCTGCTATTTTTCTTATATTGAAATATGTTAGACTTTTTGACCTTGTTAATGCCCTTAAGGTGTTTGAATGTTTCAATCATATCACCTCTCTCCCTCCTTTGCTCTAGGGCATACATATTGAGCTCCATTAATCTGTCATCATATGCTTTCTGATGCAGTCCCTGCACCATTTTGGTTGCCCTTCTCTGGACTGCCTCCATTTGGTTAATGTTCTTGTGAAGGTGTGGCCTCCAGTACTGCACTCAGTACTTCAGATGGGGCTTAAACAGTGTCTTTTAAAGAGGGATTATTACCTCCCTCCCTCTTACAACTTGTGATACCCCTACTAATACACCCCAACATCCCGCTAGCCTTACCTACTGCTTTAGTGGTCTGCTTAGATGATTTTAGGTCATCAGTGATGATGATTCCCAAGTCTTTTTCTTCCCTTGTGACTGCAGGCAACTCCCCTCCCAGCCTATAGGTGGCTTCAGGGTCTCACTTCCCTGTGTGCATGGTCTTGCACTTCTTTGTGTTACATCCCAATTGCCACTGTTCTGACCATTTTGCTAGTTTATCCAGATCTCTTCTCATTCTGCCCACCCTATCTGGATCATCTACTCTGTTGCATATCTTGGTGTTGAAATTTTGCTATGCTCTCGATAATGGCTCTGCTTGTTCCACCCATAGCTCCTTTAGTACCCTGGGATGTATACCATCAGGTCACATTGCCTTGTCCACCCTGAGCTTATCGAGCTCTTGTAGGACCCTTTCTTTTGTGAAGAGACTAGTGCACACTTCCCTCCTCCTCGTGTCCATGGTGCTGAGCTGTAGGCCCTGCTATATCTTCTCTTCAGGAAATACTGAGCAGAAGAATCTACTTAAGATAGATGCTTTTACATGGTCCTCCTCCTCACATGCCCCCTTATCCCCTTTGATCTTCGCAATACCCCCCTCTGGACTTTCTCCTTTCTCTGATGTATCTATAGAAAGTCTTGTCACCTTCTTTTACTGTTTGTGCTAGTGCTTCCCTGGTTTGGGCCTTTGAGTCATAAGAAAGCTATGTAGAAATGTTGGGGTAAAAATATGTACAAATACCAAAGTTATGTGCATACATTGAAATTTTGCTATGCTCTCTCATAACGTTGGCAATTTTAAATATTTTGACTCTAACTTTTCAACATAACCATCTTTATACACCGCCTCATGAACGTAACAGCTGTCATTTTTCAAACCCTGGCCAAACTGTGTTTTCACACCTGTGGTACACAATGGCATTAGAGTGGCATGAATCATGTTTTGGCTGGGATTTTAAAAATTTTTATTGCTGGGTTCATGAGGTGTGATGATAATAAGAAGGCTATAGTGACAATTTCATTCCTATTTTAATACAAAAGCAAGTGCAGGGCCCAGAAGGCCCTGTGCATCCACAGCAACATATCTGTATGCATCTGAGGAGGAATGGGAGCACAGAGCCCACAGATGAATTAGGATACACTTGTACTATCTCAAGAAAGTAAGGAAATTCTTTGCACAAACTTTGTTAATGCACTAGTTAGGGTTCAAGTGACAAAAATAAGGAAATATGGTGGTAGGGTTTCCAGCCCTAACATCCCACCCTCAATCTGCAGGCAGCAACCAGCATGGGGTGTGCCTTGGGGTTGTCAGCCCTAATGCTCACCCCATTCTCACACACTATATCCATCTCAGCTTATTTACTCATGGAATGGGGTGATCGTGGGGGTTGACAACCCCAAGGCACACCTTATAACTGTTGCTTCCTGCAGGGTTGGAGTGGGGTGTTAGAGTTGAAACTCTAATGTCAAATTTCCCTGCTTTTGTCACTTCAGCACTAACAAGTGCATTAACAAAGTTTTTGCAAAGAATTTATACAATATATATATGTGTGTGTGTGTGTGTGTGTGTGTATGTATGTATGTATGTGTATATATATCTATAATTACACCACAGGGGTGTGTTCTTTCTCAATAGAATATCCTGTGTTATTCCCACTGCAGTGAGAATACAATCCTGATGTCATCAGCAGAGTGAGGATAAATCCCATTTATCCATCCTCTGCTGATGTCACCAGAGTGAGGATATCTTCACTGCAGCTTACATTCTAAATGAAACTGTTTCAGAAAACAGTTTTTCTTTCTCACTGATGCTGCAGCTTACTCAGTTAGCTTTGCAAAACACTCTCACCTGTGTCCCATTGTGTTTCTAACACTCCTAGCCCATTACTGTGCTGATCTCAGCTTTAAAACAACCTGCATTCTAAATGAAACTCCTTAACACAGCAGTTTCTCTTTCTCAATGCTATATGCAAGTTTCTCTTTCTCACTGAAGCTGCAACTTACTTAATTAGCTTTGCAAAACACACTCACCTGTGTCCCATTGTGTATCTGTTTCCCAGTCCATTCAGAACAACTCACACAGACACACACTCACACTACACACAGAATGAGCATAAAACACACAGAAACAGAAAAAATATTCCTAAAGGTCTCACCTCCATGGTATAAATCATACACCTGATGTGCAGATCATGAGATATGGAAAATATTCTCAATCTTGCAGAGTGAGCTATGCATTCTCACTCATGCCTTTGGCACTTGTAGGAATACAGGGCTTGCTCTGCAGGACTGAGAATATTTTCCATATCCTACTCCTGCCCATCATGTATCCCCTATTCATGTATATATATATATATATATATATATATATATATATATAAACACACACACACACACACATACATATAGATATAGATATAGATATAGATATAGATATAGATATATGTGCATGTATTTACAGTCACTGTGACCTTGCCTCCATAAACAAGCTTGATGTACTCTATCATAGAGCATTATGCTTTATTACAAATGCTGCTTCCAGGACACATGGCTGTGTCCTATACTCACTGAAGAGCTGGTCTACACTATCAAAAAGGAGACTAAAAAAATCTCTGTCTCTGGATTTATACGGCCTTAATGCATAATCTCCCAGACTACATCATAGACATGGTCACATGATCACATAGCACCTATGATTTAAGGAAAAATAGTTTCATAACCCTGGATTTACCTTGCTTTGCCACTCGATACAGCACAACTGTCATTAGCTGTTTTATTCACAGGGCTTGGAAAAATCTATAACAAATCCTCAGACTCTCAAACCAAGTGAGTGTAAATATCTTCAAATCATTATTAACTGGAATAGGTATAGTGACTTGTAAAGGGCACTGAAGTTGTATGAGTTACTGTGCTTGTCTCACTCTTTGTTTTTAGCTGAGATGTAATGAGTATTTACAGACTTAATCATCCTATTATAAATTTGTATCTTTGTAAATTTCTAACTAAGCAATATACTCCTATTGTACTAGGTTATGAAACTGTAAGATTCTGCATAGCAATCTGCTGTGCTATTGTAGTCTCAAATGACTTGATGTGTGTATCCTGTTGTTAAGGTTATGCTGTCTTACCGAGGACCTCCTTGCAAATGAGCATTGTTAGGTGGAGTCTATTCCTGGTAAAACAAACAAGTAAATAACTAAGTGTATATAATACATGGATGGGAACTTTTCCTCATAGAAAAGACCATCATGTATTTCCCTGTACACCTGTGACTAATCTATCAATTCAAAGTATATACCTGCACTAATTAAACAATTACGACTATATATGTATACTAATTAAAACTGTATACCTACACTAACAAATAATTAAGGGGACACTACTGATAACACAATTAGCAAATCATTTAGGAAGCTAGCCAAACCAATTAACAAATGGCAAAAAACCTGAAAAAAAGACACACAAAACTCTCCCAAACCCAGCAATCCTTCAAACTCTTATTTATACTCACTACGCACTATTACACATTACTGTATTGCAGATTATGACATTTATTCTACTGTAGTTTTCATCTTTTATTATCTTGCCCTGTCCTACAAAGGACCTCCTTGCAAATAAGATTGATCAACTGAGCCTTTTCCTGGTAAAATAAATAAATGAAATGAAATATACAGCAAACTGTGAAAGCAGAGGGCCGCTATTGAGGAATAATAAAATATTTAGACAGTGAGCAGTGGTGGCTGATGTTTTTATCAATTTCTTCACCTCTGTCTTTAACAAAGCAGAAAAATAGAAAGAATGGAACAGAATACTCACTTTGACATGGAAGGACTGGGCTTCCAGGCAGGATAAAGGGTGGAAGCAATGCAGGATAGGCTTGAAAGGTTAAGAAAAACAAAGAACTAAGTCCCGACAACATCCATCCAAGGGTCCTTAAAGAACTGGCCTCAGAAAACGCATAACCCCTGATAGATATTTTGCCCCCCTCATTTCAGGATGCAATGGTACCCTGTTACTGGAAGGATGTAATAGGCATACCAATTTACAAAAAGCAAAGCAGAGATTAAGTATGCTATTATAACCCTGTAATTTAAACACACAGAAAATAAACATTTATGGAATCCAGGTTAAGAAATTATATTGACAAGCATCTAAGGGATAATGCACAGCATGAGCTTACACAAAACAGGTCCAATCAGACTTATCTGATTGGCTTCTTTGACCCTATCAACAAAGCACATGGAAAGGCAGTTGATGGGAACCATCTGAACCTAAAAAATGCATCTGATACCATCCCACACAGGAAACAGATCCTCAAACTATACAAAATAGCAATGAATGATGGATTGAGAACTGACTTACAGGTAGAAGAGGAAGAGAAAGAGTCAATGGGTTCTTATCGAAATGGAGAGAGGTGACTAAGAAGGTTCCTCAGGGGTCAGTGTTGCTGTAGGTCCAATACTCTTTCATATCTACATAAATGACATGCATAAGAATATTGATATTTGGATGCAAGATTTGCTGATGAAACAAATGGGGACAATAGTAGACATTCTGAAACAGATTAGTAAGATACAAATAAATCAAAATAAGATAGATGGCAAGCTCCCAGATGACCAGACTTTATTGTAAGAGAAGGAGAAGCTCAGAGAGGACTAAACCAAGACAGCAATAGCAGGGACATCAAGACAGAGGACCTTGGAGTCCAAGCCATTATGGTTAACATCCTGTATATCAAGTAAAAGGAGGGCAAAAAGAGTAAAGCTGGAGAGGTATGGGTGGAAGAGATGAGAAGAGATGAGAGATGAGATATTTGCAGAGAGGATGAGAGGGGGACAGGTAAGAGGAGAAGAGAGGGAGAGGGCTCAGGAGAATTATTTATTGAAAACAGTAGCAACTGCAGTTGGGTCAAATAAAGGAATAATGCATGACAGGGTGTGTATCGTACTGGGATAACCTCACACCTCAGGTGGTTGGGCATGAAGCCACAGGCTGTGTGTCCAGCACCAGAGAAGTGACATTATCCCAGCACAACACACACCCTGGAGTGTATTATTTCTATTTTACAATGGCTCACGTAAAAAAAATAAGAAAAATATTAAAACATGCATTAAAAGTTCAGTTTTCTGTCTTTTTTTTTTAAAGGGTAGGAATACTTATTCAAAACGTAGTGCTGATTGTTTTGTCCTACAGGGGGAGCTGCTGTGGCATTAATGTGAGTCTGTGCCTCTGCCTCCCACCTTCATCACTGCACACTTGTTGTTCCCTGCAACCCCCGTATTTGTACTGTCTAACCTGACAGAAAATATT
This sequence comes from Neoceratodus forsteri, assembly GCA_016271365.2. Classification (NCBI taxonomy): domain Eukaryota; kingdom Metazoa; phylum Chordata; order Ceratodontiformes; family Ceratodontidae; genus Neoceratodus; species Neoceratodus forsteri. Next base: position 572,713,642 of record CM057454.1, on the reverse strand, counting down.
ACATTCAAACGTTTGGGAAAATAACTGGGAGGGACCTTGCCTTAAAGCTGTCAGTGCGATTGGCTTCAGCTGTCTCTGGTCCAGTCTGTGACGGGGGGCAGCATATTTCTGGTTTCAGTGCTCAGGACACTCGCTTACTCTGTTTCTCCTCAGTGGCAAACAAGAATAGAGGACAAAATTATGGGTACATTTTCCATGCTTATATGGACTTTGTCCTCTACTGGCAGAAACCTTAGAACCTATCCTCTACTGGCAGAAAATGGTGGTGGCTGATAAGGTAAGTAAGTGAAGTGCAGTTTGACCCATGAGCTCACTTACTTGGCAGTGAAAAAGTGACAGTTGGAGAGAAGCGGGGAGTATGTTGAGAACGGAATGGTTTGGGGTGGTTGATTCTAAAGTGTGATTTTTTTTTTAATGAAAATGAAATAAAAATGCTGTTCCTGGAGCAGAGACTGTCAGTGGAGCAAAGACTGCAGTAGAGCCAATCACAAAGACGGCTTTCACTTGCCTGATATATTTTTTTAATTTTTATAACTAAGATTACAAAACTTGGGGTATTTGGGGGAACATGTGTGAGAGTTCTGTGTTTCACTTTTTCATGTTTCTGTGGTATAGGAGGGAGGATTACACATGTTTACTATTGTGTTTACTACAGTAAGTGCATTTCTGCCAACTATGAGCAAGTTGGACGTGCCATGTGCAGTAATTTTTTTCATGTAATTTGATTATGTGTGTGCTGGGACTAGATCCGTGATGTTACGCTGGGATAACATCATGGGTCCAGTCACAGACTGATCAGTCAGAGACCAGCATTCTTTCTTGCCATTGTATCATGTGAAATAACTACCTAGTTCAAGTTCTGGAGCGGTTGACTGAGAGGAGGAATTGTAAAAGGAGTAGGCAACCTTGCAGAATTTTGATGGAATATTTCAGGTGTTCTGGAATGTAGAAGCAAAGCAGTTTGCATTGGCACATCTGATAGGTATGGTAAAGACATTTCAGAAGTGATGGAACTGTGATATGGCTCCAGAGGGTTCACTGTATGTAAAAGCAGGGCAGAATCTGAAGTCTTGAGGCTGTTAAAAAGCTCTGCTGAGATCCAAGGCAGGTTGGAGTTTTTCCACTCTGGCTTGTTTAGTAGGGGCTTACTTGACCCAGACAAACATGAATTTTCATGGTAAAAATACTGGAGTGTTGCTCATTAACTGGGTTTGTAAATTATACTGTATTTTTTTATTCTTGAACCTGTGCTAACTAGAGATAATGGAGTAAAGGAGCCTTCCCTAAGACAGAAATTCCTAGTAAGAAATACTTATTATATGTAATGGCACAATGTCTAATATAAAATCCACGCAGACAGAATTCCGGGACCTCCCACAGCACTACATAATCAAACATAAAATCAGGGAGCAGTTTGCTCCTATGTGTGTCACTAATACAAGTAAATAGCACAGAAAACTATTGACCACTTTCCCAGTTTTCAACAAAAATAATATTTTAATTTTGCTCAATTTAACACAGCTTTTCAGGGTGCCCCTAGCACCACCAACATCTCAGGGGAGAACCCCTTTCTCAGGGTGGAAATGGGTTACCCTGTCACTGTTCAAAACTGTATGTGCAGCTTCTAGCTTGCTATATGCTGTAATATTAGTCTTTCCATTTCATTTGTTGTGCCCTCTTACATTTCTGTGATGCACTATAATGTGGCTCCCCTCCTTTTCTTCATGAAGTCAGAGCTGGCCAGGGATATCAAAGCAAAGGAACCCTTCCTCAAGACAGAAATCCCTAGTAGGAACACATTTGTTATATGCAGTGACACTATATCTAATATAAAAACCAAGCACATCAAAAATATCAAACAGGAAGACAGAGGTCTGTATAATGTACATGATGCAGTTTCTAGATAAGGTTCATGTGGCTTGAGTTCCTTTCTGCGCAAGCAGAAGTTGCCAGTCAGCAGAAAAACCTTGTTTGTCCTCAATATGCTTTTGATCTATCCATGGTCAGCATAAAATAAAACCAGCTTATAAAGATGAGGTACAAAAGAAATGCATACAAATAAAAACATTTAAACAGAGCAAGAAAGAAAATGTTTGACTCATTGAATAATAAATAGTACTTAAACATGCCTACTAACATATCTCTGCAGGGCCTATTCTCTTGTGTTTCTCTAAATTCATCTAGAGAGAAGTTATCTGATTCTAATCTAGTTCTGGCCCAAGCCTGATTAGCTTCCTGCAGATAATTTCAGAATTGCAGCCCATACACACTTTCATCTCAGGGAAACATTAAGACCTTACTATGGAAGCAGCATGTTTCAGATAAGGGAACATAATATCAAAAAAATCAGATTGTTTAATGTTACTGATAGGGTCGGGACATCATGGGAAACCACAATCAGTGATACATGTGAATACATTTGATTCCATATATATCATGTTTAGACCCTGAATTTAGGACATTGACATCACTGAAAGGAGTTTTGATTCAAGAAGTCTTGGCTAAGAAATTTGGGATCTAAGCATCCTAACCTCTGAAGCAAAACATACAGTGCCTCTGCCTTAGCTGCAAAAATATGGTCTAGGGGTTTATTGTAATGGTTCATTTTCAGAATAGAAGCACATCAACCACATATGTTGTTGTTGGCTGCCCAGGCCTGGGGTGACCTCTGAGCTGGTCAGATATCATCAAAGCCATTGCTTGCTGCAAATTGAAGGGGCTAGCATTTAAAACACTTTGGAAAAAGAAATGAATGTCCATTTCATATATAAAGTCCAAACAATGTCTGTTTTATTCAAATAAAAACCATTGAGCATATTCTTAAGGCAAAACTGGGTCAGACAAAGATAATTTACAAAGTTCAGACCCCACAGAGGTTAAAGTCTCAAAGTACAGTCCAAACATACCAGTGGATACAGAGTCCATACACTTTTGGGAGGCACTTCTTCAAGATATTGGTCCACACTTTCATTTAATCCAGGTATTTCTTTATGTGCTGTGACAGCACAGGGCATGTTAGCTAAAGCTGTAGTCACCTATAAACATTTTTTAAATTCTCCGATATTCAAAACGCTGCTTCAGCAAGTGCACCAGGAAATGTTGCAGTGTGTAAGGTGCCCAGTGGGGGTGTCTCAGCCCATCCTGAGTAGTCAGTAGGCCATGAGAGGTGGGTCGGATGTCAGTCGTTGTGGCGCCAGCGGGGTAGTGGACACCTGCTGGCTGCTGAGAGTCTCATCTGAGGACAGAAAGGAAGAGGACTGTCAGACTCCTCCAATGACCATCCACATGACCACACCAGTAGTACTCCTACCCAAGAACTGGCAGAAGCTGGGTAAGGTCAAGAGGGAAAGGGAAGCAAGGGAAACCGAGCCAAAGGCTGTTTTTAATTCAGCAGTCACTGGATCCTGGCAAGTGGCAGGAGGGAGATCCTGTTTAAAAAAGGCTAAGGCAAGCCACAAGTAGCACAAATTGAAGCAGACAGACAGTGAGACCGGACCCCTCATGCCACATTCTGACCCCCGGGCTTGCCTTTCCTGTAGTAAGGTGAAGGTTCTTGAGGTCATGGCAGAAAGATGCAGAAGCTAAAATTTGGACCATTGACTTGCCCAAAATGTTTAGATTGTGGCAGGAACTAAAGTTTGAAGCAGTTCCAAGCAAGGATAGGAAGGCAGAGTTGATGGAACACAAGAATGAGTGGAACACAAGAATGAGTGACAGTATTTTTGCATTTTGGAGAGGAATAAATTCAGGTCAGGAATGGATGACATTTCTGAGAGGTGGTTTTTAAGATATTTCATACAACTGCAGAGAGAGAGAGAGAGAGACATAAGAAAGGTTGGTCAGCACTCATGTATCTGGTGCTTTTATCCCTTGGCACATCCTAATTGTCTCATGAAAATAACTTGGACCAGTCAGCCAACTGCTGTTGTATTATCTTTTTCTCTCTGGCAGAGGCAGGTGATGAGAAAAAAAAATATCAAATGATCTTGAAACCAAAAGATTTACAACAATTCTGACTCAGCTTTGTGTTTTCTAGTTCTTATTTACTTTTTCATGTTCTTCACTACTGTATATGTCAGATAATGATGTATGTATTTCTCTGAGTCTTTCAAAATGTATCTTGACTGTCCCCAGCTGTTCTCACAATTGCTGTTTGTGGCACAACAGTTTGCTGACATAATGAGCACTCGATGTTATAAACAAATGCACTGTGAAGTGAACTAGGGAGAGGCTAATGCTTGTTATACCGGCAACTTTTTGCATAGCCTACCAATGTGTGCTGTAAACCTTTGAAGGGAACAAAAAAGGTAAAAAAAAAGTATTTTCTAGTAACTTGTAATACGGGAAACATCATATTTATGAACGTACATGCTGAAGTGCAGAGTTGCTCTTTAAGAATGGTCAAATGTATGGCAGCTTAGATTCAATGCAAAGAAATGCAAAGTAATGCACCTGGGAAACAAAAACCCAGGGAAAGAGTACACAATGGGGGGTGAGATACTGACAACAACAAAAATGGAAAGGGACCTGGGGGTAATCATATCAGATGACCTAAAGGTGGGCCAGCAAAGTGAGAAGGCAGTAAGGATGGGTTGGGGGGGGATACTGAGATGCATAGGGAGAGGCATCACCAGTAGAAAACAGGAAGTTGTTGGCCCTCTGTACAGACAGTTGGTAAGACTACATCTGGAGTACTGTGTACAGTTCTGGAGACCTCATCTCCGCAAAGACATAGACAGGGTGGAAGCTGTCCAGAGGAGGGCAACCAAAATGATGCAGGATCTGCATCAGAAGAAATATGAAGAAAGACTAAAGGAACTAAAGATGTATAGCCTCGAAGAAAGGAGGGAGAGGAGGGACATGATAGAAACTTTCAGATAACTCAAGGGAATCAACAAAGTCCAAGAGGGTAGCATCTTTCAGAAAAAGAGATATGCAAAAACAAGGGCGCACAATTTGAAGATAGAGGGGGGACGGCTCAGAGGTAATGTGAGGAAGTATTTCTTCACAGCCAGGGTTATGGATAGATGGAACAGCCTTCCTGAGGAGGTCATAGAGTCAAAAACAGTGGGAAAATTCAAGAATGCATGGGACAGACATAAGGCAATTCTAGTGGGGGGTAGGAGGAAGTAGGCTGTTGGTTAACTAGGATATGCAACTTATCCATTAGGTAGGGAAATGGGCAGACTAGGTGGGCCAAGCAGTCCTTATCTGCCATAAAATTATATGTTTCTATGTTTCTAAGAGGCAGTTTTTTTCAGGTGGGGCAAGCCTATAGAAGGAACACTAGATGATGGTAACTTGAAAGCCAGTGCCCATCATGGCCCTTGATTCTGACTAATGGTTCCACTAGACTCAGAGACAAATTACCTCATGTGTGCTCAGTCCATTTGCTGGAGCATACCACTACAGAATTTATTTTTAATTCTTTGGTAACCAGGTAAGGATATCCAGGTCCCTCCCTCACTGGGCTGCTTTGTCTTTTCATTAATTTTGCAGCAGTAGCTTCAGCTTTCAACTAACCAGATGAGAATTCTTAGATTTGTTGCACCTTCTAGCTACCAATTCTACAATAAGACCTATCAAATCTAAATCTGGGCTTATCAGCAATGAGATTGAAATGGCCACAGAACTTAATAACTACTTTGTTACCATTTTTACCCCCAAAGGATAAAAACAATATTAATGATGATAATATTGTGACACTTGGACAGCTGGTTCTGATTACTCTATGATTTTTGTAAAATAAAAATGTAGTGTGATTGTCTGTAATGAGACATGCTGTGTTCCTGGGATGACACCCCACCCCCCATGGTTTCAGCTAAAAGATAAAAGCCAAGAGATAATTAAAGGCTAGAAGAGACATAAATTAAGGATCTCCTGTTCTTCTGGCTTAATTGTAGCTGCCAGCTGCTAGGTTAGAAATCATAAACTTTTATGATGTTTAGAAGAAGAAACCGGGTTATGTCACTTTGGTGCAAAGCCATAAAGATTATTTTGATGTCTGAAGGGCAGGAAGACAGACTTAATTGGGAAGTCATATGAGGAAATGAGTTTTTGCTGAGGTCACCTACTAAATTTACCTCTTGATTGATGGGACATCCTGGTTGTATGATTTTTTAATAAACAGAGGAGGAGCTGGGTGACATCATGGAGAAGGCAGGTTCAAGACAGTCTTTTAATTACGCTGTGACTGGCCTTTAGATAAATACATGTTTAGACTCTGAAGCTACAACATCTATCAGCACTGTAAGAAGAGATACATTAGATAGATAAGTCTAATTATCTGGTAGTAGGAATTTGCACTTTTAAACCTTGTTCTTTTAAGTAATTGTATGTTTTGTGATATATTGTTCTGTATTTACATTTTATGTATTTGTATTTATTTTAAAATAAACCTCTATTTTAAAAGACTACTTGGTGTGCCTTTGAAATTCTTTTTTTCTGACAAGTGAAGCATATATTGGTTAAAGTTGACACTGTGCAAAGCTTACTGGTTTGCCAAACTGGGAAAAGGTAAGAGTTTATCTGAGGTCTTTCACAGAGTTTTTAAGGGTTCATTGTGTACACCTGGTTAGGTGCCCATAGGCAAAAGATATCTGGCATTCCCCCAAAGAGCAGAATTATCTGAGCCTGTACATTGGCTACGCTAGCAAGAGGTTCACAGTTTGAATCCCTCCAGAACTTGAGACCAAAGGTTGATTTGAGCCCACAAAACAGACAGGAGGGTTACCCTGTTTCTGTTCCTGTTCACAATACTGCACTTGGAGGTTGGCACTGTGGGAGCAGAGCGCCTGACCTGCTGAGTGGGGTTGCGACAGATTGGTTGGCAGCAGTGCACATAAGTTTGGTATTGCAAGCTTTTATTGTTCAGTGTGTCAGCTTGAGACTGTCAGCTCACCTGCAAAAAAAAGAAATGGCAGTGATTTTTTTTAAAAAGGAAACTGAACACTATCACTTGGCTGACAGTCAAGTTCCTATCTGTTTTATTTATTTTTTCCTAAAGTGCTAGTTAGGGTAGCTGTAGTTAGGGAAGAAGATGGCTTCCAACTACAATGGACACACTGTAGACTCCTTAAAGCAGTTGTGCAGGGACAAAGGAGTCCAGTATGAGTTGAAAGCCACCAAGCAGAACCTCATGGATGCCTTGATGGTAGCAGATACCCAGAGCATCGAGTCACAGACAGTGACTGTAAGGGACTGAACCTTGAGTGTGGATGGGCTAGTGGCCAGTGCAATGTCCAGATCCAATGAGGAGGGAAGCAGGGCCAGTGCCAATGAAGGGCCACAGCAGCAGGGGAAGGTCACCAGTATTCTGGATCCAGAAGTACTCAAGCTGCAAATTGAGTTGTGCAGAATGGAGCTGGTGTTCCAGAGGGAGGCAGAGTGAGAACGCCGAGAGGCAGAGCAAGAACGATGAGAGGCAGAGTGAGAACAGCGAGCTGCAGAGTAGAAGAGGTACTGTGAACAGTGGGAGGCAAGCCGTGAGGAGAATGAGTGCCAATGAGCTGCAGAGGAGAACAGAGACTGTGAACAGTGGGAGGTGGACCATGAGGAGCGTGAGCGCCAGAGGCAACATAAACTGGAGAAGCTACGACTCCAACCAGCAGCACCAGAACAGGTAAGTGGCTTGGGTTTAACTGGGACTGCAGGACTGGGTTACAAATTGAATTCCAAATTGATAGCCAGATTTAAAGAGGGGGAGGATATGGACGCCTTTTTAAATTCTTTTGAAAAAGTTTGTATTCAGGCTAAAATTCCTAGAGAGTCCTGGAGCTTCCAGCTATCCCCGCTACTTACCAGGAAAGCTCGGGATGCATTGGGTCAAATGGACAATGAGAACAGTAATGATTACAGCAAATTTAAAGCTGCACTGTTAAAGAAAGTTGAATTAACTGCTGAATCATACAGAGGTAAATTCCGTATGCTCAGGAGAAACCCTGATATGAACTATGAAGAGCTAGCCATGAAACAACATCAGTTTTTAAAACATTGGTGGGAAGGAATGGAAGCAAACTCTGTTGCTAAAATTGAAAATGTGATTTTGTTAGCACAGTTTTTCTGGGCATGCCCAGCAGAGCTGAAAACCTGGCTGGAGGACCAAGATCCCAAAACAGTGAAAGAGGCTGCTGAACTCTCAGACTGCTATGCCAAGAACAGACCTACTCTGAGAGAGAATGGGGTGGGCGTGGCAGCACAGAAAGTGAAAAGTGTGCCTTCAGGGCAGCTAAAACCCTCACTGCCTCCACCAAAACCAGTTAGCCCCAGGTTTCAGAGAAAGGATTTCTCTGAGAAGAGAAATGAATGTTGGTTGTGTAAAGAAACTGGGCATATTGCCAGACTGTGTCCCACAAGGGCAAGCAATACACAACCTGGTGCTAGGAAAGAAGTGGGTTGTTTGTGTATCTCTGGAAGGATGCCTGTGAACATGAAGGAACACATGCACCCAGTCATGATGAATGGTGTACAGATGCAAGGGTTAAGGGACACAGGGTGATCCCTGACTTTGATAAAAGGGGATCTGGAACAGCCTGGTCAGTTTATACCCAATAAGTATGTCACTGTACAAGACTTTACTGGTGGGGAGAAAACATTGCCCCTAGCTAGTGTTCTCCTAGACTGGGGTGAAACGGGAGGGGGGGACTGTGCAACAGGTGGCTGTAGCCAAAACTTTAGCAGTGGATGTCATCCTGGGCAACAATCTCAAACAGGGGATGGTGTGTGCAGTTACCCATAGCCAAATGTCACGGGAACACTGTAGTTCCCTGGACCCCACAGAAGCCATTATGAAAACCACTGGGAGGCTGGTTCCCCAGCCTGTGTCTCCTGATATGGAGATTAATGAAAAAGGGGTAGAAATTTCCCCAGTAGCAGTCAACCACACAGCTACAGAGGGTAACTCTGAGAAGGGAGGGGTGACCCGTTGTCAGAGGGTTAGGAATGACAGTGATCATGAGTGCCCTGATGCTGGTGCTAGGGACCCTAGTGTAGAGACAGAAGTGGACCTGTCCCATGCCTTGGGAATGTGTGAGGAGTTTGCAGTGGCTCAGAGAAGTGACCCTAGTCAAGAGAAGCTGAGGGCTTGGGCAGACTCTGATGGCGCACAGGGAGCTGATGGCAGACATAAGGTTTACTGGGAAAATGGACTGATGTATACTCAGGCTGTGCAGACAGAAGGAGGGGTGCTAGGCAGGCAGCTTGTTGTTCCCCAGGGGTATCATGAGCAGTTGCTCAAGATTGCACATAATATTCCCTTGTCTGGTCATCTGTGAACTACACACACTACGCAGCCTTTGGCCCAGAATTTCTATTGGCCTAACTTCACCCAGCAGGTGAAGGAGTATTGCAGATCTTGTCACTGCTGCCAAGAAATAGGGAAGGTGGGCAAGAAAACCCAAGCCACCCTGATTCCATTGCCCATAGTGGAGGAGCCATTCCAGAGGGTGGGGATGGATATTGTGGGACCTTTAAATACCCCCAGCTCCTCAGGGAAGAGATTCATCCTGACTGTGGTGGATTATGCCACCCAGTACCCCGAGGCAGTCGCCCAATCCTCACTAAGCACAGACAAAGTGGTAGATGCCTTACTTGGGATTTTATCCTGTGTTGGGTTTCCACAGGAGGTAATCACCGATCGAGGGGGTACTTTCATGTCAGACCTGATGACGTGTTTGTGGGAGAAGTGTGGGGTGGTGTGGAGATGCATGACACTGTATCACCCACAAGTCAATGGGCTTGTGGAAAGATTTAATGGTACCCTGAAGTCTATGCTCTGGGCCTTTGCTGAACAGCATGGGAGGGACTGGGAGAAATACCTTTCCCACCTGTTGTTTGCATACAGAGAGGTGCCCCAAGAGTTGACAGGATTTTCCCCCTTTGAACTCTTATATGGACGCCGGGTACGTGGTCCCCAGACTTGTTCTGGGAGGACTGGGAAGGCAAGCACACCACCCAGGGAACTCCCATAGTGAATTACATCCTTAAGATTAGGGAAATTCTGAAGGAGCTTATAGGGACAGCCTAGGGCAACCTGCCAGCTGTCCAACAGAAACATAAAGTGTGGTAGAACCACAGAGACACAGTTCTCTCATATATGGTGGGTCAGGAAGTCATGGTCCTTATTCCAGACCAGAAAGACAAGCTGCAGGCTGAGTGAGCAGGACCATACAAAGCAGTTAGGAAGGTAAATGACATGAACTATCTTATAGTTACCTGACCGAAGACAGACAGAAAGGATGTACCATGTCAACATGATGAAGCCATATGCTAATAGGGCTGACATGGTGTTTGCAGTGTGTAGTCCTGGGGAGGGGACAGATGAAGGAGACCCCCTTCTGGACTTGCTTGAAGAAAGCAAGTGGGAGTCCTCTGTGTAGGCATTAAAATGTCTCCCCAGCTGGCTCCGGACCAGATCCAGGAAGTAAGGGAGGTTTTAGCAGACTTTGCCCCATTGTTTAGTGCCAAGTCTGGACTAACCCCCTTAGTGACGCATGATGTGGAGACAGGGACACAGACGCCCATACGGCGGACAGCAAATCGGGTGTCAGATTCTGACCAAAATGATATTGGGGGGGAAGTGAAGGAGATGCTGGATTTATGGGTAATCCAGAGATCCCACAGCCCCTGGGCCTCACCCGTAGTCCTTGTGCCCAAGCCAGATGGCTCTACTCGTTTCTGTATGGACTATCGTGGACTGAATGTAGTCACAAAGTCAGATGCCCACCCAATGCCCCGGACAGATGAAGTCCTGGACAAGTTAGGAGGGGTGACCTACCTTACAACCATTGACCTGACCAAGGGGCACTGGCAGGTAGAGTTGATGGACAGAACTAGGGAGAGGTCGGCCTTCATCACTCCAATAGGCTTATTTGAATTTAAAGTAATGCCTTTTGGAACGAAGAGCGCCCCAGCAACTTTCCAAAGGTTGGTGAACCAGGTGTTACATGGTGCTGAGGAGTACACCATGGCATACCTGGATGACATTGCCATCTTTAGTGCCAGCTGGGAGGAACACCTGTGCCACCTTAGGGAAGTGCTGGGCAGGATACAGAGGACCAGGCTCACTGTCAAAGCTGGGAAGTGCCAGGTGGCCATGGGGCAAGTGGCATACCTCAGGCATGTGGTAGGCCAGGGACAGCTCCGTCCTAACCAAATAAAAATAGGGGTAACCCAGGAGTGGCCCAGACCAGAAATGCAGAAGCAGGTCAGGATTTTTCTAGGGACAGCAGGGTACAATAGGAAATTTGTAACCAATTACAGTACCCCGGCTGCTCCCCTATCTGACCTGATAAAGAAAAGGATGCCAAAGAAAATTACCTGGGACCCAGCCTTTGAGAAGCCTTTACCAGACTGAAGGAGGCACTATGCAGTGCTCCTGTTTTGACAAGTCCTGGCTATAGCAAATCCTTTATAGTTCAGACTGATGCCTCAGATGTAGGTGTTGGGGCAGTACTGAGTCTGACATCCAGCCAAGGGATTAAAGCTATACAACACTTACCTGGGCTGAACTCCGCACCTCCGGTCACCTGTAAGTAATTTCTCCTCTATGCTTCTTCCTTACACAGGGTCGAGAGGGGCAGTATACCCTCTCCTCCCCCAGGAACCCCATGAGGGTTGCGAGGGCCGAGAAAACAGCTGCCCTCCCCACACAGACTTCTCCAGGACCCCTCCTCCCAGAGCAAGAAGTAAGGTATGGAGGGGCCAGGAGACACAGATCCCTGTGCCAGGAGTACAGCGTGCGAGCTTCTGCCCCGCCAGCGGTGTGCGCTGGCTCACCACCACCCCCACCACCACCCTTGGTCGGCATTTAGTTATATAGTCGAAACCAGGTGACGCGCTAGAACCTATCAGCCCACTTTCTGATTAGCAGGTTATAAAATCCCACCACTAGCGGCCGCTATACCGAGTCTCAGCTTTCTGCTGTAGGCTCCACAAATAAAAAACTGCAGGCTTCACAAAATAGCCATGCTCCTCGACCTAATACCACTCTTTTCCCTAGTTTTTCCTCTTTCCTCTCTCCCCCCAGCAACCCAACCCACGCAGGACCCAAACCTCCACCCCCTCTACACAGTGTCAACTCCCCTTTGCCCCCCATCTACCCTCACCGCTCTACTCCAGCCACTCATGCCCACATATACATGGGTTCCAAGCTCTTCTGTCCTCCCCCCCTTTCCTTCCTGGCCTATCCATCCTACGAAACCTAACCACCTCAACCTCTCTCTACACACCTCAATCAACCCACTCAAAACTTAAGTACAGATACGCATGGAATGCCTCCATGTACTACATCACCCTGCTTCTCCTCTTGGCAGGGGATGTCGAACCCAACCCTGGCTCATCGCCCCATCCTAACCCCCCAACCCTCCCAAAGGGTCTTAAATTACTACACCTAAACATCTGCAGCCTCCTAAACAAGGTACCTGAAATGCAACTCACAGTCCTAGCCCTCCGCCCAGACATCTGCATTATATCGGAGACCTGGCTGAAACCACACCATGCAGATTCAGAAATAGCCATCCCGAGCTACACAGTCATCAGGCAGAACAGACAGGGCAAAAGAAAGGAGGTGGCATTGCCATGTACATATCCACCAAGCTCCAGTTCACCCCTGTCCTGATCCCTGGACCCTCACCCCAAATAGATTCTATGCTGATTAAGCTTACTCTACCACAGTCCTCACTGGTGTATGTGGCAGGGACATACTGTGCCCCAGCTACCCCTGTGCCTAGCATCCTAGACCACCTAAGTCTGTTGTTGGATCAGGCGAGCTCTACATCCTTGGGGATTTTAACCACAATTGGCTAGCTAAAGACTGCTATAAACTACGGAGCAAAGTTCACTCCCTGAACTTCTCCCAACACATTGATCGACCCACCTGACTAAACTCTAAAACACAAAACCACTCCCTCCTGGACTGGGTCCTCACAACCCACCCCCACAGGATAATAAAAGCTGGCCTCCTCCCAGACTCCCTGAGTGATCCCCATATGGTTTATTTGGTCAGAAAGGTGCACAGACCTGCCAACCCCCCCAGGACACTCCTCACGAGCGCTTACAAAACCCTGTGTCTCCATTCCCTCCTGAATGACCTTGCCCACGTCAACTGGTCATTCATTCAGATGGCTCCCTCTATTGACTACGCTTTCGCCAAATTCCGGGACACCTTGCTTGCTGTATGGGACTATCACGCCCCCCTAAGATGCAATAGAGTCATGGGCTCCCATCTCCCCTGGGTCACCGCCGATATCATCGGCTTTTGCTGAGCTAGGGACTGGGCTTGGAAGAAACACAAGCAAACCGGCACATCAGAATCCCTGCAGCAATATTGCACTCTCCGCAACTCCTGTACCAAAGCTATATGGCTGGCAAAGAAAAACTACTTCAAGGAGGCTCTCACCTCCAACCTGAGTCACCCTTCTAAATTCTGTAAATCCATCAAAACCCTGATCACTCCCCCTGCCCAACCACCTATCCCAACTCTATCCATCCATGGCAACACTGTCTCAGACCCTAGTGAAGTTGCCTCATCTTTCAACACCTACTTTACTAACTGCGCTGCATCTGTCCTCACAAGCCACCTGAGGACCACACCCACACCCATAACCTCCATGCCACCCCAGCACCCCCCACCCATCTCCAAGTTCTCATTCCATCCAATCTCAACGGCTGAAGTACTCCATGTCCTGTGAGCTCTAGACCCCAACAAAGGCAAATGCCCATTAGGAATGGATGCCAAACTTCTATACCTATCAGCCCCTAGAATTGCCGCCCCTCTAGCTGACTTCTTAAACCTCTCTTTCCACGGCTCAAATCCCAACCACTTGGAAGCAGGCGGTCGTCATACCAGTACCAAAGGGTGGTGACCCCTCTGCACCTGGAAATTATCGCCCCATCTCCCTTCTCCCAATTCTGGTCAAAATTCAGGAACACCTAGCCCTTACCCAACTCACCCATTTTCTCGAGTCTACCTCTTTCTTCACCCCTTATCAGTCAGGGTTTCAGAAATCTCACTTCACCATCACCGTGCTTTTAAGACTCTCTAATGACATCTCCATAGGGATGGACAAGAGGCATATCACCTCGGCCATTTTCATAGATCTGGCCACGGCTTTCAACACCGTCTCCCATCCTAAGCTACTCTCAAAGCTAAATGACGCTGGCCTCTCCAGCTTTTCCACTAGCTGGTTCCAGGCCTACTTAACTGGCAGATAACAGTCAGTAAAAATTGGTACACAAGCATCCCCCCACTCCACATCACCATGGGGGTCCCCCAAGGCTCTGTCCTGGGCCCCTTACTTTTTTCCATGTTCTTAAACGACCTCCCACTGACCTGCTCAAACTCAGCCATACAAATGTACGCAGACGATACTGTATTGTATGCCTCTGGTCCCTCCACTCGGGACGTGTACGCAGCCCTCCAACAGGATTTTGATGCCATCCAAAAATAGCTCAGGTCCAATCAACTAGTACTAAACTCAAAGAAAACCATCTCCCTAACCTTCGGCACGCAACCCTGACTCTCCCGCCTAGCTGCTCCCCCCACCTTCCATACCCTGGATGGCTCATCTTTGGAATCCTGCACCTCCTTCAGATACCTGGGAGTATGGCTTGATCAATACCTTGACTTCTCCATCCACATTGATTCACTACACAAAAAAACTGCACTCCAAATTGGGTGCACTTCACCGTAATAAAAGGTGCCTGTCCATGACGGTCCAAAGGAAAATAGTGCATAAAATGATTCTCCCTATCTTTGACTACGGTGATGTGGTCTACAGCTCAGCACCCTCATCCACCTTAGCAAGCCTGGACACCCTCTTTCACTCCTACTGTCATTTCATCCTGGAATGCCTCCCCACCACCCATCACTGTGACCTATACAGCTCCTTAGCACTACCCTTGCTCGAGTCGCGATGCCAGATACACTGCGCAAATGTCATAGCAAAATTCTGGACAAATTCCCTCTCCCCCACCTCAGCTCCACTCTGTCGGCACAACCCCCCCTCCCCAGCCTACTCTCTCAGATGCTCCAACTCCAGACTACTCAAATTCCCTTTCATGCACACTTCAAAGGGTCAATCCACCTTCAAATACTGCCTGCCCAAACTTTGGAATGATCTTTCTGCTGGTATCAGACTCACCCCGGCCCCTAGGCTACTTAAACCACTACTCCATGACTGCTTCTCTGACACATGTAACTGCTACCAGCAACCCAGACCCGAAACAAAAGGGCACCTAGATGTACCTTGACTGCTCAAATGTCTCAACAAATTACTGTATACCTGCATGATTTCTGCCTGTATATACTATGCGTTCTAGGACTAAACCCTGTTGTAGTAGACTGTAATCAAATGCGTGTTCAGCTCCATACCATTCTGGACCTGATGTTTTTACCCATGTATTGAACTTGTCCTGCTGTATTTTGCATTTCTATTGTAACCCCCAGGTTGCATCTGGAAAGGAGTGGTCCCTGCTCAGTATGCCTGACTGGTAAATCTCTTAAATAAATAAAATAAATGGGGGAATCACATGATGCAGAGCACTAGCTAGCTGCTTTCTCCAAGTGCTCTGACCACCCTTCCTCCTAAACAACCCAAATTTAAGTCCCAGTTTTATTTCTAAAAAAATTTTGCTCTCCTACTAATCCGGAAGACTGTGCAGACGCTGTAGAAGTCTCGATGGAAATAGAAATGCGTAAAGCTACACCAAAACATACCCCTCCGGCAACCCTGGAGAAGGCCTCAAAAAAATCTAGGGCTGCGATTTCACAGCCATCTCAGATCTCCACGATGGGGACTACAGAGGAGGAGCCCCTTACATTGGAAGAATTCCATCCTTTTAAAACAGAAATGAAAGAATTAGCGGGTAAGATCAAGAGTATTACCTGTTCACTTGAAGATCTGTCTCAGAGAACCACAGACAACGAAGCACGTATACGGTCACTGGAGGGGTGAAACAAAAGAATGGAACCTGTGTTGGGCCAGATGAAACAACGCATTACCAAACTAGAATCTAAAGCGGAAGACCTTGAAGGCAGAAGTCACCGCAATAACACGGTGATTATCGGTCTGCCAGAGAAGGAGGAGGGTCCAGATCTGATTAAATTTGTGCAGAAGTTTGTGGAAAAAATAGCAGGTCCCTCTCCGTTTGGACCCTGCTACACTATAGAAAGAGCCCACCGTGCCCTGCGCCCATTACCACCACAGAGTGCACCCCCACGAACCCTCATATTCCGGTTTCTCAATTACCAAGAGAGGCAGCTTTTTTTAGCGAAAACCAGAGAAACAAAAGAGTTGCAGTGGGAAGGAGCAAAGATTAGAGTAGCTCAAGACCTACCCTTAACTGTCCGGCAAAAGAGAGCATCTTTTCACCCACTGGTTAAAAAGTTAATCGCGGCCGGAATCAAATTTAAAATGGGTTACCCTGCTAAATTTTAGGTTCAGATAGCAGGGGGCTGGAATTCCTATGACAACGCGGAAGCTGCTACAACCGCTCTTCAAGCTGCTCTTCCCAATCTTTTCAAGGACTCCTGAGATTTCTAGAGGGGTTATCCCATATTCAGGGGCACTTAATAATTATCTGGGGCTTGCAGTTACTCATTTGGCTTATGCTCCTGGTGG
Source organism: Neoceratodus forsteri (assembly GCA_016271365.2). NCBI lineage: Eukaryota > Metazoa > Chordata > Ceratodontiformes > Ceratodontidae > Neoceratodus > Neoceratodus forsteri. Next base: position 572,697,023 of record CM057454.1, on the reverse strand, counting down.
GGGACTTGTGAATTGTCCAGTGTGGCTCCTTCTTTGTCAGCTGTTCTATGGATGGAGAAATTTATCCCTGTACAAAACGGGACTTCCCTTGCTCCCCTTTCAACTGTTTGTTTCCATCTCTTCGCAGCAGTGTTTTGCCCTGTGGTGCAACGCCTGTTCAACAGCATAAGGGATCGTCTATTTGTGCATGGATGTCACAGAAAGGGGGTGAAGACCCAGAGAGGTCTTGGTTTTTCGGTTCATCCACTTAAAGAAGTGGAAAAGTTTACTTTACTTAAGGACTTAATTAAAGTAGAAGCTGGTACCTTAATTTATGTAATCTGCCACCAGAGGGAGCCAGAGATCGTACTGTTGCTCAAATACCCTGCAACAGGACTAACTCACATTAAAATGTTATATAGACATTAAATTTTTGAGTTTAATGCGCTGGATATATTAGTACAGTAGCTTATGATTGGAAAACCATTTATTGTCTTTAGCAGGATAAAGTTTTCGTTATATGGGCATGGTAGGACAACAAGGCGGGTTAACCCAATATTGTTTGTGTATGATTCAGTTGAAGCTGGGTAACACAATTCATCATAATAGTTATGGCGGAAGATACATGGCCCAGGTCAGTATATTTAGGCATGTCATCTGTTTGATAGAGATGGGGTAAGAAAGATAACTATGGGGGTGCTATAGTCATTTTCTGGTCGCATTACCCTATTTTAGGAATCTGTTCAAGACAACTAGATTTTTAAAGTGTGTAATCATTGTGACGCTGTCAGGAGAATTTATACAGCGGGTTGTCAAAGTTTTGTTAGGAGTGGTTGAGGTGGGGGAGGGAGGGGTGGTGGAGAACGGGCTGTGTGTACTGCTGTCATGGACCATAATAGCATGGGTTGGGACAGGGGTGGGGAGGTTTTGGGGTTGTTTTGGTTACAATGTTGGGGGGGGAGGTTAGAGGGGATTGGGCGGGCATTTTACATGTGGGCTTCATTTGGTTGGGGAGTAGAGGGGGAGAGCACAAGACTTCAGGATTGGAAGTTGGGGATACCGGATAGGGTTGTGCAGATCATTGTGCCAGGTTAATACGGAGGATTATGGCATCAAATAAGGTTATTAAATTTCTCAGCTGGAATGTTAAAGGCGCACGACAGAAATCCAAACAGTGCTGAATCCTGAAGCATGTAGATGTGGTAAAGGCAAATTTTGTGTTTTTACAAGAGACGCACTTACTCCACACGGAGAGTAATAGTATGAGACGTCTACAAATGGGGATGGTCTTCTCCTCACAGGGCAGTACGCAGAGTAGAGGCGTTATGGTATTAGTGCACAGATCGGTCCCCTTTACCCCCTTCAGGTCATCCACGACAATGAGGGCAGATACGTCCTTGTCAAAGGGAAGCTACAAAACACAGAGATCTTGGTAGGATCTGTTTATGGTCCCAACACTGACACGCAAGATTTCGTTGTAAAGTTGTTGGAGGTGCTAACGCCCTTCACTCAACTCCCCATGATCCTAGGGGGAGACCTTAACCTTGTTTTAGATCCCTTAATGGACAAGTCCAAACCTTCTCATCTGGCTCTCACTCCGGCCCAGCGGGCCTTGAGGGAATTATTGGACCAGCTTGGCTTATCAGATGTGTGGAGAGTGCTCCATCCAAAGTCTCGGGAATATACTTTTATTTCTCAAGTTCATGGCACAGCATCCCGCATTGATTACATATTGCTTTCCCGAACTCTCCTTCCAGGGGTGATGGACGCAGCAATTGTGGCTGGACCTTCCTCAGACCATGCTGCGGTGTCGGTCTCAATTTCCTTCTCATCTCTGCCTAAGAGGGCTAGTAGGTGGAAGATAAATAACCAGATTTTGAGGAACCCCAATACAGTTAAATATATTTCGACACAAATAGAAGTATTTATAGCAAATAACTTGAGAAATAATATCCGGCCGGACAAGGCCTTCATGAGGGGCATTTTAATTGGGCAGGCAGTTAAAAAGAAGAGAGAAAAGGAGCATGTCATGTCAGATTTACTGGCCCGGATAAGATTCAGGGAGACCAACATGTTCCCTCAGTCCCCGGAGAAAGATAAGCTTGAGTTAGTTAAGTTGAGAGATTTGTACCTTAACCTGCTAGGGGAACAAGCTGAACTAGCACTAATTAAAACTAAAGCCAACTACCTGGATCAAGGGGAAAAGGCAGGAAGGCTCCTGGCAAAACGTAGAATCCTCTCGAATAATTTCTGGGATTCAATCCAGGGAGGATGGACAAATTAAGACCACCCCCGGGGAGATTGCGCAGGAATTCAGAAATTATTTTGAATCCCTGTACGGTGCTATGGTGACTCCCCCCCTACTGAGATGGAGATACTTGCTTTCTTGGAGGATCTGGAGCTTCCCTCATTGGCAGAATCTGAACAGGCACAGCTGACTGCTGATATTACCCAAGATGAGATTGAGTTGGTCATTCAGAATCTCCCGTTAGACAAAACACTGGGTCCAGACGGATTCTCGTCCAATTTCTATAGAAAATTTTCTAAGCAATTATCCCCACTATTGCTTATGTTATTCCAGTATATTCTCAGTTGCCAGGCACTGGACCAGTCACTTTTTGAGGCACTCATGGTTCTAATCCCAAAACCAGACAAGCCCCCCTAACATCCAGCTAGTTACAGGCCTATTTACTTGCTAAATTACGATATTAAAATCCTAGCAAAACTATTAGCAGAGCAAATAAATAGGGTGTTACCTAAACTTATTGGAGCGGAACAGGTCGGTTTTATGAAGGGCAGATCCGCTGCCGATCACTTCAGGACGTTGGCTCACGCTCTTCTCGGGTGTCCCAAGAGAGTAGCTCTACTATGGCCCTGGTCTCCTTAGACGCCGAGAAGGCCTTCGATAAGGTCCACTGGGGATTCCTGTTAACCACAATGGGCAAGTTTGGATTTCCAGAGGTGTTTTTAAAATGGGTAGGTTCCCTTTATTCAAATCCCACAGCCAGGGTCACCTGTAATGGGGCTACCTCAGATCCCTTTGCCCTGCATGTGGGTACCAGACAAGGATGCTGCCTATCCCCCCTCCTCTTTAATTTGTACTTGGAGCCCCTTATTAGGAGTATAATGCGTAACCGTGAAATAAGCGGCATTAAAATTCTGGACAATGTTATTAAAATAACAGCATATGCAGATGATCTCTTGGTGCACATTTCCAAGCTGAGTGTATCCATCCCAGCTTTATTGGAAACTATTCGGGAATACAGTCATTTGGCTAATTACAAACTAAATCAAGATAAATCCGTGGTATACCCCCTTAATAAAAATCTTTTTAAACAAGAGATTACCGAGCTGGGCCTAGCATGGAAGTCTGATTCTTTTAAATACTTGGGTCTTACCCTGACGAGGAGCATGACACGAGTACGCCAGCTAAATTTGGACTCTCTGGTGCATACCATTGTTTTAGATCTCAAAAGATGGGCGCAACTTCCACTTTCCTTATGGGGCAGGATAAATATAGTTAAGATGAATGTATTCCCCTGGTTGATCTATCCTCTGAGTATGTTAAATATCTGGCTACCACTCTCATGGTTTAAAAAACTCCATGGGCTTATAGCTAATTTTGTGTGGGGATACAAGAAAGCTAGGATGGCCTACCATAAAGTGGCTGCGCCTAAGTTATTGGGGGGGTTAAGGATGCCACATTTTGCTCTTTATTTCTGGGCGGGTCATGTTAATAAATATCTTAGGTGGGTACAGGGTACGGATTCTCTAACTCAGACAACTTATGTACCTTTGTAGATACAAACAGAGTTAGCTCTCATTAAGAAACATGGTCTCGTCCCGGAGGCCTTGCTCTATCTTAGCCCAAAATTACTCCCCCTCCCCTTAGAAAATCTCTGATAGAGGTCTCTGTGAGGACCCATGCGCAGCTTTGTAGCTTTTTAAAATATGATCACCTCAGGGATTGGTCACAACCTATCAGGGGCAACCCGCATTTCCTAATTGATAATAAGCCTCTTAGTCCCACTTGGTTGGCCCTACCTGATAAGTGTTGTTTAAAAGACCTCCTCAAAGCTGATGGAAAAGCGCTCTCCTCGTTGGAGATCCTGCATAAATTTAAATTGCCCATCATGGGGATTTTTAAAGTGTATCAGCTTCGGCACCTTTTACTTAGTAAGATGGGTATGAGTCCAATTCAGACCCCGAGAGTAGAATTTTATGAGACCCTGGGGCCTCTGGTGGGCCTTTCGCATGCGGTTTCCAAGGTATACAATGTATTATTTAACTGGGCCTATTCCCAAAATCTGGCTCCGTGCTCCTACTGGGCCTCGGTGTTTCCCAAGGAAGAACTTAATTGGACAACCCTTTGGTGAAATTGCCACAAATTTATCCTGCAGGACCAGCTGAGACTTATACAGTTTAAAATTCTCCATCACATTTACTACTCCCCACAGAAGTTAGTGAGTTTAAAAATGGTGTCGGATCCTATATGTAATAGGTGCCATTTGGGAGATGGGGATCTGATGCATATTTTCTGGAACTGTCTGAAGATAGTCCCGCTTTGGACAGTCATTAAAAATAGAGTGGATCCATTACTGGGCCTGGAGGACCTTTTCACTCCTGAAATATGCCTGCTGGGGGATGTATCTCGCATTTCGGTTAGGAATAGGAAGTTCCATATGGCTCTAATCTCGGCCACCCTAAAAAAGGTTGTTCTTAGACACTGGAAAGATTCTGTCGTGATCAGTTGCACTGAATGGCTGGAGGAATTACTTTCCAACCTGAGGATTGAAAGGATGATAGCCGTCCTTCAAAACAAACTCCCTAGGTTTGATAAGATCTGGGGTCCCTTCTATACTACTTACTCATTGTAGGGTATATAGGTGCCCCTCTGATGGAGGAGAACATGTTAATTTGTCTTGTGCTGGGGGGGGTAGGGGGTGAGGGATGGAGGGAGGGAGGGAGTTTGTTTTTCCTGGGTTTTTTGTTCTTTTTTGGGGGGTTATTGCAGAGGATGGATCCTGTTATTAGTTGTAACACGTATGAATGTGTACCCTTATGTTTGTACCTGTGTTTTCTGGAGGCATTCTCTGTAACTAAAATTGGAATAAAGATTTAATGGAAAAAATAAATAAATAAATAAGATACAAGGTACTGTACCACTTAACTGCTCTTACATAACTGCACTTATCTACTGTGAAAACCAGCTAGAGGCAGGTGGCTACAACTTGTAGATATACTACAAGTATATAAGGGGTAGTAGACAGGCAAGAAAAAGGTAGGAACAGATAGGAGGGTAAAAAAACAGAGGAAATCAGGAAACACTCTATGTAGATTAGGGTAACAAACCAGTTTCAGGAAAGGGCGAAATACCAGTTGCAGGTAAGAAAAAGGGAAAGGCAGGAGTACAATAAGAGTAGAAAGGAGGTAGAAGGGTACAGCATAGTGTGGTGATCCACAGATAGTAGTGAACAAGAGCCATTTTTTTGTCTGCCCCCTTCTCTACAGGTAGACCCACTGGCTCCATCTGGATCCAAAGACATTATGCTTGAGGACTGTACTGCTTTGGGCTCCTTGACTTTTGAATATCCTGCCAACTACGCCAAGTTTTTTTGTGTGATGATCCATAGATAATAGTGAGCGCCTGACTTGTACTGTAACCAACTTTACCACTTATCAAGTGCTCTGGGTTCTTTCTAGGAAGATGACAACTTCAAATGCAACAAGCAGTTTATTCACAGATAAGAGCAGGGGTTCAATCACTGTAGGTAGCAATCACAGGCACACTGGAAGTACTGTATTTGTCACCACTACTATAACTCTAACAATAATGTGACTCTATCAATACTATGACTCTGTCAATAATACAACTCTAACAGTAATACAACTCTGTCACTACTTTGACACTATCACCCCGGCCAAGGGTTACTAAAGTACATTATGGGTTAACCCTCATTGCAGCTGTGAAGTGACGTTGTGCAGACAAAAGGATACTTAGGGAAAAGACTTTCAGGGATGAGTGAACCACACAGGAGCCAAACACAGACTTTTCCGAGGACTCTGAGGCAACTGCCTATGAAGCAGGGATCCAGAGAAGATGCTTCTAATCCACAAAGAATGGACTTGTAGCCCAGAATAGGTCATAACAGACCACCAGGCCAGATGCACTTCGGAGGAAGAATGAACTGATAAATGCAGGAAGACTGTTGGGTACCCAGTACAGGTTGTCCAAGACCACCAGAGAGGAAGCACAAGGAATTGGTCAATCAGTGGAAGGTCATGGCAGACCACTGATCGCTCGGGAAGATGGATGCTCTATCCGCAGGATCCTCTGGGCATTGGTGAGAGATCAGGTCAGACTGCCGACTACAGTTGTCAGAAACTTGTGATCCAGTGCCAAAGATGTCTTGAAGCTTTTGTCATCTCGCAGCTTTCATCGTCCTTGGTCTTGTAGCTTTTGTCATCCCTGGAACAACAAAATCCCACCCCACTACAAATCGGAGCCCTAACTATTGAGCAATGGTGGCTTCTAGGCTAACAAGTCTTTCCATATCAGGGTAGGGATGTAGCAATGTAGAGAAGTTAAATGGGGCCTGGCCATGACTCTGGGCTAATTCTACCTCAACAGCTGCCCACTAAAATAGTCCATTAAATCAATAGAGAACACAGCAGTCTGTTCACAACTGCAGTTGAGGAAGATTACGTCACTTGGTAGCCAGGATGCAGACATCGATAGCACAGTCACTGCAGGTAGTTGAACCCAATTCAGAGTACTTGCAAGGAAATGTCACCATTCGGTAGTAATGGCAAGGTATCAGATGCTATTCAGGGCAATTGCAAGATACTGGAGGCAGGTTGGGCAATTGCAGGGCACCAGATGCTGTTCGGTGCAATTGCAAGGTACTAGAAACAGTCTGAGCAACTGCAAGGTGCCAGATGCTGTTTGGGGCAATTGCAAGGCACTGGAGGCAGTTTAGGCAGTTCAGACAATTGCAGGGCACCAAGTGCTATTTGGGGCAATTGTACAGTTCTAGGGACAAACAAGCAGCTTTGGGGCGATGTGTCACAGTTCAGACAGTTCTCAAGCAATGTAACCCAGTTCAGTCAGTTTTCAGGCAATGTGACACAGTACGGCAGTTTGCAGGCAAGAAATGCATTCAAGTAGGTTTTCACACGTATTGCCCCTTTAAAATACCCCAAATGCCCTCTTGCCCAATGCTAGCCCAATTAGAGAGACATTAGCCAGCTCCTTCCTTGGCTGCCTCTATAGACAGTTCAAAGGTAGGAAATATTTTAAAACCACTTCCCCACCTATGTGACTGCAGTCGCTGTCCCATAGCTCAAAGAAACAACCAGGGTCTTAGGGCCAACCACTCTAACACTGGGCTACTAAACCCCCTTTCCAGTAGCACAAAACTAGGGTGTGACAGGGTAACATCAGATATCTGGGCTTTCTGGACCCCTCTTAATTTTCTTTGCTGGGCCCCTTTTTCTTGTGGACCTTAGCTGGACCTCCTTTAAATTGTGGGCTTACTCTGCCAGGGCCCCTTTAACTTACAGTGCTTGTCTTGCCCTTTTTACTTCCCCCCCATAGCACTGCCCCTTTAAACAATGTTTGGGCTTTGGCAGGGCCTTTCTTGTCTTTAACCCATTCCTTGCTCCACCTAAGCTCCGCCTCTGGGAGCACTTCTCGTTAATATTTACATTTTCTTTCCTCTGGCCTGTCTGTCCTAGCCTCTCTCCTTGGCATTGCTGCACCCAAAAGAATATTAATTTATTTAAATGTTGGGTCTCGTGACCTGCTCCCTCAGCTCTCGCCAATTCTTCTGACACCCTACCGATGCTTTTAAAACTTTATTTTTTTAAATTATCTTCTGGTAGTCAGCACTCTTTTTGTGCTGCCACCGACTCGCTGCCCTGACCGGGGTGAAGGGACTGTTTGACAGGTGGGTGGTGCTGCTGGCAGTGGGGGAGCTTTTGGGCAGGCAATGAGGGGAACAGCTAGGGGGCCTTATGGGACATAGCAACTCCCAGCCCTCTTCTGACTCAATGGGACTCTTCTGCATACCCCCAATGAGGGACCGAACAATTTAACTTTAAAAAAAAAAATAAAAAATGAGGCTGAATGGCACAGAAATAGGATAGAGACTGCAGCGCCACAAAACTGGACCCAACGCTGACCACTGGAGGACCACTGGAAAGCTGGACTACTGGAGTCCACCAACACATGGACAGAGGAGGACTGCAGGTACCATTACCTTCCAATGTTTACCTCCCTGCATTCTCTCTCTTCCCTTTTAGGCCACAAAATCTTCACCTTTTCTCCATCAGAGCACCTGATAGCACTTTCCCGACCACACTGCCCACTTGCCACCACTTAACTGTCCTAACCAGCCAGCATTCGGGATACACCTTCCAATGTTTACCTCCCTGCATTCTCTCTTTTCCCTATTAGGCCACACAATCTTCACTTCTCTCCGTCACAGCACCTGACAGCACTCTCCCAACCACACTGCCCACTTGCCACCACTTAACTGTCCTCACCGGCCAACATTTGGGATACATGTCCCTGGCAACGCTGTTCAGTCCACAACAGTCCAGCAGGAGTTGGACTTGTAAAATGCTCCTCTGGCTCACATTGTTTCCTGTGGGGGGAGGGGGGTCCAGAACAGAGTGCAGGTGGCCAGAGGAAGCAAAAAAAAAATTTTCTTTTTTTTTAATGCTGCTGGCAAGGGAGGGGGGGACACACTACACACAGGACCCCTATCCTGGCCCGGCCCTGCCCACTGCTCTGCCCTGGGAACCATAAAAGGGGCAACTAGTTTATTTATTTAAGTTACTGTTGGGCCCCATAATTTGGAGCACTACAATAGCTTGAAGAGATACTAGACAAAAGAAGGAGAAATTATGGGAGTGGTGCAGTGGTTATGGGACATTAGAGGTTAGGAAAGGGAGGGGAACGTTAGTGGTTAGGGCAGGGAGGATAAAGGTTGAGATCAAGTAGGGTTAGCAGTATTACAGTAGGTAGGGAAATGGGCAGACTAGGTGGGCCAAGTGGTCCTTATCTGCCATCAAGTTCTATGTTTCTGTGGGCCGCTGCTCTTGGAGCACCTTCTGGAGACAAGCTGCAGCCCCATATATACCCACCTCTCTGGGTTGGGAGCAGAGGTTGCTGGGCTCTGGGCTGAACTAGCAAAGATACATAGGACCTTCTGCCCCACCCAGGGGCCAGCAAGTCTGCCACCACTTCCCTAAAATATGCCTAGGTAGAGCAGATGGACCTTGGTGGACTCTGGGAGGTGGAGGTAGTGGGAAGGGTGTACACTTCTCCACCTATACCACAGCAGGATTTCTTCACCATACTGGTGAGATGGGAGAGCTGAGAAGAGACACTTGTCACAGTGGGAAAGAAGGAGGATGGGGTCCCCAGAGGTGAAAGCCCCAAGGAGGGAGGGAGGGAGCTAGAGGACCTCAGGCCAGAGGGAAACAACTGCTGGTGGGGGACTCTATTGTCAGAGGATAGATTTGAGAGCACAGAGATGGAGGGAGGAATAAGGAGGTGTACCTGAGTGGTGCTTTTTCATGAAGTATGGAGAGCATACCCAGTGGATCGCTAGGATAGCAGGAGCTGGAAGGGAGCTAAACATCATTGTCATATAGGAATAGATGACCTGGTGAGGTAAACAGTACTGGTAGTGAAAAGTGAGAATTGAGGCTGCCCCCCCCCCTTAGCACCCTCCCTACTCCAGAACTGTCTTCTAGGGAGATCAGAGCCCTTATGAAGCAGTGGATGAGGCTCACAATGAAAGTCTGGAAAGAATACCTACGGCAGCCACAAGGAAGAACATTTGGTGCAGTATTCATCCCAGATATAACCTGTCCTGAACTCCCTCCAGTGCATATAGATGGCACCTTTAAAAGGTGGGCAGAAGGTGGACTGAGAGTGGTAGGGCAGCTTTTTTGGGGGGGATAAGAGTCCTTACTTCTCTACAAGTGGAATTTAATTTACTAAAGGAGAACATCTTGTTCTTCTTCCATTTAAGGGACAGGCTACTCAAGGCACCCCTCTGAGACCAAATTACTATCCCTCGGGCCCCCCTGTGAGCTGTACTAACAGATGTTAAGCAGGATGGAGGCAGTCCAGAGGAGGGCAACTAAAATGGTGCAGGGTCTGCAACAGAAGCCATATGTAGAGAGGCTAAAGAAGCTTAATATGTATACCATCAAGGAAAGGAGGAAGAGTGGGGACATGATAGAAACTTTCAAGTACCTCAAAGTCCAAGAGGTTAGCATCTTTCAGAAAAAGAGAGGTGCAAGAACAAGGAGGCACAATTTGAAGATATAGAGGGGAAGGCTTGGGGGCAATGGGACAAAGTATTTTTTCACAGAGAGGGTGGTGGACACATGGAACGGCCTTCCTAAGGAGGTCATGGGGTCAAAAACAGTGGGGGAAATTTAAGAATGCATGGGACATACAGTACATAAGGCAATTCTGGTAGGGGGTAGGAGGAAGTCAGGGCCCCGTGTTTTCTGCGATTCTGTGGTTGCAGCAGTGGCTGCAGAAATCAGGGCTGACTGCAGAAATCAGTGCTTGCTGCAGAAATCGGGAAATCAGGTCACACAGCCACAGAAATGCTAGTTATGCTATGCTATCACACAAGGCATGGGCATAGGTATTGATATATTAAGTATGCTATGGCATACATGCTCATTAGGAGAGGAAGCAAACTGATGCCATCTGCTACAAAACCGAAAAGCTAGTAGTCGCATGGCATCTTGTCTCATGCTGGCTCTTGTTACACAGCTCTGTCCAGCCAGTATTTTGGTGGTGGGGGAACTGACATAAGAGTAGCACAGCTTGATTAGGTCCATGGCAGTTATAATTTGCTGCTGTGTAGGTGTGGGTAACTCAGCCATGTTAATGTTTGATTGTGAGGCTGCTCATGGTGCATGCTGAATCCTTGGAAGATGAATTTGGAAAGAAGAACTAGAAGGCAAGCTGTAGTCAAGAAGTGAGATGATTAAGTGGTGCCCATGGAGGTGGAATCGATCTCTGTATGGTGATGGGTATCGGAGGAGGATCTGATTGCAGAAACATAGGGCTGGCAGCAGACTGTACAAAGGACTCAGTCTCCACTGGTGGACATCAATCACAGTTTTGATCTGTGGGCTGCAGTCCAGTACCTGTAAGTGTGAGAGTAATTTCTTGGCAGATTTGAACCTACAGCCTAAGTGGTGGTATCAAGCTCAATTCTTTAAGAGGGTGAAGTTGCCCAGCTGCAGCAGAGTTGGGGACCAGGGTATACTTGAACTGGAGCAAGCAGGTATGGAAAATATTGGAATGGAGACTTTAATTGATGCCATATATAAGTGAAATTAGGGTCACTGCCTGAAGAACACCACAACCCCCTGAGTTGCGAGAAGAGAACATGCTAACCAAGGTTACTACAGCTTAATAAGAATGACTTGCTTGCATTTTTTAGTGCATCCCCAAAAGAAAAATCAAGAGTCAACAAATCCTACAGACACTGCAAGTTACACCCTCCTTCACTGTTATAGGAAGACAATTCCCACCCACCCTCAACACACAGATTTGCACACTGCACTCAACACGTTTGTTGCAATGCAGTTGGAGATTTCCTAGTTTAAAAAATAATAATCTCAAAGAACATTGATCAAAATCAGGAAAAAAAATGGCTTTCAAGTTGGAGTCTGTCTTTATATCTACTAACTGTAAATATAAACCCGAAGAAATCCAAGCAGGTTTTGCCTTCTGTGTAGTTTTAGCTAAGTGTGCATGTCCTCCTCTGATTATAACCTAGGAGAATAGCACAGGCCACCAATTTCCAGAAGAACAGGTGAGCCTTCAAATTCGGGGTGGGAGGGAAAATTCATTAAAAGAGAACACTGATGCCCATGGCTGTGCCAGGTTTGGGCTATTGCAATTTAATATTTGTGATAAGAGTACATACTGTTAAATGGCCTGCTGTTCCACTTTCAATGTAGCAGAGTGGTTGCATGAAGGCAGTCAAAGAGTTAACTAAGACTTAATCCCTTTGAAGGTATGCTGTTTAGCCACAATTTATCTGCCGCAGAATGGCTACAGAATCAGCAGTTGTTATGTCTCAGAAAGTATGAGGTCCTGCCGCAGAATGTAGGTCCACTTTGCCACAGTAAACACAGGGCACTGGAGGAAGTATTCTGTTGGTTAACTAGGACTGCAGCTTATCCAATAGGTAGGGAAATGAGCAGACTAGGTTGGCCAAGCGGTCCTTATCTGCCATCAAAGTCTTGTTTCTATGCAGTGGGCAGGAACACATATATCACTTAATAATATAGATAGTGTTCAGAATGGGGGAAGAGACAGCCCCTCAGATCACATACATAACAAAAGAAGGAAGAAAATAGGAATAGACTTGACAGACAAAGAGCAGAACATGATATGGCAAGAAGCAAGCTACACTAAAGCAAGCAACCAATGGAGGGAATTCAAATGGAAGACCATATCTCATTTCTTCCACACCCTTATGGTCACACTCCGCTTTCTGCACAGCAACTCTGACAAGTGTTGAAGTATGTGTAACATCAGAGCAACCCATTATCACAAGTTCTGGGGTTGCCTAATACTTCAATCATAAATACAAAAGATTTCAATCATGATACAGGGTATTTTGAGTCTCACTTCACCCTACAGATTCAACACTTACTGCTGGGGTTACCCCCACAGACAGCATGAAGCCCTAAATCCAGATATTTATTCAGACTTTTCACAGCAGCATTTGTGAATGCCATCATTTGCAAATTGGTAGCAGCTTCTCCCCCAGTTTACAGGACTGGATTGTCCAAAGAAAAATAGTTAGGGACATGCAAAGGCTGACTCATCACCTAAGACTTCAGGTAGACCCACATAATACAGAGTAGCTCCCTTTCCTCAAGTTCCTAGTGGCAAGAGAAGGTGACCAGATACTAGATAACCTGCTGGTTGCCATGCATCTGGGAGACTAGCCAGAACATGGGTAATTTAATAACCAGATAGGTAAAATGGAAGGTAAGACTTCAAACAGGCTGAAGGACATGCACCTAGATTTTACCAAGACCATAAAGTGACCTCCCAGGTTGTGCCTGAAAATAATAATCTTTATGGCTAGTGTGCCTTCCCAATTAACAAAAACTAAATAAATAAAAACATTATTTACTAGGTCAATGAAGATCCTTTATGTCTCAGTTTTTATGTATTGTTATTTACTGCATTGTCCACATGTTTCTGCTATACCCTTTTTGTTTTGTTTTTTTGTTTTTTATACCCAATCTATGTGACAGTACTAGTACAGGGTATTTAGAAAATCTAATGGAATACAAATTTACATGTTATAAACTGTGTGGGTTTAAATGCTACTTGAATGAACATTTAAACTAGATAAGGAGAAAAGCATTAAACCAAGAGAGGCAACAACTGCCTTCCTGGATTATGGAGCAGCAAAGAGGGAGGGCCTGAAGGGAGAAAACTCCTATAGGACAGAGGTGCAGGAAGGCAGGGATTGGGTCTACACAGAAGAAAAGGGGGTAAAACACAGATAAGAGAGGGTTGAGGATTGAGGGAAACAAGGAATGAGGAAGATTACAAGGAAAGCAGAGAGTCAGACTGAGCTTCAGGGAACTATAAAGGCAGGAAGGGGAGCGTGGTGCAGGGCAGCAGTCAGAGTGGAAGGAAGGTGCAGAGAGCCATGTGTGCCAATGCAAGGAGTCTTAGAAACAAAATTCAGGACTTGGAAGCCATCATGGCAGAGGCTGACATAGATTTAGTGGCTGTAATGGAGTCATGGCACACTGAGCACCATACCTGGGATGTGACTATAACAGACTACTCTATGTTTAGGAAAGACAGGGCAGGGAGGAGGGGGAGGTGTTATTTTATATGTGAAGGAGGGAATCAAGTTCACTGAGGTACAGGAGCATCACTGACGAAAATGAGGGTCTGGAGGTGCTGTGGGTCACCCTGAAGATAGACTCTGGGACTACTATTCATACTAGGGTAGTGTGTACAGACCTCCAGCACATCGACAGGAATTGGATAAGGCACTTGGGGAAGCCATCAGAATAAGGAGGGAGGTGCTGCTAGTTAGTGACTTCAGTTGGCCGGACAAGGAATGGAGCCTTCTAACTGCAGCTTTGTCAAGGAGTAGGGTCATCCTTGAATCCCTACAAGTAGCTTTTGTCAGGAAGCTAGTCAAAGAACCCAGAAGGGGTGGGGCAGTGCTCGGCTTGGTGCTCACAAACAGGGACAGTATTGTTGATGTCACTGTGGACAGTTCCTGAGTACCAATGATCACTGTATAGTCTGGTTTAACATACAGACAGGAAAAGAGTCTAACCACAACAGGATGAGGGTCCTGAACTTTACGAGAGCAGATTTTAAAGAAATGGTGAACTCCCTCAGAAACTGCCTCAAGGGGGTATTAGCAGGAAGGGGTAGAGGCACAGCTGGGGAAATAAGGGAGGTTATGATTAAAGCAACCTACCTCTGTGTGAAGGAAGTGAGTAAAGGACAGAAGGAAACAGAGACTGTTATGGTTCTCTAATGAAGTGACAAAGGTGCTGAAGGGAAAAGGTGTGGTTTTCAGGTGGTATAAAAACACACAAAGGGAGCAGGATAGGGAGGTATACCAAGTAAAGCAGTGGGAAGCAAGTAAGGGGGGAATGGGAGAAAAGGCACAGATATAGGAAAGGATCACTAAAAGGGTCGCTAAAGGGGAGAAGACTTTCTTCAGAAGCATAAGTGAGAAAAGGAAATCAAGGGGAGGGATGTAGTGAGGATTAGAAAGGCAGAAGAGAGAGACTGCACAGAAGAGGACAATAAAATACTGACATCCAAAACATGTACTTCTGCTCAGCCTTCACAGTGAAGAGAGGGGGCATGGACCACCAGGGAGTGGCAGGAATTGGGAGAGGTGGGCATAAATCCATTTTTTGAGGAAAGAGTCCAGAAAGGACGTGTAGCTCTAAAGGTGAAAAAAGCAATGAGAACAGACAGGATACACCCAAGAGTTCTAAAAGATCTTGGGGGGGGGTTACTAGCTGCATCACTAACATCTGTATTCAACAGTTCACAGGAAATGGGCCTGGTTCTGGAGGATTAGAGAAGAGCTGATATGGGCCCATTACATAAGAGCAGCAGGGGGTGCCTAGCAACTAGAGTCTGGTCAGCCTTACTTCAGTGATGGGGAAATTAATGGAAACTCTGCTAAAGGAAAGAATGGTAGAGTATCTTGGATCCAATTTGCTGCAAGATCACAGTCAACATAGATTCATGGGTGGGGGGGGGATCTTGCCAAATGAATATGATACAAACATTATTGTGCATATATTTTGCACTCTGCCTAAAATACATTAATCACTGCCCAGCCCACCTAGTCATCTGATTGTGGCTGGTATTTGTTCCATTTTAGAACCTGTCTCTGCTTATATACTAACTATCAAATTAAGGAATTGGTTGCAGAGGGTCCAACCTACATTAAGGACACCAGTCATGCCCTCACGCTGATCGAGGACCTGAATAAGAGAAATATTGACTGGTCACATATTATTCTGACATCACTAGACATCAAGGACTTGCACACTTCAATTCCCCATGAGGAGGGCCCATGCAGTCTATAGGAAGCACTTAAGTCATTACTGAACTGTCTTCCTCCAAAAGATATATTTTTAAGTGTTACGATTGGTTGTACTGAGGTTCAGTTACTTTAAGTTTAAAAAACAGTTTCTCTGCCAAGCAAAGTGTGCAGAAAAGGGCTCCACAATGATGCCTTCATACGCTAACCTACATGTTCCAAACTTCAAGTAACAATTTATTCTGCTACCTACAGTATGTATAACCCCCTTCACAAATATATATTGTGGTGGGGGCTCTACATAGATGAGATGTCACTTTTCTGGGATGGACCAGTGGAAGGACTTTTACAATTTTGAATGACTGCATGGATCACTTATGTTTCATGTTAGAATATAATGACAGTAGGAGTAGTTTCTTAGACCCTGAAATTTTCAAATCCAACAACATACTTCATACCCATCTATTCAGAAAACAGACACAAATACTCTATTACATATATCCCATAGGAGGCTGGTGAGCGTGATGGAAAGCCTGGGGTTGGGTGGGAAAATAACAAGCTGGGTGGAGGTCTGGCTGTCTGGAAGAACTGAGAGGGCCGTGTTAAATGGGGTGCACTCCAGGACAGCAAGGGTGAAGAGTGGAGTGCCACAGGGGTCAGTTTTGGGTTCGCTTCTCTTCAATATCTACATCAGCGATATTGCTGAGTGTTTGACAGGGAGGGTGTGAATATTTGCTGATGATACGAAAATATGCAATAGGGTGGACACCCCAGGAGGGGTCGAGGACATTATGGGGAAAACTTTAAGATGCTTGAAAAGTAGTCTGGGATGCGGCAGCTGAAATTTAATGCCAAGAAGTGCACTGTGATGCATGTGTGGAGTAGGAACAGAAGAGCAGGGTGCACCCTAGTTGGGAGGAAATTAAAGTAACAGAACATGAAAGGGATCTGGGGATCATAGTCTCCTCAAACCTTAAGGTAGGAATCCAATGTAGCAGGGCAACAGGAAAGGCTAATGGAATGTTGGCATGCATAGGCAGGGACATTATGAGCAGAAAGAGGAAGGTAATAATGCCCCTTTTCAAAGCCATGGTGAGGCTGCACCTGGAGTATGGGGTTCAGTTCTGGAGGCCTCATCTCCACAAGGATATAGATGCATTGGAGAGGGTTCAGAGAAGGACAGCCAAGATGGTGCAGGGTATGCAGGGAAAACCATATGAGCAGAAGTGTAAGGAGCTGGATCTGTACACACTGGAGACAAGGAGGGAAAGTGGAGACATGATTGAAACTTTTAAATATGTAAAGGGACTCAATAAAGTGGGAGAAGGGGGTTTACTTAAGAGGAAGAAGGGGGTCAAAACTAGAGGGCACAGCCTCAGACTGCAAGGAAAAAGATACAGGGCAATGTGAGCAGCTGTTTCTTCACAGAGAAGGTGGTGGAGCCCTGGAACAGACTAACAGACAGAGTGGTGGGGCTAAATCAGGGGAAGAATCCAAAAGGGTATACGACAAGCATATGGGGCTGAGTATTGGTGGGGGGGGGTGTAGGGGAGAAAAGGGCAGACTAGATGGGCCGGTATGGGCTTTTCTGCTGTCAGGCTCCTATGATATGATTCTATGATTCTATCATTACATTTTCAAAATTTCCATCCCCAGTCCCAAAACAAATTAGCTATCCTGTTAGGACAGTATGTTAGAGCTAAATGAAATAGCTCACATAAGGAAGATTGGCAGGAAAGTAAGGAGGGATTATATCACAGGCTTTTAACCAGAGGGTATATGGCAGCTCACTTGAATAGGCACAAAAAACATTGCAAGTCACTAAACAGGAAAACACTTATACTGGGACAACAGAGGGCTGAGGAGTAGTCCAGGATAGTTTTCACATCATTCAGTGTTACTTTTAACAACATTAAGGGGATAATGTTAAAAACTGGGATGTCTTACAAGCTACTCGGGGGAGGGCACCACTATTTTCCGGGAGAAACCACTTATAGTGATGAAGAGGGCTATGTCATTCATGGACAGATTACTGCATTCTGTCGTAAGGCACTTACTATTGAACAAGAGAGTGTCTTAGCATCAGATCCCTCCCCCCATCAGAGGTAATTTTTTATACGGACATTGTTTGGTAAGCTCAGATACCCATAGAGCAAACGTAATTAACAATATTGCAGGGAATGAGAAAACAGAGATTATGCAACTGACTACCTGTCAAAACATCATATGTGGTGCACACATATATGTATATACTGTATATGTGTGTGTGTGTGTGTATATATATATATACATATTTTAGAGCCAAAAAACTCCATTTAATGCATCAGTTAGGGTTGTTCCACAGTGACAAAAGTGAGGAAATTCGATGTTAGGGTTGAACCCCCCTTGCACCTCTCCAGCCCACCCCCCCAAATGGCATTGTGGTGCACGTTGGGGTCATTGGCCTAACTCTCACCCCATCACATGTGGAAAGAAGCTGAGAATAGGAGAATGTGGTGAGAGTTAGGACCGACAACCCCAATGCGCACACAATGCCGTTGGGGGTGGGCTGGAGGGTGCAAGGAGTTTCAACCCTAATATCGAATTTCCTCACTTTTGTCGCTGTGGAACAACCATAACTGATGCATTAAATGGAGTTTTTTGCCTCTACTTTCCCTTCTTTTTGAGAATGATAATGAGAAATAGTGAATGTAATGAGGCAGCGGGAGCGCGGTGCCCTTTGGGCCACGTGCTCCCGCCATATGATGTCTTGTCACATATTAACACAGTGCCCGCAAATGCAAATGGTAATGTGCATGGTGACGCAAAGCGAAACAGAAAGAGAAACAGTACTGTAGACACAAATGTTAAAAATAATGCAAACGCAAGCTCAAATGAAAACACAAAGGGTAACGCACATGGTGGCGTAGACGGGAACGGTAAGTGAAATGGGTATGGAACTGCAAGCGGAAGCGGTAAGGGTAACAGTAACGTAAAAGCACAGGATGGTTTTCCCTAAAAGCTGCATAGAGAAAGACACTGAGTACAAAGAATGTATGCATAATAATGGGTCTTGGAGCAGAAAATGAGGAGTTGGAATACTAAATTGCTTGTATCTGAGGAACCGTACGATGTAGAAAAAAAATGTAAAAGACATATGATTTATGACTTTCCTGGCTAGTTTTGTACTTAGCCCCCTAGAGAGGGCCAAGTGTTTCTGACAAAGTCCGTATCTATACCGTTTCAAGATACAGGCCCTGAAGGAATGGCGAATGCCGTAATGTTATCCTATGGGAAAAAAGAAAGTTTGGAGTGCCATAACTTTGCCGCCCTGTAATATTTTTTCACCAAACCACCAAAAGGCACATCTGTGGGATGTTGGCTTTCTTCCTTCCAAATTTCAGTGTAAAAGACCAAACCGTTATTTTGCAGCAGGGTGGCAAAGAATTCCTGTCATGCAGCGGTCGCCGCAATGTTAGTCTATGGGAAAAAGTGTCAACTTCAGAGTACCGTAACTTTGCATCCATGTGATATTTGGTCACCATACCACCAAAAGGCACATCTGTGAGATGTTGGCTGCCTTCCCTCCAAATTTCAGCCCAAAAGACCAAACTGTTCATTTGCAGCAGGGTGGCAAAGAACTGCTGTCATTTTGGCCATAGTCTGGAAAAGTAGTGTTGCAATTTGCGAAAGCTTCCGCAAAAATTTGCTACACTTTCATGAGTGTGACACTACTTTGCGAAAGTACTTTTTCCAGAAACTTGAAAAACATATTTCTAGGGTGTTTAACCTCGAAATAAAGACATGTCTAGCATCCTCAGGGTCCGACTAGGTAAACACAAAAAGAATTGTGTTGCTAGAGGGTCCCAAATTTAAATGCCAACCATTTTTCTGATCACCAACTGAAAACAAAATGGTGGATTTGTGAAAGTAAAAGGGCCATTTGCAAACGTAAAAACTGCATTTACGAAAGTGTTGAACTTTTTGTTAACTTTTATCATTGACTTATAATGGGAACTTGTTTTTTGAATAACTTTTGAACTGTTCAGTATTTTTTCATGAAATCTTCAAAAGGCACATCGGGGACCCTGGCTGCATGCTCCCTGAAGTTTTGGACCAGTCGCTGAAGCTTAAATGCGTTACTGTGAGAACGAGCAAAAGATTCAAAAAGTGTAAACACACAGAGATCACGCTTAATAACTCCGCAGCTGTATACCCAAACAGTACGAAAGTTGGCATATCCCAAGATGTATGGTTCTTGATCATGTATTCCAAATTTCAGGCAAATCTGTTGAACAGTTGCAAAGTTATTAAGGTGCAAAATTTTAGGTTTAACATGTAAATGGCTCCTCTACCATAATATATATATATATAAAAAATGGGGAGGGAAAATGCTTTCTGCTGAGTAGCCAAAACACACCATATGACTGTGTGTATATCAGAGCGCAACCACACACCTTCACTTTCACCCCTCTCCAAAATAATTTTGCCATTTTATAAGATAGATAACCCACTCTAGGGTGTGTGGTCATGCTCTGATATCGCATGCCTTGGGTGGCTGATGCACCAAGGCATGCGTATATCAGAGTGTGACTGCACACCTTAGAGTAGGTTATCTATTGTATATTTATATTTATATATATATATGTGTGTGTGTGTGTGTGTGTCTCTATATATGTACATACGGTATATTGATATATACATGCAATAAGGCATATATTGGACTGACAACAAGAGCACCTAAGGATAGATTCTTGGAGCATAAAGCAGCATCAGAAGGAAGGATATGAGATCACCTTTGGCTCAGCATATTTCAGAAAGACATAGCATCCCCTCACGATGATTTTTTGGCTTGGAATATCTACCACCACTCAAGAGAGGAGGTGACAGAGAAAAAAAAACTTTTGCTACATGAAGCATACAGGACTGATTTAAGATAACTGACCCTCAGTACTGCCTGTATGAGAAATTAGACTGGACTCTTCTAAATATGTACTCACTGGAGACTAGAAGGGAGAGGGGAAATATGATAAAGACCTTCAAGTTCCTTAAAGGAATTAAAGTGAACTGGCAGGACTATTTAGCTTGAATACCAATTTGCAGTTACATGGGTATGAATAGTAATTGACAGGAGGTAGGTTCAGGAGAGATGTGAGGAAGTAGTACTTTACGGAAAGGGTAGTGGAACCTTGGAACAGTCAGGGGATTCAAGCAGAGCTGGGACATAATGAAGGGAACAGTGCTTACTGCAGGGCGACAAAACCAAGTAAGAGTCTACCCGGTTACAACAGCGCTTCTTGAGCAGTGTGGTATAAACCGCACTGCAGGAACTATGCATGTTGGAATAGCGACAAGGGTAGAATAGTGTTGAGCAAGTAGCGCTACCCCTATTCACCCACTGAGAGGAGGAATTGAAGAAGGAAGAAAGTGCAGTTGCT
Source organism: Neoceratodus forsteri (assembly GCA_016271365.2). Classification (NCBI taxonomy): domain Eukaryota; kingdom Metazoa; phylum Chordata; order Ceratodontiformes; family Ceratodontidae; genus Neoceratodus; species Neoceratodus forsteri. The sequence goes on along the minus strand of CM057454.1, from coordinate 572,676,016 downwards.
GGCTAAGCTGCCCCCATGGCAGAGCGTGTTAAGGCAGCAGCTCCACCAAGAAAGATTGGGAGATCCGGATTCTAATCCTGGTCTCCCCACTACATTTTTTGTGTCTGGTGAACTAGTATTTTTTTAACAAGGGGCTATGGAAACAGTAATTCCACGGCCCCACAAATTTAGCTTTTCCATGTAATCTGCTCCCCTTGGAGTTGGGATCTTTAAGTATGGGGTGTGTGAAGGGCAGGGCCCCCCACATCAGGGGGTGTTAGGGCAGAGCCACCCACAAGAAAACAGATATTTATTTCTATTTATTGTAGAATAGTAGCGGTCATCCTGCCACTACCATTCGTGCAGTGTTTCTTGGCGGCATTCAGTACTGCCGCTGTACTGGAGAGCACTGTCAAAGCAGCGCTGTTATAGATGGCGCTGTTACTGATGGCACTCTTCAGACCTAGTGCCAGGAAGAGAACAGAGAAAGGAAGGGGAGGATTAGTACCCTGGAGGAACAGTAGGTTCCAGGGATTATAGGGAAATTGGCCAGACTGGATGGACCTCTGGTTTTTTTCTGCTGTCATTGTCTATGTTTCTATGTTTCTTCTGCTGTGAATTCCTCTGACTTTTTCATTATGAGAACTATTTTTGCTCCAGACTGTACAGGTTCCATGTGCTTTCTACCCCTTTGCTGGACTGTTGTGTTCTGTTCCGCTGAATGACATTGTGACAGTGGTTGTTTTTTTTCCTGTCACAGTATCACTTATCCACACTGTTGTAAGTAAGTAATAATACCCAACAGGGTGGGCATTATTGGGATATAACAAACCACCCAGGGGCATGATGAGGCCCGACGCCATAGGCGGAGGGCCTTATAGCCCCTGGAAGGTCCGTTATATCCCATAACACCCACACTCGAGGGTATTATTACACTTACATAATGTGCTATAGCTGTAATGTTTTGAAAAACTATAGAACAATAAATATTTCTTTATGAAAACTATATAAAAAACAAAACAAAAAAAACTTTTCTAGTAAAGTAATCCCTGCAGTGCTGGAATGACCACAGGAGGGCGCTGCCATGTTTGTATGTGTGCCATGAGCTTGTGCTCTTGCTTTCAGTTTGTGCACAGTGAGATAGGAGAGCTGTTTCTTTAGCTTGTTGCCTTGATTTGTGTTTCCCCTGTTCCTCAGACAGACACAGAAACCGAGATGATAGGTATTTTACTTTGTACTGCATGTTTATAGGTATTTGAAGATAGGTACATGTTTATTTTTGATTTTCTTGAGGTCTGAAATGTGGCGCCACACGACTCTGTAACTCTGTGTAGAAGTATGTTGAGGGGAAGCGTGACTGTGCTGAGTAAGGAGATTTAACTTATTAAGAAGGGGAAAAAAAGTTTCATATTGTCTTACATTTATTTTGGAGTGTGGTGCAACAGTGTGTAGAGAACTCATTTTGGCTAAGTGAGCGAGGGAAAAATGGCAGGTGGCAAGTTTCAATTTTGGGGTGCCCAAGGATAGTGTTAATTATAGGGCAGTGCCAAGTGGAACTAGTTTTTCAGTGGGCCATTGTTGAGAAATAACGGCCCGGGTGGCAGGTTGTTTTAGCCAATCAAGATGCTAATTTTGTCTTAGCCATTATCTACTGTAACTAATGATTACTGTGTGTGTTTTTAGTTTTCTGTTCTACACAGTGAATCTAGGGAAGGGATTAAGGATCACAATTCCTTTGGGTTAATATGCCCCAAAAGACTCAAAAATAGTGACACTAATGATAACTTTTATTTATGATTTGCTCATGTTAAGACATAAATTATTGGCCTATGGCTTTAATTTCTGATGGTCTCATATACTGGAATATTTCTTAGAGTTTTCTTGATCTCCTGCAGGTATTCTTGTTTTTGTTACATGCCCTTGTTTTGTGACATATCAGCTATTATGTGTGAGTTTTCTTTATACAGTCCCCCCACGAGGCACAGTGGGTCCAGTTCATTTAGAGCAGGCCAGGTAGGGGCTTTGAGGTTCACCACAGATCTATACTGAAACACAGTAAAGGCTTGGTCTATGAGGACTATATATGTTGTTTTTCCAGGAAGTCAAATTTATAAACGGTTTTAATAGGAGTTAGTGTTTTCTTATGTGTTCCCATTTTTATGGCTGTGGGCAGATCCTACAGCCATCCTGTTAACTGTAGCTTGAAAATGGAGGAACGTGGAACATGTTTTCAAACATTTTAATGTATCCTTCCACAACTACAAATCACTATGCCAAATAAAATAAAATACTCCCTTTGTTCTGTTTATAATGTTGGAGATGGCACTAAAGCTGCTTATCAGATGGCCATTAGGAAAATGAAACAAGTTTCTTTCTGTTTAAAATATTGGAGACAGCACTAAAGCTGCTTATCAGATGGCCATTAGGAAACTGAAACAGCTTGTTAAATATTGGTTGCCTATTAAATTGGAGATTTGTTTACCTCCTTTGAAATGCAACAATTTGCACATTTAAATAGTTAACATTTAAACATGTTCTTGCCACTAGCTTCAGCTGGGCAACTATTGTCTTTTAAGAAAGAGTTGTACCTCATAAATGTCACCCTTTCTCAGGAATAAATGTAAAAAGATTTACACTGTTTTTTTTTTTAACCTCTTCGACACTGTCTGATATGTACTGTGTCAGACATATGCTAGGTCTTCTATGAACTATCCAGGTTAATTATATAGCAATCCGTAGGCATTTGCTTTTTGGGCAAAAAAATTATTTAGCTACAGCAAACACACACACACACACACACATACACACACACACACTGTACACATCATCTTCATGGCCACAACATTCAAAATAAATACTTCAATCAAATATATTATAAAGCAAAAAGGAAACTGTTTATGCCAGCAAACACAGTGAAGTTCATTCTAAAGTATATTTCCTTTAAGGAGCTAGTGCACTGCCTAAAACTAATATTAGATTTTAAAAGCAGCCAACCATTACTCTTTATATCTGAGGTACTTTTTCTTTTCCCCTTTGTTTAATTCAAAGATTATTTACCTGATGTTAGTAGGTGTAATGTGTGGAACAGCTGACATATCTAACTCTACTGCCCCACACCATATCATCAGCTTTGTGACATCACTGCTACTTAGGAACAGCAAATGAGAGACTGCCAGGTGATGTCACAGTCAGTGAGATCATAATGCTGGTGATGTAGTGTGGGGCAGTAGAGAAAGCTATGTCAGCTGCCTGGCTAAGAGCTGTTCCATGCATCCAGCACAATAGTATCACATTGAATACTTTCTGATGAGCAAGTAGAAAAGGAAAAATACTTCAGAAATGAAAAATTGCAACTGACTACTACTTAAAATTTGTATTATTTTCCTGTCTGCCTGTTTTGGATCCACTAGCTTTTTAAATATTTCTTATCATGTATTATGTATCCTGGATAGCGTTGGGGAAATGCGACATCTCATTGTCATTGTGATCTTCATTTTATACATTTTTGTACTGTATTTACCCAAGATGTCCCAGATTAGATGCAATATCTTGTTTTCAGTGGGGTCATGATTTAACCACTTTTATAATGCATTTATTCATAGTAGCCTAGTCCAGGTGTAAAATATTGTTCTCAGTGTGCTTTGATGTTACGCAATGCAGCAAAATATTGAGTAGATGTATGTCTTCTGTGAACTATCCAGGCTAAACATATAGCAATCAGCAGGCATATTCTAGGAAAATACATTGTAAAAATGTATAAAAGGAAGACCACATTGAAACTGCCTCTCAGCAGGTGTGCAGTGTGCAGATTCATTAGAAATAATGGGTAGAATCATCCCAAATGCTTTCCACAGCCATATCGACTCTGACCAAACTTGTTTTAAATCCAAGCTACTATATAGAGATAAGGTAATAAAGAGATTGTTGCAATGCTGTGGGAAGGTAACTGACAATCTTAAGTGCTATCACAGGGCTGACATCTTCAGTTCTAGATTGTATGTTATTTTGTCCTTTTATGTGTCTATACATTTCTTTATATGCATCTGTAAATAATATGTAGGCCAAAAACTGATACTAATGATGTTAAATTTAATGATTTAAAATGGGACACACAAAACAAGATGGGATGTTCATAAGGTGCTTCTTTCACGTACAGAGCTATATTTAAATTAATATTTTAATATTATAATTTTAGACTGTTTTTTATGTATCTTTTGTAATTCACATATTTTTGGCCTGAGGAAGAGCATTATTCCTCGATACATTAGCAGTGTCTTGAGCAGTACTTATAATGAAAAGACTGAGCTAATAACTACCATATGAATTTGATAAAATATAAAGTACTGTACATTTGGTGAGATGGTCTATTTGACCTAACCTAGACACATGTTCACAGGCTTGTTAGGACCAGGCTCCTCCCAGTTGTTTCTTTTTTCTGCAGTGGCCCACCTGGGAAGTACTATTGCAAATCTGATAAATGTTTTGACTGCATGACCATGGAAATAGATCAGGTGAAGGCAATAGATCGGCCTATCTGAACTTTAGCAAGGCCTTTGACACTGTGCCACACTGGATGCTGCTAAAGAAGCTGAGCAGCCTAGGGTTCAGAGCCAAAGTGGTGAACTGGACTAGAAACTGTTTGACAGATAGGAGATAGAGGGTGGTGGCAAATGGCTTCTTTTTTTGGGCTCCACACCCATGCCCATCTGTCTGTGCCATGCATTGATCCACCCCACACTTCCACCAGAGCTGCTGGCTCCCAAACACCTCTGGCTTGCCCCACCCAGGGGTGGGGCCACTGAAGGGATACCCCATCTCCCCTGATGGAGATAGGTGGATAGCTTGGGACCAGAAGCCCAGGCAGCAGTGTGAGGTCCACTCTGAGGGGCAGACATCATCTAGTGAAGGCAGAACCTCTGACTTTTCCATTTGTACCCCCACAAGGAGCTGTGATGTGCAATGACGTGGGTGCTCATTGTGCAACATATGTCACACCTCCCCACAAAGCTAGCACCAGTCATTACCAATCCCCAGCCTCTGCCAGGCATCAGTATTGTACTGGTCACTTACCTTGCCCTCCTCCCAGAGAAGGATAGCTGTCACCTGGATGCTACTTCCTTCTCCCCCTCCCAGGGTTGTATTTAACTCCAAAAATTGATTAGCATTTTGCCTATAAAAGTGCTAAAACATTGTGAAAATGTATAGCACTTGCCTCATTGTGTTTAACAAGCATAACACTTCTAGAAAACCTATATAAATACTTTCTGTACAGTTAGCATTGTCCCAAGAAAAAAACTGCTAATCAATTATTTAAAACCCTGCCTTCCCCCCAGCTGGCCCTCTGACTCCTGGATTTGTTCCTGAACCTAGAACATTGGCGTCACAGACAGAAGCCCTACTGCTGCACCAGTTGGCCAGTGGCAAATGGCATTCTAACAATGGGACTGTGAAAAGTGGGGTGCCACAGAGCTCAGTTCTGGGACCTGCCTTCTTCAATGTCTTCATAAGTGGCATTGGAGCAGAACTGTAAGAGAAAGGTAGCCTTTTTACAGATGATACCAAAATTTGCAATAGGGTGAACACTCACAAGGGGGTGGAGAGAATGTTCAGGGATAATAGGGTGAACACTCACAAGGGAGTGGAGAGAATGCTCAGGGATAATAGGGTGAACACTCACAAGGGGGTGGAGAGAATGTTCAGGGATCTTGGGAAATTTGAAAAGTTGTCAAGAGTGTTATACTTGGGGATCCAAAGCCAGAAAGTGTAAAATCATGAACCTTGGGCATAGGAACCCAGGATATGAGTAAAGGCTGGAGGAAGGTATTAACAGTGACTGAACAAAAAGGAGGCCTTGGAGTTATCACATCTGAATACCTCAGTGTAGCAGGGCAGGGTGACAAAGCAGTGCATAAGGCTAGTGGGATGTTGAGGTGCATGTGGTGGGGTATCTACAGCAGGAGGAAGGAAGAATTTTGCCTCCATATCACTCGCTGGTAAGACACCTCCCCCATAGTACTGTGTCCTATTTTGGAGGCTGCATCTCAGAAAGGACATAGACAGGCTGGAGGCAGACTTGAGGAGGGCAACTAAAATGGTACAGGGTTAGTTAGTTTATTTCTATTGCTCAGTCATTAGATCTTTTCAATATAAAAACAAGCAAATGCACATACATAGATGAACAATTGAATACAAAAGTTAAAATACAGCATATTAAAAACATATTACATACAGCAGGCATGGTTATTGCACATAAACCCAAAACTCTTGCTTTACAGGAATGGTAATTTAAACACAACAGCTTGAGACCTATAACAGACACAACATATATTTTTGACATTTCTTGGTCATTTACCTTTAATACTTTTATGTTTCAGATGAATTTGTGAGATGTACACTAAATATTGAGCTACTGATCTAATTATTATATCATCATGGGTAGTAAAGAAAATCTTCAAGAGAAATCTTGATCAGAGGTTTGAATTGTGTTACAGAGTGATGTTATCCATTTCCTCCTAGGGAACTCATACCAAGGACACTCTAATATAACATGTTTTAAGTTTTCCATAGCAGAAGGACTGGAACAAGAACAGAGTCTAGCCTGACTGGATGAATCTCTTCTATATATTGCATCTAATGAATTGCTAGGGAATAACACCAACTTATACTTTGTATATTGAGTTCTTTGGTTCTGATCCACTTAGACATCTACATAGTTCATATAATAGTGTAGATTATCATTCAACCTAGTCCATGGTGAAAACTTCTATCTTAGGTTATTTTCCAAATCTTTAAGTTTAAAGTAATCCACAATTCTATTAGTGACAAATGTTTGATATTTTAAACTTATTGTAACGCCTATATCTTTATAATTCCTTAAAAATTCCAAACCAGTTTCAGATAATATGCAAAAAACAGAAGAGAACCATTCAGATTTCAGGTGATCTAGATTGGAGCATGAATATTTTTCCTTTAAGGCAAGATAAGTAAACCTTGTATGTTCATGCTGAGACACCTTGATCCAATAATTAACCATCCTAGCCATAAAAAAGGGCTCTAATGCAGAAGGTGTCTAGCTCTGCACGATCCAGGAAGGATGGGACAGATTTATTTAATCCTAAACAGGTTATTAATAATTTGTTTAAAGGGATCTCAAGTTTGTCTGTAAGATGAGAATACCATTAAACAGTGCCTGGGCATAATACTTCACTCTGGCCGCTATTAGCAGAGGTTTAATGCAATTGACTCTGTACTTTTTGTTGAAAACACATAGAGCTGTAGAAGTCTGCTTAAGCTTTATTAATAGAGTATTAGCTTGTTTAAAGCATTTTCCATCATTGGTTAACAATACACTGAGATAGGTATACTGGTTAATGGATTTAATTTTGCTAGCCCCAATCAATCATGCCTTTCTCACAGAATTGGTCCCAAAAGTCACAACCTAATTTTTGGTTCGTTTATTCTCAGGCCGTATCTCTTAGAATAATTATCCAACATAGTCAGTTTTCACTGTAAGCCAGACTGAGTCAAGAATAATAGTACTAGATCAGCGACAAAAGCCAATACAGCACAATGTTTACCTAATAGATTGGGAGAGTCTGACTGTGACTGTTCCAGGTCATGGAAAATTTTATCAATGTATATGCAAAAAAAGATTGGCATGAGAATGCAGCCTTGCCTAATCCCCACATTGGTTGGAAAAATAGTGGAGAATTGACCAGAAGTACCTAGTTTGACCTGAGCCCACGTATCTGTATACAGTTCCCTAATAATTACTATAATCTCATGTGAGAAACCCTTTTCCTTCATCAAATTCCATAGTTCATTTCTGGAAATAGTGTCAAATGCTGTACTAAAACCAATGAAGGCAGCATAGACCTCCTGTCTGCACAAGACTAGGTACAGGGGTTGCATGAGAAGCCATATGAGGAGAGACTGAGGAAACTAAGCAGGTGTACCCTGGAAGAGAAAAGGGTGAGAATGGACATGATAGAGACCTACAAGTACCTCACATGTGTAAATGGAGCAGGAGAGAATGTCTTTCAAATGAGGAAAAAAAATATCAGGGCAATGGGACATGTGATGAAGTTGGAGGGAGGTGAGGTTAAGAGAGATTTGAAGAAATATTTATTCAGTGGATGAGTGATAGATGCCTGGAACATACTGCCAGGAGAAGTAGTGGGGTGAAAACAGTGGGGGGCTTCAAGTATGCATGGGATAGACATAGGGTTGTATTGGAAAATAGGGAGAAGGGAGGGTCACTAGAAACAAGTTAGGAGTTGTGGAGACAGATTAGGCAGGGAACGTCTGGGTAGACTTGGTAGGCCAAGGAGTCCTTTTTTTTGCTGACAAATTCTATGTTTTTTTGTGCTATTATATGGATTCCCATCGTACCCTGTCCCTGCTGGTAGTGACATACAGTACCCCAAGGATCGATGCTTGGTCCTGCAATCTTCATCCTTTTATATTGGATCTTAATAATAACATTCTGGGATAGTGCAAATAACACACTGATGATACCAAGATTGATGGTCCTTGTATTACATGGGAACAAGTTGATCAGATCCAGAGTGATCTTAATAGTTTTGGTAGATAGTTAGATGGGGGATAAAGTTTAATCATGAAAAATGTTCTGTAATTCATCTTGGGCCCACAAAACAGCAGCCAAAGTTATTATCTTCAAGAGGAAATTTTAAAAACCTACACTGTGAAAAGGACCAAGGCATTTTTATAACTAATACCCTGAATCAAGGCAGACAATGTGCTGAGGTATTCACAAAGGCAAATAGGGCATTGTGGGCAATATATCATAGTATTTGTAATAGTCAAGAGGAGATTAATGCATCACTTTACAGAGAATATGTACATCCATGCTTAGATCATGGCACACAATTCTGGTGTCCCTACAGCCAATGTGATATGCATAAATAAAGTTAAAAGTGTACAGAGGAGGGCAGCAAATACTATGACAAGCTATTATGAACTACCATATGAGTCTACAGTAGGTTAAGGAAATGAAAACTTATTCCTTTAAAAACCTGTAGAATTAGGGGTGATATGTTGCCATTTTATGACATTTGGCAGGATCCAGTAATGGTGAATGCCCTTAAAGAACTAGTGTACTGCCTAAAACTAGATTTTAAAAGCAGCCAACCATTCCCTTTTATATCTGAGGTACTTTTTATTTTCTCTTTGTTTAATTAGAAGATTCTTTACTTGCTGTTAGGAGGTGTGATGTGTGGTACAGCACACTACCTGGCAGCTGACATATCTAGCTCTACTGCTCACACTACATCACCAGCACTGTGACTTCACTACATTAACTGTGATGACACCACTGCTAAGGAACATCAATTCAGTGACTGCCAGGTCATTCACCTGTGATGTCGCTGTCAGTGAGATCACAATGTTGATGAAGTAGTGGGGGGGGCAGTACAGCTAGTTATGTAAGCTGCCAGTTTAAGAGCTGTTCACACATCTAACACAATATTATCACAAAGAAAACTTTCTGAAGAGCAAAAGGAAAAAGAAAAAAAGTTCAGAAATAAAAATTTACAATTGAGTGCTTCTTAAAATTTGCATTATTTTCCTGCTTGCCTGTTTTCACTCCACTAGCTCTTTAACATTGAATTTAAACCAGACACATTAGGTACTAGAGGGCATCCACTTCAGAAACAAACTCTGGCCAGAGCCAATAGGGCTGTAGCTGTGGAATTTGGGGTAAAAATATTGAAAGTTTGTTCCACAATATTTTTACACCAAATTTTCAACACAGCCTTGTTATGACACAAAATCATGAAGAAGGGCAGAGATAATGTTCAGCTTCTGGCCTAAAGGTGATTTTGTGCAAGCACTGCAAAATAAGTGCAGGACACATAAACACATTGTGGGCAGGAGTTTAAAAATGACAGCTGTCACATTCATGAGGTGCTGTAAAGATATGGCTATGTTGTAAATTTGGGTAAAAATATATAGTGTTTGGACAACTGGAGCATAACTGCGCCACTTAGGAGGTTTGTAAGGAAACAAGGCAGCATACGGGTGGGACCCAGAGGTGGTAAACTGGGTGCTAAATTGGTTGATAGATAGGTGACAGATGATAGAAGTAAGTAGCACTAACTGGGTGAGGGAAGAGTGACCAGTGGGGTACCCCAGTACTTAGTACCCAGACCAGCCCACCTTAATGTCTATATACAGCAAATAACATTGCAGAAGAGCTGGAAGGGAAAGTATGCCTCTTTGCAGAGGACACTAAAATCTTCAAAAGGACAGTAATTCAAGAGAGCGTGGAAGGAATGCGTAGAGGCTTGAGAAAACTCAAGGGGTGTTTAAGGGTAGGACAGCTGAGTTTCAATGTGAAAAGGTGTAAAATCATGCACCTAATGCACAGAAACCCAGAAGCAGTGTATAAAATGAGGAAAGAGGTATTTACAGTCACTAAATTATACCTCTCAACCTTTGAATATTAAAATTCATAGCACTTGCCTTCTAAATGCAGAGTAAATGGGCAGAATGTGCAGCACTTAATTAATGTAAAGCGTAATATGTCTACAAACAGGGTGCCCCATATACTGTATTTATCACTCAGAAATGCTTCTATCAAGTTAGTTCAATGATTTAATAGTTAGATGTGGCAATAATAAGCATGCCAGCTTGAACTGTGTGATTTTAACAGTGCTAACAGGGTCTGTGAGACTACACAACAGGTGACCATTGCTATCGGGACAGCTCTCTCGGCTGATGGCGGTGTAACAATATTGAAAATATCCTGATTTTAGCAGTCAGATGTGGCAATGATAAGCATGCCAATATGAACTGTGCAATTTTAAGTACTGTCAAAATGTGCACCATGCTGCTACAGGGAGAAGGGCTGTCAGCACTAACAGGGGCTATGAGGTTACACACCAAGTGACCACCACTAGCAAAGGCAGCTCTCTCTGCTGACAGCAGTTTTTATTTTCAGGATTTAGCAATGGATGAACATGATCATAAAATGGGAATAAAACACAATACTACATACTCGTTTTAGTCAAAAGAACAAAAATGGTAGTCACTAAACATATATTGGTAGTAAAAGGGAGAATAAATAAGATGGTAAAACATAAATGCCATAATTTGTTGAGTTCAGACCGAAAGATGCAGGCAATAAAAGTATCAAATTGTAGATCAGTCACCAGTAGAAAAGGTTGGAACATGGCTAAAAAGAGTAACTGCCTTCTTTAAAATAAATATTAACAATTTATGCCTTCTATGTTTGGCAGTACTACATTAGCTTTTTCAGGCAGCAAACCCAGACCCCCTCCACTGAAAAACAAAACTAACTTTTCAACACCTCCACTAAGCACAGTGCCAGTTCTGTGCCACCTAACACAAAACTGCTAAGGTTTAAATGAGATGTGCACCCTGGTTCACTTAAAGGTATATGCCCTCACTGCACTAGTCTGAGAGGTGCACATGTGGCTAAACTGCAGTGCACTTATAGTGTAATTTAGGTATATTGTGACAGAGGGGTAGTTGATGTGCATCTAAAAAATGCTGATTAGATACACCACAGGAAGGTGAACACCTTGATGCAAGGTGGAGTCAGGAGGTGCAGTTGATGTAAACATTAATTAGGTACATCCAGTGAAGAGTACACCTCGCACAAAGGTGTAGTCAGGAGGTATAGTTGAAGTGCTCCCATCAGGTTGGCCAGTTTAGCGTTAACAAATAACCAACTCTAAATTCATGGCAAAGATCTTGTCCCAAAAAGTAAGTATCACTTTTTCAAGTAACTAATTTTAAAGTGAACTTTAAGAAATATTAAGGGCAGGGGTGAAGTTCCCTTACTTCTCCTTCACCTCCATAGCCTGATTATAGAAATCACACACAAACAAAACTCTTAGGAATTCCTGCATTAAACTGATAAATGTAACAGTGTCTGCAGGAACAACATTCAGAAGATAATACTTTTTTTAAGCACCAAATAAAGTTTGCAGCCTGTTGTCATCAGTGTGACTGTTTGGAGCCTCTGATTTTCGGTAGTTAGCTGTGTAGTTAACTATTCCCAACCAATACCACAGCCAGAAATCAGGCGCATAACTTAAACAGGTTATCTTCATTTGACTTTGTTTTCTTTACTCTTGCATAGTGATACTTCTTTCATCATGACTGGTGCGTGCTGCTTTTGATTTTGTTCAGGCTTCTGATGTTATTCAATAATGGTACATCCATTGCAGCTCAGGAAGTTTTGGATTCTGGCTATTGGGACTCCCAACTTGAATGAACTCTATAAAATCATTCAAAGAGCATCACAAACTTATAAATTAGTAAAATACTGGTGAGAGTTCCTTGAAATAATGTTTGCATGCTGAGCAGGCATGCTATTATCTATTATATGCCTCCTCGTCTCCTGTCTCAACTCAGTATTTTTTCTGTCATTCATTAACAGGAAAAAAATGGTATAATTCATTTTATTTAAAATGTTTAAGCCTAAATTATTTAACCACAATTAGTGGTGGGCGAAATGGCCGAAAATCACTCCGTGGAGCAATTCTTGGAGTGCCCGGGAATCCACGAAGCACTCCGCAACGCAAAGTGCTTTGTGTCATAATGAGGATCGCAAAGTCATTGTTTTCAGTGCACTTCGCATTACTCTGCCTTCCCCCAACCACTTCTGTGTGTAATTTTAGGAGAAGTACATCGATTCCATTGTACTTCGCAGCACTTTGCCAGTTTTGGGGCTCCAAGGTGAATTTAGCATTGATTAATGGGATTACAGGTCACATGGGCTCTAGATTGTTCTGCATAGCCTCAGTTCACTGTAGTGTGTGTGTAGTGGTAGCTGGAGACAGTTTGCTGTCAGAGCTCTGTGATTCAAACTCTATAAAAGCTGTTAAAAAAATCTTTTTTGAGCCATTTTTGTTGGCTTAAAACATAATACATCGATTGTAGGAAACCCTGCTGTACTCATATCATTGAGTGTTTATTGTTTGTGTGTGGATTTTGAATGTAATTTTGAACATTCAGTCTGAGTACTGAGAAACACTGGAAGTGTGCTTTGGGGCAGGGGTGTATGTGTGTGGTGTACATGTTGTGAGAAAAAGTCAGTCTTGTGGTTTTGGTTATATTTTTGTTGTATAACTGTGCTAATGTACACATTAATAACTTCAGTAATTCTTGACATTTTTTTGCAGAATTTTATGTTGCAGCAGTGTATAATTTCAGTTTGTTGAAAAGATCTGGTTATATTACTGAAGTTATCAAACTGACATGCATTACTTGTAATGTATGTGTGTGTGTGTGTGTGTGTGTGCAACACGTGCCATTAAATCACAGACACTTTATTGTGCCACAGGGCAATTGCAGCAGTATGAACCTGCTATCCACCACAGCTGAATGATTTTGTACTGCTTTGTGGTCAGGACAAATTGTGGTATATTAGTTTGGTTTTGTACTGCTACTGCTGTGCACTCCCCCCTCCCCCAAGTGGCAAAAGATATTCTTCTCCATATTGGTTTTGGATTGTGACCATTGTGAGTAGCAATGGTTAAGGTGTTGTGACTTTGACTCTGCATCATTTTTTTGATTGGGCAGTGCAATCTAATCTGTCTGTGCCTTTGCATCTGTTTAGTTTGCAATCTACATCTGCAGACCACAAGCCACTGTTACTGTTTTCTGGGGCATCACATCACACCCACCGGGCCAGACTGAAAGTTCTAAAATCTAAATTGGTTTACAATTTTCTTGGTGATCCCCCCAAATGCCTGCAAAAATATGTGCAAGGAAAGCTGTTTCTGGCCATGGCACTGTGCCAGTGGCAAGATTGTCTGTGAGCGTGGTAGTATGCAGAAGTGCATAGCTGATGTGAGGAAAGAGATTTCTCCATCACTGTTTTTTTACAGTGCAATCTGTAGCTTCATTCATATTTTGAGGAGATAATGTTGTCCCAGCTGGTGGTGCTAGTGCAGTTTCTGCTGGCAAGAGTACTGTTGCCTCAAGTTCCACTTCTGACCAGTTAACTGTGTCAAAAAATATAGTTGAGTCTAAAGCAGTGAGGGACAGTGTAGATGATGTCATACTTCCCAGTAACATTCCAGTGATAGTTGAACATGATTCTGATCATGGCGACAATAACACACAATGTCACATTTCTTTCACCGTGGTTGAGGTCATGCCTTTGCCATGCAATGATTCACAGTGTGGTGCAAAAATATCAGGTGATAATGATGATGATGATGATGTTGCTGTGGTTGCAACATGTAGTCCACATGACAGCATCCAAGCAGAAAATGTGGATGCAGATGATGTCGATGAATATAATGATGATGTCAGTGACCCCTGTTGGGAGCCAGAGAAAGAGAAAGTCAAAGTGGCTATGTCTGGGTCTGTTGGTGTTAAATCCCCCCTTCTGAAAAAAGTTGTGATTTAGTGGTTCCAGTTGCTGTTGAAGATGATGATGATGACCCAGTAATAATCACAGGTAGCTGTAATGATGGTCAGTTGCAGTCCAAGTGTGTCCCACCTGAAAAATCATGTAGCACACCCCCCATTCAGGGCTTAAAATAATGGAGCCCAATAAGCAGCATCAGGGAAATGTTAAAAGTAGGGGTCGGGGATCACAATCCCTTGTTTGGGATTTTTTTGTGCAAGATGTAAATGATGAGTCAATTCCATTCTACCAGCTTTGCCATGCACATGTGAGCTGAAGTAAAAAGGGGAGTCATCTGCGCACGAGGGGGGGCAGCATACACATCTTAAAAACAGGCACATGGCACTGTGGACCCAGCACCAGATGGCAGCTAATGCCATAGTGGGGTGTTCACCCTCATCACCAAACTTAATAAGCATGTTATCCCCTTCCATGACTGTAAGACCAAGTTGGAATGTCTGCAGTAGCGATGAAATAACAGCAGAGGATTACTACAGGCATGATGAGGTGGAGGACAATGATTCTGAAATCTTAAGTGGTGGTCAATGCAGTATGTCTAGTACAAGTGGTACATCAACCCCTGTGTGTAAATCTGGGAAAATAACTTCATTTGTGGATATGTCACCTGTGCAGCCCTCTTCATTTCTCTTCATCACTCGTCCCTCCAGCTATTCGCAGAGCAGTGCCATTTGTCACACCCTGTATAAAACATGCAAGTCAGCTCATGTTGCACAGTATTTTTGCCCATAACCTGAAGTACCCACCCAATCATGAAGTGTCACCTGAACTTAATGCTGCTGTAGCTGAAATGCTGGCAATTGATCTTTTGCCCTTCTCCTTCATGGAGAATTCTGGATTCCAGCGAATGTCCAAAATGGAAAGTCCCATCCAGGACATACTTTTCCACCTGTGCAGTCCCCAAGTTATACCGTACTGTGGCCGACTCTGTAAGACATGCCCTTCAACATTCCTCCTCTCCATTCATCCATTTAAGTATGGATATGTGGATAAGTGGCAAAACAGCAGGGAGTTCATATTTGTATAGAACTGCACACTGGGCGCAGGTGCCGGGGGTTGTTTGTGCTGGTGGTAGTGTGAATAATCAGTGTAGTAAGGTGGACTTTCATGGTAGCAATCTTCCAGGAATTTGACAGCATGCAACGTTACTATGCGCAGTCTGACCTGTTCACACACTGGTGAAAACATGCTGCACTTGCTACTGACTGAAACTTGACGAGTGGCTGAACCCCCTGTCCCTGAGAGCTGGGTTTATAGCAAGTGACAATGGGTCAAATGTGGTTAAATGCAGCAGCATCACAAATGGTGGCTTTGTTCAGGTTCCATGCATGGCCCACTGTTTAAATCTTGTGGTGCAGGAGTTTCTGCAGCACCCTGATATAAAGGAAATGCTGACAGTTGCATGCCATATCTGTTCTCACTTTTCACGCTCTGCAAAGGCCCATGACTAACTTCGGCAGTTGCAGATCCAGAACAGCCTCCCGCAGTACCACCTCAAGCTGGATGTTGTCACCCAGTAGAACTCCATTTTATACATGGCAGA
The DNA here is from genome assembly GCA_016271365.2 of Neoceratodus forsteri. Taxonomy (NCBI): domain Eukaryota; kingdom Metazoa; phylum Chordata; order Ceratodontiformes; family Ceratodontidae; genus Neoceratodus; species Neoceratodus forsteri. The sequence continues at coordinate 572,660,069 of CM057454.1, read as the reverse complement.
GAGGTTGTATGAACAATACAAGCCATCTCAGAATACCTTGTCATACACACTAGCCATGACACTCCCGGGGCCTCCATGTCTCTCACGATTGAACAGTGGCACCTCATGGACTCTGTAATAAAGATTTTGAGGTCTTTTGAACATGCCACATAGGCAGTGAGTGGCGAGTCTGCCTCCATTAGTCAATCAATTCCATTGCTGCTTGTGTTGTGGCAGACGCTGCTGAATCTACAGGATAGCCTTGATGGTTCCGGAGACAGTGCTAGCAGTGTGTGTTGTTGAAACACATGATGACACTGTTCAAGCACAATTGGCACATCTTAAGCATTCAGCAGAGTGATGACTTTGCAGTAACAACAATGCGGGACCCACGGTACAAACATTGAATTGCCTCACTACTGGAGGGAGGGTCTGAACAGATAAAAAATGTCGGTGGGCAACTGGTGCACTTGGTTCATAGAGCACAGAAGTCACATGCCAAGGTCAGCAAACCTCAGCAGCATCATCAGGCTGAAGGTCAGTTTGGAGTAGTATCAAGCACATCCTGTAAGGGGGCTGCAGTTCCAGGTGGTCTGTTATCAAAACTGGTTGTCATTAACCCACTTTGGGGTGCTTTGTCCCAAGTGGGGATTTTTGACATAAATGATTCCAGAGAACATCAACCACCATCTTCGTGCACCACAACGAATGGTTGACTCATATTTGGCTGAAAACAGGCATCTGTCAATAACTGATGATCCTCTTTTATACTGGGGTGGAAAGGTCAGTCAATGGCTAGAGCTGACCTCAGTGGCACTGAAGTACCTGAAATGCCCACCCTCCAGTGTAAGTGTCAAGAGGGGATTCAGTTCAGTGGGTGCAGTAGTTCAGGATCATTGTACAAACCTCTCTTCTGCAAATGTCAGTTTGCTGACATTCATAAAAATGAATGAGCGGCACATACCAGCTCTAACCACAACCTCAGTATTCCTACCCCAGCATGGTCATGGTTGTGCTGATGTTGCAGAATTGGACCATCCTGGTGGCACTGGCAGCATGAAATGGCCTACCAGTGAGGTAGATGATGACACGATGGAGACAGAATTCCCTAGTGGGCAGAATTCAGATATTTTTCCAGAACTAGCCCCTGACACAGGCTCTACAGGGGCCGTGGTCCCGCTCCCTGGCCGTCGGCCAACTGCATCAATCTGGCCACCCAGCAGCCGCTCCTGGCCCCAGTGAAGGTACATCTCCAAGGGGACTCTTGCTTCCTCCAGCTACCATCTGATAGGCGGTGCACCAGATAGCTTGCTTGGGTATTGGACTCTTGCCGAATCCTGCTGCCATGCTATTGACTGCCCTTCTCTTCCTCCAGTTCAGACTGCAAAGCACGGCCTTATGCAGATCAGCCCTCCTGACTCTAATTACTGCTGGACTGTCTTTGTTTCTGCCCTGTATTTTTTTTTGAAAAAAATGCCTATTGTAATGCTCTGCTACTTGGAGAGAAATTGCTCCAATTTTCTGTTAAATGTGAATGATCTTGCTTTAATTTTCTGCTTATTAATGACAGAAACTGTTGTAATTCTCTGTTAACTGAGAAAGGTACTGAAACCTACAACAGTGCTCAGAGTAGGGATGAATTATACTTAATTATTGCCATTCGGACCTTGCTGTCCTTAGTCCTGTGTTTATCTTTTTGGCTGTAATAACATAGGATGAAAAACAGTGTAACAGAGTTCAAGCACTGATTGTGTTTTTTCTGAGCCTCTGATAGTGCAAAGTGTAGCTAAATTTAAATAATATTTTCTGTGACTCTCTCCCTCTTTGTCGTTCCCCTTGAAACCCCCTTGCTCTTATCTTCTTCTCCTCATTTCACTCCGTTATGCCCCTAAGCTGCTTTAGCTGCTTGTAATGTAAAACCATCCATGGATTTATTTCTTCCTAGCAGATCCTGTTAATTCGGTGCCTGCTACTGACACCAGCAGCCTCTTGGCCCTCTTGCTCTAGCCCAGTCAGACTACCCCCACCCTCTTTTGTGTTGCTAAATCCTCCCTGGTGTTGTAGCCTGTTAGACCTCCCCCCTTCTTCTTTCTCTCTAAATTACTCCTTTCGGCTTATCCCTTCCCTACTTTCTCCCTCCGTCTCTTTTGTTTAACTCTACCACCCCCCCATCTGCAAACCTTTGCCTGTGCTTTAAACTGTTCTAACTGAGACTACCTCTTCCTTTCAGAACTAACCCTGACATGGGCTCTACAGGGCCGTGGGTCCCGCCTCCCTGGTTGGCGGCCAACTGTTTCAGTCTGACCACCCAGCAGCCATCCTGGACCCAGTGAAGGTACATCTCTCGGGGGGCCCTCACTTCCTCCAGCTGCCATCTGATAGGCAGCACACCAGATAGCTTGTTTGGGCATTGGACTCTTGCCAAATCCTGGTGCCGTGCTATTGGCTGCACTTCTCTTCCTCCAGTTCAGACTGCAATGCACAGGCTTATGCAGGTCAGTCCTCCTGGCTCTAATTACTGTTGGACTGTCTTTGTTTCTGCCCTGTATTTTCTCCCACCCACCCACCCATCCCCAGCCACTATTAAATGTGCTCACGCACCACCCTCTTTTGATCTCTTTATCTCCCATTGGCTGCTTAATTCCTCTACACTAATGTGGGCAGGACTCTCACTCAGCCACTAGTGAAGGAGCAGTGAAACTGCTCCTTGTCAGACAACTTCCTACAATTTAACCAAAAGCTTTTAATCATGGCTTTGCAGGATAAACTCTCAATGAGTGCCCTCTGCATCTTTCTTATCCTTCTGGTAATGCCCTGACACTGTAGCACATCATTCACCAATAAGGAAAACAAACTCCATAAGGATCCTAGCAACAACTTTCACTACAGCAAGGGTTGTACAACAGGGAACTTTTTCATCATTAATATTGGTCCATTGTCTCCTCACATGGTCCAAGCGCTAAGTAAACACTGGCTTTTAAATGGAATAAGGGCACAGGGTTATGTCCCCATAGATCCCACCATCCTCCTAGTTATATGCTGTAAAGGAAAAAAACAACACTGCTCCTGTTGGAATGTAAATTATACATCAAAGGTGCTAAAATAGCTCCTCATAAGGTACACCCTCCTGCTGCTCCTACTCTGAGGCAACATCCACCCTAATCCAGGTCCAGCTGATCAAACTACAAGCAGTGGGTGCTCCAAACAAGGTGCTATTACTTTGGCCACAATAAACATCTGCAGCCTGCTATGTAAAATGGACATCCTCAAAGCTTGGTTGGTACAACACAATGCAGACATACTATCCATCATTAAGACCTGGCTGTCTCCAAAAATACCTGATGTGGCAGTTGCCCTCCCCTGGTACACTATTTACATACTGGACAGGCTGTCTAAACATGGGGGTGGCTGCACCATATATCTAAAATACTCAATAAAGGGACATGTTCTGCCAGCAATTGATCTTGGATGCACTACTCAGGTGCTGGCAATAAAAGGGTTACTGGGGCCCACTCTAAAGCTCTCTCTATACTATCAGTATACATACCTCCCGATGACCCCACCAGGTCTCCACAGGGTACTGGACTATCTCCACTCTCAAAACCACCTTTCAGAGAAAATAATACTGGAGAATTTCAACCTAAATTGAATGACACCTGCAAACAATGCTTTAAGGGATGAATTAGCAGCCCTTCATCTTACTCAAGTTGTTAACTCCCCAACTAGAATAAACTATAAAACAGGGACTAGCATCACCATAGATTGTATTATCTCTAATCATCCCAATTGACTATCCAATATAATGGTGCAACCCGACTCCCTCAGTGACCACTCCCCAATCACCTGCAACTGGTCCCTCAAATTTCACACACAACCTCCCCAAACTATATACCATAGAACACTCAAGCGAGGACACTTGGACCTGTTAAAACAGGAACTACGTGCCCAAGATTGGCCTCTGCTTGACTCAAGCAATGACATTAATATAGCCCTGGAACATTTCATCATGGCTTTCAACTCTGCCTGTGACTCCCATGCCCCTTTCAAAAAGATGAGGGTCCATGGCACAGTTTACCCCTAGTTCACTCTTAAGCTCCTAGCCAGAATGAAACTCTGGGATCATCTATGGCATTGTGCCAGAACTACTGGTAAACTGAAGGACTTGCAATCCTATAAGGCTACTAGAAATGCCTGCATGAGGGAAATCCACCAGGCAAAATACAAATACCAAAGGGCGATGCTGACAAATGCCTGGGGAGACAGCAGAAAGTTTTGGTCTACTATCAATGATATCATGGGCAAAGACCTCAACGTATCACCCACAATGTTAAATCTTGATGGCACCCCCACCACTGATCCACTTAAAATTGCAAACACCTTTAATGATGTCTTCACCAATTTGAACAGCATCCTCCCTCCAGACTTTTTTGAAGATAACATCGACCACACTACTAATCAGAAAAGGACTCCTAAGCACCCACCCCCTTCTACTTTAAGAAGGCTCCAATCAACCTAGTCAAGAAAACACTAGCTAAGGTGCTAGGAAAATCCAGACACAGTGGTGATGGTTTTGACCTCAAACTAATTGCTCTCACCCTAGATGAAGTACTTCTATCAATAACCAAGATAATAAATCTCTCAATAACCTTGTTACAGTTCCCAGAAGTCTAGAAAACTGCCTTGGTTACTCCAGTGCATAAATCTGGTGATCGCTCCATGCATGGAAGCTATGGGCCAATAACCATCATCCCTCCACTATCTAAGGTGCTTGAACATACTGTTGCCAACCAGCTGGTAAAGTACCTCAAAACATACTCTATCCAGTGTCCACAGCAGCATGGTTTTAGAAAAGGACATAGTACTACCACAGCTCTGCTAGAATTTACAAGCTTTATACAGCAATCCATGGACCAAGGCAAGCTTGTGGGTGCAGCCTTTATAGACCTAACAAAGGCTTTCAATACTGTGAATCACAAACTCATGTTTGGATAACTCACTAAAATTGGTCTGTCACCAGTCACACTGAAATGGTTTGGAAGTTATCTTGAAGATAGGCGGCAGAGTGTTAGGATCTCTGATGTAGTCTCAGATCAGAGGGCAGTCCAGTCTGGAGTGCTGCAAGGACCAGTCTTGGGCCCTTTGCTGATCAGTATCTTCCTTAACTTACCATCTGCCTGAAAACAAGGTCATCTTCACCAGCCACCCAGATCCACACATACATGAAAAGAATCTGCAACATGGGTTCCTTGAAGCTGAAAATTAATTTAATATACCCAAACTGGTGCTAAACTACAAAAAAAACTAAATCCTATTGTTCTCCTCCCCCGGAACAAGTATAAAGCACATGCCATCTCAGTTACAAACAACTGAGGAGTTCCTCTTCAAATCTAGCAGTTGAAGTACCTAGGTGTCATTCTGGACAGTCATCTCACCTATGTACCTGACATAGACAATGTTGCTAGGAATGCTAATTCCAGGATTGGGCTACTTTATAGATAAAAATGAAGCCTAACTCCAGAAGCTCTTAAGCTTGCAATCTACAGCTCGGTACTGTCAGTCATTGATTATGGCCTAGTCATCTATGGAGCTGCAACAACCACCTCACTCAGAAGACTTACGGTGGCTCTGAACAAGGCCTATAGACTCATAACTGGAGCGGATTACCTCATCCATACTTGTGAGTTATATGCCAAATCTGGATGACTACAGCTCAGTGGTAGGCTCAAATTACAAACTTGCCTCCTTACCAAAAAGGTGCTTCTTGGATTCTTACCTCCGAGGGTTGGTGGCCTGTTAAATAAATCCCTAAAGACCCAACACACTTGCACCTCTGAATCAGACCACCTCCTAGTCCCTAGATGTTGGACTGCTCAGTTCCAACGGTCATTTCTATACAGAGACCCACTATGGTTCAATGGCCTTTGCAGTGATCTGGCTATGCCCCCAAAACTTGCAGCATTTAGGAAAATGCTCCATCTACATCTCATAAATGAAGGCACTTGTGACTGTCACACTTGATTCCACTTTAAGATCTGGATTCACTAGCGCTCACAACTGTTATCTCTCCCCATTCCTCCTCTTCCCACTATCCCCAATCCCCCTACCCTCTCCCTCCTCCACCTCCTCCCCCCCTCCCACTGTTCACAACTACGACAAAGCCTCAGGCTGCTATTCTCACTTTCTGCCACATATAGTACTTCTCCCTCTCACAAATTTTCCCTCTCCAAACTATAATCATACTACCTAATTCCTAACTTCTTCTACTTCCTGGATAGTACTAAATTATTGATTTTATGTGTTGTAATATTGTATGTTTCACTTGGTATGTTTGATTGTTAATCTCTACCTTCCTGATGTGCAGCCTTTGTAAATGAGCTGCCTGGTGCTCAAAGGTATTTGTAATCTGAGATTGAATGAATGAATGAATGAATGAATAAATAAATGCAGAATGAGGGGTGCTAGCTGCACATTTGAGCAGACTTGATAGACCTCTAGGCCTTTATCTGCTGGCAAATTTCGTATGTTCATAAATAAAATGACTGCAAGGGCAGCTTTCTGTATAAGGATAATGATGAGGTTGATGTTGATAGGTTTTAAGTGAAGTGGTTAAAAGGCTGTCACATTTTTTCCATGGTGCATCTTTTGTTTTTCATAAAGTTAAATGAGTGTCCCACTCAGGATTATTCAAATTCCATATGTCATATTTGTAACACAGTGCACACTATATCCCACCTGCTACCCACCTGTGTGTGTTTGCCAGTGATAGTGAATGTGTTGCAGGCTGCAGCTGTTCCCCCATGACCACCACCAGAAAATTGCTGGTAGCCAAAGCCATCAGATGCAGATAAATGTGAGAGGGAATGTCATCATGATGTGCCCATGACCATCCACCACCACCAGTATGCCATTGTTTTTCATTCTGTGTCCTGCCCATGCCATGGCAGACGGAGCCGGAGAGGAGACCTTATACATCAACCACAGCCACAAGGCTTCTTAGTTACTATCAATACTTTAAAGTGAGTATGTGTAATTATGTTTCATACTGTGGAACTTCCTTGAGCTGTGTTATGTTTCCTGGTGATTTTATGAGGTGCAGTGGTCAAACAAAACACACACACTAAATTTATTTTCTTTTTTACAGGTTAATAAACCACTCTCCTTCACTGGAGGACTATGGTACTGCAGTATTTTGTACAGCAACCTACAGGATATCCATTTCCAGACCGGTAAGTATATCACTTTTATTTCATCAGTGCTTTTCTGTTTTTCATTTTTTCAAAAGAGTGCAAATCCAACTGATGAGTCATATAAAGTAGGTGACATGTAAGTCACATAATATGCTCGTCATGCACATCACACACCGTACTGCTGCAGCTGCTATGCCACTGCTGAACAAAGTTTGATCCAGGTCGTGACATGACAAGATGTGTTTTTAAAATGTAACTTGAGTTAAGACATGGGGACATTGACACAGTGTATGGGCTACAGGTATTACATTTGTGATTGTGATGGTTTAGTCTTCATGTGACTTACTGAGACAGCTTTATATCTGTTAATCAGCATATATGACAGGATGGAACAGACACACTTTAAACATAATGTGTTACTGCAATCAAGTACTAATAACTCCTTCTTCATCTCTTTTAGGAGGAAACTTTCTGATGCTGTGTGCTTTCATTGTTGCTTTCTCCAAATAAGTTCACTGTCATATCGCCCCGGGCTGGCTGACATGACACAACAAGTAGCATGGATCCATGCCCATGACCATCGGTACCGGACTGGAGGAGGATGCATTGCAGATAAGGCCTGTGAAGAATTTAACAAACAATAAACCATTATTGAAACATGCTTGAAAATGCCCCCCCACCAAAAAAAAACATACTTACCTTCACTGACTTGACAGTATTCCAAATCCACAATTCCTCATCAAGCACAGAAATGCTTGCACCAAGTGCGACCATGTGACCTGTGACACAAAACAAAACAATGATTACATGTGTATATGTAGAAAACAAATTATATATATATATATATACACACATATATCGGCAACTATACAGTATTCAAGAGGCTTGCATGAGCAATACATTAACACAGTGTAACTTTGTTAAAAATCAATAAAAATTGTTTGTTTCAACTCATATGGCAAAATAATATAATAAAGACATAATGAGAATAAGATGGTGTGTGGTTGTCTGCTTATTCAGCTGTGACACAAACTGAAGCACCATTTTAGCCACTTTAATCAGTTGCCATTTTGTGACACTGCTCCCTGAAGTATAATGTGTTACTAAATTCCAGATTTTGATTTAATTAAACTGGAAAAGCAGTTAGTGCCTTTTGTGTCCAACATCACCACAATCACCACTGAACTGCTTACAACTTGATTACTTTGACTGTTTTAATAATTTTGTTATATTTCAGCCCCAGGAATGTTCTTAACATGTGTTGTCTCGATTGTGCTTTTTTTTTACACCCCAGTTTTACCCAAATCACTTCGGGAGTGCTGTAGTTATACTGTCCACAGTATTTATCTACTTTCTTAATACTGTGCCTCATAGATATTTTTGTTTTATAATTATTTTGTTTCCTTTTATTTAAGTGTGTAACCAGCCTCCTTTTTGTAGTCCTGATATTGTGCACGTTACATCGGGTCTGAAACCCGATCTGGAGAACCGCGAAGTCCTATTTCGTCCCGTTTTCTGTGATGTGCTAGGTGTATAAAGGTGTGCTTTGCACAGCGGGAGACCCCTTTATTCACAGCTTTTTAACTGGAGAAGTGGGGGCATCTTCCTATCTCTTTAGCGTGCGCACGTGTCTGCCAGTTGCTCAAGTCTAGTGTGCTGTGCCCAAGAGCCTGCTTCCTATTGGAACATTCCCTCTCACTCTGTGTTTAAGGTATTTGTCTACTTCTGTGACTTGTGGTTTTAGGAGGTGGGGGTTACGAACAAGGAATGCCTGGAGTAAAAGTGTTGCTTTGAGCAAACTGTGTCCCACATAGTGTGTGTTTGTGTGTGGGGATTCTGCAGAACTGCATTGTATTTTTATGGGGGCGGTCAAGAAGAAAAAAAAATGCTATGTGAAACAAATATCCATGGGGGAGTTCCATAGAACTGCATTTTATTTTTACATAAAGAAAAAGAACTGGGGCACTTTGGTGGGTTTGTGGCATGGGGGGGTCAAGAAGAAACAAACCATGCTGTGTGTTAAAAAAGGCACTGTTAAGTGCTAATAAAAACAAAATGTGGTGTGTTCTGAAAATTATGAAGGAAAAAAGTAGTCATGTGGTGCTGGCCTTCAGGGCCCATGCAGAAATCATAGGGGGGTCAAACAATGCAGTAGGTGTGCTTATTTCAAAAAAGTCCCCACAGAGTATGGATTAAAGTTTAATTTGCAAGTGTGGGACAAACTGTTTGAAACAAAGTAGCAGCCGTGTGGTCCCGGCCTACAGTGCATATGCACTAAGTGCTACTGGGTTTTAATTTTGAAAAATGACAAGGTGGTTATTTTACATCAGTAATCTATAAAGTGTGCCCCTTGTATAAGGGCTTCCACAGACTTAGGGGTACTAATTTTTTTGTTTTAGTTTTTGCTTGCTGGACAAAGAAGCAGCTGTGTGGTTTCATTTGCAAATGTGGGACAAAGAAGCAGCCTTGTGGTCCTGGCCTGCTGTGCACATGCACTAAAAACTATATGGTGCATATTTTAAATCAGTCATTTAGAAAGTGTCTTCTACATTTAAGGGCATCCACAGAGACTTCAGAATATGGATTCAGAATGATTTTCTCTTTCAGTTTTGTTTACTGTTGGGGACTGGACAGAGAAGTGATTTTGTTTGCAAATGTTAGATACACAAGCAGACATGTGGTCCCGGCCTGCTGTGCACATACACTAAGGGCTATAAGGTTTTAATTCTGAAGAATTAGAAGGTGCTTATTTTAAATAAGGCATGCATTAAGTGTGCCCTTTGTGTAAGGGCTTCCACAGACTCAGGGGTACTGATTTTTAATTATTTTTGTATTTATTTTTGGTTTTGTTTGCTAGTTGGGGCTGGACAAAGAAGCGGCCAGGTGGTCCCAGTCTGCTGTGCACATGCACTAAGTGCTATGGGGTACTTATTTTAACACAATTGTGAACATTTTCTGGCGCTTACTTTTAATCAGTAATTAAGACAATGTGCTCTACTTGTAAGGGCCACCACAGAAACTGAGAGGTATTTATTTATGTAGCTTATGTTAACCAGGTAAGCACACTAGACAAAACAGATGCCTATTTTCAGGTGAGACCTGGGACTCTTTATCTTTGTTTGCTGCCAGGGTGCCATGTAGTGGTGGCATTGCTGGCAAATGAAGAAAGCACATGCATTGCGTAGTATAAGAGCTTCTTATGTTGTAACAAACAAGTGTGCTACAGAAAATTGGTCATGTTTATGTCTTGTGTGTTGGTGTGGCATGGACAAAGAATCAGCCAAGGGTCAAGTTTGGAGTAATGGGCAGGCTAGATGGGCCTTGCGGTCCTTGTCTGTTGACAATTTCTATGTTTCTGTTTTTCTGCATGTACCCCAAAGGCCATTTAGGGGATATGCAGAAAAACATAGAAACAGAAATTGTCAGCAGATAAGGACCACAAGGCCATCTAGTCTGCCTGTTAGCCCTGTACTTGAACCTATCTAGTCAGTAGCTTCCCTTCCCTCTGCCTTACCTCCAAGATTCCCCTATGCCTGTTCAAGTTTGTTTAAATCCCCCACTGTGTGTGGAAAAACCTTACGAGGAAAGGCTGAGTGAGTTAAATATATACTCACTCCCTGGAGGAGAGGGAGGATCAGGGGATATGACTGTGACATGTAAATATGTAAAAGAGATGACAAAATTCAGGTACAGAGGGGGTATATAAGTTGAGAAGGGGAGGGACATGAGAGGACATGGTCTCCGATTGGAGGGGAGCGATATGGAAGAGAAATGAGGAGACACTTTTTGAGGGAGAGGGTTGTGCCTAAGTGGAATACTCTGTCCAAAGTGGTGGTATCCTGCAAGATGGTGGATAGTTTTAAAAGGGTATGGGACAAGAAGAAAGCGGGTTAATTGTGATGGGAGAGGAGAGACTGAGGCAGCTTCAATGTAATGGATGCTAGCTGCACATTCAAGCAGCCTTGGTAGACCATGTGGCCTGTTCCTGCTGGTAGGTGCATATGTTTGTATGTATGCTCCTACCACCTCCTGTGGCTGACAAGTCCATATTTCTACCACCCTTTCTGTGAAGAATTTCCTCTCAGTCCCTTTCAACCTGAAACATTCAAATTTCATATATGACTCCTTGTTCTTGTACTCCTCCCGTATTGGAAGGTGTCTCCTCCCTGCACCTTGTTCATGCCTTTTAGGTACTTGAATATTTATATCACGTTCCTCCCTCTCCCTCTCCCTCCTCTTCTCCAGTGAGTACATATTGAAGGAGGTCAGCCTTCATTTAGACAAAAGACAGGCATATGATGTGATATATTTGGATTTTGGCAAAGCTTTTGATTTACTTCCACATTGGGCCCTATCAAAAAAAACTTTATAAGTTAAATATTAACCCAAATTTAATATTATGGATAATCAACTAATTAACTAACCGAACTCAAAAGGTTCTCATTAATGGCAATTTTTCTCACCAAGGGTCTATTACTAGTGGAGTACCTCATGGATCAGTACTGGGACCCTGCCTGTTTCAAATATTCATATCTGATATTTCAAATAAATGTACATCAAATATTATTAAATATGCAGATGACTTGAAGATTTGGGGGCCATGTAATACTTTAGATCAATTTAACATTATCCAAAGTGATTTAAATAATATTACAGAATGGATTTTAGAATGTGGAATGAAATTAAATAATGCTAAGTGCAAGATCTTGCATTTTGGAAATAATAACCCAGGTTACCAATATACTTTAAATAATCAGTTATTAACGGCATCCGATGTGGAAAAGGATTTGGGGGTTGTCATAACTAACAATTTTGTCCCTGACCATCATATCAACTCAATCATATGCAAAGCAAACTCCACTGTTTGGGCTATAAGAAGGAACATCAAATCAAGAGAACAGGAAGTTTTAGTACCATTATATCGGGCATATGTACGACCACATTTGGACTATTTGTCTCAGTTCTGGTGTCCACATAAAAAACAAGATAGTGTGAAAGTAGAGAGAGTACAAAGGAGATACACCAAACTTATTAAGGGATTACAGGATGCATCATATGATTTTAGACTTCACTCTTTAAATATGATGGGCCGGATAATCAAACTGCGCTATTTTGTGGCGCAAGCCCTTGCGCTGCACAAAATAGTTGCGCAGGGGTGTGGCCGGAGCAATATTCAAAGGAGTTGCACCCTTGAGCAACTCCTTTGAATATCACCCCCCCGGCCACAGCCACTGTGCATGGTGCAGTGGAACTTGCACCACCGCAAGTGGTCAGAGTGGTGCATTCAACTTGCAGTGGCGCAAGTACCATTGTGCCATGCGCAAATGTCCGATATTCAAAAGGTGACATGCAAATGGGGCCATAATTCATGCAAGGTGCGGGGGGGGCATTTGTATCTGATTATGGCCCCATTTGCATGCCATTAGCATGCAGGTGCGCCAATCCCCAGGACTTGGCGCCTGTGTGCCCTGCCAGGCAGCAGCCATCGGGGACCGACGCCCCCTGCAGCCCGATCACCGGCATATGAGTAAAACATCCCCTCACCCCCCACCAGCCCGATCGCTGGCAGCAAAGTCCCCCAAACATATCCCTGGTCAGTGGACGAAAAGCCCGATCGCGGGCAGCAAATGTAGAACACACCCCTCCCGATATATCCTGGCTGGTCCAGTGAACCAATAAGCCCGATCGCGGGCTGCATTACTTGCAACCCCCACCCCCAAGACAACATCCCTGGTGATCTAGTGTCCCCACCCCACCCACCCATGAAGCCCCACCCCGCCCCCGCAGCCGCGGACGGTGCAGATCCCACCCGCCTGCCACCCCTGCCACACTGATTGCCTTAGGGCTGCATGCCCATTGGTGCAGAGCAGGAGCCAATGGGCATGCAGCCCATACCGCATAAGGCAGTCCAGATTTGTGAATGAATGAATTGTGAATGAATTCATTCATTCACAAATCTGGACTGCCTTAGGACGGTATAGGGCTGCACACCCATTGGCTCTTGCTCTGCACCACGGGCATGCAGCCTCACCGGGCAGCCAGTCGGCAGGGGTGGATGCTGCCACCGCCGCCGCCGGGGAGCGGGTGGTGGGGCTTCATGGGTGGGTTGGTGAGGGACACTAGATCACCAGGGATGTGGTCTTGGGGGTGGGGGTCACAAACCAATGCAGCCTCACGATCATGCTTATTGGTCCACTGACCACCAGAGATATATTCGGGAGGGGGCGTGTTTCTACATTTGATGCCCACGATCAGGCTTTTCGTCCACTGGACCACCAGGGATATGTTGGGGACACTTTGCTGCCCGCGATCGGGCCAGTGGGGGTGAGGGACCTTTACACTTTGCCGTGATTGGGCTGCAGGGGGCACAGGAGGGTTGAGGCCAACCACAGGTGGCAGCTGCTGTGTTGCGCCTGCAATGCAGCAGCTCACCTGTGGGTGGCCTCGACTTGTTCCTTTTTTTGGCTCAAAATTGTGCAGGCGCAGGTTGGGGGTTGCGCCTGCACAACTCTGCACAGCCCGGCTGAATATCGGGCTGTGCAGTTTATGCATGCAGTTCCTCCCCCTCCAGTTCAGCATGCATTCATTTGCATTGCACTGTTGCTCAGCTTGTTTTCAGTGGCGCAACTGCCTCCTGCTGAATATCACAGAATGGCGCAAGTTTGGACTTGCGCAGGCGGAACCCAATTGCACATGGCGCAACCCTTTTGAATATCTGGCCCGATGTCTTTATCTACTAGCCGGTTAAGAGGTGATCTCCTCATGTTATACGATGTAGTTAATGATCCTCTTTTGATGGTAAATCTGGGATTGGTATTTAAGGAAGACACATATGATCTTAGAGGTCATCCCTTACAACTACAATATAAACGTTTTATTCATATAAAACGGAAATATTTTTATACAGTGAGAGTGGTTAAACCATGGAATTCACTACTTATTGAAGTCATCATTAGTAATACTAAGCAATCCTTTAAGAATAGGTTGGACTCATATATGATAACACACCCTTCTCTCGCTTACTATTAATTTGAGAGCAAATATGAGCTTCACCACTCCATGGCTCTCTACAAATCCTAGTATGAATCCTAGTAAGTCCTTCAATCTCCTCTCATACATTTTGTGGTGCAGGGCATCTGTCATCTTAATCGCCCTTCTCTGGACTATCTCAAACCTGTCAGTGTTCTTCCAAAGGTGCTGCTTCCAGAACTGCATGCAGTACTCCAGGTGAGGCCTGACTAGTGGTTTACACAACGGCATCACTACCTCCCGCCTTCCAGGAGTGATACCCCTGACTATGCAACACAACATTATGTTGACCCTCCCTGCAGCCTTGGCACACTGCTTTGATACTTTCAGGTCATCAGAAATATTGACCCCTAGGTCCCTTTCTTCCTAGGTGATAGTCAATAATTTCCCCCATTCTTAGCTCACCCCAGGGTTACTTTGCCTGAGGTGCATAATTTTGCACCTTGTAGCATTAAACCTCAGCTGCCATACCTCAGATCATTGCTCCAGCTTCTCCAGGTCCCTCCTCATTTTCTCCACTCCGTAAGGAATAGCCACCCCATTGCAAATCTTGGTGTCATCTGCAACATTTAGACCTTTTACTTCAGTCCTTCTGCAATATCACTGATGAAAATATTGAACAGAACTGGCCCCAGGAGTGATCCCTGTGGTTTCCCACTGGTCACCTCCTCTCCTTAAACTGAATCCAATTAAACAACACCTTCTATCTCCTGTCTGATAGCCAGTTCCTAACCCAATTTACCACCTTGTGCCCCGTGTCCAGACTACCCATCTTGTTAACCAGCCTCTCGTGTGGAACAGTGTTGAAGGCCTTACTCAAATCAATGTAAGCGATATCCATGCGCCCCCAGATTTTCTTCGTCACCCAATCAAAGAAATTTCAGATTCATCAAACATGACCTCCCTGCTGTGAATCCATGTTTTCTCAGATCCTGGGCCACATGGGATTCTAGATGTCCCACTATTCTTTCTTTACTCAGTGTCTTCCCCACTACTGAGGAGAGGCTGACTGGTCTATAGTTCCCCGCCTCCTCCCTACTGCTGGTTTTGTGCAGAGAGAGCATGTGTGCTCTCTTCCAGTCCTCTGGAACCACTCTGGTGTTAACAGACTCTGTAAACAAGGCTGCCAGAGGTTCAGCTAGCTCTTCAGCAGTTGTTGCCGATCTGTGGTCCCTGACCCTCCTCCTCCACAGTGAATACTGAACAGAAGTATTTTTTCAGTATTCCCACCTGTTCCTGGTCTCTGCTCCTACACTCCCTTTCATTTCCTTTGAGTCTTACAATACCACCCTGGTTCTTCCTTTATCAGTGATGTACCTATAGAACGTCTTCTCGAATGTGCAGCTAGCACCTCTTATTCTGCAGCTGCCCCTCCCTTCCACCCTTCCCCTTCATTGACCCTCCCCCTTGTCCCATCCCATCCCCTTTTGAAGCAGTCCACTGTTCTACTGGGTACCACTTCTGCAGGTAACGCATTCCACCCAGCCACCACCCTCTCTGTAAAAAAGTGTCTCCTCATCTCCCTCCTGAACCTTCCTCCCTCCAGTCTCATATCATGGCCCCTGGTGTCCCTCCCTTCCCTTACTTTAAACAGCCCCTCTGTAACTTGTCCTTTCCCCCTTCTTTACTGTCTGCACTAATCCTTATTCAGTTTGTACCTTAGCCCACCTAGCAGCCTTACCTGCTTCCATTAGACACTCTAGGTACACCTGCTTGTTCTCCTCTCTTTGGGTCTCATATTTCCTGAAGCTTGCCCTTTTAGCCCTTACTTTTTCTGCTACCTCTTTTAAGAACCATAGTGGCTTCCTCTTTTTCTTGTCTTTAGATACTAATTAGATGCATTGATTTTTCACTTCCCCAGTGGCTCCTTTTTATGTACCCATACTACTCTTATCTCTCCATTCCTCCCTCTTTTCCAGGGCTATTTTGATACATCTCCCCATTCAGCAAAGTCTGCCTTCTTGAAACCCAAAACTTTCATCCTCGTGACTTGACTGGGTCCCTGTTCCCATGCTAAACAACACTATGTGGTGGTTGCTGGATCACAGTTGCCCCTCCATCCTGACATCTGTGATTCTGTCCCCACTGGTCAGTATCAGGTCAAGAATTGCCTTTTACTGGGTGGGATCACGTACAAGCTGTCTGAGACCTGCCCCCTTTAAGGACTCCAGGATGCTTCTGCTTCTGGTTGAAGCAGCTGCCTGGGTGGACCAATCAATTTCTGGCATATTAGAATCCCCCAGTAGCAGAATTTGATCTTTTGCTGTCATCTTCTGTATTTGCCCAATAGCTCCCTGTTCATTTCCTCCCTGTGCTGGAGGCCTGTAGATCAACCCTGTGTATTGCTGCTCAGTTGCAAGGTTTAACATAGAAACATGAAGTTGATGGCAGATAAGGACCACAAGGCCCTTCCAGTCTGCCCATTTCTTTTTCTACCTTATGAATGTGCCATTGGCCTTTGCTGTGTCAATTGCCTATCTATTCATACTCATCTGTATTGCCCCCTTATGCCTATCCCATGCCTGTTTGAAACCCTGCACTGGATTCATATCCACCACTTCCTGAGGTAGGCCATTCCATGCATCCACCACCCTTTCTGTGAAAAAGAACTTCCTCACATTACCCATTAATCGACCTCCCTCTAATCTCATGCTGTGTCCTCTTGTCCTACTATTTTTCTTATATTGAAACATGTTAGACTCTTTCACCTTGTTAATGCCCGTAAGGTGTTTGAATGCTTAGAGCATATCACCTCTATCCCTCCTTTGCTCCAGGGTATACATGTTGAGCTCCGTTAATCTGTCCTCATATGTTTTCTGATGCAGTCCCTGCACCATTTTGGTTGCCCTTCTCTGGACTGCCTCCATTTTGTTAATGTCCTTGTGAAGGTGTGGCCTCCAGTACTGCACATGCAGTACTCCAGATGGGGCCAAACCCGTGTCTTGTAAAGAGGAATTATTACCTTCCTCTTCCAACTTGTGATACCCCTACTAATACACCCCAACATCCCCCTAGTTTTACCTACTGCTTTAGTGGTCTGCTTGGATGATGTCAGGTCATCAGTGATGATGATGCCAAAGTCTCTTTCTTCCCTTGTGATTGCCAGCAACTCCCCTCTCAGCCTATAGGTGACTTCAGCATTTTGTTTTCCTATGTGCATGATCTTGCACTTCTTTGCATTAAACCCCAGTTGCCACTCTTTCAACCATTTTGCTAGTTTATCCAGATCTCTTCTCATTCTACCCACCCCATCTGGATCATCTACTCTGTTGCAGATCTTGGTGTCATTTACAAACAGACAAATCTTACCTTCCAGTCCATCACTGATGAAGATATAGAAGAGGACTGGCCCCATGATTGATACCTGAGGTACCCCACTTGTGACTTGCATCTCTTCTTACTGCATACCATTTACCACCACTCTCTGTTTTCTGCCTGCCAACCAGTTTGCCAACCAGTTTACCCAACTTCTGACCAACCCCAAGCCTAACCAGTTTATTAATAAATCTTTTACAGTATGTGAAACAGTATTGAAAGCTTTGCTGAAGCCAAGGTAGGTAACATCAACTGCTCCCTGATGGTCCACCACTCTGGTTACCCAGTCAAATAAATCTATGAGATTAGTTTGACAGGATCTTCCTGTTGTAAACCCATGTTGTCTTGGATCCTGTGCTCCTATGGATTCCAGGTGTTGTACTATCCTTTCCTTAAGGACTGCCTCCATAATCTTGCCCATTACTGAGGTAAGACTTACTGGTCTGTAGTTCCCTGCCTCCTCCCTGCTGCCACTCTTGTGGAGTGGGATCACATGAGTCCTTCTCCAGTCTTCTGGGACTGCTCCTGTGCTCAGAGACTCACTAAACAGTTCTGATAATGGCTCTGCTAGTTCCACCCTTAGCTCCTTTTGTACCCTTGGATGTATGCCATCAGGTCCCATTGCCTTGTCCACCCTGAGCTTATCGAGCTCTTGTAGGACCCTTTTTTTTGCGAAGGGACTAGTGCACACCTCCCTCCCCTCCCCTGTGTCCATGGTGCTGAGCTGTGGGCCCTGCCCTACCTTCTCTTCAGTAAATACTGAGCAGAAGTATCTATTTAGGATAGATACTTTTACATGGTCCTCCTCCTCAAGGCTGACCCACAGCACCTTAGCCTACCTCTGCCTACCCTGTACCTCTGTCACCTTTCTCCACACTCTGACATGCAGGGCCACCTCTTTCTTTTTACCCCATCCCCCCTGAACAGTGCATAACCAGGTATAATCATGATCGACTGTGTACCATGTCTTGGTTATTGCTACTGTGTCCAGGTCTGCCTCTACTATCAGTGTCTTCAGTTCAGATCTGGGATTTTATTTTCCAGGCTGTGGGTATTGGTTACTATGGCCTACCTTGTTTTGCAGACTTACCCCATTACTATGCCTGCTGCTGCTCTCCTGCTTCTTTCCCCCTTCCCCTACTCTACTTCTCCCCCCTGCCAGTTGTCTTTATTGTGAGGTCCCAAATTCACCCTTTATGTCTCCTCTCAAAGTTCTGGACTTCAATTAATTTTCTTGCACATGCCTCGGAGGGGTGGGGGCTGATACTAAGCCACCTGACCTTTCTGCCACCCCCAGGCCAGTTTAAGTGTGTGATACTGAAGTATTCAAACCTCTCACTGAGGACCATTGTTACCTTCCTTGATGGATGCAGGCCATCGTCTTCATACAGGCTTGCACCTGGCCAGGTGTGGCCCCAGTCCCTCATGAAGCCAGAACCCACCCTTCCACATCGTTTCATTAACTATGAATACAAACAAAGAAACCACCATGTTGCTGGTCTTCAAGGAACATGCAGAAAAGTGAGTGGGGGGCAGAGAAGCTACCGTGTGGTGCTGACCATCAAGACACATAAAGAAATGCAAGTGTGGGACAATCAAAGTACCCAGTGGTGCTAGTATTCAGGACATATGCATTGAGTCCTATAAGCAATTCTTATGTTTTCTTTATTGAACAAATGTGGTACAGTAAATTGATCTTTGTTTGCTGGTAGGGGATGGACAAAGAAGCAGCCATGTTGCTGGTCTTTGAGGCTCATGCAGAAAAATAAGTTTGAGAGAAAGAATTTGCTGTGTGGTGCTGACCGTCGAAGCACATAAAGAAACGCAGTTGTGGGGCAATCAACTTACTGAGTCATGCTGGTATTCAGGGCACATGCATTGAGTCGTATGAGCGATTCTTGTGTTTTCTTTATTGAACAAATGTGGTACAGTAAATTGATCTTTGTTTGCTGGTTGGGGCTGGACAATGAAGCAGCCATGTTACTGGGTCTTCGAGGCACATGCAGAAAAGTGAGTGTGAGACAAAGAATTTGCTGTGTGACGCTGACCATCGAGGCACATAAAGAAAGTTGTGGGACAATCAAAGTACTGAGTCATGCTGGTATTCAGGGCACATGCATTGAGTCCTATAAGTGATTCTTATGTTTTCATTATTGAACAAATGCAATACAGTAACTTGATTACTGTTTGCTGGTTGGGGCTGGACAAAGAAGCAGCGATATTGCTGGCTTTCAAGGCACATGCAGAAAAGTGAGTGGGGGACAATGTTCATTACAAAGACATCATGGCAGTGCTGTCATTGTAAAGCACATGCTGGTGGATGACTGTGACCCCCTCTGTAGCCTCAGTACACCCATTCCCCCCCCACAGAGCCACAGGAGCTGGAAATGCATGCATACAGGCATACATGCTTGCTGCTGTTGTGGCTTGGGCCAGCCACATGTTCATTACAAAGACACCATGGCAGTGTTGTCAATGCAAAGCACATGCCGGTGATTGACTGAGACACCCTCAGTAGCCTCGGTACACCCATCCCCCCTCCCACAGAGCCACAGGAGTTGGAAATGCATGCACACAGGCATACATGCTTGCTGCTGTTGTGGCTTGGACCAGCCACATGTTCATTACAAAGACACCATGGTAGTGCTGTCATTGTAAAGCACATGTCAATGGATGACTGAGACCCCACTCTGTAGCCTCGGTACAACCCCCACCCCCCCCACAGAGCCACAGGAGTTGAAAATACGTGCACGCAGGCATACGTGCTTGCTGCTGTTATAGCTTGGGCCAGCTGCATGTTCATTACAAAGACACCATGGCAGTGCTGATTGAGACCCTTTCTATATTCTTCTGGAACACTGGTCTTGTGAAAGCAATGGAATTATGCAATCAATGATTTGGCAATGATTTCTAGCAGCAAACACAAAATTGCCAGTTGTGATGGTTTTGTGCATTGCCCAAAGCAAGCTTTCTCTGATGTTATGCATCTACACAGATATGATACTAGGCCTAGCAGCACTTTTGCCACTAGCTGGCCATAAAAATACTGGGGTGCTACATGAGGGATTTCCCAATACTAGATACTGTTGTCCTTGTGGTGTAACCAGGACTTGGTGCTTTCTTCACCAAAGTAGCTAATTTCCTGTTTTCTTAGAAGAGCCATCCACCATAACTACTAGATATTTTCTCTTTATTGAACTGTCTTCAGTCTTCCTGTATTGCATCTCCATCCACTTCTTCATGTTTGTCGTGACAATTGATAGTCCTGTGTTGCATCCTCTTGTTCTCTGTTTTCTGTTCTACTGTTCAAGATTTAAATGACCAGCATGGGATCCTGTGGTTCTCATGTGTTGCAACCAAGATGTGGTACTTTCTTCACCACAGCAGCTCATTTACTGTTTTCTTAGGTGATCAGTCCACAGAAAGCCCTTGATTATTTTTTCTTAGTTTGGATTCCCACAGTCTTGCTATATTGCATGTTCAGCATGTCATTCATATGATCATCTAGACAACGTTATGTTGGCAGAACAGTTCAACAACCAGATGCTGGCCAACAAAAACAAAACAGGATGTGTTAACATGGACTGCAGAGTATATTATTGTTTCTGTGTTTTATTTTTGGTGAATGTAGATGGAAATCCAGAACATAAGATTACGAGAGCGGAAATCACAAACCGAAACATCATCATCCATACCTCATGTTGGTGGCAGTAGCGGGGAACCTCGGCAAGATCAAGAGGTAGGAGGATCTCACAGTGGCATGGGACAAGAAAGGAGAACCCCAAAAGAGAGAATATGTGAATATAGAGCAAGGATTAAAGCTGACCTAGGAAAGTATCAAGCTTTTCATGCATCAGAAAACACACGTGTTAAGCAATACAAGATGACTATGCCTGCGGAGAAAAAGGTGTAATACCGAGAAAAGGCAAGGCTTCGCATGCAACAGTACAGAAAAGACAAAGAGAATAAAGAGGTAGTCAGTAAAGAAGTAAAGAAAAAGAGACCAGAAGTTGATAAATTGAGAGCACAGTGGAGAGAACAAAAACAAAGGGAAAATGTGACATCTCAAAAAAGAAGATTAATAAATGAGTGAAGGCGTGCATTGTATGCAGCAAAAAAAACACAAGGCAAGTTCACAAAGTGCAGCAATTGCAACAGACACTGATATATCCAGTATTCAATCTTACACCAGTACAGTATTGATGTCTTCTCTTGTGACCCCAATGACATCACCACAGAACACTGCTGCAATACAGAACCCATTTAGAAGCCAAACTGCCAGGAGAAATGCAATATCAAGATAAAGGAAAGCCATGCCCACTAGTCCCCACAAATTTGCAGAAGTTGTTGCTTCAATTCTGTCACATAGCACACCAAGAAAAAGGCAAGCTACTGCAGAAAGATGCATACTGACACCTTCTATTTTTTTTGAAATTTAGCATCTTTATTGAGTTATATGGAACCAACAGTACATGAAATAGAAACTGCATACCATACTATGCTTGGATAAAATAATAAACAACTGATGAGATGACAGTCCCCTAAAGGATGAAAGGTATCAATGAACTCACAAACTAAGAAAAATCATATCAAACCAACTCTATCCCCCACCTACCCACCCCACCCAGGAGAGTGCCATAACAAAATTCAGAAAAAGAGAAGGATATTTAGAAGAAGTAGCTAAGTAACAGAATTATTCCAAGAGAGGCAGATTAGGCTGTGGTTGTCAGAGGTCATCATTGTATGGGGATTACTTCAGGTATAAGGCATATAATTTACCCCACTTCTGAATGAAAGAGGCCATGCGATTTCGGGAGCTGGCTATTGACCTCTCTGTATTAAAACAGAGGGACATTTCTTTGAGCCATTCTGAATATGTGATGGAATTTTGATCCATCCAATGCCTAAGAACCATTTTTTCACTACTATAGAGATTAAAGCCATATGGTACCTGCATTCCCTCACCTCGATGTTAGAGTACATCCCTAGTATACATATTTCTTTGGTAAAAAGATCTTTTAACCCAAGAAGTGGGTTTAGGTTACCTTGTACTGTATTCCATAGAGATGCTACCCTATCACAATACCAAAATATATGCATCAGGTTCCCTTCAGTTACTCCACAACGAGTACAGTTGGATGATTTAAGTTTACCAAATTTAACCAGTTTAATTGGTGTGTAATAGAGATTGTTCAGAATATGGTACTGAGTTAGTCTGTGATTGTCCTGGGAAAGGTACCTGTATGTGTCCTTCCAGATCAGACTCCAGGGTAGAGGAGAGTCTGGTATGAGAGGCGCCTAGATTTTAGAGCCCTCCAGGGCATTGGTAAACATGATGTCCAGTAGGAAGGCATAGATTCTGGCAATACCATGGGATTTGGCTACAGATTCTTGGATCCTTTCCAGAAAGGGCCTTGTTTTAGATGGTATAGATACAGTCCCAAATAACTTAACTATTAGATGTCTCAGTTGAAAAACCCTGAAAACGTGTTTCTGGGAAATATTAAAAGTGGTTAAGATATCTGCGGAGGATAAGAGCGAGCCCTGAGAATATAGGGTCTCCACTGATGAGTCCCGAATTTGTGGGTGCCAATCAGAGGACAGCGGGGTGCCCCCTATTTTGATGTTGGGATTTAATGTGAGGGGCTGTGCCAAATCCTTGGTATATGGTATGTTGAAGAAACTCCAACATTGGGATAGAATTTTGATAGAGAGACCTATAACAGAATTTTGTATGGCTTCAGGTAATGTGGAGAAGGAGTAGTAGAAGATGTGGGGAGGTCGAAGATTAAATTGATCCAAAAGTTTAAGCTCCAGTCGTAACCATGTTGGTTGGGGTAAGTTGGATTGGGCAGTTGACCATTTCCCTATTTTGTATAATTGGCTAGCCCAATAGTATAGTAAAAAGTTAGGGAGACAAAGGCCCCCTTTATCCCTAGGTACATTGAGTTTGAGAAAGGCCCATCTAGGCTGTTTTCCTTTCCAGATAAAACTGGATAGAGCAGAGTGTATCTGCTGAAAATACGATCTGGGGAGCCATATGTTTAATAAGTTCAGGGGATAGAAGATACGGGGTAGTACATTCATTTTGATAATGTTGATACGTCCCCATAGGGATATCGGCAAGCTTTCCCATCTACAAAGGTCTCTCTGGACCCTTATCAGCAAGTCATCCAAGTTGAGCTTCTTGACCACTTCAGTCTCGCGGGCCAGATGTATGCCCAAATATTTAAGCGAAACAGGGGACCACTTCATACCAAACTGGGTAAAGCTAGCATGAAAGGTGAAAGAGTTTACTGGGAAAATAACTGATTTAGATAAGTTTAATCTATAGTTGAACACTTGACCAAATAGTTCAATAATTTGTAAGGCCTGTGCTAAGGATGATTCTGGGTTGGTAAAGTGTAGTAAAATATCATCTGCGAAGACTGACAAAGTCAAAGGGATTTGAGAGATAACACAACCTGTAACCTGTGTTGAGGCCTTAATGCTAATAATCAAGGGTTCTAAATACAAATTAAATAAGTAGGGGGACAAAAGGCACCCTTGCCGTGTACCAGAACATTAGGGGAATCGAGATGAGAAGACCCCATTGCAGTAGACCTTGGCTGAGGGTGATTTATAAACCATTTTAATCCACTGAATAAAGATATCAGGAAAGCCCATTCTCCTCAGAGTGGCCCACAAGAAGTCCCAGTTCACCCTATCGAAGGCCTTTTCTGTGTCTAGCGCAATTAGTGCCATAGGGGACTGAGAATCTTGAGCAGTTTGAAAGATGTAGGAAAGGGTTCGCAAATGATCTGCTGCAGATCTGCCTTGAACAAAACCAACCTGTTCAGGGCTCAGCAGGTGTTGCCAGATCTGTTTAATTCTAAGAGAGACAATCTTGGTTAGGATTTTGATATCATAATTTAATAGTGAAATTGGGCGGTAGCTGGCTGCGTCTAGCAAAGGTTTGTCTGGCTTCAGAATTAAAATTATCATGGCCTCTAACAGAGAGGGATCAAGGAGGTCTGAGGAGAACATGTAATCATGTAGTTTCAGGAGTAGAGGGGATAACTCCTTGTAAAAGACTTTATAGAAATTGGGAGGGAAGCTGTCGTGACCTGGAGCCTTGTCCAGAGGCAGCCCTTTAATTGCTTCTTCTACCTCAGTTAAGGTAATGGGGGAGGATAATATATCGCAATGGTGTACTTGAAGGGAGGAGCTTAACCCCATCCAAAAACTGCTCTACTATGGGGAGAGGTGACTGAAGTACTCTGCCATAAATCTCCCTATAAAAGGATTCAAAAATAAGGGCTATTTCTCTAGGCAAAGTTTTAATGGAGCCGTCAGGAGAGTTTAGTGCCAGGATTAACCTTGAACTCTCCGTTTCCCTCAATCTAAGGGCTAGCAATCTTCCTGGTTTTTCCTCTTGGTCCAGGTATCAAGTCTTAGTTTTAAGAATAGCATACTCGGCTTTTTCTCTTAGTAAATCATCATATTCGCTCCTGAGTTTAAGTAGAGTTTCCAGATCCTTTTGAGAGTTGAAGAGAAGGAGGTCATTTTCGGCTATCCTGATTTGATTGGACAGTAAAATAACTTTAGCCTCTCTTATCTTTTTTCTTCTAGAAGCAAATTTTATGAACTCACCCCTAATAAAGCATTTAAGAGAGCACCAAAGTATGTCGTCCCTGGGAACAGAGCCTTGATTAGATTCTAAAAAGGATGAGATCAGAGATTTAATATGGGAAACGGTTCCATCTTCTTTTAAAAGTTGCGTATTTAGTTTCCAAGAGGTATCCCTTTGACCCTGTCGTCCTGGGGAAACCATAAGCCATACCAGGGAATGATCCGAAATAACTATTGGCTCTATAACTACTTGGTGGGTATTACTCAGAAGGGTAGAACTGACTAGGATATAATCAATTCTTGACCACATTTGGTGGACCTGGGAGTAAAAGGAAAAAATGCGGCCCATAGGGTTGAGCAGACACCATGGGTCACATAACCCTAGCAAATTCATGAAGTCTCTAAGAGCCTGTTGAGATGGGGATGAAGGTTTTAAAGGCCTATAGGTTTTGTACAACTCCTGAGATGGGGCTATATTCCAATTGCCCCCTAGAATAAATAGGAAGGGCAGGAATCCACTCAGTTTATCCGCTAGGTACATGACAAATTGGGGGTCACCGCCAACTGGACTGTATATTGCACCCAATACCACATTGCTATTATTAAGCTGACCTTTGACCAAAACAAATCTACCTTCCTGGTCTATAATACTATCTTCCACTACAAATATAATATTTTGTTTAATTAATATAGCCACCCCCCTGCTAGCATGTAATCCACTGGCAGCAAAAATCTGAGAATATCCCAGCCTACGTAGCCCCTTAGATTCTGAGGCTGACAAGTGTGTCTCCTGCATGAAAAGAATGTTCACATTTAATAAAGAGCAGTTTTGGAGAACCTGATGTCTTTTGGTGGGGTCTTTGACACCTCTGACATTCCAGCTAGCAAACTTAATTGGCCTTGTAGCCATATGGGTTGGTAACATATATGAAAACACCAGGAAACAATAGCATCTCTAATATGATCAGAAACATTTGGCACTCTCCAGACTTCCCCTCCCATCCCCATAAGATATAGCGATTAACATACAAACATTCCACAGGTTCTAGAAAGTTAGGTTGCGGGTAGTGAACAATGAGCACAAATAACAACACCCTGTAACTATTTAACCCATACGATGAGATGCCCTGCCACCCCCCCATTAATCCTAACCTTACAATCATTTATACCTCCCCATAAACTATATACAATCAGTCCCCTTGTACATAACAGAGCATAATCAGACTGAGCAAGTAAATTGAACAAGGACCGTCCCCCAAGGCTTACAGACCCAAGCTCTGTTGAAACGGTTGACTAGGAGAAAGTTGAACCATTATGAAAAAGACAAATATAACAACGTGGAACAGACAAAAATATCTTGCTTTCCAGGGAACTGCAGCCCTACCCCTACACAACAGGTAGTGAGGCAGGTCCCCCAGAGCTAGCTCAATCATTGAGCCCCCCCCGACCCAGCCAAAAACTTAAGGCAATTTTACTTCATGGCCCATAGAGGAAATCCCAACAAGTGGACTGGGAGGGATATCTATTAAAAAGGATTGTCCTACCAGCACCCTCCAATCGCGGAGAAAACCTAAATGCAATGGAGCTCCATTTCATCTGAGCTAGACTTGTAGGCGCATCGTTCAGGAGTTTGCTGATGGGCTAACAAGACTCCTCACTATAGACCTGAACGAACAGCAAGTGTAACTCCTGTTGTAAATTGTGCTACCTCCGCAGAACAGGAAGAGACAGGGGTGTGATATCTTAAGGACCAAATGGTCCATCAGTAATAGAAACCGGTAGGAATCCTTAGCAGGAACTTAGTTCCTACCATCCACCCTCCCCAGAGCTGGACGGCAGACCCGTGATTACCATTCTAGGCCTTTAGGCCGCACCTGGATTCCGGCCAATACACCCGAAAACCAAAAATAGAAGGAGGTTAACAGCAAAAACCACCAGGTAGGAAAACAGTTCAACATCAACTCGTTGTAAAAAAAAAAAAACTTTCAAGTAGCTCTCTGGGTACACAGTTCAGCCAGCTTTAAACAGGTTAGGTAGCTTCAGGATCAGATCTGCCACGGCCTGGTCCGGCTTTTCGTATGCATGCCAAACACCTTCCAACGCCACCTGTAATTTAGCCAGGTAGCCCATGCGGAAACTATACCCACGGCTATCAGCTTGCTTACTATTGGATGGAAAGCCATTCTTTTCTGTTGGGTTTCATAGGGTAAGTCCTGGGTGATTCTCAACTTAGTGCTGTCCCAGTAAATTGTTTGCAGCTCCTTGACTTTGACCAGAATGTATTGTTTCTCAAGAAGGCTAAGCAGCTTAATAATTATGGGCCACAGAGGGGCTCCAGGTGGAGGCTTTGGTTTTAGGGAGCGATGTGCCCTTTCAATGTGATATTGTGGATTAAAGGGTGAGGGACCCACTATCTTATTAAGCAGCTTTTGAATGAAGGCCATGATATCCATTCCCTCTTCGGCTTCTGGCAGGCCCAGGATCAAGATGTTGTTCCTCCTGCTTCGGCCTTCAAGGTCTTCCATTTTCAATTGGAGCTTGGTTATTTGTTGCCTGAGATGATTGATTTCTGGGTCAGTTTTTGCTTTCCAGTTTTCAAACGAGGAGGTTCTGGCTTCGGAGTCTCCAACTCTTATGGTAAGTGAGGCAAGATCGCCTCTGATGGATTTTAATTCCATGGATATGTCCTGCAACGTTTCCCAGAATGGGATTAACTCTTGTAGAAAGCGGTCCTCCATGACAGGGTTGGAAGAGGAGCCAGAAGGACTGATTTTAGCAGCATGCCCCACATTCTGGGTTTTAGATTTTTTAGGAGCCTTCTCCGGGGTAGTCGGCGGGGTGTGCTTGGCCCCAGCAGGCTTCATCTCGGCCTCCATGGTCTCCACAAGTTCAGAGTGATCCAATTTAAGAACCAGATCCAACTCAGGTACAATCGCTTTTCTGCTAGGCAGAACTGGCTGGTAGATGATACAAATTGGTAAATCAGCCACAAAATCAGCAAAAAAAATACGGAATTTAGCTAGTCGGTGGGCGAGAGCTATCGATTATGCTGCCACTAGGTGCACTGCATCACGTGACTCCTCCATACTGACACCTTCTAAAAAGAAACAATTGGATTTTCTTGAAGCAGATAGCTTGCAAGTGACACTTGAAGCCCTGAAGAAATCTCAGAAGAAGGATGATATAAAGATGAGAAGACTTCTTCATCAATCCCTGCTGATAAAAAAGAAATTCAGAAAGTTACACCTTCACCAGCAGTTTGGGTTTAGCTGGAATTTCCTTTGTGCCAAATCCATCTTAGATAAAGACTATATTGGCAAAAGGAAAGTACGAAAGGATGCCATACCTGTCTCAACAATTGAGGCAGTGCATAACTTTTATCAGAGGAGTGATATAGCCTGAGAACTGCCAGTGGGGTCTGTTCATGAAAAGGGGTTACGAATGCCCTCCATACAGTGCATACCACATTTTAAAAATCAAGAACTGTCAAGCATATGTTTTTGACTAAATCTGAATGCTGGCTATATGTGCAGATTAATAACATAACTATAGGATTCTAGGGTATTCATATTTTTTTTAATGGGTGTCCCACTCCATTTTGCCGCTTTTTTACCTGAAAAAGTGTGCTATGCAAAAACACATGTTTTACTAATTGTTTTTGCAAGCTTTATTTACTGTTTTCCCTTAATAAAATAACTCTGCTTACTAATCTGGAGTTGTGTTGTTTTATTATCTATACTCTTTAGCCCATTGCAATGCTCCATTTTTCATTTGTGCAGCCTTGTATTTACTGTGGTGAATGTAACAGTTGGTGTCACAGCACGTTACATTCACCCGCATGTCCTCCAAATCTGTAATTGTGCTATTAGCACTTTAAAAGATTTTCTGGCTGCTCTCCTAGTTTGCCTCCTCATGATAATTGACTGTGTTACTGCTTGATCTAGCTTACCCACAGAAGGGAGAGCAACCTTTGACTGTCACTCTACTTGGAATCACATAATGTCCTATGTTTACCCGTCAGTCTGTGACAGTTGCAAAGTCATAACCTGCCCATCAAAAACAAGGAGAAACCATTGAGGGAGAAGTTGAGTTGTGGTTTAAAACCCATTGTTTGCATGTGGCTCCTCCATTTTGTAAGGCTACTTTCCATGAAGATAAGCACTGCATGCAACAATGAGGGCTGCAGTTACATTCACCACAGGTAGGCATTGGTTACCATCATTCACTGATTTGGGGGCAAATTTTCAGGGAGCATATTTCAGTGACAACTGCATGTCTAGGGAAAGTGCTGGGCATCAGTTGTAAAAGGGATTATACTGTGTATATGGGGTGAAGCGTTCAAATGGATTTTCTTTGTGGTGACACTCGTTACATTCACCACGATATGTGGTGTCAACCATCATACCTGCCACTACTGTTATTATTGTCAAATTCCTCCAGGTTTTGTAACACTATGTCAGTTATTAGTAGTAGCATGATAACCATGAGGCATGTTTAGTAAACTTTTTAAAACTGAAACAAATGTGTGGTGTCACTTGCTACATTCATCACGTTATGTGGTGTTATGTGTCACACCTGCCAGTAATGTAATTGTTGAATTTTTCCATGTTTTATAGCAGTATGTCAGTCAGTAATAGTAGTATGTTAGCTGTTAGACAAGTTTAGTACAGTTTTAGTAAGCCAAACATAAGTGTGGTGTCACTTGTTACATGCACCACGGTATGTGGAGTCAGACATCACACACCCATCAGTAACATTAATGTCAAATTTCTCCAGGCTTTGTAGCATTATGTCAATCATTAGCAGTAGCATGATAGCCATTAGGCATGTTCAGTAAACTTTTTTCTATTGAAGCAAATGTGTAGTGTCACTTGTTGCATTCACAACGGTATGTGGTGTCAAACTTCTCACCTGTCAGTACTGTTACTGTTGTCAGATTTTTCCAGGTTTTGTATCACTGTGTCAGTTATTACTAGTAGCATGTTAGACATTAGGCATGTCAACTAAACTCTGTAAAACTGAAACAAATGTGTGGTGTCACTCATTACATTTACCACGTATGTGGTGTTAAGCATCACACTTGCCAGTAACGTAATTGTAAATTTTGTTTGTATTTTATAGCAGTATATCAGTCAATAGCAGTTGTATGTTAGTTGTTATGCATGTTTGGTACAGTTCTAGTAAGTGAAACATAAGTGTGGTGTCACTTGTTACATTCACCACAGTATGTGGTGCAAAACATCAAATTTGTAATTAATGTAATGTAATTCTTATAAATATTTGCTTCTTATGTTTTAATGTAACTCATTATATACGTTTTTTAAAGTTTTTAATACTAAAACAGATGTCTTGTGTCAGGTGTTACATTCACCACGGTGTGTGGTGTCACTTGTTACACTCACCGCAATACAGTTATT
Organism: Neoceratodus forsteri; assembly: GCA_016271365.2. Classification (NCBI taxonomy): domain Eukaryota; kingdom Metazoa; phylum Chordata; order Ceratodontiformes; family Ceratodontidae; genus Neoceratodus; species Neoceratodus forsteri. Next base: position 572,629,531 of record CM057454.1, on the reverse strand, counting down.
TTATCTCAGGAACCTGTGAGTCTTTCATCTCCCAATATGTTTCTTTTTTCATACTTGGGTATTAATATCTTGAAATGCATCACAAATGTAATCTAGAAATAATCTGAAAATGTGACCCTCATGTCACACTTTGGTAACCCCTTTTCATGAGCAGACCAAGTTGTAAAGCTTATTGGTAAGGACATGATTGTGAAAAAGGCACTTGAAGCATCCCTTCAGTCAACTTATGAACAATTCAAAGAGGAGCACCCAGATTTGCAAGTTGGGTACAGCAAATTTGTAAAACTGCACCCTCAAAACATCAGCCCAGTGTCAAAACCTAAACTGATGCAGTGCTTGTGTGAGTACTGCCTTAACATTGATTTAAAATTAAACATCCTTGCAGCAAAGTGTGCACAGTATAACATTGCAGAAACATTAATAAAACACAAATTTGAGGCATCTGCACTCACACTCTGTCCCAAAAAAATGGATACTACCAATTGAGATGCACTGAACGAGAATGCAACAACTGTGGTGTTAAAGGTATTCGCAAAAAAATGTTCCCACTAAGACAAAAAGTATTAATTTTCTGATGGTGCTCCTACACAATATAAAAATAAAGGAAACTTTGTTGATGCATCATTTGGAGAGAATGACTTTGAAGTTCCATGTGAGAAGCATTACTTTGGAAGTCACCATGGAAAAGGACCATGTGACGGTGAAGTTGGTGTTCTGAAAAAGAGTGCTTCAATAGCAGTAACATCAAGAAGAGACATGATAACTAAAGCAAATGATTTATTTCTTTATGGAAAATGACACTTGAGCTGCTCCCAAAATGAGGATGAACATGTGCGTATAAAAAGAACATTCTTCTTTGTCAAGGAAGGGGGGAAATTAACCACAAATGTCCCAAAAGAAGCAATGTTAAAACTTTGCCGAACACAAGCATAACACACTGTATACGTGGAATTCAACCACATGTTGTTTGTGCAAGAGAAAGGAGCTGTTTCTGCATGTACTGCATAAGTAACAAAGGTCAGTGCAGCAATAGTGAGTTTACTGGTCATTGGAGATTCTTTTGTTTGAAATCTGGGGTAGCATTGGCAGATGTACCACCACAGATGGGATCTCCCAAACAACCACCACAGTCTAGATTGCCATCACCACCATCAACACCTCTACCAGCTTACCCAAGGTCCCCAACTCCACCACCACTGAGGTTCCCAACTCCACCACCACCAAGGTCCCCAACTCCACCTCTACTGAGGTCCCCAACTCCACCACCAGTGAGGTCCCATCCTCCACCAGCACCGAGGTCAGCAAGTCTCCCAGCACCACGATCAAGGTCTCGAAAATCACAATCACCTCCTCCGTCATGTGAAAATTTGCCTTTGCCTCAGGAGAGCTCACCATTAATGTAAGTGTTCATGTATTTTTCCAGTGGAATTTGATCACTGACAATGCTGGGGCATGTAAAACATGTGTTTAATTGGACCTACCAGTGTAAAAAATGTGAGTCTAAAGAGGAACCTACTGGGTCAAAAAACAATCTACAGCAGATTTTGAACAGATCTTGCTCCTTTACTTTAGATATTGTTGTAGATATTGTTATAGAGTACATGCAGCAATCTGGATCCACTTGCATAGGGAAGAGGGGTAATTTTTGAGCAGGTTGCAATCAGTATTTTCCCTTTGCATATTAGTGCAGTCCATGGGTAGGATATAGAGGTTAAGTGCAACATGAGATTGCATCATTTACAACACAGAATGACGACATCACTGACTTGAAAGAACCCCTCAGTCTTTTTCAACATGGCGATCACGCTGGACCAGCCTTCGGCACCTCGTAGTGCTTTGTAGCACTTTTATTATTTGTTTGTTTATTTACTTTTATTCTGTAGTCTTTTTTTAGCTCTGCTGTTTTACTCTGGCTTTTTTGTCATTTTATGGCTGTTCATTGTACTGTCAGCTGTTTGCTGTGACTGCCTGGGTGGCGTGGAATGAATCGAGTGGTGGGGAACTACACTAAGCTACATGTTGATTTCATTGTGGCTTGGTGTTTTGGGATCAGACATTGTTTTGCCGGTGATTTTGCTGCTGCCAGTGATTTTACTGTGGAATAACCCCTGACAGCTGTTGATTTAATGTTTTCCACACCGCAGAGAAGGGAGCGGTTTTGTGGAGGAGCTGTACCCTCGCTGGATGCGGTGAGGACATACAGAGCCGGGGAGTTTAGGGATCGGTTCCTATTCCCATGACTTGTTTCTTGAACATTTGCACCTTTGGAACAGCACTTTGGACATACTGATTTTTGGTGTTTGTTGGCCTAATTTTTCGGTTTTACTCTTTGGTCACCTTGCCTTGTATCTGAAGGGTACTGTAAAGTGGATAAATGGACTGTCTATCGTTGTTGTGTGACCATGGACTCTATATTTGGATACAGTGTCTGAAGATTCTGCAGTTTGATGAAGAATTAAATTTTATTGTGGAAGTATCGCAAGTCTTTGATTGGGAATGACAGCTGATGGTATTTGAAGTACTGTGAGTGTGGGCTCTGATTCCTTGATCAGTCCCACTTTCCTTGGGATTTTTACTTTATATTGTTTGGTCTGAATATTAATATTGCTTGGGAAAGCAGTCTTCTAGCAGTACCCTTGGTTGTGGGAAGCTCTTTACCTCCCCACATTTTTTGCCTGGGTTGTGTGGTCTGGGACCGAGCAGGAGTTCCCCCATTTTCTTCCCAAGGAGTTGGGGGTCACTGAGGGGCTCCTAAGCTGTGCTGGAGTCAGCCTGATTAGTCCAGCCTTGGGTCAGCTGTAGCTGCAGGCCCCGTTTGCACATAGAGCCTGATTAGGCAAGTTGGGGGTTTGTGAGGATGGGGCCCTATGTCCTGTGGCTTGGCCTGTAGATATATTTGGCCTATTTGAGACTGCTTCTATTTTATGGACCTACATTGAGTTTATACATCGTTTTGAGTAATGCCCTTTGACTTGTTACTGGATCTTGGGACCATCTGAGAAGGAAAGTGTGGGTGGTGAGAGGGCCTCACTAGCCTTAAATTCTCAGATCCTGGACAAAATTTAGCCACCGTTGGCAGTGAAAGCGCTAAAAATTTCAAATGGATTACTGATACTGTGTTTTTGTTGTATGTTTTTCTCCTATTTGTTGTAAGAGGACCTTTAGGAAAAAACTTGTTTGAATTTTATTCTGTTTCTCCTTTTCCATCCCCAATACTGTGAGAGAGTCCTGGGGTGGGGAAGTTAAATTGGTTTTGTTAAGTTGTTCTTATTGTAGTTATTTTTAACAGTTATGTTTGTTTTATTATTTTTCTTTTATTATTGATTTGTATTGATTGTCCTCCTCCGAGACCTGTGAGAGATTTATCCGGAGGGCGACTTCTTTGGGTTTTATTATTTTTGGGGTATAATTTAGGTTGTGTTAAATTAGTAGTTTGGTAATTTTAGGTATCTAGTTGGATTGAACCTCCTAAGGGGTTGACTTTTAGGAGTACGATATTTTGTTTTTAAATTGCTTAGTTTTGAGTGCTGGGAGGTTGTGGATTTATGAGATGTGTTTGCCTGTTACCCCCCCTAGGTCATGCGTTACCCAGCCTCTGCTCTCCACTCCCTCCACCCTTTCCATACCCCCTTCTGTTTTTTTCTATCTACCAATGTTGTTGGGCCCTAAGTATTGCCCGTGGGGGGGGAAGGGGTGGGGGGTGAACAGTGGAGGCGAGTGGAGTGGGGCACTCTCATTAGGGTGATTAAGCCCAGGAGATGCCCTGGGGCGAAGTGGAACTTGGAGCGTGGACCACCTTGTTTGGTCCCCATACCCAAGGGCACCATCATCAGTGATGGACAGGTAGTCAGGGCAGCCCAGGAGTTTTGTCCAACCCAGGCGATGTTGTGCAATGCCAGATCTGTCCGGAACAAGACTGCTGTGATTTCAGATCTTGTTGGCTTGACAGATCTGGCTTGCATCATCGAGACCTGGCTGGATGATAATGCGGGACCAATATTGGAGGCCGCATTTCCAGCCAGGTATATGGTGATACATCACCCGAGGTTGGACCGCGGGGGGGTTGCGGTCTGTTTTAAGACTGAATTGGCACTCGTTAGTGTTCTAGTTGAGGAGACCATCTCTTTTGAATGTGTTGCTGTAGCAGGTGTGGGCTATTGAATTGCTCTCATCTACCATTCACCTGGAGATGAGAAGCAATTCCTCAAGGAAGTAGCGGACTTCGTTGTCGACATGGCTTTTGAGTCTCCCAGGCTGATGGTCCTGGGTGACTTTAATGTATGGATCGACGATGAACTCTTGCAATTTGGACAACACTTCCTCCAGTTAATGGATTCACTGGGCCTAACACAGGTGGTTACCACTGCTACACACAAAGGTGGCCATTCTCTTGATTTGGTCTTCCTCCTAGGGATCAAAGCTTCTGACGTAGGGGTGGAACCAGTCGATTGATCCGATCACTACACTGTGAGATTCAATTTTGGCACCTTACCTTGTAGGCCGACCCCTGTAGAGATGGTCAAGTACCGCCCTTTGCGGAATATTTCTTCCAATGGCCCTGCTGCGGTCCTTGACCTATCACAATTTCCTGTGCATTGCAGTGATCCAGAGGCGCTGATTGTGGCCTATAATAATGCCATTACCTCTGCCCTGGATTCTATTGCTCCAGTTCATGTGCATCCTCTCTCCCTTCGACCTCGGGCTCCATGGTTTGATGGGGCCTTGAGGGAGTTGCGGCAACTTGGACACAGGTTAGAACGTTGTTGGCAAAAATTTGGCCTGGATGCCGACCACCTTAGACTGTTAGAACATTATCAATTATATCAGTCAGAAATCTCTCGTAAGAAGGCAGAGTTCCTGTCCGGGGAAATTTCTGCAGCTCAGAACCGACCAGCTCAGCTGTTCTGAATTGTAGACAGATTGTGCAACCCAACCTGTCTACAGCTCCGTAGAGCATTTTCACAATTACAGTGTGATGAGCTTGCTCAGTTCTTTGCTGATAAGGTGGCTGACATTAGGTCAGAGATCCATTTGACACATTTTATGCAGGTCGCTATTGGTCAGGACCTGGTCACCATGCCTTCATTTTCCTGGAGTACCTTTGACCGCCTGGAAATCGTAGATGTTGTGCGGATTGTCCAAGGGTTGCACCCTACCTGCTGTAGTTTAGATCCAGGCCCTACTTCCCTAATTTTGGGGTGTGGGGAGTCCATTTTCCTAGTTCTAGCACAGATAATCTGGTGTTCTCTTGACTCAGGTGAATATCCCTGTTCCTTGAAAGAGGCAGTGATGACACCCTTGTTGAAGAAAGCATCTTTGGACCCAGCCTGTCTTGCCAACTACAGGCCTATCTTGAACCTCCCCTTTGTGGGGAAGGTGATTGAGAAAGTGGTGGTGGCCCAGTTGGAGAACCATTTTACCATCCATAGCATCTACGAACCTCTCCAATCAGGTTTTCAAAAGAGGCACAGTACCGAGAATGCACTGGTTCGGGTGCTCAATGATCTCCTGATGGCAAGAGATCAGAGAAAACAGTCCATTTTGGTACTATTAGATCTGTCATCAGCATTTGACACCATTGACCATGGGGTCCTACTTGAGCACCTGAGATGTATTTGTGGGCTTTCTGGGATTGTTCTCAGATGGTTCACTTCATGCCTCACCGGAAGAACCCAGAAGGTGGTGTCAGGGTTTTTTTCCTCTGATCCCATCTCTCTATTTTGTGGGTTCCTCAGGGCTCTATATTGTCCCCCATGTTGTTTGTGGTGTACATGCTTCCTCTCGGAGACATTGTGAGCTGAGGTTTCATTGTTATGCAGATGATACCCAGCTATACCTGTCCTTTGCACCCGACCAGGAAGGAGCTATCTCAGTATTTAACAGCTGCCGAAATGAGGTCCAGCTGGCTGAAGTCGAACTCTGGAAAGACGGAGGTGTTGGTATTGGATCTGGATCACCGGATGGGGGACCTGGGGCTGGCTCCCCATCTGGATTGTTTTTTTGGGGATGTTGAGCTACAGGTTTCTGAACGGGTGCGAGACCTGGCGGTGATATTAGTGCAGGGCTGACTCTTCCGTCCCAGGTGTCAGTGTGGTTAAGTCATCCTTCTACCTTCTAAGAAACATCACTAGGATCAAGCACCTTGTTCCGTCTGGTGATCTGCCAACTTTGATCCATGCCTTTGTGACCTCACGCCTAGACTACTGCAACTCACTTTACTTTGGGCTTCCAGAGGTTGATATCCACCGCTTGCAGCTGGTGCAGAATTCCACTGCTCGGGTGTTGATGGGTACCCCTAGATCTTCCCATATTATACCGGTGCTGTGGGAACTGCACTGGCTGCCAGTTCAGTGGTGGATCACCTTCAAAGTCAGATTACTGACTTTTAAAGCCCTGCATGATCTAAGCACTGATTACCTGAAAGAACTCCTGATTCCTCATCAACCTGTGAGATCGCTCTGCTCAGCCGATGAGGGGTTGCTAGAGATTCCAAGGGTGTTAAAATCTGCTGGGGCCCATGCTTTTATGTTTGCGGCCCCTTCCCTTTGGAATTCTCAACCCCTTCAGACCAGGGAGTGCACGATTGTGGGGAGTTTTAAACAGGCTTTGAAATCCTTCCTGTGGGAAAAGGCTTATGGTTTTACTGTTCATTGATTTGTTTTTGTTTGTTTTTATAATATTGATTTCTGTATTTTTATCTTATTGGAATGCGCCTTGATATTTGAAAGGTACATCGATACATAGATACATAGACAGTGTCAGCAGATAAGGGCCTATGGCCCACCCAGTCTGCCCATTTGAGCTTGTAAGGTGCAAAATAAATAAAAGTATTATTATTTTTCTTATCATGGTGGAGCTTCCTGTGTTTTGGACATCCATCTGAAATTCAGCACTCCTGGGGAGGTCAGATGTAATTATTTAATTGATTTTTGTGTCTTTTTAAAGGGAAATACATGAAGGAAACTTTGTTGTTGTGAAGTTTATGACTCTGATGAAAAACACTCTTGTTATATACCTTGCTGAGGTTGTGTCTTCCTCAGATACAAGGGTCACGATAAAATATCTGCTAAAGAATGTAAAGTGCTTCTACAGTTTTGCTGATGAGGACATGGCTAAATATCCCATGCAACCATTGACAGATATTGTTTGGAAATTTGGTGACCCTGTACAGTCAGCGGTGGTTCAACAGTTGCACTTTCAAGAAGATGACTTCCTTCAATTAAATCAAGCCATGACTGAATTCCATCTAAATTTTAAATAAATGCATTTTCTTGCAGTTTTCTGATAAGACACAAGGGCATATAGTACCTTTGCAATCAACATCATTGATTCTGCTAGCTACCTCACTAAATCCTTTCTTTTCACTTAAGAGAAACATACCCTAATACAATACCTTCATTTGTCTTCTTTTGCCATTGTTTGACTCTGTTCAGGCAGTGTTGTCAGGACTTTGAGTATATAACAAATGGTGTATTTTGCTGTATGTAACAGATTACTTCCATTATTCATAATGTACTTACTAGATGGCACAAATGAATGAGTACCTCTATTCTTCTGGTTTGGAACCAGTGGGAGTAATTGACAGTTTCTGTTTGGTACTGACAAGTCAAAATATACCTCAATGTGCAGCAGAAGATGAGTAAACAGAGTATTTTACCATATTTTTTTTTACTGTAAATAAGGTTTAACTTTATCTTTTGTATTTTGTTACTTTGTTGCACCTGGGTTATGCCCTTATTACCCCATATATGTCTTACACTATATCTCTGGTCTATTATACTGTGATACTGCTATGTTGCACTAACATTATAGATTTAGCACACATCGTATAAGCATGAGTGCTAGGAAATGTGCTTTGCTGCTAATATATGCTAACGTACTATGCATGGTTCATTTATACTTCATTAAATTACATTTATCTAGATTATGTTTGTAATCACTGCTTAGATGTCTTTGAAGGATCATCAGTGATTATTATGTACTTATACTTTCATATAATTATATGTATGTACACTCAGGCACATATGCCATGTGTAATATAGCTTTGTAAGCAGTTCTCTATTTCTACTAACAAGAGACAAATTCCTTGTTTAGTCTATCAGCTAAGCACATGCAGATTGGAAGTGTCGGCATTTCTCTTTGCCTAAGGTTTATACTTTAGAAGCATTATTTCTTATACTCATTAGTATTCTGTCTCCTAAGTAATTATCCAATAGAGAACGTATTGTGTAATACTGTTTATAGTTCATAACCAATGTATATGGTTTTGGGTATCAGTAAGCTAGTTCTTATCTTAGTATATAAAACACTGTTTTGCTAGTTTTTCACTCTCTAGAAGCTTAGTACGTACAAAATAGACTGGCAAATCACCCTTATCAGTGATTTGTCCTGCTTGACTGTGAGTATAATAAAAAATACTTTATTTTTGACTACTTGTGAGTGTTATCTCTGGCTAACATTGTAGACATAGAATAAATCTGATTTATTACTTTAGCAGTTAGTCTTCTAACTTGACAACTTGCATACCATGATTATAAGTGCCAAGATAATTGGCAGCATAGTCAGATAATGACACATTTGTATTGTGGTGTCCTGTTACTCACATTACACATTAGAAAATACTGTGTTAAAATAAAATGTGCTTTACTGTTCAGATATTTGTTGGTGTGAATCTTATGCATATAGTACCACATATGTGCTCAGCAAAGCTGGGATGGGGAAGCAAAAAGATGTGGGACATCACTTAACTGTTATTAGCTATGGATTGTCATGCAATTGTATCCTATAATGAACGGTCAATTAATGGGTTACAGGTACTGTTGGAGACCAAATGATGAAAAGTTACCAACTACCATATCTAAATAGAAGACACAGGCATTGAGATATCCAGTTTACTTCATTACTAGAAATGGCATATATGACACCACGGACACCATGTTACTCACGTTACATTTTTTTAATTATACTTTTCTATCCCATTTAATGAAAGTTAGAATTGATGAACTATCTTTATATTTGGGATAATACAACTACCACATGTAAGCACTCAAAATAGGACACAGTCATAAAATTTAAAGAAACTTTTTTTTGGAACATGAATATCACAGTCTCTATATTACTGTATTTGTGATATATATATATATATATATATACACACATACATATACATAATATATATATATATATATATATATATATATATATGGGATATGATATGGCCTGACTGAAGATATCGGGCCTGATTCTAGAAGGGATACGCCTGGCATAACTGCAGTTCGCCAAGTAGAATGGCGCATGTAGCAACTTATGCCAGCAGTTGTGACATGCGTGATTCTACATAGTGGCCTGCGACATGGCACAGGCCGCTTGCACCAAACTGCATTTATGCCGCACAAACCCCCTGTGCCATGGTGCTAGGGGGTTTACGGCAGCAGTTGTGCCCCATTCCAGAAGGGCAGCAATAAAGTGCACACATTGGGATTCTACAAGAACCCTTGGAGGAGATCCGGCGATGTAAGTTATACCAGCATTTAGCTGGTATAACTTACGGATGCCCCCGGGGGTCCTGTAGACCTGTCAGCTGTCCTGAGGAATTTGCACTGTTTCCCCCATGCCCATCACATACCAGCAGGGCTAGCCAGATCCCCAGACCCCCAAAACAGTAGTTGGCAGGAAGCCCCACAGGGCGGCGCTGCCATCCCCAACCCATGCCCCAAACCGTGAGTCACCCACGGCATATGTGGCATACAACAGCCCTGGTAGTCTAGACCCCCCAGAACTGTACAATATTAATATTAAAGCTATCTCTGATTCCTGGTAGTCTAGTGTTTTCACCTAAACTGTAACACATTAACCATCCTCGGCCTTCTCAGCCTTCTCCTCCTAACCTCATTATGCCAGCTCACGCAGCCTTTCACCCATCTCTCAGCCGATACCGACACAGCTCATCGGCTGGCTCTTTTCCATGGCCAGCCGCCGACTGAGTGCAGTGCCATCGCCACGCGCTGACGACACACCAGAAATTAATTTATGAGTGCATCTGGCAGTAGTGCTAATACTGCACCAGTTGGCAGCTGGCTAGTGGAGGTGAGCAGGGGCTGTGCCAGTCACTGACTGGGGATGGGTGGGGGGTGCTGGGTGGGCTGGAATGGCAGGGTGGGGGTGGGAGGCCACCTAGACCACCAGGGAATTGGGGATGGATTTAATATTACATTGTACAGTCTGGGGACACTAGAGACTACCAGGGTGGCTGACTTCCACATTTGCGGCGGCAACCTGGGGTCAGGCATGGGTGAGGGGGTGATTTGGGACCATGCGGTATGGGGTTATGAGACGCTGGCCAGGTCACGCTCTTCTGTGCGGCGTACCTTGCCACATGTTGCAAGTCACAGGTCTTTTAGCAGAAGACCCCTGCCCTTCTAGAATAAGTGCAGGGTCAATGTTGTGTGGGTGGCAACAGGTCAGTATCTAGCGGCAACCTGCACCATCCTTCTAGAATTGGGCCCATCATGTTTATCTTCACGAGAGGCCAATGACATCATGATATCTCATGAGTGGCGAGTCATTGGCCTCGAGTGAAGATAAACACGATATCTTCAGTCAGGCCATGTCATGTTCTGTTTATACAATGTGTGTTTTGGGATTATTTGTACCTTAGAACTGTAATTATTATAGTCATAGTGAGTATAATGTAAAGAAAAGTAGAATCAGATAGTATTTATTTTGTAAAAGTGTTTTTTATTGTAGAAAGTTGATAGACATAAAAGTATATGAGGTTTTTTAACTGTTTTATAATACAGAAACTAGCAAGTTAGTAATGGTGACAGTATTTTAACCATTTCATGTCTAAGATGATTGAAAGTGTATATACATTGTATTTCAACAACATAGGTTTTAGATTTCTAAGTGTTTCTTATGGAACTGCAATACATAAAAATTCATCACTGTTTTGTAACATAGAGAAAGAGTTCTTTGTAAGTCAATTAACGTTACAGTTGTTCAACACTTTAATAAATAAATAAATTTCATTTTATTTGTGCTATGAATAAAATGATTGAAAACTATTGTATCATTGTCATTTTTTAAGGTTGCACACTGTGAACTTGATGCTAACTAACATTGCTAGAAGTTTAAATTGAAACTAATATGGAGTCCTTGAATATTCAAATATTCCAACTTTGTTGATGTCTGGAAATATGGTGTCGATGTTACTTTTACTATTTTCTGTTGATTAAGTCTTTATTGATTACTGCAGTCTTTAGCTGATAATTGTGAAAAGTCTCAAAGTCTTCTTATTATGTGAGGAATATGTAAAACATAGAAAGTCTGTGTTGTTTTTGCATAGTTGCGGTATTAGTCCATTGGTGAATGTAGTTGCTGTTTATTCTTCTTTCTTTGGTGCCATTATTTCGTGGCTTTTTTGGTCTTCTGGAGTCCTGGTATTAATTCCTGAGAAAGAAAGAAAGAAAGAAAGAAAGAAAGAAAGAAAGAAAGAAAGAAAGAAAGAAAGAATACATTGTTAGTGGTGGTATATTGATTGTGGTGTGTGTTATACATTGCTTATATGTTGTACAGCATTGTACTTTATCTGTTGGTGGTATTTTGGGCAGTTTGTTTATTAATTTGTTACAAGATTGTATTTGTTAAGTTTTGTTTTATAAGATAAATTTTCTGAATTTTGTGAGTTGCTTGTGTGATATATAGATAAAGTACATTGTTGTGCAAAGTGATTTAGGAAAATTATTGTGTATTTATTGGTATATAACATACGGTTTCTGTAAAGTTTAGTACAAATTGAGTGTGAAAGTTGTATACAGACCTAGTCTGAGTCTGAGTCACTTGATATCACTTGTAGACATCTTTTTTGTGGTGTGTTTGTTGATTGTCTCTGTTGGGGGAGCAGGAAAAGAAAACAATACATTTATAGTATATGGTTAAGGCTTATTGTGGGTAGAATTCAGATCCTTTCAAAATGTTGTTGTAGGACAGTTCAAAGGTCAAAAAAGTTGTTGTACTATCGTTCTGACATCACATCGATAGTACAACAACTTTTGAGCCTTTTCCTGCCACCTGATTGGCTCTCTCCACGTACTTTTACGTCGATGTTCTGCCAAGAAAATCAGCAAAAACATGGCGGCAACTTTTAGCGAGAACCGCTGACGAAAAGAGCCTTATACAGCTCCATGCCACAAAAGTAAACTTTTTTTTTATTTAGTTATTAAAAACTCGCAACCAAAACCAAAAAAATAAATGCAGGACAGAGCGACTCAGCGAGCGGGAGCACCGACAAGTGGGATCGGGGAGAACCAGACGGGAGCGCGAGTAGTAACAGCTAGAGACAAGCCAGCGAGTGGACGAGTGAGCCGGTAAGGAGAAAAAAAACAGAAAGCCTCTTGTGTCCTGCACTTTGGAACCATATACTATATAAAATAGTATATGGACAACTATACACAGACAAGGCCGTGTTTCCATCTCGGGGTTGAGATGACATAGGGACCTCTCGAGCTTCGCTCTCGAGGTCCCTGTGATGTCATCTCAACCCCTCGATGGAAACACAGCCTTGTTGCGTATGGTTGTCCATACACTATTCTATATGTTGTACTATATTGGTATAGTGTGTAAGTTTTGCTGTTGTGAGGTGTGTCATTTGTCAGGTTTTGATTAGAGTGTTATGTTGTTGCTTGTGGTGGGTGCTGGTTGTTGGGGTGTGCTGAGTTTATGTAACATAATATATGTGTGTGTGTGCGTGTGTGTGTGTGTGATTAGACTAGAGAAAGGAAATAAATGTTTACCATTGTGGAAGTAGAAGTTGATATTTGTTGCACGGAAAGCTGGTTGAAAGAAGTATCCATCCCATGCATTGTGTACATTGGATGAGTGTTGCATCATTTGTAGTTTTTTGTGTCGATCTTCTTTGTGGAGAAGGTCAGTATTAACTCCACTTAGTATATCCGAAATATGTTTTTGTTGATTTTCATTAATATGGGAGTAGTTGTTAATGGTTCATACACTTTTGTGTCCAATAATTTGCATTATTTCGACGGCCTGTATTCCACTGTCATTTCGTTTTTGGATGACGTGCTTATGTGCACTATGATTAGTTAATTTTTGGTATGTTATACTTGCATTGGTTATCATTTTTTTAGTATAGTACCTATTTTATTTATTCCTATTGGCTGATTTTTGAACCACTTCACTGCTCCTAGTCCTGTGTAAAGTTCAGTGTTGCTGTTTACTGCTAAGAAGAAGGGGTCTTCATGTTTCATGCAGGAGTTTGGCCGCTGGCTGGCATATAAGGTGTATGCTGCTACAGGGCTTCTTGTGGGATTTTCTCTGTTCTCATATGCCCTTGGTTTAATTTTTCTGGTGTCCTCTTATGTTGAGTCCTGTGTGAGTTTTTATTTGGTGTTTGGTGGAATATTGTATGTACTGTATTTCATTTCCATCTATATTTTTTGTTACATCTCCCCATTTTAGCTGCCTAATTTCTGTGGATCCTCTTATGCCAAAAAATGTGCAGCAAATCAGCCATAGTGTGTTTATATGTGATACAGCAGAATGCGGTCCTAGTTGGTTTGAGAATACAGTTTATCAATCATTGCATCTGACAGCTGATTGGATGCATTTGGTTTACATCCTTTGCCTTGAGATTTTAGATACTTTTGTTTTGCTGCCAGTGCTTGTCTAGTTATCTCAAATTATTTGTCCTTTCCTGGAAAATGACTGTAATTTTTGGTTTTGAGGTACCTTTCTATGCTTTGATACATTGCTCGCAGGCTTATTGCCTCATATTGATGTCCATTTTTTTCTTAGCATTGATGAAAAACTTTGATAGGTAGGTGTTTAATATGACTGACTCTATGTTTTCTAAGTTTCTGTTGTCTGAGTAAGTCTCAGCAATATGCTTTTGCTTAGTTAATATGTCATAATTTGTTTTTCGAGAGGTATTTTTGTTTTCTTGCCCTAGAATGAAATTTAATACTGAGTCATCTATGGTGAGGTAATCATGTGACTTGCCTGCTGTTCTTGAAGAAGAGGTTGATGGCTCATTATCAGGGCACTTAGTTTCGGTGAGCATTATGGTGGTGTTGCTTTCGTTTGATGAAGTTGTATCTTTTGACTGACTTTGTATGACTGGTACAGTGTTGGGCTCAAGTTCAAATGAGATTTCCGTTGTTCTGTGATATTTTTTTTTCTCTGTTTATTATTTGCTAGTTGCAGTTAATTAGCCCAAGTGCACTTTCTGATGGCTTTGTTGTGAAGTTTAAACCGTTTTACTAATAACAAGACTGTTAGTCTAGTGACAGTTGGTAGCGTTTTGTTGTGCTGCTTCCTATTTATGTGATGCGAGGATGCCAGACAGTTTAGCCTTCATCGTAGTATTTTATTGATTGGCACAGCTGGGAAGCTGGTAGCTATGGTGAAGGAGGTGGGTTGTGTCTCGTGCTGTTAGAGTATGCAGTACTTTTGTTTTCACTCCTGCTGCTGCGATGCCTCTTAGTGAAGGACATGTGTAGGAGCAGCTATGAGGCACGCTGCCGAGTTTATAAAGGCAAATGTGCGAGAAAGATTGTGTGGAATTTTGTTTATAGGATTGAGTAGTGATGTGTTATTGGGAAACTTTGGTGAATAACTTGTGTAGCTGGAGTTGCGGTGCGGTATTTAGAAAGTTATGAGTGTATGCATGAAAATGATTTTCCACGATAACTAGGAGAATAAAATAATATTTCAGTCACCATTTTTCTGGTGTTGTATTTGGAACTATTTCTGAGTAGATTGAGTCAGTTGTCTGTAATTATAAGAAAGAAGGAGGTATTTGCTGGATTTGCAACTGTTGCTATGTCAGGATCTGCGCAGGATCATGAGGTAAAGCTGTACAGTTTCTCGAGAGGGACTGCTTTGTGTAGTACAGTGAGACTGTAATCATCATTTTCTCTGCTACTATATTTGGTACTGTTTTTCTGTAGATTGACTCAGTTGTCCCAAATTATGGGAGCAAGATGGAGGTATTTGCTGGCTTAGCAACTGTTGCTATGTTGAGATCTGCGCACGATCGTGAGGTAAAGCTGTGCGAATGCTCGAGAGGAAATGCTTCATGTAGTATAGTGAGATTGTAATCATCATTTTCTCTGCTACTGTATTTGGTACTGTTTTTCTTTAGATTGGCTGAGTAGCCCTGAATTATGGAAGCAAGAACAAGGTATTTGCTGGCTTGGCAACTGTTGCTATGCCTGGATCCGCACATGATCATGAGGTAAAGCTGTGCGAATGCTCGAGAGGGAATGCTTTGTGTAGGAATAGTGATTTTTTTCAGTATGAAATGAGAAAATTAAAAGTGTTCCTGTAATGAGAAATGACTGGGATTGTATATAGAAGTTTTTTGAACTGCAAGTGGTGCAGATTTGAGATTCAAGAACCATTCATGGATGTGGGGTGAAAGGTCATACGGCGTGAAAGGAAGTACTGTTATTAATCTTATATTAGGGAATGCTGTGAGAAATAGTTTGGAAACATGTTGTCCAATGTTTCAGTATATTAATTCTTCTGAGTTAAGTACAGTGACATTTTGCTTCCAATGTATTTGCTTTCCGTGACAAGAAGAAGAATGGACACAATTTTGTATGGGGACAGAGTGAAGGTAGTAAATGAAATACTATTGTAATACTAGTTTTTAAATGCATGTTTTGTTTATGCTATTTATTGTCTGAGGCAGATTTTTGAGAGTACATCCACAAGCTGGGCATGACCAGCATTTGAAAGAGAAAGTGCTAAAATGATCATGTTGAGTCATAGTCGAAGGTGCTGTAATTATACTGATCACATTAGCTATGACATATAGGAATGTGAAGATATATTTATGACGTATAGGAACATTAATTTATGACTCTCTGCCAGAATCTCACTGAGGTGCAATATGCTTTGCAACACTATATAAAATTAACTGTGTTTCCCCTGAACATCATAAAAGTTTATGATGGCTCTTCTAGCCTGTAATTATCTCATGGCTTTCTAGGTAAAACCTATTAGCTAAAACCTGGGAGGGGGTTGTCATTCCACAGACTGTCAGCATCTCTCATGAGAGACATTCAATAACACATTCTTATATTTCAAAATCATAGAGTACTCAGAACTGGCTGTCCACGTCACAATCCTCCCCACCTAAACTGAATTTGGGAGCTTCCCAAATCAGTTCACTCCTCAAAGAGACGAGACAGGCCATCTGACTTCTGGTTATTGGATCCAGCCCTATGTATGATTGTCAGATCATAACCTTGCAAAGCAAGACTCCATCTTAGCAATCTACCATTGCTTTTTCCCATCTGCATCAGCCAAACCAGGGGGTTGTGGTCGGTCTGCACCACAAAACGCTGCCCTTACAAGTATGGCTCTAATTTCTTTAGGGCCCACACTATGGCAAGACATTCTTTTTTCCACCGTAGAGTATGCCTGCTCCCTGGGAAGTAACATTTTACTCAGGTATGCTATTGGATGATCTCTCCCTTGGCTGGATGTCTGACTCAGTACTGCCCCAATACCCAAGTATGAGACATCAGTCTGAACTATAAAGGGTTTGCTGTAGTCAGGACTTGTCAAAACAGGAGCACTGCACAGTGCCTCCTTCAGTTTGGAAAAGGCTTCCTTGCAGGCTGTGTTCCAGGTAATTTTATTTGGCATCTTTTTCTTTGTCAGGTCAGATAGGGGTGCATCCAGGGCACTGTAATTAGGTGCAAATTTTCTATAGTACCCTGCTGTCCCTAGAAAACTCCTGACCTGCTTCTGCATTTCTGGTTTGGGCCACACCTGGATTACTTCTATTTTTATTTGGCTAGGGTGGAGCTGTCCCCAGCCTACCACATGCCCGAGGTATGCCACCTCTCCCATGGCCACCTGGCACATCTCAGCTTTCACAGTGAGCCCAGCCCTCTGTATCCTGCCCAGCACTTCCTTAAGGTGGGATAGGTGTTTATTTATTTATTTTTTTATTTATTTGTACATCAGTTTACAATCTTTGAGCCAGAGGCACATTTCCAAAGGTACCTCATCACATAGAGGACAGACAGAACAAATTTAGGTTACAGCTTAAAATTTAGGTTACTGCATAAAAGTTACATCCTTAGAGGTGCACAATGTGGTTTCATACATTTATACAATTTAGTTGCAATTACATTTATACAGCTGAGCACATGCTGGTATTAACAGAGGCAATATGCAACGGAGGAGAAGTTGGGGGTG
This sequence comes from Neoceratodus forsteri, assembly GCA_016271365.2. Classification (NCBI taxonomy): domain Eukaryota; kingdom Metazoa; phylum Chordata; order Ceratodontiformes; family Ceratodontidae; genus Neoceratodus; species Neoceratodus forsteri. Next base: position 572,612,299 of record CM057454.1, on the reverse strand, counting down.
AGGTGGAGTGCCTCCCAGTGGGTGTTGTCAAGTGTGGAGAGATCAAGGCCATATTTAGAGACAGGAGCAGCTGCGAGTGTTAAATAGTTGGCTCCGAAGGGCCATTTTGAAGTTAGAGATTGTGGGGGCATAGGAGATGGGAGCAGGGAGAGAGTTAAACCAGGATGGAGCTCTATAGCAGAAGGACCTCTGACCATGGGTGGTCCTGGATCTGGGAACCAGTAGAGTGGTCTTGTCAGAGGTTTGGGTTGCAATAGTGGGTTGGGTGTGGCGAATGGAGGCTGTCACCCCGGGAGGGGATAGTCCAAGTAGATTTTTTTTGTAATGAGGCAGGTTTGATAGCATAGCCGTTCATCTAGATTAAGCAGTTTTGCCTCATCATAGAGTTGACAAGTGTGTGTGTGCGCCTGGGGGCACCAGTAATCAGCCTGCAGGCCTTATTTAGGGTGAGCCTAATTTTGTTGAGGGTGGTAGTGTCAGCAGTACCATAGACTGGCAGGCCATAGTCAACTAGGGACAGTTCTGAAGATGTAACTGCAAGTCAGAGAGCATCGGGGGAGGCAGTTTTTATAGTGGTAGAGGATGCCAAACCTTGTGTTAGTGGCAGATGCAAGGGCATCAATGTGGGTGTTGTAGGTGAGGGCTGAGTCGAAAGAAACCCCAAGATATTTGTAGGAGCAGACTTGTTCAAGGGGTTGTTTGGTACTGGGGAGGATGTGGAGTGGGAAGTTGCAGGCTTTGTTTTGGGGGTGGGCCAAAAGCATTGTTTTGGTCTTTTTGAGGTTAATGACAAGTCTGTGCTCTTTAAACCAGGATTCAGCATCATTGTAGGATTGTTGTAGGGTGTCCTGGAGGGAGGTGGGATGGCGGTGGGTGGCAAAAATGACAGCATCATCTTCATACAAAAGAATTTTGCCCGAGCATGCACTGGGCAAGGTGTTTAGATAGAGTGAGAAGAGTAGGGCCCCAGGATGGAGCCCTAGGGTACCCCTGAGTGGATGGGATGGGTTTTGGAGAGTGTCCCATTGATTTTTACACATTGGGAATGAGCAGATAGATAGCTTGTGCACCAGGTGAGAGTGCCAGCAGAGAAACCAGTGTGACAGAGGGCATCCAGCAGAAGAGGGTGGGAGACAGTGTCAAAGGCCTTTGAGAGGTCAATGAACACTGCACCAGCTAGGGAGCTGGCATCCAGAGAGGAGTGTAGGAAATTGGAGAACTCGACTAGTGCAGTGCCGGTACTGTGACCAGCTCGGAATCCATGCTGCTCTGGGCATAAGATGTTATGCTTAGTCAGATATTCAGTGATTTGAATGGCCACCATTTTTTCCCAGGGATTTGGAGTGGGGGGGGAGGATGGAGATTGGTCAGTAATTCCCGGCGGAGGACCTGTCGCCCCCTTTATGAATGGGTGTGACTATGGCCATTTTCCATGCAGTGGGAAATTGCCCCAGGCAGAGGGATCAGTTGAATAGGCTGGTGAGTGGGGCAAGGACTTCATCCAGCACCAGCTGAAGGATACAGGGGTCCATGGAGTTGCTGCTGGGACTATTGCTATTTAATGCTTTCATTAGGAGAGGTCTGGCTTCCTGGCCATATACCCTATATAGGTGGAAACTGGGGCATTGGAGGACAGGGGGAGGTAGGGTGGGGGGAGGGTCAAAGAAATTACTGGGGAGGACAGAGCTAAGGTCAGTAAAGGAGGTGTTAAGGTAGTTAGCTATGCAGGCAGGGTTGGTGGAGGTAGAGCCATCAATAGTGAGTTGTGATGGTGGAGGGGAGCATAATTTCCCATTTAGTTGTTTAACATTGTCCCAGAACATCTGGGTACACCACCCCAGGAGGAGGTGAGGGTGGCCTGGTAATGGACGGCCTTGGCTTTACGGATTGCCCATGTGCACCTGTTCTGTGCAGCATTGTAGGCCTGTCTATCAGCCATCTGGCCCATTTCAGTGGCAAGGTGCCAGAGGTTATGCATATTTCTGAGCATTTGTAGTAGGGCAGGGGTAACCCAGGGTGCATTACGTTTCTTGGATCGAATTCTTGTGAGGGGTGCAAAGAGGTCACAGGCCTTGTTAAAGGTTTGGGAGAAAAAGGCAAGGGCAGTGTCTAAGTCTGGTGCATGATGAATTGGGGACAAGTTAGTCTGGGTGAGAAGTTGTTTGAGTTTTATCAGCCCACCAGGTCAGAGGCGCCTGTGGATTGTGGTCAGGGCTGTGGGTTTTGGAGTGGGGGCTGCCCAAAGGAATAGGATAGGGGAGTGGTCACTTAGTGAGTCTGGGAGGACCTGGATGTTATGGATTTTTTGGGGGCACTTGGTGATTATTACGTCCAGAAGGGTACTGGTACCTCTCTTTGGGTTTACTCTAGTGGGCTGGGAAATGAGTTTTGTCAGGTCTAGGGCAGTGAAAGAATCTCGGGTAGTGGAAGAGGAGGCACTGAGCCAGTTCATGTTTAGGTCCCCCACTAGGATTTGTTCCGCCTTGTGGTGGAGGGTGGCAAGATATTCTGTTAAAGATATCAGTGCTGGGTTTGGGTTCTTTGGGGGAACGTAGGCAGTGGTGAGATAAAGAGGGCCCCTGGAGGGGTCAGGAGCAAGTCTGAGGGTAAGGGCCTGGGCCCCATTTACAAGAGCAGGGGCAGAGAGCACTTGTCCAATGATTGTGTCCCTGGTATAAATTGCACAGCCACCCCCGCATTTGCCTACTCGGTCCTCCTGGTATAGGGTATAGCCTGGGAGGGAAACAAAGGAGTCAGGGGTGGATTTGGACAGCCAGGTTTTCACCAGGGCAATGATGTCTGGTTGATGTAGCATGGCCCAGCACAGTGCGTCAATGGGCTAACCCTCCTTGGAAGGGTGCTGCTGCTTGAAGTAGTTTAATTAAATGCCTCTGACACCTGATATGTTGTTGGCTGTATGGGGGTCTGTGTCCCTGTCTCCACATCGTGAGTCACTAAGGGGGTTAGTCCAGGCTTGGCGCTAAACAATGGGGCAAAGTCTGTTAAAATTTCCCTTACTTCCTGGATCTGGGCTGGGGTCAGCTGGGGAGACAATTTTACTGCCTCCACAGAGGACTCCCACTTACTTTCTTCCAGCAAGTCCAGAAAGGGGTCTCCTTCATCCGTCCCTTCCCCAGGACTACGCACTGCAAACACCATGTCAGCCCTATTTGCATATGGCTTCATCATGTTGACATGGTACATCCTTTCTGTCTGTCTTCGGTCAGGTAACTCCACAATGTAGTTCACGTCATTTACCTTCCTAAACACTTTGTACGGTCCTGCCCACTCAGCCTGCAGTTTATCTTTCCAGACTGGAATAAGGACCATGACTTCCTGATCCACCATGTAAGAGCGAGCTCTGGCTCTGCGGTCATACCACACTTTTTGTTTCTGTTGGGCAGCTGCCAGGTTGCTCTGGGCTGTTCCCATAAGCTCCTTCAGCCTTTCCCTAAACTTAAGGATGTAATCCACTGTGGGAGTTCCCTGGGTGGCGTGCTTGCCTTTCCAGTCCTCCCAGATCAAGTCTAGGGGCCCACATACCTGGCGTCCATATAAGAGTTCAAAGGGGGAAAATCCTGTTGACTCTTGGGGCACCTCCCTGTATGCAAACAACAGGTGGGGAAGGTATTTCTCCCAGTCCCTCACATGCTATTTGGCAAACACCGGGAGCATTGACTTTAGGGTACCATTGAATCTTTCCACAGGCCCATTGGCTTGTGGGTGATATAGTGTTGTGCATCTCTGTACCACTCCACACTTCTCCCATAAACATTTCATCAGGTCCGACATGAAGGAACCCCCTCAATCAGTGATAACCTCCTGCAGAAACCCAACACGAGAGAAAATCCCAAGTAAGGCATCTGCCACTTTGTCTGTCCTCAGTGAGTATAGGGTGACTTCCTCTGGGTACTGGGTGGCAAAATCCACCACAGTCAGGATGAATCTCTTCCCTGAGAAGCTGGGGGTATTTAAAGGCCCTACAATATCCATTCCCACCCTCTGGAATGGCTCCTCCACTGTGGGCAATGGAATCAGGGCAGCTTGGGTTTTCTTGCCTGCCTTCCCTATTTCTTGGCACCGGTGACAAGACCTGTAATACTCCTTCACCTGCTGGGTGAAGTTTGGCCAATAGAAATTCTGGGCCAACTGCTGCATAGTGCAAGCAATTTCCAGATGACTAGACAAGGGAATATCATGGGCAACCTTGAGCAACTGCTCACGATATCACTGGGGAACGACAAGCTGCCTGCCTAGCATCTGTCCCTCTGTCTGCACAGCCTGAGTATACATAAGTCCATTTTCCCAATAAACCTTATGTCTGCCATCACCACCCTGTGCTCCGTCAGAGTCTGCCGAAGCCCTCAGCTTCTCTAAACTAGGATCACTTCTCTGAGCAGCTGCAAGCCCCTCACACATTCCCAAGGCATGGGACAGGTCCCTTTCAGTCGCTAAACTAGGGTCCCTAGCACTAGTGTCAGGGCACTCAGGATCACTGTCAATCCCAACCCTCTGAGAATGGGTCACCCCTCTCTCTTCAGAGTAACTCTCTGTAGTTGTGTGGTTACTTGCTACTGGGAAAATTTCTACCCCCTCTTCATTAATCTCCATATCAGGTTTCCACAATAGCTTCTGTGGGGTTCAGGGAACTACAATTTTCCCTTGCTGCTTGGCTACGGTTAACAGCACATACCATCCCCTGTTTGAGGGTATTACCCAGGATCACATCCACTGCTAACATTTTGGCTACTGCCACCTGTTGCACAGTTCCCCCTGTTTCACCCCAGTCTAGGAGAGCACTAGCAAGGGGCAATGTATTCACCTCACCAGTAAAGTCCTGTACAGTGACGTATTTATTCGGTATAAGCTGACCAGGCTCTACTAGATCCCCCTTTACCAAGGTCAAGGATGCCCCTGTGTCTCTTAACCCTTGTGTCGGTACACCATTCACCATAACTGGGTGTATGTGTTCCCCTCATGTTCACTGGCATGCTCCCAAGGACACACAAACAACCCACTTCTTTTCTAGTTCCATTCTGTGTAATATTGCTTATTCTTTTGGGACACTGTCTCGCAATATGTCCAGTTTCTTTACATAACCAACATTCACTTCTCTTTTCAGAGAAATCTTTTCTCTGAAACCTGGGGCTAACTGGTTTCAGTGGAGGCAGTAAGAGTTTTAGCTGTCCTGAAGGCATGCTTTTCCCTTTCTGCACTGCCATGCCCACCCCATTTGCTCTCAGAGCAGGTCTGCTCTTGGCATATCTGTCCAAGAATTCAGCAGCCTCTTGCACTGTTTTGGGATCTCGGTCCTCTAGCCAGGTTTTTAACTCTGCTGGGCATGCCCAATAAAACTGTTCTAACAAAATCACATTTTCAATTTTATCAACAGAGTTTGCCTCAATTCCTACCCACCAACGTTTTAAAAACTGACGTTGTTTCATGGCTAGCTTCTTCTAGTTCATATCAGGACTTCTCCTGAGCTTATGGAATTTAGTTCTGTATGATTCAGCAGTTAACACAAACATTTTCAAAAGAATTTAAAAAGACATCCATATCCTCCCCCCTCTTTAAATGCAGCTATTAATTTGGAATTCAATTTGTAACCCAGTCCTGTAGTCCCAGTTAACCCAAGCCACTTACCCACTCTGGTGCCACTGGTTGGAGTTGTAGCTTCTCCAGTTCATGTTGCCTATGGCACTCCTGCTCCTCACGGTCTGCGTCTCAATGTTCTCACTCCCTCACATAGTCTGTCTCCTGCTGTTCCCACTGTGCCTCCTCTCTCTCTCTCATTCTCTCCTCTCCTCTCCTGGAACTCCAGCTCCATTCAGCGCAACTCAATCTGCAGCCTGAGTACTTCTGGATCCAGGATACTGGTGTCATTTCTGTGCTGCTGTGGCCCTTTGTTGACAGGGACCCTGCTGTCATCCTCACCAGATCTGGACACTGCATTAGCTGCTTGTCCTGCCACACTTGAGGTTTGGTCCTTTTCAGTCACGGTCTATGACTTGCTGCTCTGGGTATTTGCTACCATCAGGGCATCCATTAGGTTCTGTTTGCTGGATTTCACGTCGAACAGGACTCCTCTCTTCCCCTTACAACTGCTTTCAGTAGTCCACAGTGTGCCTGCTGTAGTTGGAAGCCATCTTCCCTAACTACTGCTTCTCTGACTTGCACTTAAAAAAAAAAATGGGTAGGAACTTGACTGTACATCAAGTGATATAGTTCTGTTTCCTTTTAAAAATAAATCACTGCCCTTTTCTTTCTTTGCAAGAGAGCTGATGGTCTCAAGCTGACACACTGATCAATAAAAGCTTGTAATACCAGAATTATGCACACCACTGCCAACCAATCTGTCACAAATCCATTCATTAGGTCAGCCCTCTACTCCCAAAGTGTCAACCTTCGAGCGCAGTCTTGTGAACAGTTAACAGAAACAGGGTAACCCTACTGTCTGTTTTGTGGGTTTGAATCAACCTTTGATCCCAAGTTCTGGAGAGATTCAAACTGTAAACCTCTTGCTAGTGTACCCAGTGCACAGGCTCAGATAATTCTGTCTTTGGGGGATCAGATATCTTTGCCTATGGGCACCTAACCAAGTGTACAGAAATGAACCCTTGAAAACTATGATAAAAGATTACGCTTACCTTTTTCCAGTTTGGTATCACCATTCAAGCTTATGCATAGTGTTTGCTTTAACCATATATACTTCACTTTTTAAAGAAAAGAAATTCAAAGACAGACCAAATAGGCTCTAAAAATAGAGTTTTACTAAAATAGATAATAGTATGTAAAACATAAAATACAGAACCATATATCACAAAACATACAAATCTTTTAAAAGAACAAGGTTTTAACAGTGCAATTCCTACTACAGTACTTAGATTTTGTCTCTCTCTACCTGTATACTTGCTTAAAGTGTTCAAAGATGTTTCTTTGTCACAGTGTAAATAAAAGTCTCTGAAGGAAAACAGAATACTGTTTAAAAAACTGGCTTCGCCAACCCCTTTGCGTGAGGTCACCTGGCTCCTCCTCTGTTTATGAAAAATCATACACCCAGGATATCTTGTCATTTTAGAAGGTATTAACATTCTGTGACCACAACAGAGCTCATTTTTTTAAATGACTTTCTTTGATCTTATGAGCAGTTTCCCATTCTCAGGACATGAAATGACTTTTTATGACTCTCTGCCAGAATCTCACTGAGGTACAATATGCTTTGCAACACCATGTAAAATTAACTGTGTTTCCTCTCAATGTCATAAAAGTTTATGATGGCCTCTTCTAGCCTGTAATTATCTCATGGCTTTCCAGGTAACACCTTTTAGCTAAAACCTGGGAGGGGGTTGTCATTCCACAGACTGTCAGCATCTCTCATGAGAGACATTCAATAACACATTCTTATATTTTAAAATCATAGATTACTCAGAACTGGCTGTCCACATCACATTATAGGAGAATGGGGTGAGAGTTAGGACCAATGACTCCAACGCACACCCCGATGCCTGTTGGTGGGGCCGAGGTGGGGTGCAAGGGGGTGGTAACCCTAATATCGAATTTTCTCGCTTTTGTCGCTGTGGAACAACCCTAACTGATGCATTAAACAGAGTTTTTTTGCCATGAATTTCCCTTCTTTTGAAAATCGCACTATAAATTGTGAAAGCGTCGCATAAACACAAGCGCCAAACAATGCGCACATGGTGTCTACAAGTATTCAAGCGGTAATAGAAGCACTAAGTGCAAATGTTACTGAAAATAGACATGCAAGTGCATACGCAAATGCAAATTGTAATGCTCACGGCCATGGTAACGCAATTGGAACTGCAAATGCTGATGGTAACACCAAAGATGATGTGAAGAGAAACACAAATGAAAACAGAAACACAAACAGAAGCACATATGCAAACGCAAATGTTAATGCACATGGTGACGCAAACGTAAATGATAATACAAACGGTAATAGAAGCGCAAGTGCAAATGGTAATGGAAACAGAAATGCAAATGCAAGCGGGAATGGAAATAACATGCATGGTCATGGTAACGCAATTGGAAACGGTAACAGCAACGATGTCGTCAAAGGAAAGACAAACACAAACGCAAATGCAAATGGAAGCGCATAGCAAATGCAAATGGTAATGCACACGGTGATGCAAACTGAAATGCAAACAGAAACAGTAGTGGAAACACAAATGGTAATAGTAATGCAAATGCAACTGCAAAGTAAAACACAAAGCGAAAAGCACACTGTGTTGTACACGGGAACACTAATGCAAACGGGTATGGAAATGCAAGTGAGAACACTAACTGTAACAGTAATGGAAGTGCACACCCTGTTTTTGCCCAACAGCTGCATAGAGAAACACAGTGAGTACAAAGAATATATGCATAATAATGGGCCTCAGAGCAGAAAATGAGTACTTGGAATACTAAATTGCTTATATCTCAGGAACCGTATGATGTAGAAAAAGTGTTTTAATTTCACATGATTTATGACTTTCCTGGCTGGTTTTGTACTTGGCCATCTATTGGGGGGGGATAAGCATTTTTCTGACAAAAAGTCCGTATCTCAAAGCGTTTCCGAGATACGGGCCCCGAAACTCACAGCGGACACCGCAATGTTATTATATGGGAAAAATTGTCAAATTTGGAGTACCATAACTTTGCATCCCTGCAATATTTTGTCACCAAACTACAAAAAGGCACATCTGTGCGATGTTGGCTGTCTTTCCTCCAAATTTCATCCCAAAAGACCAAACCGTTCTTTTGCAGCAGGGTGGTAAAGAATTCCTGTTATTTTGGCCGTAGTGTCGCAAAGAAGTGTAGCAAATCACAACACTTTTGCAAAAAACATCACAACAGTGTCGCATGTTCGACACTACTTTGCAACACTACAGATTACAAAAATTGGAAAAACATATTTCTGGGCTGTTTAATCCCTCCAAAAAAGACATGACTAGCATCCTCAGTGCTCGACTAGGTGAACACAAAAAGAATTGTGTCCCTAGAGGGTTGCAAATTTAAATGCCAAGCATTTCTGTGACCACTAACTGAAAAAAAAAGGCTGACTCACAACACTACAGGGGTCATTTGAGACACTAAAAACTGCATTTGCTACACTGTCAAACCTTTTGTTATCTTTTCCCATTGACTAATGGGATACTTGTTTTTTGAATACCTTTTGAACCATTTAATATCTTTTCACAAAATCTTTGAAAGGCACATTGGGGACCCTGGCCACATGTTCCCTGAAGTTTTGGACTGGTTGCACAAACTGTGCAACCTGTAGGCACGAGCAAAGAATGCACAAAAAAGCATAAATGTGCTACAGAATGTCGCTTTATAACTCCACAACTGTATATCTGACTGGTACGAAACTTTTCAGTTTCTGAGATCTATTGTACTGCTCTGTGCCTGCCAAATTACAGGAAAATCCTTCTCACAGTGGCAAAGTTATTAAGCTGCAATATTTCACACTTTAACCTTAAATGGAGTACTCAACCCTAACTATAGTGGCACTACCGTGCCACTAATATATATATATAACTCCCCTGCAAACATACTTCACTCCCAGACTGCCAGCCAACTGCTTGAAACTCTGATAGCTTCGACGCCTTTCTCGCTTCAACCTGCCCCACTGAAAGAGGTAGAGGACCTCTTGCTTCAGTTGGACACTAGAAAAAGTGCTGGGGCCGACACCCTTGACCCTTACTTCCTAAAAATTGCCTACCACGTGCTAGCAATACCCGTCACCCACCTTTTTAACTTATCCCTGTCTCAGGGCACCATACCACCTATATGGAAGACACCACATGTCATACCACTGTTCAAATCAGGTAACCCTGGTGATCTCAATAACTACAGGCCAATTTCTCTCGTTCCGGTCCTGTCCAAGCTCCTAGAGAAAATTGTAAATGCACAGCTGAGGACTCACCTTGAGTCTAGGGAACTGCTAAATCCTATGCAGTCCGGTTCAGAGCTAAACATAGCACTATCTCAGCCCTCGCCAAAGTTACTAACAACTGGCAGCTAATCTTGAGAGCAAAAACTTTATTTGTGCTGTTTTCCTTGATCTAAGCAAGGCTTTTGACACCGTCGACCATAGTCTGCTCCTCTCCTCCCTTCAAACCTTAGGTGTGGACCCCTCCTCTCTGCATTGGTTTACTGACTATCTTACAGAGCGCCTTCAACAAGTTAAAGCCAAAGGAGGCCTGTCCCCCTTAAAAACTCTGCAAAGAGGGGTACCTCAAGGTTCTATATTAGGGCCCTTACTTTTTTGCAATCTACATTAATAATATCAACTACTGTATAAAAGAAGCCAACATCCATCTGTTTGCAGATGATACAGTTCTCTACGTGAGTCGCCCAACACCTGAAGCTGCCTGCAATGACCTACAGTCAGAATTCAACCTTTTGCAAAGCCAACTCCTCCAAAAAAAGCTACTCCTTAATTCCAAAAAAACTAAAGCGATGGTCCTCTCCCCTTTTATCCGTACAGCTAACCCTGTGTCCAGTGGGACAGTTCCCCAAATTACCACAGTTCTAGGTGAAAAACTAGAATTTGTTACAAAATTCAGTTATCTGGGAGCTTGGATAGACCAAAGACTCTCCTTCATTGAACATATCGGGAACTTGCTAAAACGACTTCAGCAAAGGCTTGGACTATTTTTTAGAATCAACCAGTTTCTCACCAGAGATGCCAAGAAACAACTGGTCCAATCCATTTTCCTATCATTGGTTGATTACGCTGATTTCCTCTACAGCCAATGCCCCAACTCTTACATGGCTAAACTGGACACACTCTACCATTGAGCACTGAGGTTTATAGCAGGACTCCCCTTGACACACATCACTGCACCCTATATGCGGCAGTGGGGTGGACATCACTAAAGTTCAGGCACCACAGAGCACACTCTCTGGACCTATAGAGCCATCTCTAATAAGCTGCCTTACTATATCTCCTGCTGTCTTCCCTGAGTATAATTGGGAAATACTCGTTAGAAGTTACTCAGCTATTACACTAAAGTACCCAAAGCAAAATCCGCTTGACAGGGCAGCCATAAGCTTTGTGCTGCCTACCTTATGGAACAATCTACAAAAAACCCTGAAATTAAGCACTCTAATCGGTATAAATGCCTTCAAGATGCTTTATTTCCATACAATCAGAGAAGTATGTAACTGCTTCACCCACTCAGACCCAGTACTGGTGTCTGCACTGGTATATAGCCGTGCCTAGACCCAATTTTAAGTACTGACCCCCCAGCTTGCTCCTCACCAGCCTAATTGTTCTCTCTCTTATCCCCCTGTCTCATCAACACTAGGCCCGTCCATCCCCTTATTCTTCCTTTCCCAACCTCGGATAGGAGCTCACTACCCTAGGTTGTGACATCCTACCATGCCCCGTACTTTATAGCATTCAATCCTGGGGCTCACACATACTCCTTTTCTCCATCCACCTTCTCTACATCTCGTTTTACCAACTCCTCTCTGTGCACCGTGTCCTCCTAGCCTTTCTTCCCCTACCTCTCTCCCTTTCCCCCTACCTTCACCTCTACCTGGTGTATATTTTTATTTTAATTTTTTTCTTCCATTACTTCCTCCTGCAACCTTAGATAACCTGCTTTATCTTCCTATAGACACTTCTATGCATGTAAATACCATGTAATCTGTACAATATCTGTATAATTCTATGTACATATGAACTTCTTTTTCTTCCTTTCTGTAAAGAGTATTATCTGTATTGCCTTGTAAATACCTGTGTTGACCTGTATATACAATTGTTCATGCTCCACCCAGGTCCATCTTGCAAATGAGCTTCTGCTCAACGATGAACGCCTGGTTAAATAAAGACTTGATTGATTGATTGATTGATATATACATATACATACACATTTACATATATGTATATATATTTAAATAAAACACAGTTAGTACATTAATCAATTTACAAAGAGTAGTATTAGTGTACACACAAAAGGCATCCTTCCTGTTTGGATCAGTGAGCAACCAACAGCATTCTCAGTCTCACCATCTTGGACTGTAAACCCAATGGTCAGGTTATCCTTCTTGCACACCATTTGGCAAGACATTGTGCATCATCACATCGCAGTCAGGTCAACAACAGCAGCATTACATGTAATCACAACAGCAACAACAGGGCACTTAGTTCTTATTGGAGTGTGGAGTGTGAAGACTTTGGATTTGTTGTTATGCTGTCAGTTCACTTCGTGTGGACTGGTGAATTTTCTGGAGACAAGACAGCAGCATTCTGTGGATGCACACTAATTCTGGTGACTGTGTGTGAACAATATTTTTGGTGCCTCAGTAATGTTTACTTTTGTATGAATACATGCCATAAACAGCTGTTCAATGCTACTGCAACTTTATTTATGGCAAAACAAGGCATACACAAATGCCCACTGCGCTTTGGCACTTACGCCTTCATTAGGAAGCACACTACTGAAGGCCTAACCACCAAAGTGCAAAGGTCATTACTGTATGCCTTGTTTTATGTAATCTGATTGCACTAGCATGAAAATATTTTAGTGGCATCTATTCATGTGGAGTTATATTTTCTGGTTTTGTTAAAGTAGTCAACACAGAATTTGCAAAAACATAAGTTATGCAGAGCACTTTTCATTTGTATGTAAGGTCTTAGTGTGTCCTTCCCTCTGTCTTCTATTAGGAGTCTTTACTAAATTAGCCTACTAGCTTTATGGTAGTGTTATAACCCCCTGTGGATCTTCATGTAAAATAGGTTTATTGCCTTTATCGCTCCTACAATTCACCCTGTGGCATGTGACAGTGATGTAGCATGCATAGTCCATAGATTTAGCATATACACAGTTCACAACAGCAGAGCTGTATAACTGTTCTTATCCAGTGAGCACAAATGGCTACTGTTACAGTTTAGCAGATAGCTGAGAGTTTGGTGACTGGGGTTTCTGTCCGAAAACTGCTAGTCTTTACTAATTACAGCACTGATGATCTGGAGCAATTTCTGTGCTTTTTATTGTTGAGTGTAATCTGATTACATTAAATTTTAAAATGAAAATATTACTACTAGCTAGACATGACACACACAGAAACACAAATAGCGAATTATAGCTATTTAGTAACTGTTTTCTTACAGAAACCCCACTTGGCTAGCTGTCAGATACCTGCTAAATTGTAACTTGCCATTTGTGATCACTGGATAAGAACACTTACACAGCTCTGCTGTTGTGAACTGTGCATTTGGTAAATTGATGGGCTATGCTACCTCACTGTCAGTTGACACAGGGTGCTTTGTAGCCAGGTAAAAGAAAGGCAATAAACTTATTTGAGATGGGGCTCCCCAGGGGCCTTAACTCGTAGAAGTACCATAAAGCTAGAAGGATAATTTAGGAAAACCTCCTAATAGCAGACAGAGGGAAGGACACAGTAGGACTTTATATACAAATCAAAATGCTCTGAATAACACGTTGTTGCAAATTTTGGGTGGACTACTCCTTTAAGTTGGAATAATGAGGGCAAGGACAGCCCTTTTTTTACTTAAAACAAGGTTATCCAAAACCAAAACAGCACACATACTTAACAAAAGGAAGGGGGGAGGGCAGTATAGAAACTATAAAGTACAGAAATGAAATCAACAACAGGGTAGACGCATACAGAACAAAGACGAAAAAAATGTGCATAAAAAAGGGAAAATAATTACAAGTTACAGGGTGGAAGGGTAAAGGGCAATATAGGAATATATTTTTTATTACAGATGGTGGTGGGGTACAACAAAGAAAAACTAAAAAAAACGAATGCTCAATGTCGTGTTGGGACAACAGCAGTTGGAGCATGGCAGTCATCTGCAGCTGATGGCCCTCGATCTGCTCCAACTGCTGCTCAGCATTGATCAGGCACTGGTTGGCAGCATCTACCACACTCCAAAGAATTGCCAAATCAGCCTTACAGGCAGTTCTGTGTAGTTGCCACCAGCAGGAGGTGCTGTAGCTGGTGGTGGTGCTGGTGGAACAGCAGGTGCTGTTGTGGCACTCCTCCATTTAGCACCACACGCAGCCACCCCCTCTGCCACAGAAGGGCCAGCAGGTGCAGTCCTGGCCTGTTCTGTGATGGCAGCCTGCCACTCCTACCGGTGGTGATTCAACATATGGGTGTGCTGGCCCCCCAGTTCCCAGGTGACTTCCCAAGGGGACACGGTGCAACTCCACACCACAGATCCAGAAACTTACAATGCTACTGTCCCCGCACACCATTGAAAGACTTCCAAACTAGGGAGGTGCAGGGAGGACCAGGCACAGGTGGTGGGGGGGACAGATGCTGTGGGAGCCTGGGGCTGAGGCTCCACACTTGGGGCTGGGGGTGCAGGCACATGCTGCTGAGGTGCTGCTGGCACTGGTGGTGGTGGGGCAGTGGGAGGTGGTGCCATTGCCAAAGGAGGTGGTGATGGGGGTTCTATCACAGCTGCAGCAGCAGCACCAACTCCTCCTGCTTTCAGAGGAGCAGGGGGGCAAGATCTTACTGCGGTCCAGCCGAAACTGGTCCCACCCCCCGACTGTGTGAACTCCCACCCATTTGCTGCACCGTAGAAATGCCCCAGCCCCAGATCTTCCCTCCTCCATTTGAATTTCTGCCCTGGCTGTGGCCCAGCACAGTCACACACACACACACACACACAATTAATAAACAAAAATTAATAAAAAAGAAATCACGGAAGAACTAATAAACAAAGAATAAGAGCAGAAAAAATAAGAAAGATTTGGCTTTCCAGTGGTTTTAACCTCTCCCTCTAACTCTCTCTCTCTCCTCTCTACAGTCAGGCTCCTCTCTCCTTCTGCAAGGGAAAGTGAAATTATCTCCTAGCATGACTCACTTTCTTCCTGCCTGGCTAAAGCATGTGATTTACACTACTGCAAGCCATGTGATGTGTGTGTGTGTGGGGGGGGGCTAAAATAGACTTGTCACACCACCTTAATTTGCCTTATAGAAACATAGAAACAGACTTTGATGGCAGATAAGGACCGCTTGGCCCATCTAGTCTGCCCATTTCCCTACCTAGAGGATAAGCTGCAGATCCTATTTAACCAACAGCCTATTTCTTCCTACCTCCCACAAAAATTGCCTTATGTCTGTCCCATGCATTCTTGAATTCTCCCACAGTTTTAGACCCCATAACCTCCTCAGGAAGGCTGTTCCATGCATCCACCACCCTCTCTTTGAAAAAATACTTCCTCACATTGCCCCTGAGCCGTCCCCCCTCTATCTTCAAATGATGTCCCTTTGTTCTTGCACATCTCTTTTTCTGAAAGACGCTACCCTCTTGGATTTTGTTGATTCCACTGAGGTACTTAAACATTTCTATCATGTCCCCCTCTCCCTCCTTTCCTCAAGGGTATACATATTAAGCTCCTTTAGCCTCTCCTCGTATGGCTTCTCTTGCAGACCCTGCACCATTTTAGTTGCCCTCCTCTGAACTGCCTCCATCCTGTCTATGTCCTTGCGGAGATGCAGTCTCCAGAACTGGATGCAGTACTCCAGATGGGTTCTCACCAACTGTGTGTACAGGGGGATAACAACTTCCTGTTTTCTGCTGGTGATGCCTCTCCATATACATCCCAGTATCTCCCCAGCCCTCCCTACTGCCTTCTCACATTGCTTGCCAACCTTAAGGTCATCTGATATGATTTCTCCCAGGTCCCTTTCCATTTTTGTTGTTGTTACTACCTCCTCCCCCATTGTGTAATCTTCCCCTGGGTTTTTGTTTCCCAGGTGCATTACCTTGCACTTCTTTGCATTGCATCAAGCTGCCATACTCCTGACCATTCCTCCAACTTGCCAAGTCCTTCTCATCCTTTCCATGCCTCCTTGTGTATTAAACCTGTTGCAGATCTTTGAGTCTTCTGCAAAGGGCATACTTTTCCTTCAGTCCCTCTGCAATGTCACTTATAAAGACATTAAAAGGACTGGACCCAATCTGAACCCTCGGTACCCACTAGTAACCTTCTTTCTTCAGAGTGAACTCCATTTACAATTACCTTCTGTGTCCTGTTATTCAGCCAATGTTTTACCAGGCTACCACCCTGGGACCCACTCCAAGACTGGTTAATTTGACTACTAATCTTTTGTGTGGGACTGCGTCAAATGCCTTGCTAAAGTCTAGGTAGGCCATGTCCACAGCCCTCCCTGGTCTACTACTTTGGTCACCAAGTCAAAGAAATCAATTAGATTCATCTGACATGACCTTCCACGAGGTGAACCCATGCTGCCTTGGGTTCCTGGCCTTACTGGCCTCTGGGTACACAACAATTCTTTTCCTTCAGAAGTGATTCCATCACTTTCTGTACCACAGAGGTCAAACTGACAGGCCTGTAGTTTCCTGCCTCTGTCTTGCTCCCACTTTTGTGAAGAAGAATCACATCAGCCTTCTTTCAGTCCTCAGGTACCACACCATCCTCCCATGATTTGTTATAAAGGGTAGTCACTGGTGTCACTAGTTCTCTGGTTAATTCTTTTAGAATTCTGGGGTGAATTCCATCTGGCCCATTGCTTCGTCCACCTTCAGTTTTAGGAGTTCTTTCAGAACCCTTTCTTCTATGAAAGGACTAGGATCGACCCTCCTCTCCAGAGTGCTTCTGTTAATTGGATTAGGCACCTCCCCTACTTCCTCTTTTGTGAATACTGAACAGAAGTATTCATTCAGTATCCCTGCTTTTTCACTGTCCCTCTCTGCCCACCCACCATCCATTCTATTCAGCCTCACTGTCCCTCCCTTTGTCTTTCTATGCTCCCTGATATACCTATAAAAGGTTTTATCCCCCTTCTTAACCAAGTTGGCTATCTTTTCCTCAGTTTGTGCCTTTGCTATTCTGACTACCCTCCCTGCTTCCTTCTGCCTTAACTGGTACAGTTCTCTGTCCTGCTCCTTCTGTGTTTCCTTATTCTTCCTAAATGCTATCTTTTTCTCCCTAACCTTCACCGCCACTTCTTTTGAGAACCATAGTGGCTTTTTCTTTCATTTTGATTTGTTTATTTGCTTCACACAAAGGCTTGTTGCCTCTGTGATGGCAGTTTAATATTTCCCCATTGTTGCTCCACCCTTCCTTCTAGCCTGTTTGCTAGTGCTTTTCTAAGGCACTCTCCCATCTTGCCAAAGTCAGCCCTCCTGAAGTCCAGAACCCTCACTTTCGTATGGCTTGACTCTGTAGCTGAGTTTGTCATGAACCACACTGTTTGGTGGTCACTTGTTCCCAAATGGCTACCCACTTCTGGATCTGAGATCTTCTCACTGTCCCCATTTGAGAGTATGAGGTCTAAGATTGCTCCCTCATGAGTAGGTTCCAACACTAGCTGTTATTATGGCATAATAACAACACAAAGTAATAATTACAAGGCAAAGTGAGCCTTTAAAATGGGCACTCCATATAGCTGAGTGACAACATGAAGTGCCCACTTCGCGGGCACTTCATGGGTGGAATTTTAATTCACTGCATCTATAACCACAATGCACAAACGATATGGCTGGCAGCATCTAACATACATCAGTAGCTCTAAAGTCTCAAATTGTATCGTACTATGCTGCCAATCCAGTTGCTACTGATGTTCTCCGATGATGGTATAACTAATACAGAGTACAGGTGTGCTGATAAATTATTTGTGTGTCTGTATGTGTGTGGGGGTGGGGGGGGGATTAAACAGCCACTGTTGGTGTCTGGCAGTAAAGTGTTCTTTACAGAAATGTCACATAATATGTCCACAAATAGTGTGTCCCGTATATTTATTGTTCAGGAATGCTTCTATCAAGTTAGTTCAATGATTTAATAGTTAGATGTGGCAATGATAAGCATGCCAGCATGAAGTGTGTGATTTAGCAGCTCTAACAGGGTCTGTGAGGTTACACACCAGGTGACCATCACTAGCGGGGCAGCTTTCTCAGCTGATGGCTGTGTAACAGTATTGAAAAAGTCCAATTTAATCAGTCACATATGGCAATGATAAACATGCCAACATGAACTGTGCAGTTTTAGGTACTGTCAATATGCACACCGCCGCGCTCCCACAGGGAGAAGGGCTATCAGTGCTAACAGGGGCTGTGAGAGGTTACACACCAGGTTCCAGCACCAGTATCTTAAATGGTAAACAAGCATTTGTCAATGCCGAATGTTGTCTCGCTGGCATTGTCAATGGTAGTGCAGAAGTTAGAGATGCAAAATAGGAATGGCAGTGAAGTACTGAACTGACGCCAACCTCACCCCCACCCTGAAGAGACACATTTTCAACATAGGCTTTTTGGGACCTCCCCTCATGAACAGTGGCACTGTGATTTTGTTAATCTGTCCCAAAAGTTGATTTCCCACAGTGACCATCCATTCTGTGCCACAGGTGCAAAAACACATTTTGGGCAGGATGTGAAAAATGGCAGCTGTACTGTTCACAAGGAAGTGTGAAAAAATGCCAGTGTTGAAAATCTGGCTTACAAATATTGTGCATTTGCAAAGTTACAAGGGTGCATGGAAACTGCACAATGCATGCATGTAACACAGTCATTTTATGGACTTTCATAACCAAATGTTCAACATATGCATTTAGGACCTCTGCTTATGAAGAGTGTCACTGTCATTTTGTCAGACTGTCCCAAAAACTGATTTTGCACAGTGACCGTGCTATTCTGCGCCGGAAGTGTGAAAACACATTTCAGCCAGGATATGTAAAATGACAGCTGTACTGTTGATAAGGAGGTGTGGAAAATGCCAATGTTGAAAATCTAGATGAAAATATTACAAATTCATGAAGTTACAGGCATGCATGGAAGCACTGGCATGCCTTTCGTAAAACAGTCATTTTTGGATTTTTCCTGGAATTTGCAACATAGGCTTTTTTGAGAGCCCACCTCATGAACAGTGTCACTGTCATTTCATTAATTAGTCGAAGGTGATTCCGCTTTAGTGACGCGAAATCACCTTTTTCAGACTGAATAATGCCATGACAGTGACTGAATTCAGAGGGGCTAATCTCAATGTTGAAAATGTGGTGCCAAAATTACTAAAAATGCCTGAGATATGCACAAAAGTTGAAAACCCCTATTTATGCCATTATACAGCTTACCGTCATTTCTTCAGTGCACGGTCAACTTTGAAGAGTGCAGATGTGTTCCCAGTCTACTGAAGATCATTGCATCAGACTCCAGAGGTAAGTATGGGGTGAAGGGGTGAGTGGGGAGGTAGGGTGTGCAGAGGGTGGGCGCAGGCTGGGAAGGGAGCAGGACAGACTGTGAGGGACCACTTTCTTCTTTTACAGGTTTAAAAAAAAACAAATATTGCAGGACTTTTTTTTTACAAGGACATTTGGCACACTGGGGTGGGCTCCCAGTGTGCCACCTGTCGGTTTGAGGGGGTTGCCGATGGGTGATTAGGCACCCCCACTGGCATATACTGAAGGGAGGACCGTGAGGGACCATTTTCTTCTTTTACAGGTTTAAAACAAACAGAAAAAAGTCTCAGGATGTTTTTTGTTTTACAGGGGCATTTGGTATGCTGGGGTGGCTCCCAGTGTGCCACCTGAGTGTTTGGGGGGCTAGCCGATGGGGGACTGAGCACCCCTGCCAGCACATACCAAAGGGGGGGCAAGTGCCGAGGGGGATTGGGCACTCCCTCAGCACACAACAATTGAGGGGGGCATTATGCCGTCAGGGACTGGGCTCCCCTGTCAGCACATGAAATGGATTAGGGCATGCCGACAGGGGGATTGGGTACCCCCCAAACTTCAGCATTGTTGCAGGTGATAGCGGCAGTCACTGTCACCATACTTGCTTCACCAGCAAAGGCACGTTGGAAGGTGCCACTGCATGATGAGCTTGGTTATCATTGCAGCTGACCTTTTCTTTGATCTGGTGGTCACGTTACGAGTTGCTGGTGTTAGTGCCTGCAGCTGCTTCATTGGGGAATGAGGGACGCACTACTGATGTGTGCCCTGCATTCACCCACAGTGACTGCTCCTCCAAATCTGCTACTACTGCAATATGTTGGCTGCACAAGTGTGAGCAAACATAAAAAGGGTAGAACTTATTTGAATTGTAAACATCCAGATCAAAGTACCTTTAGTAAAAAAAAAAAAGAGAGAGCTTGTAAATATTGGGATTGATAATGATAGACACAAATCGTAATCTAGTATTATGAATCCATCTTCTGTTCCAGCCACCTGTGAGGAAGCTAAGCTGCTCCCCTTCCCATCACATCCTTCATACTTGGTTACATTGCAAATAAAAAAAGTGTTTCTCCTTTGAATGCTTCCATTCATTTAAATTTTTCTGGGGATAGCAAGCGTCTTGATTTAGTGGGTTCTGCATCATGGGTCGGGAACAAGATCTCTGTTTAAATAGCAACTAATTTTAGTGCTCAATCTCCAGCCGTCCAATATCAGCTGCAAATATTGTCTAAGGCCCGGAATCCACAATGCGCCCACGTGTAGCCCTAAAAAAAGGAATAGCATCACAACTCCATATTAGAAACATAGAAACATAGAAACATAGACTTTGACGGCAGATAAGGACCGCAAGGCCCATCTAGTCTGCCCATTTCCCTACCTACAGGATAGGCCGCAGATCCTAGTTAACCAACAGCCTATTTCTTCCTACCCCCCACAAGAATTGCCTTGTGTCTGTCCCATGAATTCTTGAATTCTCCCACAGTTTTAGACCCCACAACCTCCTCAGGAAGGCTGTTCCATGCCTCCACTACCCTGTCTGTGAAATAATACTTCCTCACATTGCCTCTGAACCACCCTCCTTCTATCTTTAAATTGTGTCCCCTTGTTGCAAGTCTCTTTTTCTGAAAGATGCTACCCTCTTGGACTTTGTTGATTCCACTGAGGTACTTAAAAGTTTCTATCATGTCCCCCTCTCCCTTCTTTCCTCAAGGGTATACATATTAAGCTCCTTTAGTCTCTCCTCATACAGCTTCTCTTGCAGACCCTGCACCATTTAGTTGCCCTCCTCTAGACTGCCTCTATCCTGTCTATGTCCTTGCGGAGATGGGTCTCCAGAACTGGACACAGTACTCCAAATAGGGTCTCACCAACTGTCTGTACAGAGGGACAACAACTTCCTGTTTTCTGCTGATGATGCCTCTCCTATACATCCCAGTATACCCCCAGCCCTCCCTACTGCCTTCTCACATTGCTTGCTAACCTTAAGGTCATCTGATATGATTACCCCCAGGTCCCTTTCCTTTTTTGTTGTTGTTACTACCTCCCCACCCATTGTGTATTCTTCCCCTGGGTTCTTGTTTCCCAGGTGCATTATTTTGCACTTCTTTGAATTGAATCCTAGCTGCCATACTTCTGACCATTCCTCCAACCTTGCCAAGTCCCTTTTCATCCTTTCCACGCCTCCTTGTGTATCAACCCTGTTGCAGATCTTTGTGTCATCTGCAAAAAGGCATACTTTTCCTTCCAGTCCCTCTGCAATGTCACTGATGAAGACATTAAAAAGGACTGGACCCAATACTGAACCCTGCAGTACCCCACTAGTAACCCCCCTTTCTTCAGAGTGGACTCCATTTACAATTACCTTCTGTGTCCTGTTGTCCAGCCAATGTTTTACCCAGGCTACCACCATGGGTCCCACTCCCAGGCTGTTTAATTTGACTATTAATCTTTTGTGTGGGACTGTGTCAAATACCTTGCTAAAGTCTAGGTAGGCCATGTCCACAGCCCTCCTGGTCTACTACTTTGGTCACCAGTCAAAGAAATCTATTAGATTCATCTGACATGACCTTCCCGCTGTGAACCCATGCTGCCTTGGGTCCTGTGCTCCACTGGCCTCTAGGTACTCAACTATTCTTTCCTTCAGAAGTGAATCCATCACTTTCTCTACCACAGAGGTCAGACTGACAGGTCTGTAGTTTTCTGCCTCTGTCTTGGTCCCACTTTTGTGAAGGGGAATCACATCCGCCTTCCTCCAGTCCTCGGGTACCACACCATCCTCCCATGATTTATTAAAAAGAGTAGCCAGTGGTTTCACTAGTTCCTCCCTTAATTCTTTTAGAATTCTGGGGTGAATTCCATCAGGACCCATTGCTTTGTCCACCTTCAGTTTTAGGAGTTCTTGCAGAACCCTTTCTTCTGTGAAAGGACTGGGATCGACCCCCCTATCAAGAGTGCTTCTGTTAATTGGATTAGGCACTTCTCCCTCCTCTTTTGTGAATACTGAGCAGAAATATTCGTTCAGTATTCCTGCTTTTTCACTGTCCCCCTCTGCCCACCCACCGTTCATTCTATTCAGACTCACTATCCCTCCCTTTGTCTTTCTACGCTCGCTGATGTACCTATAAAAGGTTTTATCCCCCTTCTTAACTGAGTTGGCTATCTTTTCCTCAGTTTGGGCCTTTGCTATTCTGACTTCCTCCCTGCTTCCTTCTGCCTTAACTGGTACAGCTCTCTGTCCTGCTCCTTCTGTGTTTCCTTATACTTCCGGAATGCTATCTTTTTCTTCCTGACTTTCACAGCCACCTCTTTTGAGAACCATAGTGGCTTTTTCTTTCATTTTGATTTGTTTATTTGCTTCACACAAAGGCTTGTTGCCTCTGTGATGGCAGTTTTGATAATTCCCATTGTTGCTCCACACCTCCTTCTAGCCTGTTTGCTAGTGCTTTTCTGAGGCACTCTCCCATCTTGCCAAAGTCAGCCCTCCTAAAGTCCAGTACCCTCACTTTTTGTATGGCTTGACTCTGTAGCTGAGTTTAATGTGAACCACACTGTTTGATGGTCACTTGTTCCCAGATGGCAACCCACTTCTAGATCTGAGATCCTCTCACTGCCCCGTTTGAGAGTACGAGGTCTAAGATTGCTCCCTCATGAGTGGGTTCCGAAACTAGCTGCTCTTAATGCCTGCCACCTGTAGGGCATCGATAATGGGCTTCATTCTTGATGTGCTGCAGCAAATGTGCTCCAGTTAACATCTGGCATATTCAGATCTCCCATCAACAGTATCTCCCCTTTCTCTGCCATTCTAAGAATGCCTTCTATCATATCCTTGTCCATTCCTTCCCCCTGACATGGGGCTCTGTACACAACCCCTGTGCAGATTGTGGTGCCCTTTCCAGTCTCCAAGGTGACCCACAGTGCCTCCTCTCCTCCCTGTTTACTGTTTTGTTCAGTTGCTTTTATCCCTTCCTTTACATAGAGAGCTACTCCTCCCCCTCTTCTCCCCTGTCTATCTCTCCTGCAGGTTATGTACCCTGGTATGTTAACATCCCAGTCATGGTTCTCTGTGTACCATGTTTCTGTGACTGCTATGATATCCAGGCATCCCTCTTCCATTAAGGCCATCAGCTCAGAGAGCTTGTTGCCCAGACTACAGGCATTGGTACTCATTACCCTCCATTTCCTGATGGCCTTACTCCCTTTTGCCCCATCCCTGTCCTTCTTGCCTTTGTCACTTTCTCCATTTACCCCTGCCCTTCTCCCCATCGACACCTCTATGTTGGTGTTTGCCGCACTTACTACCGTTATTATTTGGGGGGCTAGGATTTTCCTGCTCCTTTCCAGTGCCTCCCCCCTTGGCTAGTTTAAAAGCTTGCCAATGAAGCATTTAAACCTATCACCTAGGATCCTGGTTCCCCTCCCGGACAGATGTAGCCCATCATGCCAGTATAGGCTTGCATCATTCCAGGTGGACCCCCAGTCCCCAATGAAGCCAAATCCCTGAGCTCCACATCAGTTTTTCAACCACTGATTGAATCCCATGGTGCGGAACACCCTAGCCTCTCCTATGCCATCCTCTTCTCATTTCGCCAGATAAAGATTCACAAAGCTAGGGGCAAACACGGTGCCCATAGCTGTACCCTTTATCTTGAGGACATTTTCATTCTTGAACATCAAGCTGTTAATTGTTAGCACAAATTCAGATAGCCTATCAGAAAAGGCACCTGGGGATTGTCCTCAAAATGTTTCTTCTGACGGTAACAGTCCAAAGTCTGTAGACCACGATGGTGTGGGCTATTAGAATATAAAGATTAATATTCAAAGTCATCAGTCAGGCATCGTCTGATAGTGTCAAACTGTACAGCATTTTAAGTACACACATCATATCTTTGATGTACAACAGTAAGTCGTTCACCACATCCACCAGAGACATGCCAACACATTTTCATAAAAGCTCAATAACTGTAAGCCTTGCCGCTGATAATCAAACAAGCTGGTGGATTTGTGATTCTTGGTCTAGGGGGGTGAGAGTCCCATTCTCCCATGCTTCCATTAATAGCTTAATCTTCTTTATAATCAGGCAGTTTGGGCTTCAGCAGCCTTTACCATCTTTTCCATTTATCCCCCTTTTTCCATTTTCCAATTTTCCTTTTGGCTCTGCCAGGAATTCATATATGCACCTACTATAAAATGAGAAAATTGCTCTCTGAGTGCAATATTATAAATTATATCAACACTTGATATTCAATCCCTGCTCCTTAGCCAAGGTTAGCAACCTTGGCTGGGGAGAAGTAGAAACTCACATAGTAAGTGCTTCATGGAGTGAAATCCTCATAGAACTTCTTACTGTACATCATTCACTTTCAGTTCAATTTAGACACCTACTGCAGGCCTGCTCCATCTCTGGACACTGCCTCCATGACAACTTTCACAACTGGACTTCTCCAAGGGTATATGTATACCGGCGATTGCGGAAAGGTGATTGCCATTAGGGCAAATGTACATTGGTGAAAATCAATTTCACTGATGTAGACTTGTGAAACAAACAAAGAGGGTGCTGCACCCCCCTACTAAAGGATTCTCAACTCCAGCAAGGTGCATGTCAGGTGGGGGGGGTGAAAAAAAAATTATATTTTAGTGGACTGGTGAAAAAATCCCAACTTGCCCAGCATCGAACTCGGCACCCTCCCAACCCTGCCACAAACCCACAATGTCACACAGCCAGCTCAGCAACCCACCATCACACTACACCTCACAAACCCTTCCTCCTTTTCTGCCCATCGCAGTGTGCTCACTCCCCCACACTGCGTGCGCATACACATATAGCAACAGGATGTCACTATAGCTGTATTCGCCCCCCTGTCCAGTAGCCCTGTGTACAGGCAGCACTATTGAGTTACCCTTTTTTTAAGTGCTCAATAATGGATGGACTTATCACAGAATACCCTTCTCTGGGGCATCCATAATCTTAGACCACATTTTACCTTATTACCAGGGCAAAAAGGTTTCTTGTATATACTGTATATTTATTTATTTACTTTGTTGACTGGATAAGTACACTGAGCCAGATGCCCCTTTTCAGGAATGACCGGAGCCACTAAACTGCAGCTAAGATGGCATGGTAAAGTATACAAAAATTACCAGACACCTTTATCTTTTTTATTTTCCTGGTATTCACAGTTTCAAAGGATTCAGGACACCAACATTTTGTTTCAAAGATGCCCAAATCATAGGCTAAAAATTAAAGCCACTGACTGGTTTAGTATTAACCTCTAGCATAAGGACTGTAAAAATAAAACATTACAGAGTAAAAATACCATTCAAACAGAGCTCAGATATGGAGCTTAGGCACAAAGCCATTTTGCTGCCCCACCCCCTAGAAGCTGAGCCCTGCTCTTAATCTATTACAACTAGAAATTTAGCAATGTTTTACTTCGATCACAAAGTTCAAGTAAAGTCACCGACTTCAACTTTGCAAAGCACTTCATGAAGCTGCCCATTTTATGGCAACTTTGACTTAAAAAACTTCACCAGAACTTTGCATGTAATTGCCTTAGACATTGCTTTATGGTGTATTCAGACAAAGTTTCCCCAGAAAGATGAACAAGTTCCTGCAGGTCACATGATACAACTCCATGTACACAGTGTCCTTCAGTTGCACTTTACAGTCTGTGTGAGTGACTGGGAGCGGACAGATCTGATGTTTTTTTTTAGCCTTGAAAACCAAATTGTGCATCAATGTTTTACAATTTTCTTGTATTTTATATATCTTTTCTTGGCTTAGAATTTTTGAATGATATAGGTCTGATATTCTTTATATTTCTCTACTTTTTTACAGTCTTTGGGCCAGATATTCAAAAGGGTTGCACCATGTGCAATAGGGTTGCGCCAGCGCAAGTCTGAAATTGCGCCATAGTGCAATATTCAGCAGGAGGCAGTTGCGCCACAGAAAACATGCTGAGCAACAGCTCAATGCAAATGAAGGTATGCACAACTAAAGGGGGTGGCACCATGCATAAAGTGCGCAATGCGATATTCAAAGGCTTGCGCAATGCGCAACAGTGGATCTGGCGGAAGTTGCGCCACGGCGGAAATGAGCCAAAATAAAAAGGCTCAAGGAAGAGGCGCAAGAACGCGACAGGGAATTCACATGAGGCAGGCAGACAGAGCAGGCCACAGCAGAAAACAGTGCAGGCCAGGGAGTGTACAGGACAGAATAGGGGCAAGTGAAGGGGTGTGTGGGGCCACAGAGTGCAGAGGCCAGTAGGTGTACCCGGTGCAGTGGAGGTAGCAGTCAGGACAGCGGGGGTAACAGATCAACAACAGTCGTGGGGGATACAAGCCAGGGCAATGGACAGTGCCAGCTTCCACATGGAAGCTGTAATGAGGGGGTTGAGAAGGCATGCTGCAGGGGAACGTGGCTGTGGAAGGGCCCGTCGGCGGTATGCCCCCAACAGGCAGTACCGTGCCCGCATCAGCTTTGAGCTGTATTCAGACGTAGAGATTGTGGGCTGGTACTGCCTGAACAGGGCAATACTGAGGCGGCTCTGTGAGCTGTGCAGTGATGTGATGCAGGCACCCTCATGACAGAGTCACGCTCTGTCAGTGGAGACAAAGGTAACAGCCTGCATGTGCTTGCTCACCATGGGTACCTTCCAGAGGGCAACAGGGGACACCACAGGCATAACACAGTCGGCCACGTCATGCATCCTCACCCAATTCCTCAGCGCACTGCAGCCACATGCTGCGGAGTACATCCATTTCCCCAGCACCATGGCAGAGCGCACAGCAAACATACAGGAGTTCCACAGGGTAGCACGTATGCCTGGCATGCTAGGGGTGATAGACTGCACCCATGTGGCCATTCACATGCCACCTGGCCCCGATGGGGCTGCCTATCGCAATCGGAAGGGGTTTTCCAGTGTCAACTGCCAGGAGGTGTGATGCCAGTGGGCGCATCATCAATGTCTGTGCCACGCACCCTGGCAGAGTACACGATTCATTCATATGGTACCAGTCAGCACTGTGCCATTGATTCAAGAGTGGGGACATCCCCACAGGACATCTAGTGGGTGAGTATAAATGTAGGATTGGCAAAGCGGGGGCAAGGGTGGGTAAGCCACAGGTGCCATGGGAGTGGCACACAGGGTTAGGGGCAATATGAGTCTGAACATGACACTAACCTCCACTATCTCCACACAGGTGACAGTGGATACCCACTCCGTCCCTGGCTGCTCACACCCTACCGGCGGCCCACGACCCCATCGCATCAACGCTTCAATGAGACACATGCCGCCACACGCAACATCATCAAGCGGGTGTTTGGGATGCTGAAGACACGCTTCCGATGCCTAGACACCTCCGGCAGTGCCCTATAGTACAGTCCCTCAAAGGCCTGTGGGATATTCCTGGCCTGTTGTATCCTGCACAACATGGCCAAAGACTGTGGGATAGCCATACAGGTCGAGGAGGGGGACAGCAATGGGGATGCTGGTGACGCCGGTGATGATGGGGATGAGCAGCCCCCCCCTTGGATGGCATGACCCCCGACTGATCTGGCTGGCCCAGCTGCACCGGGACACCATCACAAAGGAGCACTTCGCACAACACAGGTAAGTCATGGGGCCATGTGCAACCAACACTGTCCAGGGCACAACCCACATACACACAGGGAAACACACCTGGGTGCATGACGGCAAGGGAGGTGGCAGGGTACAGGAGCACAAACGCACAACCAGGGAGGGGTGAACAGTCATATGCCACATGGACAGACACACACACATACACCAGGCACAAAGTGCACAGGGGCAGGTGCACAGCAGAGCAGGAACAGACATGAGAAACACACATGTCCACAGGTCACCACCACCACCTGTACTGTCCATGTACATGTGTCAGATGCTGGGCACCCTTGCACCTTGGTGTACAGTGCAATGCAGGCATCATCATGCACACGCACCTGTGCACAGCAGTCGGGAGGGTGTGCAGGTGGTCCGTGTGTCGGCGTGTAGGGCAGGGCACTCACTGGTGCACTGCCCACCAAAACACACATTGCACACAGGGCAGCACCAGACAGGGCCCACACTGGGAGACAGCTCAGTCATGTGGCACAGTGCCACGGCCACCTCGGATGCATGGGCGGCCCCTCCGAGACCCAGCAGCACTGGCAGGCTGAGCATGGGCCACACGGGTGGTACCAATGGACCACCAGGAGTCCCACTGCATGAACGTGACCTTGTCCCCACAGGGGTCTGCAGCATACTGAACATACCTGCACCAGGGGTGCTTGGGATGCCCACAGCTGAACCCAGTGTCGACAGGGTGGGTGTCGCACGATGCCGGGAATGGGGAGTGGATAGCGTACTGCGCGGTGTGAGCGGCACAGGGGCACCTGACTATGTGCCCAATGTGGCCACAGCACTGACCACTGCCTGTGTCAGCCTGTTGATGGCGGCGGTCACATCCACCCGCATATGGTCAATCCAGGACAGGATCCTCTCAGTGTCCCTGCTGTGTCGCTCCTCGACCCACTCCAGGGCCATACGCAGTGCCTCCACGGATGTTGCAACCCGCATCTGCTGCTGTACTGATTTCTGCAGCAGGTGGGTGTGCTCATCAAAGAGGTCATCTGCCACATCGGCAACCTGTCCCTCAGGGTCTGGAAGGGCCTGATGTACAGCACCCCTTGAGGGTGGGTGCTGCTCACCAGGACCAGATATGGGCATGTCCACAGGCGGTGCACCTACATCACCACTGAGCCCTGTACCCCCAGTCCCGGTGGGTGACTGCTGCTGGTGCCCCTCGGCTGCTGTGCCCGGGATCAGTGGTTCCCCTGCTGTGGCATCGCAACAGTGCCAGTGACCTGCACAGCCACCAGTGCTGCCCCACCGGTGCTGACAGGCACAGCCTGGGACTGTGCTGACATGCTGGCACACACGTCAGAACCAGCTAGATCCATGGGTGTGAGCTGGCCTGCTGTGTGTCCATTCTGTGACACACACATGTCAATGCCCATAGTGGTTGGTGCATCATCGATGGTGCAGGTGTGTGCCACAGTCACAGCTGCAGCGTTCTGGCATGCTTGCATGCCAGACTGCTGGGACACAGGAAGGGCACTCCCCACACCTGTCTCAACATCAGTGAAGGCAGATGGCCATGCACACTACCACAGTGCACGCTGGCAATCTGTGGAGGTGGATGGTCCCTCCTCCAACTCCAGGTGGCTGTCCACAGTGGACAGGCCCTCCACTGCTGACCCCTGCAGATGCACAGGATCTGTAACAGAAAGGAAGGACACGTTAGTGCATGTGAACTACCTTTCCCCCCACCATGACATACCATGCAGTGATGGGCTACCACCTGTCTGGAAGCCACCTCCAGAAACACCCTCAATGGCGCTGCGCTGCATGCTTGCAGTGAGCATGTCCTCCGACGGGGTCAGCTGCACCACCTCCGGCTGTCCACCGCCTGTAGCAGCATGTGCCGCCCTGATGGCTGCAACCTTCTCCTTCACCCTCCTCCTGTCGGTCCCCATCTTCTTTTACACTCCTGCACGGAGTGCTGGTGGCTGCTGTGCAGGTTGACGGCACGTGCCACCCCCTCCCATGCAGCAGCTCAGGCCTGAGGGGTGCCCCTCCGTCCACTGAGGAGTGGCTCCTCAGCCAGGTAGGCCTCAAACAGTGCCTCTGTCTCTGCCTTGGTAAAGTTGGGCCTCCTCGTCTGCCCACCATCATCCTCCTCACCCAGTCCTCACTCGGTCATTTCACAGCCTGTATGGGTGAGAGTGGTCACCTGTGACTGTGCAGTACGCAGCTTCTCTGGGGCCATGGTCCAGAACAGCAAAATGCATGCAACTCACCTATCAGCTGCAGTAACCAAATATGGCCACTGCAGATCAGTGTCGCACATTTATAGTGCAATGCATGCAAATTAGGACTGGAGCAACTTTAATGAGATGCAGATCGCGCCACTGCACCATTGAATGGCTGATCGGATGATTTTCATATGACGGCTGAATATCGCTCTGTTGCGCTTTGCGCACTACGGTTGTGCCGGCTGAGCCAATGGCGCAGTTCTGTGACTGAGTAGTACACTGCACTGCGCATGCCCAGGTAGCTTATGCAGGCATCTGATGCGCTGATGATGTGCTGTGTGCGATCGGCAATTCAGGACATGGCCACCATTGTGCCAGTGGTGCTACAGCGCCGGTCACCACATGGCGCTGTGGCACAACTGCGCAATAGTCCACTGTGGCAATGGCACGCAGGCAACCAATCGTGCTGGACGTGTAGACGTCCAATGGCGCTATGCATGGCCTTGCACTAGAGACCCATGACCTTGTGCCCGACCTTTGCCCCCTTGGCGCTGTACGTATGGCATGTCTGCAGCTCTATCGCGCTGTTCGGTAACAGTGCGATAGGGACTGGCGGCGCTATACAAACAGCGTGATAGGAACTGACAGAGTTGTATTGTGCAACATTTCCACGTGGGGTTGCCACACTGCAGAGCGCCATATTGCCTACTATATACTTGCAGGGATGGCACACAGGACAGCACCACAGTGGAGTGCATTGGAGCTGGCCAACCTGGTGGCCGTGGTGGAGCCTCACCATGGCCCACTGTTTGGGGATGAACCCCTGAACATGGCCCACACACATGTGTGGCAGTAGGTGGCCACTGAACTGGAGGAGGCCACTGGGCGGCGGCGCTCAGCGGAGCAGTGCAGGCACCGCTACGGTGACCTACGGAGGAGGGAGCAGGCACTGCTGGCGCGCCTACGGTCACGTGCCAGGAGGGGCATGGTGCCTAGGCCAGGTGGGTGAGCTGTCTATGCACCTGTATTGTCCGCATGGGTAACACTGTGTATTGTGATGAGCACATGGGGGAGGGTTGGTCTATGGTTGGCTGTGGCGGTGTTTACAGGTGTGTGATGTATGGGTCTGGCTGTGTGGGCAGGCACACTCATTGGGGCAGGGGGCTGTCTGCTTTGGGATTTCACTGATGTGTTTCTCGCCTTTTGTTTCCCACAGGCGTGGCAGAGCGGAGGCAGGCCCAGGATGAGGCACAGCGAGGGGTGGCAGCGGTGGCTGTATGAGGTAGTGGTGGTGTCGAGCCATGGCAGCCGCAGCAGCAGTTTGATGAGGGTGAGTCTCATGACATCATGGATGCTATTGCATGCTGTGGGGGGGGGGCAGGGCAAGGCCACCATCCATGGACAACACTGCCATGCACGCGACATGTGACAGTCAGCACTGTCCAGTGGCACTGAATGTCTGGGAGTGCGTCAATGGTGGTCCATGCATGCACTGGGCACACTGCTGTGGCACTAACTTCCCACCGCATAGCCACGTCACTGTACAGCCTTGGTTGTGCTGTGCTGGACATGGGTGGTGTGTGTGTGCAGTGGCAAACATGGCTGTTGCTGCCTGGTTGGGCTTGTCTTGTGCACGGTCACTGTGGGTGGGTGCAGTCCATCACAGGAGCGGGGCACTTGGCTGTATGCCATGCATGTTGGGTGGGCTTCAGGGCTGTGGACAGTCACAGCCATTGATTCTGATCCCTTGTCCTAGGTGTCCAGATCCGGAGGAGGATAAAGCAGGCAGTCCACCGCCTGCTGGACGTCTCGATGGAGTCCCTCGAGATCCTGAGGGACATGCAACGCAGAAGGGTCAGGCACAGGAGGAGGCCCCGGGACCAGCAGCAGCAAGCTGATGTGCGGTCTGGCAGGCAGTAGCTGCCCCTCACCTACCCCCTTTATCCATCCCTCACACCCTGCCTTCCCTCACCCAGTTGTTCACCCCTGCCCTTACCCACCCTACCTTGTACTGCACCCCCACCCTTGTCTTGTATATAGTTGTACATAGTTCTGTCTGTTCCTGTTGTTCTTGTTAATATTGTCATTATATAAATCTATTTTGTTATGAATACTGTGGTGGTCTCTGATTTGCAGCTGGCTATAGGTGCTCAGTTGCAGTGGTGTGCATGGCATCTGGGGTGGTATTGTCCTGGGTATGTGTGTGTGTGCGTGGGAGGTGTCTCTGGTGTGGTAGTGGCTTTCAACGGTCTGGCGTGTACTTCCACACACAGCTGGAGTGCTCCTAGTGGGTCCTGGCTTGTATGGTTCTGTGGTACACGAGGTTGCAGTGTGGGGGGGGATGCATGGGGATTCCTGCAGTGACAGTCACTGCTCATGGGTGGTGTCTTGGGGTACCAGTGCAGGGTGTGCTGTGCACAGGGGGGTGCTGTTGTGCACTTGGGTTGTCCGCCCCCTTTGTGTGGCAGTCTCAGCTTGCCAGTGGGTGTGCTGGGGCACCATGGCCCAGCTGTGCTTTGCTGGCTTGTCCCCATGGGCCGGTGGATATTCCGTCCCTCCACCAGTGATGCTGTGCTTAGGGTGTGGGAGTGTATTGTTAGTTCTGCAGTGTCTTCCTGTGCCCATCTGTGGCATGGGTGGTGGTCCCCTACCTACCTCCCTGGTTGTGCAGTTCCATTGCTCTGCTGCTGGGGGCTCTCTGCTTGCACTATGGCACCTCTGGACTGCTCAGCTGGGCTAGCCTTGTTGCGCTATGGTGCATCACATCTGCTCAGCTTCCCCTTCCCGGTTGCGCTATGGCGCAGGTTGTGCGATATTCGGACGTTGGCTGGTTGCGCAATTTGACTTGCTCCATGTTTGAATATCGCGTCTATTGCGCATGTGCGTAATTGACTTGTGCTTGCTCCTGCTATTGTGCACATTTTGGGTGCAGTTTGAATATCCGGCCCTTTTACTTCTGTGTTCAGATGCTCTGCTTCTGTGAATCCTTGTTTAGTTGTTATTTAATCATTTTCGTTTTTCTGTCACTTCCAAATTCACGTTCTTTGTGTTATTTTTACTTTAACTATCTTCTATAGTAAATAAAAATAAGTAGAGATGAGATGGAGAGGAGAGTTAGAGGAGAGGGACTCAGAGTGAGGAGAGGAAGGAGAGTGGAACAGTCACATGGTCGACAGATGGAACATGCTGTCCCATCTGTCTAAAACAGGCAACTTGCATGAGTGGCACCAGCAGCACTGGGTGTTGGAAGAATGGCCAAAAAAAGCCTGTAGCAGCAATGGCTTCTTTATCTACAGGACTCCCCCCCCCCCCAGTGCAGCAGCAGGAGAAGATATTAATGCATCCCATTATCACCACTGTTCTGCCGCTGGAATAACCTGCAAGGAACTAACCTCCTACACCCCCTCCCCATGGTACCACCACCACTGGCTGATCTCCATGAGGAAATGCCCCTCGAGACCATCCACCTGTGGCTCCACCCCTGGGCAACAGCACAAGTCCCTAGTTTGGGAATTGCTTTGATGTGGACCCCACCAGCCATATGCAATATGTGCCACACAGTTGTTTAGTATGGTAAATGGGGCATCCACTTGGGCACTGGTGGGCACTACACCAACCTTAGAGTAAGGCACTGCTGTGAGCGGGAGGAATACAAGAAGGTGGCTGAAAAGGGTGGAGGTGGTGCCACTCCTAGTGGTTCTTCTGTGCTGCAGGGGGGTGGCACAGCAAGTGACAGTGGTGGCACAACAAGTGACAGTAAGGGGCACAGTTGCCAGAGGGGGGCACTGATGAGGGAAATGTGACCTGCAGCTAGACTTGAGGGAGGCTGCAGCAAGGGAGCGCACATGAGACCCCAGCTGCAGATCCACCTCCATCAAGTTCTCGGTTAACAGATGAAGTAACACAACTCCATGATGAGATGGAGGACCTCAGATACAGAGTTTTGTCCATGGAGGTCACACTTCAGATGTTGCTATCAAACCAGCAAGCACTGCTTGAGGGAATGGTGGAATTCCATGGTGGAAGTGTGCCCTTTATCCCACCCAGGTCACAGCAATGAATGCATGCCATATATCTTAAATTCTTATTTCCCCTATTTTTCTCATATCTCAGAAATTATATATATGTACTTGCTACCTGCCGATGTGCTGTGTCAGTCCATATCCCACCACAGCAACTGCAACAGCACCTCTAAGCTGTAGTTAACACTAGTGCTCAGAAATGCACTATGCAAAAATCTTATTTCCTTTTTTCTCCAGTTTCAGAAAATATATATACTTGCTACATGCCACTGCACTGTCAATCTCCCACCACAGCAGCAGCACCTCTAAGTTGTAATTCACTTTAGTGCCAGAAATGCACTGTATGGAAATCTAATTTCCTATTTTTCTCAAGTCCCAGAAATGATATATGATGCTGCTGCATGCTGCCAGCAACAGTGTTGTGACATGCAAACTATGCCAGACACTTGTTTGGCATGGTAAACCGGGCAGCCACCTGGGCACTGGTGGGCAACACACTTACCTTATAGTAAGGCACTACTGTGAGTGGGAGGAATACAAGAATTCAGCTGAGGGGAGTGGAGGTGGAAGCACTACTAGCTGTCCTTCAGTGCTGCGGGGGGTGCAGCAAGTGATGGCGAGGTGCATACTTGCCGGAAGGTGGCACTGATGATGGAAGTGGGACCTGCAGCTGGACTTGGGGACTGAGGCCAGGGAAAGAACCTGAGACATCAACTGCAGATCCTCCTCCTTCTCAGTTAAGAGATGTAGCACAACTTTGCATTGAGATGGGGGACATCAGATGCTGAGGTGTATCCAGGGAAGACACACACCAGATGTTGCTCCTCAAACCAGCAGACTCTCTCTATAAGAGAAAGGTGATACTCCAGGGTGGGGTGTGCACCCTCTGTCACACCTAGGCAGTAGCAATGATGCACACTGTATGACATTCTCATTTGCCATATTTCCTCAAGTCCCAGAAGTTGTATATATGCTATATGCTCCTGCGCTGTGTCAGTCTCCAACCATAGCACCTCTCTTTAATTACTTTAGTGAACAGAAATTCAGGAGAGGAAGAGAAGAAATGTGAAGACAAGAGTGAAATTATTTGGACTCTAATCCACTCCCTGTCATGTTGTACCTGTGAAAGTAAAAGTAAAATAGGTTTCATAGGTTGTTACAAAGCACAGAAGACCGAAGTCCATTTTGCCTGCCAGGTGAACTTCTAGCTGTATCCCCTTATATTTTTCTCCCTGAAATAATTGTCTAATTCTCTTTTAAACTTATTCATGGTTTTGCTAGAGACTACCTCCACTGGCAGCCGGTTCCATATTTTCACCACTCTAACACTGAACCAGTGTTTCCTTTTAGTAGTGAAATACCCTTCCATGGCCAGTTGTAGTGGGTGAAGTCTTGTATTGTAGTTTAGTACCAGAAATGTAAATTCTAGTTTTTCCCACAGTCCTTCAGTATGAAGTGCTCTACTATAGACCATGCACATGTCCCCCCTGAGTCTTCTGTATTCTAATATATACTTGCCCAGTACAACAAGTCTTTCCTCATAATCCATTCCTTTCACCTCTGATATCTAGTTGGTAGCTCTGCGTTGTAACCTCTCCAGAGTTACAGTGTCATTTTTGTACCCTGGAGACCAAAACTGGGCCCCATACTCCATGTGTGGCCTAACTAAGGACCCCCACAATGGGAGCAATACTTTCTTCCTTCTGGACTTTATGGGTGCGATTCTAGAAGCACCCCTATGCATGTTGCAAGTTGCGACATGCGAGGGGTGCAGTTGGGCCAAGGATCCTGTGCCCGATTCTGTAAATGGCAGGGTCCACGTGGCTAAGTCCTGCAACTTGTGACATGTGCACAGCTATGCCAAATGTAAGGCATAACCGAGGGGTATGTTGCAAGCCGCACCCCTCTGGTTGGCAGGCACTTGTGCCCCCCACCACCTGAAAGCCCCACCAGGCTGCTGTATCCCAGTTCCCTATCCCACTACAGCATGCCATGCAGGGTCCCCCACCCCCAGCCTCTGATCCCCTATACTATCCAAGCCCCCAGGGCTGCTCACACACCCCAAACCTCCAAACCCCTACACTAGTAAGAGCCCTGCAGGGCAGCTCTGTTCCCCCCAGGACCCGTTCCCTGACCCCAAAACACAGGTTCTGGCAGTGACAGTACATTCATTCATTGTGAGTATATATACAGTACATGCTTCTAAGGAGCTCAGTCGGTGGTTAGACATGGTGGTGAGAGGTGAGCTATGCCAGTCACTGGCTGGGGATGGGTCAGGAGGGGTGTGGGCTGGACTGGCACTACTGGGTGGGGGGAACTAGACTACCAGGGATATTGGCATGTTATTATATGTTTACAGTTTGTGGCACTGCAGGGACCTGTGTTTTGGGGTCAGGGAATGGGTCCTGGGGGACAGAGCTGCCCTGTGGGGCTCTTACCAGTGTGGGGGTTCAGGACTGGGGGTGTGAGCAGCCCTGTGTGGCTAGAACAGTTTGGGGGACCGGGGGCTGGGGAGGGGTGAGAGATGCCCTGTGAGGCATATACTGTGGTGTTCTGGGCATGGGAGGAGGGCACATGGATTGGGTGTTGGCCTGGTGGCAGATTTTCACAACCCCCAGAGGGTGTAAGTACACTTACACCAGCTAAATGCTGATGTAATTGTACTTTGACGGATGTCCTCCAGGGGTTGTTCTAGAATAGCAGATCTGGAGACTTTGTTGCTGCCCTTCCAGAATAGGGGACAACAGATGCCGTAAACCCCCTAGCACCATGTCGCAGGGGGTTTAGGGCATAACTGGTGGTATAAGTCCACTTTGGCACAAGCAGCCTGCGACATGTCACAGGCTGCTTTGCTGAATACCAAGTAGCAGAAGATTCTCAGCTCCACACACACACGCGTGCCACTAGTAGGTCTGAAGTAGCAAGTGATGAGCACCAGTGACTCAGATAATACTGAAGAGCCATCTCTAGATGAGTACCAGCAAGGATTACCTTAGTGACTGATTACCCCCATCCCCCAACAGACTCAGCACATTTCACAGAGGAGGAACAAACATCTGGTCCAATTCCAGGAACCAGTGGACCAGGGGAATATTGTCACACAGGGGAATCAAGGACATCAGGGACATCATTGCCATCAATATCAACTCAGGAATACAAACAGACACGAAGGGGGGGCAAGCAATATCAGGCCAGGAAGAGGAAATGGCAGAGGCAACTACAGAGCTCAGTAGTACACATACCAGAGAGTATCGTAATTAATATATCACAGGTAACTTTAACTAAGACTGATATTCAGGTTCTACAAAAAGGTTTAACCTTTGTACCCACTGTGAATATTAACCCCTTTGAGGTCTATCTGGATATAAAATGACGGTCTAGGTCTTTAAATTTGAAAACTTTTTTTCATAGTACAGAGATGGATTATGACACTGCTGCCAGTTCACTTACATCAATGAATGACATCGGGTCAATGGACACTGATATATCTATTAGTGGGACTGATGTAATTTTGAAAGTACCATCTACCTTTAATCCACCATATACGGATGTAGCAAAAATTTTGGAAAAAGCATGTAAGAGTGATGTTGAGGCTTTATGTAAAAGTGAGAATGGGTCCACCTTTGTTAATTTGCCCAATATCGAGAGGGCTGCCCTGAATGAATTGCAGGATAATCCGCAAATAGTTATAGAACCTGCGGATAAGGGAGGGGCCATAGTGATAATGGACACAGAGAAATATTTAACTAAAATTTGGAGACAACTGAGAGACCAGAATATTCATAAACAACTTCAAGGGGATCCTACCAGTACATTTAAAACTGTCATAGATTTGATGCTTAAATCAACCCTTTCGGAAGGTGTTATAGACCAAAAGAAATATGCCTTCCTAACAGTAATAGATCCAATACGGCCCCCGTTTATGTACTCCCTAAAAATACACAAAAGCCTGGAGGATCCCCCAGGTTGCCCCATAGTGGTAGGAATTGGTTCAATTGCAGTACCATTGTCTCGGTTTGTGGATGTACATATTAAACAGTATGTACCCACATTATGGTCCACTGTCAGGAATGCAGCTGACATATTGGGACTATTAGAGGATATACAACTAGATCCTGATTTTCTTTTGGTTTCTATGGACATAGGTTCATTGTATACCAATATTCCCCATCAACAGGGAATATTGGCATTGGGCAACTGGTTGGACTTGGATTCAACATTAAATGAACATAGGAAGCAATTTGTTCTACAATGTGCTAAAACTGTATTAATGAAAAATGCATTTTTGTTCCAGGGAGACTATTACTTGCAAGTTAAGGGGACGGCCATGAGTGCTACTTTTGCACCAAATTATACTAACCTTTATCTGGGACTCTGGGAAAAACGAGTGGTCTATGACACACAGGTCAATCCTTTTTACCATAGGATTGACCTGTGGCTGTGTTTTATTGATGACATTTTTTTTTTATCTCGAAGAGCACGGTGGATGATTTGAGGGAATTTTTTTTAGATTTGGAAAATAGCAACCCTAACCTTAAGTTCAGTGTTTTGAGTGACAAATATAAGGTCACT
This sequence comes from Neoceratodus forsteri, assembly GCA_016271365.2. NCBI lineage: Eukaryota > Metazoa > Chordata > Ceratodontiformes > Ceratodontidae > Neoceratodus > Neoceratodus forsteri. The sequence continues at coordinate 572,573,707 of CM057454.1, read as the reverse complement.
TTTTTGACATTGAGATTAGGAGAGATGCCAGTGATGGGATTCAAACATCACTATTTCAGAAAGATACTGACAGAAATTCCCTCTTATGCACACCTAGTTGCCATCCCAGGCATATCATCAATAATATTCCCAGAGCCCAACTACTCAGGGCACATAGGAATTGTAGTTTGGATGGTAATTTTACATATAGAAATATAGAAACATAGAAGTTGATGGCAGATAAGGACCGCAAGGCCCATCCAGTCTGCCCATTTCTTTTTCTACCTTATAAATGTGCCATCGGCCTTTGCTCTGTCAGTGACCTATCTATTCATAGTCATTTGTATTGCTCCCTTATGCCTATCCCATGCCTGTTTGAAGCCCTGCACTGTATTCATAGCCACCACTTCTTGTGGTAAGCCATTCCATGCATCCACCACCCTTTCTGTGAAAAATAATTTCTTCACATTCCCCTTAATCGGCCTCCCTCTAATCTCATGCTGTGTCCTCTTGTCCTGCTATTTTTCTTGTATTTAAACATGTTAGACTCTTTCACCTTGTTTATGCCCTTAAGGTGTTTGAATACCTCGATCATATCACCTCTCTCCCTCCTTTGCTCAAGAGTAGCCATATTGAGCTCCGTTAATCTGTCCTCATATGTCTTCTGATGCAGTCCCTGCACCATTTTGGTTGCCCTTCTCTGGACTGCCTCAATTTGGTTAATGTCCTTGTGAAGGTGTGGCCTCCAATACTAAGCGCAGTACTCCAGATGGGGCCTAACCAATGTCTTGTACAGAGGATTATTACCTCCCTCTACGACTTGTGATACCCTACTAATACACCCCTAGCCTTACCTACTGCTTTAGAGGTCTGCTTGGATGATTTTAGGTCATCAGTGATGATGATGCCCAAGTCTCTTTCTTCCTTTGTGACTGCTAGCAACTCCCCTCCCAGCCTATAAGTGGCTTCAGGGTTTCTCTTCCCTATGTGCATGATTTTGCACTTCTTTGCATTAAATCCCAGTTGCCACTCTTCTGACCATTCTGCTAGTTTATCCAGATCTCTTCTCATTCTGCCCACCCCATCTGGCTCATCTACTCTGTTGCAGATCTTGGTGTCATCTGCAAACAGACAAGCCTTACCCTCTAGTCCATCTGCAAGGTCACTAATGAAGATGTTGAAGAGGACTGGCCCCAGGACTGATCCCTGAGGTACCCCACTTGTGACTTGCATCTCTTCTGACTGTATACCATTTACCACTCTCTGTTTCTGCCAGTCAACCAGTTTGCCACCCAGTTGACCAACTTCTGACCCACCCGAGCCTACCCAGCTTATTTATCAATCTTCTATTGGAACAGTGTCAAAAGCTTTGCTGAAGTCAAGGTAGGCGACATCAACTGCTCCCCTTGGTCCACCACTCTGGTTACCCAGTCAAAGAAATCTATGAGATTAGTTTGACAGGACCTTCCTTTGTAAACCCATGCTGTCTTGGATCTTGTCCCCTATGGATTCCAGGTGTTGCACTATCCTTTCCTTGAGAGTGCCTCCATAATCTTGCCCACTACTGAGGTAAGACTGACCGGTCTGTAGTTCCCGCCTCCTCCCTGCTACCACTCTTGTGGAGCGGGATCACATGAGCCCTTCTCAGTCTTCTGGGACCTCTCCTGTGCTCAGAGACTCACTAAACAATTCTGCTAATGGCTCTTCTAGTTCCTCCTTTAGCTCCTTAAGTACCCTGGGATGTATGCCATCAGGTCCCATTGCCTTATCCACCCTGAGCTTAGCAAGCTCTTGTAGGACCCTTTCTTTTGTGAGAGGAGTAGTGCTCACCTCCCTCCCCCTGTGTCCATGATGCTGAGCTGTGGGCCCTGCCCTACCTTCTCTTCAGTAAATACTGAGCAAAAGTATCTATTTAGGATAGATGCCTTTACAGGGTCCTCCTCCTCACATGCTCCCTTTTCTCCATTAAGCTTAGCAATACCCCCTCTGGACTTTCTCCTTTCACTAATGTATCTATAGAAAGTCTTGTCACCTTCTTATATTTTGTGAGACAGGATAATGAAATGTGCATGAGGTTCTTGAATAGAGGTCACTCAACAGAACTTGTGGAGGATGCCATGCACAAAGTCTCTAACCTCAGCCGTGCTGAGGTAATGGCTCTAGAGCCAAACAGGAGGGAGATTGCAACAGGATATATATTTTATTACTACATTCTGTAAACAATCTGGTGCCCTGGGGGAGATAGTTTGTAAACATTGGCCCTTTTTAAATTTGGAACCATGTTTAAAAGAAATAGCCAAATATCCACCATGTATTGTGTATCGATGGGGTAGGAATATTGGCGATATGATAACTAAAAGTTACCAGCCAATTCTCACAGTAGAAAATGTCAGAGCTGCTTGGTTACCTTGTAGACCTAATGGTACTCATCTTTATTTATTTTATTTTATTTATTTTTATTTAGTTTTTGTTGACCTGGTAAGTGCACTAGACAAATCCTGCCTATTTTAGGCATGACCCGGGGGAGGGGGATGCAGATGAATGTCAACTGACCTTGAACCAGATGAAACTGTGGCAATTGTAAATATTGTGCTGTGATATTGAACAGCACCACAGTTACCTCAATTAATGCCCTTAGAGTGTTCACAATGAAGTCCTTTTTTAGTTGCACCACAGAAAATATGGTTTATTTGGCTACTTGTAACTGTGGTGCCTTTTATATTGGTAAGACCAAACAACCATTCATTCAAAACTAGGATAGGTGAACACATGTGTAGCATACTGAAGGGAGGTGATAGGAGTGTTCTCTCTCTACCTTGTGTTAAGCACAGGAATGGAAACAGGAAACAGGAAACATGAATTTAAATATTGTGACATTGAAACAGTGAGGCTGGGACCCCGTGGGGGCAGTATGAATGATCTCTTACTGGACAGAGAGGCATATTGGATTTTCACCTTGGGGAGCTGCAACCACCTGGATTAAATGATAAATTGGATGTAATGCCTTTAATCAATCAGAGGAGAAAGAAATAGAGAAAAATAGAGACACAAATAGGGTAATGTCATGTAATGTGGTAAAAGAAAGCATTGGAACTACTGCTGTGAATATAAAGGTAATATTCTAAATGAGAGATTTGGATTTAAAAAACCTTTTTTCTTTTTTTCCCCTAGATAGTGCTGGTAGTATATAAGATCCAGTCCCTGAATAGCTGCAAATTGTACTATAGAAGGAAAATGGAATCCTGACATGCAAGTAAAATTTATTGCCTAGTTTTAGTAATCTATGTAAAATTAATGGACTAATGAAACAGGTAAAGGTATGGTTAAATGATTTTCATAAGAGCCATATATATATAGCAATATCTTTAGGAATACTGTGTAGTACTAGTATTAAAAGAATTAAATGATTTTTTATTTTCTCATGATGTGCTGGAAATATGATCATTTGAGATATGTTTTATCTCATTTTTATTGATTTGTTTTTGAGCTAACAGCTCCTTTTTTCCAGTCTCTATTGGTACAGATTTAACATAAGCCCTTAATTAGTAAATATGGACAAGCAATTTTTGTAAGGAATAAGAGAAATCTATGATGGCTAAATCCACTTATGGGCTAATAGCCCATTGTTTACCAGTAGATAATTAATATTGAGTCTCATGGTCATGAGATAGTCAAAATGAATGTAAATAGCAGATGTGTATGCATATATAAGTGTTGTTATTGTTATATTAGTGTATGGTCACTTTAAACGGTGTGCTATTTAAGAGTAGTGGACATGAGGTGCATCATCCTCCTAATGACACACGACTAGTGTGATACCGGTAGAGATTGTGTATCTGTACTGCAGGGTGGCTCATTATTGTAATTTTGTTGCTATGATTAAATTGTTTCACTCGTTTGCTGAATACCGAATGTCACAACATCTGGCGTAACTTGCTACTTGCACCAATTTTTATGGCACAAGTCAAGTAACGCCAGGCATATCTCTTCTAGAATCAGGCCCAATGACTGATATACAGACAAGTGGACATGGACAGGTTATGGATTATATGGCAGTTGCTGCACACTTAGTCTGCTTTGAGGTGGAGGGTCCATGTGTCTAAGTACACAGTTTAGTATACCACTAGCCTTACCGATGACCGGCCAACAGTGCTGTTTCAAGCTAAAAATCATCTCAAACACTTAATTCAAGGACCCTTACCTTCGGTGTGACCCTCAGGGTTTGACCATTAAGTTTATACCCAGCCATTAGGTTGCCACAACCAAAATGCATCACCATGCATTTGTCTGTATTGAATTCTAGTTTGGCTAACTTAGCCCATGTTTCCAGTTTATTTAGTGCAGTCTGACATTTTTCTTCTTTCTGTGGGTTATTTACTACTGCTTCTATTCTGGTGTCATCAGCAAATTTTGATTCTCACACCTCTTCTTGTGTGGTCATATCCTGGATATAAATGTTGAACAAACAGGGCCCCAGTACCGAACCCTGGGGCACCCCTCTGGTTACTTCCACCCAACAAGAGTAGGTTCCCTTGACAGAAACTCTCTGTCTTCTATCACTCAACCAGGATGCCACCAATCTTGTTATATTGCCCTGAATCTTATGTCAGATTAGTGAGTCTATCAATTTACCATGAGGAACTTTGCCAGATGCTTTTGACAAGTCCAGGAATATGACATCCACTGAGTTTTATTATTTAGTGCCTTGCTCACCTTTTCATAATGTTCCAGCAAGTTGGTTTGACAGGGGAACCCTTTCTTCAATCCATGCTGTGTGGGGTCAATGCCCCCTGCTAGGGTCATGTATTCCTCAATATGCCCTTTTACGAGATGTTTAAGAACTTTTCCCAATATAGTTGTCAGACTTACAGGTCTATAGTTCCCCATCACCTGTCTTGAGCATTTCTTATGTATGAGTACGATATTCGTCTCCCTCCATATCCCAATTACCACTCCCTGGTTTAATGAACACTAAAATAAAGCTGTCACTGGCTCCACCAGCTCATTTGTCAGTTCTAGTGTGCAAGCTGTCTGGGCCCTCAGACTTGCAGGGGTCCAACCTACTCAATTGATCTTTGATATCATGCACCTCCAACTTCAAATTATTTTGGAAATCATTATCCAGGTGCTGTTCTACACTAGTGGTTGTGGGATTATAAACAGAGCTAAAATATCTGTTGCAAACTTCAGCCACCTGTGTGTTTCCTTCAATTGTTGTTCCATCTTGGTCTTTTAGTGACCCTAATTGGGTGACTCCTCCTTTTTTCCTGTTAATGTAATTATAAAAGGATTTATAATTATCCTTCACTTTATGTGCTAACTGGAGTTCATGCTTTCTTCTAGATGTATTGATCTCTAGTTTTGTCTGTTTCAAACATTTCTTATATTCAAGTCACTCTTTGCTGTTCACACTCCTTTTTGCCATAGAGTATAACTTTTTTTTCTTATTTATTTTACGCTTTACCTTGTTTGACATCCATACTGGGATTTTTTTTTCCTGCTGAATTATATTTCTTTTTAAACAGTACGTATTTGTCCAGTAATGAGTTGATTTTACCCTCCAGTGCTACCCACTTATCATTCAGAGAACCCCCTGAAAAAGCATGTTTCCGGTCGCATTCCAAAAGATCACTTCTGATTTTACTAAAGTTAGCTAGGTCATAATTTTTTATCAGGGTGCAACCTGGTAGGTGGTTCTCCTGATTAGCCACTGAGAAGATTACCATATCGGGATTACTGGTACTCAGTGGTATGGTTACTTCGCATCCCTGAATTTTATCCCCCATATTGCTCAGTACTAAATCTAAAAGATTATTACCCCTAGTAGGGTGTATAACAAGCTGGTCCATTTCTGCCAATATGCATGCCTGCATGAACTTTGTTTCTCCCTGTGAGCTTGATGTTAGGTTTACCCAACCTATCCCTGGCATGTTGAAATCTCCAAGTAAAATTATATTGTCTGCTGGTGTCATAGTTTCTATGAGTTCCTCTGAATGGGTATTATCTGTACAATTATATGAGGGCAGTCTGTATATAGCTCCCAAGGTGATTTGGGCACTATTTTGTGGGGTGATTTTAACCCATACCATTTCAATACCCTCCAGATTTACCATTTCCAGTCTTTCAGATTTTATTTCCTCAGCTTCGTAGAGGCCAACCCCCCCCCTTTTAGCTTCTCTGTCCATGCTGTATAGGTTGTAACTGGGTATATGTCTATCCCACATGTCCTCTGGGTCCCACCACGTTTCTGTAATTGCACATATCTTAACGTTTTCAGTTTTCCTTATATAGGTGAGTTTGTTCATTTTGTTAGATAGGCTATGGGTGTTTAGGGATATACATTTCCAGGTAGTAGTATTATTAGGGGTTTTGTTATTTGTCCTGCAGTTTGTTCTTCCAGGTGTAACAGGGCCACCCCCCTGCCCCACATCCTTTAGTTTAAAAGATGTTTTACTGCCTGCCTAATCTCCTGTGCTAAGATTCTGGTCCCAAATCTATTTACGTGAAAGTCATCCTGCACAAACAGGTTAGCCTCCTGGAAGCTTGCCCAGTAGCTAAAAAATGTGAAACATTCCCTCTGGCACCAGCCTCTTATCCACCTATTGAGTTGCCAGATGTCTCTTTTTCTCCTGCCCCTGGCCTTAGGAAGTGGGAGAATCTCTGATATAAATGTTTGGTTATTGCTAGATTTTAAAAGTCTGCCAATGTCCTCAAAGGCCCGCTGGATGTTTCTCAGCTTCCTTTTTCCTACATCAGTCACCCCCACATGCAGCACCGTGGTGGGTGCATAATCCTGCTTAAATAGTTGTGACAGTATTGTCTTAATATCCCCAATCCCTGCTCCTGGGAGCATGCTGACTGTTGTAAATTCCTTGCAATCTTTACAGATGATCCTGTCTGTGTTTCTTAACGTAGAATCCCCAATTACCAATACTGCATGTGGTTTCTTTGTTATATCTGAGGTGTTTGGACCTAGAATCTTGTTTAGTGAGAGTCCTAAATTTGTGCTAATAGCCTGGCTTTTTCCTGCTATATCCTCTCCTTCACCATGACAACTAAACTTGTTTTGCAGCTGTATATTGCTTGAATCACCAATATTCCTTCTCCCTTTTTTGAACCCCTTTTGTACCCGACTCCATTCCTTCACCTTGTCATCAGCTAGGGTTGGGTCGGTGGATGTTTCCACTAGTGTTTCATGTATAGGATCCTTTGTTGTGGACGCTGCCCCTTCCTGGTTGAGATGGGTCTCTACTTTTACCTCTTCCACCACAGGATCAATTAAATTTTCTAACTCTGTAATCGCTTCCCTATTTTGCAATCCTGCTTTTAGTTCATCTATTTATTCCTGAAGTACCCCAATTAAAATGCATTGATCACATACAAAGTTCAACTCCTGATCCCCCTCTGTGAACATTCTACATGCTGAACAACAAATCACTTTCAAAATACCTCCATTACACCTTGCATGCTTTATGCTGCTCAGAGTGCTCACTGTGTTTATGCCTTTGTGCCTTCCAGTAGATTTTCCTATGGGATGGTTATGTTTGTAACCAGTATATCTCCCAGGACCCCAGCCATCCCCGGCAGACATGTGGCCCCACGCATGCTCACCCCGCTCACTCACAGAGACCTTTAAAGCAGCCAAAAATGGAAGTACCACAGTTCCAGCTTCTGGTTTGGCACTGCTGTACCTAGCATTTAAAAATATTTTTTTGTAGCTTTCCTAGACATCAGGGGCATGCACCACACTACTGATGATGTAAAAGTCACTACCCTATTGTATTATGTCCACCTAGGTGTTAAAATATCTTTAAGGTGATGTGGAGGCTAAGAGCAGCCCTCCACTATCCCAGGATGCCCCAGCCTTCCTTAAAGCTCCTTAGTGCTGCTACAAAAGTATAAGAAAAAAAACAAACTTTTGGAAATGATACTTACCTTCACACTGGTGATGGCCATGCCATGAAATGTATTTATTTATTGAAAAGTTTCACCAGGAAAGCACACCGAGCAATCAATGATGTCCCATACAGTGAAGGTATGGGGAAAGGAGGTTTGCTTGCTGGAGGAGGAAGCAGCATGACAATAGACCTGTGAATACAGAAGAAAATTATATAGACTCTAGTCAAGTAGCCACTCTGGTGACCATCTGCATGGTATATCCATTGTCTACTCCCAGTCTTATTGTTCTGCTGTCAACTGTCAAGACAAGGCTGAAATTATTGTTCCTTACTTGACCACTGTGGTGGCCCCCCACAAGGTATATCCGTTGTCCACTTCCAGTCTTACTGTTTCACTGTCATATGTCCAGACAAGACTAAAATTATTGTTCAACAGTTGGTCCATGGTGTGGACTCATGGTGTACTTGTGAAAAGAAAACTGAAAGAAAAAATAAACAATACTCGGAAATGATATTTACCATCACACCATCACATCAGTGATGACCTGGCTGTGTAATGACACAATGGTGCCCCAGAAGGGAAGCCAGAGGAGGTGACTTGCTGGCTGCTGAGGGTGATGCAGCAGTAGAGGAGACCTGTGAACACATGATTGAAATTATTTAGTGTCTAGCCCACTCGCGGTCTTTTGTACCTGTAAAAGGAAAATGAAAATAGAAAAGTATATGAAAATAAAAAAGTTAAAAAAAATGGAATGATACTTACCCTCACATTAGTGATGGCCATGATGTGTAATAGCACAATGGAGTCCCATAGGTAGAGAAGGAGGATAAGGCATCTTGGTGGCTGGAGGAGGCAGCTGGAACCCAGAAGCAGGTTCACACAATAGTCACTAGCCGTGTTTACATGGCAGTTGCACTCCAAACATCCGATTGCAGCAGTGCAATCCTGACCAGCTGCTAGCTGAGTCTGTCTTGTCTACACAGCCCCTCTCTGCACCGCTACAACCTGTGCTAGTGAGGGGCCATTGGTCAGGGGACTGGACAGCTGCTTGCCACCATAAGCGGTGACTTAAATGCACATAAATGCACATGCCCAAAATCACAGCTCTACTGTTCCGTGGAGAATTGGAAATGTTACAGCTCTCAGTTTTCAATAGCAGCTACTTTGCTACACTCAGGAGACTGCCTTTATTTTTGGAAAACTATTTGGCAGGAACCACTTACGGAAAACGGACACTCTTCATGCACGGGTCTACGTCACCTCAGCTGTGCATGCCCCACAGTGGATGGGTTGCCACAGTGCAGACAGTCCACGTAGCGGTTTAATCTGCTGTAATTCACTCCCTCTGCTCAGTGTCCCCAGCTTGCCAGAGAACCTGGGAGCATCTTGCTGAGTGACTTACCCCAATCAGGTAAGTGTCTACATGGAAGCCTTTGCACTGGAGCAACCAGAGCTATCGGGTTACTCCAGTGCAAACATGACCATGTAAACAGGGCTAATGTGTCTGGCATTTATGCTGGTTAAGAGTTTGGATTTTTCTGGAGCTGTACATGAGGTGGAGGAGGAGGCCCATGTTGTTCCTGGGTGAGGAGGACTGGATGAGGCCAGAGTGCGGATCATCATCAGTGGGGCCAGACACCACAGCAGGTTCACATTAGGCTGTTGTCTGGCATTTATGCTTGCTTAAGAGTCCAGGTTTTACTGAACTAAGTGGAATATGTTTGTTTTATAACAAAAGAGAAAAAAAATTGTTTTATGCAATGACCAGCTGTACAAATAGAGTAAAACCTGAGCTCTAAGTACAGTGCAGTTTCCTATCTCCTGAACACACTTCCAACAACTGCACACAGCACAGCTCTTCTGGTTTGTCTCATGCTGCAGTGTAACCATGTGATCTGCAGGTAATGTGGTACAGCAGCAGCACTGAATGATTCAGCTGTTTTGTAATGTCCAGGGAACTTTGCCACTACAAACTGTAAATCTGCAACTTCATGAAGTTGCCAACACCTCGAAGTTTAACTTCACAAAGTGCAAATAACTTCATTAAGCTGCAGGACTTCGTCAACTTATTGTGAATCAAAATTTTCAAACTCTGCACACCAGTAATTACAACTGTGAAAAATTACTTTTTTTTTTAAATCACTAATTGAGGGCATTGTTCCTGGTGACTGAAAAAAATGGAGAATGTAGTACATATTTGTAAAAAGGGCAGCAAAGCCAAAGTGTAAAAGTACAGTCCAATAAGCCTGATATCAGTTACAGTGGAAATTCTAGAAGGCACAACAACAAAAAAGCCTTGCAGCTCTTTTTGGGAGTGTGGAATTCTAGAAGGCATTATACAATATTGTATATTATCATACACTGACCACTCAGAAATTAAGGATTATCACCAACATGACTTTTCAAAAATCCTGTATAACCATCTTGTTATATTATTATGATAAGCTTGTGAAGGAATTAGATAGGGGAATAGCTGTGGAAGGATTTTCCTTTAGTTTCTGCTGATGGGGGATTTCAGTATGCCACTTGTGGACTGGACCACCCAGGTAGCTGCTTCAGCCAGAAGCAGAGGCATGCTAGATTCCCTACAGGAGGCATGACTCAGGCAGATTGTGCTTGATCCCACCAGGGACAGGGCAATTCTGGATCTTGCGATGACCAACGAGGATAGAATCACAGATGTCCAGGTAGAAGGGCAACTGGGATCCAACTATCACCACATAGTGTGGTTCAGCATGGGGATGGAGACTTGGACAAGTCACAATAGGTCAAAGGTTTTGTATTTCAAAAAGGCAGACTTCACTGAAATGGGGAGAGGTCTCAAAATAGCCCTGCAGAAAAGGGGGATGGGGTGGAAGAGCAGTGGGAGCACCTAAAAGGAGCCATAGTAGAAGTGACAAACCAATGCATCAGATTGGTATTAAATGACAACAGAAGGAGAAAGCCACTGTGGTTCTTGAAAGGGGTGGCAGACAAAGTAAGGGCTAAAAGGGCAGTCTTCAGGATATATAAGGAGACCCAAAGGGAGGAGGACATGGAGGTGTACCTAGAGTGTCTAAAGGAAGCAGAGTGGGTGGTAAGGAGAGCAAAGGCATGGACTGAGTAAGAATTGATGCAGCTAGTAAAGAAAGGGGACAAGACATTCTACAGGCACATCAGTGAAAGAAGGAAAACCGGGGGTGGGACTGTTAGACTCAAAGGGTAGGAAAGGGAGTGTAAGAAGGGAGACATGGATAAGGCAGAAATACTGAATAAAAACTTCTGTTCAGTATTCAGAGAAGAGGGGGAGGAACATGGACCACAACTGAGCAACAGATGCTAAGAGGGGAGGGGAGAGGTGGACAGCAATCCATTCATAGGTGAGAGAGTCCTGTAGGAACTCACTAAATTAAAGATGGCCAAATTGATGGGGCCAGATGGCATACACCCTAAGATATTAAGGGAGCTGTGAAGAGAGCTAGCAGAACCTCTGACAGCCTTGTTCACTGAGTCCCTCAACACTGGAGTGGTGCCAGAGGATTGGAGTGGAGCACACATAGTCCCTCTACACAAATCCAGCAGTAGGGAGTAGGTGGGGAACTATTGGCCTCACCTCAGTAGTGGGGAAGATCATGGAGGCACTGCTTAAAGAAAGGATAGTGGGACATCTTGAAGCAATTAGTGCCCAGGACCCTAGGCAGTATGGTTTCACAGTGCATAGGTCATGTCAGACAAATCTGATAGATTTCTTCGACTGGGTGATGAAGGAAATAAATCGGGGGGGTGGACTTCAACACCATTCCACATAAGAGGCTGGTTAACAAGATGAGTAGTTTGGGCATGGGAGACAAAGTGGTAAACTGGGTTGGGAACTGGCTAACGGACAGGAGGCAGAAGATGGTGGTAAATGGAGTACAATCTGGGGAGAGGGGGTTGACAAGTGGTGTACCTCAGGGATTGGTCCTTGGACCAGTCCTGTTCAATGTCTTCATTAATCACATCTCAGAGGGACTGGAAGTGAAAGTCTGCCTGTTTGCAGATGACATCAAGATCTGTAACAGGGTGGATACTCCAGAAGGGGTGGAGAAAATGAGAAAGGACCTAGGGAAGCTTGAGAAATGGTCTGAGGATTGGCAACTGAGGTTTAATTCAAAGAAGTACAAAATATTGCACCTGGAGCATAGAAACCCTGGAGAGAGCTACAGGAATGGGAGGGAGTTGCTGACAGTCAAAGGAAGAAAAGGACCTGAGAATTATTATTTCAGATAACCTGAAAATGTCAAAGCAGAGTACAAGGGCAGAAGGGAAGGCCAGTGGCATGCTGGGGTGCATAGGCAAGTGTATCACCAGCTGAAGATGGAAGGTAGTGATGCCATTATATAAAACCCTGGCCAAGCCTCTCATGGAGTACTATGTGCAGTTCTGGAGGCTGCACCTTCAAAACAACATTAGTAGGCTGGAAACAGTCCAGAGAAGGATGACTACTAAGATGGTACAGGGCTTGCACCACAAAACCTATGACAAGAGATTAAGGGACCTCAATATGTACTCGCTGGAGGAGAAGAGGGAGAGAGGGGGCATGATAGAAACATTTGAGAACCTCAAGAGCATAAACAAGGTGCGGGGAGGGGGAGATATTGTCTGGTATAGGAGTACAAGAATGAGGGGGCATGACATGAAATTGGAAGGTGGTAGGTTAAGAAGGAATGTGAGGAAGTTCTTCACAGAGAGGGTGGTGGATGAATGGAATGGTCTGCCACAGGAGGTGGTGAGAGCAAGCACTGTGGTTGGATTTAAATATGCATGGGGCAGGCATAGGGGAACCATAAAGCAGAGGGAGGGTCAGAAGTTGTAATCAAGTACAGGGCTTACGAGCAGACTAGATGGCTTAGTGGTCCTTATCTGCTGACAATTTCTCTGTTTCTATGTTTCAAATGGCATTTGATTTGGTATCACACTGGGCAATTAGTAAGACACTTGATAAACTAGCAATAAGCCCAAATATAACTAACTGGATAGAGGAGTGGTTAAATAGCAGCTTTGTAACAGGTAGTGTGGGGAACCTATTTCAGGAAATTAATATGGGGATTGAGTAGATTAACAAACCGCTGTGAATCAGGCATGTCATTAGGGTGGAACTGCAAGAGGCTTAGTGCTGGCAGAATTACGCAAAGCGGGAGTGAAGAATCTGCCTTAGGAGCATCTTAAGGGTGTCTGCAGATAGTCCACAGATACAATAGTCTGCAAGAGACTCTGCAGATGGGACACTGGGATAAGATAGTAAGTACCAGATAACTACTCTTACATAACTGTTCTTATATAATGTGAAAACACACTGGGGCAGGTAGCTACACCTTGTTCACATACTACAAATATGTAAGGGGTAGTAGACACACAGGAAAAGGTAGAAACAGATAGGATAAAAAGAGGAAAGGAGGAAACACTCTATCTAGGGCATGGTAACAAACCAGGTTCAGGGAAGGGTAACATACCAGTTGCAGGGAAGCAAAAAGGAAAAGCAAGAGTACAAAAGTAGTATGGAGTTAGAAGGGTACAACACAGCTTGAATAGACCCTAGTCAAAGGAAGGAGAGATTATGGGCCTCTTGCTGTGCAATGGTTCTTGGGTCACTGCTTTTGCTGCTTCCTGATATATACTCATCTCTCTAGGTTGGGAGCAGAGGGTTCTGGACTCTGGACTTAACTGCTAAGGATACAGAGGAATGTGTGCCATACCAAGGGGCCACCAAGTCTGCCACCACTTCCCCAAAGGATGCCTAGGCAGAGGCAGAGAGGATGGACTTTGGTGGCCTCCAGGAGGGAGGATGTGATGGGGACAGTGCACATTCCTCCACTTATATGACTGCAGAATTTCTTCACCTTTCTAGTGAGATGAGGAAGCTGAGTGGAGGCACCCATGCACTGGGAAGGGAGGAGGTGGCTTCCTCCAGAGGTGAAAGCCCAAAGGAGGGATGGAGAGGCCCTGAGCCCCAGAGGAAGCAAACTGCTGATGGGGTACTCTATTGTCAAGGGATAGATTTGGGAGTAAAGAGAGAGGGAGGGATAAGGGTGTGTGCATGAGTGGTGCTTCAGTGTGGAGAAATGGAGATACTACTCAGTGGAACGCTAGGGCAGCAGGACCTGGTAGAGACTTAGACATCATTGTCCATATGGGAACAAATGATCTGGCAATGGAGAATGCATGGGTTGTGAAGAGTGGGAATCAAGGCAGTGCCCCCAACCCCAGCACCCTCCCTACTCTAGAATTGTCTTCTAGGGAGATCAGAGCCCTGATGAAGCAGTGGATGAGGCTGATAATGACAGTCTTGAAAAAATACCTATGACAGTCAGAGCGAAGATCATCCAGTGCAGCATCCATCCCAGTTATAGCCTGTCCTGACTTCCCTCCAGCATGCAGAGATGGCAGCTTCAAAAGGTGAGCAGAAGGTGGAATGAGAGTGGTGGGGCAGCTTTTTTGGGGGGGATAAGAGTCCTTACTTCTCTACGGGTGGAATTTAATTTACTAAAGGAGGACATTTTCGCTTCTTGGAATTAAGGGATGGGTTACCCAAGGCACCCCTCCTAGACAAAATTACTATTCCTTGGGTTCCCCATTAGATATACTAACAGATGTAGTGGAGCAGGGAAAAACATGCCACTTAGTAATCTAGGTATCTGTGGATCTGCTGTGCTTTCAGTTTAGCAAGGCTTTTGATTTGGTACCTCACAAAAGGTTGCTCAAAAAGAGGGAACACCTGGGTGCAGCTTAAACCATAGTGAACAGGGTGGGTAATTGGCTAGAAAGGATGCAGCAGAGGGTGATGGTCAATGGGATTAAATCAGAGGAAAGGGAGGTTATGAGTGAAGATCAATAGGAATCTGTCCTGGATCCAGTCATCTTCAACGTGTTTATTAGTGATATTGGTGAGGGCTACCAGAGCAGGCTGTGTCTTCGCAGGTGACACAAAATTATATGGGGGGGGGGATAGTGATGTAGGAATAAGAGATATGCAGAGAGACCTACAAAAACTAGAGGGGTGGCTAAAGGTCTGACAGTTAAAATTCAATGCCAAAAGGTGTAAGGTAATGCACTTAGGGAAAACGAACCCCAAGACAGAGTACTGGATGGGTGGGGTGAGACTTATCACTACAGAAGAGGAACAGGATCAATGAGTTATCATCAGTAACTCCCTTAAACAAATGAGCCAGTGTAACAAGGCCAATAACAAGGCTAAGAGGATTCTGTGATGTATCAGGAGCAGTAGTGATAGCAGAAGAAAAGAGGTTATACTTCCCCTATACATATCCGGGCTTCACTGCAGCTTTCTGCAACCTGGCCCCATTCCCCGGTGGCCACAACAACCATCTCTGTGCACCCACCCCAGTCATACTTTCAGACAGTCCCTAGTGGGTTTCACTGTGGCTTCTTGCAGCCAATCCCCATTCCTGGGCAGCCATAACAACCATCTCTGAGCACCCACCCCAGCCGTACTTTCAGGTAGTAAAGCTCTTGGACCTACGGGACTTGTAAACCATAAATCTGATTGGGTTAGACAAAGCTGTGGCTGGTTCCCGATTGGTCTACCCTATCTGCTTCTCTTCAAGGATTGGACTACGAGCCGATTTGTGCATTTGCCTGGGCTTGGCTACGTCCTTGCCCACCCACAGCATTTCAGAGCTGCTGTGGCATTTTATGAACTATGTTTTGTTAAACAGTGCTCTTAAATGTACTTCAGCCTTTGCAAAACTTTGAAGCTTGTCATTCTCGTGGTTTTTTAATGATACATCTCCTAAATGTGCGCTTGCCTATGCCAAACTTTATATCATGTAATTCTTTGTTTTATTGGATTACAGCTCCTTAATGCTCACTTCTGATCTGAATCCCTATTGCTGCTCCCTAATTCTGTCAGCTGCAACAGGACTTGTCACTATTTACTGTGCCTGAAACCTGTTCCTTGATCTGTTTTGACAAAAAGGGCTGCAGCCTGCTTCCCAAACATAACAGATAAGAGCTACTGAGATCTGTTATAGTAAGAGTGTGTGTGTGTGTGTGTGTGTGTGTGTGTGTGTGTGTGTGTGTGTTTGGGGAGGGTTCGAGAAACAGTCAAACTCCTGGTAAGGGAGACCTCATTTAATGAATTAACTGCTGATGATAAACCATGAGTGATACAGAAGCAAATGATCGGATACCTTTCATTGGACCAACATACATGTAACAAAAAGAACTTACACCATTTATAAAATTCCTGAACAAATGCCTGCAAACAGAAGACTGTTTTGTTGTCATTTTATAATAAGATATACTGAGTGTGTATTTACTGAGTTGCTGGATCAGGGCCTTGATAAAATAATAACATTTCCTTATCTCATTCAAGATTCCATCAGGTTGACAGAAAAAAGTCTATGAGAATTTGTCTGAAAAATAACAACTATAAGATGCAAAAATAGCATATGTGTGTATGTGTATATATATATATATATATGTATATACACACACAAAATCACATACATATACTGTATATGTGTGTGTGTGTGTGTGTGTGTGTGTGTGTGCATGGAAATGTCTCTATTTGCAATACATTTGTTTACAGGCATTACTAGTATGTTTTGAAAGATTGTCTGACTTGTGATTACTAATTCTGAGTATAGTTCATGAAATAATGAGCTTGATATTTGTTATTTCATATAGTTCCCCATTATGCCTTATGCATAGCTTATAAATCCAAATCATTCCAAGGCCATCATGACCTATAATATTAATACTGAGCTGCAAATCAGAGCTCTTTTCCTAATAAAAGGCTGCTGATATAATAAATAAAGAACAAAGCCATAAATAAAGAACTAGTGGCTTATGGAAAAATCTACAGGGATTTGATTCTGCGTTTGTGGGGGAAACACAGGGAAAATGATGGCTTCTTACAGAGTAAAGGTTATTTGGATCTGGGAGCACTGAATATTTCTTATCCTATGTTTTGTATCCTGGATAGGGCAGGGGAGATGCTACATCTCATCATCACAGGGATGTTCATTTACACATTTTTGCACTGTATTTATTTAGGCTGCCCAGATTAGATACAATATCCTGTTTTCAGTGGGGTCATGAGTTTACCATTTTTGTATCGTATTTATTCAGGCTACCTAGTCCAGGGCCCCTGTATTCAAAAGAGATACGCAGCTCACCCCCGTGGAAAAGGGAGATGTGCTGCACAACTTCAATGTGCAGCAGTGCAATACTCAACTGTGCGGGATGTGCCAACCACAAGGGAATGGCCGGGCACACACAAATGGGTGGATCAGTCTTATGCATATGCTGTGCTGCAGCATATTCAGTGTGAATGTGCTCCTCACAGTCCAGAGCACTGCAGCTCACAGTTAGGCTATGAATAGCTGGCCTAACCTGGCCAGCCACCCACCCACAGGCAGGCTGCAGATGTGCACCCAGGTGCACAGCAGCCTGGCAGCCCTGGTGGACTAGAGGTACCCCCTTTCTATTCCCAATCTAGCCAGCTCCATCCCTGAAGAGCTCCATAGTGTAGCCCCCCCAGACCCAATTGCACCAGAGGAAACCATGGTCCATATCCATAGCCTAGAGGACTCCCATCCACCGCCCCTGTACACAGACACCATCACTCCCTCCATACCCAACCTGTTGCAAAGACTGGCACTGCCCTCCACACCCTGCCATGGTCAGCCATTGACTGCACTGAAACCAGGCTGGGGACCTGCACTCTGGATTGACCAAACTGGCTATACCGTGCATTGGGACACCATGCCAGCTGTGGATCCACCAGTGTATGCAGCCGTGTGTACATCCCTGGCAAACAGAAGAGGGAATTTACATACCTCCAATGCATGCGTTGCTGATGCTGTATCTTCCTGCAAGTCCACACTCTCCCCTGTTCCCCTGTGTAACATGCCACCCTCCGGACTGCTGAAGTATGCTGGGTGCCATGGGGTGCAGTATCCTGTAATGCCATTTGCAGTGTATGCGTCAGGCTATAGATAGTTCATCCACAGTTCCCCAATTGCACAAACAAATGAGAGGTCAGCTGTAACATGCCTGTTTTGGGACCTGTGTGAGCGGGTACAGCATCAGCCATCACCAACACTGAGCAGTGCAATGGCACCAGGATGATGCATCTGCATGTGACTGCCTGAGGAGTATGGCCACTGGGTGTTATCACCCACACACAACTCATGCCTATGTATAACACATTCCAGCATCCTACTGTAAGTGCTCCACCACCTGCTGATAGAGAGGTATGATCCCATTACAGAGCCAGTCATCACAGTGGGATGGGCTGGGAGGCAGGGAGGGGGTGTCTGTGCACTGTTGAGGGTGAGTGGGGGCCACTACACTATGAACATGGACTGTAGGTGTATTCAGGTGCAATTAGGGATGGCATTGGGGTCCCTACAATATGGAACCAATAAAGCCTGAACTCCAGTAAGATCGGGGCTGGTGGAAAGGATGGGGGTGCCATTATACCACCAGAGACTTCAGGGTCTGTCAATCCAGCACTTAATATATCCCCCAGATGTAAAATATTTTTAATGCATTCTGATTTTGCACAATGCAGCATAATATTGTGTAGATGTAGAGCCGCATTGAAAATAAGATACCATATCTTCTGTGAACAGGAATGTGGAATTACATGTTAAAGTAAGCAGAAATGCCAAAGTTATAAGCCATTAAATGAATGCTGGCTCTGAGACCTGAGAACTTGCCCTGCATTTTGGCAGCTATCACAGAAAATAACCCTTGGAAGACCACTTTTCCCTTCATCTAGCAGCTTGTGCTTACAGGGGTATTTAGGGGTCACTTTTGGCTTGAATTATTATACACAGACACTAGTGGTAGCAGTCACAGTATTGTATATTGTGTTATACAGTACCAACATCCTTTAAACGGTAGGTATTATTTCTTTTTCTTTCTTTCTTTCTTGATCCATGACTCTATTCTATTATTGTCAGTATGAAAGACAGAAGGCGAAGATGCATTTTTATTGCTGGGAATAGACAGTAACATTTCATAATACTCATAACACATTACTATTGTTGATACTCACTTGGTGCCACACCACATGCCACTACCTGTCATAGGGTTCCACATAGTAGACCTCTTCATGGGACAGTGCTGGTGGCAATGGTATTTCATCTGGCAACACAGGCCTGTGCCATTCATTGCTGTCTGCCCTGCCTCCTCTTAGCACCTCCCTCAGGACGGCAGTAATCCTTTGATCATCCTGTAATGATTCAAGATTGAATATGGCTTTTTTATTCTGTGCATTCACTGCATAATAACATGCAAGTTACATGTAGTGTATAGCAAATTTGCAAATATTAAATATTAAAATGTGGATGTACTGTACCCACTTTCATTGCATTCATCCCCACTCACACTGAGGTGGTGCAGTGAACACCCACCTCACCACAAATTGGTTTGGAGGCATTGGCAGTATTGCTTCAGCCATGTTTAAAATACCTGTTTTGTGCAATGTGTTTAAAGAGCAGCTGACACCTTCAGGAGAATTTTAACAAAACAAAATATTTAGACACAGGTCAGCTTGTTTTACACATTATTTTTGTATTTCTCCTCCCCATTATTTATTACTGAGGTAATTTGCAAGAAAACAGGATCTTTGCTTCTAAAGAGTTTATCTATTCATGTTGCCTTCTCCCTAGCCTACATCATAATGCACTGCTTGTGACATCACAGTTACTCCCATGGCAACAGATTGTGATGTCACAACACAGGATTATGACTTGAATGAGGGAGTAAGCTATAGAGGCAGTTAAACTCTAAGGGAACTCTGAGGGATAACCATCATTTATTCATACAAATTTACTCAGTAATAAACAATGGGGGAGAAATACGTAAAGTATATATGGCATGCAAGCTGAATTGTACCTAATTATTGTGTTTTTCAAAGTTTTCTCTCAGGCATCAGTGGCTGTTTAATGATTTTCATTTCTGGGATTTACCTTTCCTAGAGGGGAGTTCAAAGGGGGGTTCACTGCAGCACTATTGATAGTAATAACTCCTTTCTTGACCAGTTTTTGCAATGGGATAGTGAGTGCATGAAATTATTTATTCACTCTAATATTCTCATAAAAGCTACAGAAGAAATTAGATTTCTTGTATATAAAATGTGTTGAAGTATAGCTTAAAGTTAATTATGCGAAAACTAAAACTCTAATTTTTGGAGAAAGAAATCTGAAAGGAAACTGGTATATCAGGCCAAAGAAAGCAGACATGGTCTCAAATTATGCTTACCTGTGGATTGCATCTGATGCAAATTGTTTATGGAACACATATTTTAATATGACTCAGGGTGGGGAGAAACAATATTGGGACTTACAAAATTCAACTATAGATTTGGTGGATCAACCATTAAAGCTTTAATACAGGTAATTAAGATCTAGTTCCAGGCATAACTTCTCTATAGGACTGAAGTCTGGGAGTTTAAAGCTACAAATAAGATAACAGTCTGACTATTTAGGATGCGTATGAACATCATGGGAACGAGCCATTATTGACCTGTTGCTTATATAAGAGCTGAATTAGGTATAACCAATATAAATGCATTAGCCAAAACCAGAAGACTCAATGTTTGGCTCAGACTTATTAAATTATCCATTTCCTCACTTTCAAAGCATTGTTTATTGAAAAATGAAAGTTAGTATGAGTTGAGGTATAGATACAACTTCTGGTACACATCAGTAATGTCCCAGTTAAGCAGGTACACATTACTAACTCTTAATAAATCTCTAAATAAGGGCATCTCATTAAGTAGTAAATACAAAAACTACATTGCTGAAAGGATTAACAACATTTGGAATAAGGAAGTTCTAAAAAATAGAACTAAATCAACATATTTAAGTTGGTTTATAAAAAATAACTATTTTGTGGATTTAAGTTCTATTTGGATATTCTGACAGTTCCTGAATTACGGAGGACTTTCATAAGATATGAATTTGAATGATTACTTAGCAATGTTCTGCAGCTACCACTCAAAAAATTAACTACTGAATCGGATAACTGTTCCTGCTTGGCAGGTGGAAAGGAGGATTAAATTAATGTAATGTAGGATTACACATGGTATTTAAAAGAAAGAATGTATTGGTTAGGTCCATTTCTGAATCTAGCCATTAGAGAAAATTACCTTGGCATCCATACTGATCCATACTAAAGACTTGTGGACCATTGAAAGACTGGTTAAATTCTTTCTAGCAATAAGTAAAATTAAGAAAAATTGTTATCAAATCAACTTTGATGTATAATTAAGGACCCAAACAAATCAAACAGATGCTCAGTGTATTGACCAATGAAGTGGAATGTTTTATTGAAATTGTTTAGCTACTGAGAAGGCCTGGAGGGATATGTTTTTATTCTACCTATGCTGCTGTATTGGTATATATAAGAATGTAATTTATTTAGTGTAATAACAATATATTTTATGTATTTTAAATTGTTTAAGGCTATTTAGCCAAACAATAAAGAAATTATGATCTGATCACTTTTGTGAATAGGCATATAAGGGTACAGGTACAGTATTTCATCTAGTAACAAGTTAACTGCCATGCCACCCATTATGTGCAATGTGCTTGCTCAATGCCAAAAAAACTAACACCATGATTTTCTCTCCACTGGACCCTCATCTCAAAAAAAAAACAGATATGGTTCCTCACATAAGCATCCTTTTGGGAGAAGCTCTGGAGTTCATGGAACAATTCCAATACCTGGGGTCTGCATTGACTACAAATTGTCCTTCACTGATCACATTGAAGAACTCACTAAGAAACTGCATCAAAGGCTCATTATTTTCTTCAGGATCAAGGACTCACTAACCCAGGAGGCTAGAAAACTCCTAGTCCAAGCTATCTTCTTGCCTCTTCTAGACTATGCAGACTTCCTATATGGCCATAGTACTAGCACAGCTCTCTCCAAGCTTGATACCCTATACCACAGAGCCCTTAGGTTCATTTTGGATGCCCCTTATGACACACACTACTGCATCCTCTATTCTTTTGTAGGCTGGAATACCTTTAGCTTCAGGAGGCAAAAGAATGCTATTCTATGGACATTTAAGGCAAGCAGTCATAAATTACCTCAGTACCTCACAAGCTGCCTAACTCCCCGCATCCCTAGTGCCTATTCTCTGAGAAGTTTTACCATCTTATCTCTGGCTATCCCTAAAGTTAAAATGCGCTTTGGTAGAGCCTCAATAAGCTTCACTCTTTCTATGCTCTGGAATAAGATCCAGAAAACCTTAAGGCTCACTTCCCCTATCACATTTTCCCTCTTCAAATCCTTGTTCCTGAGGACCTTCTCTGAGGCCTGTCATTGCTTCAAGCCAAGGTCTTGACATCACAATTTGTTACTGCTTTAAATTCTGGACTTAAACCTCAACCTCAACTGTTGCCTGAGGCATCATTTGAGTCCTCCCTTCTGTCATTGTCCAAATCAAGGTCCCAACATCACAATCTGTCTTTGTGTCAAATATTGGACTTAAACCCCAACCATTGCCTGTGGTATCTGTCATGTTCTCCCTTCAAACAGTCCTTCCTCCCTAGGCCATCATGTCCAACCCTCTCCTGTCTCGGCTGACCTTCCCTCCCCACTCCCTATACCCCATCCCCTTCTCACCCCACTTGCAAGGGCATGCCTACAGTACTTATCAAAGGATGCTTACATCTCAATCTTCTTCACACTTTGATGCTAGAGAAACTGCCACTCCTGCTCACTATGACTCCTCCAATAATGTTTACTGTATAAACTTTAGCTCATTACCTTATGTCCATATATCTGTATCCATACAATTGTATTTAATTGGCATTACCTCTTGTGGAACCTATTGCTATGTTCTGGTGCAAGTATCTTGTCACATGTGATAGTTAAATGTTATTATTTTATTATTACTATGTAATTGTTATGTACATTCACTCAACCTGTTATGTCTTAACCCTGTTGGCAATTGTTTTGCCCCAGGTCCATCTTGTAAATGAGCTTGTCTCAATGATGTTCCACCTGGTAAAATAAAGATTTTGATTGATTGATTGATTGATTGATTTCCCTTTCTGTGATTTACCTTTCATAGAAGGGGGATTAGAGAGTATTCATTACTGTAATGGTCATATTAATAGGGTCAATCTTCACTACTTTCCCATTTTTTGTTTTGGGGTACTGTGTGACTGAAATTATTTATTCACTCTCATATTCACATCACAATTGTGAATAGGCCTAGAAGAGTACAAGTACCCTATTTCAGCTAATCATACCATAACCCCTTACCCCCATGGCCACTGATGTTCCATGCTGTGCTGTGCTGTACTTTAGGTCTGACAGTAACATTTCATGAATGGTACTTTACTGCAAAAACAATTAAGTACCAGAACAGTAGTACATTCTAAACTCTGAATTTCCTCTCTGACCCTGCTCAGATCTAACCTGTAACTTGTCCTAAAGTCTCTAACCATGTCCTGCCTATGATTACCCTTCTCCCATTTACTCAGTTCACAGGAGTGTGGGTCAGTAATTAACATCTGAATAAGGTGACAACCACGTTGCTCTGAATTGCAATATTGTCATGGTGACCAGGTGCAAATCTATGTATTGAGATTTGTACATTCCAAATTGTACTACTCCAATGTTACCAAACAGGGATGAAACTTCCTGATCAGAGCTCCTTACAGCCAAAATTTTTTTTATATACTTTTCTATTTATTCCTCCTCTTCCCGCCAGCTCTGGTCTCCTCAGGAGCACCTAAGAGTCATCCCTCTAAGGTCCGCTCCTACCTGGTCAACTCTCCTTCACCCTTGTAGCCATGGTTTACCCTCCCCCCAGGCAGGGACAAGGTGGGCTCCAACACCCCAAACTTCTCTGGTGGCATCATTCGGGAGGGTGCCAGGAGAGTGGCTGCAAGTCAAGGGCAACTAATGGTGCTCCGTCTCTGCTAGAGCTGAAGGGCATTTTCCCCTATTCTAGGGAGTGGCTAGCACCCTGACATCAAGGTGTTGCCACTGACATCTGCCACTCCCTGCCCCTTCTGTATGCTCCAGCACTTGCTGTGCCTCCAGCTTTCACCAGAGACCAGCCAAGTGCCAAGCAGGAACCCCCCTCCCTCCCAGGAGAGGAGAGCTGTCCTCCAGATGCTCAATCCTCTCCCTCCCCTGCCGACCCCAGACAACCCAGGCTCACTCCCGAACCCGGGTCACTGGTGTGGTGTGAGGTGTGGCATCCAGTGCATCAACCCTCAATGCCACTGGGCCAGCTTGCAGCCAAAATGTTTTTATGAATTATGTTTTTTTTAAATGAAGTACAGCCCTTGAAGTACAATCTTATAAAAGTGCTCCTCTTTTTTGCCTGCCAGTATCATTTTTCACAACATACAGGCTGAATCAAATCTGGCCAGCAGAGAGTTTGAACATTTGTTTTGTGTAAAGTGTATGTGCCATGTACTCTAGTTTGCTGCTTATGCTTACTTGAACAGTGTATGACTTGTGCATGTGAAAATGATGCTCTTTTCATACAGTGCAGCACTTACATTAGGGCCTTATAAAACTGCTGCTCATTTTTGCCAGACAGTATTATTTCCCAACATCTAGGCTCTCTGGAGAGAAAAAAAATGTCAGTGATGGAAATTGCTGGGAAAACATGGCCTTGGATGTGTCCCCCATCCGCAAAGGAAGACTTAATAAAACATGTCATCATGCCTGTGTTTTTGTTTTATACACAATACTCTTTACTATGTGTTATCATTGGGGGTGCTTTTCTTAAAATTTTTCATGATGTAACACATTTCACATATATACAGTGTAATACAATGTGCAATACATTTTAACATTGGAACATTACACTGTGCCAGAAAACATCAGAAGCATAATCACACCTTATTCAGCAACACACAGTGCAGTATAGTACAAAACACATTTTCAAAGGAAAACACAATTCAAACAACAAATATAGTACATTATATGAATCACATTCCTTTTGTGTGGCCTTGCTTGGCAACCTTGACTAGTAACATGTTGTGCAATTATGCAAAGTATCATCTGTAATGTCTTCTTTTAGCATCTTCCAAAACAACCTGATGGCATCGAGTTCTTGCTTTGTCCATGTTTTTCTGTCTCCTAATAAGCATTTTATGATATGCTCCAGCATCTCAATCAGATTCATATCTGGAGAGCTGGTGTGATGAATAAAAAAATCTTACACACTAACTGATGTAGACTTTTTTGTGTGTGACTGCTTTTCAGTACAGTACTTACTCAGGTAGCATCATGACCCAGTTAATTCCAGACTCAGCAATAGCTGTTGCTGATGCAATGTGTTTAGGGTTATTGTCTTGAAAGAACCAATGTCTGTCTAGATGTTTATTCCTTATGTGTTTCTTCACTACTCCCATGACAATATATTCCCTGAAGAATTTGCTGTCCATGGTTCCTATGGGCATAATGCAAGAGGCACAGTTAATAATTTGATGTAGTACAGTACTTGTCTCAATGGTTTCTCTACCTACAACTTAGCATCACTAACCTTCAAAAATGCACAGTGAGCCATGCCCAAAGTTAGATAAGAAGCCCCAAACATTAAGCTTTAGAAGGTGTTTTAGCTTAGGCTTCATGGAGTCCCTGCCCTTCTTATAAAATGCTATCGAAGCAAACTGTTCCAAAGATACTGTCATCTCATCTGAAAATGTGATGTCATGAAATGTCTTATTGTCCTTGATCTGCATCTTGGCTGACTCAAGTCTCTTTTGTTGTTCACATCACTTATCATGGGACAAAACCTTTATTTAAAAAAGGTGTCTTATGAGAGGAAACTGAATGTGATAATACAAGATAAAATGTTATCATGATAATGTCCTATTTTTGGGTGACTTTATCATGCATTCCTGTATGTCCATCCCATCTGCAGGTGCATTCACATGACAGAGGAGATAGATGCCACAACACCATGTTCAGCAGTCAGACATTCAACAATGTTCCTTGTGGTGGTCTCATTGTCCATTGTTAGCATGCTGTCCACAAGTAGCATTGTTTCACTGTGTGCAGAAAGATCATTCATATCAGAGAAATAAAATTCAAATAAAAGTCAGCATGTGGCCATTGAACCACAATTATGTAACTTTATAATAATACACTAAACTGGATAGTGCCTAAAGAGATAAGTATCAGTTAAGTGTGCACCTGGTGCAGACAGTAGGCAGTGGTGCATGCAGTGCTGTGAGAGGGCATTTCAAGTGTGCCCTCAGCCCACTATTTGTGATGGTGATCCAGGTGCTCTTCAGAAACACCTGACTCTTCCAAGTGCTTTTACCTTCGGCCCTCATCCTCCTCCTGGCTACACTGATCTCTGCTGGTGTCTTCTTCACTGGTGACAATGGCAGATGTGATTGCAGCTAAGGAGGGATCAGCTACAGAAGCACATCATTTATATGGAAACATCAAATGGTACCATTTTGCCTCACCTGTTATCCAATGTGATGCAGTAATGTGCCTATGATGTGTTCATATGGGCCATATCACCAGGTGCCATCAGTGCTCAACCTACATAAAGCACAAAAAGGTTCCAGAATGCCAACCGTACTGAATATTTTCTGAATAATTTTTAGTGCTGTATCATCCATCTATTGCACCATGGATGAGACAGTTTTCTACAGAGGAAATCACATGAAGTAGCATCATGACCACTAAGAAGTAGACTCAACATTGTACATCCAAACAAGCTGCACTTCAAAACAACAAACAGAGCACTAGTAACAAAATACTGCTTCAACAGTTTTGTCACAAATACTACCTGGTGATACTAGGTGCAAAATGTTCATAATCAGTCACCCTGGGAAGTCAATAATGATAATTGCTGAAGCAATATTTTGTTTCAAGATCTGTATTTGTTGTTTTGGAGAGCATCTTGTTTGGAGGTACAGTGTTAGTTAGTTGTGGTTTAGCCACCCCACTAAATTGCACCCCCCTCTCCCTGAAATACACTTGAGCATGATTGCTTTCCTGTAGTGGAAAAGAAATTTTAGACTGGCAATAAGACACCACCTGTGACCAAGCTGTCTACTGCAACAAGGAAGGAGAACATTTAGAGGCTGAATAAATCTAAATATAGGAAATTCATGGATAAGGAGAAGATACCAAAGTGGCCAAGGACAAAGATACCTGAGATAAAATACAGCACAGTTCATTAATCTTCTTTTTGCAATAAGTAACATTATATTATTCAACTCAGTCTTGTTTTAACATACAGCATGATAATTTATTTTTTTCTTTTACTTCTAACTTGATAAAATGGGTGACTTTGAAACATCAAGCAGCAGCAAAGAAAACAGTACACATGATGAAGAAACTGCACTTAAGAGGAACCAAACAATGATGCACTGGCAGAAGTTCAATGACAAGAGACTGAAACAGAAAAAGGAGATTGAATGTGAGGAGGAACAACCAGAGATTTACACATAAACATAGTAGGAAATAGAGGACGATCACAAGGAGGTTTACAGAGAACTTGATCTGGAACTCAAGGAGGAACTGGCAGGTATTAACAGGGAGCTGGAGCAGGAAATCAAGAAGGAACAACCAGATTAAAAATAGGAAATTCCAGGTGTATCTGAACAAGCACTGGAAAAGCCTAGGCCAGTGGTCAAAGCTGAGAATTCTGTAACATGGCAGAAAGGGTAATGAGTCTTGAGAAAATTATGGATCACATGCTCTAGCTGTTATAGATGAACAGTGGCATGTGCAGTCTATTGCTGTCACATCCACATGAGCTATCCCCTGTGTCATTCATCCAGCTTCTTGAATCTGATGTCCAGATTCCAATCAGTGGGTGAAACAGTGGCACTGCAGGAATAAGCTAAGACAGCTCTCTACGTTTTATTTATGTATTTAAAAATGACACCAGGAAAGGAATACTGAGCAGGCAGCTCATTCCAGATGCATCCTGGGGGAAGGAGAGATGGGTACAATACAATTTATTTATTTACTTTTTGTTTACTGGGTAAGTTCACTAGACAAAACCTTGCATATTTTCAAAAGAGTTACCTACAGAGGAAGTGGCAAATTCAAGAGGCAATACCTTACATGTTATTGTGCAAGGGTAGAAACTTGGGTAACTATAACAGTCTATAACAGTCACTTCAGCTATGCAGTGGAAGAACAGTTAAAAATAGGGGAAACAGCAAAACTAGGTGAAACAATACATTGCAGAACTTGCAAAAACTTTTCAGTTATCAATATAAGGCATGGTGTAACAGATAAATCAAGAATGCAACAACAAATACAAGTACAGGTTGACAAGTAAAAGTAAGGGCAATACAGAGCACACATGTCTAGTTACAACTGAGTCCAGTAGAAATCCCATAGCCAGGGGAGATTGAGAACAAAATAAGGAGGAGGAGGAGGAGATGGAGGTGCATGGGGGGGCAGAGAGAACAGGGGAGAGGGTGAGAATTAGGAGCAGTGACAGGAGAGAAGGTAAGGCCACAGAGGAGGTAGGAAAGGGCCTGAGGAGGGGGCATTCTGGATGGCATGAGGGAGGGAATTCCATAGTTTAGGGAAGTAGTGTCTGAAAGCAGCTTGGCCAATGGTTGTGGAGGTGGGGGAGATTGCAAGTGTCCAAATGTTGAAGCTTCTGAGGGCATGGAAGGAGGGGGGATGGGAGAGGAAGGCAGAGAGATAGGAGGGGAGGGAAACAAATCAGAAGTTACTCACAAAGTTGACACAATGGGCACGGTGCCTGACCTCAAAAGAGGAAAAGAAGAGAGACTAATACATTCATATATACATACAGTGCATACATAGAACAGTAGTAAGTGTGAGGGGGACAGTTGAGAGTGAAGTGGCAATAAGAGTGGAAAAGAGTGTCCAGTCTGGTGAGAGAAGAACCAGGGGTGGCACTGGAGACTACATCACCATAGTCAAAGATTGGGAGGATCATTCTCTAGATAATAGCATGGTAGGCCATCAGCAGGATGCAGTCATGGTTGCTGTGCAGAGCAGCAAGCTTGGGGTGCAGTTTCTTGAAAATAGCGTCCACATGGCCAGAGAAGTTTAGATGTTGGTAGAGCCAAACCTCTAGATACCTGAAGGTGGTGACATCCTCCAAAAGGGAGCCATCCAGGGTGTGGAAGGAGGGCAGGGAGGGAAGCCTAGAGAGTCTCTGCCTCATGCCAAATGACATGGAGATGGTAATCTTGGTGTTTAGGAATAGCTGGCTAGAGCATAGCCAGAGTTGAACTCGGTCAAAGTTGAGCTGGAGCCTGTGTACCACATCAGTCATGAGGGGACCTGAGATAAAAAGACCTTGTCATTTGCATACATGTGGATGGAAGTGGATGAGCAGATGGAAGAAAGGTCATTGAGGAAGATGGATAATAACAGCAGTCCTAACATAGAATCTTGTGGGAACCTGGTGGTTATAGGCATGGAAGGAGAAAGAGCGTCACCAGTTTTGACAGATTGGGGCCTGCCTGCAAGGTAGGGACTGAACTAGCTGACAGTTGCTGCAGAGAGTCTGGTAACTGAGAGCTTGTACAGGAGGAGGGGGTGGGAGACAGTGTTGAATGCTTTGGATAGATTGATAAAAATAGCGGAGGTTATGTGTCCCTGGTCTCAGTGCACCTGAGGAGGGAGGTAGTTGTAGAGTGGTCCTTCCAGAAGCCAGACTGCTAAGGGGTAAAAAGGGAAGAGTAATCTAGGAAGGGAGAAATTTGGAAATAGCACAATATGTCCCTGTAACTTGGACAGGATAGAGAGCAGAGAGATGGGGTAGTAGTTACCAGTAATAGATGGATCACCACCTTTTGGGAGAGGAATGACAGTAGCAACCTTCCAATCAGAAGGGAAGGAGGAACAGGAAAATGAAAGGTTAAGGAGGTCAGCCAAGGGAGAGGAGAACACTGGAGTAGACAGGTGTAGTAGGTTGCTGCCCAGGCCATCTGGTTTCTCATCCTTAGAAGGGTTAAGGACAAGCAGGGCATCAAGAATGGTCTAAGTGGATACAGGCAAGAAGGAAAGTGGAAGGATAGGAGAAGATGGCTGCCTTAAGGGCAGAATCAGGGATCTAGTGAGTGAAGAGGGGGGGGGGGAGGAGAGAAGAGAAGAGAGAAAGTGCAGGAGGTAAAGAAGGAATTAAACTCAGGAGCAACAGAGAAGGGATCAGATAATGAGGAGTCACCCACTTGAAGGACAGGTGGGGTAGGCTGGGTTGGCGAGGGGAGAAGAAAGCATGTGCAACCTTCCAGAATTTTGGCAGATGATCGATATTGGATTCAAAGGTTTGTATGAAATATTCAGCCTTAGTGAGCTTTACAGCCCTAGTAAAGGAATTTCAGAGGTAGCAGTACCTCTAAAAGGCTTTTGGGGATGGGTTGCATTTGTATTCAGACCAGGACATGTAGCAGGCACATCGGCAGGCTAAGATTTCAGTTGTGATCTTGGTGAGATGGGATCTCCTTACTCTGGTCCAGTAGAGGGAGGCATGTGAGTTCCATATTTTGAGGAATTTTGTTTTAAAGTAATTTAGGGCAATGTCGATGGAAGAGGCTGAGGAGATAGGGGACCAGTCAGTGTGACTTAGGTTGTTGTGTAGAGGTATGAGGTCAAGCGATTTAAATGCATATATGAGCAGAATCTTTGGAGGTGCTTTAAGGTGATGAAACTTGCAGACACAGACTGTGAAGTGGTGGTCACTTAAACCATCTGGTAGGATACTGGCCTTAATGATGTGGTAAGGATGAGAGGTAAGGGTCCAGTCAATGAGTAAGTGGTTGAGAGTTTTATGGTTTAGGTGAATTGTCTCATTTATTAGTTAGGTGAAGTTGAAGGAGGTGATGTAACTGGGGTTAAGCACTGGGTGGAGGAGAGCCAGTTCAGGTTGGAGTCACCTAGGATAAGAGTTTCATCGGTGGAGATGTGAGACAAGATACAGGACAGGATTTTGGTAATGCATGATGTGGACGAGCATGGGCAGTAGTAGGGGCCAGTGATAAAGATAGGGAGTGAGGGAGGGTGAGCTTTAAGAGGAGTAGATCATAAGAAGAAGGGATGGACGATGAAATTATTGGAGTGAGCTGAAGGGTAGGGGAGAGGTATATGGCCACCCTGCCACCCTACTAGAGTGATCTTGGTGGATTAGGGAGTAGCCAGGGATAGAGATGGCTTTGTCGGGTGTTTCAGAGGTGAGCCAGGTTTCGGTCAGTATTAGAATGTCCAGCTTGAATGTTGATATGAGGACCAGGCTTTGGCAGAATTTGGGGAGAAGGCTTCTAATGTTTAGGTGGGCATCTTTTAAACCACGGAGGGGGGTGATGGGAGGGAATAATAGGGCCAGGGTTAGGTTCAATGTCCCCAGCTATCAGCAACAGCAGGGAGATCAGGCAGAAGGTGAAGGTGTGTAACTTCTTTTTTACTAAAGGTTGAGCACGTGAGTTGCAGCAGTACGAAGGTGGGGGGGCTGAGAAGAGTGGCATGGAGGCAGGAGGATGGTAGTATAGAATCCCCAGGAGCCCATGGGCATTGGGGAAGGCGAGAAGTAGTAAGATGAGTTGGGAGGATTAGGAGGGTGTAGGGGGCAGAAGTGGGGTGAGAAGAAAAGGAGAAGGGGGAAGGGATGTGAGGGAGAAGAGAAGGGGGAGGATTTCAAGGATAAGCAGAAGCATGGTAAGGGAAGGGGTGGACAGGACAGGGAGGAGTGATGTAGCCAGTTTGCAGGAGTAGCCAAATGTGGAAAAATCAGGCCAGAGTGTAAGGATGTAGAGAACTGGACCATGAAACAGGCAGAAATTGGGTCAGAGTGTATGGGGTGTAGAGGAACTGGACCATGAAAACAGGCGGTGGGAGAGTCACAAAAGGAGACGAGTCAGTAAGTAAGTAAGATTAGGGCAGAGGAGAGAGCACAGGAGCAAACTGAGAAGGGGAAGGAGTGCCAAATGGACTGATTCAGGAGAGCCAGTAAGTAAATTATGCAGAGGGAGGAGTGTAGTGGACTGAACCAAAGTATATATGTAGGGAGGAGAGTTAGAGAGCTGAACCAAAGTGAAGAGGCAGGGAGAGGTGTTAAAGTTAGCTGATTGGTTTGGGACTAGCAAACCTGCTATAAAACTAACACCACCAGGAGTGGGTTGGAGGAGGAGTGGGTGAGTGGAAAGCGTTAGGCAGTACTGCACAGCAGCACCATCACCACTGTGGCTCCGTACCTAAGGAAACAGCTGTAGAGACGAGCATGGGGAGAGCTCAGAACAGTGCACTCAATGATCATGTTTGGCAGTCTGCTGCAGGCTGGAAATGTGCTGCCCGCTGTGTAGGAGAAGAAGAAATAGGAGGTGAGACAGAAACCTGAGGCATGGAGTAGGGTGTTCAGACAAAGGGAGGGTAGACGGTGAGGGTACACAGAGAGAGGGGAAGATGGAAAGTAAGACTGGAGCAGGAGCAAGGCAGAGCACAGTATGGAAAGAGCAGTAAGAGGCAGGGAAAGGAGGGCACAGTAATGGAAATGGGGGGGTGGGAGAGCTGGAAAGAGCAGTAGTCTTCCACTAGAAGCAAGAGACAGGTCAGGTGCGAAATTAACAGCACAGCACTAGTAGCAGGCTAACAGATACAGGATTCTGAAGGTGAACAAATCCCCAACCAGAAATACAGTGTTAAATCGATTAAATACAGGTGGAAAACAGTCTAAAATAACCTAATGTACGGTACAGAATGCAGTTAAACAGTCCAAACTTAAGAATGAATTAAAGTGCAGGTATGGTATGAATGCAATTAAACAGTCAAAACTTATGAATGAAGAGCACCCTGAGAAGGCAAGAAGGTAACTGAACGAAATCAAGCAGGCTGAAAATTCTATTAGGTGATGTATGCCAACAACAAGATGGTGCAAGATGCTGTTTCCATCGTGGTCACTGTGGCTCCATACCTGTTCGAACAGCTGTAGAAACAAACATGGGGGAGGGCTCAGTATGGTGCCCTCAACTCTGTCTAGCAGTCTGTGGTAGGCTGGAAAAGCACTGCCCACTGTACAAACAGCTGTAGAGATGAGCATGCCAGTCATACTACAGTAACATTGCATCCTCCTCATATGAAATGCAGTTTGTTCAAGTGAGTGATGCAAGAGAAGTAAAACTAGTAACAATGTCCAATGGCAGGTTTGAGCAACTGGCGGCTCTGTTTTTTAGGACACTAGTGTCTCACGGACAGTATCTGTTCTGGGGAAAAATGTAAATCTGGACAGGAGCAGGGGAAAGAGGTCAATTCCAAGTACAACAGGACATGAGGTTTTAAGGATTGTCCAGAGACACTTGGAGGTAGACAGCAGCCACGTGACATTCATAAAGGACCAAGTAAATGAGCAGTTAAGGAAACCCAGAAAGAGAGGAAATCTTACAAACACATAAGTATAGTATGAGGTTCTATATTTTTTTGTAATTTGATTTGAATTAAAATTTGAAACTAATTGTTTTACTGTGGCATTGTATTTGTTTTTAGAAATAATTGAGATGTCATATTATACCTGGACAGGCAAGCATTCGGACGTGTGATTTTAGTTTTGCTAATTATGAGGGTAGGGATGGGGTGTAAATGGAATTCCTAGTATGTAAATGCCCATGTTTCTGGTGGTCATTAGTAGACACTTTGGTTAACAATTATGCCAAATGACTGTTAATACAAAACAATGTGCACACTTCATGAGTGTTGTAACTGTGAGATTGCTGTATGTGACTTTGAAAGACACTATGTAAGCAATAATACCCGACAGGGTGGATGGTATTGGGGAATACCAGACCGCCCAGGGACGTGATGAGGCCCAACACCACAGTCGGAGGGCCTTATAGCCCCTGGAAGGTCTGGTATTCCCCAATACCACCCACTCTGGAGTGTATTATTGCACTTAGAAAATGGGCACTGTAAAAAAATAAGTGTAATAAAAAAGATTAGTAAAAAAATAATTTAAAGTAAGTTTTGTAATAAAGTAGTTCCTCCACCTGCACAGATTTTGTCCTACTGAAGACTGTAGTTTGCAACACAAAAAAAAAAAACATGACTCTAACAATGTGCAATTTGTGACAGGAGCTGGGGCCAAAGTACTACTGTAAGGCTGTGGGTAGTTGAAGGCCAGCACCAAGGTTAAAGTGGAGTAGTGGCTCAATGGTGAAGTGCTAGTGAAAGTGGAGTGGAATGGGAGCATTGTTGAAGATCCTGTTCCCATGCCTGAAGACCAGCGCTGAAATAAAAGAGGAGTTGTAGCTCATTGTTTTTTTAGCTATTCAATTCACTATGAAGGCAGAGCCCCCCGCCCCCATCCCATTCTATCCTGAACCCACAGCCAGCAACAGTAGTGTGGCACACATTTCTTGTGGCTCTGAGATGACACAAAGTACTGCAGCTGAAGACAACAGCTTTAAGCAGACTGCTCACTCAACTCGGTAAATGATTTTAATGCCAAGAAAAACTGCATAGTGAGTTGAGCGAGCAAGAAACCAAGAGTAACAGAAACAGCGAATTACATCGGCGGTCGGTAAAACAAGGAAACTACCAGTGCTGTTAGATTAGCAGGGATTGCGTTATCGTGTTTCACCGATCAGTACAATCAGCCCGAGGCACGGTGCAAACAATATGATGTGTGATGGAAGCTAAAGAATAAATTAAGCCTGTGGGGGAAAAAAGTAGTTTTTCTGTTTTATGTCATTTTGATGGAGGAAGAGGTGGAGTTCTTAGCAAGGCAACTTAGATGGGCTAAAGCGATCAGGAGACTGGTGAGGGGGTCAGTGGCAGGCTTCCACTCTCCGGACCTTAGGATGCCTTACAGGGTAGCTATTATTAATAATTCTGGTGGCTTTTGAGGGGCTGGGAGCCACCGTTTGCTAGGTTAGATTACATTAGTTGGCTGTGGCTGGAAATGTAGTAGGTATGTTCCGTTTCTTAGAAGTAGGCAGTTCATGGTTTTTACATTTATTGAAGGAAACGCAGGGGGGTAGGTACTTGGCCAGCCATCAACTCGCCACTAAGAGGGGAAGTAAAATGGCGGTTGGAAACTTTGAAAATTCGGGGTGCCCAAGAACACCCTATGTAATGGGACACCCCGAGTTAACACTTGTTTTTAGCTGGGCATCTATTGAAAAATAAATGCATGCCTGGCATTGCCTTTCAGCCAATCAGCATGCATTATTTTTCAAGCCCATTTTCTAAACAGATATAGCCTTCAAAAACAAATTTAACCTTGTTGTATGAACCCCTGCTTCTGGTGGTTGCTAGATATCCCTTTGGGTAACATGTATCCAAACAGCTTGTTAATACAACCCAAAATAACCAAATTATGGGTGCTGTGATGTGATGAGTGGCAAACATGATACAGTGAAGTATGTATTTCCCTTTTAAATTTTAGACAGCATAGATCTTGCATCCCTGCATAAAAGGATACCCAAAGTTTTCCCATATATATCAAATCTCCATTGTGCATTAGCAAAGGGCAAGTTGAAATGCACAGTCACCTCAACCCCACTATGTGGCCCTGCACCGCTGTGTGACACTCCCTTCCTCCATCTACAGCACATGGAAGACCTACCTGGACCCCCAGTTCTGAATCTGTAACATCAAGCTGCCCACACCAGTAAGTAAAGATAACTTAATATCAAAAAAATATGATGGGTCTGATATTCAAGTATTAGCACACCTGTAAATAGGATTCATTAGTGCACTAGTCAGGAATTGTGCTGGTGTTCCCAGCTAACCCATATTCAGAAGCTCCTGGACTGCCAGTGCAATCCCATAGCACCAATGTATTATAATACTGCTGTGCCTATGTGAATGAGGGGGTACCCATGCATATCAGCACAACAGTATCTTCAAAGGTTTGCAGCAGTGGTAAACAGCCCACAAAGTAGCACTATTTACAACCACTGAAAACCACTTCTTACCAGTGTGCCTCTACCCTCTTGAAGGCAGAGTGGCTATACTGCAGCTGCCGGCCCCCGATCCCCCATTCCTTATAAGTACAGACATCCCTAGTGTCCAGTGGGACCCCTGCCCCCAAGCATGCATTCCTTGTATGTTATTATACTATGGCAATTTAAAATATAGAAATGTGATTGGCTGACTGGGTCTTTTTTCCATGAGTAAATTCCAGCATAATTCATGGATAAAGACCCAGTCATCTGCATGTGCCTAAAATCAATCCAACCCCCAAAATTAAAAAAAAAATGCAGCCATATTAACTCCCACTAAAGCATGACTGCCAAAAGCCTTGGGATGCTTGTCCTCCCCTCTCACAACCCCAGTTCAGCTAATCACATATTTTAAGTCTCTACCAAATGCTGACCTGGGGAAACTCTTTCTTTATTAAAAACAAAAGCAACAACTTACAGAAATCATGACCAAAAAGCTGAGTAGGGATAGTGGGCATATGCACGAGCTCATGCCCACTATTATGGCTCTGGTTTTCGGCCATGTAAGTTGTAGCCTTTTTTTTCAATAAATAAATAGTTTCCCCCATTCAGCAGAGAGTTAAACTTTGTCAGTAGCTGAATCGGGATCATGGGAGGTGAGCACGAGCCTCCAGTGGCTTCAGAGAGGTCCGACCGACAAACTGTCCCTGTGGTGTTATTTTAATCTGTCTGGGGATCTGTCTTCATTGGTCAGCACAGTAACAGTCTGCAATGTGCAACTGATTAAAGAGTTTCCCCTATTCAGCACTCGGCAGACAGTTAAACTATGCCAGTGGCTGAACGGGAATCTTGGGGAGCGAGCATGAGCCTCCCGTAGCTTTAGTGCTCCTACCAGGAAACTGTCACTGCCACATTTGGCTCTGTCTTCTGCAGCCAGCACGATAACTGTATTGTTTATTTTGAGCTGATTATTAGGCATTTCTGTACAGGCAGCAAGCTAACAGTAGGCATTTACATGCAGGCAGCAGGGACAGAGCAGTTTTCCAAATTAGGGAGGTCAGCTGTAATCTAAGGCAGCTAACAGGTATGACTAGAAGGGACATGCTGAGATAGGGAAATTAAGTCTCCCTAGCAACAAAGGACTATTTTTTCTGGTGGACTTATAAAATCCCTAAAAAACAATTTAAAAGACAAAGAACTCTTTTTCTTTTTTTTTAGATACTAAAAAAGGGGCACATTGTATAACTGCAATAAACCACTCCAGGGTGTGGGTTATGCTAAGATTAATCCACTTCTGGTGCAGATTTGGCCATTCAGCCACACCAGGCATGGGTAAATCCCAGCATAACCCACACCCTGGAGTGGTTTATTGGTTAAACATATCCCTGGTGTCTACTGGCACCCTCCACCCATTGAACACTCATTCCTTGTAAGATATCATACCCCTGGTGTCTAGTGGCACCCCCACCTTGAACACACATTCCTTGTAAGTTATGATTTTTCTGGTATCTAGTTTCACCCCCCATCCCCCCGCTTCTCCATAAACAAAGGCAAAGTAAGGTGTACAAATACCATATAGAGGCAGCTATAACTTTTGCATTTCTTGTAGTCAAAGTTTGAAATTTGGTATACATGTTCCCCAAGGCATCCTCTACAGTTCTCTTAAATCCCCAAAAAAAAACAAACAGGTTAAAGCAGTTTTTGAGGGGTGCAACTGTGTGGTTTACGTGATGCAGACTGCATCTCAACTGTCTAAAGGCAGCGACTGCTTTCCCTTCACAAACACTGTACAGCAACAGACATAACTTTTGAATTTCTAGTGGTATAAACATGAAATTCTGTGTACAGTACATGGTTCCCAAGGTATCCCCTAAGTGCACTTAATTCCCAGGTTTGAAAGCAAAGGTTAAAGTATTTTTTGAGGGCTACATCTGTATGGTGTATATGATGCAGACTACAGCTGTCTGCTGGCCCCCTCAAATGTGTGATGGCAGAACCTACTTTCCCCTCACAAACACTATACAAAAGCAGGCTTACTTTTGAACTTCTTGTGGTAGAAACATGAAATTTGGTATATACTGTATGTTTCCCAAGGTGTCCCCAAAAGTGCACTTAAAACCCAGATTTAGGGGGCCGGCCCACCAGTGCAGTGGAAGTGCTATTGCTTGTGATGCCAGTAACCCAAGTTCAGAAGTAAATTCAGGTCATCAGTGAGCCAGTCACGGGAGGAGGGCTCTTCTCTTCCAGGGCAAGGGTGGATGGCTCTTCTCTTCCAGGGGAAGGGTGAACAAAGCCTGTCTTTTTACCTGTCCCCTGGTGGTAGCTGGAGGAAAAGTAGCCAGGGCCTGAGTGTCAGGGGGGTGTGGCAGACATTGATGTATATCATGCAGGAGTGTGTGGCATGCTTCCTTATGTCACTGCATGTCACAACTCTCAGGGCACTGAAGGTGGGAAAAGCTGGTAGCAGGATGGGGACCAGTGCTCACAGGCCCCACATCTGACCAGCTGGGCACACTGTCCAGAAGTGGATCATGACCATGGTGGGGGTTGCAGAATGCCACTGAGCCCACTGGGGGGCATGCCCTTGGGAAGACAATGGGCAGTATGTCCAGTGGAAGTTGGGGTGATGGGAATCAGTTCTTGGCAGATGGGAGCCAACAAGAGAAGGGATATACAAAAACTGAAAAAAAATTCCAGATTTAAAAACAAAGGTTAAATTGGTTTTTGAGGCATGCATCTGTGTGGTGTATGTGAAACAGACTACAGCTGAACTGTCTGAAGTTAAGGACTGCTTTCCCTTTACAAACACCATTCAGCAGCAGGCATAACTTCCGAATTTTTTGTGGTATGGACATGAAATTGGTTTACATGTTCCCCAAGATTTTCTCTAAACTGTGCTTAAACCTCATGTTTGAAAACAAAGGTTAAAGTGGTTTTCTAGAGTGCATCTGTATGGTATATGTAAAGCAGATTGCATCTCAACTGTTTGATGGCCACTTCGAATGTCTGATGGTGGAGCCTGCTTTTCCTTCACAAAGGTATCCCGTCAATACCGTGACTGCCGAATGGTGACCCGTGACAACCGTGCGGGAATCATGGAGTGACTGACAGTTTCCCCATCCCTGAGTGGTGCCCCCCCCCCGAGTTGGAATCTAAAAGAAGGGGGGTTTGAGGGGCAAGACCCCCCACAAGGGAGGGTGCAGGAGGCTAAACAAGTCTTTTCCCAAACTGGTCGCATTGCTGGTTCAACACCCTTGTCATGGGTCGCCATTCCGCAGTCGCGATTGTGACATAGAACCTTCACAAACACCATGCAAAAGCAGATATAATTTTTGAATTTCTTTGTTATAAACATGGAATTCAGCGTAGATGTTTCCCAAGGCCCCTAAAGAGCACTTCAGTCCCAGGTTTGGAAACAAAGGTTAAAGTGTTTTTTGAAAGTGCATCTATGTGGTGTATGTGAAGCAGACTGCAGCTCAACTGTCTGATGGCCACTTCAAATGTCTGCTGGAAAGGTCTGCTTTCCCCTTTACAAATATTACACAGAAGCAGACATAACTTGAAAGCCTTGCAGTATAAGCACGAAATTCAGTGTATACTGTATGTTCTCCAAGGTGACCACCAAAGTGCACTTAAATCCCAGGTTTAAAAACTAACGTCAAAGTGGTTTTCAAGGGATGCATCTTTGTAGTGTATGCAGTTGTCCAGATAATTTCAGCACTTGGTTATGAATGTACTTAGTATTTTTGACATTAGGTGAGTAAAATATAATTGTTCTATGGAGCAGAGCAGTGAGCCCCCCGCTTGGCATGCTGGTGACCCTGGTTCACGCCTCGCAGCTGGGATGCCAGGAGAGAAGACATGGAGGGTTAAGAGCATTCACATGCATGCTCTCCATCCTGGGATGGAGGGTTTGGCTTGCACCACACTTTGAATGGCTCCTGGTGATCAGCTGGTAGAGGCGCACTTGGTGACATGAGTGACTACCTGCCACCGTTCATCCTTCCCAGGACACTGCAAGCGTGTAGCCATCATGTGGGAGGGGGGAGGGACGGAGGGAGAAAATGGCCCATCCTGGTGCACTTGATGATACTAACATACTAACATACTAATAGCCAGCAGATTAGGCCTTGTGGTCTATCGAGTCTGCTTGAACCTCAGATCCCTAGTTGGGTGCCGAGGCCCTCCCCCACCTTTTTGTTCCAGAAACCCCTATCATCCATCCCCACCCCCCTGGGCCAGGCCATCATCTGATATATTCGCTTTCTGTGTCTGTCCCACCCTTTTGTGAAGCCCTCCACTGTGGATCTCTGAACCAGCTTGCCAGGCAGCGCATTCCAAGGGTCCACCACCCTCTCAGTGAAAAATCTCCTCCTCTTTTCCCCCCTCACCCTTCCACCTTCCAACTTCAAACCATGCTCTCTGGTGATACCTCCCTGCTTTATTCTAAAGATCCGCTCCATGTTTACCCTATTTATTCCCTTGAGGTACTTGAAGACCTCAATCATATCCCCCCCGTCTCTCCTCTCCTCCAATGAAAACAGGCAGAGCTCCTCAAGTCTGTCCTTATACGTCAAATCCCCTAGTCCTCGTATCATCTAAGTTGCCCTCCTCTGTACCCTCTCCAGGAGCTGTATGTCCCTCTTCAAGTGTGGTCTCCAGTACTGTACGCAGTACTCAAGGTGTGGTCTAACCAGTCCACTGTACAGCGGCAGAATCACTTCCTTGCTTCTAGAGGTGATCCTCCTTACGATACATACATAGTTACATAGACAGTGTCGGCAGATAAGGGCCTATGGCCCACCCAGTCTGCCCATTTGAGCTTGTAAGTTCAGTTTGTTTTCCTAGAAGTCTGTTGCACCTAACCCCTGACCTCCAGAATTCCTTTATGTCTATCTCATGCATTCTTAAATCCCGTGATTGTTTCAGCCCCCACCACTTCCTCTGGCAGGGTGTTCCACTTGTCCACCACCCGTTCTGTGAAGAAATTTTCTCATGTTTCCTCTGAATCGTCTCCCTCCAACTTCATCCCATGCCCTCTAGTCCTGGAACATCTTTTGCTTAAAATAGTGTATTCCTGCACCCTGTTCCTCCCTGTAAGATACTTGTATGTCTCTATCATATCCTCCCTCCTCTTCCTCCAGGGAGTACATGTTTAGTTCCTTCAACCTGTCTTCATAGGACTTATGATGCAATCCATGCACCATCTTTGTTGCCCTCCTCTGAACCTTCTCTACCCTGTCTATGTCTTATGTAGGTATGGTCTCCAGAACTGTACACTGTACTCCAGGTGGGGCCTCACTAGTGTCTTGTATAGCGGAATTATGACCTCCTTTTCCTGCTGGTAATGCCCCTGCCTATACATCCCAGCATCCTGTTTGCTTTACCTGCTGCCTTGTCACACTGTTTCCCTACCTTGAGGTCATCAGAGATGATAACCCCAAGATCCCTTTCCTGCTTGGTGCATGCTATATCCTCACCCCAATTGATATATTGTGCCAGGGTTTTTGTGCCCCATATGCATTATCTTGCACTTCTTTGCATTGAATTTCAACTGCCAAACCCCTGACCATTCTTCAAGTTTCTGCAGGTCGCTTCTCATTCTGTCTACACCTCTGGTGTGTCTACTCTGTTACAGAGCTTTGTGTCATCAGCGAACAGTGAAATTCTGCCTTCTAGGTCCTGCGCCATGTCACTGATGAAGATGTTGAATAGGACGATGTATCCCAACATCCTGTTTGCCTTGCTAGCTGCTCTCCTGCACTGCTCAGAGTTATTCATACATTCATCCACCATGACCCCTAGGCCTTTTTCCCATGCTGAGGCCTCTAGCGCCTCCCCTCCCATGGTGTACCTTTGTTTAGGGTTTCCCCACCCAAGATGTAACACCTTGCACTTGGTGATATTGAAATTTAATTTCCATGTGTGAGCCCAGCTTTCCAGGGTGTCCAGGTCCCCTTGCAGGGCCAACCTCCACTCTTCCCCCTCAACTACTGCTCCCATCTTGGAGTCATTAGCGAAGAGACTCATTTCACACCCTATACCCTCCCTGATGTCCGATATGTATGCATTAAACAGGATCAGACCCAGGACCGAGCCCTGTGGTACCCCACTACCAACCTCTCTAGGGTTCAAGAGCTCCCCACCGACCACTACTCTCTGGGTGCATCCAGCTAGCCAGTTTTCAATCCATCTGACCATCAAAGGGCCTACTCCCAACCCTGTCAGTTTCTCCACCAGACCATTGTGGGGGACAGAGTCAAACGCCTTACTGAAGTCGAAGAATAGTACATCCACAGCCTTTCCCCTGTCCAGTTCTGATGTTACCCATTCGTAGAACTCCACAAGATTGGTTTGACATGATCTACCTGGCACAAACCCATGTTGCTGACTATCCAGACCCCCCCCACCTCCTCCAAGTACACCCACAATCGTTCCTTTAGTATACTCTCCATTAATTTTCCCACCACCGAGGTCAAACTGATGGGTCTATAGTTACCTGGTACTTCCCTCGACCCCCCTTTATGGATTGACACCACATGTGCCTCTCGCCAATCTCAAGGTACCCTCCTTGTCTCAAGTGACCTGTTGAAGAGCTCCGCCAGGGGTGCAGCCTGTATGTCCGCCAATTCCCATAGTACTCTCAGATGAATGCCATCCGGCCCAGGAGATTTATCGTTCTTTAGGGCCTTGAGGGCTAACCACACCCGTTCGGTGGAGATAGCATCATCCATCCCCTCCACCTTACTGGCCTTTTTATCCTTATCCTGATGTGACACCCTTGGGGTACATCTCCCTCCCTCTTGCTCCATTTCTGTTGCTCCCTGATCCCTCCTACCGCTTTATCCCATCATGCCTTACTTTGTAGATATCCCATCCCCTCCCTAGAGAACACAGAGGCAAGTACTCATTTAATACCTCTGCCTGGTCCCTTGCCTCTTCCACCCACCCTCCTTCTGATCTCAATCTGCTGAGATGGCCCTTAGTTTTCTCCGCTCCCCAATGTGCCGGAAGAACCCTTTCCCCTCCATGTATCCCTGTGCCAGCGCTGCTCTTTTACTGGACTTTCCCTTACCATCCGGTAACTTTTCTAGATGCAAGATGGTACATTTCTTTTCCCTATCCCTTTTGTTGTTTTATATTTTTGTAGGCTGCCTTTTTCTCTGACCGCTACCTGAACCTCACTGGACCACCAGCATGGTTTATGTGACCTTGCTCCCTTATGTTTCACCTTAGCGCGGGTCCTGGCTACCTCATGAAGTCCTCGTTTATGACCTCTCATCTTTTTCCACATTGTCATTGATGTAATCCTTCAAGTGATCCTTGAGAATATTTCCCATGCCCACAAAGTCTTCCTCTGAAGTCCACTGCCAGTGTCCTAGATCTCTTCCTCTCTCCAGTCGTGCTCTCTCCTCATGTCTGCAATATGTTGCATCTCCCCCATCTGCTTAACATTTATGTTTCCCCTTCTCCCTCTGGGACTATTTCTATCCTTTCCATTGCCGGTCTGTGATGCCCTATGGGTATCTGACTCCCTCTCCCCGGCCTCGGTATCAATTTCCTCATTTCCACCAACCCCTTCCTCCCCTCTAGGTTGTAGTAGCTCAAATTTATTGTAACACTCTATGCCAGCCTCCATCAAGTAACCTGAGTTTCCCCGACTGCCCCTCTAAACTGCCCCTCTTCCTCCCCTCTTGCCCTGTTCTCCTTAGGAACTCCCTTCCCACAGTCTGCTCTTTTAGGCTTCCCCACAACAGCCCCTCCCTTCTCACCGTCTGCTCTTCTAGGCTTCCCCACAACAGTCTCTCCTGACTCTTCCCCCTCCACTCTCTTTATATTCGGAATGTTTACCCCATACGTTTTCCCCTTAGCGTCAACATCCCTATCTAAGGGTCCTCTGTCCCTAATATCCCCCCTCCTGCTTGCTGTAACATAACATCCTGTAATTTCTGAGCATTGCCCCAGCCTCCCCTCAGCCCCACCCTTCTGCCGTCGATATCCACACCCCTTAACCTTGGACACCCCCCAACTCCTCCAGTTTGCTCCTTAACCAGTATACTTCATTCCTGATACAAGATAGCTGTCTACAGAGTGGGCAGCCTCCCTCTCTCCAGGCCCAATTGAGAATTATTGCCATCCCACAGCCTGTGCAGCCTACAACCCTTCTGAAGATGCCTGCCATGGTGAAATGTGGCCACCCTGTTTGTCCCTCTCTGTTCAAAATGGCACACGCCCCTTTTCTCAGTCCCTTCCTCCTGGAATACAGTCTCTCTCTATACTGACTGCAGTTATTTATGAACCCAATTTCAACCCCACCAATAAAGTTCCCAAGTCTCACAAACACATACAGTCCCATGGAGTCCCCTATGCTACCATCCATCCAGCAAACTGTCCTTGCCCCCCTAGACCACCAACCCCAATGACACAGGCACTTCTCCTCTGTTGGCAGTGGGGGGGGGGCCCTGGCAGGGATAAGAC
This sequence comes from Neoceratodus forsteri, assembly GCA_016271365.2. Taxonomy (NCBI): domain Eukaryota; kingdom Metazoa; phylum Chordata; order Ceratodontiformes; family Ceratodontidae; genus Neoceratodus; species Neoceratodus forsteri. The sequence goes on along the minus strand of CM057454.1, from coordinate 572,529,485 downwards.
AGATCACTGGAGAGTGTCAGCAAAGCTTGGGGAGTCTGGAGGCAGGAGATGGCAACAGGGTAGAGGATGGTGGGTTAAGAGGCGGAAGCTTGGGAACTCGAAAAAGTGGGGCTCCAGGGGGTAGGGCGGCATAAAAAATATATGATTGTGATGAGTAAAAGTGCCTTCAACTTGGAAAAACTGCCCCTTTTGAGGTACATATGGAACATTTCCAAGCGTTGATATGAGAATCAGTACTCATCAAATGTTTCTTTAAACAGACCCTCGTTTACAACCCTAATTTCCAAATTGGAGGCAAGTCTATCACTCTGCACACAAGACAAGACTTGGGCCTTAACAGTGTGGTCCCCTCCCTTACTGATAACCAAATTATGGGATTTCCCAAATTCAATGTGCCTACACAACTTGAGTAGTATTATGCTTGTGCAACTGTGATAACTGTTTGGCCATTTGTACTCTCTATTCCATGGGGAATTACCACCCAGTATGGGGTACTGAGGCAAGGAACCCTCAAAGAGGGTTCCACCTCTGGAGGTGCCACGGGAAAATTTTCTTGGCTAAAGGTACCTTAGGAAGTAGCCCCCGAGGAAAGAGGCATAACGCTGGAGGTGGAGGATAGGATAGTGGGGCAAAGAAAAAACTGCTTCAGAAGGAGGTTGGGAGAAGCTGCTTGTATAGCTCAGGAAAGGGGCATGGCTGGTTGCTCACCACATTGAACTACAAGCATAGTCTTTCAATTCAATGTGCCAACACAATCTACCCTTAAAAGTGGTGTGGGAAGATTTCCTTGGCTAAAGATACCTTAAAAAGGAGCCCAAAAAAGAACATTAAGCAGTAAACATTGACTACAAGGTAGAGAAGCAGATTAACAGCAACAAGACAGCTTGATGAAACACAAATAAGATGCACAGGTTGTCAGGATAGCACTGATAAAATGGATTGAACTGATGACATCGGGGGGTTCCTAAGAGGAAAGGGAACAGCAAGTAGAGCTTCCATCCATCTCCATCCAACAGCAGAAACTTACCTAAAAAAAACTAGGGAATGCCAAGTTATTGGCTGCCCACATTGGTTTTCGCATGTTGTATCCTGTGTGTTTGCAGGTAAATTGTAAATGTACTCATAAGAGTTTCAATTCATTTGAACAAGCTAAACTTGAACTACTGAAGCTATACATGGCTGAATTTTGCAGATCTGAGCTTTATGTGATTTGCCCCAGTATCAGTTAAGTGTTATCTTGTTAATCATTTTGTATAGATCTGCTGGAGTCTGGCAGTCAAGCCTATTATGTTTACTAGCATAATCATTGCTACTATTATGTCGAGCCAGCGACAGTGACCCAAGTTCAGTGCACGATGGTTGAATTGTTGTTAATTAAGATATGTCTTGTGGGTAATAGCACTTCATTCTGGAGCAGACTATTTATGGGCCAACTCTCTTTTGTTATTAAATTTACTATAAACCATCCCGGCATTGGCTATCCCTCTGCAGTAGCCGTTCTCTTCACTCCAGCAGTTCCACTTTCTGGGCCCAATTCTCAAAGAGGGCTTAGATCAGCACAAGCTATGTCAGACAGCAGCTTGTGCTGAAGCCCCTTGCACCAGGGACCCTGCACCAGATTCTGGTACAGGAGGGGTCACTGCAGCTATATCCCTACACTTGTGGCAACCCCTGGCATGAGACAAACACCTGGCGCATGTGAAGGGTCTGCCACATGCCTCCTGTGGTGAACACAAGTGCCCCCCCTCCATCCCTGAAGTTGGCAGTGTTAATACATTAAAGTACACAGCCCCTTCCCATGGCTTCAAGGCTGCTCAGTTAGTCCACCCCCACCCACAGAGTGCACAGGTCACCAGACTGGCCCAGGGAAGCAGCCATCCAGCAAGGCTGCTTAGGTAGTCTATCCCCATCTGTGAAGCACACAGGATGCCCAACCGGCACAGTGAAGCAGACATCCAGCAAGGCTGCTCAGTTAGTCCTCGCCCCTGGCTGCGGAGCATACAGGACACCTGACCGGCCCAGTAAAGCAGCCATCCAGCAAGGCTGCTCAATTATTCCACACCCCACCCGCAGAGCACACAGGACACCTGACCAGACCAGTGAAGCAGCCATTCAGCAAGGTACAGAGAATCCTGCTTTAAAGTATGGAGTTTGGATTGGGTTCAAGTTGGCAGAGCAGGGGTAATTGTTTTTGAGTGCTCTGCTGTACCACCTTCAGTGTTCTGCTTAGTGTGCTTTAATCAGCCTGTTATGTCAGCAGGACAATGGAGCGGTTACTGTGTTACTTTAACTTGAGGAGACAATATAGCGCAATGGGTTAAGACTCTGAGCTGCAGATCTGGAGACCTGGGTTTCAGTCCCACAGCCACCAAGGTGCATACTGTATGATCCTGAGCAAGTCATTTACCTTCCTTGTGCTCCCAGGTCAAATCTGGAAACAAGCTTCAGCTTAGTGTGCTACTCCTGGTTAAACAATGTTCCCTGTATTGTAAATCTTTAACTTGTGAGCCACGAGAGTGGAATGCATGCATATGGTGATCTAATGCTAGGACAGGAATGTTCTCTTTAGTATGGACAGTTTAGTTTGTATATTTCAGTTGTTTTCACTTGTGTGTTGTCTCCTACATTGTCCCATGTCACTGGCTACTCCTGCTTCCTTGCGCATGCGCAGTAGCCCCCCCTCCCCCTCCCCCTCCTTTGTCTCTGTTCCTGCCCGACCCCACAACCTTTGTCTCAGGCCACTAATCCCCCTTTCAAATCCTGCTTTTGTTCCCTTTAGGCTGCTCAGTTAGTCAATCCCCAGTCCGCGGAGCACACAGGATGCCTGACCGGCCCAGTGAAGCAGCCATCCAGCAAGGTACAGAGCACCCTGTTAGCCAGTCGCCATTTACACAGTGACTGTCTCACTCAACCTCCCACCCCTACCTTTATAGGTAGACAACATCACATGTTCTGTCACATGACTCATAGGTCCTGGAACAATCTCCCCCAGTTTTCCTACTGCAGATTATTTTCTGTGACCACTAGAAGTCACTTTTGCACCTGATTGTTTTCCCCGTATACCTCTAATATAATGCACTTTCTAGTGCTTGAATAGGGCTCCCAACCTAGGCTACCCCTTCCATATCAGCCCTCTCACTGTGAAACTCCCCTCTCTTATCACAGTATTCAAACCGGGATTCAAACCCCTAACTCTCTGCATTAAAGGTGATGATGTTAACCGCTAAGCCATTCAGCAAGATCAATTTTAAATAATCCCACCAGACCCTTTATCCTCTCTGCCTACCCATCACCATATTTGTACCTGAGTCCCCGGCATCTCCTGGCCCTTGCTGTGACATTGGGTGTTTTGCTACATTCTCACAATGGTTGTTCTTCCCACAATGCCAGCCCTACTATTGTTAGTCATGGCACTGTATCCATGCCTGGTACAAGAACCTGAGCCCACGTCCCCTTTCTCGCCCTCAATGGTGGATATATGTGAATTCCTCACCCCTAATTCACACCCCTCCTGGGCTACAGCCTGTAGTACCCTGGCACACTTACTTATCCTACCTTTATCCTCAACCTTAAGGGTGTTGTCACTTGCAGCCATGACTTACCCCTCTTGCTTTAAATCTGCATCAGGTTATCACACACCGCTTATCTCAGGGAATAGGTACCCCCGCAATAAAGAGCTAGCAACATTATGAGCAAACATAAATAAATTAATCTTGCTTTTTCTCCTATGCTCATAGAATGTAGAAGTAAACCAAGGCCCCTCACCCCCCTTGCTTCCCCGTCAGACTTTGCATCAGCACTAGGCTTGAAATGTATGCTAATTAATGCATGTAACCTTCTTAAAAAACTTGATCAAATAAAAATTTGGGTAGTACACACAAACCCTGATATATTAGTAGTGACTGAAACCTGGTTAAAAGGCACCATCACTGACCAACAGATTATGCTCCCTTCTTTCAACACTTTTAGAATGGACAGACTCACATGGGGAGGGGTTGTAGTTATTTATGTAAATGATAAATTTAATGCCACCAAAACCCTAGAATTATCCAAGCCCAAGGAATTTGAACTTACAGTATGTCACTAAAGATCCAGCTACCCTCCTCTAAGGCTTTCAATATCATGAGATGCTACAGGCCAACATCAGGGGGCACTAAATTCTCAGCAACCCTTAGGGATTTTATTGTAGCCAGTACCAATAAATAAATTATGGGCATGGGCAAGACATATGAAATCCCTTGCAGACTGGCAGACATTCAGATCTTCAAGAAACACATGTGTTAAGGTTATTAGATCATTCAAAGCCAGTTATTATGTAGAAATCCTGGAGGATGCTAAAGGCAATCCATCCAAAATATGGCAGACAATCAAATCAGTAAAAGGCCTTAAGACACCCCCTTCTATACCCATAAAAATTATTATGGATGATATAGAGACCTCTGACCCAGGCACTGTCCTGGAGAAATTAAATGTCCACTTTGCCACAGCAGGCCTTACGTTTGACTCCCCCTCCCTCCGGTTCTTGGCCTGGTTGGATGCTCCGCACCAACAGATGCCTCCAGGGCCTAAAGACCCAAGATTCCTTCCTACTTTCTCCAGCATCCTAAAAGCAAGTTGAAGATCAGTTAATTAAGCTAGACTCTAAGAAGAGTGCTGATGTTAATGGGATTGACTCCTTATTCCTAAAATTAGGAGTCACCTGCTGGCTGCACCGATTCTGCATATCGCTAACCAATCAGTCTCTGCTGCCACATTCCCCTCATGCTGAAAAACAGCCTTCATATTGCCACTACCCAAATGATCCCAATAATTACAGACCCATCTCCATTCTACCTGTCCTGTCCAAACTTCTTGAAAAAAATAGTAAACAACCAGTTAAAGGAGTTCCTGGAAAATTCTAATCTAGTTAACTAACTGCAATCTGGATTCAGAGAGAACCACAGCACTGTCTCAGCTCTGGCCAAAGTCACTAATAACTGGTTCGCTACCCTAGATGCCAAACAGCCCACAGGTGCTGTCTTTTTAGATTTAAGTAAGGCATTCAACACTGTTGACCACAATCTCTTTCTTCAGTGTCTTAGAAATATAGATATGGACAGCTCTTCTGTAAATTGGTTTGCCAGCTAATGTACAGGTAGATTGCAATGGATTAAACCCAATGGGCTCCTCTCTGAACCCTTGCTGATCAATACAGGAGTACCCAAAGGGTCTATCCTAAGACCCCTACTGTTCTCCATATATATTAACTCCCCGGATAACAACATCCACAAATCTAGTGGATGATACTGTGTTGTAAACATCCAAAGCTACTATGATTGAAGTATGTGCTGCATTGCAGTCAGATTGTAATCAACTGCAATGCCCACAGTAGTGAGCGGGGTGAGTATGCACAGGGCCACATGTGGAGACATGTGCAGAGACACATGCATCTTATGTGTGTCAGCTGTGTCCACTGTGGATGACTGGACACTAGGCAGGAGACCCTGCATTAGGTAAATAGCCCTCTACAAACCAGATGTCCTTGCCATCTCGGAGACCTGACTGAAACCCCACGTCCTCGGACATGAGGTAGCTGCCATAGGCTATGACCACCATAGAAATGACGGAATAACTAAAAGAGGTGGTGGGGTGCTCATCTATGTGAAGGACACACTAAACTCCTCATAGATCAGCATGCAGTACAGTATCTGCTCTGAGAATGAATCGATCTTTATACGCATCACCCTTGGCTGTGCTAAGCACCTTACCATCAGGTGCATATATAGCCCACCTAAGAATGCTCTCCAATCCCTGGAGAAACTCACTAAAGCCCTAGCTAAAGATATCTCAACTGAACTCCTCATATTGGGAGATTTTAACCTAAACTGGGCCCAGGATTCAAAGACGACTCTCAACGCCTTGATACAAGAAGTGAATCTTGTTCAGGTTATCACTGAACCCACCAGAATGAATCACAAAATGGGTAAGCACACCACTCTCGACTGGGCTCTGGTGTCAAACTCCAATAATATTCAGTCAGCAGGCACTACGGCCAATGCCCTGAGTGACCACTCACCAATCTTCTGTGTCTGGAAGAACAGGGCAATTAGGATCCAACCTAGAATCCTCACAATGCGTGACTACTCTAAATTCTTTGCCGAGCAATACAATACCTTCCTTGGTAACATTGACTGGAGCCCGCTAAGACACCTCCCAACTCTGGATGACGCTGTTGCCTTCTTCCAGAAATCTCTCATGAGGGCCACTGACCTTTTTGCTCCTATGAAGACTCTTCAAGCTAACGGCAGATGCTACAAATGGATCACTCCACCACTAAAGGCCCTGTTGATCTGCTGCAACAAAGCCTGGAAAAAGTTCAAGTGCTTCTCACTCCCTGCTGACCTAGAGATGTATAAAGCTCTCAGAAACCAAAGTAAGCGTGCTATCAACCTTGCAAAAAGGGCATACATTACTCACCTCCAGAAAACCAACCCTGGCAACCTGAGGTTATTCTGGTCTCACATCAATGAGCTGATAAAGGGAAAAAGCAAGACTGTACCAGGCCCCATTGAGGCCAATGGACAGATACTGAATGATGGGACCATTATTGTCGCAGCCCTCAACCGTCATTTCACAAACCTAGATTCTTACATGGTTGGGCTCCCTGCACCTAACAGGGGCCCAGCACACTGGAACCTCCCATCCTCGACCGTCCAACTTTTCATCTGAGGTTGGTCAAGGTACAGGAAGTCCTCATCCTCCTAAAGTCCCTGAATACCAGAGGATCAGGAGGGTGTGATGGTATCCAAGCCAGACTGCTCAAAGACAGTGTCCCAACCCTTTCAAGACCTCTGACCTGGCTCATAAACCAGTCCCTTCTAGCAGGTACGGTCCCAGACCAGTGGAAACAGGCTCACGTGGTTCCTATTCACAAGGGCTGACCTAGGGAACCCATTGGCAAATACAGGCCAATCTCCGTGCTCTGTATCCTGGCAAAAATCCAGGAAAAGCTGGTGTACAGACAACTCCAAGACTACATAGAGGCTCACCGGCTCCTTTCCTCATCCCAGCATGGCTTCAGAGCCAAACATGGGACAGATACTGCCCTAACGAAGTTCTCTGCAGATGTGCTCAGGAAACTTGACAAAGGGACCCACACAGAAGCGGTTTTCATAGACCTCTCCAAGGCCTTTGACTTGGTTGACCACAGACTACTACTACACAAGCTGTTTAACATAGGCCTCCACCCCCATGCTCTCAAGTGGTTTGAAAATTATCTAATGGGTCATACTCAGAGAGTCAAGTGGAAGGAAGAGATTTCTGACACACTTCCCCTAAAGGAGGGGGTACTGCAAGGGTCCATCCTTGGTACCCTCCTCTTCTCCCTATTTATAAATGATTTGAACAGCCTTTGTGGAAGCAGTGCTGTTATTCAGTATGCTGATGACGCCATCATCTACCGATCCTCTGACAACCTGGGGGACGTCGGCCCATCCCTCCTAGAGGTTCTGCTGACAATGGAGAACTGGTTAACTGAGAACAAAATGGTTCTTAATACTGCCAAAACCAAGGCCATGTTGTTCGGACCTAGATCCCTTGGCCAAGACAGAACACAATACCTGCAACTTACTTCCAGGTCTGGGAACAGCTTAGAAGTGGTGGCCTCCATAAAATACCTAGGCATCACTCTGGACCAAGGATTCACACTAAAACACCATGTTGACCAAGTTACCAAAGTCATACATGGGAAACTTGGTACCCTCTATCGCCTCAAGGATCAGCTGATCCCAGAAACTAGGATTGCTATTGCCTCTAGTGTTCTCCTGCCAACACTGACCTATGCCGCCTCGATAGTTCAGGGTATGGCAAAGCTCGAGATCAATAAGTTACAGGTCTTGTACAACAAGGTGGTCCACTTTGCCACTCAGTCTCACTCTAGGAGCCACCATTGTGACTCCCTAGCACTAATTAGCTGGCCTTCATTTGAAGCTCACCTCCGGTACCCACTGCTCTGCCTAGCATACAAGCTAACTAGCCCAACCCCTCTCTGGACTCATAGCTGCCAAGAGAAACCCTTGCAACCTTCAGACCTCAGGCCAAACTCTTCTCAAAGTTCCTAGGGTAAGGACCAAGGCAGGGGGGCAAGTCTTTTTCCTACACTGCCCCTTCCCTGTGGAACAAACTTCCTCCAGAGGTGCAGGAAGCTCCCTCAATCATGATCTTCCATGCAAGACTCAAGGCACACATGCTTGCTATGAGCCAATGCCAATGCCATGTTACCTGACACCTCCCCTCTCACCCATCCCATCCACCCAAGTACACACCTCGCCCTACCCAAAGCTGGGCACTGAAACCCTTGTTAACTGGGCTCTCCACTTAACAAATGCTCATTTCAGGCAACCGCAAGCCATGTGTGATGCTCTGGCTTTTCCTATCAATAATTAAAAAGTTGCTAATTACTGTAACCTGTTATATAATATGTTATTGCTATGAGATGATTTGAACATGCTATGACCTACTTATTGTACTACCACTATATATCCTACTGTCCTTATAACTCCCGGTTCGCCCCTGAAGAAGGGACCTCCAGGGCCCAGTGATCCTACCTGGTCACCACAGTTTAATAAATAAATTAATGAATTGGAGCATTTATATATTCCACTAATACAAAATTGGTATAATAAAAGCAAAAAACCACCGTGGTTAACAAACAAGATAAGGAAACAAGTAAAAAAGAAAGAAAAAGCCTTTAAGAAATTAAAACAGTTTGGAACAGAAGAAAATCAGGCCTTATATAAACTTGCATTAAAAAAACTAAACATGTAATAAAGAAAGAAAGAAGAAAACTTGAATTTAAACAATCAGTTTCCAAGGGTAATACTAAAGCATTCTATGCATATGTAAATCCTAACCAGAACAAGCATAATACCATTATATCAATCATCAATAATGGGAAAGAAATCAATAACAGCACAGAAATATTGAATCCTGTCAATGAATATTTTGGATCGGTGTTCGCCCAAAAAATTCATAATATGCAGTACCTGCTATTACAAATAAAAACATCTATTATGAGATTAATCATGAAGAAATTAAAAAGGCCATACAGTCACTAAAAAATAATTCTGCACTGGGCCCAGATAACATAAATACATACTTCACCAAAGAAACTATGGATCGGGTTATATACCCCAAGCCATAATATTTAATAAATCGTATAGCAATGGAGATATCCCGGAAGACTGGCAGAGAGCAATGATCATACCAATACACAAAAAAGGAAATAAACTGAACAGAGAAAACTACTACCCTATCAGTCTCACATCTGTGGCTTGTACAATTATGGAGAAATCATTAAAATCTAGGACAGAATATGAAATAGAGACTCTTGGAATCAAGGATGACAAACAACAAGGGGTTGTGCCAAGGTCATTCTTGCACTACGAACTTAGTCAACTTCTATGAAAGTATCAGTAGAAGTATGGATAGAAACACACCAATCGATATAATTTACCTTGATTTTCAAAAGGCTTTCGATCTGGTCTCATATAATTTACTCATCCTAAAAATGATTACATTAGGGTTTAATGGCTATACTGTACAATGGGTTGCTAGATGGCTGGAAGATAGATCACAGTGTCAGAATAAGTGACACAATATCCAGTTTTGTAGAGGTCACAAGTGGGGTGCCGCAGGGTTCCATTTTGGGGCCGATTCTATTTGGTATATATATATATATATAAATGACCGTCATTGTGGGGTTATTAATCAGATTAGTAAATTTGCCAATTACACAAAAATCTCGTCAGAAGTAGACACAGAAAAAAAAATATCATTACTTAAACATGATCTACTACTAATAAAAAACTGAGCAAAAACATATGAAATGGCATGTAATGTAGATAAATGCTTTGTCTTGCATATAGGTTCAAAAAATCCAAAAACTATGTACCATCTGTTTGGAAAAGTGATCAAGTCAGTAACCACGGAAAAACATCTGGGTATAATTGTGCATATGCGCTGTACATAACTGCTGTCTTCTATGAAAACTGTTCATTGTCATTGTAACCTGTACCCTACGTCCCACACTGTATTACTTGTATGTATTCTAAAAAAGACTAATGTCCTAAGTCTATCAGCTGCCACTGTTCAATTGTGTAAATGTGCTGTATATCACCACCTTCTTTTATGAAAATTGTACACTGTCATTGTATTCCTATATGCTATGTCCTACTCTATATTACTTGCTCATATTTGCTCAGCTCTATGTAACTAATTCTAGGTCGCCCTTAAAAAAAGGATCTTCGGGGCCCAGTGGGTTTACCCGGTTAACAAAAGTTAATAAATAAATAAATAAATAATTGTAAACAACCAACTTACAGCTGGTGGCCAGTGTAGGAAAGCCACACTGATAGGGAACCACATACTCACATCTATCAGGAGGACATTTATTTGTAAAAGTAAAGTCTGCACACTACCACTCTATAGATCCTATATTAGACCACACACTGACTATATAGTATCCATTTGGGCACCATATCTGAACAAGGATAAAAAGGTTCTGGAATCAATGCAAAGAAGAGCTATCAAGTTAATCCCAAGGGTTAGAAATTTACCCTATCAAAATAGCTTAAGGGCATTAGGACTGTATGATCTCCAGATGAGAAGAGATAGAGGGGACCTTCTTTTATTATTCAACATTCTTAATGACCAAGAATTAATGAAAGGATGTAACATAATTCAAGTGGACAAAACAGCAAATTTAAGATCACATAAGTAGAGACCCATGTTCTTCTTAAATAAGAAACAGCAAGAAATAACAAGAAATTAAGGTATAAAAAGAAATAACAAGAAATTCAAGGTATAACAAGAAATTCAAGGTGTAACAAGAATAACAAGAAACTCAGCATATAAAAGGAATAAAATGAAAAAAAAACATGAATAAAGTGAAAAAAATGCTTTTTGGTGGGCAAAATCTAAATAAATGCTTGCAGCAGTTGTTGTTTAGACTCCGTTGTTACCACAGAGATGTTCCACAAGGAAGCAACAGCGAAATTGTTTCAGTCACAAAACCTTGCAAGACCACAACATAATGCTGCTTAATACAATGTAGTATACTCGGAATGTGATTTCTAGTGTGTATAAGGTCATTTTGAGGTAGTTTATGAATGTAAATGGTAATAACAAGAAATAAAACTAAATTTCCAATGAATAAAATGAAATAGCAAGAAATTCCAGAAAAATAAAAAGAAAAATTATAAAAAATAAAAAGAATTTCATGAGTCTCTAAAAAATAAGCAGATTCATAAACCAAAAACCTCATTAAACAAACATAGGCACTACTTTACTGTCAGATCTTGGAATTATGGAATGCATTGCCTTGTAGAAGATAAAAACAGAACAGAATTCACAAAATCTCTTGACAATCACCTATTAAATAGGGCCAGCTAAATATGCCCACAAGGAGTGGGGAAGGTGGTCCCGATGGGCCTAGTGCTTACTTCCACCTTAATAAACCATGTAATACTGAGTATCTAATCAGCTCTAAATTGTTGCTGATTGCAAAGGAAACTAAGGTGATGCATTTTACTCTCCTCCATACTACAGCAACCCTGCACCAATTACAACTATCTTTGGGGATTCATTGGAGGTTGAGGATAAATTTAGATAGTTGGCAGTCTAGCTTGATAGCAAATTAACATTTGGCACCCACATTGACTACCTATCAAAGAAATTAAAAGCAAGGTTAGGATTTTTTTATAGGAACAAAACACTCTTCCTGGCAGACATAAAACATAGAGTGGTGCAAGCCACCTTTCTTCCGCTACTAGGCTATGGGGACATAATTTACAACTGTAGCACAGCTACTGCACTAACTTGCACAAACTTGACATACTTTATCATTGTGCCTTACAGTTTATAACAAACGTACATTTCAAGACGCACCATTGTGACCTCTATCAGTCAGTAGGATGGGCATCTCTCGCCACAAGACAGATACTCCATATTTGCACATGGACCCTGATAATTTGGTAAAACAAACTGCCACTGTATATCTCTTCACTTATTCATAGATCACAAAGTACTTATTCTCTAAGGAAGTCCACTTGTATCCTACTGGATGTTCCCAGAGTATGCACATCCCAACAGTATGGAATAACATCCAATCTGTGCATAGATTCCTTGATTTTGTCGCTTTAAAAGTATTTAAGACTCTGGTGAGCAAACACATCACGGAAATTTGCCAGCGTCATAATGGCTAGCAAGCTCCCTGCAATAACACAATTGAACACTTGAGCACTTAGTTCTCCCTGCAACGTACAGTTAAAGACTTAAGCACATAGTTCTCCTGTACCGCTGTACCCCCCTTCTTCTATGTTTACTCTGGTCATAGGGTGTTTAGAATGGTTCCATTTCAAATGGTTATGCGCCAAAATGTTTGTTGTCAGGCTGTCTTGGTTCTAATGTTAGTTTCTTGCGTGTGTCAACAACTTCATGTGTGGTTGTTCTGAATGTATAATGGTTATATAACCAATGACTTGACTCCTGAATTTTACATATCTAATGAATTACTCCAGATTGCACCTTGCTACTCCAGATTGTATCAGTCCCTGCACCTTGCAACTTTTGCACTACTATGTATTTTCTCACTCTGTATTACTGTTGTTTTACTATGTTACTGCTTATCAGGACCTCCTTGTGAATGAGTTTGTTCAATGGAGTCCTTCCTGCAATTAACTGGAACTTGAATATTTCCCCCCCATCCCATATTCCTGATAGTGGCCCGTTATTATATAATGAATTATTTCTGCTGTTCTGGTAGTCTAGTGGTCCCCCCTCCCCGATATCACCATTGTTGAAGTTAATGATACGCCGCTCTCCCCAATCCCCGATATCACCATTGTTGAAGTTAATGATACGCCGCTCTCCCCAATCCCCGATATCACCATTGTTGAAGTTAATGATACGCCGCTCTCCCCAATCCCGATATCACCATTGTTGAAGTTAATGATACGCCGCTCTCCCCAATCCCCGATATCACCATTGTTGAAGTTAATGATACGCCGCTCTCCCCAATCCCCGATATCACCATTGTTGAAGTTAATGATACGCCGCTCTCCCCAATCCCCGATATCACCATTGTTGAAGTTAATGATACGCCGCTTTCCCCAATCCCGATATCACCATTGTTGAAGTTAATGATACGCCGCTCTCCCAATCCCCGATATCACCATTGTTGAAGTTAATGATACGCCGCTCTCCCCAATCCCCGATATCACCATTGTTGAAGTTAATGATACGCCGCTCTCCCCAATCCCCGATATCACCATTGTTGAAGTTAATGATACGCCGCTCTCCCCAATCCCCAATGTTACCCTATTGGGTTATCATTTGCCCCCTTCCCCAATCCCAATTGTGGTTGTAATAATATAATTGAAGACCCCTTTTCCCAGGTGATCAAGTGGCTCACTGTCCCCCCCACCCAGCAAGTAGTGCCCACCACCCAGCTCCCTCCCAAGCCCATGACAGAGCTGGCACCGGCACAGCCCTCCTCTTATATCCGCAGCCGGTGCTGACTGAACTGTCATTGCATGCTGTAATGTACAGTGTACGTGCATTGCATACACTATGTAGTACAGCATGGAATGACAGTCCAGCTGGTGCTGGCTGCGGAGGTGACAGGAGGGCTGTGTCCGCCTGGCTCTGTCACAGGATGGGGGCAGCTGAGTGGTGGGCACTACCTGCTGGGTGGGAGGGCAGGGGGCCACTTGATCAACAGGGAAAAGGGGTCTTCAATTATATTATTACAACCACAACTGGGGATAGGGGAGGTGGGGAAATGATAACCACTAGGGCGACATCAGAAATCAGTGAGGGGAGTATATCAGTGACTTTGACAAGGGTGGCACAGGAGATCAGGGAAGAGTGAACACTAGACCACCAGGTTAAGGAGCATTAATGTATAATAAATATATCATAACAGACACTATCGGGATCGGGGAAGGGGGACCACTAGAACACCAGGACAAGGCATATTACTTTATTGTATCATAACAGGCACTATCAGGGATCAGGCCTGGGGCAGGGGACTGCAGCACATTGCCCCACAGTGCTCAGATCACCCAGAGGGCAAATGTCTAAGTACTCTTAGACCAGCCCTGGCTGGTCTAAGGGTACTTTGAAATTCATCCACTGGGTGTGCTTTGTGAATCTCGATTGTGGGGCTATGGCAGCCTGCATCTGTACAAGCTCCTAGCCGCATGTTGCAGTCCATTTCTTGGTGCACGGGTGGCACAGGCCCCATTTGGGGCAGACAGCTTGCAGTTGATGAAAGGTGCCACTTGCACCATTTATGTTTGGTGCCGGCACCTTGCATCATACAGTAATTTCGACTTTGAGAATCGGGCCCTCAAAGTCTACTCGTTAGCCCCAGAAATCCATTCCTAGGATTGTTAGCACTGGGATGCAACATGGATGACTTAAGTCATTGTTTCTCGGCTCCTCAGACTACTTGGACATGATATGTAGGTGTCTCTGGTAGAACCTTGGAGATATGAACACTAACAGATATATCTCAGAACTTGTTCAACTTCTATGCATGGATTTGCAGTTTGGATTAAGATTGGACTGTGATTTTTTTTTCGTATGGACTGATAATTCTTTTCTGGGTTGTACAGTAAGTGACTTTTTATTATGTACTGCCATATATGATATAAATTAGAACTATTTATATGGTGTAATCACTCTCAAGGTTCTTGTCAGTCATAGTTTATTAATGTGTATCTATATTTTTACTGCTTTTCATGTTTTCTTGCATACTGGGGTTAATGTGTGAGAATTTTGGTAAGCATGATGTTATAATTGTTTCATGCCTTAAGATATTAGCTTTCAGTTCCCTCTCACTGCAGATTGCAGTAGAGGGGCTTCCTTCTTACTTACTTGGGTATCCCTTCCATTAACTGGAGAGTGGAGAGCTGGAGAGTCATATGAAGGCAGTAAGTATTTCATCATGGACCAGGATATTTTGGAGTTGCGGTCATTAGGACTGGGGGTATTTTGGATGGTTCCATTAAGTTGGGGTGTGGGGGAAGATTTTTTACATTTGGGGATTAATGGAGTTATTTTTGGGGAGCTGGTTATTAATTTTATATTTTACTCAGTTTCAGGATTTTCTGGTGACACTGCGGATAGATAGTTGGGGGTTATACGGTCTCCATCAATTGTCTGATGTGATGGCTTGGGGAAGGGGGGTCCTGGAGCTCAGCATTCCCACCTTTGTTTTGTAGTTGCCTTCCTTCATTTAGGAGTAGTCTTCTTTCCTCTCATGTTGCAGGGTATTGGTCAGTCACTATAACTTTATAACTCGAAACATAGCTGTGCAAACATTATATGGTGTTAAGACATTTAAAAAAACTGCATGTGGGGGGTAGCATATTTGCAAGAAACTCATTTAATGCGGAAAGACATACACTTTTACCAGAGGGAATGGGTTGGACAAGTTTATGAAGCAGGTAGTAGTACTAAAAACGTGAGGTGGTTGTTCTGATTGCCTGGGAAATATCTTTCCAATTGGTTAAGGAGTATTGGGACCCTGAGGGGCGTTACCTTTTCCCCCATGGTAAACTGGGCATAACTGCTGTTTTGTTGGGCTCAGTTTATGGCCCCAACATAGACTCCCCCACATTTTTTACAAACCTGGCCATGCTACTGGCCCCCTTTGTTCATATCCCTATCCTAATTGGTGGGGATTGGAACCTCACCTATCAACATGACTTGAACAAGTCCAGTTTGTGCAGATGATGCTTCTCCCCTAGGCAATGGGGTATGTGGGAATTGATAGATGACATAGGCTTGGCAGATCCCTGGCGTCTTCTGCACCCCACGGACAGACAATATGCTTTCTACTCTTCCCCTCATGGTACTTTATCATGGATCGACTATTTTTCCTACTAGCCAAGAAAGTCTTTCTGGCTTGATTTCCTGTGACATCCACTTGTTAGTTATTTTGGACCATGCTCTTTTAAGCCTAGTGCATTTCTTCCAGGGGATGGAGGAACAGGACTGAATCTGGTGCCTAAATTCACAGCTGCTTCAGGATCCCAATACTCTGATAATTATACAGGACTTTCTCAAGGATTTTCTTTTGCACAATGAAGGCTCAGTAACCTCTCTAAATGTTTTGTGAGGGTGTTAAAATGCACAGTTAGAGGGGAATGCATTAGTCTTGAGTCTAAGTGCATCAACGCCCATAATTTCTCTGTCAAATTGTTGTGTAGGGTATCTTGCTGACAGGAAGGCACTCATCGCAGTGGTGGGTGAGAGCTTTTAGTTGATTGTTTTGTGAGGACACAGTTTAGGCCCAACCCCTTCCCAGCCCTGGAAATAGTTCCTTTATACCTGAGGTTCTGACATCATTTCCTCGAGTGCAAGGTACATTTCACTGTCATATCCTCTCTAGCACACTGCACTGACAATATAACCATACACATTGTATAATATATATATTTCTATATAACAAATCACACACACATGCACGCGCGCGCGCGCACACACACACACAAATACAATAAAAAAAAAAAAAATAGATAAACATGTGGGAAGTGTAAAATGTAATGGCTGTGGGAAGCAGTCTTCGGAGTCTTTCTGAGGCTGAGATGCTGCCCTCATTTGCAGACAACTATCTGCCCTGAGGGAGGAAGTTGCCCGTCTTCAGGCCGCACTGAACAGTAGTAAGGAAACCTTCCCCCAGGCCACACTGGACAGTAGGAAGGGAACCTCCCCCATCCAGGGAGCACTAGCGCCACCACCACTACCTCAGAGGTTGCGAAGAAAGCACAGCAGTTGGACCACAGTGGGCTCAGGGAGGGTGAGGAGGGTGGAACAGAGGCACACTCAGTCAATTGTTCCACTCCACAATCAATACACCATTCTGGGGGAGCATAGCTCCCCTATGGATGCACCCACAGAGAAGACTGATGATAACTGTCACAAGGGAGGCCCACAGGAAGGAGGCAGAGGACACCACAGGGAAAGGAAGCAGCTCCTGGTGGGGGACTCAATTATTAGGGGTATAGAACTGGGGGGAGCTGGGAAAAATGAAGCAAGGTGCCTGCCTGGTGCCATGGCTTGAGGACAGGAAGCGATCCTCAGGATCACCGAGAACAGCTGCAAGGGATTCCGAGCTGGACGTAATTGTCCACCTAGAGACAAATGACTTGGCTCATCATGAGATTAGAGCAGTGCAGGAGGACATTGCAGAGTTGGGGAGGGACCTAAGACAAGTAGCACACACAGTATCCTTCTCAGAGGTGCTGTCTGTCAAAAGCATCGGGGAGGCAAGGGTAATTTGCACCATACAGTTTAATGAATGGTTGAAAAAATGGTGCGGAGCACAGGGGTTTGGCTTCATTGGGGACTAGGGTTCCACCTGGAGGGACACCAGCCTATACTGGCAGGATGGTCTGCATCTGTCCAGGAAGGGAACAAGTCTTTTGAGCAATTGGTTTAAATGCTTCATTGGCAAGCTTTTAAACTAGTCAAAGGGGGAGGCACTGACAAGCAGCAGGAAAATCCAGCCTCCCTTACAAAACAGGGTACTAAATGAGAAAAGACTGAGGTAGAACGGTCAGTGGGGATGCTGCAACAGAAGGTAAAGCCATCAAATGGAGAGCAATGAGTACTAATGCCCGTAGTCTGGGTAACAAGCTTCCTGAATTAGTGGCCTTGATGGAGGAGGAACATCTGGATATCGTGGCAGTCACAGAAACATGGTACACACAAAACCATGACTGGGACACAAACATACCAGGATACACTGTCTACAGGAGGGACAGTGAGGGTAAAAGAGGAGGAGGAGTAGTTCTTTACATAAGGGAAGGAATAAAAGCAACAGAACAAAAGGGTAAACAGGGAGGAGAAGAAGCACTGTGGGTAAATTTGGAGAAAGGCAATGGCACCACAATACGCACAGGGGTTGTATACAGACCCCCTTCTCAGGGGGAGGAAATGGACAGGGAAATGATAGAAAGTATACTTAGAATGGCAGAAAAAGGGGAGATATTGCTGATGAGTGATTTGAATATACCAGATGTTAACTGGAGTGCAGTTGCAGCGGCCACTTCGAAGAGTGCAGTTATTCTAGATGCCCTACAGGGGGCATGCCTTAGACAACTAGTACTATAGCCCACTCAAGAGGGAGCAATATTAGACTTGATTCTCTCAAATGGAGATGGAGAGAGGATCACAGATGTAGAAGTGGGTAGCCATCTGGGAACTAGCGACCATAGAACAGTATGGTTCACAATAAACACAGCAATAGAGTCAAGCCATACAAGACAAAAGTACTGGACTTTAGGAGGGCTGACTTTGCAAAATGGTGCGTGCCTAATGCACTAGCAAATGGGCAGGAAGGAGGGTGGAAGAACAATGGGGAATAATAAAAACTGCCATCACAGAGGTAACGAGCCTTTGTGTGAAGCAAATAAACAAAACAAGACGATGTAAGAAACCACTATGGTTCTCAAAGGAAGTGGCAGTGAAGGTTCAAGAGAAAAAGAAAGCATTCAGGAAGTACAAGGAATCGCAGAAGGAGCAGGACAGAGAACTGTATCAGTTAAAGCAAAAGGAGGCTGGGAAGGCAGTCAGAACAGCAAAGGCCCAAACCGAGGAAAAGATAGCCAACTCAGTTAAGAAGAGGGATAAAACCTTTTATAGGTACATCAGGGAGCAAAGGAAGACCAAAGGAGGGATAGTGAGGCTTAATAAAGGGAGGGAGGGTGGGCAGAGGGAGACTGTGAAAAGGCAGAGATACTAAACAAATATTTTTGCTCAGTATTTACAAATGAAGAGGGGGAGGTACATAAAACAAACAGTAGTAACACTCTGGATACAGAAGTTGATTCCAGCCCATTCACAGAAGAAAGGGTTCTGAAAGAACTCTTAAAACTGAAGGTGGACAAAGCAATGGGGCCTGATGGGATTCATCCCAGAATTCTAAAAGAGCTAAGGGTAGAACTAGTGACACCACTGACTACCCTTTTTAACAAATCATGGGAGGATGGGGTGGTACCCGAGGTCTGGAGGAGGGCAGATGTGATTCCCCTTCACAAAAGTGGGAGCAGGGCAGAAGCAGGAAACTATAGACCTGTTAGTTTAACCTCAGTGATAGGGAAAATGATGGAATCACTTCTGAAGAAAAGAATTGTCGAGTATCTAGAGGCCAGAGGGGCACAGAAGCCTAGGCAGCATGGATTCACAGCGGGAAGGTCATGCCAGACAAATTTGATAGATTTCTTTGACTGGATGACCAAAGTAGTAGATCAGGGAGGGGCTCTGGACATGGCCTACCTAGACTTTAGCAAGGCATTTGACACAGTCCCACACAAAAGATTAATATACAAGTTAGCCAGCCTGGGAGTGGGTCCCAAGATGACAGCCTGGGTAAAGAATTGGCTGGAGAATAGGACACAGAGAGTAATAGTAAATGGAGTCCACTCAGAAAAAAGGAAGATTACTAGTGGGATACCGCAGGGTTCAGTATTAGGACCGGTCCTCTTCAATGTCTTTATAAGCGACATTGCAGAAGGACTGGAAGGAAAAGTATGTCTCTTTGCAGATGACACTAAGATCTGCAACAGAGTTGATGCACAGGGTGGGGTGGAAAGGATGAGAAGGGACTTGACAAGGTCAGAGGAATGGTCAAATGTATGGCAGCTTAGATTCAATGCTAAGAAGTGCAAGGTAATGCACCTGTGAAACAAAAACCCAGGGGAAGAGTACACAATGGGGGATACTAACAACAACAAAAATGGAAAGGGACCTGGGGGTAGTCATATCAGATGACCTAAAGGTGGGCAAGCAATGTGATAGGGCAGCAAGGAGGTCTGGGGGGTTACTGGGATGCATAGGGAGAGGCATCACCAGTAGAAAACAGGAAGTTATTATCCCTCTGTACAGACAGCTGGTGAAACCCCATCTGGAGTACTGTGTGCAGTTCTGGAGACCCAATCTCCGCAAAGACATAGACAGGATGGAAGCTGTCCAGAGGAGGGCAACTAAAATGGTGCAGGGTCTGCACCAGAAGACATATGAAGAGAGACTTAAGGAGCTTAATATGTATAGCCTCGAGGAAAGGAGGGAGAGGGGGGGATATGATAGAAACTTTCAAGTACCTCAAGGGAATCAACAAAGTCCAAGAGGGTAGCATCTTTCAAAAAAAGAGGTGTGCAAGAACAAGGGGGCACAATTTGAAGATGGGGGCGGCTCAGAGGTAATTTAAAAGTATTTTTTCACAGAGGGTTGTGGATGCATGGAACGGCCTTCCGGAGGAGGTTGTGGAGTCAAAATCAGTGGTGGAATTCAAGCATGCATGGGACAGTCATAAGGCAATTCTGGGGGTGGGGGTAAGAAGAAGTAGGCTGCTGGTTAACTAGGATCTGCAGCTTATCCAGTAGGTAGGGAAATGGGCAGACTGGGTGGGCCAAGCGGTCCTTATCTGCCATCAAATTCTATGTTTCTATGTTGACCAACTACTTAGGGACATTAGGAAGCTGGAGCACAGACTAACTTGGGATACCTCCACCTCTTTTTGGCTCCAGTTAAATACACTAAACATAGAAACATAGAAATTGATGGCAGATAAGGACCGTTAGGCCCATCTAGTCTGCCCATTTTCCTTGCCTACCATAAAAGCCGCAGACCCTACTTGATCTCCAGCTATACCTCCTCATTCCTATTGCTAGGGTCCACCTATGCCTGCCCCATGCATGCTTGAATTCCCCCATTGTGTTTGCCCCACCACCTCTGCTGGAGTCTATTCCATGTATCCACCAACCTTTCAGTGAAGAAATACTTCCTCACGCTGCCCTTTAGTCTACCCCTTCCAACTTCATGCCATGCCCCCTCGTTCCTAGACATCTCCTTTTCTGAAAGATGCTAACCACCAGCACCCTACCTATGCATTTTACTTAATTTTTTTTATCACAACATTATTTGTTCACCGCCACAGACCTGGCAGGGGCTACAACCCCCCCCCCAAGGGGTATGTCCTCTGGCCCATCATGGGTCCTGCTGGGTCCCAGTATTTTCTTCCATTTCCTCACATTGTGCCCACACACCATGGAATGGGTGCAGCAGCTGTTTCCACCTCTGTGGAGGCAGCCAAGCACCCTGGGTGCAGGCCAAAGCTCCCTAGTTGTGCTGAGACACACAGCACAAACCCCCCCCCCAAGGAAGGAGAGCAGTCTGGACACTCTATCCTTACCTCCACAACCAACCCCCGAATGACCTGAATCCGTTCCTGACCCTGGGTTGCCAGCGTGGCGTGAGGTGTGGTGTCCAGCACCTCAACCCTTAGTGCCACCGGGCCAGCTACATTTATGCCATTTAAATATTTGTAGGTTTCTATCATATCTCTCCTGTCTCTCCTCATCTCCAGGTTATACATAGTGAGGTCTCCCATTCTCTCCTCATATGATTTTTAGTGCAGGCTCTGCACCATCTTTGTTGCTCTTCTTTGAACTGCCTCCACCCTGTCTACAACCTTCCTGAGATGTGGCCTCCAAAACTGGACACCATATTCCAAATGACGCCTCACCAATTATCTGTACAGTGGCATCACCACCTCCTTCCTTCTTCTGATGATACCTTTCCCTAAGCACTCCAGCACCCCACTGGCTCTTCCCACAGCCTTGGCACATTGTTTGGCCACCTTTAGGTCATCAGATATTACTACCCCCAAATCCCTTTCCTGTTTGTTGACCATCAGTCCCCCCCCCCATTATGTAATCCTCCCCTGGGTTCTTGCTCCCCAAATGTATGATACTGCACTTTTTCACATTAAATCTCATCTGCCATACTCTGTACCATTCTTCTAGTTTACCTAAGTCCCTCCACATTTTTCTACCCCTCCTGGAGTGTCCACCCTGTTGCAGAGCTTAGTGTCATCTGCAAAGAGGCACACCTTCCCCTCTAGCCCCTCTACAATGTCACTTATGAAGACATGAAACAGGACTGGGCCTGGGACTGATCTCTGTTGCATCCCACTGGTCACCTTCCTTTCCTTAGATTGAGGACCATTTACCACAACCCTCTCTCTTCTATCACTCAACCAATTGCTAACCCAGTTTACCGCCTTGTGACCCACTCCCAGGCTGCCCAGCTTGTTCACATGTCTTCTAGTGGAATGACATTGAAGGACTGAAATCCAGGTAGGCCACATCCACTGCTCCCCCTGAACTATGACCTTAGTCACCCAGTCAAATAAATCAATTAGATTTGTTTGACAAGACCTTCCCACTGTGAATCCATGCTGTCTTGGATTCTGTGCTCCACTGGATTCAAGGTGTTCCATGATCCTTTGTTTAAGAAGTGATTCCATAATCTTCCCCACTATTGAGTTGAGGCCAACTGGTCCATAGTTTCCAGCCTCCTCCCTACTGCCACTTTTGTGAAGAGTGACTATATCTGCCCTCCTCCAGTCCTCCAGAACCCCTCCTGTATTGAGTGACTCGTTGAACAGGGCTGCCAGTGGTGCCACTAGAAATCTCCTTAGTTCCCTTAACATTCAAGGATGTATCCCATCCAGTCCCATTGCCTTGTCCACTTTCAGCTTTGTGAGTTCTTGTAGGACTCTCTCTCTTCTGTAAATGGACTGGTGTCCATGTCCCTCCCACATTTGTTCATGTTGCCTAAATGTGGTCCCTCACATTCTTCTTCTGTGAATACAGAACAAAAATATTTGTTCAGTAGTGATGCCTTTTTCAGGTCTCCTTCCACCCACTCTCCTTCTTTCTCTTTAAGCCTTACTATCCCACCCCTGTTTTTTTCTCCTTACGCTAATGTACCTTATTTCATTTCATTTAATTTTATTAGTTTTACTGGAAAGGCATGTGAGCGTAACTGCCCATTTTCACAAGCATCCAGTTTAAGAGAAAAAAAAGGAAAAGTAAACAAAACTTACCAAAGATAACAATGTAAAAAGAGAATAAACAGTAAGCACAAATGATAAAGGTGGACAATTAATAACATAAAAGAGACATCACAGATTATAAATTAGTGCAGATAAATGCTCAGGAGAAAGTGCATGGCTGGAGGACAAGTGCTTTTTTTTTAGATTTTATTTGCCATGAGAACAAACAGCACGTGAGAGATTAGAAGAGAAAAGGAAGAAAGAATGGTAAGGCCAGGGAACAGTTGCAGGAGGAGGAGAGGGAGAGGTGAATCCTAATGTTGTGTTTGAAGGAGGTGGTGGAGGGACAGAGTTTGAGTTCGGGGGGAGAGAGTTTAAGAGTTTGGGACCCAGGAAGGAGACAGTTTTTTTACCATGAGAGGTGTGGCAGAAGGGGACAGAGAAGGATAGAGAAGAGGATTATCTCATGGTCCTGGGGTGAGTTGCTGTTTGGAAGAGGGAACTAATGCAGTCAGGGAGGAGACCATAGGAGAGTTTGTAGAAGAAGGTGGCAATTTTGCAGTTGAATTGGGTCTCCAAAGAGGGCAGCCAGAGATTCTGTAAAGGTCACAATGGTGAGTGAGTTTGGGGAGGCCAGAGGCAAAATGGATCTTGTTGTGGTAGTAGCAACATAGTCTAGAGACATTTTCAATTGAGAGGTGGGGTAAGAAGACAAGAGCACCATAGTTGAACAAAGGGAAAAGAAAACTGGAAACTAGGAGGGACTTGGATTCTTTGTTAAAGAACTGCTTCATCCGGTGGAGCATGCCAAGTCTTTGGCGAGCTTTCTTCATGGTGAGGCTGGTGTGAGCATTGAAGCTGAAGTGGTAGTCGAGGAGTTGACTATGGTACTTAAATTCATTTACTCTTTCTATGGGGTTCCCAAGGTTGTCGTATAGGGTGAAGTTGAAGTCAAGAAGTCTACAAGGGCTGGAGAAAATCACGACCTTTGTTTTTTTTTTGAGTTGAGGACAAGACCTTTGTATGTGAACAAGGAGTGGAGCCGTGTGAAATTGGCATGAAGTTTGTTAAGGAGAGTGGAGGGGTCCTTGTCCTTACAGAAAAGGGCATCATCGTCTGTGCTGAGAATGAGCTCAGTGTTCATGCAGACATCTGGGAGGGAATTTACAACTGGAGAAAAGAGGAGAAGGCCCAGAATGGACCCCTGGGGTACAGCATACTTAATGTGACAGGATCCAAAGAGGACCCCACCAATTGTGGTTTGATGCAACCTGTGTAGAGGTAGTTGCAGAACCAGTGGGTAACTTTGGGGGAGAAATGTAGACTGGCCAGGGTCTGGAGAAAGACTTCATGGTCAATGAGATCGAAGGTTTTTGTGAGGTCCACAAAAGCTGAGCCAGTGTAGAGACCTTCATTGATGGCTCTATCAATGTAGTGAGTGAACTTTGTGAGGGCGGTTTCCATGTTGTGGCCAGCCCAGAAGCCATGTTGCGCTGGGCTGGCCAAGAGCCCGAGTGGGGGTGAATGGGATGGAGGAGGAGTTGGGCTTATATTTTTCAAGATCCCCAAAATATTGATTCAAAAGTGAAGTTAACTCAAGAGGATTGGTGATGGTTATGCCATTGCAGGAGAGACAAATTTGGTCATCGGATTGACTTCTGCTGATGAGGTTGTTGAGAATGTTCCAAGTTTGCCTCAGGTTCCCTATGGCTGAGCACTGTTTCTCCAGAAAGAAGGTGGTGATTACAGGACCTAACTTATTGTATTGTTATTTTTATTTTACCGTTTGTATTGGTATGCATTGTCATGTATGTTTTGTTGGATATTTATTTTTCTTATGTATAGACAACATGAAAGTTAACAGGACTGTCTTATAAACTGGGTCACCAGACCTAAAGACATGTTTTCTCTCCTGTATAAAAATAAAGATTTGCTACTACTTTAGTGGATCTGACAGTGGATTTGCATTTGTTATGGAGGGTTTTGTAATTTTGGAGAAGGTGGGGAAGTTTGTGTTTCTTGTATTAGGACCAGGCACAGTCTCTGTCCATCATGAGCTTACGTAGATCAAAGGAGACCAATTCTTGTCTTATACCTTTGATCCTGATTCTTTTAAGGTGGATGAAAAGGTCACATAGGGTGAGAAATGTGTTATTAAACAGTTCAAGGGCTTTGTTAATGTCGGTAATGGAGTCTGTGAAGGACCAGTCCTGGGAAAGGGATGCTTTGGAGAACTCAGTAGGATTAAGTTTTTTTAGTTGCCTGGTAAGGATAAATTTGTGCAAACAGTGAGGGGTTTTTGTTGACCAGCAGCAGAAAACAGCACAATGATCTCTGATCGAGTCTGGAAGAACACTGGAGGATGTAACATAAGAGGAATTGTAGACAAGAATCCAATCAATGAGGGATTGGGTCCCTGTCCTGTAATTGGTTCTGGTGGGCTCGGTGATGAGCTGATGAAGGCTGAGGTCAAGGATCAGTTCCTTGGTAGGGTCACAGTGAGTGGACTGCCAGTTTAGGTTTCAGTCACCAATGGTAATACATTCTCACCAATGGGGGAGGAAGGTCTTGATGTTGATAAAGGTGTCAAGTTCATGAGGAGATGAGTCATGGGGAAGGTAGACTACGCTGACCATGATAACTTTGTTGTTGTCGAGGAGGAGGAGGTTGATTGAGAGGGATTCCAGGAAAGAGGATGTGAGCAGTGGGTTAAATGCAGTGACCAAAAGGTGATCAGCAACCCAGAGGAGGCAGCCCCCTCTACATTTCCCAAGCCATTTTTTTCTGATGAGGATATACCATTCAAGGTTGATTTTATTGGAGGGGATCTTGTTGGTCAGCCAGGTTTCGGTAAAGGCAATGATGTTGAAGGTGTTTGCAGACACCCAGGACTTGACTGAGTTTTTTTTTTGCCATCAGACTTTGCACATTGAGGTGAGCAATGCTAAGCTGCTTGGAGTGCTGTGGGAGGCATGAGGAGTAGTAGATGCATGGGCATGGTGGGCCAGGGTCGGGATGGATGGAACTGGATATGGGAAGATGGAGAAGAAGGGACCTCAAGTGTCTGCGGGAAGCCAAGACAGACAGACAGCTTGGGGGAATGGAGCCTTGTACAATGATGGGTAATGATGATCAGATTGTGACAGGAGGGGGAAAACTCATGAAGCAGGCAAAATTTGGGAACGGGGTTTAAGAGGGTAAGAGTAGAGTCTGACAGTGTCACGCTGCAGGGTGGAGAGGGAAAAAGGAGGAGGGGGAATGGAAGCGCAGGGAGAGGGGAAAGACAGATGTGTAAAGGAGGGGGAAAGAGGCATTCATGGAGGGGTGCGGAAAAGGAAGAGTGGGGAGGAGCAGAAAGAAGGGAATTTTACCTACAGGGGCATGGTGAAGTGGAAAGAGTCAGCAGAGAAGCTGCAAGGAGTAATAGTGTGGGGGGGCTCCATGCCAATGTAAAGTGAGAGAGGTGGAGAGGAGCTGAACAAGGTAGATGAGAGGAGAGGAGGAGGGAGATCACAGAAGAGCGAAGTTAAATGAGAAGCTGGGCTGGGTAGCTGAGGGAAAAGGAGGAGGTAGATCACAGAGGAGCAAAGATCACAGAAAATACCCGGGACTTGGAATAGAGAGAAGAGGATGAAGGAAATGAGAAGTGGGAAGACAAGTGGGAGAAAGAGATTAAGCAATGGCAGGGGCAAGAGGAACAAGGTGGTATAATGGTAACACTATGGGGATGGCTCTTTAAGAGAGAGGGGTAGAGCTGGTGGCCAATGGGAGGGGAGGTATGGTGCAGAGAAGGAGTGAAAGTATATTTAAAGAGTGTTGGAGGTGGGTGGGAGAAAATTCAAAGCAGAGAGTTTCGGCAAGGGAAATGATAGCAAAGTGATAGCAAAGTCTTGTCTCCTTTTCTTACCTCCTCTATTTTCTCCTCCATTTGTGCCTTTGCTCTCCTGACTGCTTTCCCTGCCTCCCCCCGTTTCTACAGAAACACTACCCTGTTCTCATTCTGCTGTGTTTCCTTGTATTTACTGAAAGTAATCTTTTTTGCCCCTACCTTCCTGGCCACTGCCTTTGAGAACTATAGTGGCTTTCTCTTGCCCTTGTTTACTTGCCTAATGCAAAGGTTTATTCCCTCCATTATGGCTCCTTTCAGATGTGCCCACTGCTCCTCCACTCCCTCCCCCTTTTGTCCCCCCTACCAGGGCATGCTTGAGACATATCCCCATATTAGTAAAGTCCACCTTCTTGAAATCCGGGACCCATGCCTTTGGGTGGCTTGACTCTGCCACTGTGCTCATGCTGAATTACACTGTGCAATGATCACAGGATCAATGGATTTCAGGTAACACTCACCCTGACTTCTTCAATTCTGTCTCCACTGGTGAGAACAAGGTCCAAGATTGCACCCTCCCTGGTGGGCTCTAGCTCTAGCTGCCTGAGTCCTACGCCTTTCACAGAGTACAGGATGCCCCTGTTCCTGGCTGAGGCAGCAGCTGGGATGCTCCAGTTCACATCTGGCAGATTGAAATCACCAACCAGCAGTACCTCCACTTTCGCTGCCATCACGTGGATGGATTCTACTAGAACCCTGTCCACCTCCTCCCCCCCCCAGTCCTGAGGTCTGTATATCATGCCTGTGCAAATAGCAGTGCTGTTGCCCATCTCAAGGGCGATCCAAAGTACCTCCACTCCCTCCTGAAGTCCCTGTATCTCAGTCACACTAATACACTCCCTGACATAAAGAGCCATGGCCTTTTAACCCCCCATCTTTTCTAAAGAGAGTATAACCTGGTACTGCTACATCCCAATCATGATTTTCAATATATCACGTCATTTCGGTAATAGCTACAATGTCCAGGTCAGTCTCCTTTATCAAGGCCACCAGGTCTTGGATTTTATTTCCTATGCTGTGGACATTGGTATACATGGCCTTCCATATCCTACCATTTGTACTTTTATCATACCTCCTGCTGTCTTTTTGCCTCATCTTTTTGTTCTTCATGTTTTCAACCCCTTCCTTCAGTCCTCCACTGTTCCCCCTTCTACGGGTTTAACATGCTGATTTAATGGCAGAGAGGGCAGAACGTGCCCTTTTAAAAACCAAGACACAGTATTTAGAATCAGTGAACTGGCTAGGAAGTTATTGGCCTTATGATTCTGGCAGCTTGAGGCCTTAAAAACTATTCCCAGTCTCCAACCTAGTCCTAGTGAAACCATAGTTACCCACCCTCAGACCACTGCCAATGTTTTTGGTCTTACCATCACTCACTTTATGCAAGTGACCCCCTCTCCCGACTTTTCTGATAGCTTGAATCTCTTCTTATCTCAATCCACTCCCCCTCCCTGCTCTCACCCCACAACAGCAAGAGGTGCTTAAGGGCCCCATAATGGTCTCAGAGGTCAAGCAAGCCATACAGCAATTTTACCATGACAAAGCTCCTGGACCGGATGGAATCACTAATAATTTGTACGTGGCATGCACAGCTAAAAGTACCTCCTTTCTGACCTGGTTCTTTCACTACTTGCTCTTGTCTTGCTTTTCAGACCCTATTTTAACAGAAGCTTGGATAACTTTGATAAGAAAGCCGGACAAGGACAAGTTGTTACTGAGAAGTTATCATCCAATTTCCTTACTTTAATTCCAACTTAAAAAGTTTGGCCAAGATATTAGCTAATAGTTTTGCCCTGGTCTGGGATGAATTGATTGGGCCAGTGCAGGTTGGCTTTATAAAAGGTTGTTTATTCAGCGATCATCTTCAGAAGCTCCACTATCTTACTTCTGCATCCCGAGAGGACAGAACCCCTTTGGTCCTGGTCTCCTAAGATGCGGAAGGAGGTTTTCATATGTCCCATGGCCACATCTTTTCACTTTTTTACAGAAATTTAGTTTCCCTTCCAAATTTCTTACCTGGGTTCAGTTGCTATACAACAGACCTACTACCCAAATTTGGTGTAACGGGGTATTATCCAATTACTTTCCCTTGCAACAGGGGACAAGACAGGGATGTCCCCTTTCCTTTTTAATCTTTATTTAGAGCCCTTAATATATAATCTTCAAAACATGCTGGAAATTAAAGGGATTTTTGTTGGGGGAGAATGATACTAACTTATCACGTTGGAAGAGCTTCAATGATTTTCTGAAATATCTGCATTATAAATTTAAGTAAAGCCAAGGTTTTGCCTCTAAACAACTTGGTGAGCAAGCAGGATATTTTCAGTATGGGCCTATTGTGGGAACCTAGGACCCTCACCTATTTGGGAGTGTGTCTTTCTGTTTCCCACCAATTTTGTTAAAGACAACCTCTCTCTCTCTCTCTCTCTCTCTCTCTCTCTCTCTCTCTCTCTCTCCCTCTCCCTCTCCCTCTCTCTCTCAGGATGTCAGTGTTATAAAGCCAAATCTTCTACTATGTATACTATAGCCATTGAGTATGTTATGCGTTTTTCTCCCCAATTCCGGGTTCTGTCATTTCAGTGTTTAATCACAATTTTTTCATGGAGAGGCAGGGCTTATCGCCGTTCCTATTTCAAATTGATGGCTCCGAAGCAATGGGGGGGGACCTACATCTTCCCAACTTCTTTCTATATTATTGCACTCTTCATGGTAGTAAATGTTTTCAATAGGGGTGCCATGAAGGTGCTAGGCCTGACATTTCTTATATACCGATTTGGCTGGATATTGAATGATCCCTTTGCAAAAATGCGGGTATGCAACCTAGTAGTTTACTATATATAAAACCATCCCAATTGCCCTCCTTGCTTCAATCAATGCCAATTGCTTGGTCCGTAAAGGCCCATTCACAGCTTAGTCCCTGTCTAGGACTGATCTGGACCAAAGCTTTCACTCAACCTATTTTAGGTCATCCCAATAGCCAGATGGCCAGGAACTCAAGTTTTAACTACCTTTTGCAGGATATCACAATTGTTTCTGTCTTGGAGGGGGACCAATTTATGATGTTCACTTCCTTTTAGGAGTGCTTTCAGTTACCCCAATCTTATAACTTTAAATTTATCCAGCTAACCCAGGCCATTTCATCTTATTTTGGTTCCAGACCATGGACATTGGCAGGAAACCCATCCTTTGAGTCTTTTCTGTGTATGGCAATGCAGCTCCACCCAGTGTCTAAGTTATTTTGGTCTGTTTCAATCCCTGGACCCTGCAAGTTTTTCTGGGACCTGCTATTACTGGCAGAAGGCCTTAGATCTCATGGGTGATTCCAAGATGTGGCAGTCAGTCTGGCACACCCTATACAAATACATTAAACAGGATGGATATCATTTGACTCAGTATCAAATCCTTCATAATCTATACTGCACCCCCCAGAGGTTGTTTAAAATGGGCAAACTAGCTTCTCCTGCATGCTCCAGGTGTGGCCTTGACAAAGGTCATCTCAAACATGTGTTGTGGGACTTCATTAAAGTGATTCCCTCTGGAATGCTATTAAAGTGGGACTATGGTCAAAATGTCTGGCATCAGTAAATTCAGAATTTGGATCAACATAGACCCAATCAGCCTCATGCCAAAAATGAGATCTCTAAGTTACATTGCATAAAAGTTACGAGTCATTTTACAACCCTAAATTCACTGCCTGTTCAGAAAAGCTAGTTTCAGTGAAGAGCTGCTGCTGATGTCATCTCCTGAATTCACAGTCTAGTTCTCTCTGCCAGCAAGCTTATAGGACCTGTTTCTCCAAAGTTTAAAGTGATTTTTGGAAGTTTCCCAAATGTCTTTTTCACATAGTATGCCCTTGCTAGCCATGCTTCAGATGTTGAAGCTAAAATTTGTTTTATAAAAAAATCTGTCATTTTTATTGTTGTTTTATCAGCACGTTGTTTCTGCCTGCCCTCCAGTTTTCTCTGTGTGGCCATATCCCCAGAATGATGTCATGCAAGGGAACTGTCAATGTTTTACATATAGCAACAAGGAATTCTGGGTAGATTATAAAGTTGACTTAAATGTTTCTAACTCAGAGGTGCAGTCTTTTATTTTGGTAGCGGTGAAAAGAATGCGCTCATTTATTACAGCTCCCAGTCATCTTCCCCCAGCATAGTTTTCAGGTGTAGAGAAGGGAAGGGGGCAGTTCTGATTGCTTGCAGGGCAGGCAGGGTGGGGGAATGGCATTTTTGAGAAACGAATTGCTTCTTTAAGTAGATTTATTGCATATTTCCGGTAACAGATGGGAATCAGTTCATGCTTTGTTATCTTTGACCTCAGTGAGGCCTTAATAAATGGCTGAATCTCTTAACATTTTCTATATTTGTTGAACTCTTAGTTTTCACTTTTCAGGTTGTGAGCTCCAGGAGGATGGGAGGTAGGGGTTAGGTGGGTTTGTTTTATAGTTTGTTTAGTTCTGTTTGTATTTTTGTTCAATGTGTTGGTTATTGTTGGTTTTCTTGTTTTTTCTGGACATCGATAAAGTACATTAAATTTAAAAAAAGGAAATAAGGGAATATACTATAAACAACTAATTACATATTATGACCTTTGGCATAGATGAGAGGAAAAAAGAACCCCTTTATGAAGAGTAAACCTCTGAGGATACAAGGCCTAGGTTGCCTTCTCTCCAGGCTGGGGGTGGTTTATTTAGGGATGGCTCTGCTGCTGCACTTTGGAAACCCAATCAAAGGAGTATAAATATTCCAATTTTGGTGGAAAGCTCTCATGATCCCTCTAATGGGAACACCTTGAAGGGTTGTGAGAGCCTCTGCAACAATGGGTACTCTGAAGTGAGAGCAGACTTCATGAATTCAGAATGAGGCCATCAGCTTACAGGACAAGCCCTGAGCAAGACAAGGTAATGGACATGGCTGACATGCCTCCGATTTATGAATGAGAGCATGAATCAACTTCAAGTGCTAGATAGGAAGAGACTGGTCAAAGTCAGTGGTCATAAAGTAGGTAGCAGTTCATCGATGAGGAGGCCAGGCAAAGCCAGTGGCTGCAGATATTGAGGAGGAGGCCAGCCCTTAAAGGTTACGAGTGAACTCTGCAACAATGGGAACTACCAAGGTAGGCCTGGGTGAGGTAGGAGGCTGCAGTGCAAGCCAGCATTTAATGGTTTGATAATAGTAGTAGCAACCAGTGGAAAACAAGCATACCAAGTCCATTATGAAAGCTGAATTCATGGTGACATAGAAGATAGGAGTTTAGGTAGTGAGAGGCTGTGATGCCAGTGGTTTAATCTATGAGAGATAGCGTATTTGAATCAATGAGGTTTAGCAGATGATTGAAAGGGTTTCAGCATGAGTAGTGAATTGATATGATTGGCATGAACACATTAAATGCCAGTAAGGCAAAGTTAGGTTGTTCCAGTAGGGAGCATTTATAGGCAGTAAGTATTTGCAATGCAGTAATGAAATGTAATGAATATCTGAAGCCATGTAGGCTGCGAAGTAAATGTATTGAAGCATGATAACTGAAAAGCCATGAAGGCAAAGGGAAGCTGCAGGGCAAATGTATAGCTTACATAAAACCATGCTCATTCTAGCTGGAGCCACAATGCCCCTCTGTAACATCATAGTCCCCCAGCATGGGAATAACTGGGAAGCCACAAGCTGAGCATCATGAGACCAAAAGCAAGTGTAATGTTAGTAGAGTAGGAACCCCCCAAAAATAGTGGTGCCTGTGCAGACAAAGTCCTAGTTAAGGACAGATTCACATGATAGCAGCTGCCAGAGTAATGTAAACAGGTGAAGTAAAATAATGACCAAAAAGTACAAAATAATAAAATTCAGTAAAAGACTGCTAAAATGTCTGCAGCTGTATGCTGCATCAGTATAGTAATACAACAACATGAATATACTAGAGTAGAGAAGAATTGAAAATTGGGAGTAGTAGCTGCCTGGCTAAGCAAACACTGAATAAATTGAGCATAACACACTGAACACAAACACTGAATGAACTGAGCAGAGCTGACTGAATGAACTGAGCAAATTAGCTGAAAACAACCTAGCAAAGCAGGAAATGCTGAGCAACACATAGCATGGCAGGGAGAGGCAGCCATCTAGGAGCAGAATGAAGCCTCAATCAGGTGCAAACATTTAAGGTGAAAGTAAGGAGATAGCAGGGGCAAGGAAACAAAGTTTGAGCTAAAGCATACAGATAACAATAGCAGGTGAACTGAGGGTTTGCAAAACTTTGTGAATAAATGAGAGCCTGAATAACACAGTGCAGGAGTAACACAATACAAGCAAAGGGCAACAGGATGCTAGGAAAACTAGAAAACAAAAATACAAACACAGTAGAACAGGAAAACATGCACACAAACAAAAAACACACAGCAGCCAGAGGCAAAACAAATACTAGCCCAAGCCAGAGAAACACACGGGGTGGGGGGGCAACCCCCAGTAGGCCACAAGGAAGAAGACAGACCAACAGAGTCTCTGGCTGGCAGAGAAACAATGCTTCAGAAAAAGGCTGGGAGGAAGTATTTATATAGCTCAAGAAGGGACGTGGCTGGTTGCTCACCTCATTGAACTGCAGGCATAGCCTTTCAATTATGTAATAGACACCAACTCCCTGCCAATGTGTTTTTTCCTTTTTTGCAAGTTGCTTATGTATTACACTATGACATCTGAGGCCACACCTAGTCCTCTGACCATGGTACCCATATTCAAATCAAGTCATATTTTATTTGTAAAACGCACCTTTCTAAAAACCAAGGTGCTTGTACATGAACTAAACAGACATAACAATAAATAAACAATCATAACAAATCAAGATATTTAAAATCCATAAAATATATTTCCTCTAGTGGTCTGGGCTGTGCAGCCACACCCTATTTCTCACTTATATCAGCATATATAACCTCACTATTGGGTGCAAGCTATACCTAAGCCTGATGGGGAATACTGTATGATTGGTCTTGAATATGGAGAGACTCAATATAAGTATGTTAAATATGCCATTTACAGATTACTGCAAGTCAAAATTCAGCACAATATGTATCTTACCCCAGCCAAGCTAAATAAGATGCAGCAACTTCTTAATGACCGCTGTATGAGGTGTGATACAGGAACAGGCACCTTGTTGCATATCTTATAGCAATGCCCCATCATGCAACTGTTTTAGGCATCTATCAAGGCCACATTAGACCCACTTCTTGGTTTGGATGATGCCTTTTTAGCAGAAGTTTGCATAGCTAGTGACTATTCCCATAATCTAATTGGCATTCAAAAATATCATATGGTCTCGATATCAGCCTGCGCTAAAAAGGTTATACTCTGACATTAGTTGTACTGTACCCCTCCCACATATTGGGAATGGTATATGGAGTTAATGTTTGCTTTATGCATATAAATGTCAGTTGCTAGTCTCAATAATAGGCTTTCAGGATATCACTAACGATGGGAGTGCCTTTGTACTCATGTGCAGCCTGATCAGTTGTCTTCATGACTTTGTTACCCATTGTACATATCTTATGTGGCCAACCTTTTTCTTGACACAGACACTGCTTGTTAACATTTCTGGAACTGGAGATCGTTGACACTGCTTTGCTCTAGACTGGTGAATATTGAAGGAATGTATGTCTTATTGCCTGCCCTATACTTTATCTGTTTTATGGCATATATCCACTGTGTAGGGGTGGGGGATTGTTTGTACGTTCATTTGTTCTTCTTTGCTATCTGAATATTTTTTACAGAAACATTCAATAAAATACAATTAATTTAAAAAAATAAAGAGAATTTCTGGAAAAAAGGAGCTCACAATAGGCTAGTACTCACCTTATCTGGAGCTCTGGGTGCATATGAGGTAGACTAAAGCTTGGCTGTCTGAAGGTAGGGACTGCTTGTTCTTCATAAACACCATGCAGAAGTAGGCATAACTAAAGAATTTCTTGTGGTTATAAATATGAAATGTGGTGTACATGTTCTCCAAGGTGTCCCCTAAAATGCACTTAAATCCTAGGTTTTTAAATAAAGGTTCAAGTGGTTTGCTAGAGGTGCATCTTTATGGCGTATGTTAAGAACAGTGCAGTGTGACTGTCTGAAGGCAGGGATTGCTTTTAGTTCACAAATACCATTCAGAAGTAGGCATAACATTTACAGTATCTGTGGCATAAGTGGCTCTCAAAGGGTAAATCAATGTGGTGTACCATATGTAAAAGAGGTTACATAGATAACTTAATAATACACTCAGTGAAAACAGGTGGATCAAAGTGAAGGTTGCCCATGCACATATTTTACTGTCCAAAATGAGGCATTGTGGTAGTTAGCAGCATTACACCAAAATATACAGACACACACACACACACACACACACACAAAAAAAAGTAGTCAGTGCCATGGATGTGATGTGCACCAACAATGCAGGGAATACAGCACCAAACTGGCATGCAACTGTACAATCACATGGCAGAAAACAACATACCATGGGCACAACTGTAATAGAAGGCAAAGCAATAGATATATAACATTGGCATGAAAAGCATAGTACAGAACACTATATAGAAGAAATGAATGCAAAACATAGGCATATATTCCTGGTACATAGTACTATATACAGAAGTTAAAGACATACAGTATCACTGTAACAGTGTATACCATATCACTGAAACAACCAGAGGTTACCAGAATAAAGTACTAGCAATTGAAGATATCTGTAATGCCTACTGGTAATGATGTTTGTCTGCACACTATCAAGTATTGCTTTAAATGCATTGAAGCCAACCAGTAGATGGATTGACAGAAAGACAGACAGATACAGTACAAGTCACATTAAACTGTTCCACCAATGAGCTGGTCTAGCATTGTTTTTTAAAGTTGGCAATGCACTGGCAACTCATATTGCATTGTTTTTCAGTGCTTAACCAGCTCAAGAGCAATGTTTGTAAAATGTCTTTGCAACTCAGTTGGAATACATCACCGGTCCAGTCCCAATGCAATGCAGAACTGCATTTTAACTCTTAAGAAACAATTTGTGCAGGGCTTTGTAGTGCATCCAGCAACACTTATGCAACTCAGTCTGAAATGCAAAACAACTCATTAGAGAAACAGTTTAATGTGACTTGTACTGTAGTAGATAGATAGATAGATAGATAGATAGATAGATAGATAGAGCTTCTAAAACATACATTAACAGTTCATATTGTAAGTTGCTTATTTAGATGTTTCCATTGGATTTATAAACAAGGCCTCTTTCTTCTCTCTCTCTCTCTCTCTCTCTCTCTCTCTCTCTCTCTCTCTCTCTCTCTCTCTCTTTATAAGTGTTATAACTCTGGACTGCAGCCTTCAATCAGAATTTCCATTTTTGATTGGCAGTAAATTACTTTTATTATTACTCATATATGTTCAAAGTTAAAGTTTAAAAAGGTTCTTTGATATGTATAATGTCACACATTCATCAACTAGAAGAGAATAATCCAAGTTTTATTAAACTTGTGATGTATTTATGAACTAAGCTACACACTACAGAAGATCTAAGACTGTGTTAGGTTTCTCATACATGCATTGCATCTTATGTAATTAGTTCCGGGCTGCAACTTAAAAAAGGAAACATTTCTGTCAAAATAACATTTTTGTTTATCTCTTAGCAGACGTAATCAGTTATACTCAGACATGTTTGGGTATAACATATACCCAATGAATTGCATTTAAGCAATAGACTGCTTCCCCCACCCCATAAAGGTTACTCCCAACAAATGCCTTGTCAGCAAAAAATAATACTTTGATTTTTTGATGACTGGAAACATCTTTATCTGTAGTCTTGAATAGGAGGCAATATGCATTTTTATTAGCAGGTTTCTGTGCCACAGGTTCAAGTCTTATGTTGTCTTCCATGAAGCTTGATCTGATAGCTGACATCAGTTATTAATAGCCATGTTCAGAATTGCCGGTAATTTTAGCACATGTTCAGAGTTCCATACATAGATACATAGACAGTGTCGGCAGATAAGGGCCTATGGCCCACCCAGTCTGCCCATTTGAGCTTGTAAGTTCAGTTTGTTTTCCTAGAAGTCTGTTGCCCCTAACCCCTGACCTCCAGAATTCCTTTATGTCTATCCCATGCATTCTTAAATCCCGTGATTGTTTCAGCCCCCACCACTTCCTCTGGCAGGTGTGCCACTTGTCCACCACCCGTTCTGTGAAGAAATTCTTTCTCATGTTTCCTCTGAATCGTCCTCCTCCAACTTCATCCCATGCCCTCTAGTCCTGGAACATCTTTTTGCTTAAAATAGTGTTTTCCTGCACCCTGTTCCTCCCTGTAAGATACTTGTATGTCTCAATCATATCCCTTTTCCTCCTCTCCTCCAGGGAGTACATGTTCAGTTTCTTCAACCTGTCTTCATAGGACTTGTGATGCAATCCATGCACCATCTTTGTTGCCCTCCTCTGAACCTTCTCTACTCCTGTTCATGTCCTTACATAGGTATGGTCTCAGAACTGTACACACTGTACCCAGGTGAGGCCTCACTAGTGTCTTGTATAGCAGAATTATGACCTCCCTTTTCCTGCTGGTGATGCCCTGCCTATACATCCCAGCATCCTATTTACTTTACCTGCTGCCTTGTCACACTGTTTCCCACTTTGAGGTCATCAGAGATGACAACCCCAAGATCCCTTTCCTGCTTGGTGCATGCTATATCCTCACCCCCAACTGATATATTGTGCCAGGGTTTTGTGCCCCATATGCATTATCTTGCACTTCTTTGTATTGAATTTCAACTGCCAAACCCCTGACCATTCTTCAAGTTTCTGCAGGTCACTTCTCATTCTGTCTACACCCTCTGGTGTGTCTACTCTGTTACAGAGCTTTGTGTATTCAGCAAACAGTGAAATTCTGCCTTCTAGGTCCTGCGCAATGTCACTGATGAAGATGTTGAATAGGACCGGTCCCAGCACTGATCCCTGTGGTACCCCACTGGTCACTCTTCCCTCTGTGGAGTGACAGCCATTTACCACCACCCTCTGTGTCCTGCCACCCAGCCAGTTACCTACCCACCACACTACTGTCCTGCCCACACCCATATTCCCCAGTTTGTGTAATAGTCTTCTATGTGGCACAGTGTCAAAGGCCTTGCTGAAGTCCAGATAGGCCACATCCACTGCCCTCCCCTGATCCACCTCCCTAGTCACCCAGTCAAAAAATTCAACAAGGTTGGTCTGACGTGACCTCCCCCTGGTGAAACCATGCTGCCTTGGGTCCTGTAGTCCATTGACAACCAGATGATCCACCAATCTCTCCTTCAGTAGTGCTTCCATGATCTTCCCACTACCGAGGTGAGGCTGACTGGTCTGCAGTTCCCTGCTTCCTCTTTGTTCCCACTTTGTATAAGGGGACTACATCTGCTGTCCTCCAGTCTTTGGGTGCATCCCTGTTTCCAGTGATCGGCTAAACAGGATAGCCAGAGGTTCAGCCACCACCTCTCTTAGTTCTTTAGACCCTGGGTGCACCCCATCTGGCCCCATTGCTTTATCAACTCTTATTACTTCCAGTTCCTTCAGGACCTTTCTCGTAAAGGGACTTGTGTCCATTTCTGCACCATTCTCACCCTTGTACTCCCTTCAGACCCATTACCTCCTCTTCCTTAGTAAAGACTGAGCAGAAATACCTGTTCAATATGTCAGCTTTACTGTTGTCATCCTCCACGCGGCCCCATCCTCACCCTTCAGTCTCACTATCCCTCCCTTTGTCTTTTCTTTTTCACTTATGTACCTGTAAAGGTTTTGTCCTCTACCCACTGATTTTGCAATGTGTTCTTCTGTCTGAGCTTTGGCTTCCCTTCACTAACCTCCCTGCCTCCCTTTGCTTCTCCTGGTACTTCTCCCTATCCCTTCTGCCTGTGTCTTTTGTATTGCCTGAATGCAATCTTTTGGCTTTCACTTTCTTTGCTACCTCTTTGGAAAACCATAATGGTCTCCTCTTCCTTTTCCTCTTGCTAACCTGGTTAATGCATAATTCTGTTGTTCTTGTAATCCCCATTTTAAATACTGCCCACTGTTCCTCAACCCCTGATTCCTGTCCCATTCCCCTTAATGCCTCTTTCAAGTATCTCCCCATTTTCCCAAAGTCTGCCCCCCTAAAATCCAGAATACGTGTTTTTGTGTGGTTTGGTTCTGCTCTTTCTATGATTTCAAACCACAATGACTGGTGGTCACTGTTTCCCAGGTGCTCCCCCACTGTTACCCCATCACACT
This sequence comes from Neoceratodus forsteri, assembly GCA_016271365.2. NCBI lineage: Eukaryota > Metazoa > Chordata > Ceratodontiformes > Ceratodontidae > Neoceratodus > Neoceratodus forsteri. The sequence continues at coordinate 572,490,469 of CM057454.1, read as the reverse complement.
GTCCCTGTTTGTGAGCACAAGGTCCAGTATTGCCTTCTGCAGAGTTGGTTCCACGACCAGTTGCTTGAGGAAGGCACCCTGAAGGGAGTCCAGGATAAATCTGCTCTTAGTTGATGCTGCTGCTGGGATGCTCCAGTCCACGTCTGGAATATTCAAGTCTCCAACCAGTACTACCTCACCCTTGTCTGCCATCCTTTGGATGACTAGCATCAGCTCCCTATCTGTTTCTTCCTCCTGGTCTGGTGGTCTATAGACCACACCTGTGCGGATGGCTGTCCCCATTTTCCTTTCCAGCTTAACCCACAGTATCTCTCCCCCATTTTGTTCCTCCTGGATCTTTGTGGCCCTTATGTCATTTTTCACATACAGTGCCACTCCTCCTCCTCCTCCCTTCCTGCCTGCTCTGTCTCTTCTGAATATGTTGTAGCCAGGTATGGCCATCTCCCAGTCATGGTTATCATTACACCAGGTTTCAGTGATGGCACAATGTCCAGGTCTGACTGTACCATGACAGTCTCCAGATCTTCCATCTTGTTGCTAAGGCTCCTGGCATTTGCACACATGGCTTTCATGATTTGACCTCCTAGACTGTTTCACTGTTCTACTCCAGCCCCTTCCTTGGTTGTCATTTATCTCTGGTTTTCCTTGCTGTCTGCCCTTCTGCTGAATTTTGCCCTTTTCTGCTTATCCATCTCTTGGGCACTAATCTCCATCTTTTGCACACTGCTTTGCAGAGATAGCCACTCCTCTGGTTCACTGGTTCCACTGCTAGCTGTGGGGGTGAGCAAGTAGGTACCCTCCTTGCTGGCTCACACCCCTTGCTAGTTTAAATGCTTGCCAATGTAGCATTTAAACTTATCATTGAGTGCTTGATTCCTCCAGGATGGATGCAGGCTGTCAGGCTTGAACAAACCTCCATCCCTCCAGGTGGGTCCCCAGTCACCAATGAATCCAAACCCTTCCTCACAGCACCAGTTCTTCAACCATGAGTTAAAGTTCCTGGTGCATGCACTCCTATGCTCTCCCTTGCCTCTCACAGGTAGTACTTCTGAGAAAGTGACAGAAGTAGCTACTTGCTTGAGACCCCTCCCCAGTTTCCTAAACAGGGGCCACTTGTTTCTGCCAGCATCTCAAGGCAGTGTCCAATATCATTTCTGAGGCATTTTCATGTCTATTAGTCCCATGGGAGATCTGTTTCAGTGTCTATATTACATGCCTGTCAGTCCTTTCTCCTTTGGTTGTACAGTATAAGGCAGAAATCACAACAAAGAAGTGTTTGTCCTGTGTTTAAAGTGATAAGTCCAGCTCACTATTTATTATTCATGAGATGGTTTCATGCCTTTTAATGCTTTAAACACCCCTGAGTTGATATGAGTTACTTCTGAATTATGGTAAGACTGGTGCATCCCAGGAATGCATCCTTTTCTGTTCTAGGCACATCTCACTGTGGAGCATATCACTGAGGAAAAAAAAAAACAGGTCCCTGTGCAGAGGACTTATTTGACAGAATGTTCTCTTTGGAGATTAATTTTTTCTTTCCTCACACAGTCAGACAGTACTTGTGCACATTCTGAAATGTTTTTTTTCCTGTAGCCTCAGTTTATATAATAGTCATTTGATGAAATGGCTAGCTCAAAAATGTTAGCATGTTTGCACAGGAATTTTTTCATCATAATAGTTTTGCTAAAACATGATAAATTACATTAGAGTAAAATACTATAATCAGAGTGTTGTCACTGATCAGTAATAATAATAATGAAATATTTTGCATCTTAGCCTCATTTTCCCACATGAATTCTGTTAAAGAAAGAGATGGAAACCATTGAGAGCTGGTTTAGAGGGCTGCAGTTGAAATTTAATGTGAAAAAGGTGCTAGGTAATACACATGGAGGCCAAACAATCAAGAACATAGTATATGATGAATGGAGTGGCAGCAGAGCACAAATCAAAGGAAAAGGTCCTAAAAGTGTTAATAATAATGCACACGAAGGCATCAGCACAGGGCAGTAGGATTGTGAGCCCCAAACACAAATACTACTAAGGGTGATAAATTCAAGCTGTAACAGAAGATTCTTCTGCAAAACTGTTTCATTTACAGCCAGTAAATAGAAATGAGATTAAATAAATCAAGGCAGAAGATAGTGCTCAGTTGTTCCGCAGTCCCTAAAGACCCCATTCAGTTATAGAGAAATTAAATACTGCTCATAAATCATTTGTTAAGCATAAAGGGGTCTTTGAACCTAAGATAATTTCCCCAAAATTATCTTCAGGAAGAGGAGAAACAATAAATGGAAACCTCCCAATTAATAAAAGTAGTAACTGATTTAGGGACAACCATTAATGACTTAAAATCATTATTGACCAAAGAAAAGCATAATTTATCTCAGTTTCCCTAAGTGTTTTGGACTGACTCAATAGCAGTGAACCAAAATAATACATTGGCTGCCCCAGAAATTAAAGACTTGTACTCTCCTAAATTTTCTTGGGAACCATTTACTCAAAAAACAAATTCACCTTGCAACTCACAAGACATCCAGCCCACAATGCAAGGAACTGGCAGTCCAGTAGCATCTCTTTTTCAGAAGTATTGTTAGAATATATTTAAAACTCATTACATGCTACTATAGTAATCCTGAAAATACTTTGGGTGCAGAATGAAGAAATTATGGGAATCAGAGCAAATGTCATGAAAAATCAATTTATGACAAAATGTCTGATATAAGATATATTTAAGATTAATTATATAGGGATGCAAATGGCTCATTAATACTGAAATACCAACAGAAGGAATCATTGATGGAAATTGAGAAGACTAATAAATGTGTACTGGTGAACCTCCCTATCCCTTTGCTAGAAAGGGAGATATAGATCTTACTGCAACTCAGGCAACAAACATGCAAGACAGGAGAAAAAAGAACAAAAATAAAATACACCAGTCTCATAGAATAAAATTAGTAAAGGAGATGCAAATATATAAAAAAAGGAAACAAATGTTATCATATCTAGAAAGCAGCTGTGAACAACAGAGAAGCAGTGAATAGGGAAAGCTCAAACAAACCAACTCAAGACAGTCACAAAAGGATACAGATTATTTGAATAACACAGAAATCCAAACCTTGATCAAAAAACAAATGAGTGGATCTGCAGTTCAAAAATCGCCCTTGGATGCATTTAAGCATTTAGACAATTTAGATTGAATTACTTTGCAATGAATGGAATAAAATGGAAAGCAGGGTACCAGGCATATTGTTAAAACAGTTTATCTCTTTACTTAAATTACATGACAACAATTATGGCATTCTGAAAGTGCTCTGGGCAAAAAAGAAGCAGCAGCACTTGATTTTTATGCAATCTTTGCAACATGCTATGGATATTTGTGACCAGAAGGACTCCGTAAATGGATTAGGCATCAATCTTGATTTTCCTATAACAATTAAAGACATATGTCCACTGTTAACAGCAGCTTCTGAATGACCTCATATAAATTGTTTGTTTATAGTACATAGAACTCAATGGAGTATTCAAGAAACTGGATCTATACTTCAAAGAAACTTCAAGTATTGTTCCTATTACAAGTACATTCTTCTGAAGCCTTCTTTTTTGTAAGTAGGTTACCCTGGGTAAAGACAGAAGTAATTTGTGATATTCAACTTTTTTTCAAACTAGAAAGTAGTGCCTTAAGTTCTGGGGAAAGTCCTATTTTAATTTACTGTCTCAGAGATACAAAATTGGTATCCTTCATATTTCTGATGAAGCCGAATTGTTCAGTGTGCAAATGCACATATCTAACAAAGTGATTTACAGAGCATTATGATTCATTAATAACACTTTCCAGTGTCTACATGAAGATAGGTGACAATTAAAAAATTCAACTTTTAATCAATGTGCAAATCACTAACACTTTTTGACTGGGACATCCTGCAGTATGGGTGGGCAGGCAAGCCCAGAATGGTAATTTATGAGTTCTTGACTCATGTATTGCAGCAAGACCTGAACAGGAATGAAGTAAAATTATACAAATTGCTCAATTTTATAACAACTTCCCACAGCTTGATATATTTTTTTCAGAGCTGTAGACGTAACACTTAAAAGATTAGATAAATTCAATTTACTGGACAGTTTGGGATTAAACCTGGTTGATCCAGATAAACTATTTGTCTATTATGATTCTATTAAAAACAGGGCACAAAACACTTTCTAGAATCCTCCTGAAGATTATGCCCCACTGCCTAACTGTCTGGCATCTACTGCCATTTCATATCAAATTTGTGGGACCCTTATTAATAACTGACCATTAAATCCACCATCTGATAAAAATATCCCCATTAACTCTAATAATGGGAACATTCTATCATGGAATATTGATAGCCTTTATAATAAAATCACAGATACTTGTTGTATTAATTTTATGCAAACTTTTGACATAGTTATGCATCAAGAGACTTGGTGGCCTAAGGAAACTCCAGCTCTTCAAAGCTCTGATATTGATATAACTAAATTACTAAATGACTCAAAATGGAGTAGATCACAAATGGGACTATTGACTGCACTTAGGTTACAACAAAATGTTCAAATTAAACAACCGATTTATACCCCAGACTACCAAACAGGTTAAAAATAAGAGCCTTTATGTTATATTTATAAATGCATATCTCCCACCAAAATATAAAAAATAAATGTATACAGATATTTCTCATATTTATCAAATACCTTAACTGAAATAATAGATGCTTTTTCTGAAGCAGACTTGTACCAGGCAGGGTTTTAATGCCAGATGCTTAGTTACAGTTTCTGAAACTCAGCTGGTAGCTGGAATAGACACTTTCAACTCAACCAGTAAAAGGAAATCCACTTACTTCAGGCCAAACAAAGCATTATTAGCAGAACAAAATCATTTTTATAATAGCTGGTCATAGATGATAGAGAAGGTCAATGTACATTTTTTCTTTTAACATAACTTCCCAAATGGATTTATTTATATCCAATATTAATGCAATTGATTATAAGTTAACATCTGACATTTTAAAAGTGGTTTAATCTCCTTTAACATAGTCAATTCAAGGAAATGTAAATGGACATCTGATAATCTGCAAGACATGGAACAAAAACCTTGGTTCTCTGATCTTAATTCTTTTAAGGATATACTAATCTTATTCTAAATCCATTCTTGAATTTCAAAACCATTGGAAAAAATTGTCTACCTGTTTAGCCCTGATGCTTTATGTGAGTCAGACCTCTTAGGTGAAGGACAGTTTAGTTGAAGACATAAGAAGAGAAAAAAAAGTCTTAAACAAACTAGTCAGAATGACTAAAAAAAACTTTAAAAACAAATCACCATAGAACTCACCATTGCACTTTATACAAATTACTGGGATGGTTGCCACCTAAGCTTAGCTATGAACATAACTTTAATTCTTTAATTGACAAGACACTTTGTCTAAAATGTTATTCTCCCCTTTTTAATTTATTTGAACAAAAAAAAAGAAGTCTGATCCTTAAGGTCTAACAGTACTGCCTTTTTAGTGGCTCAGAGAGTTTCAAGTAACATGGGTGAATGTGCTTTTACGGTGTGTGCAGCAAATAAATTGGAATTATTTGCCTAATCATTTGTATGAATGTGTTAGTCATGACATTTTTAAACAACAGCTTATGAAATACTACTGTGCTCAGCTTAGCTGCTCATGTTTTGTATAATTGTATTAATGTGACTTATTTGTATGATTTGATATTTATTGTAACATCTTTTTGCTATTTAAACAAGCCCTGGGCCATGTATGAAAATGGGCATTAACGCATTACATTTACCTCGTCAACAAAAGTTTAAATAAAAAAATAAATTAAAATGTGGCTATATAAGATGAAAGAAGATATGCAACAATGTGTTAGAGGAAGAAAAATCAAAAAAACAGTCTAAACTTTGGCTCAGCTGAAAAATACCGTTATAACTTATTCTTATGCAGTCTCAGTGGATGATGGTATTCAACCTAAGCAGTGTGAGGATCATTATCTTAAAGTATATTACAGTATGCAAGAGGAAACATGCCACTCAGTGAGAGGAAATCTTTATATAGTACTGGCATCTCAATGCAGTCATAAACCCTTTATCATCACTAAAAAAGAGATACTATATGCTTTATCAGTTATGAAATTTGGCAATGCACCAGACTCAGACAGAATATTGAGAGACGTAATTAAATGTTTTCCAAGTTGGTGGATCTCACTTTTGTACTTTGCATATAATTTTATGATACAACATAACACTTCTCCTTAATCCTGGCAGAGAAGTATTATGTACCCTATCCATAAAAATTAACCATTGAATGATCCATGGCTGTATCATCCTGTAAGTCTTTTTGATATGACAAAAAACATTTTTGTGAGAAGATTACTAAATACATTGGAAATGTGGACAGAATTAAATAAAATACTAAATGAGATATAAAATGGTTTTAGAAGGGGTCACACATAACACAGCACTGCAAGCTACTTCATCATCTTATTACCAAATATGTTACAATTAAGAAAAATAGAATTTCCTGCTGTTTTGTACCTCTTCAGGTGGCATTTGACAGCATTAGCTACAGAACTTAATGGGACATCTTAGTACAATATGGTATAGATAAATATTTATTGACTCTTTTGAACAGGCTTCATGAACATACCTGGTCAAAAGTTTGACATAACTTAAAGAGATATCTTACAGTCCCATTTAGAACTAACCTAGGAATACAACATGGCTGTATTGTGCTGCTACTCCTTTTTGATACATACATATTGTAAATAGTATAATCGAACAGATGTACAAACAGGATTTCCATTCTCCAAAGATGTTGAACAAAATCATTTCAATTCTCTCTTATGCGTGCAATATCATATTGATTTCAGCATCATTATTGGGCTTTCAGAGGAAATGAATACTTCTACAGAGCCATGTGATAACAAATATCATAGAATAAACACTAAAATGATACAGATGACTGTTTTTTTGCTCATCGTCTTTCAAAAAATATATGATACGGTTGAAACTATTTAAATTTGATACACTAAATTACTATGATTACCTTGGGGTAAGGTTTGCAGAAAACACAAATTGAAATGCAAATATTAACTTTCATTGCAATCATCCATAACAGGTGTTAAATGCTTTATAAGAAATTATGGTGGGTGGAGGGGAGGATGTGTGTGGGGGGGATTTGGGTGGAAGGTGAGTAGGGGGGTGGGGGATTTGTGAATACTTTGAAAACTGTACACCTTCTGGTTTCACCTTTACCTTACTTATTTTTTCAATAAAGTTTATTCAATTTGAAAAAAAAAAGAAATGATGGTGGATGTTCAATTCAGGCATCTTTAACAATATTAAATGCAAACATTACTAATGCCATTTTATATGTAGTTGGTTTGGGGACTTTCAAATACTCCAGCAATAGAGATCATATTAATAAACTGTAACTATTTACTAGGAGTTCCAAACTGCACATCTTCATCTGTTCTGAGGTGTGTACTTTGCCAGTGTAAAAACTGAATAATTTCTACTGGCCAAGGTCATTGTTCATATCATGGACCTACAAATATTGGGACCTATGCATGAAGGTGCAGAGTGCCTACACAGCACTTAGCCACTCAACACCCATTGTACCCTCCACGCGAGATGCACAAATGAGGCATGCAGCCCCATCTCATCTGATCCCCCAACTATGTGGGCCGTATTGTGCTTGAGGCATGCCAGCACTAAGCCCATTGCACAACAGCATGGCATGCCTTCCACAGGGGCACATAACAGTGGGCAGGTTATGACAGGGGGGAACCTACCATTTCTGCTGTATGTGCTGCCATGCACACAGGCTCCCATCCAGTCCATGGAGGACTGTCCTGGCTCAACATGCACAGTACCCCAGCACCCATGCCCACCCATCCACCACAGCATACAACTGTGGCCCTCCCCATCACTGCAGCACCCCCACACACTAAAGGGGGCTCCAACCCAGTGAATGCAGGACCCCCCCAGACTCCACTGCCCCATCCATATACATGTCCACACACTCCCCTCAAGTACCAGACACCCTGTGTAGTGGTGCCCCAGCATGCTAGACACTAGCCACATGCATCAGGGGCTGTGATGGGATGGGCACCCCTGCCCATGTCCAACTGCTGGCAAGCCAGTTGTGGTGGGCACTGCTCAGCCATCTCAGTAGGCCCCCAACCCCCAATCCAGTCCATCCAATCCTTATTGGTAGTCATTTGCTCCCTTCAACCGCCGCGGCACTGACGCCTCCCTGTACCTGCATAGTCAGTGCCGTGGTCTGGACAGCAAGCAGCACAGCCTTCCACACACCTCCTCAGCCACCAACTGTTCAAGTGATTCTGGGAACACCCCCCTATAAATAGGCTGCACTCTCCCAGCATCACTTGGATAGCCAGCAGCCAATGAGGTGTGTGGAGGGCTGTGCTGCTGGCTGACCAGACTGCGGCACCAACTATGCAGTTATGAGGGGTATCGGTGTCACGGGGGGTGGGGGGCACTAACTACCAATGACAGGACTGGGATATCAGGATCAGGGGGTTGGGTGTGTGGGACTGGGGTACTTGTGTGCATTGGGGGGCCTGTAATAGACACTGTTGACAGGGCAGCAGTGGGTGGAGGGGTGTGGATGTTATGTCACACACCAGGGACAGGGCAGCCATGTGTGGGGGGCATGGGGACAGTGTTAGCCATATTGGGATGGGGTGGCATGTGTGGGGGAGGCTTGCTGCATGGGAGCTAGGGATGCCATGTGTTGGGGGGTGCTGCGGCAGTGTGGCAGGTGGCCACTCTACTCCAGGGGCTCAGCCAGAGGTCTGCCACCTGACAAGACATAGCCACATGGGTCCTGGTGTCCACTGGTGCTATTCATGGACCCGCACCCTGTCATACAAGTGATCCACTCAGGACCCAGGATGGGCATCTGATTGAATGCTCGACTGGGTTTGCCAGCCTGCCACCAGCCACCCTGTGTGGACCTTCACATTGGGGGTGGTGGAGCTGTGGACTGATGCCAGCTGTTGGTGAATACTGTGTGCACCTGTCCACAGGTGTGGAGCTACGTATGTGGGATATGCACCTCCAGTGTGTATTTCCCACACTATTGTGCATAGGCCCCATTGGTGTGAAGAACACTTACCTAAACAATGTTTTGAGGAGCAAATTGCTTATTCACTTCAAGGCTTTCCTTTTCCATATATGAAATTTATTTAAAAAACTACTTCTATCTCATGGGTATTGGTTTTGTTTTGACTAAAATACATATATTTTCCTTTATTTATCTTATAGAACATATAAGACAATGATGCAAAGATATTGCTGCACAGCAAGATTTAGCTAAGATCCACACTGCTAAGATTTATATTGCATATAAACAAACTAAAAAAAAAAACTTTTAAGAATGAAACATATCTCTCCAAAATAGGGGAGAAAGAAAAACAAGAAATCTTATTGCATGTTACAAATTTTTAATTTTCAGTCCTAATCAGTTATTTTTCAAACACAAGTGTCAGGGAGTATATCCCCTTGTTTGTAAATGTGGTATGGGCAAACTCGATGGCCTGGAATATATAATATTCACAATTTCTAAATATGATAATGAAAGACATTGTTGGTTGAGCAATTTTTATCAGAAAGTCATGACAACAACTTACAGTTGCTGTACATGTTGTTCTGAATAGAAAATGAAAGATATATATATATATAGAGAGAGAGGACTTGCTCTGCTTTGTGGACAGGATGCAAAAGCCTGAGACTGAATCAATATTTATTTATATATCTCATATGATGTGTCAAAAATATCTCTCAAAAATCTTGTCTAACACTGTATGTTCATAATTGGTACCTGTAACATTTTCTGGGCCATTTAAACAATATAATAATTCTAAACACTAGGGGTCCAGTTTTCAAACATGTTAGATTGATGGAAGGGACCTGTGTTAAAAGAGTTTGATGCAAGGGGTGATTTGCATCACAACCTGTGTCAAATGTGATTGTCTAAAGCAACCTGTGTCAAATCCTGATGCAACTGCACCAAAGTCCCCTTTCACCAAGATTGCGGCAAACAACCAGGTGCGCCAGGTCACAAGGGGGCTTACACCAAGGTGGGGCTGCAAAATCCCCTTTTTGAGGATTTAACAAGCCATGCCATGGACACAGCAAAGGGCACCACTTAGACCAGCCAGGACATGGTCTAAGTGGCTTGTGCCAGTAGGAGGTGATCTGACAATAGGCTGCCAGATACAGAAGAGGTATGGGAGGTGCCATAGGGGAATCAGGGGGACATCTGGACATCACTGGGAGTGATTGGCACCCAGCAGGATGTGTTTTCATTGTACTGAATTGTAGTACAGTATATCTTCACTGGTGATCTAGCAGTCCCTCTCCCCACCCAACCATTCATCTAATGCATTAAAAATGTTTTCTTGGTGTCTAGCAGCCCCTCCACCCACACAATCATCTGCTCAAGATAGGAAATATATCCACCTGGTGGCTAGTGGTCCCTCCCCCCATGCGCTTATCTGCCCAGTGTATTAAAAATGTTTCCTGGTATCCAGTGGACCCTCTCCCCACCAAAGCATTTGACCGACATTGACATCATAGACCCTGGAGTCCTATGTAACACCCCCAATCGCAGTCTCAATCCCCTGTATAGTAAATTTAAACATTTCTCTGGTGTCTAGCTGACCCCCTGCCTATCCTTGATCTCCTGTATAGTGCATGTAAACCATTCCTTGGTAGTCTAGTGAACCTCCCACTCTTGGCAGGCAGTACTCCTCCACCATACCCAACATCCCAAAACTGAACCAGTGACCAGCACAGCCCTCCTGCCTCCAGCATGGTTGGCTGCCAACTGAGATATATTTATATATCTATTTTTTTTTTTTGATAACCGGGTAGGTGCGCTACACATAAAAGTGACTATTTCCAGGCACGACCCGGGAGGTCAACAACACACAGAGATGCAGTTACATAGAATACAGTGTCAGGAGATATGCAATATTAATGAGTGTCTATTGTATACTGTATGATATGCAGTTCATGCTCACTGATAGCTCAGCTGATGGTCAGTTGTGGTGGAGAGAGAAAGATTGTGCTGGTTGCTGGCTTGGTTTTGAGAAGAGGTGCAGGGTGGAGGGGCATTACCTGCCAGGAGTGGGGTGTCCATTAGACTACCAGGGAATGGTATACATGCACTATGCAGGAGATGGGGGATAGGGAGGGGGGTCCACTAGACACCAGGGATATGTGTATATTTACTATATAGGGAACTGGGATTGGGGGAGTTACACTGGACACCAGGCACTATGATGTTAACATCGGATGGGTTGCTGGGTGGGGGGGACCATTGTACACCAGGGAAATATTTTAAATACATTGGGCACGATGATCGGTGGGGTGTGGGATCATTGATTCGCTAGCCACCAAGTGAATATGTTTTATATCTCGAGCGGATGATCGAGTTGGGGTAGTGACCACTAGCCACCAAGGAAATATGTTTTATATTTCAAGTGGATGATAAGGTGGGAGGGAAGGACCACTAGCCACCAGGGAAATATTTTTAATAAATCGGGTGGATGATCAGGTGGGGGAAGGTACTGCTAGACCATCAGGGAAGATAACTACTGCATACTGTACTACAATATGGTATAATGAAAATGCACTCCACCAGGTACCACATAACTCTCAGTGATGCCCAGCCGTCCCCCCCAACTCCCCCATGCCACCTCCCATGCTCCTTCTACACCCAGACCCTCCTGTCCAGCAGTTTCATTCTCCACCATCCTGGCCCCTGTAGTGTTGTGCCATGCAGGGGGGGCAGATCCCTGTGGCAATTCCTCAGGTATACCAACTGTTTGACACGGCAGTCAAACTGCAGCAGACATGGGGAGTTTGGTGCCGGGACCCTGCTTTTTATAAAATCAGGCAAAGGGTACCTGGCACACCCTGAGTTTGCCACAGCCCTGGAGTGATGCAACTCTCATCACTCTAGGGGCTCTGAAAATCAAGCCCCAGTTTATCTAAGGCATGTTGTTGTTTGTAGTTAGCAAAGTAACTCAGTATTATTGCTGTTTCCTTGGACTGCTACAAGACTATTTATGGAAGATGAAATCTTAACAGTCTCTTAGTTTTTCAAACATTAATATATTCTTTACACATTTTTATTAAGGAATTGTGTGCTCTCCCACTTTATGGCAGAGATGTTCAAAGGAGTTACACCTGGCACAACTGAGTTGCACCATCGCAACCCCAGAACTGTGCCCTGGGTCAATATTCAAAAGGGACAAGTGCGTAGTGCAACTCCCAATGTGCTGGAGTGCAAAGATAATGTATGTGGCACATCTCCAGAGGGCATGCCCATGCATATGTGGAACATCCTGTTATTCATCCCAGGATGTGCGGTGCATCTGCTGGCACAACTCAGAGATGTGCCACATACCTGGGCTCAATGTTGCACCTGTAAAAAATAGCTCAACTGCTAGCCACCAACAGGAGGGCTGCTGTAGTGCAGGGTGCAAAGCAGTAGCCACTGACCATGGGTGGTACCCTGCAACACTGTTCACAAGCACCCACAATAGTCCCTGGTAGTCTAGTGGTACCCTTCCCCCTCCTGTAGCACTGATCACTCATAGTAACATTTATTTCATATCCCTGGTGGCCCAGTGGCTCCCCCCTCCCCACCAGTTACCCTGATTGCCATATGAATCCTCTGCATGAACCCTGGTAGTCTAGTGGTACTCCCTCCCCATCCCATAACCCCAATCACTGAAACAAAAGACCAATATCGGTCCCTGGTAGCCTAATAGTCCCCCAATCCCCCACCCCACAGGACCCCATCCCACCCAGCTCCCACCCAGTCATCAATGGGCAGGCTACCCATCCATATACTTCTGTGACTGCCCACTGAATGACAGCTTACAGTATGTGCTGCAAGCTCATTGGTCCACACTGTGGACCTATGGGTTTGCAGTGCACACTGTAATAGTCATTCACAACTTTATGAATTAATTAATTCACAAAGATGTGAATGACTATTACAGTATGCACTGCAAGTGATCGGGGTTATGGGATGGGGAGGGAGTACCACTAGACTACCAGGGTTCATACAGAGGATTCATATGGTGATCAGGGTTACCGGCAAGGAGGGGGGAACTACTGGGCCACCAGAGATATGAAATAAATGTTACCACGCATGATCAGTGCTACAGGATGGGAGGGGTACCACTGGACCACCAAGAATATGAAATAAATGTTACTACAAGTGATCGAGGCTACGGGAAGGGAGGGGGCACGAATGTGGTCCCTGGTACAGGGACAGCATGCTGTGCAGGGGGCCAGGTGCATTTCACTGGCCAGCCCTGCATAACACATGCAAATGGGGCCATAATGACATGCAAATTTCCCCATTTGCACCTTGCATGTATAATGGCTGAATTTGCATATCCAGGTCTGAATATCTGGAAATTGCATCCGGTGCAGATCCAGTTGCACTGGAGCATTCCCATTCCTGGTATTCAGACCTGTCTGGGGGATGCACCAGTGCATTGTAGTTGCACCGTGCACATTATTTGCTATATTCAGAAGAGATGCACCATGGCACATCTGTTTTGAATATGTTCCTTAGTTGCTCCAGCACAATTTAGTTGCACTGCATCACCACTTGTGCCTTTGTCAGGCACAATTCTGAATATCGGTCTCACATTCTCTAATTGTGTGCAACTTATAAATATTGGTGAGTCTCTGTGAAAAATTCTTTCTATAGCTTCTTAGATCTCTATTCCATACAGGAAACTGTGATTATGAGCTACAAAATGTTGTTTAGGGAATGTAGTTACAGTACATTGACCTGAACCCATCAATGCCTCATTTACATTCTTTACTATTTGTATGGAATTAGCTAAAAGATATTTCACTAGTACCCAGCAATAGATATTAAAGTAAACCAATTATTCCCTTAGACAGTTAGTAAATTATGGCTTTATGTATGATTGTTTAGTATAATTTTTTATTGAAATCTAATAATTATTTAGGCTTCTCACTGATGTAATGACACTCTGGACTCCACTGCTGTGTTTACAAATAGTAATTAGTAACAATCAGCAACTGTGTATAAAACGTATTGCTTCAGACACTATTTTAAATAATGACATTGTATACTATGTTATTTGTGTTTTTTATATCTATATTTAAAAGTTTTTTAAATCTTTTATGTATGTACAGTATGTTGAAATGATAAAATTGTCAATCAATAAAATTGAATTGAATTCAATTACAGCCAGTTATGAAACACAAGATGACCTGATGCAGACACATAAATGATCCTAACATTTTGGGACAGCCTATTGCTTTTTCTTGGGATAGTATGGTTGTTGGCAAGGCAAATTTGATGTTTGGATACATTAGGAGAGGGGTCTCCAGCAGAAGGTGACAGGTAATGTAGCCCATGTATATATCCCTGGTTTGCCCTCATTTGGTGTATTCTTTGCAAAGTTAGAGTCCACACTTGAAGAAAGAGAGGGACAGGTTAAAGGGACTGCAGAGCTGAACCACAACAATAATATAGGGGTAACATTGTACATCATACAAGAAGTGTTTGGAGAATCTAAATTTGTACACATGGGAAGACAGGAGACAGAGGGGTGGCATGATTGGAATATTCAAGTACTTCCTTAGAATAACATTTTGGTGGACAGCAGTGAGCTGCTCTTAATGGGTAGTAACAATGGTACAAGAGAGGATTCCCTGATACTGGTGCGGAGAGGTCCAAAAAATATGTCAGAAAGTTCTTTATTACAGAAAGAGTGGTGATGGAATGGAGCATGTTTCCAGATGAGATGATTGGGGTTGAACAATGGAAGTCTTCAAATGGGGACAGGGCAAACACACGGGAAGAGTGCATAAGAGGCTGGACTATTGTGGATAAGGCGGACTAACACGGGCAAAGTCCTAAAGTTAGACTGGTTCGGTAATGTCAGATGGGCCACTAGACCCTAATCTGCCATTATTTTCTATGTTTCTACTATGTGCTTCTAAGTTAAAAGTATTGTTTCTATGTTTCTGATGTAATTTTCTGATACAGGTTATAGCAGAAGAGATTTTAAAATGGTGTTTGTCAAATGAAGAGGCATAGTAATAAATCAGGGGGTCAATACAGCAATTAAAACTACTGACAGTTGTTGCCAGGATATAATGCCAATATGCAGAATTCTCATCTTTGGTGAATACAGACACATAATGGATAAATAATATCACATGAGGTGGTACAAAGTAGATAATGAAGAGAAAGAAGATGGTCACAGACAAAAATATGGCCCTCGTTTTTTTAAATTTGCTTACCGTATTTTTCTTACAAAGGTACCATATAATGCAGGCATAGCAAATTGAAGTAACAATTAGAGGCACCACAAAGCAAAGAATAGCAACAACTGGAAAGAAAATTGTAAAAGATCTCAGAAACTCAGTGTTAACCACATGAGGCAAGTTGTGATATTTAAGATTTCAATTCGAACAGTTTCTTGACTATGGAAGAACAAGATTGAGGAAGTAATTACAAAGAGCCACATAGCACAGCAAATAAAGACAGCTCGGCCCCGGCTGCACCATGATAAGTAACGTAAAGGATATACTACAGCTAAGAATCTGTCCACACTTATGCACGTTATCAACAAAACTGAGAAGTAAATGTTGCAGTAAAATGCAGCAGTTATAATCCGGCACATTCTGGATCCAAAACTCCAGTCATTCCCTGAAAAACGGTAGGAAATCTGCAATGGAAGGAAGACTGTAAAAAATAAATCAGCAATGGCCAGGTTCAGCATGTAGATCACTGCAGGTTTTCTAACTTTCATTTTAAACAAGAACATTATAATTGCTGTACAGTTTAATGGTAAACTCAAGGAAAACACCAAAGTGTAAATCGAAGGGATGACGATGGTTGTCCAGGGACTTTTAAGATACTGTAACGTTTTGAACCAGGCTGTATCATATTTTCCATATGTCTCATTAGGAGAGTTCCAAAAAAGAAGTTGCTCATCACCATAATTGTTAGAAAACCATTGATTATACTCTGCAAAAAAAAAAAAGAAAAAGAAAATCAATTGGATACAAATATTCTTTCAGCTTTTGGACCATTGTCAAATCCAGCTAAGGCATAACTGAGTTAAGCAATAAGACATGACAGGGTGTGTATTATTGTATAGTAACATCATGCTTCAGGTGGTTAAGGCACAAAGCCACAGGCCAGGTGCATTCAGCACCCAAGAAATGATGTTTTTACACAAAAACACATTGCCCTGGAGTGCCTTATTGCTATTATACTGTGACTTGATTTTATGTAGAAGAAAAACATTAACAAAATAACTTTTTAAATAGTTTTTACCAGACTTTTCAGTGTGGATGCATTCTTCAAGAAAAAATAATTTTCTGCAATTTTCCACTATGTGAAGCTGTTATGTTAAATTCTGCCCCCCAGCTCTCTCACCCTGTGTTCCATTTATTTGCTTAGCCCCCCTTCCCTAGCCTCCTGCCTCTATGTATCATTTATTTAATGTCCACTCTGTTTCCTGTTTGACTAACCACTGCAGGCGTTCACTTTTTGGGGGGTTAGTTGGTAATGCATTTACAAGTGAGAAGAGCAGGAGTGGGAGTGGGAGCGGGAGCAGGGGACAAGTGCAGCTGTGAGTGGGACCAGGAGACAATGGGTTGGTTGCTGATGCCATTGGTTGTTAATGGGCTGAAGGTGAGAGAAAGATGGAGACCTGAGGATGTGTTGTGCCATTACTCTTGGGAGTAGGATGGCATGTGGAGTGAGTGCAGTGCTTTTGTTGTGTGCACGTGCTCACAAGATCGTAGCATGGAGTGAGGGCTGGAAATGGAGGGCAGGAATTTAGTTGCTTTACTTATGTTTCATGTGAGCAAACTAGCTGTGCAAAATAAAATTTTTATGTTTAGAAACCGCCCCTACATGCAACTTTTTGGTGAAAGAGACAGCAGAGCGGGCATGCACTGATAGTCATTTAGTTGCAGACAGCAACAGTCTGGAGGAAAATAATCTTTCTTTTTTTCTGTTTTTAATATGGCTCCCTACTTAAGGAATGGATTGAGGGACAGGGGACATGAATTTGTGAGGGCTTAAATGTTTGTTGTGGCTGGTGGGGGTGGAGGCTTCTGTGTGCCGAGAACAGGGGTTCTGTACAAAGACATGGGATTTTTACTAATTTTTGTGCAGCCATCTGACAGAGGGATTTCATGTGTGTTAAAGTGTGTGTGTGTGTGTGTGTGTGTGTGCCTGGAGCTGATCCAGGGATGTTACTGTCAGATAACATCACTAGTCCTGGGGCACACTGACCAGTCAGCTTTCAAGATATTTTCTTGTCATTATATAATTAAGAATAATATTGGTGTAACACCAATGGGGAAAAAGTAACAATAGTGAGAAGGCATGAGTAACAAACATTAAAAATATCCTTACCTAGGTTAAAGCTTCTAAAATTTGTAGAGGAAAACGTACTAATTTGCAAAATGATACCTACTATAGTAAAGCATGACTGAGGTGAATATATAGTAGCTAAGATCAACCTCCTCCAAATACATTGGTACTCAATTAACAAGTAACTCCACATTATCATTTCATACACAGGGCTGTCTTGAGAGGCATTGTACGCTCACTCTTCCTTAGGAGAAAACCAGGGGAAATATCAGCACTTCAGCCAGCTAGATGACTTCAGCCACCTACATGCCCAGTCCCTGATAAAAACCCAGATCACACTGTAGATACATGGCCATAAGTCCTAGAGGAAAGTCTGGGTGACAGGACTGGGGTGGCTGGCATGAAGGGAGGGCTGCCTTCACAGTGGATAAAGAAACTAACTGCAACAAAAATGTGTTTAATTTTAGAATCAGGTATGTTCACTACATCAGTTTTTCATGTTTTTGAAATACCTATATATTGATACATAACAGGTCAGTTTGGAAAAAAATGTAGAAGTAGAGTTTTAAACTTAAAGGTGTATTGATGTGCTGGTTGTGTCCTGCCAAGCAGTTAAAGGGACAGCTATTATATGCTGACAACTGAATTTCATGCCCAAAGCCTGAACCATCAGGATCAGAGGCCATCAGGAAGGCTGTAGAGCATCCATTGGACTCTTTCCCAGGTTATGGGTGACTTAATCTGCAGTTCATTGAGTGACACAAGGTTTTCATGTGCAGATAACATTGGTAGAATAGATGAAGACACGCTGCCAAACACCCCCTAGGACAGTTATGGGCATACAATACAAGGAGGTGGGTGGTCTTTAAGGGATAAAAGCATCCTCCACTTTGCTAGATGATTGACAGACTCAAACTATAGTCCATGCCCTGAAGACGCATACATATACCATCTCCTTCCCTATCATCAAACTGCCACTGCATCCTGCAAGCTTTCTTGACTACAGTGGCCAGGCAAGAGGAAGGAACCCTGCCTTTGGGGTCAAACTTGGAACCAGCACATGGCTCTCAATAACTTAAGCACCAGTCAGTCTAGCCATAACAGACATCTTACATGCATCGCACATCCTTCGTTCTAGTGGCTCTTTCAACTAGCCCAACCCACGTGGGACTTGGCTGACCATGGAGCTTATCAGGCACACCTGCCCTGGCATTTGCCCAATACTCTCTCAACTGAACATGCTGACCTTTCTAAAAGTACGTGCTAGGTTCATTGCTACCTATTTCTATCTGAGCATCAATTTAGGTATACTCTGATGCTGCTCTCTGCTTCTGCATTGGTTTTGGATGCATGAGGATCCAGTATGCGCCTCCCCCCTTTGAGAGGCAATCCATTCCCACTCCCTGGTACATCTCCACTGGGGATCTGTTTACAAGGGTCTTTCCTCTTGGCTATTGTAGGAGGGTCACAATGTTCTGTGTAGGGTGCTTGACATTTTCACAAAATTCCACAAAGAATGATTTTCCTCATAAAAACTTTTCAATGCTTTAAATACTGCTCTGACGTTTTGCACTTTCAATAAGTGCTCTTTCGAAGAGCTTCTGTATTTTCTGTAATAAAGTTAAAGTACATATGGAGGCAGTATAACGCAGTGGTCTAAGGCTCTGAGCTGCAAATCTGGTGATATCCAGCAGACCAGACCTGGGTTTGAATCCCACAGCTTCCACTTGCATACTGTGTGACCTTGAGCAAGTCACTTGTGCTCCTAGGTCGCTCCTGTAAAAAAACTATCAGCTTAGTGTGCTATACCTGGTTAAATAAATAAACATTTGTTTTACAATCAAATATTCACTATAGTTAAATAATTCATTTATCAGAAACTTTTTTCCTTATTATTTCAGTGTTGTTTACCTAGCAGTTCTGTGTATTCTTATCTCTGTTATAAATTCTTATCCCAATATGGAGCTTTGCTTCAACTTACTTATGAATTAAAAATATACATATTCACACAACAGCTCCAATATACTGACATGTTTTAAGCTCATCCTTTATCATGTGTAAGAGAAATAATTTATTCATTACCTCCACTTCATTTAGTGTATTTATACCCTCACACTAGAGTTTTTTTATTAAACTTTTCAGCATTTCTTTCTGAAATACATTTTTAATGAAAAATAAATTCTTTTTGAGCAGTTTTTCAAAAATATTAAAATGAATTTGTTTTCTTAATCCAATGTGCTCTTAAGCATGTATAAATTCATAATCATCACTAACAAAACCATATATGAAAACCACTCCAAAGAGCTTGACTGACCCCGTAACTTGAATGCCTTTAGGCTCTCCATGTTGTGGCTTTTTCTGTATGTATTACTTCATTTCTGCAATAAACATCATTATGTTAATGTTACTCTAATTATTAACTCTCATGCTACTGAGTTTTTATCAAGATTCCTCATTCAAAATGGCATCTATAAACCTACGTTTTGTTTGCAGGATGACATGGCTGTGTAATGGCAGCTACATCTACTACTCATAACCACTTCATGTGTTAGCCTGGAGGCTTCAATACCTCTTGAGCATGCTTGTCTGTACGATCACTCTCATCATGGTCTCATGAACCTTGGTAGGTTCATGTACTGTTGCTTAGTAACATTATGGCTTAACTTCTTGTTGTTAATTAGGTTGCCAACTGTCGACTAGTGGGCTCTTTTGTGATTCATTTAGTGTTGGATTGTTTACTTACTTGACTGTTCATTTCGTCAGATTGCCATTAAAATCTTTTTGTGGTTATTTTAAACAACCTGTATTTAATTTATCTTGAAAGTCTATATGTACTGTACAAAAGACTATTTTTATTTTACCTGATGCCATTTACTGTTTCTACCCAGGAGTGTCACACGACTAAGTTGTCTTTTGATGTTCTTGTACAATTTGGTATTGTAATCTTCCTTACAAGCTTGGAATTTTGAACATCCCCATCATCAGTTCCAGGAGAGGCCAGTGAAGAGGTGGCGGGGGGGTTGGACATTAGGGAAGGGTTTCAAAAACCTTATGTCTCCTTTCAAGTTTTTATTTCCTTCTTTCTAGATGTTTGAGCATATAACACAGCTTTTAATTACTCTCTGGAAACTTTTAATCTTAGATTTGTATTGTTATTTTAATTTTATTTGGTACAGGACTACAGAAGTAATCTCTACCAGCACGCCTGCTGTTTAACCTCTGTGTTCAGTCCAATTTGTTGATTCATGCATTTCAGCTGATATATCCACTTCATTTCAGCTTTATCTAATCTGGTTTTGTAATTGCCTCCTCTTTCTAGTGGGTATACTGCTTCCAGTCCCCAAAATCTTTGGGATGCTCCTGTGTAACTAGTATCTTTGAAATACATAGCAACCTGTGAGATCTCATCCTGTCTGCGTATGTTCCTATGTTCTTGTATTCTAGTTTTTAGATATCTTGTAGTTTGACCTATGTACAATTTGCCATACAGACACTGAACTATATATATGACCCATTCTGTTTGGCAGTTAAATTGTTGTTTAATGTCAAAAATGTCATCTGTGTGTGGGCTTCTGAATTTATTTCTTTTGCTTGTATGTCCACATACAGAGCATCTCCAACATGGGCTTATGCCTGGTTGCACCTGTGAAATTTCCTGGGTGGAAGCACTTTATTAAAAGGATCCAATTAGGCAATGTACTCTATATTTAAGGGTAGTCACTGCAGGCATTTTAAAGCTGGGAAATTAGGAATAGGGACCAAACTATGGATTCCACCTTGATGATTTGGTGGTTTGGCTTGCTCACATTAGAATTCCAATCCAATAACTAAGAGGACCCCTTTTTTCATGGAGTTTCTAGTAAGAAAAAACAATTCAGGCAGTTTATATGTTTAATATCTTAGATTTGCCATGTTGCGGGGGGGGTTGCGCACTAGACCCTATTTGTTTGTTTGTTTGTCTGTTACATGCTAGAAAACAGTAGCACCCCTCAGTAGAAATGTGAATTATATTTTGTGAGCAATGCAAAAGTTAGAGTATACTAGTTTTGGAAGTGTTTAATGATTTTTCTGTGGTCTAATATATGTGTTTGCTCAAAAACAAGCATATAAGCATTTGCATAGGCCGGTGCCATAGTACTACCCATCAATGTGCCTCACATTTATAAATAAAATTGATTGTTAAATTCAAAATAATTTTTCTCCAAAACCAATTCTACTAATTCTTGCAAGACTCTTGTTTTAGGTTTACGTAGTTCTTGTCTGGAATATAATAGTTTCCCTAAAGTGTCAATACCCTCATGATGAGGGAATGGACGTATATAAAACTGTGACATCTGCTGTCACTAGAAAGTAATGTATTGGTAGTCCCTTCTGTGATATTTCTTCTAGTATTTTTATCATGTGGCCTGTGTCCCTTACATAAGTTGTGTTTTTTTCTATTAAGAGCTGTATATGCATGTTGATGTACTGTGATAATGGCTCTAATAATGAATTTGAGACAATAGGTCTTGCTGACGGATCTGTGCTGCTTTTATGTATTTTTGGAATTACATAAAATGAAGGAATTCTTGGATTTTTTTAAAAAACAATTCACACTTCCAGTCTTTTAGCCATCCCATTACACTAAATTCTTCCAATGTATCTGTTATAGTTCTTTGTAGCTGTTGTGTGGGATCACTTTCTAAAGGTTTATCATTTAAATTGTTATTCAGCAGCTTTTTCCACATTGTTTGATAATGGTCTTTGTCCATTATCACAATCCTTCCACCTTTATCTGCTTGTTTGATTACAATTTGATCATCCTCAATCAGTGTTTCAGTGGCTTGTCATTCTTGATAATTCAAGTTATTGTATTTCAAGAAATGTTCTTCTTTGTTTAGTTTTTCTCTGTCTTCTTGTACTTGCGTGCAACAGCTCTCTGTTCTGTGATTTTTCCCTATTGGAAGACTGAAGTTTGATTTAATATTCAACACTTTTTTAACTTGATTTTCATAAACTTTATCTGTATTTATCATTTATGTATTTCCAAAAAGGTTTTTAAATTATATGTTACGAAATAATTTTTGCAGGTCTGGCTGTAACTCAAATGGACTGACTGGACCAGAAAATGAAAAAACAAGTCCCAATTATAGTATTCTATTTTCAACTTTGGTTAAGTGTTGCTTACTTAAATTAAATGATAGATTGATCTCGGGGGCTGATTGTGATTGCCTCTACTTCCTGTCTGCTTGCTTCCCCTTCCACCTTGACATCCTTGACCTCCCCCTGCCACCCCTGATGTTGCCCTGACATTGCCTACTTAGACTTTAGCAAGGCATTTGACACAGTCCCACACAAAAGATTAATAGTCAAATTAACCAGCCTGAGAGTGGGTCCCAGGGTGGTAGTCTGGGTAAAACATTGGCTGGACAACAGGACACAGAAGGTAATTGTAAATGGAGTCCCTGCTAAAGAAAGTGGGGTTACTAGTGGGGTACCTCAGGGTTCAGTATTGGGTCCAGCCCTTTTTAATGTCTTTATAAGTGATATTGCAGAGGGACTGGAAGGAAACATATGCCTCTTTGCAGATGACACAAAGGTCTGCAACAGGGTTGATGCACAAGGAGGCGTGGGAAGAATGAGAAGGGACTTGGCAAGGTTGGATGAATGGTCAGAAGTATGGCAGCTTAGATTCAATGCAAAGAAGTGCAAAATAATGCACATGGGAAGCAAAAATCCTGGGGAAGATTACACAATGGGGGAGGGAGGTAGTAATAACAACAAAAATGGAAAGGAACCTGGGAGTAATCATATCAGATGACCTTAAGGTTAGCAAGCAATGTGAGAAGGCAGTAGGGAGGGCTGGGGAATACTGGGATGCATAGAGAGAGACATCACCAGCAGAAAACAAGAAGTTGTTATCCCTCTGTACATATAGTTGGTGAGACCCCATCTGGAGTACTGCATCCAGTTCTGGAGACACCATCTCTGCAAGAACATAGACAGGATAGAGGCAGTCCAGAGAACAGCAACTAAAATGGTGCAAGGTCTGCAAGAGAAGCCATAAGAGGAGAGACTAAAGGAGCTTAATATGTATACCCTTGAGGAAAGGAGGGAGAGGGGGGACATAATATAAACTTTTAAGTACCACAGTGGAATCAACAAAGTCCAAGAAGGTAGCATCTTTCAGAAAAAATATGTGTGCAAGAACAAGGGGACACAATTTGAAGATAGAGGGGGGACAGTTCAGGGGCAATATGAGGAAGTATTTTTTTCACAGAGCAGGTGGTTGACATATGCAACAGCCTTCCTGAGGAGGTTGTGGGGTCTAAAACTGTGAGAGAATTCAAGAATGCATGGGACAGACAAAAGGAAATTTTTGTGGGGGGTAGGAAGAAATAGGCTGTTGGTTAACTAGGATCTGCAGCTTATCCTGTAGGTAGGGAAATGAGCAGACTAGGTGGGCCAAGCAGTCCTTATCTGCCATCAAAGTCTATGTTAACCAAAGTTGAAAATAAAATACTATCATTGTGACTTAGTTTTTTACCTTCTAGTCCAGTCAGTCCATTTGAGTTGCAGGTAGACCTGCAAAAATAATATTGTAACATAAGATTGAAAACCCTTTTTGAAAATACACAAATGATAAATACCGATAAAGTTTATGAAAACCAAGTTAAAAAAGAGCTGCATATGAAATCAAACTTCAGTCCATCAATAGGGAAAAATCACAGAATCATGGAATTGCACACAAATAGAACAAATCACAACTTATGTAAGGGACACAGGCCGCATGATAAAAATACTACATGAAATATCACAGAAGGGACTACCAACACATTACTTTCTAGTGACAGATTTATATACATCCATTCTCCATCATGAGGGTATTGAAACTTTAGGGAAACAATTAGATACCAGATAAGAACCACATCAACCTAAAATAAGAGTCTTACAAGAATTAGCAGAATTGGTTTTGGAGAAAAATTACTTTGAATTTAACAATCAATTTTATTTACGAATGCGAGGCACAGCAATGGGCAGTACTATCGCCCTGGCCTACATGAATGCTTATATGTTTGATTTTTAACAAACTCATATATTAGACCACAGAAAAAATCATTTTTTTCAATCAAATGAGAACATGGCATCACTTTACAGATTATGGGATTTTGTCTGGCAAAGTAGTGAAACCATTCTAAATTTGTTTCATGAATATCTGAATTCAGTAGACATTAATATTAAATGTATGATGGAATATGATAGAACACAACATTCTTATTTGGATTTATTGATTTTTGAACAAAACAGCAAGTTAGAAACAAGTCTCTATAGGAAGAAAACAGATCAGAACACTTTGCTACATGTGAAAAGTTTGCACAAACCGAATCTTAAAAGAAGTATCCCATATTCTCAACTGATAAGAGTCAGAAGAAACTGTTCTACAGAAACAGAATTTGAAACAAGTAAAGAAGAATCACTGGAAAGATTTAGGCAGAGAGGTTCTGATCATCAGATATTAAAACAGGCTGATGCAAAAATACAAACTAAGAATAGGTGCCACCTACTGACACCAAAGGAGACTGTGGAAAGAGAGGAGCAATTAGTATTTTCTTCCAAATGCAGCATTAAATGCTAGAAATTAAATGAATAATACATAAACACTGGCATTTGATAGGCACTGAAAACAGACATATACCAGTTCTCCAAAACAAAATCCCATAGTGGCTGCTAAAAAAGTCCCAGCCTTGAAAGATAAACTGGTAGGGTCACAATTTCATGTAGCACTAGAACCAGGACACCAGTTATTGTTAGGACCACTGCAACAAGGCATAAGCCCATGTGGGAAGTGCTCTGTATGTGAACATACAAGCAAAATAAATAAATTCAAAAACCCACACACAAATGAGACTTTTGACATTAAACAACCTATTAACTGCCAAACAGAAAGGGTCATATATATAATTCAGTGTCCATGTGACAAATTGTACATAGGTCAAATTACAAGACATCTAAAAACTAGAATACAAGAACTTAAGGGGTACATACACAGACAGGATGAGACCTCATAGGTTGCTATACATTTTAAAGATGCTAGTCACATGGGAGCATCTCAAAGATTTGGGGGACTGGAAGTAGTATACCCACCAGAAAGAGAAGGCAATTAAAAAACCAGATTAGATAAAGCTGAAATGAAGTGGATATATCAGTTGAATTGCCTGAAACAACAAATTGGACTGAACACAGAGGTTAAGACTAGGTTTGCTGGCAAAGGCAGCTAGCGTTACCTGAGTTATTTTCTTCTAGGTTGCTTGTAAGGACAGAGCAAGGAACCTTATCAGAGCAAGGAAAAAGAGTTAGGCTTCTTTTGGTTAGGCAGATTTACTGTGTGTTACTTTCTTTTGTACTCACAGGAGTTGTTACTGTTTGTTGCTAACATTTTACTGCTTTATATTTCCCTGATTCAAATTGTTGTTGCAGGGTATCATTTCTGCTGCATTATTACAGGGTGTGCCTACAGATTTGTGCTTACAGATTACTGCTGTAATCTTCTGATTCAAATTGTTTTTTGCAAGGTATATCTTCTGTTTCTGCTTTATTTTTCTCTGCAGCAAAGTGTTTTTTACAGGGTATATCTTCTGTGAAATTATTACAGGTGGTGCTTTACAGGTTTTACAGTTTTATCTATCATTAGGCTAAGCTTTCAGAGCTACTGCATTTGTTGTTGATTGATTGTTTCTGCTCTTACCTCCTTGTTTATTTTGTCCATGGTTCTTCTTTTTGGCAGTGGAAGGGCCCAGCTACCAACCCGCAACCCCAACCACCCCCACGCTACACTCCTTTTATAGGGTAGTACAGTCATGATATTTCCTGTAGCAAAACAGGAAGGGGAGGATCAGAGGGGTATCCACACAGTGACCTCATTTACAGGGGCACAAGTAATTTAACTTGTTATAACAATTTATACAAAAACAAGCAAAACACAAAATCAAACTTTTACTTTCATTTTCCTCCTTCAAATTACTCTGACCAGGTTATAAACCCAGCAACTCATCTGGAATAGATATTATCAACTGCAGGTGCTGCAAGACACTTTCAAAAGAGCAGTTATGCAGAATTTAGGACACTGTCCTGCATGCTGGACCATTGGAGATCTAAGAGCTCAGTTCCAGGCAGCATGAGCAGAGGTTGTACACCTCAAATCACATATTCAGGAGAAAATATATTATAAGAACTGCCCACCATTTCCCCAACATCCAAAAGAAGCACCTTGATCAAAAGAAGCACCTCGATCGCAGAGGGTAGTTGGTCTGGGAGGTGGGCAGGTGGTTAGGCAGGGCAAATCAAGTGCCCCATCACTCAGTGCTCTCCAACATATCACCTCCACAAACCATATAAAAACTACCAACAGGTATCTGCCTCTATCTCCAAAATCAAACAAAGGGGCAGATGACACTGCAGAGCAGGGCACTGCAGCACAGGAGCTAGCACAACAAAACTTGCCCAAAACAGGCACCAAAGCAAAAATAGCTAAAAGGAAATCCAAAACACTTCTGATCAAAGGAGATTCCATGATTCGGGGAGTTGATACCTACCTCCAGCTGGGGGATAATGGTCAGATGTCTCCCAGGAACATCAGCGTGGAGAGACACTGACCACATTGCTGAAATCATGCAGGAAGCAGGAGAAAACATTGATGTGCTGTTACACATAGGGACTAACAGTCTCACCAGTCAGTCAGTTGTGGAAACCAAGGAACACCTGACTGCATCAGGCTGCATGACAAACTGTCATCCATTTCATCCGGCATCTCCTTCTCTGAGATCCTGTCAGTCTGGGAGAGGGGGGGCAGATGGACCAAAGGTCAGAGAAGGGGAGCTAGTGGAGCTAAACATGTGGCTCAAGGGCTGGTGCCAGGAAAAAGGATACAAATCTGTAGGTAACTGGCAACAGTTTTGAGAGCGAAAGTTCTTTAAATTCAATAGACTGCATCTGACTAAGAAGGGAGTCAGTGCATTGGGGCAGAAGTTTGACATCTTTGCAGAATATTTAAACTAGCAAATGGTGAGAGGGGTGCAGCACCCAATACTTTGAATGGGAAGAACCCCCTCCCCCCTTAGTTAGTGATCAAACAGGAGTTCAGCATGTTTGTAGTTCATTTCCATCACCTGGTAAGGAAAAAGGTCTGGCTCCCCAAATTACAGACAGAGGAAATGCCGAACCTCGTCCAACAACTAACACACTGAAATCTGACCAATGAAAAATCATGTACACAAATGCTCGCAATCTGGGAAAAAAAGATCCCAGACCTTCAGGCAACAATGACAGGGGCTAAACTGGACATAGTAGCCATTATCAAGACATGGTTTACCAGTAACCACATTTGGTATGATTCAGTACCAGGCTATGTACTGACCAGAAGAAACCAAGGTGCAAAAAGGGGGGCTGGAGTGGCCCTTTATATCAATGAAAATATCAAAGCTACAGAAATTCAGAATACACATAGGGAGCCAGAAGAACTGTGGGTCACCCTGGAAACAGAAAATGGGACAGCCATACAAACTGG
Source organism: Neoceratodus forsteri (assembly GCA_016271365.2). Taxonomy (NCBI): domain Eukaryota; kingdom Metazoa; phylum Chordata; order Ceratodontiformes; family Ceratodontidae; genus Neoceratodus; species Neoceratodus forsteri. Next base: position 572,462,479 of record CM057454.1, on the reverse strand, counting down.
GGTTGTCTACAGGCCTCCAGACCTGGGGGAGGACATAGATACATTACTGTTAGAAGATAAACAAAACATGACAGCTAAAGGGGAGGTTCTGATAATGGGAGACATCAACATGCCAGATACAGATGGGTCAATACCAGCAGGAACATCTGGCAGAACTAGACACATAATGGACTCCCTGCAGAGGGAGGGCCTCAAACAACTAGTACAACAACACACAAGAGACATGGCTATCCTAGCTCTAGTACTGACTAACGGGGAAAGGATCTCAGATCTCCAGGTAGAAGGTCAGCTAAGGGCCAGTGACCATCACATGGTAAGGTTCAATTTGGCCACTAGAACTAATTCATTCCATTCCAAGGCAAAAATATGGGACTTCAGAAGAGCTGACTTTGATACAGTTAAGCTAGCCCTGGCAAGAAGAAATACAGGTGAGGGGGTGAAGGCAAGGTGGGCAAGCATTAAAGATGCAATACTTGAAGCAACATCCCGTTGTATTAGAGAGAAAAGCAAAAGCAAAGAAGAAGGAAACCACTTTGGTTCTCAAGAAAGATAGCAGAAAAGGTCAGAGGCAAAAGGCTGGCCTTCAGGAAATATAAGGGAATGCAGCAGGATGAAGATAGGGAGGCATACCAAACTTCCCTAAGGGAAGCAGGGAAGGCAATAAGGCAGGCAAAGGCCCAAACTGAGGAAACACTAGCATAGAAGGTGACAAGACTTTCTATAGATACGTTAGTGAAAGGAGAGAGAGTCCAGAGGGGGTATTTCTAAGGGGATAAGGGGGAGTGTGAGGAGGAGGACCAAGGAAAAGCATCTATCCTAAATAAATACTTCTGCTCAATATTAACTAAGGAGATGGTAGAGCAGAGCCCACAGCTCAGCACTATGGACATGGGGGGGGAATGTGTGCACTAGTCACTTCACAAAAGAAAGGGTCTGACAATAGTTCACTAAGCTAAGGGTGGACAAGGAAATGGGACCTGATGGCATACATCCCAGGGTACTAAAGGAGCTAAGGGTGGAACTAGCAGAACTGTTTAGTGAGTCTCTGAGCACAGGAGAGCTCCCAGAAGACTAGAGAAGGGCTCATGTGATCCTACTCCACAAGAGTGGCAGAAGGAAGGAGGCAGGGAACTACAGACCAGTCAGTCATACCTCAGTAGTGGGCAAGATTATGGAGGCACTCCTTAAGGAAAGGATAGTGCAACACCTGGAATTCATAGGTGCACAAGATCCAAGACAGCATGGGTTTGCAACAGAAAGGTCCTGTCAAACTAATCTCATAGATTTCTTTGGCTGGGTAACCAGAGTGGTGGACCAAGGGGGAGCAGTTGATATCACCTACATTGACTTCAGCAAAGCTTTTGATACTGTTCCACATAGAAGATTGATTAATAAGCTGGGTAGGCTCAGCCTGGGTCAGATGTTGGTCAACTGGGTGGCAAACTGGTTGGAGGGCAGAAAACAGAGAGTGGTGGTAAATGGTATACAGTCAGAAGAGGAGCAAGTCACAAGTAGGATACCTCAGGGATCAGTCCTGGGGCCAGTCCTCTTCAGTATCTTCATCAGTGAAATTGCAGATGGACTGGAGGGAAAGGCTTGCCTGTTTGAAGATGACAACAAAATCTGCAACAGAGTAGATGATCCAGATGGGGTGGGCAGAATGAGAAGTGATCTGGATAAATGAGCAAAATGGTCGGAAGAGTGGCAACTGGGGTTTATGGCAAAGAATTGCAAGATTATGCACAAAGGGAAGAGAAACCCTGAAGCAAACTATAGGTTGGGAGGGGAGTTGCTGGCAATCACAAGGGAAGAAAGAGACTTGGGCATCATCATCACAGATGACCTGAAATCATCCAAGCAGACCACTAAAGCAGTAGGTAAGGCAAGAGGGATATTGGGGTGTATTAGTAGGGGTATCACAAGTCATAAGAGGGAAGTAATAATCCCTCTTTACAAGACACTCATTAGGCCCCATCTGGAGCACTGCTTGCAGTACTGGAGCCAACACCTGCACAGGGACATTAGCAAAATGGAGGCAGTCCAGAGAAAGGCAACCAAAATGGTGCAGGGACTGCATCAGAAAACATATGAGGACAGATCAACGGAGCTCAATATCTATACCCTAGAGCAAAGGAGGGAGATAGATGATATGATTGAAACATTCAAACATCTTAAGGGCATTAACAAGGTGAAAGAGTCTAGCGTGTTTTAATATAAGAAAAATATCAGGACAAATGAACACATCATGAGATTAGAGGGAGGCTGATTAAGGGGGAATGTGAAGAAGTCATTTTTCACAGAAAGGGAGATGGATGCATGAAATGGCCTACCTTAAAAAGTGGTGGATATGAATACAGTGCAGGGCTTCAAACAGGCATGGGACAGGCATAAGGCAGCAATACAGATGTGTATGAATGGATAGGCCATTGACAGAGTACAGCCCTTTAGCACATTCATAAGGTAGAAAAAATGGGCAGACTGGATGGGCCTTGCAGTCCTTATCTGCTGTCAACTTCTATGTTTCTATGTTAACTGGCAGGCATGCTGGTAGAGATTACTGCTACAGTCTCATAGCAAACAAAATAAAAATAACAATATAAATCTAAGATTAAAAGTTTCTAGACAGTAATCAGAAATTGTGTTATACACTCAAGCATCTAGAAAGAAGGAAATAGAAACTTGAAAGAAGACAAGGTTTTTGAAACCCTTCCCTAAAACCAATTCCTCTCCCCCACCTCTTTACTGGCCTCTCCTGTAACTGAGGATGGGGACATTCAAAATTCCAAGCTTGTAAGGAAGATTATAATACTAACTGTACAAGAACATCAAAAGACAACTTAGTCATGTAACACTCCTGGGTAAAAACAGTAAACGGTATCGGGTAAAATGCAAATAGTCTTCTGTACACTACATATAGACTTTCAAGATAAATTAAATACAGGTTGTTCCAAATAACCACAAGAACATTTTAATGGCAATCCGACAAAATGAACAGTCAAATAAGTAAACAATCCAACATTAAATGAACCACAAAAGAGTTCGCTAGTCCACAGTTGGCAACCTGGTTAACATCAAAAAGGTTCGCCATAATGTTGCTAAGCAACAGTACATGCAGCATTGGGTAAGTTACTTTTTCTATTACATTTGGAAACTTGTTCCAGAAAGCTCTGTGTAGTCATTAGCAAGGATAGAGAAGTACTAGAAAAAGTAATACACTTTACAGTTATAGTTATTTATTTTCATACAAAAATAATACAAAAATAATAAATAACTATAACAGATTACATTTTTTTAAAGTAATAGGTTAGTTACTAGTTACTTTCAAATAAATGTAATCAGTTACAGTTAAGTATTACTTCTGTATAAAAAGACATAAGTAATTGTAACTGTAAGGTGTATTACTTTTTCTAGTACTTCTCCTTCCTTGCTAGTGACTGCACAGAGCTTTCTGGAACAAGTTTCCAAAAGTAATGGAAAGTAATAGGAAAAGTAACTTACCCAGCACTGAGTACATGAACCTAGCAAGGTTCGTGAGACCACGATGAGAGTGGTCAAATGGACAAGCGGGCTCAAGAGGTAGTGAAGCCTCCAAGCTAACACACGCAGTGGTTACGAGTAGTAGATGTAGCCACCATTACACAGCCATGCCATCCTGCAAACAAAAGGTAGGTTTATAAAGGCTGTTTTGAATGAAGAAACTTGGTAAAAAAAACTCAGTGGCATGAAAATTAATACTTAGAGTAATATTAACATAACAATGTTTATTGCAGAAATCAGGAAATACACTGACAGAGCCACAGTGTGGAGAGTCTGAAAGCATTCAGGTTATGGGGTCAGTCAAGCTCTTAGGAGCAGTTTTCATATATGGTTTTGTTAGTGTTGATTATGACCTTATACATAGTTAAAAACACATTGGATTAAGAGGACAAATGAATTTTAATATTTTTGGAAAAGTGCTCAAAAATAATTTTTTTTTTATTACACATTTCAGAAAGAAAATGCTGAAAGGTTTAATAAAAAACTCTAATATGAGGGTGTAATCACACCAAATGAAGTGGAGATAATGAATAAATGATTTCTGTAACACATGCTAAAGAATGAGCTTAAAACATGTCAGTATATTGGAACTGTTGTGTGAATATGTATATTTTTACTTCATAGATAAGTTGAAGCAATGCTCCATATTGGGATAATAATTTATAACAGATATAAGAATACACAGAACTGCTAGGTAAACAACACTGAAAAAAATAAGGAAAAAGGTTTCTTATGAATTATTTAACTATAATGAATACTTGATTGTAGAAAAAAATGTACTTTAACTTTATTACAGAAAATACAGAAGCCCTTTCAAAATGCACTTATTGAAAGTGTGAAATGTCAGGGCAGTATTTAAAGTAATAAACAAAAGATTTTATGAGTAAAATCATTCTTTGTGGAATTGTGTGAACATTTCCAGCATCCTACACAGAACTTTATGACATTTTTGAGACACCCCAGGGATGCAACCATCACATTGAAACTATACCATTTCCCTGGAATCCTAGAATATCTGGAAACATTTTTGTCAAGTATGGAATCCACCTTAAGAGTCTGTGGATATTCCAGGAAGTTGGTGAGCACTTTTACAAGGCATCAGTAAATATCCTTTTACAAGACTGAGTGCTATAATGGCATGGATCAGCAAACCTTATTTTTAAACTCTGTTTAATACCCTGTTGGTTTCTGTAAGTATCTATCTGAAATCTGTAGATTTGTATTAATTCAAAATGGAAGTATTTAATGATATGGGCAATAGTGTACAGCAACCTTTACATTTTGTAAGTTACTCAGAAGAAGAAAGAAGAAAACTGTTTCTTACCATGAGAGGTGATAATGACATTTCAAATCTTGCATTTCAAGCCACTCCCTTCTCCCAGAAGGCACGCTTAGCCTGCTGTGAGTGTACCCTAGACCCCAAACTTAAACTAATTTCTACATTCTTGCTCCTTGCTTTTGGATACCTAATACTTGTGGCCCTCTCCCCCCGCACTTCCTTCCATTGGCTGCTGGGTACTTGGCTCAACTGGGTAACATAATGAGCCCCTACTCCTATTGTTAGGCTACACATTGTGCACCCTGCACTTCACCATTGCACCCATGGATGAATTAGCCTTTTCTGACCCTATGTCTGGCCTCTGGGCACATATTTTATGTCCCATCTCCCCCTCATCACTATATTTTATCTTCCCCAAGCTGACCTACCCAACCATGGGCATAGCTCAGCAACCATCTCGTACCGCACTCCTTGTGATATACATCCCTCCTCCATCCCCTTCTCACACTTTACTTATGTCACATCTGTAATGATTTATATTTATGCATTCCTGTGCCCCAGCTACACTTACTTCCCTCCTCCAATGCCCACTTGCCCCAGCACTCGTAAAAGGGCGCGTTCTTGCCTGCATAGGCTCCTGTTAAGCGCCCTCACAAAACTCCAGTTGCTGGCATTAATTTGTGCAGGTAACATCAAACTCATTCCTGGCCCCCCACTTCCTATCCAGGCTCTCTCCGAGCTGCCTGACCTTAAGGGGCTAAGCCTGATTCACATTAATGCCTGTAGCTTGTTAAAAAAGCTAGACATTGTTCAGTCTTGGTTTAGTATTGCCTCCCTAGATATTGTTGTAGTAATGGAAACCTGGATGAGGCCTTCTACCCAGGACCATGAAATAAATATCTCCTCCTACGCCATCCACATAACTGTCAGGCCAACTAGGGGAGGGTGTGTGGCTATCTATGTCCAGGACAAATTCCCAGCCTCCAACATTAACTCTACTACTGTGTCTCTGGAATTTGAATGTACCATGCTAAAATTACAGCTTCCCTCTTCAACCCCCTATTATATACTAGGTTGTTATAAGCCTCCCTTTGCAAGGCATAAGGTGTTACAGCACCTATCCAGCATACTATCCTCCTTATCTTCCAAAGTGACTATTGCAGAACATCTTACTATGGACTGATTTTTGACCTCTTCACAACCCCTTAAGGAGTTATGTGAGAACTTTGGGCTGTCACAACTCATAATGGAGTCCACCCATCCTAACAAAAAACATCGTAAAAGCAGTACCCTACTTAATGTTATTCTTTTTTTTTTTTATCCGACTTCCCAGCCTACCATCCCCGACCCCTCAGGAGCCCCAAGGCAGACATCCCTCTACCTTCCACCCTGCCTGAGTGACCCTCAGATTCCCATGGAGCTTCAGCTTACCCCCCGAGCGGGGATGGGGCAGAGCCCCTGTGCCCCATCAATTATCTTTCATTGGCCCTGGAGCCGTCAGGCGGGTGAAGGTACATCGAGGGCACATCTCCGGGGATCTGTCTTCCCAGTGATGGCAGGCTCTTTTCCTGTCTTCTCCCACCCCTACAGCATGAGACCCAGATGTCAAGGCATTGAATGCCGACATCACTCTGTAAAGTGGCCTCCCATCCCCTACTGTTAGGGGCTTGTAATACTCCGAGCCTCCGCTCGGAGTCATACAAGAGTGGGGGCTATGGCCTCAACCCTCCCTGGAGTAGGCGAGATGTCATGGGATGCTCAAGCCTATCTCCCCCCGGCCAACCCACCAGCAACCCAAGTCTGCTCCCGACCCTGGGTCACTGGCGTGGAGCAAAGTGTGGCATCCAGTGCCTGAACCCTCAGTGCCACTGGGCCAGCTGCTTGATGTTATTCTAGTTAACAAACCTCACCTGTACTCCCACTCTGGCATTTTCTTTAATGATCTCAGTGATCATTGTGTTATAGCCTGCATGAGGACCAACCCTAGGTTTATTTCCTCCTCTGGCTATGCCCTTAAAAGATCAAAATGACATTTTGGCCCCAAAGCCTATCTCTTTGACCTGCAGAATGCATACTGGAAGGACTTCTACCTGGCCCCTTCAGTTAAAGAGGCCTTCACAGTCTTCCAAAACATTGCTCTTGGTTTCATCAATAAATACGCACCTCTTGTAAAAATCCAAACTAATAAGGAAACATGTCCTTGGTTCTCATCGAGCTTGAAAGAAGAGCTGTTCCACAGAGACTTACTTTGGAAGAAGGCCAGGAAGACCAAACAGCTTAATGACTGGTCAGCTTTCAGAGCTGTCAGAAACCACTGCACGAGAATGGTTAGGGATGCAAAATCTAGTTACTACCAGTCCGAACTTAACTCTTCCTCTAATAGTACAATTAAATTCTGGAAAACCTTAAAGGAAATCCAAGGCTATAGTTCTGCTAGTCCATTCCCACCAAAAATCTCTTCAGGCAACCCGGTTGTTACTGAAAAGCAAGAAATCCTTGAACACTTTAATAATCAGTTTGCCACTGTGGGCCTAGCGTTTGATGACATCCCCACTTCTAGCCTACATTCACAACTATTTACTCCTAGCTCAACTTGCCCAGGCCCTGCCCCAACCTCGTCCCCTCCTAGCACGGCATTCTCCATCTCCCCTGTCACAGTAATGGAAGTTGAGAGCCTTCTGCTCCATCTGGATTATAGGAAAAATGCTGGAGCAGACCTGATAGAGCCCTTCTTCCTCAAACTTGGCTACTGTGTTCTGTCACCCATCTCTTCAATATGTTCCTTACCCAGGGCTCACTCCCAGCCATCTGGAAAACTGCCTACGTTATTCTACTGCTTAAATCTGGCAGCACTAGTGATCTTAATAACTACCGCCCCATCTCCTTACTCCCTACCCTGTCTAAGCTTCTGGAAAAAGTGGTTAATACCCAGCTTAAAGTAAAACAAAAGAAAGGCAGCTCCAATACTGCTGTGCAAAGCCAATATAGTGATATTAAGAATAAAACAAGGCAGCACCAGCAACCACAGTTCATGGTTAAATGTATTTATTCTCGTATTAATCCATAGAGCTCGATTCCATGCCACAAATGAAAGCTTGGAGTGCACCCCTCCTCAGTAGCCCCAACCGGTTTTGAGCATGTGTTCTTCCTCAGGGAGGTTGGCCCTAAGTGGTCACATTAAACATTTAGAGTATATCACCCTGTACATGTGTAACCATTAACTCAATTAGTAATGCGGAAAGGAACCTTGCACAAATCTTAAAGAAACAATCTCTAATATTTGCAACTAAAAAGAAACCTAACATAAAACAAAACTAATAAACCAAATAGTCGTGACAATGCTTAAGTTTCTTATGCTACTAGTTACATGGCACCCACTTCTTAATACGTACGGAAACTAGTGCATATAAAAGGAAGGTCAAAAAGGTCATATATCCAAAATCTAAATCTATAACTATAAAAAAAATAAGCACTGCCTCTCATTGTCATGCTATTTCAATTGCTGTACATTTTATACCTATTACTATGTTTAGATATGGGAGGTCAAAATGTCACATACATTTGTATTGTTTACTGTGCTATTTAATACACATATTAAACTGAATTACTTATACATCAATATTATGCCTATTGAAGCAAAATTGGAAAAATTATGTACTATTAGCCAGGTGGCATCACTAATTGAATTCATGTTTACACATGCACATGGTGATATCAATGTAATGTGACCACTAGGGGCCAGCCTCCCTGAGGAAGAGTGCATACTCAAAACCGGTGAGGGGCTACTGAGGAGGGGTACTTTCATTTGTGGCATGGACTCGAGCTCTGTGGATTAATACAAGAATAAATACATTTAACCAGGGGGCGTGGTCTAGCCACCAACATGATGGCAGCTTAACTAGAGAGCTCTCTCCTGCCCGAGGACAATCTATGCTTGGTCGCCATAATCCTATGGTGTTTTCTCCCCTAAATGTAAGATAAAACATGGGCTTACTCTCATCTACCAGGTGGCGCCTCTCTATATGTGAGTAAACAAGAGCATTTTACTGATGTTTGCAGCGCTGTTCTGTATCCTGATTCTGGCCTAGCTAGGCTGTGCAGGCCACTCCCAAAGCCACAGCTACCGCAAACGGACATTTGGCCCTCAATCTGCCCAGTGGGCAAATACAGACTCAGCATGGATCCTAAACAACCCCTGTCTACTGCATCTGCCACCCTACCACCAAATGCCTTAGATGCCAAGTCAACTGAACTAACAATATCTGGAATGCCACAACAGTCCTCTGTCGGAGACTCATTCCAATATATAACCAAAATGCTTGAAACTGTCCTGTTACGGGTTGAAGACATCAATCTCACTCTAAGAGGCACAGTCACTGAAGTTCACCACCTGCAAGACCGTATGAATGTTTCTGAGCAAAGAATGGAGACTTGTGAACTGCAGCAGCAGCAAATGTGGCAGCGTATATATATGAGCAAGAAGAATATTTGGCTGCTCTCTGAGAAAGAGTGTTAGACCAAGAAAACACGGGTAGGTGCAACAACTTAAGAATGATAGGACTGCCTGAAGGCTCCGAAGGTCAGTCAGTGGAAACATTTTTAAATGAAAACCTCCCCCACGTGTTAAGGGATCGCTGGAGGGGACCTGTGGAGGTAGAGCGGGTGCACCGTGTAACTATGCTGCCTAATAAATCAGCCAATACACCGAGACCTGTTGTCACCTACATGCTCCATTATTCTACAAAAGAACGGATCATCCGAGCAACCAGGGACCTTGGGACACTTAGTTGGCATGGGGCACAGATCGTAATTTATCAAGATTTGGCCCAGGAAACAGCGGCAAAGAGAAGAGCTTTTGGTCCTTTGAAATGTCTTTTATACCAACACAATTTCAAATTTAAATTCAAAAATCTTACCAAACTTCAGGTCTCTAAGGAGGGGAGAGAAGTGACCGTAGATCACCCAAAGGAATTGGAACACTGGCTGACAAAGTTCTGGCTTTCTCTACAGCTCCCTACTACATTTCCCAGAAGGCTATGGGAATCTGGGGCCGCTGGCTCACTGGATAGGAACAATTCTTCACAGGCAAGGGTTCCGGGGACCGCTTTGTGTAACGGACTAACCAACCAGGTCTCTCATCACTCAGGTCCCCTATCGCTAAAGGGTCTCTCATCAAAGCTCTCTGACTCAAGGACAATAACTGATTCAATACTCTTTCCAAGGCCTTCTCTTCCACAGTGAGAATCCTGCACTTTCACCAGATCTCGCCAACGTGTCAGAAGTGGACCGCAGAATTCGCCCAACAAGTGCCTGCAGCTCCTTCTGCGAAGATTAGCAGGGAAGATATTGCTTCTACTTTAATGTGAGGGGATGCCGATTTGCAAGACGAAGATAGCTCCTTATCAATGGACTGGACTGATTTTCCAGATGCCTCGCTAATAGAAGTGTTGGATGAGGTGACTCCAGTGAAACCTGGGCTACTCTCTTATGCTGCGGCTGTTCTGAATACTACTTTGAACTCTAAAGCCCTATCTCAGGCAAATCCTGAGTAGGTTGAAGGACTGGTCACTTGATGACTGAAACACTACTCACCATGGGACTGTCTGTTTAAACTACGCTGTTCCAGAGACCTACATTGGGACACCTTCCCCCCTTTGTTCCCAACAGGCCCTTTCCTTCTGCACTGGTGTGTGCAATAAAATATATAAGCACCTTTTTGGGAACATATTATCCCTCCTATTTTCCCCAATATAACGAGTTATCTATTTGGGTAGCACCCTCTTTATAGTTTAGTTAAGGGTGATGATTCATACAAGGAATGTTGCCCATTTGTTGTATCCCCATTAGTTTACCCATTATGGGACCTTATGCTGCCTCTATATTGTTCCCTTACAGTTTGTCTTTTAAGGACCTACTATGGTGCACCTCCTCCCCCCCCTTTTGGCTCCCAATGTATTTTTACCTTCCTGTGCAGTTTCTGTCTTGTAGAATCTATTATGCACACAGACTCCTGCTGTCTATCCATTGGGAGTACAACCCCCCCTCCCACTTCTTCATGATATGAGAAAGTGTCTATCCAGATGGTCCACCCTGTGGCTAAGATCAAGGATTTATATAAGGCCTGTTGCCTTTTTGCGATGTTAGATTAGTTCTGGTGGGTGGGAAGCCCACCAACCCTCCCCTTGCCTGTCCATAACTTCCCCAGTTACCTATCCTCTCCTTCTCACCTCCCCTCTCCCCTCCACAGGCTGGAGATGCCCGACCCTAGGGGGGCTTTCAGTGCAGGAGGATTACCTCGACTAGAATACAACATACACCCCTTATTTGAGTGTTGGATCGAGCATAGCAGTAGGGCAGTCTCACTGTCCTCATTTGCATTGACCTCCACACTCTGCCTACCAATTCTTTAACTAGTTCACTCATAATTGCAAATTTTTGGGCACGGATCCAGCACATGCTCTATACTTATGACTGTTCTCTGGCCTGTGTATTATGTCTATTACCCGTATATGCACATTATTACTGTAATAGCTAGCACCTTTACTGCTTCATATGTTTGTAACTTGACTAACTGTATTATTGTTGTACGACCGTAGGTCCACCTTGTAAATGAGCTTGCTCAATGGTGTCCGCCTGGATAAATAAAAATATTGATTGATTGATTGACTCTTAGAGTATTTGTTGCTGAACAACTCTTTGGACCCAATAGTCCTTGATAGATATTAACAGTATATTTTTTCTTTCTGTGTTTTCTTAGCTCATTTGAAACTTCAGGCAGTGTGTACTTATTGACTTGGTAATGCTTACCCCTCCTTTTCACGGGGTTCTTGGATTGCTTGTAATTTACTGGTTTGTATACTGGGGTCCCAAGACATAGAAAGATAGAAACTGACAGCAGATAAAGACCGCAAGGCCCATCCAGTCTGGCCATTTCTTTTTCTACCTTATGAATGTGCCACAGGCCTTTGTTCTGTCAATGGCCTAGCTATTCATACTCATCAGTATTGCTCCCTTATGCCTATCCCATGCATGTTTGAAGCCTTGCACTGTATTCATATCCACCACTTCCTGAGGTAGGCCATTCCATGCATCCACCACCCTTTCTGTGAAAAAGAACTTCTTCACGTTACCCCTTAATCTGCCTCCCTCTAATCTCATGCTGTGTCCTCTTGTCCTGCTATTTTTCTTATTTTGAAATGTTAGACTCTTTCACCTTGTTAATGCCCTTAAGGTGTTTGAATGTTTCAATCATAACACCTCTCTCCCTCCTTTGCTCTAGGGTATACATATTGAGTTCAGTTAATCTGTCCTCATATGTTTTCTGATGCAGTCCCTGCACCATTTTGGTTGCCCTTCTCTGGACTGCCTCAATTTGGTTAATGTCCTTGTGAAGGTGTGGCCTCCAGCACTGCACGCAGTACTCCAGATGCGGCCTAACCTATGTCTTGTAAAGAGGGATTATTACCTCCCTCTTCTGACTTGTGATGCCCCTACTAATGCACCCCAACATCCCTCTAGCCTTACTTACTGCTTTAGAGGTGTGCTTGGATGATTTCAGGTCATCGGTGATGAGGCCCAAGTCTCTTTCTTCCCTTGTGACTGCCAGCAACTCCCCTCCCAGCCTATAGGTGGCTTCAGGGTTTCTATTCCCTATGTGCATGATCTTGCACTTCTTTGCGTTAAACCCCAGTTGCCACTCTTCCAACCATTTTGCTAATTTATCCAGATCTCTTCTCATTCTGCCCACACCATCTGGATCATCTACTCTGTTGCAGATCTTGGTGTCATCTGCAAACAGACAAACCTTACCCTCCAGTCCATCTGCAATGTCACTGATGAAGATATTGAAAAGGACTGGCCCCAGGACTGATCCCTGAGGTACCCCACTTGTGACTTGCATCTCTTTTAACTGTATACCGTTTACCATCATTCTCTGTTTTCTGTCAACCAGTTTGCCACCCAGTTGACCTTCTGACCCACCCCGAGCCTACCCAGCTTATTAATCAATCTTCTACAGTAGTAGCCATAGACATTGCCAGCTATTTCCAGATATTTCATGAAATTTCTAAAAAGTTTCTCTCTGCTGCCTCTACTGTAGAAATGGAGAAAGCATTAGATATATCTGGAAATATCACAGAAATTTGGGGAAATAGCTAGCAGTGTCTGTGGCTGCTGCTGTATGTGGAACAGTATCAAAAGCTTTGCTGAAGTCAAGGTAGGCAACATCAACTGCTCCCCCTTGATCCACCACTCTGGTTACCCAGTCAAAGAAATATATGAGATTAGTTTGGCAGGACCTTCCTTTTGTAAATCCATGCTGTCTTGGATCCTGTGCTCCTATGGATTCCAGGTGTTACAATATCCTTTCCTTAAGGAGTGTCTCCATAATCTTGCCCACTACTGAGGTAAGACTTACTAGTCTGTAGTTCCCTGCCTCCTCCCTGCTACCACTCTTGTGGAGCGGGACCACATGTGCCCTTCTCCAGTCTTCTGGGACCTCTCCTATGCTCAGAGACTCACTAAGCAGTTCTGATAATGGCTCTGCTAGTTCCACCCTTAGCTTCTTTAGTACCCTGAGATGTATGCCATCAGGTCCCATTGCCTTGTCCACCCTGAGCTTATCGAGCTCTTGCAGGACCCTTTCTTTTGTGAAGGGACTAGTACAAACCTCCTTCCTCCCTGTGTCCAAGGTGCAGAGCTGTGGGCCCTGCCCTACCTTCTCTTCAGTAAATACTGAGCAAAAGTATCTATATAAGACAGATGCTTTTACATGGTCCTCCTCCTCACATGCACCCTTATCCCCTTTGATCTTAGCAATACCCCCTCTGGACTTTCTCCTTTCACTAATGTATCTATTGAAAGTTTTGTCACCTTCTTTTACTGTTTGTGCTAGTGTTTCCTCAGTTTGGGCCTTTGCCTGCCTTACTGCCTTCCCTGCTTCCCTTAGGGAAGTTTGGTATGCCTCCCTATCTTCATCCTGCAGCATTCCCTTATATTTCCTGAAGGCCAGTCTTTTGGCTCTGACCTTTTCTGCTACTGTGTTTGAGAACCAAAGTGGTTTCCTTCTTCTTTTGCACTTCCTTTTCTCACTAACACAGTGGGATGTTGCTTCAAGTATTGCATCTTTAATGCTTGCCCACTTTGCCTGTACCCCCTCATCTGTATTTCTTTTTACCAGGGTTAGTTTAACTCTGTTGGCCATCTTGTCAAAGTCAGCTCCTCTGAAGTCCCATATTTTTGCCTTGGAATGGGATGATTTTGTTCTAGTGGCTGGACTGAACCATACCATGTGATGGTCACTGGTCCCCAGGTGACCTTCTGCCTGAAGATCTGTGATTGTCCTGGGTGGGATTATCCCTTCCCTCTTTCTTATCCGCAGTATGTACATCGATCATTTCTTTTTTGGGACTATGGTGACAGATGCTTCAATACCAAATACAGCCTGTTGGGTGTCCTGGAATGTCAAAGGACTGAACCACCCAATTAAGTGCACAAAGTTATTGCAGCATTTGCATTCCCTTCATGTGGAAGTTGCACTGTTACAAGAAACACACCTTGTACCTCATGCCATTCCATGACTTAAGAAATCATGGGTAGGAGAAATAGTGGCTAGTTCTGCAGCTAATAAGACCAAGAGGATGAATATCCTTTTTAGATGCACATCCCAGTGGAAAGTGGAAAAGGTTAGGAAAGACACTCAGGGGCTATGGAAATTGACTAGGATTTCTTCCCCAGGGAATACCATGTTGCTAGGTAATACCTATGCCCCAAACCTGGACCATGTGGACTTTTCCCCCAAAATTAGTAGTGCTATTGCGGAGTTAAATCCTACTGAAGCACCTATCCCAATTGTACTGGGTGAGGATTTCAATACGGTCAATGACATTTTTCTGGACAAATCCCATCCCACCCCCCATGTTACACCCAAGGGAAGGCAATCACTGCAGGACATGATGGAGGAATTGGCCCTTACTGATGTTTGGCACAGGAATCATGCTATGGGTCAAGATTACACCTTCTACTCTGCCCCTCATGGCTTACATAGTCATATAAGCTTCTGGTTAGTTAATGACTTGGCTGCCCAGGGAATAACAGGCTCATCAATTGGTTCCATTCTTATTTCAGATCATGCCCCTATTCAAATCTCCTATTCTCCTCCCGATAGCTCCCCCTGCTGGGTTAGATCACACTGTAATCCCTTCCTCTTTAGGGACCCTAACTTTCAGCCCATGCTTATACAAACAACAAAAGATTATTTTGCCCTAAATTCAGAATGGGTGTTGACCACACAACTATGTGGGAAGCATTCAAGGCTGTGAATTGAGGCCATATTACCTCCTTCTCAGCAGCCTGAGACAAAGCCCATAGATCACAATTAGTCAAACTGCAAACAGACTTACAAAAGTTAGAACAACATTTTACGAGAACTCCACCGATGAAAGGAGACAACGCCCTGCATAGACAAATTGTGGGGCTAAAATATCAGATTAATCCCATCCTCCACCAGAAAGCAGAATGGCTACTGTTATGATCCATATGCATATTGGGATGGGGGTGAAAAGACAGGCAAACTTCTTGCCTATTGGCTGCACCAACAGCAGGCAGCAACAAAAATCCATACCCTTCGCTCTCCATAGGGTACCATTGTTTCAAGCCCACATAGCATTAATGAGGTTATGCAAAAGTTCTATGAAACCCAATACCAATCTCAGATGCCCACTATAGGTCGCCAACTTTCCCAAGATCTTTCTACTTCTGTACAGCAAACTCCTTTGCCGGCCCTTACCCCAGACCAAGTAGCCCTTCTCGTTGCCCCCTCACCTGTGAGGAGCTTCACACTGCACTCTCCCACATGGCCCAGGGGAAAGCCCCAGGGCCAGATGGAGGAACTTTATCAGGCCATGGGGCATGTTATTTTGCAGCCCCTTAGACTAGCCCTACAAGCTTCCCATACCAATGGATCCCTTCCATTCTCAATGCGTAATGCATTAGTTATACTACTTCCTAAAAAAAATCACTTGACCCTTTGGATTGTGCCAATAATAGGCCAATATCACTATTACCTGTAGACACTAAAATCCTAGCTAAAGCATTACCTACATGACTGACGTCTATTCTCCCATTTATTATTCACTCCACACAGGCAGGCTTTATGCAAGGCAAAGCTGGAACAGACAACACCAGGTTGTTACTTAATCTTAAATGGTTTGCATCCAGATCAATTATTCCTATGGCAGCAACTGCCATAGATTTTTCAAAGGCATTCAACTCCATAGAATGGCCATATCTACATGAAGTACTTAATAGACATGGTTTTGGAGCTCACTTCCGGAAATGGATACAGACACTATATAGCTCCTCTACGGTGTGCATTTGAACCAATAGTGATATCCCCCTCCCCGTTTTTACTGAATAGGGGCACAAGGCAAGGTTGTCCACTTCTCCCCTTCTTTTTCTGGTAGCCTTAGATCCACTGATTCGGGTCTTGATGTCATCATCACAGACCCATGGTATACAAATAGCAGAGTGCCCATATCTAGCTGTAGCATATGCAGATGATCTCCTTCTGACTTTTTCCAACCAAGCTCAATCGGTGCCAGCTGCCCTGAAAGTGTTGGATGATTTTGCCACATTATCTGGCCTCCAGATCAACCATAAGAAAATAACGGTAGCCCTTCTTAATGTAGGATGTACTAGAATGTGTATACAAGGGGCTAACCTTACTTGGGTGGTGCAAGATTTTACCTATTTAGATATATACCTTCCCATTAACTGGTCTGCACTGGAATCTGTTAACTTTTCCCCACTTCTAGTCCAGCTTGTAATAGAAATTGAGAGATGGAGGAAACTGGAACTCTCCCTCCCTGGACAGTGGCAGCTATCCATATGTTGCTGTTTCCCTATCTCCTTTATCTCTTTAACAATATACCCATCACCTTTTCTTCCAAATTGTTCTCTCTGATTGAATGATAAGTTTCAGCTTTCTTGTGGGGTAATAAATCTCCCAGGTGGAATAAACAAAAAATAAGAGCACATTGACTATGAGGTGGCTTCAATGTCCCCTTGTTCCTGGGTTACCACCTTGTGTTCTTGGCAGCACATGCAACTAAATGGTTTATACTCCCCCCATGGGCCCTTTGGCCTGGGTACAATTGGATTCAGACTTAGCAGGAGGAGTTTCCCTCTATTCCCTTCTCAATTTCAAACCCTCTCTGCCACATTCTTTACTCCCCACTGTTAGTAGTACCATCAGAGCATGCCAAGTTCTTAAACTTAAAACAGATACTCCAAAACAGGAGTGGGGCCCTCCACTCTGATACGCCCCACTCTGGCGGAACCATCTTTTTAAAATCAGTGGAGACACCTTCTCATGGCCCTCCTGGCAGAAGCTTGGAATACAAGTAGTTCAAGACAAATGTTCACAAGGGATGAGCCATGTCCTATCTTTTGCACAACTTCAGGTAAAATTTTCTCTTCCCCAGAAAGACTTCTGGTGAAACCTCCAGGTTTGCAGTATGGTACAGTCTGTCCTCAGTAATCAGTCCACCATCACACGCTGGTAATGGCTGAACAATCTCCACAAACAACCTATGTTCAAAGGTCTTCTGGGGGGCTTTTATGCCACTTGAAGAGATACGTAACCTCCCGCTACTCTATCAAGCAAACAGCACTGGAAAACCTATTTGGCATCCCCTATTTCCCTGAACCAATGGGACCTCTACTTTAAAAATGTGCACCATGTATATAGAGATACAAAAAGTAATTTTCTTCAATTAAAAATGTTTTTGTTTTGGTATCATACCCCAGAAGCCTTATGAGCTTGAGGCCTGCTTAACCACGCTAACTGTTGGTGCTGCTCACAACCCAATGTCCATATTCTACATATCCTTTGGACATAATAGCAGTGTCTGTGGCTCAGCAGGTAGCACACTTGCCTCTGAGGCCAGGAGATCAGAAGGCTGTGGGTTCTATCCCCACACCAGACACTTGGGTTAATATCCCAATACTGACACTGCAGTGCAGCATGAGGGGGGTGCTGCACTTCTGAGGTGCTGTCTTTCAGATGAGACATTAAACTGAGGTCCCATCTGCCTGTCCTGGTGGTAGTTCGGGTGGATGTTAAAGATCCCATGGCACTTCTCGAAAAGAGTAGGGGAATTTTGTTTTTATTAAGTATTCTATAACATGACTTCAAAAAATATAAACAAAAACAAGAGAAAACTAACAAAATCACAAGTCATGTAACTGGAACATCGGAAACAGTGATCCAAGGAAGATTACGCCATAGAGTTCATATATACTGAGCAGTTTGGAAAGCCTTTTCCTTAAGGTACAAACAGCGCATTTCCTTACAAACATTCCCCACAATATCATCCTATGTCAGCAGTTTTTGTTGTAGTGTGAGCAAACAACGAGCATTCCAAATATACCATTTAAGAATAGCAAACAGCACAGATAAGGTACTAGAGTCCCAAGAAGACCACTCTCTACCAAAAGTACTGTAAATCAAAGATTCATAAGAAAGGTTCTGAAAAAGGAAACATATTCCAACAAAGAGCCACATAGGACCAAAAGGACTGAATAAAGGAACACATAAAAAATAAATGAGACATAGTTTCATATTGTGCCACACACTGAGGCCTGGTACAAAATCTGCCATCCAAAGCTTTATGTTTTTGATTAGACTTAACATTTCACTTTTTGTGGCAACAAAGCCACAAAACATCTTGAAATTTGCAAGGCACTCGGATGTTATGAAACAATCACATAACATCAGGTGTCAAAGATGGTGGGCATAAAGGTAAAGTAATGGGATCCATAAAATGTTTGTCCTGTACCATTGAATACAGCAATTTCTTTGAATAATGCAAAATAAAGTGAGAGGTAATGCCCCAACGTTTAAGGGCGCACAAAAATAAATCTATAATAATCAGAGGAAAAAGAAACTGATTTGAAAACTTTCAGAGAATCAAAAACCCAACCATTATACCATGCCCGTATACGGGTTTTAAACAAAGGTGGCCAACTAGTAGGCCACCCACTACAAATGGGATAAAAATTTGCAAACAAAAATTGGATAAACAAAACTAGAGTTGGATTTATCATATTCAATCCACCATCCACCACCTTAAGATATAATATATTGCGTTCAATCTACTACACCATAGTGCTTGAAAAAATAAACCATAAAGAGTAGCGTCACGCTGTTTAGGAGGGGGGGGGGAAAATCATGCTCACATATAAAAATAAAGGCAACAAATAAGTCCTAATCATGTATACCCATTTAAGTTTACCCATAGTACACGTATTCCAACCTTCCACCAAAGCCTTCGCCCATGTAAGTTTTTAAATCCCAATTAACTAAATCCCGTCTACCAGTATCAAAGGCAATCCCTAAAATAGAGATAGGACCCTGCGTCACTGGTATACCAGCCATATGAGTGGTAGAAACTTCAAACCCTAAACATTTGAGAACACATTTATCTTTATTCAGGTGTATGCCAGAAGCATTACCATAAAAAGTACAAAACTCTAAAGCCCTATTCAAATCCGTCTCTGACTTTAGGAATAGACAAAGATCATCAGCATATGTGGCAGCAGTCCAAGGGGCAGGATGACCTGAGAGCCTAACTGGAGTGAAAAAGCGGACATCATTCAATAACGGAAGTAAAGGGTCAATACAAAAAACAAATAACAAAGGGCTTAATGGACACCCCTGACGAACTTCACATTTCACCGGAACCAAAGGCCCCAAAAAGCCATTCACCAGAGGTTTAACAAAAAGACAGTGATAAATAGCCTGTAACCAAGTAATAAATGAAACAGGAATACCATATCGGTAAAGAGTTTGCCATAAAAAGTCAAATTCCACAGAATCAAAAGCCTTCCGTTGGTCCAAAGACACCACCAATCCAGAAGTAGAAGGAAAGGAGCCAGATTCAAAAATGTCCCTTAATACAATAAGTTGGTCCGTAATTACCCTGCCCAGAACAGCACATGATTGTGTACAGGAAATAACACATGATGCAGCCTTAGATAAATGCAGGGCTAATATCTTCATTAGAATTTTAAAATCTACATTTAACAAGCAAATCGGTCTCCAATTTTCTAAATTTTCCCTATCCCCTTTTTTATACAACAGGGTTACAACCCCCAAAGTTGTGTGAATGGGAAAATAACTCTCCTGTAACATAGAAGTATAAACTTGTGCCAATTCTTTATAAATATGCGGAATAAGTAGGGCTTATAATTCGGATGGAAGACCATCTAGACCCGGTACCTTTCGTTTGGGCAATGCAGCCACTGCTTCCAGAACCTCTGTAGGAGAAATAACAGAGGTAAGGGCAGTGATTGCAGATCCAGAGAGGGCAGGAATATTCAAAAAAGGAAACCAATGAGAAAAGGCAGCAGTGTCAGTGCACTGCGTATCAAACTGTTGTCCTAAATGGTTAGACACAACTGACATAATATCTGATTGTTTTGTAACAGTCACCATATCAGAATCCCAGACAGCAGACATGGTTTTATGCTGAATGCGGGAAGAACAGCTCAGAAAAGGACAGACCTCCGCAAAAGACCCCGTGTCCCAAAACGCTGTTGCATAGTCAAAGATGCCAGTTCCTTCTCATGAAATTCTTGTATTTATTGTTTAATTAAACAAATCTGATCTCCATAATCATGTATGGTAGTATATGCCAAACTCATCAATTGTTGCAACTGCTGTCTGAGTGTCTGATATTTCATCTTCTCCAAATCCGATAGATATTTGCTCTCACTTAATAAAAACAGTCGTAAATAAGATTTCAAACTATCCCACCAAAGAAAAGGATTATCAAATAACTGAAATAGAGATTTTTTTCCATCTAGTAAATATAATATTTGTTGGGACAGGGAACTCCCAGAGAGTGATAATGTATTGGACTTCCAAAGACCGGGGCCAGAAGGAGAATCCCACGCACCTACTACCACTGAAAGGGCATTATGGTCAGAATATGCCACTGAATCTACTTGGGCATCAAGTACAGGAACCCAGTCACTGAGAAAGAAGAAATCAATGTGGGTAGCATGTGCACCCCGCTGAAAAGTAGGGAGCCCCTTAGAGTGAAATGATTTATAAACATCTTTCAAATGAGCTAATCGAACTGTAGACTGCAAAGCCAACATATCACAAAAAAACGTTTTGGGTAGTGGTGCCACCACCACGATCATGAGGCATAAGACCTCAATTGAAGTCACCGCCCCAAAGCACAGGTTGTGCCAAAAAAAGGAAAGGTCAAAGCTGGAAAAAAATGTCCACCCTGTCTGCTTTCTTTTGTGGGGCGTAAATATTAATAAGGTGAAAATAAGTAGTATGTAGCTGAACATCCAACAAAAGAACCCTTCCCGGCACTAAATCAATCAGCTTTATGAGCTGGAAAGGTAAGTTAAACAAAATTCCAACCCCCGGACAGGCACCCAGACCAATAGACCAGTAAGAAGGACCCTTATACAAGCCACTTTTAGCATGGTGAACCTCTAGGGCAGTGTGTAATCTCGTGTCCTGTAGAAAAAGAACATCCACAGGGATGGACATTAAGTGGGAAAAGACACCACCATGCTTCTTAGGATTTTTAATGCTATTAACATTAATCATCAAAAAAGTTAGCTGGGCAAGAAGATTCATGAGAAGAAAAAAAATTAGGAGGGTTTAAATAATTTAGTTTTACCAGAGTCCCGTGTCGTCCTCCCTTTGGAGGTAGGTTTTCCTTTCAGGGGCCCACTACCTGCTCACCCAACACACTGGTTTCAGAATCAGAGCCAGGGTCAGCACACTGAGAACCCTCTGAAGAGACTTCTGAGTTTTTCTCCAACAAATCAGTGTCTAAAAGTAGAGATTGAAAACAATTAGAAGTCTGAGTCTCTGAAATGTTGTGAACCTTGGAGGCAGGCTGTCTCCAGCTCCGGCAGCGCATTACTTGTTGTTCAGGATCAAGGCCAGGACTGGAGGAGGAGGTAGAGGTGGCATACCGGGAGAAGAAGCAACAAGCACTGTCCTTGGTTCCTGCAAAGGAGGGCCCAAAGGTACAGGAGGGGGTTCCGCAGGCTCTACCAACATAGGAACCTCCTGAAGCCTCTGAACTACCAGAGGGGGTTCAGAACAGAATTCAGGGGGAGGAGGCACCATCAACAGGGTAGAAGAAAGTTGAGGGTCCGAAGGCAAGGGAGGGTCCCCTGTCTGGACATTCATCCATTGAGCAATCGCAACCATTAATCTTTACTCATCCAAATACCCAGAACCAGATTTAGAAGAAGTGGCCTGGGTACATTCCCCATATGTATGACCAAAAAGGCCACATAGGTTACAACAAACAGGTTTAGAGCAATGCTGGGACACATGACCCAGCTTACCACACAGAGAGCAATGGATTTTGTCACATACACCACTAAGGTGTCCTGGAGCACTACATTTATAACACGATTTAGGCTGGCCCGGGTAAAACAAAACACCACGGTCACCCCCTAAAAAAAAAGAATTCGGCAAATGTTGTAAGGAACCATTCAATTCCCGAAGAATTACCCTAAACTTCCAACCCCCTGTCCAAATGTTTTCACCATCAAAAATAGCCTCAGGGGTCCCTAAAACAGTACATCGCTGCTGAAGCCAAAAAAGTAAGTCAGTCACACTGACACCTTCATTACAAAAAAGAACCATAACAGACTTCTGAGCTGGTCTTGTAAGAGGAATGACTTCAAATAGGGCTCAAAGTGGAGTATTTTTTACCTTCCCATACCTGTTCCAAAAGGCCTCCAACCCAGCATGTAACTTAAAGCTAACATCAAAGGATCATTCTCCAGAGTCGTGGATAAGAGCATATAATTCAGTAACCAGAAAATGTAAACTTTGTTTCAGTAAGGTTTTCCCCACATGTTCCTTGTCAGGAAATATTTCAAGACCCCCTTTATACACAATATGAATAGCATTATATCTTTTAGCTGGCAACACCTTTTTCTTAAAAAAGGAGGCATATGTTTTAGAGGCACCAGCAATATCACCTCCCAAAACAGTCGCAGTTTCACCCCCTAAAGACCTGGCAGAAGAAACCACTGAAGGTGCAGTGGGGAGGGGGGTCTCCAAACGACCATCACTCAAAGGAACAGGAGATTGAGATACCTTATGCTGAGAGTCCTGGGGCGGTAGTACAGCCTGTAAAGGAAAAAGTAGTTTAGGATTGGGGGTAAGCTCCAAATCAGTATCCAAATGAAAATCCAATACTTCACCTGAAGAGTCCTGTAGAGTCTGCGAGGGTATAGAAGAGGGCAATGGGGACTGTGGAGTTAGCTGGACTCCAGGAATACGGATTGGTGCAAAACCCGAAGTCCGCTACTGTGTGACAGGTGAGCACACCCAGCCTGCTGCTCAGAGAGAAGTCTCCGCCGACCACCTTTCCGTAGATTCTGGAACTGAGTCTGCCCAATCTTTTTTGGGGGCCGTCGGTGTAATCGTGCGTTGAGAAGCATTAAAGGAAAAAGTGGAAACCCCATCCTGTTTAAGGTGTTCCATTTGAAATATCACCGGTGTGGGCACATAAGCAGTCCCTGAGAGTTCCCCTGCCACACCTGACTCGAGAGCGCTCTGGGTTATCAGCAGAACCGGACAACTCCTGTCAGACTCCACACTCTCTTCCAGCGCACTCAGGAGCGGTGACAAAAGTAAATTACTCGGTTCAGTATGTCCAAACGAAACCACTTCAGGATAGAGTAGAGAAGTGACAGTCTTACTTGCAGCATTTCCTGTAGGTAAGAAAACAGGTCCCGAATTCACATCTGGCAATGTAGAAACAGCAACTATATCAGAAACAGGCTCTGAAGGTACTTCAGGAAGACGTGAGTCAGAATCCATAACATGAAGCACTCCCAATGAAACTGCAGCTGACTCAGGTAGCTCAGTAAGCATACAATGCTCTGCCACGTCCTGCTCCATGACCAACTAGACAGAGACTGACTCTCTGCAGCAGACGACAAAGCCCCCTGCAGTCAGAGTAAGGGAATTTCCCCGGTGTCCTGGTCAAATTTCCCTCATTCACTAAAAATACCACCAACAGCTTAATCTGGTTCAAGATCAGTTGACATTCATCTGTATCCCTTCCCCTGGGTCATGCCTGAAAATAGGCAGAATCTGCCTATCCGGTCAACAAAAACTAAATAAATAAATAAATAAACATGCCCCCATCTCACAAGTTACTGGACCATGATTGCCCTAGATCTCTCTGAAGTGCTTAAGATACCTGTAACCCTCCGAGATCCTAAATTATTACTGGGGAGTAATGCCTCAATATCATATCTTCCTAAGCCCCTTCAAGATTGGACCCTCTCAGCTCTTTTAGAAGCCAAACGCTTGTTACACCTTCATTAGTGCCTGATGGTCTTACCCACTCAGAAAATCTGGCATGCAGCCCTTGCAAGACTGTATATCTCTGAAAGACTAGCATAATTACAAGGGGGGACCTCCATCATTATTATGCTAAATGGGACCCGTATCTGCATTCTGAACTTTGCAAAACCCCACCCACACCCGCAAATCCCCCTTCTAGCCCCTCCCATTTATAGAAGGTGTAAGCATCTCAGTGTGCAGTTGTGTTTAACTCTGTATACTGTAAGATAATGCTTCTGAATAAGATTTTAATGTAAGCTAATCTAGAATGATAACATCTAATTTGGATATAAGTATAATGTATACTACTGTCTGAGCTGGATATGTACGTTATGTAAAGTTATGTCTGCTAAAATACAAAAACTCAATAAAATCTTGTACGATAGCATAAATACATTTAACCATGAACTGTAGTTGCTGGTGCTGCCTTGTTTTATTCTTAATACCCAGCTTAGACAGCACATCAATGATTCAGACCTTCTAAACCCTGCTCAGTCTGGCTTCTGACTCCATCATAGTACCACCTCGGTGCTTGCTAAAGTCAGAAATGACTGGTTGAGAGCCTTGGATGCCAGAAGTTATGTGTGCACTCTGTTTCTCGACCTTAGCAAAGCCTTCAACATGGTAGACCACTCCTTGCTCCTGGCAGCTCTACAGAATATTTGTGTCTGTGACATCTCTCTAGAGTGTTTTTTTAATGACCTCTCTGATTGACACCAATAGATCAAGACTGGAGGGGATTTCTCCCCCTTAAAAACAGTCTCTAGAGGGTCCATCTTGGGTCCTCTCTTGTTTGCCATTTACATAAGTGAACTAGATGCTGGAGTCAAGTCATTTGACATACATCTCTTTACAGACAACATTGTGTTGTATGTAGCCAGACCTACTCTGGAACTTGCATGTAGTGACCTCTTTGCATTGAACTCGCACATAGCGGTATGCTGACTGCTTTGGTACCATGCCTGTAAATTATGCTGCCTTGTTCTGTTCTCAGTGTTAAGACTTAGGTTGCTGTTTGTAAATTATTGTACACCACCATGCCAAGCCATGCCTTTCTCACTTGTAATGGCTGTACATAGGCTGCTAATGTTGCTACGCCTACTCCAAATTGTTGTATTGTGACTTGTTGTTGTTTAAACTACCTGGTCCATCTTGTAAATGAGCCCTGCTCAATGGTGTTCATCCTGGCTAAATAAAGATATTGATTGATTGATTAATTGATTGATTGACATGTCTGAACAAATGTGGGATAATACCGAAAGCCTAGTGCAAAAGATTGAAAAAATAAAATTCAAAAACTTCCATTTAGAGTGGCATGGGCTTACCCTTACTAAATATATTGAATATAATCGAATTCCAAGAGGATTTAGCGTCAATGTAGAACCCAGTTTAGGCATTAGTTCCACAAAAGTAAATCACACATGGGATGGTTTCATAAACAGGGCATCAACAGACTTTATGTACTCACTAAAGGAGGCAATCATTGAGGAACGTGAAAATTTAAATAAATAAACTAATTTATCATAAGACACACTTAAATTAAAGCTAGAAGAAAATGTGTTTAAAAACAACTTAGAAAGCATCAAACAAAAGTTAAATGAATATGAACGAAGATTAAAACAGCAGAAAATAAAACAAGTTTCAATGAGACATGAATGATTACAGGGATAACAAAGTTCATACATACAAAAAATATAACTCATACAAAACAACTGGTATGAATAAAGGTTATCAATCAGACATAAGTACCAACAGTGATAATAGTTACACGAAGAACACTCAGACAGCAGAATCTAGATAAGATCTCTTTTTAGATAAAACATCAGAGGAATCAGGAACCTTAGCACAGAGTCAAAAATCAGATACCCACTGAGAGACAGAGCAACTACTCAGACAGAACAAACTAACCTCAGGAGCAACTTCAGGGACAACAGTTGAAGAAGGTCAAGGAGGTCAAGGTGGAACAGGAAACAAGCAGACAGGAAGCAGAGGCAATCATAATCAGCCCCTGAGATCACTCCAATATTTAATTTAAGTAATTGACACTTAGCCGAAGTTGAAAATAAAATACTATCATTGGGACTCAGTATTGCACCTTCTAGTCCAGTCAGTCCACTTGAGTTGCAAAACTCTAGTATGAGGGTGTAAACACACCAAATCAAGTGGTGGTAATGAAGAAATTATTTCTCTAACACATGATAAAGAATGAGCTTAAAACATGTCAGTAAATTGGAACTGTTGTGTGAATATGTATGTTTTTACTTCATAGATAAGTTGAAACAAAGCTCCATATTGAGGCAATAATTTATAACAGATATAAGAATACGCAGAACTGCTAGATAAACACCACAAAATATAATGAAAAAAGTTTCTGATTAATTATTTAATTATAATGAATATTTGATTGTAAAAAATGTACTTAAACTTATTACAGAAACTACAGAAGCTCTTTGAAAATGCACTTATTTAAAGTGCGAAACGTTAGTGCAGTATTTAAAGCAATAAAAAGAAGATTTTATGATTTTGTTGCTTGTATATTGCTTATTTTAGCTTCCCTTTGTCTGTTACCCTAATCCCTCTCCCTCTCTCCTTCTCAGCTACTTTTATACCCACCAGCTGCTAACAGGCAGCCCTAGGTGTTCAGCATTTTCAATTATCAGTTCCGCTCACAATACTGCCTTACCTATGTTGTGTGCTGTATTACCAGTGCTTGTTGGAATCAAAATATTTCTACTTTTGCTGTTTAATAGGATGTTTTGTTATTGCCAAATTTTGTTGCTTGTATATCGCTTTTTTTAGCTTCCCTTCATCTGTTTGTTACCCTAATCCCACCAAAGTGGAACCTTTGTAAATGAGCTATGCTTAGCTCAAAGGTATTTGTAATCCAAGATGAAATAAATAAAATAAATAAATAAATCATTCTTTGTGAAATTTTGTGAAAATTTCCAGCATCCTACACAGAACTTATGGCATTTTTGGGACACCCCAGGGATGCAACCATCAAATTAAAACTACACCATTTCCTTGGAATCCTAGAATATCTGGGAATTGTTTTATCGTAGGAGAGTCTCAGTTCAGGGATGAGGAGAAGCAGGGCTTCCCTGAATTTTCTGTTTGTCTCCCCTCTTCCTCAGTCAGACCTTGAAAAAATACAAATCCCTCAGCCCTGGCCACACCTCCCAGGCCTAGCTAGCCTCCTTTATTGGTAAGAGGGGCAATGGCAGAGCAATGTCTAGTCATGCCCCAACCCACATGGGAAACAGGAAGGCACAAGAACACAAATACCCAGACACTCTGTCTCCTGCTGAGACTCAGCAGTGCTCCCTAGTGACCTGCCTTGAGCTTGAGAGAAAAGAGAGACTGGTTATGCATAGCATGAGGAAATGGCTACCCCTTCTGCTCATATTCATTTCTTGCCTCTTCCCCCTCTCTCTTCTCCACCTGCCCTTCTGGGTTACCAGTGTGCACAACCTAACCCCATCCTTTTTATTGCAACAGCACTTGCATACTACCTCAAGCCTGCTCCTGGTACACTCATACACTATATATGGTTCTATTGCATTATTACTGTTTTGTACGTTTATATGTTCTTTTGTATGATTTTGGATATGTATTGTAATTTACCCAATATTCCACTACTGTTTATTGTACAATACCTTGTGTTCCTACTGTTGCACAATCTTACAATGTTGTATTGTTTGTACTACCCACATTCTATTGTAACTGATCATCCTTCACAACCCTATGTAAACCCTCCCCCCAGGTCACACCGTGAGACAAGCAACTTGCTGTTCAGTGTGCCCTCCTGGTGAAACATTTCAATAAATAAATAAAAATACAGTTTATTGATAGTTGAGAAGATGAAAAACAGTACCAATAATGTGTTAGTATATCCTGTAGATATTAGTCAGAGATACTCACAGTTGTTCCATTAAAGAGCAAGCACAACCTTTTCTATTTTTAAAAACAATTATTAAATTGGCTCATTTCTGACCACTTACAGCATTCTTCAATACATATTCCTACTCTGAACTCACATTTATTTTCATTTCATTTTTATTTTAACCAGAAGGTGAACTGGGCACAGCCCTTTGTAAGTCATGCTTGACAGATTAAAAAACACATTAAACATGGTCAATACAGAATAGTACAATCATATAAGTCTTTAAAAATCTATGAAACATGGCAGCAGCATTTCAATTTGTTAACATAACAGTTTCTTCAAAAGATTTCTGAATTGAACCGTACATTATGAGCTGACCTGACCAATGTTGCCAGTTTGTTGAAAATGCAAGGGCGTATCAAGTGAAAGACTGTTTACCCAGTAATAGTTTTAGAATGTGTACTGTAAAAAAACAAGTTGGTCTAACAAGTTATGTAAGCAATTAATTAAGCAAAACTTTGGAGTACAAAATACTGGGAATGGAGTACAGAAATCGCAAACCCGGTAAGCAAAGACTGCTATACTGAAATCAGTTTTCACCTGGGGTGGAAGTTTTCTTAATTTCTGGTAAAGGCAGCAGTAGTGAGTCCTGTACAGAGCATTGAAGGTAAAATTGCATAAGTTGTTCAGAATAGTGCTGTATTTTTACAGAAATACTTCATTCTGAGTTGAATACAGAACAATCTCATAACTGAGTTTTGAGATTAGTTGTTGCTTGCAGTCATGGTATGTGACTTGGTACTCAGATTTATTAGACAAGCTTTCAGCCTTTCACCCATTGGAAGAAATGGCCTCAATTTAGGGATTTAGGACTGGGCAAAATGATTACTGACTCAGTGCCCCCCTCCTAGGCAAGCCAATGTGGCACAAAATAGCACTAAGGATGTTAACCCCCCATCAAGAAACAGAATAGTTTCCGATCACACACAGCCCAACCCCACAATACATTACTTTATAGCACAGTAGAACAAGCAATTAAAATGAAATCAAAGGACAAACTTACTGGATTAGCAAGAACAAGACTCTGGGAAAGGAAGGACACGGGATAAGCAATAAAATGATGACACATATAAACTGCCAATCCTACAAATCATTTCTCCCTAGCAGTCTCACATTACCTTAGATTACTGGTCAGGGGTACTTCCAAATATTGAGTGCCAGTGGCACAGTACGTAGCACACTCACCTCTGGGGCCAGAAGATTAGATGGTAATAGGATCTAGCCCCACATCAGACATTTAGTGTAATACCCATAACGGACACTGCAGTGCAGTTTGACATCAGTGATGCACTGGTGAGGTGACGTCCTTTCTCTGAGATGGTAAGCCAAGGTCTGTTTTGCCCATCTCTAGTCACTGGCTGGGTGGAAGTAAAGATCCCATGGTACATATGGATGGAGTGCAGAGAAGATTCCCTGATGCTATGGCCAGCACTCCCCCTGTCAATAAAACAGGTACATACAACCCACCCTAGGATGTATCTGAAAACAAGCCATAGTACCTCAGTGTGCCTTTCCTGGTCAAAACTTACAAATAAAATAAATTAAAAAAATATAACATGTAACCTGCTCAACCCAGGGTAGTTAAATCATTTTAATTATATTTAAGGGTGCTCCTGGAGAGGGACTGATCCGAATCAATAAAGTCCAATATGACCCCCGCTCCCAATAGTGCTCCGAATGGACTGTATTTGCATTGTCTGTTTGTTTTATAGTTATCTAACTTATTACTTCTTCTTGAAATACAGTATTTTAAACAAGGGTACTTGGTTAACAAAAGTTATCTGAGATTTGCAAAAGTCTGATAACCACTTCATGGTGACCCTGTTTGGTCAGGTCCTGTGCTAGTCCCTACTTATCTCTATTTAAGTGGCTGATATGAGCTGAGGTCCTGCAGTTTCATTCGTCTTTTGTGCTCAGACCATACTGCAGTTTCCTTGCCTCACATTTATAAAGGGCAGCTTGAAGTGATGTTCCCAGCTCCCAAGTGGTGTCTGGATGCAAGTTAGAATGAAGTAGCCACAACTTCCTCTAATTATTTATCAACAAAGTCTTGTGTTCCCTAATACTGCACTAGCTGGCTTTCATTCAGGTGTTTTTGCATTTACCTAACAGAAATAAATATAGAATAGTGTAGGATCTGACCAGACATGGTAACTGTGAAGTGATGGTCAGACATTCTCAAGTCTCAGCTACATTTCAAACCAGAGGTACGTTAGGTTCTACTTATCTCCACTGTATGAATGTAACCTGCTGTAAACAACAACTATTTATCAAGTGTCACTGTTATAAATTTACCTTTCAACTGTATTCTCCTTCTGTACAACTTGTTATGATATCTGCTCCACCTACATGTAACTAATTCTGGGTTCCAGCGGGCCTACTCAGTTACTAAAATGAAATAAATAAATAAAATAAATAGATTCTGCTGTTTTGTGACACAGCAAAAGTCTGTAATGGCTGTTGCAGCAACCTGTTTGTGAAAACAATGGCCAAACAACAATTTATTTTCTTTGGATAGTGGTTTTCTAAAGGGGGTTGTGCGGAAATATGCTGTCTACCTTTCTGCAACATGCTGCAGAAAGGAACATGCTGCTGGTAAGATATGTAACTTTTCTTTGACTGGGTGACCAAAGCAGTAAACCAGGGAGGGGCTGTGGACATTGCCTACCTAGACTTTAACAAGGCATTTGACACAGTCCCACACAAAAAAGATTAATAAACAAATTAGCCAGCCTGGGAGTGGGTCCCAGGGTCGTAGCTTGGATTAAACGTTGGCTGGACAACAGGACACAGAAGATAACAATAAATGGAGTCCACTCTGAAGAAAGGGGGATTACTAGTGGGGTACTGCAAGGTTCAGTACTGGGTCCAGTCCTTTTTAATGTCTTTATAAGCAACATTGCAGAGGGACTGGAAGGAAAAGTATGCCTCTTTGCAGATGACACAAAGATCTGCAACAAGGTTGATATACAAGGGGGCATGGTAAGAATGAAAAGGTACTTGGCAAGATTGGAGGAATGGTCAGAAGTATGGCAGCTTGGATTCAATGCAAATAAGTGCAAAATAATGCACCTGGGAAACAAAAACCCAGGGGAAGAGTACACAATGGGGGGAGGTAGTAACAACAACAAAAATGGAAAGGGACCTGGAGGTAATTATATCAGATGATCTTAAAATTTGCAAGCAATGTGAGAAGGCAGTAGGTAGTGCTGGGGGGATACTGGGATGTATAAGGAGAGGCATTACTAGCAGAAAACAGGAAGTTGTTATCCCTCTGTACAGACAGTTGGTGAGACCCCATCTGGAGTACTGCGTCCAGTTCTGGAGACCCCATCTCCTCAAAGACATAGACAGAATGGAGGCAGTCCAGAGGAGGGCAACTAAAATGGTGTAGGGTCTGCAAGAGAAGCCATACGAGGAGAGACTAAGGGAGCTTAATATGTATACCCTTGAAGAAAGGAGGGAGAGGGGGGACATGATAGAAACTTTTAAGTACCACAGTGGAATCAACAAAGTACAACAGGATAGCATCTTGCAGAAAAAGAGATGTGCAAGAACAAGGCAACACAATTTGAAGATAGAGGAGGGACGGCTCATGGGCAATGTGAAGAAGTTTTTTTTCACAGAGAGGGTGGTGGATGCATGGAACCACCTTCCTGAGGAGGTTGTGAGGTCAAAAACTGTGGGAGAAATCAAGAATGCATGGGACTGACATAAGGCAATTCTTGTGGGGGAGTAGGAAGAAATAGGCTGTTGGTTTAATAGGATCTGCAGCTTATCTAGTAGGTAGGTAGGGAAAAGGGAAGACTAGGTGGGCCAAGCGGTCCTTATCTGCCGTCAAAGTCTATGTTTCTATGTTTCTTGTTAACTAAGCACCCTTGCTGAAAGTATGAAAAGAAATATGTTTGATAAATGTAAAAAAAAAAAATAGTGTATACCAGTTGAGGCAGTATCAGGGATGGTGACTATATTGGACATTGTTGATTTTGATCAAGTCACTCACCAGGAGCACCCTAAATATGGCTAAACTAATTATTTTGCCTGGGCTGAGCAGGTTAAATCTATTTATAAATCATAAGAGGGAGGTGGGGCTACTCCTTTCTAACCTGCACTCAGCCACCACTGGGGAGCATCAATTCAGACTGTAGTTTATAAATGTGAGATAAAGGATGCTAGAGGAAGATCTGAGCACAAAACGAGAATGAAACTACAGGATTTCACCCTATATCAGCCAGGTAAAAAGAAATGAATGAGCAATAGTGTAGGACCTGACCAAATAGGATCACCATGAAGTGGTGGTCAGGCTTTCGTTAATCAAAGCTAACTTTTGTCAGCTAAGCACTCTTGCTAAAAGTATGATAAAAAGAAGTAATAAGCCAGATAAATATAAAAATAATCCTGAAATACTTACTAGTTGGAGCAGTATAGGGGTGTACACTGGGCTATGTTTATTTATTATGATTAGCCACTCACCTGGAGCACCCTAAAATATGATTAAACATTTAACTAGCCTCAGCTGATCAGGTTAACTCTTGTTTTTTTAAACTTGAAGTTTTTGGTTTTTTTTTATTAAATTCTCGGATTACAAATACTTTTGAGCAGAAACTGCTCATTTACAAAGGTTCCACGTCAAAGGATGAGGGTCAACATACATACAGAGGTAGTAAAAGAACGCACAATAAACAACCAAAACAACTAAAAGAAAAAATAAAGATACTCAGTTATAATATACTTTGAGATAATATTCATAAATTGAGCAGCTTGAGTAGGCAGCTGGCTGCGGTAACAATAAGAGAAAGAGGGCACAATAGACAGTTAGTATTGCAGGCATGCGACCGGGAGAGGAAGTTGGCAGGCTAATGGGCCACTGTCCGATGGCAGTGGAAAATGTCTTGTACCAGTGGAGATGTGAAGCAGGAAAGGAGTCACAAGAAAGACCCAGTGCCAGAGAGAATGAGATTGGGAAAGGACGGGCTGTGAGACAGGAGTGAGCTGGGAGGTGTTTAGAGAGATCTCTGTTCAACAAAGCAGTCACATTGAGTGGTAGAGGTGAGGTAAAGTTTGAGATTCCTTTGAAGGGTCCAAGTGTAGTAGAGGAAAGTGATTCTTTATTGAGGAATTGAACTATTGAGCAGCTCTATAGATAAAGGACGCTGACCCATGGAGGTCGACATCTGGGAACCTGAAGGTTAGAGATTGGGCACTGCGTGTTTGTTGAGTGCCACTGTAGGTAGTAAGGAGTGAGCTAACACCAGGTGGCAAGAGACCAAGGAGAATCTTTTTGGTAAGTAAGCAGGTCTGGTATTATATTCTGCTGCGTAGGGGTAGCCAGCTGGCCTGTGCATAGAGGTCACAGGTGTGAGTTTGTCGGGCTGCACCTGTCAGTAGTCTACAGGCTTTGTTGAGAGCAACTGAGATCCTGTGGAGGGCATTTGTTGGGGCAGAGCCATAGATGGCAAGGCCATAGTCAATGATAGAGGTGACAGAGCTGTAGATGGCTAGTTTAAGGGCATCCGCAGGCATACAGTGCTTGTGTTTGTGTAGTAGTCCAATCCGTATATTGGCAGTCTTGGCAACAGTGTCAATATGCCGAGTGTAGGAGAGGGTACTATCCAGGGTAATACCAAGGTACTTGAACTCCTTGACATGTTCGAGTGGGTTCCCAGTGTGGTTCTTGATGGTGAGGGACAGAGAGTTGTGCCTGCTCTGTCGGTTACAGAAGGACATAGCTTTAGTCTTGCTGTGGTTCAGGACAAGTTTATGAAAATTGAACCAGTCTTCGATGCGATTGAAGTCAAGCTGCAGCTGGGATTCAAGGGCTGTAATGTCATGGTGGCTGGAAAACAGGACTGCATCATCTGTGTATAGTAATATTTTTTGGTGGCAGGCACTGGGGAGATTGTTGATGAAGAGGGAGAAGAGTAGAGGGCCCAGAATAGACCCCTGGGGGACTCTGGAGCGGACCAGTTTCTCATCCGAAGAGATCCCTGCAATCCTTACATGTTGGATCCGATTATCAAGGTAGCTGGTGAACTATGGAAGGGCATTGCTAGAGATCCCAATGGAGGACAGTTGCTTGAGCAGTAGGGGGTGGTTAACTGTGTCGAATACCTTGGTAAGGTCTATAAATACTGCCCCTCCACAATTCCCTTTGTCAAGTGTGGCATGGATGAAGGTTGTAAATTTCAGTAGTGCAGTGGTGGTGGTGCTGTGCCCTTTTCTGAAGCCATGCTGCTCTGGGCACTGTACATTGTACTTATCCAGGAATTCAGCTAGTTGGTCCGAGTGGTGCAAAGCAGTTTACTGAAAAGACAGTGGAACAACATACATGGGAGCAGGTTACATATTATATTTGCAAATGATTGGAGAGAAGTGGGCTACTTCATTCCAAACTGAACCCAGCCACCACTTGGGAATATAATTTCCAGCTGCATTTTATAAATGTGAGACAAGGAAGCTGGTGTGTGGTCTGAGAATAAAATGAGAATGAAACTACAGGACCTCCACTCATATCAGTCAAGTAACTTGAAGTGGATATGGAATACTGAAGGACCTGACAAACACAGTCACCAATCTCAGCTGCAACATCGCAGTGTTGGTGGCTATAAAGAGCCCAGTTAAGTGCCCTGAATGGGGGTAATTTTCTCCCCCTGCCGAACTGTTGATGCCCTTATCAAAGTGTGTGTCCCTTATATACTCAGGCACTGGCATCAAACAAACCCCAGCTTCCTCCCTAAACATAAGCAGAATGTAATATTCACTACATTCCAGCAATACAAATGCCACATTTCTACTGAATACGCAACTTATGCACTGAAGAAATCACAAGTACAGATACATTTCCCCACAATAGCCATTTTATGTGTTACAGTACATAATGGAAGGAGTCTCTTTGGAAGTGTCATAGACTGGTCCTCCCAGAAATAGTTTGTGCTATGATACTGGTTTGTTACAACCCTTCAGATATTTAAACAATCACCACTCTTTGCTGCCACCACCCAGCTTGACCCTCACTCGAAGTATCTTTAGGTCAGAATTCTAGCACCAATCACTGCTCGCACAGTTCAATGGCCTTTCCCAAGAGCAAACAATTCACCCCTATTATCACAATACAAACCCAGCAGTTTCTGACTTTTGTGTTACTTACCCAAACATGGTGTACAGAAGCGGATGTATGTTAATAGACCCACTGGTGCACAATCTATAATGGTTCACCCATGTCAGAGTGAAAAACATGTTGTTAACACTGATTATGGTGCAAGCGACATGCCGCCCAGCATTAGAGCACTAGGCATTATGTTCCCCGGGAGTTACAGCACCAAAGTGCCCTCCTGGGAAACAGTTGTGTTTTGTGAAGGGTTTCACCCCCACACCCCCCACACCTATATACAACCTCATCCAGGCCGGTCATGCCCTGGAGGAGTGGTTGTAACAGTATGGGTACACAGGGTGGCATCAGTGAGGGATGATCTAAAATCAAGATCACCCCTTTCACTGTTGTCCTTGTTGCACAGCCCTAATAGGGACAACAAGTTTAAGTTGCCATTCTAATGGTATACCATTTACAACCATGTGTGAAGCAAAATCAGGGTACAGATAACTGGTTGCCCCATTGCCTAAGGGCTGTTTTAAGTTCTGCCATTTCAGATATTACATTGTGGTATCCAGCAACAAAACTGTCCTTAACCCTAGTGATTGCAGAATGGTGAAAATGTGTCAATTTATCAATAGTGATACCACCCAAGTAGTATACCTAGCAGCTGTAGTCACAGGGTATACTATGTGGGTAAAACCAATAGACCTTTTAAGGTACCTGTGGGAGAACATATAAGATCCAATGAACAAAGCAATCTGGATTATATACTTGCATACCATACTGAAAAGGCTAGGGCTATGCCATTGCATAAAATTATGTTTGTGGGTATTGAAAAGGTGTTGCCCTCAGTTGGGAGGGTTCACATGATATGAAATTACTACAAAGAGAGTGACAATGAATTATACAATTAAAGTTCAAGACATATCCATGGCTCAATGATTGGTAGGATGTAGTCCATTTCTTTTGTAATAAAATAGTCAATGTGGAATCTTTTGAAGAAAATACTGATGTAAATTGAGATGCATTTTAGCAATGGCTGGATTCTCTGGCTAATTGGACAAGCAATGAGAGAATAAGTTATTATGTTCTCAATCAAAGTGAAACTTTTAATGCTACCTGGGTTTTTTTTTAGAGTTGTGTATGTAGTTGAGAATGGTATGAATCTAAACAATAGGTTTATTGCAAAACTGTAGTATATATATATTGGTTGTATGAAATGAGTGATTATATAGTTGAATATTCCTTATGTAATGTTGTATTTGTAGAAAAATTAAATAAAATTCTAAATGAAAAAAAAAATTGTTAGAGTAGTTTCTACTGTTTTGATCACCACAAAGTAATGATGTATTTAATGAACACACTAGATTGATGTGACATGGCATACTGTAGACTAGACCTCAAAACATTCTTCTTTTTTCTTACTTTTTTACCCTCCTCTTTCTTCCCTCCTGCATCTCATTACTATTAATAATTTTAGTTATGTTTTTGCATATGATCTTGTATGCCTCAGATCTTTGAATCAGTAGATTTCTTTTTTCAACACTACCGTACACCCTCTCTCATTCTACACAAAAAAGTACTTGATATACGCAGTCTCTATTGGTTGCTATGTGTACACTGAGAACATAAGGATATGAAAGGGATGTTGCTGCTACAGTGGAAATGTAATACCATGATATTGGACTATATAGTACATATTCAATATTGTATTTTTGATTTTTTGTATGTTATAGTATTGGATCTGTGCTGCCATTATGATCTGAAAAAAACTGCTGAGAAATCACTAATCAATTGGCTAGAAGCGAAGCTTGAAGAATGATAAAATATTAGAAAGCTAGAAGCTATTATCAGAAACACCTTATAAATGTATTTGAAATAATAGCCAATGTTTAAAATAAAAGTTCACCTTAACAGCAGACCATGTCCTTGCTAGAGTGTCCTCATATGGTATTTACTAGCTCAGTGTTTTATAATTAGAGGCTTCATTTATTTAGTGAGAAAATGCAGAGATTGAGTTTTATTGTACATTATACAATGGCAAGAAAGAATCTTGGACTGTAATTGATCTGTCTGGGGCAGGACCCATGGTGTTACCCCAGCATTACACCACAGGTCTGGTCTCAGCACTGTGAATCTCTTGACTGATTGTTTGGAGCTACATTTCTTTTTTTGCATTTCCTCTTAAGAAACAAAAATATATTTCCACATTAATAAAAACATTTTTTTTAATTACTTTTTTATTCTATATATAACAACAAGCCATTGTATAATAAGAATAATGCACTCCAGGGTGTGTGTCCTGCTGGGATAATGCCATGCATGGAGCATTGGATGCACTTGGCCTGCGGCCTCATGCCCAACCCCCCCAGGTGTGGCATTATCCCAGCATGACACATGCCCTGTTAAGCATTATTCCTTTAGGAACTTAGCAGCAGTACACTACGCTGATTTTGTACACTGAGGAGGAATCTAAAATTAATGTTGCATATCATGTGTAATTGATATGATATGTATATTTAATTTGTTTTTTATTCTCTGTTTGTCTATGACAAATAACAATGTTTTAAATTAGTATATTAAGTTTTAATGCACTTCACCTGTCACGTCACATGTACGTCCAGATCAGTGACCCCTGGACCAGTCTCAGGTTGACTTTGATATCCTTTGGGGTATACTGTATAAGGGGTTCATTTTTATGGCTGTGAGCAGAGATTACAGACATCTTGCTGTCTGTAGCTGTAACAATGGAAGATTGTGGAACACATTTTTTGGAATTTTCAATGTGTCCGTCCACAACTATAAATCACTATGCCAGTTGAAATAAAACACTCCCTTCTTTCTGTCTATAATGTTGGAGGCATAACTCCAAGCTGCTTATCAGATGGCCATTTGGAAACTGAAACATCTTGTTAAATATTGGTTGACTGTTAAACTGGAGATTTTTTTTACTGCCTTCAAAATGCAACAACTTGCACATTTAAGTACTTAGCATGTAAACATTTTCTTGTTACTTGCTTCAGTTGGGCAGGTATTGTCTTTCAATAAAGATTCATATCTCATATATGTCACTCTTTCCCAGCAATCTAAAAAGATTTACACTGTTTTTTAACCTGTTTAGACACTGTCTGATAAGCACTGTCTCAGACATATGCCTGGTCTTCTGTGAACTATCCGAGATAAATGCATAACAGTCAGCAGGCATTTTTTACTATGCTTTTTGGGGAAAAATATATTGAGCTACAGCAAACACACACACACACACACACATACACACTGTATACACCATCCTCATGCCACAACATTCAAAATAAATACTGCAATCTAATATGTTATAGAAACAATAAAGAAACTGTTTATTTCAGTGAACACAGTGAAGTTTAGTTTACAGTAGATTTCTTTTGAATTAGCATTTCCTGACCTACTTAATTTTAACATAAATGTGGAATTTTCATGATTTAGGATTTTAATCTGAAGAGCTTTTAACGATGTATTGTACAGGCACTTTGGCTTTGGAAAAGCGCCTTTCAGAAATAAAACTTGACTAAATATTTCTTATCCTATATTTTGTTTCCTGGATAGTGCAGGGGAGATGCTACATCTCATTGTCAAAGGAATTTTTTTTATACATTTTTGCACTGTATTTACTCAGGATGCCCCAGATTAGATGCAATATTTTGTTTTCAGTGGGGTCATGATTTTCCCATGATTATATATATATATATATATATATATATATATACATTTAAAAAACAATGATATTTAATGCATCATTTAGGGTTAAAGCAGAAAAAGTCAGGAAATGAGAACATTAGGTTTCCCCCTAACCCCACCACCATCCTCACAGACTGACAGACGATGGGGTGTGTTGTTGGGGTTGTGAGGCCAAAATCTCACCCCATTACATGTGTAAAGCAGGTGGACATGCTACAGTAAAGGAGAATGGGGTGGTTGGGCCTCACAACCCCAATGACACACCCCATCGTCTGTCAGTCTGTGGAGGATGGCAGGTGGGGGGGTTAGGGGCAACCCTAATGTTCTCATTTCCTGTTTTTTTCTGCTTTAACTCTAAATGATGCATTAAACACAGTTTTTTGCAAAGTATTTCCTTAATTTTTGAGAAAGCCTATTATAACTACCAAAACAACATATGCATAGCTATACAGCATATTTTGGTGGGAGCTACCCACCAACATAGGACATAGACACATTACTGTTAGAAGATATACAAAACATGACAGCTAAAGGGGAGGTTCTGATAATGGGAGACTTCAACATGCCGGATACAGATTGGTCAATACCAGCAGGAACATCTGCCAGAACTAGACACATAGTGGATTCCCTGCAGGAGGAGGGCTTCAAACAACTGGTACAGCAACCCACAAGAGACAGGACTATCCTAGATCTAGTACTGACTAACAAGGAAGGGATCACAGATCTCCAGGTAGAAGGTCACCTGGGGGCCAGTGACCATCACATGGTGTGGTTCAGTTTGGCTACTTCATCTAAATCATCCCATTCCAAGGCAAAAATATGGGACTTCAGAGGAGCTGACTTTGATAAGACAGCCAACAGAGTTAAGCTAGCCCTGGCAAAAAGAAACACAGGTGAGGGGGTACAGGCAAAGTGGGCAAGCATTAAGGATGCAATACTCGAAGCAGCATCTCATTGTGTTAGACAGAAAAGGAAGTGCAAAAGAAGAAGGAAACCACTTTAGTTCTCAAATACAGTAGCTGAAAAGGTCAGAGCCAAAAGGCTGGCCTTCAGGAAATATAAGGGAACACAGCGGGATGACGATAGGGAGGCATACCAAACTGCCCTAAGGGAAGCAGGGAAGGCAGTAAGGCAGGCAAAGTCCCAAACTGAGGAAACACTAGCATGAACAGTAAAGAAGGTGACAAGACTTTCTATAGATACATTAGTGAAAGGAGAAAGTCCAGAGGATATTGCTAAGCTTAATGGAGAAAAGGAGCATGTGAAGGAGGACCCTGTAAAGGCATCTATCTAAACAGATACTTTGCTCAGTATTTACTAACGAGAAGGTAGGGCAGGGCCCACAGCTCAACATCATGGGCACGGGGAGGGAGGTGAGCACTACTCCCTTCACAAAAGCGTCCTACAAGAGCTTGCTAATCTCAGGGTGGATAAGGCAATGGGACCTGATGGCATACATCCCAGGGTACTTAAGGAGCTAAAGGTGGAACTAGCAGAGCCATTAGCAGAATTGTTTAGTGAGTCTCTGAGCACAGGAGAGGTCCCAGAAGACTGGAGAAGGCTCATGTGATCCTGCTCCACAAGAGTGGTAGCAGGGAGGAGGTGGGAACTACAGACCAGTCAGTCTTACCTCAGTAGTGGGCAAGATTATGGAGGCACTCCTTAAGGAAAGGATAATGCAACACCTGGGATCCATAGGGGCACAGGATCCAAGACAACATGGGTTTACAAAGGAAGGTCCTGTCAAACTAATCTCATAGATTTCTTCGACTGGGTAACCAGAGTGGTGGACCAAGGGGGCAGTTGATGTCACCTACCTTGACTTCAGCAAAGCTTTTGACACTGTTCCACATAGAAGATTGATAAATAAGCTGGGTAGGCTCAGGGTGGGTCAGAAGTTGGTCAACTGGGTGGCAAACTGGTTGACTGACAGAAAACAGAAGTGGTGGTAAATGGTATACAGTCAGAAGAATGCAAGTCACAAGTGGGGTACCTCAGGGATCAGTCCTGGGCCAGTCCTCTTCAACATCTTCATTAGTGACCTTGCAGATGAACTAGAGGGTAAGGCTTGTCTGTTTGCAGATGACACCAAGATCTGCAACAAGTAGATGATCCAGATGGGGTGGGCAGAATGAGAAGAGATCTGGATAAACTAGCAAAATGGTCAGAAGAGTGGCAACTGGGATTTAATGCAAAGAAGTGCAAGATCGTGCACATAGGGAAGAGAAACCCTGAAGCCACCTATAGGCTGGGAGGGGAGTTGCTAGCAGCCACAAAGGAAGAAAGAGACTTGGGCATCATCATCACTGATGACCTGAAATCATCCAAGCAGACCTCTAAAGCAGTAGGTAAGGCTAGGGGTGTTAGGGTGTATTAGTAGGGGTATCACAAGTCGTAAGAGGGAGATAATAATCCCTCTTTACAAGACACTGGTTAGGCCCCATCTGAGTACTGCAGTATTGAAGGCCACACCTTCACAAGGACATTAACCAAATTGAGGCAGTCCAGAGAAGGGCAACCAAAATGGTGCAGGGACTGCATCAGAAGACATATGAGGATAGATTAACAGAGCTCAATATGTATACCCTTGAGCAAAGGAGGAGAGAGGTGATATGATTGAGGCATTCAAACACCTTAAGGGCATTAACAAGGTGAAAGAGTCTAACATGTTTAAATATAAGAAAAATAGCAGGACAAGAGGACACAGCATGAGATTAGAGGGGGGCCGATTAAGGGGGAATGTGAGGAAATTCTTTTTCACAGAAAGGGTGGTGGATGCATGGAATGGCTTACCACAAGAAGTGGTGGCTATGAATACAGTGCAGGGCTTCAAATAGGCATGGGATAGGCATAAGGGAGCAATACAAATGACTATGAATAGATAGGCCACTGACAAAACAAAGGCCGACAGCACATTTATAAGGTAGAAAAAGAAATGGGCAGACTGGATGGGCCTTGCGGTCCTTATCTGCAGTCAACTTCTATGTTTCTATGTTTCTACCATGATTACAGCAACCACACAATGCAGTGAAATAAATTACTGCTCTTTCCTGCCAGTAAAAAGGTGTTAATTAGACACAGAGCTTCATTGATGAGGTTATAAATTGGTTGAAAAAAAATCTACATGTACTCCCTTGAATAAGCAGTTTTTATTTTGAGAGGAACATTTCAATAACCGCTCTATGCATAACTTATTATAGTAACAAAGGGGCTATAATAGTGCACAAGACGACCCCCTACTCACCCGTAAACTCCACCAATCTAAAATGTTTCAGTAGTTAACGGTGTGGAGCCAAAGTATAAAGCCTTTACCTTCCACTGCCATAAAATCAATGTGTAATAGAACCATTAGAAAAGAGTACACTGTACAACAACATGTTCACTTTTTGGTGGGAGTGAGCAAAATGCGTATTTTGATAGAATATCAGTGGCTGAATGCAAGAAATGCTGATGTGGATGCTAAATAAAGACTCTTGATCCCCATGCTGGGCAGA
Organism: Neoceratodus forsteri; assembly: GCA_016271365.2. NCBI lineage: Eukaryota > Metazoa > Chordata > Ceratodontiformes > Ceratodontidae > Neoceratodus > Neoceratodus forsteri. The sequence continues at coordinate 572,420,008 of CM057454.1, read as the reverse complement.
CTAAATGGGCCGTGGTGCATTTCTCTGCCGTCACATTTCTGTGTATCTGTGCATTAACAAAATAACGAGATCATTTTAACAAACCTACTTCCCTTGTTAAATAAAGATCAGCTGTCAAGGGCTGGAGTGCAAAATGCAACCAGTGTCCTCCAGACATGTACAATGTTCAATAACAAATGTAAAACATACGTTAAAAAAAAAACTTCTGTCACTGTATTAGAACGTGTGTGTGTGTGTATGCGCTCGCGCACAACTTTAGTTATGTTTTGTGTGTTACATGCAGATAAAATCAGCTCACTTTGGGATTAAAGAGGACAGGAAATTAACAAAACAGTGATTTCCTATGAGGAATGTGCTGTGATTATTTATGGTAATGCATATATGTTGACTAATCAGCAGCTGTGTTAGTCTGATTTTTTTTGTGTTTTTAATTTAGCCAATCAACAAAAAATTTAAAAATGGCTGTTACAGGAGCAGCTTGTTTTATAATTCCAGTTTTCATATCAGGAAAGTGAGCATGGCTGCTAAATGCTGATGTTAACATTCATGTATTCCATGACATCAACTAGACTCTCACTCTGTGAGACACATTCTCGTGAAGCGGTCAGAAACTGACATCAACCAGGAAGCAAAGTACTTCTTTTCTGTATTTTGTTGACGTTTAATTTGCGTTGCTGTTACAGCATAAGAAAATACTTGTGCCAGTTTGGACACAAATACTGCTAGTTTCCCTGATTAGAATCGCAGTTCATCCTGTCAAGCATTCCATGGACAAATAGAAAGAAAAACTAAAGAAAGAGTAAGCATCTGTTGGACATATGCCGTTAGTGTGTATTTGCTTGTTAACCAAAATAACATGCTAGAATAATTAATACAACTTTCTGTTTTCTATTTTACATAATTAAAGTGATACAGCACCATAACTTACTGCCATTTACCCTTCCCCACACACACACACACACACACACACACACACACACACACCCTTATGTATCCATCAGTTGCTCTAACTTACAATATTTGGGATATTCTTCAGAATATGCTTATCGTACCCTTTCACTCTGCCTTAAATCGTGGCTTTTTTATCTTTTTTTACAGACCCTGATATTGATGGATTTGTTGCCTAGCTCTGGCAATGCTATCATCTGCATGATTTCACTCACCTGAATAAATTCTCTCTGTTCTTCATTTAATTTATTGACTCGTCTGACTCCTTACAGACAGTGACACCCAGCTAATGCCATCTTCAGAATTTTTTTTATGGTTCAAACTGCTAATTTATGTTAGCTTGGTTATGTATTAGAGATGCTCAGAACTGAAGCTCCAAATTCAGCCTAAACTTTGATTAATTAAACCTCAGACTCTGTGCATATACCTTCTCTAATCATAAAGTTTTATGTTTTATTTTCTTTTTTGGTGTATGGTGTAAAGAACTCTGTATGCCACTGCTGATATTAACGCTTCTAGACTCACTACTTTGAGGATTCAATCCATATATAAGTGATTAATCGAACAGAAGTCTCTCCTATCCCCCCCCCCCACACACACACCAAAAATGCAATTATGCCCTGTGCAAACGTCAGTTAGGCAATACCAGCAGTTGATGCTATATATCAGCTCACATATCCTTATCTGATTCACATGCAGACCTAGACAGTTTCAGCATTTACACTGCAATATGTGATTGTCTGTGAAAGGGAAATGCCCTGCCTGATTATTTCATTGTGTGTGTGTGTGTGTGTGTGTGTGTGTGTGTGTGTGTGTGTGTGTGTGTGTGTGTGTGTGTGTGTGTGTATTTCTTACTATTCCAAGCTAACCATAACAGACTAAACAAAAACAAAATAAATAAAATTCAAGTAAGCCAGCTGCATCTTCTTTGCATCTGTTGGTCTGATGCAATTGCTTTACCAGTGTGCTTGTCAGTGGCAGAAACGCGATACACTCATACAGACAGGATTACATTTGTATATGTCATTCTGAATATCCTCACAACTAGATGATGCAGTCTGAATGCTTGCCATAAAATTGTACATTGCCACACACACAATAGCTTATGAAACTACTGAAAAAAAGACTGAAAAAACTTTCATTTCTTAAATGTTCTTTAAACATATGGATCCGGATATTCAAACTACGCCAGGCTGTGGTGCAAGCCTGGGCGCAGCACTACTTGGCTGCGCAGGAGTGTGGACTGGGTGATATTCAATGGAGCTGCACCATGGCTCAGCAGCATTGAATATCGCACCCTGGCCACCTCCAGTGTGCATGGCACAGTGGCACTGTGCCAGCGCAAGTGGCCAGAGTGGAGCATGGAGATGCGCTAGCGCAAGTTCCAATGCGCCATGTGCAGCAACCGCGATATTTAAAACTTGACATGCAAATGGGGCCATAATGTATGCAAGATGCTCATGGGGCCATTTGCATGTCATCATGGTCCCATTTGCATGCATGTGCGCTGATCCCCAACGACTTGCACCTGGCGCCTTGCCAGGCAGCAGCCATCAGGGACCGATGCCCCCTGCAGCCCGATCGCAGGCCTTTGTATAACAAAGAAATATTCACAATATCCCTGGTGGTCCAGTGGACCGCAATCTGCCCAATCACGGGCATCTGTGAAAAAGAATAATACACAGTCCTATATCCCTGGTGGTCCAGTGGATCACTATCTGCCCGATTGGGCATCTGTTAAAAAACAAATACGTCCTATATCAGAGCAATTTTGGATGCCATTAATAAGGTAGCCCATGAGTAACTGTGGAGGATGAGTGCAATATATTGTATTTTTCCATGTGTCAAGTTCTATTGCTACTGGCACCCCTGCTCACCTTACATGCAACACACATGTTTTTTCACTATCTGGACTCACAGTAAGTCAAAAACTAATACTATAAATGGAAAACTCCTATTTAGACTGATGGTTACTTTGTGCTAGTAACCATACACCCACAAAACATGGACCTAGTAATTTAACTCATTAAGCTTCAGTTCAAAACTTGATAATAATCATGGTGATTCTTCTTGGGGGATTCAGGAGGGACTTTAAGAAGTTTTATTTTACAAGGAGAGTGTTTAAGCCATGGAAAGAGTCTGCTGGCTGAAGTGGTGGGTGCCAAAGCCATTAACAGCTTCAAGAATGATTATGAAAGTGTAAAGGGCTTAGTAGTAACTTGGAGGGGCTGTCAGTAAGGCAAGGAACATGGGGGTGGGTAGTGCATACAAAAGCCCTGTATTGACAACAGGTCTCAAGGTAAGGTAGGGTAAATTGTGCAGACTGGATGGACAAATGGTCCTTCTTCTGCTGTCATTATCTGCTTCTATGTTTCTTTTTAGCCCTATTACTGTATGTAGTTTACGTATCAGTGCTCATTCATGTGATATCCTTTTAAGTCAAAAAATGGACATCACTCATGTGATGTCCTTTTTGTGACTTAAAGGTTGATAACCATTGCTGACTTTGTAGTACTTTTCAACTGTACATAAGCAATAATACCTGACAGGTGAGTGGTGTTGGGTTATATTGGACAGCCCAAGGGCATAATGAGGTCTGACACCTGTTGGCAGAGGTACTGAAGGTCTGGTATAGCCCATACTACCCACCCTGGAGCATATGATTGCACTTAGAAAATGGGCACTGTTATTATATGTTTAAAAAAAAGTTTAGGGTTGCATGTTGAAACTATTAGATGTTTCCATGCTTTGTTTTACTTTTTTATTGATTTATGTCATTTATTCTGACTTGGGCAATGGTAATGTTTTAGAATTATTCAGTCCCTTCAGATATCTTCATTCTGGGATGTGATCCCTCTACTGAGCACTTGTCTGTCACAAATGGAGTAGGGGGCATGAGGAGTTTACTTGAATTTCATGGGGGGGGTTCATTTTTTTACCTCCCCAACCCACTACCAGCAAAAGAAGCATCTTTCAGAACAACTACTGTTTTAGTCACAGTGCATTCAGGAGAGACACACTCTCTGGGGGGGGTCTCTCTCTCTCGCTCTCTCAGTAACTGAGATGTCTGAGCAGTTGGCTGGCAGCAGCAGAATGTTGTAGCATGCATAAAATAACAAACTACTTCCATATGTCATCCCTCAGCCACCCACAGAAAAAATCACAGCACCCATTATGTGCTTACTAGAATGAAGCATGTAACTTTTATGACCTACAGGCTCAGCCTTTATTTTTTATTTTGTATCCCGTTTTACTGGAAATTTCTTACTACTAGCTAGACCATGGTGGGAAAAGAGAGTTCAATGAAATCACACTTGTCATTTCCTTACAGGTGCTACTGTGCTTTTTTTTTGTGATGTTCAAATGTTTAATGCAGTATTGAATTTTTGTAGATACAATGCTGTACTGGCAGTAGGGAGCTGTGTGTGGCCGGGAGATGATTTGAGCCTCAGACAGGGAGAACATATCGGTGCACAGAGGAGCATCAGCAGTTGTGACATCATGATTAAGATTTGGGAGTAAACACCCTGAATTCACAGAATCTGTCTTAGCAGGCACTCAAAGCCATCAAACAGGCAGCCACTTCAGAAACAGCTGCCTCAGTGCACATTACAAATACCACTCACAAACCTATCACTACCACAAGGAAGTATGAAGCAAAAGAAAACTGGTCACTTCTTTTCACCATTTCAGTGAATGAGCAGGTAAAACCATGGCCAAGTGGGGGAGCAGTGCACACTACAAAGTAAAGCATCCTGATACCCATGCTGCCGTTACTACTAAAAAGAAGAAGTGAAACAGTTTTGTGTATTTCTTTGTTTTTAAATCATGGTCTTTGACTCTAACGGGATCCTGACGGTATCATTGCAAGAAGGATGGCAGAGTTACAGAATTGTAAGCTGTGTTCACATCTGATTTATCTTCGTAAGAAATTTTAAAAAAAGTGAAAGCAAAGACAGCGGGTTGAGGAGAGGGAGGAGACAGGGCAGCAACCTGCTAACCAAGTCTTGAGTTCAGGGGGCACACTTAGAAAATGGGCAGAAAGAAATGCTTTCACTATTTTCTTTTTTTTAATACATTTTCTGCCTCCTTTCCCCAGCTTGTCACCACTGACCCATCAGGGGAGACAACTGACATCCCACTGCCTTCCACCATCCCCAGATGGACCCCAGATCCCGATGAAGCCATGGTTGCACCCCCCGCACGGGGACGAAGTGGGGCCGGATGCCCCGTAACTTACATTTTTTGTCAGTCCTGGGTCCGTCAGGTGGGTGGAGACACATCATGGGCACATCACAGTTCCCCATCTTCCTGGCGGTGGCAGACTTATTTTCCCATTTTCACCCTCCCTGTACAGCGTGCAACTCCCCTGATGTCATGGCGCAGAGCACTGATGTCCACACTATACCATGGTCTACCATCCCTCGAAGGGCTTGTAGTACTCTGAGCCTGAATCACCATGTATTCCTTTTCCTTACACCCTTCAGACCCACCACCCTGTACCATTCTGACTTGGATATATTGAGTTTATACCTGGAGAATTCTGCAAAAGCCTGTACTACTTCCAATAGTGCTGGGGGGTGATTTCCTGCTGTGCGATGAATAGCAGCAAATCATCTGCATATAGGGTCAATTTGCAATGCCTTCCCGATTCTCCCCACTCCCCCTCAATCCTGGCATTGGCCCTAATACAGACCACCAGTGGTTCAATTGCCAGGGTGAGGAGCAAAGCGGATAGGGGACAACCCTGCTGGGTTCCCCTGTGCAATTCAAATGTAGCAGAGCATCCCCCATTAACCAATTTCTGAGCTTTCAGGTTCTTATAGAGCATTTTAATCATATTAATATAGCTTTCCCCTAATCCAAATCTCCTCAACTATTTGAAGAGGTAGGACCACTGAATACTGTGAGATGCTTTTTCAGCATTCATGGATAACACCACCAGCTGTCCTGGGTGCCTAGTACCCCAATGTATTATATTTAATAGACTCCTCATATTATGATAAGACTGTTGGCCCTGCATGAACCCTGTTTGATCCACATGGACTAGATGGGGAAGAATCACCTTCACCAACCAGTACCTTCACCAAAATTTTAATGTCACAGAGGTCGCATATTGGTGTGCCTTCTGGAATTTTTCATGGCGGCGTGTCACTCCCGACTTCCGAACAGGTGCATAGCCTTGGGGTTGTCCTAGACGACAGGCTGACTCTTCAATCTCAAGTGTCGGCCATTGTCAGGACTTCCTTTTACCATCTTAGGAATATTGCCAGGGTTAGGCACCTTGTTCCGTCTGACTCTTTGCCAACATTGGTCCACGCCTTTGTGTCCTCGTGCTTAGACTACTGGAACGCCCTTTACTTTGGGCTTTCTGGGGTAGAAATCTGTCGCCTACAGCTGGTGCAGAACACTGCAGCCTGGGTTTTGACCAGTACAAGTGGGTCCTGTCATATTACCCCAGTGCTGCGTGAACTGCACTGGCTCCCTATACGGTGGCGGATCACCTTTAAAGTCATCTTATTGACTTTTAAAGCCCTTCATGATCAGGGTCTGACCTATTTTAAAGAACTTCTGGTGCCTTATTGCCCTGGCTGATCGCTCTGCTTGGCTGATGTGGGGTTGTTAGAAATTCCAAGAGTGAGTCTAAAATCTTCAGGCAGCAGAGCATTCACTCACGCTGCACCCACTCTTTGGAATTCTCTACCACGCTGGTTATGGGAGTGCACCTCCATGGAGATATTTAAGAAAGATTTGAAAACATACTTATGGCAAATGGACTTTTTGGATAACTAAGCTAATTTTAGTATGACTGTATTTTTATTATAATTTATTATGTTTTAATATCTTATGTTATGGTATATTTTTATACATGTTTTGTAGATTTGTATTTGAAATTTGAATTTATGATCTTAAAATGTTCAGCGCCTTGATACACTGAAAGGCACTTTATAAATAAAATTATTATTATTATTATTTATTATTAATAGTAATATGGGGCAATATGACCCACACTCCTCCAAGTCCTTGCCAGGCTTAGGGAGTACACAAATCATTGTCTGCAGGCAAGGCGATGCAAACCCTCCCCCCCTTGCCTCTTCCAACATATCAGCCATGGCTTCCCCCAGTTTCCCTCTTAATTCCTTGTAATATTCTGTAATGAATCCATCCAGACCACCTGCTTTTCATTTTTCATTGACACTAAGGTCCTGCTAATCTTTCCAGCTGTAACCTTTCCTTCTAGCGTCTCCCTCTGTTTCTCTGAAAGTCCCAGGAGTCTCAGGTTTTGTAAAGACTGTGCCATCTGAGGGTCTGTATTCCCACACTCCTTTTTATACAGTTTTTCATAGAAGGCTGCAAAAGCCCCCCATATCTTCTCATTCTGTGTGTGCAGCTGCCCTCCACTATCTTTCACTCCAGTTATCGCTGTTGTTCCCTTTCTACTCCATACCAGTCGATCTAATATAGCCCCTGGTTTATTCCCCCACTCATATAAGCATTGTCTGGCATAGAATAGTGATGTACTGGCTTCTTCTGTGAGCAACAAGTTGAGCGCCCCCCCCAAGGGCCGGCATTTCCCCCCTAAATCGGTCTGAAAGTTGATTAATCATTTTCTTTTCAGCATCTTTTAAATGAGTTTCCAGCTCCTCTCCTCTAAGCTTCCTTTGTTTTTTGTACCTATTCACATAACTAGGATGATCCCCGCCTATATGCCTTTTCTACCTCCCAGTATACCCCTTTTTTTGGGACTGAGGCCTCATTTTCCTCATTGTATTGATCCCAGTGTTGGCTCAAATATGCCCTGAATTTCTCTGATGTCAGGAGGTATGTGAGGAATCTCCAGCCTGGCCACGGATGTGTCTCCTCTCCGGGGAATCTCCTCACCACCACCATAGCATTGTTTGACACCTAAAATATATTTTATTTATTTATATATTTATAACCTAAAAAATATTTAGGCAATGTACTCCCTGGAGCACAGCCAAACATCGCGGGAGTTGAGATTCCCCCGCACCCACCTACTTAAGGATTCTCCACTCCGGAGGTGGGGCATGTCAGAGGGGGTGCAAACACGGCATAAATAAAATTCCGGGCTGGGCACAACAAAAAGTACCTGCACCTGGACCCAAACCCAGCACCATTCCCATTGCAGCCCTGAACCCACCCATCATGCTATGGCATCAGCTCGGCAGCTCACCACAGCGCCACCCCCTACAACCCTTTCATCCCCTGCCACCCCACATTCGGTGTGTTCACTCCTCCTCCCCATGCACGTAGGCATGTAGTGACTGGATGTCACTATTTCACACATCCCCCCACCTTCCCCAGTTTCCCCAATGACAAGTGTCACAATTGAGTCACCCTTTTGGTAGGCACCCAATTGCAGCCCCTAAATTATGGGATACTGTCACCTTGACCTCTTTAGTGGGTAAAATCATGGAGGCACTCCTTAAGGAGCAGATAGTAAACTTCCTAAAGGGGGAAGGAAAACTTGACCCCAAACAACACGAGTTTACTGCAGGCAGATCATGCCAGACTAACTGACTGAGTTCTTCAGTTGGGTGACCAGGACAATGGATCAAGGTGGGGCAGTGGACGTGGTATACCTGGACTTCAGCAAAGCCTTTCACACCAGCCCACACAGGAGGCTAATCAAAAAACTTGAACACACAGATGTCAGTCATAAGATAGTAAGCTGGATTGCACACTGGCTGCAAGATAGGACTCAGAAGGTCACTGTAAATGCTGCAATGTCCTAGGAGGGTTATGTGACCAGTGGAGTGCCTCAGGGGTCAGTGCTGGGTCCAATCCTCTTTGACACATTTATCAGCAACATTGCTGACAGTCTAGAGGGTAAAGTCTGCATGTTTGCAAATGATACAAAACTCTGTATTATGGTGGATACTCTTGAGGGAGCCTCTAGTAAGATAGAAAATCTTAAAGACTTGAGCAGTGGTCCAAAGACTGGCAACTTAGATTCAATGTTAAAAAAATGCAAAGTGATGCATCTGGGTTAACAGGACCCAGAAATACAGTATATCCTAGATGGGCATACACAAGAGGTGACCAAGACTGAAAGGGACTTAGGCTTAATCATATCAGATGACCTTAAAGTAGGCAAACAATGTGAAAAAACAGCATGAAAGGCAAGCAGTGTCCTCGGATGCATAGGTAGGGGAATTATGAGCAGGAAACAAAAAGTAATCATCCCACTCTATAGATCCTTGGTGAGGTCACACTTGGAATACTGTGTCCAATTCAGTAGGCCCTACCTGAAGACAGACAAGGGACACTTGGAGACTATTCAGAGAAGTGTCTCTAAGATGGTGCAGGGCCTCCATCACAATTTAGACTCAGGGACTTCAGCTTGTACTCCCTGGAACAGGGAGTACATGATAGAAACATTCAAATTCATCAAAGGTATAAACACAGTTCAGGCAGACTACCTCTTCCAGGCCAACAGAGCGGTATATACTAGAGGGCACAACCTACTCCTGAGAGGGGGAAGCCTAAGAAATGTCAGGAAGCACTTTTCTATGGAGAGGGTGATAGACCCATGGAACAGCCTTCCCCCAGAGGTGATTGCAGCAAAGACAGAGAATGAATTTAAACACGCATGGGACTGACACTACGGTAACAGCAAAACAAGCAACCTATAGGTTGCGATGATAAGATTCACAGGCAGACTAGATGGATCACAAGCTCCCCATCTGCCATCATCTTCTTATGTTCTCATGTTCTTAAACTGTTCTAGTTTAACCCTGAAGAAGAAAATGCAAAGATTTTCCCATCCAATTAATTATACACTTCATTGTAGTGGAGGGCTTGGCATTTTTGATAGTGCCTGTTCTGGCCTAAGGCTGCATTTGTTGAAAATTGACGTAGAGGAGTAACAAGAAAAACACCCATAACCCCAGAAAACAAATTAGCATTGATCGCTGTCATTTATGTGTCAAAATTCAAAAGTGAGAATTGGGTTATTGCTCTATTTCTTTCAGTGAACTTGGAAACTATTGATTCACATCCACAAACACAGCTAATTGCAACATGACTTCAGAATTTTTTGTCCTTGACTTTGTTAATATCAGCAGCAGCAGCAGCAGAAGCAGCAGGGCAGCAGCTCCTATCTAGTTATACTGTATATGATGTTGACTATTACTTTGAGGATGTTTTGTGAATGTGGAAATTAAAGTTAGGTTTCTGATGTTGTCCGGAATGTCTGCTGCCAGTCGATTCATTTCATGTTGTGATAGATAAAGAGATCCCCCAGCTCCCAAGTCCTGCAATTAGGTGCATAGTCTGTGTTCAAAAGGCAGTATTTGCAAAGTGCAGGAAAACAGGTGCCTCCTACTCCACTTCACCTGATTGAACTCCAGCACCAGAATTGGACAAAACATCTTACTTTCACTTAGTTTTATTTTTTATTAGGTGTCTATTTTGTTTGTCATTAAATCTTGTTATTCACTCAAATAAAATCAAGCTTTCTTCACGTGCTTTAATATTCCAAATGTAAGTAAAATAAAACTTGCTTCATATGCTTTTATATTCCAACACTGTCAGTTTCTCTCTGCTTAAAAAATGCATCAAGACTTGTTTGTGTAAATGTCTAAACATCCTTCCTCTGGTGCATGAATTCTTTTTCAAAAGATAAATATAGCATAAAGTGCAAAAAACAGTGCAATTAAACAAGTGCTCCAAAGGTTGATTGTTAATTGGCTACTTTGTGCAGGTGAAATTCGTCTATGTCTGTAAAGGTCTGCTACTATCAGTATAAATCTGATATTGTAAGCGTGGAATTATAACTTCGAATCTTGGATGGGGCTGGCAAAATTCATTTCAAAGTTATATGGGTGAAGATTGGAAATCTGTTTGATGAATCTTAATAATACAGTAGTTGAGGACTTCATCTTTGATCACATAGAGTTTGTAACCAATCTTTAAGATACTTACTGCATTGCTTACTATATTATCAAGAATTATTAAGATTCATCAAAAAAGATTTCTGGCTCCAATATTCCCATATGGGCAAATTAATACAAGTAACAAATATAGGCACCCCTTTAAAACTTTGCCCATATGACATATAACTTAGAAGCAAATTTTTCCAACACTATCTAAGATTCAACGTTACAGTATAATATAAAATCTAGATAGAAGAATTTCACATTTATGAGGTCAGAAAAAAAATCTCTCAACTCTGTCCACTCCGCAAATCACAGTTGCCTTGCAACAGCCTCAGAAAGTCCATTACCCATGGCAGGGATCTCATCCTTCCCCCCCAGTCTCACATGGCAACTGACCAGCCCTTGGGTCCTTCCACTCACCTCTGACCTATTTTTTTTTTTTATAATTGCATACTGTATTTGGGGCAGCATCGGGGATCAGGAAGGGGGGTCCACTAGACTATGAAGGAAAGTATTTTTTATTAATATCTTGTGTGGCAACATTGGGGATAGGGAGGGTCTGCTAAACTAACAGGGAAAGTTTTTTTTTTTATATATCTTGTAGGTCAACAATGGGAATGGGGGGCCAAACCGCTATACTGGCAGGGAAAGTATTTTTTTATAATTGCATACTGTATTTGGGATGGCATCAGGGATCAGGAAGGGGGGTCCACTAGACTACCAGGGAAAGTCTTTTTCATGAATATCTTGTGTGGCAACTTTGGGGATAGGGGAGTCCACTAAGCTAATGGGGAAAGTGTTATTTTTAATTTAACTTGTGGGTCAACATCAGGGTTGAGGGGACCAGTCTGCTATACTAACAGGGAAAGTGTTCATTTTTTTTTATATAACTGCCTACTGTGTTTGCATCAGCATCAGGGAGGGGGTCCACTAGACTACCAGGGAAAGTCTTTATTTTACGAATATCTTGTGTGGCAACATCAGGAATAGGAGTCTGCTAAACGAACAGGGAAGGTGTTGTTTTGTTTAATATCTTGTGAGCCAACATTGGGGATGGGGGGCCAGTCCGCTATACTCACAGGGAAAGTTTTTTAATATTGCATACTGTATTTGGGGCAGCATCGGGGATCAGGGAGGGGGTCCACTAGACTACCAGGATAGTCTTTTTTATGAATATCTTGTGTGACAACATCAGGGATAGGGAGGGTCCAGGTGCTGGGATGGGTATGGGTGGACAGGACAAAGAGGGATGGACTTAGAGAGATAACTAAAATAATGTTTCTGGAACCATGGATTCTATTAGCTCAAACAAAACACTAGTGGATGACCAAGACTCTTTACTTTCTACCAGTGTATACAGTAGCTTGAAACATAGAAACATAGAATTTGATGGCAGATAAGGACCGTTTGGGCCACCAAGTCTGCCCATTTCCCTACCTGATGCATAAGCTGCAGATCCTAGTTAACCAACAGCATACTTCCTCCTACCCCTCACTAGAATTGCCTTATGTCTGTCCCATGCATTTTTGAATTCCCCCAAAGTTTTTAACTACACAACATCCTCCGGAAGGCTGTTCCATGCATCCACAACCCTCTCCATGAAAAAATACTTCCTCACATTACCTCTGAGCCGTCCCCCCATTATCTTCATATTGTGCCCCCTTGTTCTTGCACATCTCTTTTTTATGAAAAATGCTACCCTCTTGGACTTTATTGATTCCCTTGAGGTACTTAATAGCTTCTATCATACCCCCTTCCCTCCTTTCCTCAAGGGTATACATATTAAGTTCCTTCAGTCTCTCTTCATATGTTTTCTGGTGCAGATCCTGCACCATTTTGGTTGCCCTCCTCTGGACAGCCTCCACGCTGTCTATGTCTTTGCAGAGATGGGGTCTCCAGAACTGCATGCAGTATTCCAGATGGGGTCTCACCAACTGTCTGTACAGAGGGATAACAACTTCCTGTTTTCTACTGGTGATGCCCCTCCCTATGTATGCCAGTATGCCCCCAGCCCTCCTTATTGCCTTCTTACATTGCTTGCTCACCTTTAGGTCATCTGATATAACTACCCCAGATCCCTTTTTATTTTTGTTGTTGTCAGTATCTCACCCCTATTGTGTACTCTTCCCCTGGGTTTACTACTGGTGAACTCCTGGTACTAAATCTGCACTATGTTGCATACTGTATTTGGGGTGGCACTGGGGATAAGGGAAGGCAGTCCAGTAGACTACCAGGGAAAGTCTTTTTTTATGTCTTGTGGGCCAACATCAGAGATGGGGAGTCCACTAAACTAAAAAGGAATTTTTTTTTTTTTAATTTGTTGTGGGCCAACATTGGGGATGCCCGGTCAGCTGTACTAACAGAGAAAGTGTTTTTTTTCATATTTGCATACTGTATTTGAGGTGGCATCACGGATCAAGGAGGAGGGTCTTCTAGACTACCAGGGAAAGTGTTTATTTTATTTTAAATATCTTGTGAGCCAACACAGTGGATGGGGGGGGGGCTGGTCTGCTATACTGATAGGGAAAGTGTTTTTTTTTAATTGCAAACTGTATTTGGGGCTGGAATGGGGGCCACCAGTGGTGAGTGCTCTGGTTGCTTGGCAAACAGCAGGTTCCTGCCCATTAGATAAAAACATCTGCCAGGTGAGCAGGTGGTGGAGCTGCTGCTAAACTAACAGGAACATTTTTTTTTTAATAATTACATGGTTGGGGAAGCATCAGGGATTGGGAATGGTTTGACAAATGGGGAAATGTGTTTTTATTATAAACTGTGAACCAACAACAGGGATGAGGGGGTCCTCTAACCTAACAGGAAAACATGTTTTAATAATTACATCATTGGGGACTCATCAGTGATTGGGAATGGCTTGACAAATGGGAAAATGTTTTTTTTTTGATTGGGAATGGCTTGACAAATGGGAAAATGTTTTTTTTTTTTTTATTCAATGCCATCTACTGGCAGTTTAGCATCAACAAGGGCAAAAATGACACTCCAGGCAGCAATCACTCTGAATGAGTGGTGATTGCCATCTAGGGAGGAACTGAGGTAGTGCATTAAGCGGGATTTGGAATGCATGCACATTTTACACCATGTTACCACTTCACCGCCTCACTACTGATCATCATATCAGGGTACTGAAACTTTTCTGTAACAAGCACTGTATGTCTTACACCTGTGGCTTCAGAAGCACAGGTCCATCAAGTGTGTGTATGAGGTATGTCTTACAGTGTGCATAAGTACCTGAGGCTACAGAAGTGCTGGCCCTATACAGATCTGCAGTTCTTCAGACAAAAGAAATCTTGTAATTTGGGTATTATGGATTTGTATTTTGTTGCTGCAGGGGCCTGTGCTTCTGCATACAGAAGCAGTGTTGTGATTTGAGTGTTGTGGATCCGTGATTTGAGCATTGTGGATTTGCAACTGTAGTGACAAGTGAGTGTGTATGTCTTGCGGTGTGCATGCCACAGATAAAAATCTATGAAGGTAGCACATCAGTGATACTGCATTTGTGTCATCTGGAAACTTATATGTTTGTCTTACCTCAATTGTCTTAACTTAATTGGTCTATTATGGCCCTTTATATACCCCTCTGTATATAAACGTTCTGTACTTTATGTATCCTGAATTACGTGTATCCAATTGTAAATGTTTCTGCATAGATACATTGCCTATTCCAGCCATGCTCTAATGGCCTCGAAAGGTACTAATGAGTACCCATCTGTATATATTTTTTCTGTATAACATGTAACCTCTCTCTCTCTCTCTCTCTCTCTCTCTCTATATATATATATATATATATATATATATATATATATGTTGATTTTTTGCATTGAATAAGTAGTATAGTATGTGTTCCTTTATCCCTGTTCCTCTGTCCCCGTGTTGCACCTGGAAATGAGCATTGGCTCAGTGTGCCTTTCCCAGTTAGCAAACATTTAAATAAATAAAATACATAAATTACCTGATGGTGTCTGTCAGTGGTTGCTCGTGTGGTGTTCTCCTTTTGTTGCTTGGAGGGAGTAAGGAGTTACAATTGAAAACCCTAACGCCACATGTTCCTACTTTTTTGCATTAAGTTGAACCCTAACTGGTGCATTAACACAGATTTGTTTTTTGAAAGATAGATAGATAGATAGATAGATAGATAGATAGATAGATAGACAGACAGACAGACAGACAGACAGACAGACAGATAGATAGATAGATAGATAGATAGATAGATAGATAGATATAATACATGGATGGGATATTTTCCCCATAGAAAAGACCATGATTTATTTCCCTGTATTCCTGTGACTAAGCTATCAATTAAAGCCATATGCCTGCACTAATCAATCAATTATAGCTACAGTAGTAGCCACAGACATTGCCAGCAATTTCCAGATATTTCACAGCATTTCTAAAGAGTTTCTCTCTGCTGCCCCTACTGTGGAAATGCAGAAAGCATGAGATTTCTCTAGAAATATAACAGAAAGTTCGGGAAATAGCTGGCAGTGTCAGTGGCTACTACTGTATATATCTTCACTAACTAAAGCTATATGCCTGCACTAATCAAACAATTAAAAGTATATCCCTGCACTAATAAAATGTATACAGCTGCAGTACCTTGAACCTTATGGGATACCACTAATAACAAATGAACACAGCATTAGGAAGCTAGCCAAACCAATTAATAAGCTACAAAAGAACCTAGAAAAATGACACGTACACATAATCCTCCCAAAACCCAGAAATCTCCCAAACTCCTACCTGCACTCACTACACACCATTCACTCCTTGCTGCAGAAGACTTTCAGGTGCAATAACATGATCACAAATGCAAGCTCCATAACAATAACCATCCTAATGTATTATATTTAACAAACAAAGGGTAATGGTGGAGCACTCAGCAGTGTACCCATCTTGGGGGCTAATTAGGGTGATAAAGACACTTGCCCTTCGGGTTCATGGTCTTATAACCATAATTAGCCACCTCAATAGGCATATATCCCTGTGTACCACCCTTACCCATTATTTATTTATTTAACTTTTGTTTATCAGGTAAGTGCTATGAGCCAAGGACCTTTTTTTTAGCATGACCCAGGACCAATAACAGTCAAGTTGTTACATTAGTACAATTAGATACAAACACTTTATAATAGTACATTACAAATACAACACTACAACCACCATCTAAAACAGTCTCATTGTACTTGATTTAAATAATAATATTTCAGGTGAAATTTAAAAACAGCAGGACTTCTATCTTTTAAAAGAATCTTTGGTAAATTGTTCCAGTGTTTTGCAGACATGGCAGAAAATGTACAGTCTTCCATCTTACTTTTCATTTTAGGGGTCACTAATTTGGTAATTGTACATGATCTTAATAACCTTTTGTCTGTCCTAATATGATAATACAAATAAAGCGGGAGTCAATCTTTTCTCTCAAAACATTGTCTGTCAAACTATTCAAATTATATATAGTATATATGGCAGAAGTCAACCAGTTTGTTGATATAATAAACAATGATGAGTTTGTTAGGGTGCTTTGAGTACAAATCTACATACACCATTAAATGTAGTAGTTAATAGTGTCAAATCAGCCTTAATAAGATCTGAAAAAAGAAAAGAATTATAGTTCATGATTGCTACGAGTGTACTCCTAGCAATAGGTGTTCTAGCCTGTATGGTTAAGCAGTTTTGTAATTTAAATAATACTCCATTTCTTGTTTATCTGTCTACTAATTAGTTTAATGTGTCCAGAAAAAGTTAAGCTAGGGTCCAATGTTATACCCAAGTACTTATATTGTGTTACTTGTTCCAGTATGACACCAGCGGAATCAGTTTTGTTTAAAAGTGGATTCTTTGCTAATTTTGGTTTTGATCCAAAAATAATACTTTTTTTTTTGCTGTTTAATAGCAAATGTAAATTTTTTAACCAGATATCCAATTCAAACAATCATTTGTCAATGCCACAGTTCGTTATTGGTAACCGCTTCCTGCAGGTCAAAATTGGTAACACCCTTTCCAAAAGGATGCCTGTCCTCTCAGGCATCCCGCAGGGGTCCATACTAGGACCTCTACTTTTCAGCCTCTTCCTCAACTCCCTCCCCATGGCCTGCCCTGGTAACATGTTACTATACATGGATGATGCTGTCCTACTCTCCTCCGACCCTGACCCTTCTCAACTCCATCATTCCCTTCAATCCACTTTCAGCTGTGCTGAAAACTGGTTCTCCGCACAGCGCCTTATCTTCAACTATAACAAGACTGAAGTTATGCTTTTCTCTCATCCACTCAACACCCAGAAGGTGCATTGCCCCCAAATTCTAACTGCTAATTGGACCCCCTTAGAGTTAGTCAACTCCTTTAAGTACTGTGCATCACACTAGACCCTGTGCTCAACTTCCACCAACATATCCATCTCCTGTCTAAAGCCCTTAATGTTAGGTAGGGGTTACTATACCACTTCAAGTGCTTCCTTACCACAGACACCCTTAGGCTCACCGTCTCCTCCTCCGTCCTCTCACTGCTCGACTATGGTATACGTATTTATAGTGCTGCTAGCACCTCAGCCCTATATAGACTTCATCTCTCCCTAAATAAAGCGTGTCACCTCATACTGGGATGTGATCGTCTCACTCATACATGCTCCCTCTATAGCATCACCAACTGGCTGAACCTTGACAATAGGATCGAGTTCCATACCTGCCTCATGGTTAAAAAAATCATCCTCTGCCTCTCCCCTCAAGGTCGTGCACTCTTAGTCCACCTGGCCCCAAAGGTTACACACCCGAAGTTCTGCTAAGCCACTCCTCATCGTTCCATCCTGCCAAACCTCACAATTCCAAAGGTCCTTCAGCTTTAGAGCTCTCTCTCTCATGAACAGCCTTCCAACCTGGTTTGTAAATGAAAATAGAATTGGCCCTTTCAAAACACATCTTAGGTACCACCTCCAGGCCTCTAATACCTGTAATTGTTACTTAACCCCTACCCTCTCCTTTCCCCCACTGACCATTGCCACTGGCCTGCCTTCCTAGGCCTCCAGAACTAAGATTTTCTCTGAGCTTTACCGTGTATCTCCAACTGTACTAATTAACTCTAGCTTCTGTTCATTAGCCTTCACTGAACTGTGTTCTCATTGAATTGTTTTGTAAAGTCTGTTATGTACCTAATTTCTGTAACATGGAACCTTTGTAAATGAGTCTTTGACTCAAAGGTATTTCTGATTTCTCAATAAATAAAATAAATAAAGTATTAGTATTGTACCTGGTGGGGCAGAGCTACAGGTCCCAGTGCAGGCTTATTTACGTGCAGTTGAGTAGCATAATTTCTCACCAACAATACAAGGTTCTTATTTATTTCCCATGTAGTTTTATATTGTCCATGCTCCCCACGTCATCAACCCTCCATGCTCAGTTGCTGACTCCTCATTGTAGTCCCTCCCCAGCTCTTTTGTAGGGCAGGAGAGATCCTACTAGGCAGCCCTGAGGATCTGGCACCATGACTTGGGAGGGAGGGTGTCTTGCCTATGACCCCCTTTCTCAGCAATGAATGGCACAAAATTGAACAAAGAGACAGGGGAGGTGGTCTGTGAGACTACAGGCAAAGGACTGGAAGGTAGGGGGACAAGGAAGAAGGAAAACCCCATGTCAGGGAGAGAGCCCCCATTGTGCTATTGTGCCCCTATCTTCAGGGAACTACATTGGCAAGGCAGGTGGGAAAGGGGTTGTACCATGAATATATGAATAAAGGCCCCCTCTGGGCTTCTGGGGCTGGAGTATCAGGCAATGTGGGGGAAAACAGCCAGAATGAAAAAAAAACACTGACTTCTTCAGTGGAACCCCAGAGCTCAGGGCCCAGAACAAAAGTCCTGATTGTCCCCCCATGATAGTGCGAGCAGAGTAAGGAGGCAGCAGTGAGAGTGAAAAAGGCTGGACCAGTGAGGGAAGGGACCGGGGGGACATTACCCAGGCTGATTGGGGTGCAAACAGTTGTTTGCTGGGCAATGACTTGCAGATGAAAGGAAAAAGCCACCACATGACTGATGTTGCTTTTTCTTTTCAAGTGCAGACCATCTCAAACAAAACATGGTCACGATCAGCCTGGCTGATGAATGGTGTGGCACAGTCAAGCCCCTTGCAGAGAACTCTGCATTGGATAGACAATGTCACAGCCAATCAAAACCAACTCATTTCAAGAAGTTCATTGTGCATGCATGTGCATCGAACTTAAAAAGCACTCATTAATCTCACCTACATGCTGAATTAGCCTTCAGACCAGCACATCAACAATCAGAAATACCAGTTTTAGGATACTTAGCTGAATGTAAAATAATTGCCTTGAAACCAAATTGATCCACTCCAAAAAACCATGACAGGTGAGACTTCTGCTGGTACCAGAATTAATGATAGTAAATAGTGTTAGAAGACACTACTGTACATGAAAGCAAATGCAGATGTGGCCAGGACCACAAACACCAGAACATAACTTTTTTTTGTGAGGGTGATTTGGTTCCAGCAAATGAATTATTATCACAATGATAAATAACATATGGTGGAAAAAACATTAAAGAATCATTCCTCCATTACGACATATGATGGAAAGTAAAGTGGTTTATTTCATCATTAATATTTAACAACGTACAAGAAATAAACAAACAGATCAGGGCAAGAGAGTTCCAAACTTCAGCAGTTCTGTGCTGCTTGGGTTATTACTTACACGAGGGGTGAGGCAGCGCAGCGGACTAGTTAGAGTACAGAGGGGTGAACCTGAAGAGCATTTTTTCCATCCAACTACCTTCATTCATTCACTGTCAGTGAGACCTTAAAGAACTAGTGTATCAAGCATATCTAACCACTTTGAGCTTACTGGAGTACTGAGTTACTTCCGTTCTCAGTGTTATTTAATTTTTTGTTTGTTGATATTTTAGTACTAACACACGAGTCAGCCCCCAAGTTGCAAGTATTTGTCTTGGCTCTAGCAAGTACAGTGAGTCTCAAGCACTAGCCTGTAGACAGGAAGTGACATAGTGGGCCAGATATTCAGAAACGTCACAAAGGCTGGCACAACCCCGGCAGAGCGCAAGTCAATTGCGCAATGGTGCAGTGACTGCAATATTCAATGGTTGCACACTGCAACATGCACCAGCGCAACACAGCTGAATATCGCAGCCACTGAGCCATGGCACAGTGAGAGGTGCACCAGGGAGCAACCAGAAATGCACCATTGCACAACCAGGGATGTGCAAGGGGCAGATGAAGATGCACCAAGGCACTGCAGGAACAGCCACAGGCACAGCAGGAAGTCAGGCATTGGAGAAGGTTGTGGGGGGGGAACAGTGCAGTTTGGAGGGGGAATCAACCCAGGAACACTGGCAGGGACACACACCCAGCATGCAGGTGACCACTGCCCATGGAGTACAGGCATGCAGCCGCCCCCCGGGTGGTGGATACATGGTACAGGCTGCACCGATGTCCAGGGGTGAGCTCTCTCTGTCCACCACCCACCAGATGGCACGCGGCTGCCTGGACAGCAGCAATCTACACCCTGGCACATGGCACCCTACAAACACGCCACACAGCCCATACAGCCAGCCCATGGTCACTTCAAGGCACAGCCACTGACCGTGGGGCATGCCACCACCATGCATGGTCCACATGACACAGGTGCACCACACGGCCATCTACCACACCACTGCAGCATGGACCCACTCACCAGCTGCAAAGCAGACACAGGCACAGAAGGGTAAACAAGTAACAAATATAATGTAAGAATAACAACAACACAGGAACATGCAATCAAAGATAAGGGGGAAGGTAGGTGAGGGAGGGAAGGGGACAAGGGACAGGGTCTGTACAGTTGGATGGGGGAAGGTAGGGGAAGGGAGAACAGAGGTGGTAAGAGAGCTGCTGAACATCAAGGCTGGCCACACCTGTTGTTGCCTGGCACCTCCCCCTGCGCCGGTCCCAGAGCAGGATCCTCCTCATTTGATCAGAGATCTCCATTGTATGGGAAGTGATCAGTATGATCTGCCACAGCAGACGACAGTACAATGGCAGGCATGAACCCCTCCAGACACCTATGGTAGAGGAAGGGACAGGTGATCAGTGCGCGTCCATAGCACCCTAGCCCCCCACTGTGCACAGTGGACAGTGGGAACACATGCCCCGCAGTGGGTGGGCCTACATCTGCCACCAACCCAGAAAGCCACGGCAGTGCACAGCATTGGACACTGCTGCCCAAGGGCCACCCAACAGCACAGTGGCAGGCAGGTGGCATGGCGCTGCAGCGGAACCACAGCAGCACTGGTGGCAGCCAGACACGCACCCACCAACAGCTGCCACACATGTGCAATGGCCACCCCACGGTGCCAAGCACACTGCACTGTGTGCTGAACACAGCTGCCATGGCACAAGGCGCAGGAGGCTGAGGCTGTACTCCCACCCCTGCTGACCACACTGCACAACAATGTGGGAATGCACAGTGCCTACCTGCCCACCATGGTGCTGCAAGTGCCAGTCCCGCTGCTGCACCGCCGCTCGGTCCCGCACCACTAGCCGAAAGGCCCACAGAGGCCTGCTGTGGCCTGTCAGGTGACCCTGCCACCCTGGCTGTTCTCCGGTCTTCAGGTCCTAGGACGGGAACACAGACAGGTGCACATCAGAACACAGCAACAGCATGTGCCCACTGCCCCATCCCCCAAGCACAGTGTGCACCCCAGCCAGGCAAGGCTGCAGGGCAGTGGTGCAGCGCATCCAGTGACTAGCAATGCCATGCCACAGGGCACACAATGACAGGCCCCCCCTCTCCAGCATGGCATGCAGCCCTGCCAGCCACATGGAACAATGGTCATGTACAAACACAGTTTGAGCCCACTTACCTGGCCGTGGCATGGCCCTCCTACAGACGCACACCTGCAGTGCCCTCAGCCTCTCTGGGTCCTTCCTGACCTGGTCCCCATACTGGTGGCTGCAATGCTCCCTGGTGTGCTGCATGCCGGTGGTCTGGCCCAGCCCGTTGGTGATCTCCTGCCACACCTCCATCCCAGGATGCTGTAAGGGCTGCTGCCCAAACAGACTGGCAGCATGGGGCTCCACCTGGGACAATGGGTTTACCAGTTCCACCTGGCTCCTGTTCCACAATCGAGGTACAGCATGGTGTGCCCTGGTGCCAGAGCAAAGCAGCAGGACAAAGTGGCATCCAGTAGCACACGTGCACAACATGCATGAGATGCGCGCCTCACAAGGAGATGCGCTACCTGTGGCAAACACGCATCCCTGGAGATGCATGGCATGTGCATACACACACGTGGGTAGGGGTCCCAAGAGGCATAGGGCAGGGTAGGGGTCAGGGGTCAACATGCATAATGTACACATGAGTGCCATAGGGCCCATGATGCATGGTGCACAATAGGGCCATGAGAGCACCATGCCCCACGGGCCCAATAGCACCCCCTCGCCATAGGCCCAATAGCACTCAAGCACCATAGGCTCAATAGCGCCCAAGCACCAAAGGCCGAATAGCATTTGAATGCCATAGTCCCAATAGTGCCCCAGTGCCATAGGATCCATGGCACATAGGGTTCAATGACACCCATAGTGCTCCTAGCGCATGCAGTGCAACAGGAGGTAGCACATGTCATAGCGCATGCGTGTTGTCGAGGACGCACTGTGCATGTCACAGCAATGAGTCATGACATGCGTCAGAGCAAGTTCATTGTGCAATGCACAAGAGCGCGATATTCAGCAGTCATATGCAGATTAGCTCATCAGCCCATCCATGGCGCAATGATGACATTTGCATGTCATTACTGTTGCGCATCAGCCCATTTGCATGTGATGCACTATAAAGGTGCTGCACAACAGCACAGGCCATGGACCGGTATTGCAACCATCAGAGATAAGTTGCACCAGCCAAAGGGATGGCCAGCACAGTGAGCTGGATGGCTGGGGTGGGCCGCTGCAGCCACTAACCACATGTCCATGTCCACAGGTACCATCATGTCCAAGCATGAGGAGGGTGAGGAGCATGGGCCTGCCCTCAAGCGCAGGCCCAACTTTACTAAAGTGGAGGCAGATGCCCTGTTCGAGGCATACCTCGACAGGAAGCCTTTGCTGAGTGGTGCCACTGGAACACCCCAGGTCAGGCCTGAAACCTGGGAGGAGGTTGCAGAGGCTGTGAACCAGAAGGGCAGCCATCAGCGCTCTGCACAGGAGTGCAAGAAAAAGGTGGGCACTGACAAGCATTGGATCAAGGAGCAGGTGGTGGCCATGTGAGCTGCCAGGTCAGCCACAGGTGGGGGCCAGGCCACCATGCCACAGCTCATGGAGCAGGAGGAGCTGGTGGTGGCCACCATGTGATGCAGTGCAGTCGAGGCTGTGCCGGGCGGTGGCTTCCAGACTAAGAGGGAGACCATCACTGCATGGTAGGTATGGCGGCCTTGGGGAGGGGCTGGGGCCTGTTGATTCAGCAGCACTAACACATCTGTGTTCCCTTATAGCACTGGCTCACCAGCATCCAGTGGCAGGGGCACCTGCGGCTGCCGTAGGAGCATGCCAAGCCCCGGAGGACCAGCCATCCACCTCCACGGGCATCTAGGGGCCCGATCAGCTACAGCACACCACCGCCATCCAGCTGGATGTCCTGGGTGTGGTGGTGAACGAGGCTCTGGCTGTGTTCCAGTGGGATGCCAACCAAGGTGTGCTCTGTGTGGAGACACAGATAGGGGCAGGGTCCGACACTGATGACGATATGACCATAGTCCTGGACGGCGGGGGCCTTGTCATGGAGGTGACAACCACACCATCCACCATCATTGACAGCGTGGCCAGTGGCCTGTTGGTGGTGGAACAGCTGCCTGCCACTGCCCCTGGTACCACTGTGTTGGCAGACACAGCAGTGGAGGGTGGCGGTGCAACTGCACCTGTGCTGGCCAGCGCACAGGTGCCAGATGGGTGGCAGCAGCTAAAGGCTGGAGACATTGGGCAGCTGGGTGCAACATCCACCACCAGAGCACCTCTCATTGCCCAACCCCAAGAGGACCCCACTGTGCAGCACCCACCTGAGCGGGGGGCCATGCAATGCAGTTGTACATCACCGGTCTAGCAGGTGGCTTACCTCGTTTACACTTCCAGGTACAGAAGATTGCTAAATGGTCAATTACTACATCTGGAAGTGTACCAAAACTTCTAACTTTATTTGAATGAATTGTGAGCAACCAATCCAGTGTTGTATATTTACCACTAGCATTATATAGTCTAGTGTATCTATAAATTCTGATAATCTTGCATTTGTAATAATAGACTGTAATTCAACATCTACATTAGGGTTCCAATTAATATTAAAGTCCCCCACAACCAATATATTGCCCCTGTGTTGCAGAGAGCCCAGGTACTGAAAAAATCTTTTAACCCTTGTCCGCCCATTGTTGGGGGATTGTAAACTGTGCAAAATGTTAGTTTATAACAAACACACAGAGTTAATTCTAAAAGCAATCACTCACTATCAGTGCATGAACTGTAACCTGAAGTTACTTCACTTATTTTCATATGCTCTTTATAGTAAATCAAAACACCCCTGCAATGCAGAGATTTAAAGGTCAGTCTGCCCTTCCACTAAGGTATTCCCGCTCAGTGATTGGCTCGCTGCTGAGCCACCTTACAACTTTGAACACCTTAGGCACACACATACCAAACAATCT
The DNA here is from genome assembly GCA_016271365.2 of Neoceratodus forsteri. NCBI lineage: Eukaryota > Metazoa > Chordata > Ceratodontiformes > Ceratodontidae > Neoceratodus > Neoceratodus forsteri. The sequence goes on along the minus strand of CM057454.1, from coordinate 572,395,474 downwards.
TTCCAAAATATGTTGCTGACAGAGAAACAGTTCAGGATGAAAAGCAGTTCTGTACTTAAATATAATAGCAGCTTACAGATCACAGTTCAGCAAACGTGAGATCAGCATTCAACATGCAGAATTCAGGATGGAGAACTGTTCAAATGTTAAATGAAGCACGTATGTGGTCAGCATTCAGCATGCAAAAGTTGCAGCAGGTGTTCTTGCTGGGAGATCTCTCTGCTGTGTTGCAGCACAGAGATTTAAAAGTCAGTCTCCCCTCCCACTAAGGTGTTCCAGCTCAGTAATTGACTCACTGCCAAGCCCCCTTACAACCGTGGGCACTTTAAACACCTTAGGCACACACCAATCAACCTTTTCAAAATATGTTTTTGACAGGGAAACAGTTCAGGGAGCGTGAGACGGGTGCTGAGCAGGATGGTGGTGCAGTGTAGAAGCTCTCTGTACACTGCGTTAATTTATTCTTTATTTTCTGCAATGGCAGTTTTGGCTGCTCTTTTGGTTAATTTTGGAGTGTAAGTCAAGGCTTTTCAGTGGATACCAAACTGGAGGTGATTGAGCAATACTAAGGATTTTTATCGCTTTTGACAGTTTTGACAGTTGATTTTCAGTTTCACTGCTGTGTCACTATGCCGCCTCATGGTGACAAAGTTGCGGTGGGTCTCAAAATGCTGTACAGTTATGGACACGCTACCCAACACTAATATGCACAGTAAGGATGATATGACAGAAATTAAACAAATGCTGGCAAACATTCAATTAGACATTATAGACATGAAGCAATCCATACAGAGTATTGGGTCAGAATCTGATTAGATAAAAGGGAACGTTGAAGCAATAGAAAACAGGCTGGGATCGGTTAAGGATGCTATGTTTTTTACAGAAAACACAATTGAAACTTATAATAAACAAATTGCCTTCCTCCTAGACAAGATTGAGGACCTGGAAAATTGAGGCAGGAGGAATAATTTAAGAAAAGCTGATATCCCTGAAGGTGTGGAAGGGAATGATATGCCTCGGTTTATTCAATGTTTTTTCCCTGACCTTTTTAAAAACAGTGGCAATGGCCTTTGAATGTTGAGAATGCTCAATAGATCCCCGATGCCCTCCTGGCAGCAGACCTAGACCCATTATAGTTTATTTTCTGGGATTTACCACTAAAGAGGAAATTGTACACCTTTCAACTGAGAGAGGAGAGTTGCTGTGGAGGGGGAACAAAATTTTGATCTTTCAGGACTTTGCCTTAGAAACTGTTAATAAACACAAGGAATCTGCATAGGATAAGAATGCATTACAAAAAGGAGGGGTGGAACTATTACAAGAAATTTTCTGCTTCACTAATTGTTTCTTATAAAGGAGGCCCTAGCGTTTTGCATGATTCACCAGGGAAGACTTGACAAATGTTGGCTAATGGAAATAGTGACTCAGCAGTTGGGACTCATTGTTCTCTTGTTAATTCAAAACCAGTAGAACAACAGCCACGCTCGGCCTCAACAGTTTCTGCTCAACCCTCAAGACCCCAGCAAGCTTCACCTTCTACACTTGTGCAGGTTGCAGGCATGTCCAAAAAAATCAAATGTTCCCCACAGTGAGAGCTTTAGCCTTAGAGATCTACCTACTAGGCTCGCTGGTCACCATTTCATTTCTCCTACTGTCTCATCAGGCAATTGGGGCTCTGATCTTGCAAGGGAAACCAAAATGTCACACAGAAGCTACTTGCTTAGGACAGTGCAGAATCCTAGGAAATGCTCTTGCCACAGGAGTAGGGAGAGCAGACCCTCTTCAAGTTTTGGATCCTCCACCAAACATGCTTGCCAGGATGTGTAAAATTTTGATCCTGAGATGCTGACTTAAATGTACCATTGCTTGTGCTTGTTCTCATCAGCAGACTCCCCATTTTGGTAAGCTCTGTTTCTCTGTTGGGATCCCTCCTATATTCCCATGGTTCTCTGGGTTGATACAGATTCAGTGGTCTTGAACGTCTGCCTGCACTGCAAAGTATCTTCCAGTGTCTGTGCAACCTGGACCCCAGTTTTGTTTTCATGTTTAATCTGTTGGTTTTCATTAAAATCTATAAATATGTAACTATTGTTAAAGTTTTAAGTTAAAGCTCTTGGTTTGCTCTTTATCTACAGTGGCCTTGGTCACATCTCAGTTCTGCTGCATGGGGCGATGGTAATATGCAGGAGCCTGAGAAGGGAGCTATATCTGTTAGTGAGTGTTTCCTTACTGTTTTGTGTCTCATTAGTAATCCACACAGGCCAAACAGTTGCTAGTGGATTAGCTATTTTGCAAATTCTATATCATCAGTATCAGCAGGACTGGTGGTTTATACTTCATTCACTTGTTTCAAGTTATACAGATTTACTCCTTTATAGTAATGTTTTTTGTAAGGCATTTGGATGTTTGCAGATGCTGGTAGCAGTAATCCAAATATTAATCTTTCTACTTGTATCCTTCTGGGCTGGAGCCTTAAATAGCTCACTCTGACTTGCCTCTTTTCATTGTGCTGATATTCCCCTCCCCCTGACAATCCTTCCCCTAAGGGTAATCATGCTGGATCCATGCTATAGCTGGACATTCTGATGGGAGGGGTTCCTACTATAGCCCTGTTTGTGGTAGTTGGCTATATTTATTTGACAGATGTATAATAATAATAAAACTTTATTTCACTTAAGCGCCTTTCAGTGTATCAAGGCACTTTACAATAAAATTAGACAGCAACAATAAAATCAACACAGATGGTAATAAGATAATAAATATAGTCTGATAAGTCCCTTTATTCAGTACCATAAAAGGCCTGGCACCACAAAAAAGTCTTCAACGCCTGTTTGAAACTCCCCACAGTTGCGCACTCTCACAGCTGATGGGGTAGAGAATTCCAGAGGGAAGGGGCCGCGTACATAAATGCACGGGCCCCAGAAGATTTTAAAGACACCCTCAGAATCTCCAGCAACCCCTCATCAGCTAAACGGAGCTATCACTCAGGGCAGTAGGGTACAAGAAGCTCTTTCAAGTAGTTGGGGCCAAGTCCATGTAGGGCTTTGTATGTCAGTAAACTAACTTTAAAGGTGATCCGCCACCAAATCGACAGTCAGTGCAGCTCGCGCAGCACAGGCATAATGTGAGAGGATCGAGACGTTCCCATCAACAAATGTGCTGCAGCATTCTGCACTAGCTGAAGGTGGCGGATATCAACCCCAGGTAGCCCTAAGTACAGGGAGTTGCAGTAATCAAGGCATGAGGTCACGAAGGTGTGGACCAGATCCCCAGACAGAACAAGGTGCTTGATCCTGGCAATATTCCCTAGGTGGTACAAGGAAGACTTGATGACAGCCAACACTTGAGATCGTAAAGTCAGCCCATCATCAAGCATCACCCCAGGTCTTGCACTCGTTCAGAGGAAAGAATCTGGGAGCTCATCAGATAAAGTCCAGATGGATGACCTGCCCTCATCCCCTCTATCTGGTGACCCGGGTCCACAACCATCACCTTGGTCTTTCCCGCATTCAACTTTAGCCAGCTCGAATTCATCCAGTCCTGGATTTCAGTGAGGCAGTTGTTAAATATTAAGAGAGCACTAGCCTGGTCAGGTACAAAAGACTGATAGAGCAGGGTATCATCAGCATAGCAATGAAACCACAGCCCATACTGTCTTACAATGTCTCTGAGGGGCAGCATATACACTGAAAACAACATTAGGGACAGCACTGAGCCCTAAGGCACCCCACATGACAGATAGTAGGTCTGAAGAAAAAATCCCAGACACCACTCTCTGAGTTCTGCCAGTGAGGAAAGATTTAAACCACCTGAGGACCATACACGTCAGGCCACAGATAGATCTCAAGCACTCAAGCAGCCCCCCATGGTCCACAGTGTCAAAGGCTCAAGAGAGATCAAGGAGCACCAAGATAGAATGTCTTCTCTGATCTCTCGCCATCAGGAGATCATTGAGCACCCAAACCAGAGCAGCCTCAGTACTATGCCTCTTTCGAAAACCGGACTGGAGAGGTTTGTAGATCTTAGGGATGATCAAGTGGTCCTCCAACTGTATCGCCACTACTTTCTCAATAACCTTGCCTATAAAGGGAAGGTTTGAGATTGGTCTGAAGTTGGCCAGGGAGTCCGGGTCCAAAGAAGCCTTCTTCAGGATGGGTGATACCACCACCTCCTTCAGAGAGCTAGGGAACTCACCTGAATCAAGGGAGCACCGGACTATCTGTACCAGGACTGGACCGATAATATCACAACAACCCATAATCAGGGAAGTTGGGCCTGGATCCAAACTACAGCATGCAGGGTGCATGCTCTGGACAATCCGCATGACATCCACAAACTCCAGCAGGTCAAAGGTACTTCAGGAAGCATGAGGTGAGGCGACCGAGCACCGATCAACAGCATCCCCCACAGAATGAGTCATGAGGATCTCTGACCTAATGCCCACCACCTTATTCGCAAAGAACCGAGCAAGCTCATTGAGCTCCATTTGCTAGAAAACTCTTCAGAGATGTAGACAGGCTGGGTTGCACAGCCTGTACACAGTTCGGAAGAGCTGAGCTGGTTGGTTCTGAGCGGCAGCAATCTCCCCGGACAGGAGTTCTGCCTTCTTACAGGAGATTGCTGATTGGTAGGTCCAACAGTGCTCTACCAATCTAAGGTGGTCATCCTCCAGGGCAGATTTCCACCAGCACCACTCTAACCTTCATCCTAGTTGCTGCAGCTCCCTCAAGGACCCATCAAACCAGGAAGCCTGAGGGTGAAGGGGGAAATGATGAATCCTGATAGGAGCAATTGAGTCCAGGGCCATAGAGATGGCCTTGTAATAGGCCTCTGAACTTCAGCTGGCCACAGGAAACTCCAAGAGGTCAATCTTCACTGCTAGGCATCCAGGGCTCATATCCCGTAAAGGGCGGTAACTGACCATCTCCACAGGGGCAGACCTATGTAGTGGGGCACAAAAGTTGAACCTCACAGTGTAGTGACCAGACCAACTGACAGGTTCCACCCCCAAATCAGAGGCTTCAATCCCCAGGGGGAAAACCAAATCAAGGGAGTCTATGTTTATGGGTAGCAGAAGTAACAACCTGTGTAAAGCCCAGCGATGTCATCAGCTAGAGGAAGTGCTGTCCAAATTGCGAGAGTTCGACATTGACCCAGGTGTTAAAGTCACCCAGGACCATCAGTCTGGGTGAGTCAAATGCCATGTCCACCATGAAGTCCACTACTTCTTGTAGGAATCTCCTCTCATCCCTGAGTGGACGGTAGACAAGAGCTATCCTACAACCTATACCTGCTACTACAGTACACTCAAAAGATTTGGCTTCCTCAACTGGTACACTCGAGAGGCCCAACTCAGTCTTAAAACAGACTGCCCCACAGCTCAATCTTGAGCGATGTAGCACTGAAAACCCAGCCGGAATTGCAGCCTCCAACGTGGGGCCAGCATTTTCATGCAGTCAGGTTTTGGTGATGCAAGCCAGATCAGTTGTTCCAATAAGATCTGCAATAATTACAGTCTTATTCTTAACAGATCTGGCATTGCATAGCACCACTCAAGTTGGACAGGTTTTCAGGACTGCCCCGGCTACTTGCTCACCAAAAAAGGTGGTGCCCTTGGGTATGGGAAGTAGACATGGCAAACCACTTTCCAGGCTCCATTTCTCCCCAGGGCATCTTCTGGGCCTAATTACCCCGATGTGACTGACCCGTTCATTCATCCTCTGAGGTCCACACCCCCGGCCCACCCCCCTCCTATGAACAATACCCAGCACTTGACAGCACTGGTAAATTGACAATGTCAAAGGTGGGGAGGAAGGCCGGAGGGCACAGAGGGCAAAGGACAAATATTGCACAACGGGGGCTGCACATTCCACAGGCAGACCAAGATCAAGTACACAAAACACAAGCAGCAGGCTCAAAAGAGACCTCCAAACAGTGATAATAAAAATGCCCAACCCAAAACACTCAAACAAAATAAATAAATACACCCACCCAGAACAAATAAAAATAATATTAAAACATATATATACCCTTCCTCACATTACATGGATGATTCAGTCCAGCATTTAGCTCACAGAAAAACACAAAATCAAAGAAAGAAGAATAACAAAAATAAAAATCTCCTGCAAGCCCCTCTCACTGGATATGCAGAAATAAAATTGTGAACCCCCCAGGCCCTTTCACAGCCTGGAAGTAGTCAAGGTCAGGGCACTCTCACTGCCCCAGATTGAAAATCCAAAATCTTGCTCACAGTAAATCAAATATAGTTAGAATCCAAAAATCTTATTTCGAAGAGCAGACAGAAAATAAATAAAATGTGGACACCCAGGTCCTCTTTCCACCAGGGAATACCACAAGGAAGGACACTCTCACTGTCCAGAGTAACAAAATTACAGGTCCAACTGAAATTCCAGAACAAAGTAGGGAGTAATCCAAGTAATGCAGGTAATCCAAGAGAAAGATCCAATTCAATTTAAAAATGGTTGAATCGAATGCTACATGTAGATGCTGTTATTTCAGCAAGATATCCCAGGTCAGCAGTCGGGATCAAACAGGGCCCACAAACTCCATCCACAAAGACCACAGTCAGAAATAATTGCTGCCCCACTTTGGGTCGCAGGTAGTGGCCACTCAGTAGCCAACCCCCCGGGAGCCTAGGAGAACTATAGGCTCAGCAACCAGCTCCCTGGTTGATCTAAAGCCCGTTCCCCCATGTAGCAGCAAAATACAGCTGCAGGTCACTGGGTGAAGTCAGGCCCCCTCGCAACACCAATAGCCGGCCCCCACCAAAGTCAAAGTCAGAGCCACAGCTCAAAATCAGCTCTGATGGATAGTTAAATCAGGCAAGAAAGTAACCAATTTGGCCAGTTTGAAAAACAAGAAAATTTTCCCTTGGGCAAACTCCACTTAGCAATACGACCCAGCTCCTCCCGATAAATCTTGCTCCTTCTTCTCAGCTTTGGATAGCACAGCACTGACAGAAAACAAACGGCTGAGCCAACATGTATTACACAGGGCTTGGGGGCAAATTTAAATAATGCAAGTCCCCTTTTATGTTGGGCAGTAATGGGACTATTCGAGCATCTTTAATGTGCACTCCAAAAATGTTCTAACCTCCCAATAACGTGTAAAAAGAGAAGCTAGCTACCTCACTCCAAACCCCTAACTAACTAATAAGTTTAGGCTTGAACAATACAAGAACAGTAATAGGAATGAAAAAAATGGCAAGCTTAGCAATACGAACGAATAGAAAGCAGAGTAAAAACAGAGTAAAAATTTAGTTGCAGAATGCAACTTGCAGCACACCCAGCCCGGTGGCCATCTTCAAAATTGAAACATGCAACCCAGTGCTCAGTGTTTGAAGTGGGTATTAGACTGCTGCAACAGGTAAGTTGGTCAATCAGAAATTTTTTACCTTTCAACAAGGCGTTGAGCAACATGGTTTAGTTGGGCCTGCTGTGGCCAATGGAATCTTCAGAGATTGCCTGGGATCATAGCAGGCTATTTCAGTAGGATATTCCTTTTGAGCTGGATCGTGGATACCTCCGGTGGCATACTCTAAAGTTTGACAGAAAATAATAAGCAAGATGCCTGAATTTGAATAGGTCACCACTGGATCCCTCCTACTAAAGTGTTGGCTCCTTTTAAGAGTATTTTTCTGTTTGTTGCCTTCCCTCTCCTACTCATCCTTTGCCCCTTCCTTTTCTATGTCTCCTAAAATTCTTTCTATATATTGTGCAGCTCTTTACTCCTGAATTAATGCAGAATTACTATATTATGGTGACAGACTCTGACTAGCTTGCTGTTGTCTCACTTTTAGTGTACATTCTGCTGGTGAACTGATTCCCCTGGCACATCAGTACTACAGTCAGCACACTTGTGATCTTGGCTGTCTATTCCCCCACCCTAGTTTTATATTTAGTTAGTACTTTGTTTAGGTTACACTGCTAATAGCAAACATTGCTTGCTATATTTGGTTAATGCTGACTGAGTGTTTACATTTGTTTCATTTAGTTAGGGCATTTTTTCTTTCTCTTCATTCTGAGTACAGAGCACTAATTGACTGTGTATACTAGTGAATTTACTACTGTATATTCCTATTTGAGGAATTTCTACTCTGCCCTGGGACTCCCTAGCACCATGTCTTCCACTAGTCTCTGTATCGCATCCTGGAATATCAGGGGGTCTCGGTTCCCCAATCAAGAGGAAAAAAGTCCTTAACTACTGTATCTACAGAAGGAGAGAGTGGATATTGCCCTCCTCCAAGAATCACAACTTCTACCAGAGGAAGTGGAAAAACTAGCTAGGGCTTGGGTGGGACAAAGTGAGTATGCCTGTTCATCTTCAAAAAAAAAGAGGGACATCAATACTAAATTGAAAGAGAATATCCTTTTTCATGAATAAACATGTAGTGGACCCTGAAGGGTGATTTCAGTTTTTAGAAGGTACTATTAATTCAAAACAAGTGGTCATTTGCAATGTATATTCCCCCAATAGAGACTGGAGTCTTTTTTTTAATGATATTACTATACAGTTCAGTTCATATTTAAACTCTGAAATTATATGTGTGGGGGGGGAGGGGGTTCAATGAGGTTCTTGACCCATTTTTGGATAGATCTAAGATGCATGGCCAGCATCCTGTGCCTAGTCCCAGAAGGGCCTTTATGACCCTAAAGGTGGATCTCGCCTGGTTGATTCGTGGTGGGCGCTGCACCCTCATGGGAAGGACTACACCTTTTATTCTAACAGACACTTTCTTATAGTAGACTTGATTACATGTTTGTTTCTAAAGGCCTGAGCTTGACATGTTCTCCGCTGACATCACAAGCAGTGTGAACTCCAGCCACGGTATGGTAACAGCTCATCTTAACATTGATAGGGACCATAGCACAGACAGATGCTGGAAGTTTAATACTTCTTTCCTCCAGGGCAAATCCTTTAAGGAGTTCCTGGAGAGATATGCGTCAGATTATTTCAAGGTGAATAACAATGGTCAGACTTCATATGCAGTCCTGTTGAATGCCTTTAAGGCTCATCTCAGAGACAGAATAATCTCCTTTGCTTATAATAAAAAAAAGAATGCGCTTAAAGACCTTGCAGAGAAAGAGAAAAAGCTCAAAGAGCTGGAGATGGATTTCAATCAAGGAGTCAGTAGGTCACAGGGCAGGCTCCATGAGAGCGCAGCACTTAAATTTGAGGTTAACAAAGGCAGAATTTGGCTTTGGCAATTATGAAGTGGAAGTTTTAGGAATCAGGGGAGAAGGCCAGGAAACTACTAGCGTAAAGATTCAAAGAAAGGTCCACACAAAATCTGATTCCTGGAGTAAGGGATAAGCAAGGGGGCATTAAGGTAGCAAATGAAGACATTAACAAGGTTTTTATAGAGTTTTATGAGGAATTATATCCTAGCATGGCTTTAGCAGAAAATAACTTGTTACCAGACATTGTAGGCTATTCAGACTTGCCTACTCTTAAGGATTCAGATAGGGACACCCTGGACAGACCCTTTAGAGCCGAAAAGATAACTCTGATTATTACAGACTCCCCTAATAACACAGCTCCAGGCCCTGATTGTATCCCTGGAGAGTTATATAAGGCGATGGGTCCTTTAGTTCAAAATATCTCTATAAGGTGTTTGCAGAAGCTTTCCAAGAAACAAAACTACCAGATTCTCTCAGCAGAGCCTACATCTCCCTTCTTCTTAAATGAGAAAAGGACCCCTTGGTTTGTGAGACTTATAGATCAATATCTTTGCTGAATGGGACTGCAAGATCTTGGCAAAGGCATTATCCCTTAGAATTCAGAACTTGGTACCCTAAATGGTGGGTTGTGAGCAGGTGTACTTTGTCCCAGGCAGGTCAGATATGGGGAAAGTTAGGTGTTTGCTTAATATGACACACTCAGCCCAGCTTGCAAAACAATCCTTAACTATTCTGTCCATAGATTTTTTCAAGGCCTTTGATATCTTATAGTGGGGCAATCTCTTTAAGGTACTAGAGGCTAGTAATGTAGGTAAGGGGCTCATTCACTGGATAAGGATACTATACAGTACCCCTTCTACTGCAGTAATAATAAATGGGAAAGTTTCCTCTTTATTTTGTCTGCATAGAGGAACTAGGCAAGGGTGCCCGCTCTCCCCTTATTTGTTTATCCTGGCATTAGAGCCACTCATTAAGTCTATTCAGTCACTCAGTGGTATTCAAGGGTTTAAAACAGTGTCTGTAATTAATAAAAAATTTGCTTATGCAGATAATCTTCTGTTCACTTTCTCTTACTTTGATAATTCTATAAAGGTGCCCAAAACAGTGCTGCAACAGTTTTCAGGTATTTCAGGACTTACAGTTAACTGGAAAAAAAATAGGCATTGCAGGTATTCGATGGGGAGGTGGGAGACATGAATGTCAATCTCTTGGAGAAGGCGTGCTGGAAGAAAGACCTGTTTCTTTATTTGAGATTGAAGATACTGAACGATATTCACACTATGGTGGACATCAACCTTGACCCTCTTTTGAAATAAATAAGTGCAGATTTGGGGAAATGGGCTAATCAGTCCTTGTCACAATGGGGGAAATCAATTCAGTTAAAATAATGGTGGCCCCTAAACAATTTAATCTCTTCCAAAATATTCCACTGTTGTTTGGCACTGCAGAATTTAAGAAAATTATGAATATGATTAGGGCTTTCTTACGGGGTTCTAAACCTCATAGACTGTCTTTAGCTAAACTCAGGGCTCATTGGTCTCAAGGAGGCTTTGGACTCTATTGGTGGTAAATGTATCAATTGACTTTTCTTTTTAAACAGTCCATATACTACCTTTCACCCCCAACTGGTGATTGTCCACTATAGTTTGAAGTGGAGAGATGGCTCTGTACACCAGGTGAGCCTTTGGATCTTCTGTTCAGGACTGGGTTAGCAGGAAACAAGGTATGTCCATGTATTCTCAGTTCTCTCGAGTCTATTAAGTTATTACAAGCCAAACTTCACTTTGATAATTTACCACCGTATTTGGAGAGCCTTAGGTCCAACCTTAGTATACAGTTGGGAGGTAAACCCCTGTCAACTCTTGAATGGCTTAGACTGGGTATTTCAAATGTGGAAGACTTGATGGACTCTGATACTAAAATATTAAAGTCCTTTGGGGAACTCAGTCTGGAATTCAAGCTTCCAAAATTCCACTTTGTCTCATATCTGCAAATCAGGAAAGCCTTAGAGGACTCAATTCTAGGCTCCGGTTTAAAGCTTCCTAGTGAGGGGTTGGAGTGGAACCTTATTTGTAGAGCTGCTAGTTTCAAAGGGGGGGTTTCCAAACTGTGTAAGCTAATATGTAACAATCTTGACTACCCTTTAGCAGGCAAGGCCTTAAAATCTAAATGGAAGTCCGTCCTGGGGCAGAGTATTTCTACAGGTGACTGGGCCACCACATGGACTAACGCCTACCATGCATGTAAGGAAGTTCAGGGTAGGACTTTACAATTTAAAGTTCTTCATCAGTACTATCATTCACCTTCCAGACTGCAGCAGATTGAATTATGTCCTGGTGGTATCTGTTGGAGGTATAGCAAACCTCATGCTGATCTCCTGCATATGTTATGGGGTTGTCCTTGAGTGCTCAAACTGTGGGAGCAAGTGCATGGGATATGCAAGAAAGTTACAGGGGGAAAGATCTTGTTGTCTCCACAAACTTATATTAGGACTTTCCTCTCAATTGAAATCTAAATGCCAGATTAACTGGATTTTTTTGGCTTCATTGGCCCTTAAGAGATTATTACTTGCAAACTGGAAAGATTAAACAGCTCTGTCTTTGTCTAAATGGTATACTAATATGTTTGCCTTTGCACAGAATTAAAGGATTTGTCATCTGCTGCTCAATCAGACATTTAAGTTTCTTGAAACATGGTTCCCCTTTCTGGAATTAATGGTTTGAATTTGAAAAAGTATCCTCTTTCTCGCTTTGGCATTCAGGTGTACAAGGTTATGCTACTATTTATGATTTAGTATTGTTCCACAGTCACATTTTTCTTTTGTAAATTATCTTAGCTTGTCTTTGGTGCTTTCTAATTTTTTTCTTGATGTTCTTAATTATGTATTTTCTGTAACTTACTGCTGTATGATTGTATACTGCTTCTTAATGGATATACGTTTGAATGTAATTGGTTTGTTTGGAAATAATAAAACATTTTACATTGAAAAAGAGAAACAATTCAGGATGAGAAGCAGTTCCAGACTTAAATGTAATAGCAGCTTACAGATCACAGTTCAGCACACATGCAGTCAGCATTCAGCATGCAGAGTTCAGGATGGAGAGCAGTTCAAATGTTAATTATTCAATGTGGTAAATCCAATGTTCCAAATACTGCATCCTGATTGGTTGGCTGGCACAATTACCACCGTGATAAATTCTCCAGTGTACCCACTGGAAAAAGTGCCAGCCAACCTTATATTGTGCTAATCCGGTCGCTTTCACTTCAAATGAAACTGCAGCAAATTTGTCTTGTCGCCGCTTCCCTAAAACACTGCGGTAAATTGTTTACAAAATGACATCCTCTTTCAAAGTGTAGGGACCTCAGTGAGTTAGAAAATAGTTACAAAACATTAAAGAAACAACATTTGCCATTGTATAATTTAAATTTATCCCCTTCAAGGTGTGGGTACACTGGAGAACTTAAGATGACTGGTGTGGTTCAGTCACTCTGGCTGTGCCTCGTGACCGAATCGCACCAGCCGTGGTAAATCCTCCAGCGTACCCACACCCTGGAGGGATAAATTGCTTAAATGAAGCACATATGCAGTCAACATTCAGCATGCAAAAGTTGTAGCAGGTGTTCTTGCTAGGAAGTGTCTCTGCTGTGTTGCAGCATGGAGATTTAAAGGTTAGTCTCACCTCTCACTAAGGAGTTCCCACTCAGTAGTTGGCTCACCACTGAGCCCCTTCACAACCATGGGTACTTTAAACACCTTAGGCACACACCAAACAATCTTCTCAAAATATGTTGCTGACAGAAACAGTTCAGGTTGAAAAGCAGTTCCGTACTTAAATGTAACAGGAGCTTACAGATCACAATTCATCACACATGCGTTAAGCGTTCAGCATGCAGAGTTCAGGAAGGAAAGCAGTTCAAATGTAAAATGAAGCACATATGTGGTCAGTGTTCAGCATGCAAAGGTTGCAGCAGGTGTTCTTGCTGGGAGGTCTCTATGTACTGTAGGACCAGTGGTGCCTGTATATTAGGGTTCTGTTGTGGTTTCCTTAAAAAGGCCTTTTTGAATGGCTCCATGGTACTGAATAATGGGGGAATCACTCTGGCACACTGGCAACCCAAGTTCACACCCCGTACCTGGCACATCAGCAGCAGAAGCCAGCAAGTAGGATGAAGGAGTGTCCTTTGGATGCTCTGCTCCTGAGGAGAGGGAGTTTGTAGTGTTGCCCAGTAGTGGCTCTTTCAGGTGATTGGTGGAGCTGCCAGTGACAGTGTGGGCAACCACATACCATCAGGCACCCCCCCAGGTCAGCTGTGCATGCGCATGAGCAATTGGGGTGGAGGATGTGAGGGACACTGGAAAGGTAAAGTGCTGTGTCGGCACACTAGATGATGCCTCTATGCCCCTCCCCTTGCCTGGACCCTCCTCAGCAATGTGACTGATGGTCATGTCCCATCTGGATGCTGTCTGCATGTGCCTCCACTAGGCCATGACCCCTGGCAGGAATAAGCTGGCCAAAAGAGAGGGAAGTAAGGAGCTCTCAAATGAACTATCCATGGTGATGGTCAGGGGAGGCCCCTGGTAGGTACACGCCAGTCCTGGAAGACATCCAGAGGTCTGAACTAGAGTGTGACCCAGCAAGGTGCAAGTTGAGGAGTGAGTGTCATGAGAGAAAGAGGTGGCAATGACGGAGTCCAAAGGAGAGGGGTGCCAGGAGGCACAGTGGGATAAAAAAAGGCTGCTTTCAAATGATTATAACCTAGCTGTCTTAAACCCTAGGTCTGTAAAATTAGGCATGCACCATATCAGTCCTAAGGCTTACTAATGTGAAAAACTTTATAGAACTCTGCTTGCCTGTTGTGGATTTATAGTGTATAATTTATGTATTTTGCTTGTTTTTGAGCCAAAGTCTGCACAAGGACAGAAAAAAAACTACAAGCAGTTATGTTATGTTATAGAGGAACAGGTCCTTTCTGTAGTTTGGAGAAAGAAACTGTTAATTAAAGTTGTAATTATTAACGATATTTGTTCACCCATGATCAGTTTGCCACAACAGTAGCAGAAATAAATCTACAAAGAGTCTCATTTTGAAATTTACATGTTTGTTAGATGTTGTGGCGTCATTGGTACTTTAGGTTATTTGGTGAAAAAATGTTATTTAATTTTGAAAATATAATCAATTTATTATGTACACATCCTCTGTTGTCTTTAAAAAGGCTAAATACCATATTTAATTGAATATAAGCCATCCTCAAATACAAGCTGCTGGTCAAAATAAAAACTTTTAATAAAAGCCACTCTCAAATACAAGCCATGGCTTCTAGTCGATGTCAAAGTCATAGCAGATAAAACACTGTGGGTGGAACTCTGTGACTTTTATCCCTGTAAACATGACCCTTAATGTAATTTTTCAAATGTATTATAGTATCTTAGTTGGTGTTTGTTTTACTTATTTTGACATGAGGTAGTCCAATCACATCAGTCAAATCCAGGAAGTGTAATATTTTATTTTAGCACTTATAAATTTGATTTTGCAAAACAAGCTGCCCTTCAACACAAGCTGCCTATGAATACAACCCACAGGTAATACTACAAAATTTGAATACAAGCCACACTAGGTAATATTTAGATATCTTTATTTAAAAAAAACTGCACAGTAATCCCTTTCCATTTTGTTTTGAAAATCTGCCTGCTGCACAAATACATTGAACAGCTACACAGTTGTTGTCAGAATATGCATGCTGCAGTATGGTTTTCAAAATCTACATGTGGCACAAGGGTTTTCAAATTCTATGTGCTGCACATGGGTTTTCCAGATTTTCAGGCTACATGATGGTTTTCAGAATCTACTTGTTTTGTAATGGTTTTCACGGAACAGAAATCCTATACTAGGGTTTTGCCAATCTACTGGCTGTGTGGCAGTTTTCAAAATCTACATGCTGATCAAAAATTGTTTCAGTTAGTGTTGAAGTTCACCATGACTAAAAACTTTAAGGTAAGATATGGGACCAATTTTCAAATGAGGACGCAAGGCTAGCGGCAAAGCCCTGCATCCCTGCAAACTATGTCACATCTGCGACTAAGGGTTTGCCATAACTTGCACCTGATTTTATAACCCAGGATGCAAGTTGCGACAGTACCCTCATTTTATGGCAGCTTTTGACAAAGTTGTGACGCAAGCCCAGTAAACTGTCTCCCCAATGGATGCAAAGGTATGCTGGGGGGGAGCTAGTGGAACTGAGCTGCAGTGCCGCAACAGACTTGCGGCGGCACTTGTCTTTGAAAATCCAGCTCACAGTACATTTTGACACAAGTCACCACTTGCAACTAACTCTCACTCCCAAGTCTGATGCAGCATCCACACCACGTTTGAAAATCAGGCCCAATGTGTTAAATACATAAATGTTACCATTACCATCAACATAAATGTTAACGGTAATACTATAGTGTTTGTGAGGTGAGGGAGAGGTTCAATGAGACACACATTGACCCCCATATTATGATGGTTAGCACAGCACTAACAAGCATGCCTGCTAGCTTACCAGATCCAAGGCAACTGGGTGGGGTGAAGACCATATCCAAAGGATTACCTGCTACTGAACACACTGGATAGTGCTGATGTGCAACCTACACCACTGTGAACTTGCAAATGACAGCATCTTCTTACACACAATATGCAGTGATATATTGAAAGGCTTTTAAAAGCAGTAACAGAATGTCAAGGCAGTCCTAATTAAGGCTTCTCAAACCTGCTTTTATCAATGTGCTCAGTGGCGTGACCCCTTCCCCCCAGTATCACTGGTGCTGGTTACCACTGCTTCAACCCACCTCATACCTGTTAGTATAGAGCAGTGTTGAAGAAGATAACTCTGGCAGTCTAATGGACCCCCCATCACCCAATCTCTGGCAGCATTGTGGAACTGTACTAAAGCCCTTGCCTGGCAGTCTAGTGGTTCCTCCTCCCTTAATTGAACCCGGTCAGTATTGTGAAACTGCATTAATGACCTTTCCATGCAGTCTAGTGAACCCACATTCCTCACCTGATCACTGCTGGTATTTTGGAACTGTAAAAAAGCCTTTCCTTGGCAGTTCAATGGAGCCACCTCCCTCACTGATCTGGTATAGTAGAAATGTATTAGAGCCCATCCTTGGCAATCTAGTGTCATCTATGAATATAACAAATCAGTATGACTCACTGCACAAACATGGTGTGTATCTGTTTTTCACAGCTTCAATTTTATGTTTTCATGCCACCATTTAAACAACTTTAGCAATGTTTTGGGGGCTCTGTCAAGTCATGGACAAAGTTAGAAAGCTTTGCTTCAAGGAAAAATTTGTGAATTTGCCAAAATTTGTGAATTGATCTGCAAGGTGAATTTCAACTTCATTTCATAGCTAGAACTCTGCAAGTGGCAAATTTGGTAACTTTGCCTGCGGATTGTGCTCCTAAGGTGAGGTTTGCAATGATCCATGGGATAGGAGATCAAATGGCACTGCAGTGAGCTGTATTGCCATGCATAGACTGAATTCAGTGCAGTCTTATGAAGAGAGAGCTGGTATTAAGTTTTCTCTGAATCTCTGTGCCCAAAAACCTTTTTTTCCCCTCAACGGTTTAACCAGGAAAGACACACTAAGCTGAAAGCTTGTTTACAGGTGTGACCTGGGAGCACAAGGATGTTAAATGACTTGCTCAGGTCAGGGTTGCAGGATTCAAACCCAGGTCTCAAGATTTGCAGCTCAGAGCCTTAAAGCACTGCACTATACTGGTTTGAAAAGCACTTAAAACATGCCGTTGTTTTCAGACAAATCACAACTTAAAGTGTCTAGCATTCCTTGTGCCTCTAAGTTACCAATTAGTTGTGGTATTTTTTCCTGATTTAGTTACTTTAAAGTTGTAGTTTCATTTTCTGTATTGTGTGTAGTGAGGTAGTGCTTTGGAGGAAGGGAGTTATGTTTGGAGCTAGCAGCAGCAAGCAAAAGGCAGCCTTTGCTGTCTGAGCTGCATTTGTGCTGTTGTACTCATTGTAGTGATGTCTATGAATTATTTTTCCTGTTTTTCTGTGGTTTGTAATTTTAGTTCTCTAACAGGTGTTTTTTACTGAATTATTTTTGTCAGTGTGGTTTGACAATAATGATTTCATTTTTGTTTATTGATTGAAGTTCGTTTTCATATATACACCAACGTCATTATAATTACCTGAGTTATAGTAACTTGTGTATGTCCCCTTAGTCCCTAAAACCCCTGTTGTGTATTGTTTGTGTAAATATATATATATATATATATATATATATATATATATATATGTAGTGTTGTTGTTGTTTACTGTCTGTGTGCCTCAGTAAAGTCTTTCAAAATGTTATGTTGTGTTCCTAAATTTACACATACTGTATAACACAATTCTCATAAAAAGATGGGTCAGTAAAGTAGGAGTCACCAAAGGATAAGCTACAAGGTGAAGCTGACTTTTGCAAATTTTTTGCTGAAAATTCACATAGGATAACATTGTGACTTTAACAAACCATAAGAATTAAGATGAACACTTAGGCTGGGATATTCAAAGCAGTTGTGGATGGCGCAACTAAGTTGCGTCGACGCAAGTGAGGACTTGTGCCAAGGAGCAATATTCAGTGGGAGCCATTGTGCAGCACAAATCGTAGTGCACCAATGTGCAACCATAATGAATGCATGTGCAAGAGCTGGGGGTGGGCCCATGAATATGCGGCACAGTGTGATATTCAACCATGGGACCATGGTGCAAGTGTGAAGCAAATCCTGGATGCACCGAGCAGACTTGAGCCTATAAAAACAGGGCACAAGCACACAGACAGCACTTGCACCAGGGGAGAGGGAGAGAGAGAGAGAGAGAGAGAGAGACCATGGCAAGAGAAGGAGGAGGGACAGAAACAAAGGCAGAGCAAGGGGGACAGAACCTGTGAAGAATAGAGTTACTGGCACAAGCAGCCACAGGAGCATGGGACAGAGGTGGCAGTGGAGAGTGAGCCAGGGGCTGAAAGAGTGAGAAGGAGAGGCAAATAAAGTGCCATTCAGTGCACCAGGGTGGCATACAGCCCTCAGCAGCCAACTGTGCAGGAGGAGAGGGGACATCAGGAGCCATGGCCAGTGAATCCTTCCCAATGGAGACCGTAATGAGGGGTGTGAGGAGGTAGGAGGAACAGAGATGTGGCCGTGGAAGAGCCCATCATTGGTACGACCAGAACTGGTGGTACTGTGCCTGTACCAACTTCGAGAATTACACTGGTACGGAGATTGTGGGCTGGAATCACCTGAACAGGGCCATTCTGAGGCAGCTATGTGACCTGTGCAGTGAGGAGATGCAGGCACCCACAAGCTGGAGCCATGCAATGTCTGTGGAGACAAAGGTGACAGCTGTCATGTGCCTGCTCACCATGGGCACCTTCCAGAGACCAGCAAGGAACATTACAGGCACAATCCAGTTGGCCACGTCCCGCCTCCTCACACAGTTCTTCAACACCCTGCTGCCACATGCTTTGGAATAAATTCATTTCCCCAGCACACAGGCAGAGCATACATCAACCAAGCAGGACTTCTACAGGTAGCACGCATGCCTGGCTTGCTTGGAGCCATTGACTGCACCCATGTGGGCATCCACATGCCACCTGATTCTGAGGGTGTGGTGTATGTGAACAGAAAGGGGTTCCCTAGTGTGAACTGCCAGGTGGTGTGCGATGCGAAGGGGTACTTCACCAGTGTCTGTGCCACACACCCTTGGAGCACACATGATGCATTCATCTGGCACAGCTCTGTGCTGTGCCACAGGTTCGAGCATGGGGACATCCCCACAGGCCACCTAGTGGGTGAGTATGGAATGGGCAAGGGGTGCGGGTCAGAGAAGGGCATGGGATGGGGAGGGCAGGGTGAGCATGCTGGTGAGGGCACTAGGGATAGGCAAGAGGCACAGCAACAGATGACACAGGGATAACCATGACATTATCCACACAGGTGACAGTGGCTATCCACTCAGGCCCTGGCTGCTCACCCCCTACCGGGTGCCCGTCATCCCCAGCAGAGGAACGGTACAGTGAGGCACAAGCCAGCAAGTGGAACATCATTGAGTGTGTATTTGGGATGCTGAAAGTACAGTTTCATTGCCTAGACAGGTCTGGCGGTGCCCTACAGTACAGCCCCTTGAAAGCCTGTGGCCTATTCCTAGGCTGCTGCATACTGCACAACATGGCCAATGACCATGGGATAACTGTTGAGGCTGATGAGGGGGACAGTAGTGGGGATGACGAGTGCAAAGGGCTGGAGGGTAGTGGACAGCCCCCCTCCCAAGGTGGAGGGATCCCCAGCTGCAGAGGATGGCACGCCAGCACAGGGACACAATCACACAGGAGCACTATGGTGCATGCAGGTGGGTGACGCCACACCCACGCACTGGCCACACACACAGGTACAGCACACAGGCAGGGGTGGGCATGGCAATGGTCATGCACACACAGAGGTGTGATGCAGGGGTGGGGGTGACAGTGCCAGACAGCCACACACAACTGCACACACACGCACACACACAAGCCCAGGTGCTGGCATGTGGTGGGGATCAGATGCAGTGTACCGGTGCACAGGTGCAACCAGTACAGATCCACTCTAATCACACCCATGCCACACATGCCAACGGCTGGGCAGGCATGCACACAGGCAGCATGCGGTGCGACACACAGGTGCTACACCTGTGGTCTGCACACATACACACTGCTCATGCACACACAGGGCAGCGGCAGTAGACTGCAGCCAGGGCAGCACGCACATCAGATCTGCTGCATGGAACCATGGCCACTGTGGCCATGGGGTTGGCCATGCCGGGGTCAATGGGCAGCCACAGGCTGCACATCAGCCACAGAGGGTGTATGCAACAACCGCCCAGGGGTTGTACTGTGGGACTGTGACTGGGTCCATGCAGCGGTGTGTAGGCACTCAAACAGGTCTGCCCCAGGTGTACCTGGGATGCCAACAGCAGAGCCCAGTGTTGACAAGGAGGGTGTCGCTCAACGCCAAGATCATGGGGTTGACAGTGCACTACATGGTGTTCAAAGTGACCGGCCATGCCCTGTGGCAGCCAGTAGTGCAAGGCCATCCATGATCGCATCGGCTATGCAATTTTGGGATGCGGTCGTGTCCTCCCACAAGCTCTGAATAGCCTCCAGGAGCTGCGCAGTGCCTCACTCATGCTGCTCAGCTGCCTGGCACACCTTTGCATGCAGTGCATGCACCCCAGCTACCAGTAGCACCTGTTGCTCCACAGAGGCTCACAGCAAATGGGTGTGCTCTGCCAATGGGTCGGCTCTCAGGGGAACCTGGGGGTGGGGTGCCGACCCTCCGGTGGTGTACGACTGCACTGCACAACCCCCCTACTCAGGTGGACACTGCACAGTGGAGCCCCCATAGAGTAGGTTCCTATCAGGCACCCCAGCAGTGGACCCTGCATCCAGCTGCCCTATGTCCCCTGCTGCCTGCTGCTGCTGCCCCTCCAGACTCTGTACACTGTCCAGCACTTGCACAGCCACACCACCACCATGAGACACTGCCATGGTGGTGCACACAGCAGCACCTGCAGTGGTGGCAGGCAGCTGTCCCACTGCTGACAGACCACTGGATGCACTGCCTGTGTTGGTACCTGATATGGGCGTCTCACATACAACCACACTCATGCTGTCCAGGATCATGGTCAGGTCATCATAGGTGTATAATCCCACCCCGATCTGTGTCTCCATGCAGCAGGATGCCATGGCTGGCATCCTGCTGAAACACAGCCAGGGCCTCATCTGACCCCATGCCCAGGATATCCGGCTGGACAGCGGTGGTGTGCTGCAGCCGATCAGGCCCCCAGATGCCTGTGGAGGTGGATGGCTGGTTCTCCAGGGCTGGGCCTGCCTCCACAGCTCCTGCTGGCACCCCATCCACTGCATGCAGGTGTGCTGTTGCTGAAAGAGAAAACAGATGTGTCAGTGATGCATGACCCCCATCCACCCCCCCATCCTCCCCCCTGGCCACTGCATGCTGTGCATGCCCAACATACTTACCATGCAGTGATGGGCTTCCACCCATCTAAAAACCACCACCTGGCACACCCTTGACGATGCTGTGGTGCATGGTGGCTGCCACCAGC
Source organism: Neoceratodus forsteri (assembly GCA_016271365.2). Taxonomy (NCBI): domain Eukaryota; kingdom Metazoa; phylum Chordata; order Ceratodontiformes; family Ceratodontidae; genus Neoceratodus; species Neoceratodus forsteri. The sequence goes on along the minus strand of CM057454.1, from coordinate 572,374,130 downwards.
TCCTCCTGCATCATGAGCTGTAGCACATCAGCAGATCCCCCCTCCGGTGGCTGTCTGGGCTGCACAAATGGCCGCCACCTTCTCCTGGATGTGCCACTTATCGCTTCCCATCTTCTTACGGCACTCCTGCACAAACTGCTGGTTGCTGCCCTGCTGGTTGACACACGCCACCACCTCCTCCCAGACTGCAACCCTGGCCTGTGGTGTGCCTGTAGCACCACTCAGTAGTGGCTCCCTGTTGAGGTAGGCCTCAAACAGGGCATCTGCCTCTCCCTTAGTAAAGTTGGGCCTGCATTTGTGAGCAGGCACAAGCTCCTCACTCTCTTCATGCTCCGACATAGTGCTACCTGTCGACATGGACATGTGTGTCAGTGTCAGCAGCAGCCTACCCCATCAACCCTGCTGTGCTGGCAGGGCTCAGCAGCATGCACAACTTTCCTCAGATGGTTGCAATACCGGTCCATGTGCTGGTCCATGGCGCTTTTATGGCACAATGCATGCAAATGAGCATTGGTGCAATGGTAATGACATCCTAATTTCTCCAGTGCACCATGCATTGGCTGATGAGCTCATTTGCATGTGGTGGCTGAATATCACGTACTTGCTCTGTGCACAACGGAATTGCTCTGGAGCAAGTCACGGCACAATGTGCAGGCATGCACAGTGCACAGGACCACAGTGTGCATGTTTAGCCAATCACTGGAACCCCAGGGTCCTAAAAGAACTAAGAGAGGTGGTGGCTGAACCTCTGACTATCCTGTTTGGCTGATCACTGGAAACAGGGGAGGTACCCAAAGACTGGAGGACAGCAGATGTAGTTCCCTTATACAAAAGTGGGAACAAAGAGGAAGCAGGAAACTACAGACCAGTCAGTCTCACCTCAATAGTGGGGAAGATCATAGAAGCACTACCGAAGGAGAGACTGGTGGAACATCTGGTTGTCAATGGACTACAGGACCCAAGACAGCATGGTTTCACCAGGGGATGGTCATGTCAGACCAACCTCGTTGAATTTTTTGACTAGGTGACTAGGGAGGTGGATCAGGGGAGGGCAGTGGACATGGCCTATCTGGACTTCAGCAAGGCCTTTGGCACTGTGCCACATAGAAGACTATTACACAAACTGGGGAATATGGGTGTGGGCAGGACAGTAGTGTGGTGGGTAGGTAACTGGCAGGGCGGCAGGACACAGACGGTGGTGGTAAATGGCTGTCACTCCACAGAAGGAAGAGTGACCAGTGGGGTACCACAGGGATCAGTGCTGGGACCAGTCCTATTCAACATCTTCATCAGTGACATTGCGCAGGACCTAGAAGGCAGAATTTCACTGTTTGCTGATGACACAAAGCTCTGTAAGAGAGTAGACACACCAGAGGGTATAGACAGAATAACAAGGGACCTGCAGAAACTTGAAGAATGGTCAGGGGTTTGGCAGTTGAAATTCAATGCAAAGAAGTGCAAGATAATGCATATGGGGTATAAAAACCCTGGCATGATATATCAGTTGCGGGGCAAGGATATAGCATGCACCAAGCAGGAAAGGGATCTTGGGGTTATCATCTCTGATGAACTCAAGGTAGGGAAACAGTGTGACAAGGCAGCAGGTAAAGCAAATAGGATGCTGGGATGCATAGGCAGGGGCATCACCAGCAGGAAAAGGGAGGTCATAATTCCACTACACAAGACACTAGTGAGGCCCCACCTGGAGTACAGTGTACAGTTCTGGAGACCTTACCTACGTAAGGACATAGATAGGGTAGAGAAGGTTCAGAGGAGGGCAACAAATATGGTACATGGATTGCATCACAAGTCCTATGAAGACAGGTTGAAGGAACTGAATATGTACTCTCTGGAGGAGAGGAGGGAGAGAAGGTTATGATAGAGACACACAAGTATCTTACAAGGGAGGAACAGGGTGCAGGAATACACTATTTTAAGCGAAAAAGATGTTCCAGGACTAGAGGCATGGGATGAAGTTGGAGGGAGGATGATTCAGAGGAAACGTGAGGAAGAATTTCTTCTCAGAACGGGTGGTGGACAAGAGGAACACCCTGCCAGAGGAAGTGGTAGGGGCTGAAACAATCACGGGATTTAAGAATGCATGGGATAGACATAAAGGAATTCTGGAGGTCAGGGGAAAGGGGCAATAGACTTCTAGGAAAACATAAACTGAACTTACAAGCTCAAATGGGCATACTGAGTGGGCCACAGGCCCTTATCTGCCAACACTGTCTACGTATCTATGCATCTGGTGGTGTGCTACCACCTATTGTGCACTGTACGCCCACTGCACAATAGGAACTGTGGTGCATTATGCACCATGGCTGCTATTGCACACCAGTGTACAGTGCACCAGTTGACTCGTGACCCCCACTCTGACCCTCTAACCCCTTGGGACTCCACCACCACATGTCTGTCAGGCCACACCCATGTCACACATCTCCGGCATTGCGCAATTGGCAGACACAGCGTATGCCCCCACGAGGCGTGCATCCCATGCACGTTTGTCACATGTGAACCTCTGGCCCCCATTTTATCTCCCCATATCTCTGCTGGTATAATGGTACAGTGGGGAGTTTGCTGGGCCCGTAACTGGTCTGATATTAAATTAGTTAATCTGGTGGCCTGTGTGCAAACACATGCACCAAGGCTGTTTCAGCAGATGCCCCTGCAACAGCCCCGGACAGAGGTCTGGCAGGGCATCATTGCCAGCATGGTGCAGAACATGGGGGTGGTCAGAACTGGGAAGCAATGCTGCCACTACTATGGGGACCTTATGTGGTGGGACCCAGAGTGCCTGAAACAGCTGCAGGCAGGCATTCACTGAGGGGCCATGCCACGGCCAGGTAAGTCTTCCCATACTGTGTGTGTGCCCTAGTGCTGTACTGTGGTGATGGCTTGGCTGGCTGGCATGCCTTTCAGAGGGGTACACTGTTGTCACGCGCACTGCAGTGTGGCATTGCCAGCTGCAGCTTGCATTGCCATACAGCCGTGTGGGACATGTCAGGCAGGGGCTCACGCTGTGCACAGGGGTGGGGGTGGTGGGTACATGCTGTGGGTGTACTCTGATGCATATCTGTCTTTGTTCCATTCCCAGGACCTGAAGACTGGTGCCAAGCTCGAGTGGCAGGAGCACCTGGATCAGCCCAGCAGACTGCAGCAGGAGCCAGCAGTGGTGGTGCAGCAGTGGTACAGCTGCCAGCGGGGCCACAACAGGCAGATAGGCACTGTTTCATTCCTGTGCACATTATAGGGTAGTCAGTGGTGGAGTGGGTGCAGCCATGGTCATCTGTGCCATGTGCTATGGCAGCTGTGTGTTGCATACAGTGCGTGGTGCATGCCACTGTGGGGTGGCCTTTGCACACTTGTAACAGGTGTTGAAGGGTTGGGTGTGTGCCCAGCTGCCACTGGTCTTGTAGTGGTGCTGCTGGTGCCCTGTGCCATTTGACTGTTGCTGCACAGTTGGGTGGCCATTGGGCAGTGGTGTCCACCTCTGTGCACTGTCATTGCATGCTGGGTTGCTGGCAGGCATTGGCCCACCCCACTGTGGGTGACCAGGGTGCCACTCCAGGGGTGTGTGTTCCCACTGCCCATTGCACACAGTAGGTGGGCATGGTACCTCGGGACCTTGCACTGATCACTTGTCCTGTCCTTTGTCATAGGTGTCTGGTGTAGGTTGAGACTGCCCCTGTACTGCAGGCTGCTGCGGCAAATTATACTTATCATGTCCACCATCTTGGAGGTGGTCCAGCAGGTTCTCTGGCTGATGATGGCCGAACAATGGAGAAGGAGGCACCAGGTAGCAGCATGGTGTGGCTGCCCTTAGTTCAACCCCAGCCTTTCCCTATTTCCCCTGCTGTCCCTCTCCATCTGTCCCACTTCCCAATGTACAGTCCCTGTTTCCTTTCCCTTTCCCTTGCTTTCCTACCCTTTCCCACCCCTTGCTGTTGTAAATAATTTTATATGTGAATTACACTTATTTTGACTTACCTGCCTGTGTCAATGTCTGCTTTACCACTGGCATGAGGAGCCGTGCTGCTGTGGTGTGGTGTCTGTCTGTGTGGTGTGCATGTGTCGATGTGCAGGTCGTGGATCTGTGGTGCACTGCTGTGTGCTGTGTTGTGTCCCTCAGTGGTGGTGTCTTGCCCCTTGGTCAGTGGCTGTGCCTTGGGGCACCCATGAGGTGGCTGTCAGGGTGTGTGGCATGTGTATGCTTGGCAGCATGATCCTGGGTGTGGCTTGCTGGGGGTCTGGGTAGGTGGGGGCACAGCATGTGATGGGGTTTCCATTGGTGGCCCTCCATTGGCCATTGGTGCCACCTGTTGCCTGCCTTCTGTGCCACTGTTGTGTTCCGGGGTGAGGGTGTCTAGGTACATGTGTGTGTCCTGCTGGTGGTGGCCACCTGTGGCCTGCCCCTGTGCTTCCTGGCACTGTCCCTGCATCTCTTCCTGTGCCATGCCCCCCCTCTGTTACTCTGTTGCTGTGCTCCCACCATTGCCTGTTGCTGCTCTTTGTGCCATGTGGCAGGTCTGGCTGCACCATGGCGCATGTCTGGTTGTGCCATGGTGCAGATCTGGTTGCACCATAGCACAACCAGATCTGCGCCATGGTGCTTGTCTGCCATATTCAGTCATGTTACTCTGGTGCATTTTGCCATGTACAACCTCTGAATATGGCACTCGTTGCACTATGGTGTATTGGATTTCTGCTGCGCAGGACTTGCACCAACCTTTGATGCATTTCTGAATATCTGGCCCTGGATGTGTATTTTTCTTTGAAACAAGACCGACAAAAGAAAATTAGAATGAAGCAGACACATCACTTTCCTGGTTGCCCCAATTTCCTTAACTGTGTTTGCAGTAGGGTTTTAGCATGGTTCTTGACCAACACAGCTGCATTAAACCATGTTAACAGCAATGAGCATGTGAGCCATACCGTGACACAGTTTAAAGCAACCACCACCACCACATCACAATCTCTGGTTTCTGGGCAGCCAGGAAGGGACAAAAAGACTGCTAATCCCTCTAGTGAGGTGTTGCCTGCTGCTGCTGGTATTTAGTTTTATTGTAGTGTTTATTTTTTTAGTTGCAGTATTAAAATTCGAAATATATAAAATGACTAGAAGGAGAAGCTCAAGTAAAGGGAGAGGCACCAACAAGGCAGTCAAAAAGTGCTTAGGTACTACAGCACAAAATGTTGTTGCACCTAAAATAAACAGCTCTGCAGCAGCTTCATCCATTGGCTCTGGGGCCAGTAATAGTAGTAGCAAAGGAAGAGTTGGTAGATGTGGGATGGTGGTATTCATTTTGCTAAAGTATTCTCTGCTGCATCTGTGGCATCTATGCAGGTGCTGAGGGAGGTGGCAACAAGAGGATCAGTTCAAGAGGTGGCAAAATCTCAGGCTCATGATTAGGAACAGTGGTCAAGAAGGAGATTGCTGGTGTCTCTTTGACTACTGGTGGTGGTGGTGGCACTGAGTCTAATATGGATAATAGGTCCCCAGTATGGATATGTAGACCAGTGTCCAAACAGCTGGTAGCTCCTTTCTGTGCATTACAGCACTTGGCACACAGGTACCTGGGGTTATATTTGGTTCTGGCTGGGAGAAAATTGTACTAAACACAATTGCAGTGGTAGCAACACTCTGGGTTTTTGCCAGCATGTCACGCTGGCAGCGAAGAGTATAACTGGATCACACACAGGTCAGAAAATGTTAGAATTGCTGCTGATTGTGATTGATGAGTGGTTGCAGCCTGCGGTGGTGGTACCATGGTGGGGGGTTGGGGAGACACAAGGTCTTTAGGCTGCTACAGAGTATGGGGGACAGGGGACTACTGACCTTGAGACTTCTGAGCATCAGTAGTGCAATTTTGTCCCAACTTCACCTTTGTGTACCCCAAAGAAGAAGCTGTAGGTAAAATTGCCTGGTGAAGTTACCAATGGCAAATTTCCTAGTAAATAGAAAAGCTTGGCAAAATTATCCATGGAAGTGGATTTGACAACTTTGACTTAACTTCACGTGTGAATTAAAACTTTGCAACATCTCTAGCTGTCCCTTCATTAGGTCCTAGTATTTGCCATGGTCACCTGGTCAGATATGACATACAATTAGTTTAACATCAGTGGTAAGAAAATGTTCATCTTATTCTCCCTGGTGGGACCACATACAACCCCATTCATGTGATTCACTAGTATTTAAAATAGTTCAGGTACCTTAAATCACTATTATAAATAAACCACATATTGCCATTCAACCCTCTGTATTCTTGCATAATATTAATGAGGCAGAAGATGTTTATATTGATCCTTAGCACGTAGATACAGTACAGACAGGAAAAACAAATATAAAATTACAACTTAAAATGGTGTCAAATTAATTACAATTCAATTTTAGACTCTTATAATTTGGTGGTTATTAACAGCACACAGTATCAGATATAGAAGGGAAATACACTTTTTCTCTGGTTGTTGTAAGAGTACTATTGATCTGGTAATTACACATGTTTGGATTTAGATGAAATCAGAGGTTTAAAAATAGACTTACTCACAGAAAGCAATCATGCACATTTAGTCATAATTTTAGACTGCCTAGTTGCATATAATTGATCAAATAGGATGCACAAAAATGATCAACACATAGAAGTCATAAAACAACAACTTCATCCAGATCAGGTAGTTTTACTGAACTTTATGATAATTGTTATCACCAGAAAAGTTGACCTTAATTGAAAGTATAAAAAGTGATACATTTATTTATTTATTTATTAGCTTTTGGTAACCGGGTAAGTGCACTAGGCAGAAACCTGTCTATTTTCAGGCACGACCCGGGAGAGTACAATATGAAATTGCAGTAGTGACAACAATCAGGTACATAATGCAAGAATAACTGACAATACAAAAATAGGTCAACAAGTGCAGCCACAGAAATTAACACAACTCCAGGATAACAGCAATAATGGTCCAAGCTGGGACTGAATTCAATTAATTGCATAATAGCCAGTAAATAAGTTGTAAGGCCTAGCTAGGGGAAAAACAGACAAGTAGACACAACATTCAACATTAGGCATTCATAAAAGGGCATGGGCACAACCTGTTGTCCAAAAAAGAGAGGCAGATGCTGAAGTTACGTGCAGTCACAATTATCAAGAGCATATAGGTGAGAAAACAATGCATGCTTAACAGTGAGTTGAGATGAGGCGTTCTTAAGATGAAGGGGGAGTGAATTTCAAAACCTAGGAGCAAAATAGGAAAAAACTTGCTCACCCATGTTAGTGGAGCATGGCTGAACAGCGAGCAAGGGGGTGGAAGAGGACCTAAGGGAGCTAGAGTGAGAGACTGGAGTAAGCATGGCACCCAGTATGGAGGGATAAGGGGCTCTGGTTAATGAGTCAACAAAATACCCAAGAGCATAAGAATGGAGGACCTTGGGAGACAGCCAGTTTAAGGCCAAATAGAGCTGGCAGTGATGGGTTAGTTGAGGTGCCGATAAGGTGAATCTACAGATATTATTATAAGCGTCCCACTTGCGAAGAACCCCTGCATTGGCATAACAGAGCACTGGGGGGCATATAGAAGTTGTGGAAGTAACACACCATGTGCTACTGAGATCCTAGCAGATGGAGTGAGTGTGTGACGCACTCAATAGGCCACCCCAATCTTGGCATTAACTGAGCAACATACCTCATTGATGTGTGCAGCAAAATCAAGTACCAGGTCAAGCGTAACCTCAAGATATTTGAAGGATGAAGTACTGGAGACAGCAGTCCCACCATGGCAGTGACCAGAAGCTTAGGGAACTCAGTGTGCACCTTTCTAGGTCACCCAAAGAGCATAGCCTGGGTCTTAGATATGGTTAGGATTTGATAGTTGGAGGAAAACCAGGATTAGAGGGTCTGAAAGGCAGATGTAAGATGTTGATTGACGTCAGCAATAGAACTGGAGGCTAAGGATATCACCAGGTCATCTGCATACATGAGAATACTGCAGAGTTCAGAAAGACTAGAGATGTCATTAAGGAAGAGAGAAAAGAGTAGGGGCCCAAGAATAGAGCCTTGTGGAACTCCACAGGTGATAGAGGAAGGGGAAGAGAGAACCTTACAGAAGGAGACCACCTGAGAGTGATTTATTAGGCAACTTCCAAACCAGGATAGGTAGAGTCAGAGGCACCAAGAGATTGCAGCTTATCCGGTAGTAGGGGGTGATGTACCATGTCAAATGCTTTGAAGAGGTTAATAAACACAGCTCCAGTTAGTAAGCCCTTGTCCATGTTGCATTTAACATTACTAGTAAACTGGATAAGAGCAGTAGTTGTGATGTGCCCATCCCTAAAGCAGTGTTGTACTGGGGACTGCAGGTTAAAGTTTAGAAGGTGTGCAGGGACCTGTGGGTGAATTAGTTTTTCAAGCAACTTACTAAGCATGGGCAGAAGTGAAATGGGATGGTAGTTCATCAGAATTTTGATGTCACCTTTCTTAAACACTGGTACAGTTTTGGCTACTTTCCAGACCATGGGGACAGAGTCAGAGCAAATTGAGAGGTTGAAAAGCCTGGTAATAGGTGCAGCCAGACAAGAGGCAAACTGTCCGAGAATCCTAGGATGAATACCATCAGAGCCTGCACTACCTTTAGCAGGAATGAACTTTAGTAGCTTAAGGACTTCTTGGGACGAGACTGGTGACAGCACAAAAGTGGCAGGGGGGACTCGTGAGGAGGGGGACACCAGGGAAGTGAAGAGTGAAGACACTACAAGCTTCTGAGTTGCTGTTGATATTATTTTCAAGCTTAAATCCAGCACTATATAAGGAAAAACAAATGAACATTACAAAAAAAACATTCATGGTTTAGCCAAGCATGCAGAAAAGCAAAATGAAATCTACAGAACTAGTAAAACTAGTATAAAATAACCCCAAAAGGCAGAACTTCACATCCTTAAACAGAGGTAGGAAAAATATAATGAGAGACTGTCAGAGGAAAAAGGCAAGTATTACGAAGATCTGTGAAATCAAATGCATAAGGTTATAATTAGTAGATAGTAGAGAATTCTGAGTAATGGTGACCTAAGGCACCAGTAATTAAGAAGCCACCCCAGCAGCCATACTCCCAGTCAATAAATGGATAAATTATTTTGGTAACATCTTTTATGACCCTCTTAGTCCCAAAAAAGTTCCTTAAAAGAGAGTTTACAAAAAAAATCACTCTATAAACAGTCACATTTGCTGATGTAGAGGATGCAGTATTGATGTTTAAACATAATAAAGCACCAGGCATGGATAGAATGCCCTCATATATCCACAAAAAAACATTTCAGTATATGGGTACCTGTTTTAATTATTTTTCACAATAAATGCTTAAAGGGGTTTTTGCTTCCACTTAAATGGAAGAGGAACATAATAGTTCCCTTTTTCAAGAAAGGTGAACTTAAAGAATTTCAGGCCAATATGCTTGATTGATGCATTTGCAAAAAAGATTCACTAGCATCCTTCTGAATAAGTGACAAAGATGGGTCCAATAATAATAAAATCATATGTTCTTTATAGGCAGGATTTAGAAATGGCTCCTGCACTGCAGATCACAGTTATACTTTTGTACATTTCATTGAAAAATATGTTATGAGGAAAAATAAATTACATTGTATGCTGCCTATATTCATGTCAGCGCAGCATTTTATGCCATAGATAGAAGTATTCACTGGAAGAAACTTATGAATCTCAGACTGCCATCTAATCTTCCCCTTCCCATTTTACAGTTATAGTCAAACAATAAGACATGTACAACATTTATATATAGGGTAATTTCACTGATCATTTTAATTCCAATTGTGGGGAAAAGCAGGATTGCCTCCTAGCCCTTGTATTACTCAATATATATGTAAATGAAATTTTGAAAAAAACATTATCACCAAGTTTGAATTCAGTAAATATTGTGAATATGTCCACCACTTGCCTATACAGGTGACATGATTCTTTTTCTTTATCTCCAATTGGACTTATTGTTTCTACGATCTATATACCACTCGTAAATTAATTATTAACTATGACAAATCAAAGGTTATGATTTTGGGGGAATGGGGGCAGAAAGCACTGTAAATTCCATCCTAATAAACAAAAGCTGGAAAAATGAAAGGACTGTTGTTACCTAGAGGCCACCTTTACAATTAATGGTAAATGAGCTAAACACTCAGAGCTGCAAATAAAAATTCAAGGCAGAATGTACAAGCAATTTAAAAAAATATTTTATTATGTGGAGATAGGAGCATTATTCTAGCCTTGAAGGTTTGTGAGGCAAAGCTTAATTCCATTATGTTATATGGTTCAGGAGTCTGGGGTAATGCTATGCCTCTCTCCATGGACATCCTAATTTCTCATTTTTATCATGATTTATTGAGTCAGTCAAACTTGATCCGAACAGATGGCGAGAGCAGAACTGAAGAAGGTTTCATTAAGCACTTTGGCTAAGTTGAGTAGTTCTTTATTGGTTACATACCCTAAACAATTTAGTAAATGACTGTCCGTAATTGTGCTCAAATGAGAAAATAAAATGTGTAAAATCTCAGAAGAAATCCCTTTGGTTTAATAATCTGGAGGATATTTTAAAACAGATTAATTTATGGCACCTACTGTAGGGCTAGACTTAAAGGGAATTTTGATTTCTGTGAGCTACAAGAATGTATTCAAGAACAGAATATTTGAATTGGCACAGTGAGAGGATGTGGCATATATTGCCAATTTAAAATTAACTCAATGATACCCTAACCATAAGCATGCCATGGATTGGAATTATATTTAACCATACCACTTAATACAGGTGAGCATAGAATTGTTACATTATCAAGATCTGAGCTAGTACTATTCAAGAAATTAAAAGTAAGATATGAGTAATATAAGAAGAATGCGCGTGAATGTTTCTGCAGATGGGAACAGGAAGAACATTTGTTTCATGTTTTATTCAATTGCCCTTTGTATCAGAAATGACACATAAAATATTTATCAAACTTTATTATATTGCATAATAGATTATTCTCGGACAGCATGTAAGTTTTACTTACATCTATAAATGTGAAGAATGACAAAATACCAGCCAAATATATTCAGGCCATTTTAAAACATAGAAATAAGATTGCTTCCATGCTTTCACAAATACTTGGCTTGAAATGTAAAATAAATCAGTTTGTATGCACGTTAAACAAAGTGAGCAATAGTTTTACATGTATTACACATTTTTATCAGCTTTGTAATGACCAATGGTTGAATGACTAAACACATGCATACTAAATACTTGCTCAATAATCATTCTAAAGTATGGGTGTCTGGCTGTATGTTCTCATGGTAGCACATCAAGTCCACAGCAGATAATACTGTGTGGTTGGAAACAGCGTGGACAACACCACACAAGTCAACACCACATCAGTGAATACTGCCCAAAAGGAAAAAAACAAGTAAGTTAAAACATTTCACTGGAGTGGTGGTTCATGGAGCATGGTGTTATAATAGTAAATCTACATTTCTCCACTGATTCACATCCGTATTCACTGGGCGTGGTGTAGCCTTGGGCAGTGATGTCTGTGCTGTTCCAACCATGCGGTATTTGCTACAATGAATTGATGTGGAGCCTGTTCTCACATTGCTTTACCAGTATTTGCTCATGTTGCTGTTTTTTAGTATCCCATGTCAGTATAGCTATACCTTTAAAGATATCTGTCTGAAAACTTAAACCTCTATTGTGTGATGTGACCAGAAAGGTATGTGGCAAACACACAGAAATTACATTTAGCACGTCTAATTCCATGTGCCTTTCATTAAGACAGATGTAATTCAGGATACAAAAATAAGAAAATATGTCTTATAGTAAATGCAGGACAACATATATACATACTGGAGTTGCAACAGCCCATAACAATATAAAGTCTCAAGGCAACAGATATTTGTAGTGTCTCTACTAGGGATTAATCTGCAAGGCAGCTTCTTTTCCTAGGTCTCTCACTATTGGACAGAGTGAAAGTCTATCTCCTGAGTAGGAGACGTTATTCCTTCTCTGGCTTGAGATGAATGAGCTGTGCTACCTCAAGTCAGCTTGAAGGGGTCTGTTACACTTCTCCTGGATCATTTGATCTGCCCCTTCTTCAAATTAGCAAATATTCAAGCTTCATTGTCTCTGTATAACCAAGTAAAATAAGCATACAATAAAAAACACTTGATTTCACACACATAACTGACTAGTATTAAAACAGCAGTGCAAAATGTTCCATTAAGGCTTAATTTGTAATGATAGTTAAACCAGACATTCACAGGAAACAAAGGAGAAGGAGGAACACATTGTACCCAAAGTAAAGGAGCAAACCTGTAGCCATGACAAATGCTCTAACTTTCTGCAGAAAGGTTTTCTCTTTATTCCACCAGTGATTCTCTTACTTTATTCCTTTTAAAACAACAGGGAAACAGGCAGGTAGCTGACCATGTCACATATTGATTTGAAACTTACAGCACCCTCATTAATTGTTATTATCAAAGACCATTATAAATGACCTCCAGTGATGTAACCAATGAGTAAGCAGTGAAGAGACTGAGCTCTGATTCAAGGGATAATAAAATTGTCTCACATCAGGTATCCAAACTGTGTAAATGTTATTGCTTTTGCTATTGGAAGACATATAGACATCATGGGTGGCAAAAATAAATAAATACATACAACTCATTCTGTACAATCCCTTTCAATGCTTCTGGACCAGTAGGGCCTAGATTCATGCTCCACCTCACCGTCCTCAATCTCTGCTTCTTTTCCATCTTTGGATGGCTAGATAATGCCACATCAGATCACTAAAGGTCTGCTCCTCAAAGAACTGAGGGGGTCTAGGCAAGAAATTCAAAGTTCATAGCAGATCTTGAGGGTAAATGTAGATGAAGTCCAGCAGAAAAATAAATAGCTGCAAATTGCACTATCAGCCCTATTGGATCAAACACAGCAATTGTGGCGTCTGGCCCTCTACATGCATCACCACCAGCTACCATTGAAAAATGAAAGTAATGACTTTCAGGGGAGATTGTGCAGAAACAATCTCTGCTTCTATGGTCTCCAGGAGGTGTCTGAGGGAGTGCAGATTCTGTCCTTTATTGACCAGCTGCTGAAAGAGACATGGAGCTTTCCTGATGACTTTGCCTTCCTGATTGAAAGAGGGCACAGGGCACTGGGCCCTAAGCCCCCCCACCAACAAGAGGCCCAGATCAATCTTAATGTGATTCTTGGATTACTACACCAAAGAACTGGTGTTGTCTAAGACCTAATAACAGAAAACAGTAATGTGGCAGGGGGTTTGATTGAATTTCGACCAGGACTATGCCCCAATGGTACAGGTCAAAAGATGGGCTTATGGGCTTTGCCTGCATGTTCTAGGCCTGGCATAGATAACATTTCAGACACCTTCCTAGTACAGTTCTATGTGAAACATAGAAACATACACTTTGATGGCAGTTAAGGACTGCTTGGCCCACCTAGTCTGCCCATTTCCCTACCTAATGGATAAGCTGCAGATCCTAGTTAACCAACAGCCTACTTCTTCCTACCCACCAGCAGAATTGCCTTATGTCTGTCCCGTGCATTCTTGAATTCTCCCACTGTTTTTGACCCCATGACCTCCTGAGGAAGGCCATTCCATTTGTCTACCACCTGCTCTGTGAAAAAAATACTTCCTCACATTGCCACTGAGCCGTCCCCCCCTCTATCTTCAAATTGTGTCCCCTTGTTCTTGCACATCCCCTTTTCTGAAAGATGCTACCCTCTTAGACTTTGTTGATTCCCTTGAGGTACTTGAAAGTTTCTATCATTTCCCCCTTCTCCCTCCTTTCCTCAAGGGTATACATATTAAGCTCCTTTAGTCTCTCTTTCTATGGCTTCTGTTGCAGACAACAGAAGCCATACGGGCCATCAAAATAGTTGTGCACTGTTTGATGGCCCGATCTTACACAATACTAGTCTTATACCGCTTGGCAAAAAAGCAGAAGACCTGCAATGCGGGGGTATTGCTATCTCCCAACCGCCACTACCCAAACCAGAAGGCAACATCATTAGAATAATTGCAGCACTGGTTAGGAATCAGTAGAACCCCAGCTTGATTTATCTCAATTCCAAATGGAGGACAAAGCTAGCCGAAGGTTATCATGATGATTATAAAGGATCTTCTCCAATGGTTTCAGGAAGTGGCTTAGGAATATTCTAGTCAACATTGCGTCACATTTGGGACTTATTCTCCAGTTATGACTCTCTTTAAAATTTAAACAGAAGCTTTATTTTTAGCACTGTTTTAGGAGGGGAGTGGAACAACTGAGTAGACTGTGGACAGGTGGTTGCTTTACCTCTTTACCCAAGAAAAAGATACAGGATAATGATGACTGCTTCGTCTGGTGGGAGAAATTTATGGCAACCCCCTTTCATTGGCTAATGTTTATTTTCCCCCTGGGTCTGACAAATGCTGTGTTGAGGCCTTTTATTTAATATACTATTGTCTGATTTGAAAGGTCGTTTACTTCTGGGAGGTGAAGTCAACATCACCCGAACCTTGACCAGGATATTTCTAACCCACACTCCTTCTGTGAATCCTCAATACAGAAGTACCTTAAAACCATCATGGTATACTTTGGTTTCATGGACACATGGTGACATTTTCACCCTAACCATAGAGAATATACCCATTTTTAGTCCAGTTCCACAGCTATGTTCAACTGGACTATTTATTTATGACAGATGAGCATGTTGACACATGTTGACACTGTACATGTGATTAGCCATGGGACATTGCAGTTATCTGATCAGGTACCACTCATGGCTGTGTTATATTTGGGTGGGATGCCCTGTACTACTTACTAGAGATGTACTCTTTCATTTCTCCATGATGATTTCAGAGGCAGTATAGCGCAGTGGTTTAAGGCTCTGAGCTACAAATCTGGTGGCATCCAGCAGACCAGACCTGGGTTGGAATCCCACACAGCTTCCACTTGCATACTGTGTGACCCTAAGCAAGTCACTTAACTTCCCTGTGCTCCCAGGTCGCACCTGTAAAAAATCTTTCAGCTTAGTGTGCTACTCCTGGTTAAACGACTAAAAACAAAAAAACAATAAGGTGCTTATGGTACAACTAAAGACAATTGTCCCCCCAAATGAAGTAAGATAGTTCTCCTCAGGATATAGATTTTACCATTTTATGGGACACACACTAGGTTATGGGCACACTCAAGACACTGCTTCAAGGTGAGCTAATTGCATATGCAGCAAAGTTAGTTAAGCTAACTTACAAAAACTACAGGATACTATCTGCACCCTGTAGATGTTTCATATGCAGGGATACAAATCAGTCTTTCCACAGATTCTGCACCTCAAACAGGATATTCAGGATATATTGGATAAGACAGTATAACAGGCCTTTTATTATCTTAGGCACAAGTATTACAAGAGGGGGGCACATGGAGCTTATACCCTGGTGAGACTGTTGTGGGTCTTTAAAACCCAGGCATGCAGTATGCAGGTTAGAGATGCAGTTACTCATGTCTCATGCATCACACCAAGGGCATCCAAAATATTTTCTGGAGCTATTACCTACAGCTGTACATGACAAAGGAGCTACCTTCACCAGCTGTGGTTCATTCATTTCTTACATCCGTGCCCTCATCACCTTTACAGAAGATCAAGTAACATCCCGACTTGCCCCCATAATGTCTGAGGAGGTACCGCAGGTACTCAAGGACTCTTAAACTGGGACGTGCCCCTGTCCTGATGGCTGCCTATAGAATTTCTTAAAAAACACTGAAATCTCCACCTCTCTACTCTTTTATAGGTTTATTGGTCAGTGCATGCAGGCAGAATATTGCCACTATCTTAGACGTATGCTACCATCTCAGATTTATTAAAGCCTGCAAAAGATCCTTCGCTTCCCTCAATCCTACCAACCAGTATACATTTTAAATTATGACTACATTGTGTTTAACATGGTATGGGTGGCCAGGTTTGATGTCTTTCTTCCACTGTTGCTAAACATGGATCAGGTGAGGTTTATTTGACACTGCCAGGTGCATTACAATGATAGATGTATGCTGCTCTTGTTGGATTTTGCAGTATTTCAGGTGACCCCCCCCCCCCAGTCCTGACCAGTCTCAATTCAGAGAAGGCTTTCAACAAGGTGTCCTGGCCTTTTTTGTGGAACAGCTTGTTTGGCTTCTTGTCAGTAGTAAGTATCTTGAGAGATGTATATATGTTTCTACAGGCCCATCTGAAAATAAACAGGTCATTCATATACCCTATCACTCTGAGGAGGGTGACCTGCCATAGGTGTTCACTTTCTCACCTTTTTCACCCTTTATATTGAGCCCTTGGCAACAGTCATTTGGGGAGATGACATAGTGGAGGATATTTCCATGGGGTGACTGTAAAATAGCATTGTTTGCTGACAACACCCTTCTTACTTTGACCTCCCCCAGGACATTTCTGCCTACAGTTTAGAATGTCTTTTAGCAGTATGAACTCTAGCAGGTTTCAAATTAAATACAACAAAAACTTAAGTAATCTCCTATAAATACCAACCTTCCCCTCCTTTCTGTGGTCCAGGAGTGTCCTTAAATATCTTGAAATCCAGCTTACCTGTAATTGGGCCCATTTGGAATTATTAAATTATGAACCCCTCGTAACAGGTCTCAGTTTACATTTGGCTTCTTTAACAAGACCAGTGTCATTTGGCAGAACATTTTTTCCTGTCTTCTACATTTGTTGCAGACCCTTCTCCTTATGCCCCCAAAACTTTCATTTTCAGTCATGGAATAAACGTATTTCTTGATTTATATGGGTTGGGGAATGCCCCAGAATACAATATTCAGAGTTGTGATCATCCAAGGAACAAAGGGGTGCATAATTTCCTAAACCTTGACTTTTATTCACAGGCAGCGCATCTCCTTACAGTCTGTTTAGGTTCTGATAACAGTGATCATAGAATAGTGATTGCCATTACAATGAGTGTACATCGCCAAAAATGAATTTTGGCGATGCACACTAGTTGTGACTGCGAAGAGGGCACCTGAGATCCATGGGTGTATTTTTTTAATGAGGGGGGCTGTGTCCCTGTCTCACTAAAGGATTCTCAACTCCAGGTGGGTTCATGTCAGAGTGGGTGAAATACTTTTGTTGGCAAAAAAAAAATGCACCACGCCGGACTCAAACCTTGCATCTCCCAACTGGCAACCCTCCCCACCATACTAGCGGACCAGCTCGGCAGCTACCCGCCACACCCCTTCCCACATTCATTCCTTCCCTTTCCTCTCCCCCCATGAATGTGAACATGCATATGCGCATAGCTACCTCTCACCCACCCTGGTATCCTAGCACTACCCTGCTAGGTAGTCCTGAACACAGGCACCGTAATTGAGTCACTGTTTATGTAGGTACTCAATTGCAGATGCCGTGTTCATTGGATACCATCTGTTTATGGTCAGATCGGGCCCTTATGACTCACTGGAAACATATCAGATTTGCTTTAAATTACCTCTACCACATAAAGAAGTATATCTATGCCAACCCATTGGGTTATTTGACATTTAACAAATTCTCCACTTATATTGCAGTCATGCTGAATGTATGGCAATGGCATAATGTTATGAAACATTAGAGCTTGCAACAAGTCTGCATTTGGCTCAGGGTACTACCCTATGATTTAGATTTTCCTCTCAATAAATTAGACACTTCCATGTAATGATGGCATAGATTGGGTCTTACATATATTCACCAAATTTTGGACGTTTAGGGACCTGCAAGAGAAATTTCAAATCCCTCAAACTGACCATTTTCATTTTCTACAGATTTGCTCCTGCATTTAGAGCTTAGACTCCCAACTACACCAAGCCCCTGATAAACAGGCCTATAATATATGATGCTAGTGGTCTCTAAAAAGAGTGAATTGTGGCAGCATATGATTAAGAACCTATATGGAATCTATTGGGACTCACCCATATTTCTACCGTGCATATATTCATTAAGTGAAGTTCTTAATTGTACACAGGACACATACTCGAAATGTGACTGCAGTTTACTCTCCCAGCCTATAAGGTATTAGTAGCTCCATACATCCGAGAGATCTTCTGGGAGAGCAGAATCTGTTATTTTAGAAAACCTGCTATAACATTAACATTTCTGGGCCTTGAGGGTGGCCACTGCTAATCTAAGTGTGATCCCTTGTGGCTGACCAGAATCATGTGTCTTGGGGGTGCCCATTCTTGGTCCAATATTGGCAAGCTGTTACAAGCTAAACTGATGCAGTGTTTGGTATTCCAGGGGCAGTGACCCCTTCATTGATTCTGCTGACACCCTCCCCCCAGAACATGCAATCAGGGGTAAAACAATAAAATGATTAATTGTATTTCTCACTGCGGCAAAGAAGGTAATAACGTGCTTGTGGATAACTCAGACCACTCCTGCAGTGTAGCAGTGGCAGTACTGGACCTGGTACTCACTAACAAGGACAGTGTTGCAGATGTCAAGGTGGGAGGCCATTTGGGACCAGTGGTCACTATACAGTGTGGTTCAATATAAGTACAGCTGCAGAATTTAACCACACAAGGGCAAGGGTCCTGGACTTCAGGAGGGCAGATTTTAAAAAGATGGGTGAATGCCTCAGGGATGACACAGCAGTGGTGGGTGACCCAGTGGGGTGAAGGAACAGTGAGCAAAGATAAAAGGGAGCATAGTAAAGGCAATAAACCTCTGCATCAAATAAGTGAGCAAAAGCAAGAGGAAAAATTACCACTATGGTGCTAGAAAGAGGTGGCTGAAAAGGTAAATGGTAGAAGGGTAACATTCAGAAGGTATAATGAGACTCAGACAGAGGAGGAAAATAGGGAGATGTATCAGGGGAAACAGAGGATAGCAGCAGGGAAAGCAGTAAGGAGTGCAAAGGTACAAACTGAAGACAGAATAGCCCAGGAGGTAATGAAAGGAGACAATACATTTTTTAGATATGTAATGAAAATAGGAAGACCGGGGTTGGGATTGTAAGGTTAAGGAAGGGAAAGGGGGAGCTGTACAAAGGGGGACCAGGAAAAGGCAGACACCCTGAACAAACGCTTTTCACAGAGGAAGGAGAAAGGGAGAGGCCACAAAAAAGTAACAAAAGCTTTGGAGAGAGGAAGGTGGACACTAGTCCTTTTCTTGAGGTTAGAATCCTGAAGGGACTTGCTAATCTGAAAGTGGAAAAAGCAATTTTCTACTAGATCATCTGTGAACTCATGTGAGAGACTGCTGCTAAAAGTGACTTTAAAGCATTTTTCATCTGCTAGAAGGGTGCAAAAGGGTGAGAGACTATTGCAGAACCCAAGTTTAAAAAGCATTGGAAGCAGCTGTATCACGGAGAAAGGCTGGGGAGTGTGCTGTGAGGTCAGAGGAGGAGGAGGAGGAGGGGCTAAAGCACTTTAAAAAAGACGCACTGCTCGCAAGCGCGAGCGTTGTGAGTGGCGCGAGCGCCACTCGACATAAGGAAATTTATTTAGTGGATATAGGAGTAGAGTTATTTAGTAACTTTGGGTCTTGCTTGGAATGGAGATGGGGAAATTATTGTTATTTATTTTTTGTATTTTTCAACAAATGTTGATTAATGATGTATTTAATGCTGACAATAGTGATGACACTTTATTGATTAGGATTTTGGTTGCACATGATGTTACTAATGATGGGCAATTATGTCCTGAACTTAACTTGCATCCTATACATTACAGTAAAGTGTGTTTTGTATTAGGTAGTCATTATATGGTTAAGAAGTTGATCAAACTGTGTTATCAACAGACTTGTTATTACGTGGGGAAAAAGTGTATAGTCAATAGTGGTATTAAATATGTTTCTCTGTTCTTAAGGTTTGGGAATAAAGGGTTGGGGGTTAAATGGTTAATATTGATGTTGTTAATGCTATCAGGAACTGTCCATCCAAACCCTGGGCCAATTAACCAATTAGATAAGGATAGGAATACTTTTTAAAAAATAGGACATTTAAATATTCAGAGTTTAATGCCTAAAAAAAATTTATTGAAGGGGTGGTTAGTTGAAAATCATTTTGATATTCTTGCATTGACAGAGACTTGGTTAACTGATAAAATAACCGATGATGAAGTGAGGATTGAAGGGTATACTACTTTTAGGAAGGATAGAGAAGGTAAAAGGGGGGGAGGTTGTTTATTTTATATTAAGAGCTATCTTTCTTTTAATATTCGTCAAGGCTGTCATGGTAATAGTTATTATGAGTCCTTGGTAATTGATCTGGTTTTGGGAGGGAATAAATTGTTAACCTTAATTGGGGTATATGTGCCACCGAATGTTAATCTGGGAATTGAAGCCTTTTTTCAGGAATTGACTGTTCCTCCTTCAGGGAATTGTTAATTTTAGGGGATTTTAATTTAGATTGGTTATCTAAACAAGCGTTAGATGTTAGGAATTTAGTATCAGGGATGGGAATGACTCAATTGGTGACTGATACTACTAGATACAATTATTGTACTGGATATGAGTCTTTGATTGATTGGATTATCACAAATTATCCTGGGCATGTTACTACATTGGTAGTTAATTCGGATTGCATAAGTGATCATTGTGCTGTTTATTGTGGATGGACAGCTAAAAATGTAAAAGAACCACAAAGGATTATACACTACCGGAAAATTTCTGACTTTCACTATCAGTCTTTTTTAAAAGAAGTCCAGTCAATTGATTGGTCTTTCCTAGATATTATCTCAAATATTGATGAAGTGTTTCACAAATTTTGTTGTCACTTCATTGGTATTTATGTATAAGTTATTACCTATTAAAACTGTTAAAATAAAGCAGAGGATAAAATCTGGTTTAAACCTGAAATGAGGAAGTTGTTGAGTGATAGAAATAAGGCTTGTATAGGTTTAGGAAATATAAGACAGTAGGTTTTCAAATGGAATATAAGAGATTGCATAATTTATGTAAAGTTAAAGTCAGGAAAGCGAAAAGGGTTTATTTGGAAAATAAATTGGGTAATGAATTATGTGATACTAAGGCCCTTTGGAAAGTTTTGAATGAGATAATGGGGAAGAGTAAGAAATTGGATAATATCACTTTGCAATTAGATGGGCAACTGATTAATGACCCAGTTAAAGTTGCTAATGGATCCAATTCTCATTTTTTAGACCTAGAGAGGTTTAATAAACAAGGATGTGTGGTTAGTCCAGATTTAAAGGAATTGTTAGTTGAAAATACTAAGGTACAGAGTGGACTGCCTAAATTTTACTTTCAGGTACTTACTGAGAAAGATGTATTGACGTATATACAAAAGATGGATCCTAGGCCTTATTTGGGGGTTGATGGTATTGATTATAGGATTTTTAAAAAAGCAGGGTTACTGATTGTTCCAATGTTGACTAAAATTTTTAATTTTTCCCTTGCTAATAACGTATTTCCTACAAAATGGAAATGTGGTATAGTAAGACCCATACATAAAACAGGAAGTAAGAATTGTGTTAATAATTATAGACCTATTACACTTTTAGCTCCTCTATCCAAATTGTTGGAGAGAATAGTCTCTGATCAGATTAAAAGTTATTTGAATGAATATTCATTATGGTCCCCTTCTCAACATGGTTTTCGGCAGGGACACAATACGGAGACTGCCTTGGTGAGGTTCACAGGCCAGGTATATAAAGCTTTAGATGAGGGAAAAGTGGTGGCTGCTGGTTTTGTGGACCTCACCAAGGCATTCGATTTGGTAGATCATGGGAAGTTGTTATTGAGCTTATTAGAGGTAAACTTTTCTAATGAAGTTATACTATGGATTAATGATTATTTAACTGGTAGGTTGCAGAATACTACTTTGAATGGTGCAACCTCAGATAAGGAAAAGTTGATTTGTGGTGTCTCACAGGGTCAGTTTTAGGTCCGCTGTTATTTTCTTTTTATTTTTAAATTTTTATCCAAAATATGTAGGGACACAGAACTTATTTTATTTGCAGATGATGCAGTTTTATTGTGCATTGGTGATACGGGACAAATTGTACAACAACAGTTACAGATGGAATTTAGTTCATTGCATAGTTGGTTTATTAGGCATAATTTGGTCTTTAAATCATGTTAAAACTAAATGCATGGTTTTAGTAATGTTAGATCTAATGTGAATTTTGATTTGATTTTAAAAGATAATTATGGAAATAATATTGAAATGGTTTCTGAAATTAATTACCTGGGCTTGGTCATTGATTGTAATTTAGCATTTGATACACATATTCAGAAATTGATTGGGAAATTGCATCAAAGATTAGGAATGTTATACCAGTTAAAAAAGTATTTAACATATGAAGTTAGGGTAATTTTGGTTAATAGTTTGCTGTTTTCAGTTATTGATTATGGTTTAGTAATATATTTTTTTACATCAGAAAGAATGCGTTATAAGCTTACAATAACTTATCATAATATTATTCGGTTCGTAACAGGTCAGAATAGGAGAACTCATCATTATTTACTTTATAGCCTTCTAGGGTGTCAATCATTAATTGATAGATTTAGATTACGTATATTAGTTTTTTTACAAAAAATTAATTTAAGAATTTTGCCGAGTATTATTTGTGAAATGTTTCCAAAGATGGTAAATGAAATTGGGACAAGGTCACAGGATAATTTTAAGTATAGGATTCCCTTATGTAAAAGTACATTTGCTCAGAATTCTTTAATATATTATGCAGTAAAATTATATAATGATTTACCTTGTCATATTGTACAATGTATTACAATTCCGGTATTTAAGAGGGTTTTAAAAAAATTTTTGTTAGATGAATCAAAGTGCTGTTGTTTTAAATGAGATTGTATTATTGTATGTTTGTAAATGTAATTGTTATATGTTTGTGTTGTGACTGGGTGCCAGTGAAAATGGGCAGATTGTTGCTCACTGGTTATACAGAATAAAAATGAATAAAACAAAACAAAACAAAATTGGGTCAGATGAGGTACATCCAAGGCTATTGAGGGAGCTCAGGGAAATACCGGCTGCACCTCAGACAAGCAAGCAATAAGGCAAAGGGGTGTGTGTAAACCATATTTTACAGCATGGCCAGGGACATAGTAAGGCATGAGGCTGAAGGCCAAGTGACTTCAGCTGCTGGCCGTGCTGTAAAATATGGTTTACACACACCCCTGAGTGCCTTATTGCACTTATAAAATTGGCTCCTTTTTTTTTTACTTTTAGCTATTGGGAAAAGCAAGTTTATCTGTAGAAAAAATAGATTTACTTGTGTGCATTTGTGATAAAATAGTCCTTCCACCCGCTGCAAGTGATGTCATTGATGATGCTATTGTATTATTGCTTACTTTCTTCTTCCTGTTTTTTTCTCTGTTGTTCTCTACATTCAAGATATGGAATATTTATCATGGAATGGTTACCATGGAATACATGGACTCAAAATTCTGCTCAGTTCCACTGGCAGAATGTTTCTCTCCCAACGCACTGTACACATAGACAACAAAGGCCTTTGTTACAGCCAGAGACTCAGTTGTCTCACTGTCAGGGCAAGAAGAAGAAGAGAGTTCCTTGATAAGCAGGTAAAGATAGAAGGGGGATTTTTCACTGTCAGCAAAGAAACAGTTGTAGTGAAAACTATACACAATATTTATTGTTTCTAATTTGTTTATGTATATAAGGAGAGTGTAATAATCAGGGAAACAGTATTTAATTCATTTGTTTTAGTTTTTAATTAAGGTATTTTTATTTTTAGGGCCCAGTTGAAGTTTTTTTTACAGTGTAAAGGTAGCAGCCATGTTTGTGGTGGAAGATCAATTCTGGCAGTAGGGGGCAAACTGTTGAGCAGTCTTTTTTTTAACCATGTGTAAACCATATTTTACACATAAATAAGAGCCAATCAGATTACATGATTTTACCCTGCCATTTTACAATTCTATTTAACAGCTCACTGGAAACAGTAGTGGTTCCAGAAGACTACGCAAAAATAGTGGCAGGGAAGAGGCTGGCAATTATAGGCCAGTCAGCCTATTGTCAGTGATGGGAAAGTTAATGGAATCACTGCTGAAGGAAAAGATTGTGGGATATCTTGAATCCAGTGGGTTACAAGACTCAAGGCAGCATGGTTTCACAAGGGGGAGGTCATGTCAAATGAATCTGATATATTTCTTTGGCTGGGTGACTAAGGAACTAGATCAGGGTGGAGCAGTGGACGTGACCTACCTAGATTTGAGTAAGACATTCAACGCTATTTCACATAGACTAGTACACAACCTGGGTAGCTTAGGAGTGGGTCCAAAAGTGGCAAACTGAAAAAGCAATTGGTTAGGGGATACTTGACAGAGGGTGGTGGTAAACAGAGTTCATTCTGAAGAAGAGAAGGTGACCAGTAAGATGCTGCAGGGATCAGTGCTGGGACTGCTCCTCTTTAATGTCTTTATAATTGACATTGCAGAAGAGCTGGAAGGGAAGGTCTGCCTCTTTACAGATGACACTAAAATCTGCAATAGGGTCGACACTACACAGGGGATGGAAAAGATAAGCAGAGACCTGAGAAAACTAGAGGAGTGGTCAAGGGTATGGCAGATGGGTTTCCATATGAAAAAGTACAGACTAATGCACTTATGGCACAGAAACCCAGGGGTGGAGTGCAAAATGGATGGAGTGGTATTAATGATCACCAAACATGAAAAAGACCTAGTGGTACTCATACCAGATGACCTTAAGGTGGCCAGGCAGTATGACAAGGCAGTTGTTAGGGCAAGTAGAATGTTGGGGTGCACAGGGAGGGGTATCACCAGCAAAAAGAGGAAGGTGGTGTTGCCTCTATATAGATCACGGGGTTCAGGGATGGGAAGGGGGTACACTGGACTACCAGGGAAGTTAGAGATTTAATGCATTATATGGACAGGGTTCGGGTATAGGAGGGGGGTACTACAGGACTACCAGGGAATTGTGAATTGTGATATTTCACACTACAATTGAGGTACAGGGTAGGTAGAGGGGCCACTACACTGCCTAGACTATAAGCTGCTATCATACATGCAGGGTGACCGGCACATCCTGCTGGGCGCATCCCTGCACAGGACATGCAAGTGGTGCCATAATGACATGCAAATGACCCCATTTGTGCCTTGCATGCCTAATGACCTTATTTGTATGTTGCAGTCTGAATATCTGGAATTTACACTCAGCGCATTCCCAAGATGCACCGTGCATCCCCATTCCAGGTATTCAGAGGGTGCAGAGGGATGCGCCGGCGCATCTTCAGCAACCTCCATTTGCACCACCCTCATCTTTTGCAATATTCAGATGACATGCTTGATTGCACATCTCATTTGAACATAGCAATTTTGCACTTTCGCACAACTCAGTTGCATGGAGCAACCACTTGCACCCTTTCTGGGCACAGTTTGAATATCTGGGCCCTAGTATATGTTTCTGTTTTGCCCCAGAATTACAGTATTCTGCTCATTATCTCTTGGTTGCTATAGTCTTGTGAAATGGCCAGAACTTCCTTAATGTGTCACTTAGGGGTACTCTCTATATATATATATATATATATATATATATATATATATATATATATATATATATTATACAGTGTCTTACAGTTTCATTCATTTGTAGAAGAAGAATGCAATGGTATATTCAAAGGATTTTATAGGCTGTAACAGACTGCCAAAGCAGCCCTTTTTATGTCCTGATAAATCCATGATTTTATGAATAATGTGATCACAGCCACCCAGCAAAACTGATGCTAGTGACCCCCACTTCCAATTGGCATATCCCCATTAGTACAGAACTATCATCCAGATCCCAGCCCAATGCAGTCTAGTGGTCCCCTGCCCCAATTGCTGTTGGTACTGTGCAATATTAAAGGCACAAACCCTAATGGACACCCCTCCCTCACCTAATCCCTGATGGTATTGTGAAACTATACAAAATCCCTTGCATGGCAGTCCAATTAATCCCTTCCCTTAATTGAACCCTGTCAGTAATTTGGAACTGTATTAAAGCCCTTCTCTTACAACCTAGTGAACCCCCTTTTCTCCTTGATCCCTACCTGTATTTTGAAACTGTACAAAAGCCTTTCCTTCGCAGTCTAGTGGACAACCACCCTCACCTAATCCAGTATTGTGGAACTGCACTGAAGCACATCACAGGATATCTAGTTTTATCCCCCACTGGATCACTGCCAAAGCCCCCCTGGTGCATCCAGTGAGCACCCACCACCAAACCCCATGTCAGCTTCCAACTCATCCATGATCTGGTCTTCCAATGACAAGTGGCACAAACACTCCTCTCACTAGCTGGAAAGGCTGCCATCTGACTGACATGGAATGATTACATGAATACTGTACAAAGAATTGTTTCTGCATCATGTACATTCTCACTACCTATTGGTCAGACAGCAGATAACTGAGATGGTGAGTGGGGGCCTGGGCCAATCAGTGTCTGAGGACCTAATAGCAGCATACCTATGGATGAATGGGTGAATTAGGGACTACCAGCATATGTTAGTTGCTCAGTGTGTTGTCTGAGAAGGGGGCCTTTGGCAATAATTGTTTGGGGATAACCCTAAACTGCCTGTGAGTTATCATGCATGCACAGGGAACTTTGGTGGCCATCTTGGACATGGCAGACTGTGCCACCATGC
Source organism: Neoceratodus forsteri (assembly GCA_016271365.2). Classification (NCBI taxonomy): domain Eukaryota; kingdom Metazoa; phylum Chordata; order Ceratodontiformes; family Ceratodontidae; genus Neoceratodus; species Neoceratodus forsteri. The sequence continues at coordinate 572,347,491 of CM057454.1, read as the reverse complement.
CGTTGGAGTTCAGTGCGCAGCTTGTTTAATCTGTGAACATATTTGCATGCCCCATACTAAACGGACAATGTGAACTTTTGGGGGGTTTCCTTCTTAGGGATAGTCTTGGAGTTCCTACTGTTCGATGACTAATGGGAGTGAAAATGGCTGCAGGGTTAGTACGCAGTTATATTATCTGTGCCACAAGGCACTGAATATGGCTGTTTCCACTCCATTCCACTCCACTAGTAACTGAAATGGTGGACTTCTGAAATGGACAGCACAGTGAATGGAGGATAGAAGCTCTTCTCCGAGTTAAGGTTCAGATTAATTCAAGTTTCTTGGAGCATAGTTTGTTAGCTATCTCGGTCTATTTTGATCGCACACATGCTGTTTGTTTATAATAAATAAGTAGGGTTCTAACTACCAATTTGGCTACAGCCGTATTGACTCTTGCTAGAGTTTGTTTACTCTGGCTGTCCATCTGGTCCCTCATTTCACTTACTACCTGTAGATAGAATACAGTCCAAGGATTTCTTTCTGTTTTGGCAGCTGTCCTAGTTCTTTCATTTGTGGGCTGGTACCATATGATAACCCTCTCTTGGCATCAGGTAGTCACTATGAATGTGCATAGCTCCAATGACACCCTCCATGTCTAGGGTCAGTAGTAACTATTCAGACAGTTTTAATAAAATACACTCAGTTTACAGTTCCTTTCCTTTCTAGTCACTCCTTGATGAACGTTGTTCAGTGTCCCTTTTGTCATGTCAGAAATAAATAACTCTGCTACTTGATAGGTTGTTGTCATATTTACTATCAGTTTTACAGTTACACATGTGGGAGCATGGCTCCAAAAATCATTATTTGTCAACACTGCAAGACAGGCTCAGTTCTGACCCTTGACTTAAGTTAAAACCTTAGGGTTCTTTAAAAAACATTTTACCAATTACACATCTCACATCCCCATGAATCCTCTTATTCCTTGCAATTTATTATTGGGTGGGGTTTTCCCTCAAGACAGAGCCTTTCCTATGTTGCCTTCTGAATTTACCAGAGCTCCCACCTTGTTATATTCTTTGGGTTCACTTATTTTCATATACTACCATGACACTGCAATGTCTGTTTAGCTGGTTTGCAGGAGGCAACACTGCTGTAGGGACATTCACTCTGGCACTCCTGGTAATGTGCACCCTGGATCTGGGCACCTGACATTAACCAGTGCCCACATATTCAAAGGAGATGAGCGGCCCAAAATGGAGATGAACGGCACATCTCAGAAAATATGCAGAAGCACAATATTCAAAAGGGAGAGAAGCATCACGCATGTTCTAATGTGCAGCCATGCAGAAATAATGTATGCTGCACAGAAAAAGGTGGCAGGCACCTGAATATGCCATGCAAGTGCATATTCAGCCAAAATGTGTGGTGCATGTGCCGTGCAACACAGAAATGTGCTGCGCAAAGTTAGGTATGAAAGGGGATGGCCTAAATCAGCCAGCCACCCATGGGCAGACTGTAGAACTGCAGGCAGGCAACCTTGAAACAGATCTCAGAGGTGCACCAGGAGATGCTCCATGCACCCACACACAGCAGTCATGCCAGGATGGTAGTACCCACAGCTACAGCTGCACTGTGCCTGCCTGCTGGACAACTGTCAGGTGCTAGTGAGTGGCACCACTGGCACTGCATAGTCAACCACCTCCTCACCACACCCAGGTCAGGGACTTCCAGCCACCACATGCCACTCAGGTGCCCCCCCCAGCATGTCAGTGGGACAGACAGCCACAATGGGGCACATGTCCCAGATGCCATGGCCTGCACCCATGTGGCCATTAGAGTGCCCATCAGTGGAGGCATGTGCCCATGATGGTGTCTGGGACAACAGTAAGCAGGAAGCATGGCAGTGATAGTGGCAGCATGGCATATGTCAGGGACAGCCCTGTGGCACACAAACACAGTGGCACACCATAGGTGCACACAGCACATCTCTGCTGGACCCATGCCACTGATAACTACATGCATGTCACCGATACCATTCCCGCAGTGTGACAATGCCACAGGGGCCCTGGGCTTGGGTCACTGTGGTGTACTGGTTGTGGATAGTGCACAACTGTGAGCAGCATGGGGCAGGGATAGCACCACCTGCTGCCTGGAGGTGATGGGGGCATGCCCCAAGGACACCAGACCCTTCCGATGTTGTAGCACTGCAAACCTCTCAACTGTCACACATGAAGGGGTACTGCACTCATCTTATCCCTCAGACACCCTCTGCTGCACATAGAGTGGTAACAGTACACCCTGACCACTGAGACTGTTATGCAGCATTGTATGATACTATGAGATGCTTGGTTATCAGCACGCATTAGCAACATTTGTGCTCTTACTTCCAAAGTCTTCCAAGCTTGCAATGTCATGTATATTGCTGTGCCACACAACTTGTCCAGTTGTAACACACCTTGGCACACATTAGGGTTCTGCAGGGTTGGGGGTATGTAGTACTGTACTCAGGCCAGTGCAGACCACCCACACACGGCCATGCATTCTCACCTGCCTGCTAGGCTGCAGTACCTCCAGATCACCCTTGTGGAGTGGTGGTGCTGCCTTAAAAAGCTGGGTCTGCACATGCTAATGGTATGCAAATGGCCTGAATACATTCCAGTATGGGATGCAAATGTTTTGTTTGAGCGCTGACTGTACAATGGGACCATTTGCATATCCTGGCTGAATATTGCAAAACTGCATGCCTTGCAAGTGGCTTTGCATCACCCACTTCCCTATGCTCTGCACTGGGCTCTGGGCATCTGCCATGCCACACATCTCCCACTGTGTGACCACGCATGTTCAGGATATTCAGCCGCAGATGTGTGATTGTATTTCATGGTGCACCTTCTGAATATTCCATTATTATGTGCCAGCACAGCTGAGATGTGCGAAACAGGCACATGTGCAATGTGGCCTGCCACTTTTGAATGGTATACCATTACTACAATGAACCTCCAGCGGTGAATCCATTACATTGACAACAACCCATTCAACATTTACAGTACCAAACAGGTTGTTGCAGTGATGAAGGGATACAGTGACTTCGCTGTAAACCGTTCTCCCCTGAAATCACCCCCCCCAGAGCTGACAATTATTAATTCCAGGGGGTGTGGGGGGGCAGAGCCCCCCCCCAAAGAGTGAAGGACTCTGCCACTGTGGGGGTCTGTCACACTTTGCCGTGGTGATGTGATCACCGTTGGCAAAGTGGTGTCGATGTTAAGTCATTCGGCAACTTTGTTGTCAATGCAACTTGGTGGAACCCTTTTGAATATGGGACCCCACATCTTTACTCTCACCATACAGTGTGCTGTGCAGCAGTACATCAGCATCTACCTTAGCCTTCCCTCAGGCAGTGGCTGGCATTCTCTCCAGACCCTCTGCCAGAGGTAACATCTCCAATATTCATATCAGCTTGGCATTCCCCATACAGATATTAGACCCATCTCCTACCTGTTTCAGCAGATCAGTCTTTGGCAACAGATATCTCACCATCTTCAGCACAGCTAGTAGCATATCTCAGTCACAGACAGGATTACAATTTGCTCTCCAAAGTGAAAACACCGACTTTGGTGAGATCCACAGTACATTACAAGGCTGCCAGGGAGTTCTCTTTGAAGGTAGCCCCTTATGGATCATCACTATCTTACAGCAATCTCTTACACTTCCACCAGAATAATGGTGCTTTACACTCATTGGCCTTTAGACTCCAAGTTCCCAAAGTCATCACTGCTGTCTCGGTGTCTGTCCTTTGAGGCTACTAGATGACAAACCAATGAGTTCTGCTGTTCTCATACACTGCAAGACCCTACACAAAGAAAGTTGTACTCATGCACAGGAATCAAAGTGCCCTGTGTATCATTCTTTAAACATTGAAAGTTAGGAAGGACAAAGAAAATTAGGAGTCAACTCCAGTTTTGCAGAGGGCCTCAAAGGCCCTGCACAAAGCAAGTCACCCCTCTACAGTCTCAGAAGGTAAGGACATTCCCTACAAAAACTACATTAATACTTATTAGGGTTGCTACAGCACCACATAAATCTCAAACCCTCAAAGTTTCGAAAGTGCTATTGTGATTTTCAACCCAATGCTCACAAAGTATGGAAATGTGCTTTTAGAGTTGTCAAGCCTATCTCCCACTCCTCTCTCCTCCCCCTGCTTTTTACCCAAAACAAATGTACACATATGGGGCCATGCATCAATAGGATAGTACCTCATACAGGGCCAACATATTAAAAATATATAAATAACAACCCTAATCCCCACTCTATCCCCTATCCTCTATCCTCATGATCCATGGCCAAACTACAGCTCTGGAGTCATGCTGCACAGGTCTTGGATTTCATTCACATCCTAATCATTTAGGTCTGTAATTAAAATATTTGTGAAGCACAGCTAAGGGTTTTACATTCATTTGTGATGTGGCTTACTTTGCATACAAAACTGTGGACCATGTGCAAAGCAGCAGACTTTTTACAGATTTGTAAGTATAGCACTATGCATGTTGCCCACCTGTAATTTTCTTGAGGCCACACACTTGGAACTACTCAACTAGTGCATGTATACTATTGTACGCAGTATCTTGTTGAAGTTGTATGAAATAAGTTACAAGTGGATGGTACATATCCTACTAGCCAACCTAAGAAACATAATGCTGCTGTTAAATGTATGTTATAGAAAAACAGAATTTGGGGGCAGAAAGTGACCGCTTGGCCCACCTATTCTGCACATTTTTCCCTACCTACAGTATCACCACAAACCCTTATTCATCTCAGGCTCTTTCACCCCCACTTCCCTTCCAGAAACATTCATTTATGTCTATCCTATGCATTCTTGAGCCCCCCCCCACTACTGTTTTCACCCCCATCACCTATGCTGGAAGCCTGTTCCAGAAATCCACCATTCTTTCTTTGAAGATGTACTTCTTCATATTTCTCCAGAATCTACCCCCTCCAGCTTCATAGCATGACCCATTGTTTTGAGTTCCTTTTTTCTGAAAAATACTTATCCCTGTATCTTATTTACCCCAGGAGGTATTTAAAGATCTATATCATATCACCCTCCCATGTCTCTTCCAGGGTGTACACTGTATCTCATTGTAGTGCTTTTGGTGCACACCTTGCAACATTTTAATGGTCCTCCTCTAGACAGCCTCCACTCTGTTTATATCCTTCAAGATATGTGGTCTCAAAAACAGTACACAGTACTCCAGGGTGGTATCTTACCAGTGATCTTTACAACAGCAATACCACCTCCCTCTTTCTGCTTGTGATACCCTTCCCTATGCACCCCAATATCCCACTAGCCCTCACAACTGCCTTATTGCACTGCCTGGCCACCTCCAGAATATCTGATATGATTACCCCCGGTCTCTTTCCTGCTTGGTAGTTGTCAATGCCACGCCATCCTTTTTTGTACTTTACCCCTGGTTTCTGTGCCATAAGTGCATTATTTTGCACTTTTTCACACTGAAACCCAGCTGACATACCCTTGACAACTCCTTGAGTTTTCCTGGTCTCTGAACATCCTTTCCACCACCCAGAGTGTCCATCCTGTTGCAGATTTTGGTGTCATCTGCAAAGAAGCAGACCTTCCCTTCCAGTTCCTCTGCAATGTCACTTAAAAAGACATTAACAAGGACTGGTCCCAGCACTGATCCCTGATGCTCTCCACAGGTCACACTCCCTTCCATGGAGTTAACTCTGTTTACCATCACCCTCAGTTGCCTATCCCCTAACCAATTTCTTACTCAGCTTATCACCTTTGGACCCACTCCTAAGCTACCCAGCTTGTTCACTAGTCTCCAGTGTGAAACAGTGACAAAACCATTATTGAAGTCTACACAGGGTATGTCCACCACCCTACCCTAATCAAATTCCTTGGTCAAGCAGTAAAAGACATCTATCAGGTTCATTTGACATGCCCCCCATGAATCCATGCTGCCTCAGGTCCTGTAACCTGCTGGATTCAAGATATTCCACAATCCTTTCCTTCATCAATATTACTATTAGCTTCCCCACCACAAATGTCAGGTTGACTAGCCTGTAATTGTCAGCCTCCTCCCTGCTACCTCTTTTATGAAGTTGAGCTACATCTGCCCTCCTCTAGTCCTCCAGAACCACTCCTGTTTCCAATGAGCTGTTAAAAAGACTGTCAGGGGGGCAGCCAGTATCTCCCTGAGCTCCTTTAACACCCTTGGATACACCCTATCTGGTCCCATTGCTTTGCCCACTTTCACATTAGCAACTCCCTTCAGGACTTTCTTCTCGGAAAAAAGACTAGTTCTTACCTCCCCCCTTCAATGCTCCTGTTACTTTTTATTTGTGGTCCTCCTTCCTTCCTTCCTTCCTTCCTTCTTCTTCCCCTGTGAACTTTGAGCAGAAATATTTCTTCAAGATGTCTGCATTTTCCTGGACCCCCTCTGCACAGTCACCCCCACTTCCCTTTTTACCCTCAAAATCCTTACCCTAGTCTTCCTCTTTTCACTTACATACCTAAAAAATGTCTTGTCCCCTTTTATTACTGCCGGGACTATTCTCTCTTCAGTTTGTGCCATCACGCTGCTTACTGCTGCTTTCCCTCTTTCTCCCGTTTCCCTGATACACCTCTCTGTCCTCATCCTTCTGCATCTCTTTATACCTTCTGAATACTATCCTTTTAGCCTCTACCTTTTCCACCCTCTCTTTCAAGAACCATATGTCTCTTTTTCTCTTGCTTTTACCAGCTTGCTTGACATAGATGTATGTCACCTTAACTGTGCCCCTTTTAACTTTGTTCATTGTTTTTGAACCCCCCCCCAAGGTCATCCCTCCCAATCAAGTCATCCCTGAGACAGTCACCCATATTTATAAATCTACCCTCCTGACGTCCAGGACACTTTCCTCTTGTGCTGTTCAATTCTGCAGCCATCCTTATATTAAACCACACTGTATGGAGATTACTGATCCTCAGGTGGCTATCTCCTTGATGAGTGCAACACAATCCCTGTTAGTGAGTACCAGGTCCAGCACTTCCACATGAGTGGGTTCACTGACTAGTTTTCTGAGGAGCACCCCCTGCAGGGACTCCAGAATTTTCCTGCTTCCAGCTGAAGTCACAACTGGGAGGGTCCAATCTTCATCCAGTAGACTGAAGTCCACTACCAGCAGCACCTTTCCCTTTTCTGCCATTGTGCCAGTGGCTTCCACCAGTACCTTATCTAACTTCTCCCCCTGTGCCAGAGGTCTGTAGATCATGCCTGTGTGAATAATGGCTTTGTTCCCCATAACCAAGGTGACCCACCATACCTCTGCCCCCATATTCCCTGTATCTCCTTTGATTTCATGCTTTTCCCACACATAAAACACAACACTCCCCCCTTCCCACCCTGTCTTTCCTGAACAGAGTATAGTATGGTATGACATGTCCCAGTCATGGTTTTTAGTGCACCATGACTCAGTAATGGCCACAATATTAAGGTCAGTCTCTGCCATGATGGCCTCTAGGTCTGGAATCATATTTCATAGACTTCTAGCATTCACACACATGGCCCTACAGATTTTGTTAGCACTCTATGTGTTACCCCCTTTTTAATTTCTGTACCCCTCCTTCTCCTTTCTTTTTTAATGCACTTGTTCTCATCCCCCTTCATTTCTATCACCCTGCTTCCTTTATCAATTTGCACCGTGGGGGGTTCTCTCCTCTTGGGTTCTCCTTACTTTCTGCTTCAGCCTGTAAAGGAGGGCAGTTTCTGCTTCCCCAATTTCTTCCGCCACCCCCAGTCTAGTTTAAATGTCATCAATGTAACATTTAAACTGTTCACAGAGGAGTGCAGTTCCACAGCCAGATGGCTGCAGGCCATTACCCCTTTATATAGGCCCTTATCAATCCAGGTGGATTCCCAGCCCCCAATGCAGCCAAACCCCTTTTCTCTGCACCCCTCCTTCAACCATGCATTGAAGCTCCTGATGCAGAAATCCCCTTCCTCCCTCCTGTCATAGACAGACAGCACCTCAAAGAAAGCCACTGAATGCACTTCCTGTCTAACACCACTCCCCAGCTCCCTAAACTCCCCCTTCACTATCCCAGCCCCATCCCTTGCCAGGTCTTTGCTCTCTAGGTGGACAATGACATACAGTTCTCCCTTTTGCCCTGCTGCTTAACAATCCCAATAATACTCTTCCCATTCTGATGGGACATGGCACTACATAGGCACCTGACCTCCCTCTCTGCACCTTCCTATTTCCAAAGCTGTCCCCCCTGACTGTCGAGTCCCCCACCAGAAGTTGCTTCCTCCTCCTCTAGGGTCCTCTCTCACCTTCCTTGGGATCTCCACTATGGAGGACCCCCCACATCTTCTCTGGCCACTACCATGGGTGTTTCCTCCTGGCAGTGCAGCCCCACCAGAGTGGAATAGGAATTTTGTAGTGGTACCAGTTGAGGAATGTGCCTGAAACCAATCACTCCCACCCTTCCAGAGCCCACCATAGTTCAACTGTTCCTCCTCCCTGCCATCCTTTAAAGTAATAGTGGCAGACCTGGTGGACCCTGGGGTGGTCCCTCAAATCCTAACAACCTCAGTCTGAAGTCTATCAACTTCCTTCTTCAACTGAGAAAGGTGCATGTAGATGGGGCAGTGACACAGACTCCAGAAAGTCTCTCTGTAAAATGTTACCTCATAGTCACTGCATTACACCACTCCCAGCATTCCCAATTTCTACTGTCCTTGTGTTACTTGGAAATACTTATGTACCCTTTCCCTTGATCGGATGTTTTTAGTGTTCCCCTTATGTTGTTTGTTATGCCCCTTTGTACACCTACCCTAATTAGGGTGTTGCTCCTATTCCCTAGTTTGGCCTACCCTTTGTCTTCCACCCATCCCTGCAGTGAATGCAACAGAAGGAGTAATCAGGTACCTTACATTAATCAACTGGCAGAGTCCTTGCTTCCTGCTTCCTCCTGCAGATGTCTGCTGATGCATAAGATGCCAATCTTACTCCGTTCCTCTCTTATGCTGTTCCACTCACATGCTGGGACATGAACATGTGTAGGAACATGATAGGAAAAGCTGCTTTTAGACACCAGGTGGAACCTCCCTTAGGCAGTACCTCCTGTCAGGCACCAATTGGTCATGTGACCCTCCTTGACTTTTTAGTTGTCTGAGCCCTAGTCCCAAATTTCTATACCTGCTTGCCCAAACAGGATGATGTTCAAGGACAATGAGTTTTGTTTGTTTTATACAACCTCTAGTTGCCTTGCTGTTATGTGCTACAACCCTCCTAGTTTGCTGTTTATGTTGTTGTTTCTTAATATTAACTCAGAATATCCAGCTTTAATTACACAATGTTATTTAACCTACTACCAGTTAATTGCTCTTTTTGTTCTAATATTACTTCTGAATATCCAGCTTTAAATGTGCACAGTGTTAAATCAGCCCTCTGTAAGTTAGTCAGTGACCCTCCAGTTCATTGCACGTTCCTTGTGTCAGCATCCAGGTTTTTTTTAAACAATACATAACACACATACAAGACACATGGTTCACATGGCATACACAGTAAACATACAATTGTGTGGTAACTGTGCAACTTAGCACTGGACCGAAAGATCATTACACGGACCAGTATAACCTTGTGACATGAAGCAGGATCTGAAGGACTGAAGAAACTTAGCACACAAAGCAGGAAAATGAAAAAGGAAAAAAAGTGTTTTAAGTCTCAAGAGTCTTAGTGAATGGGCAGTTGGGTGTTCCTTGGGATTGCTAACCCTATTGCCCACCCTCTCCCATCAGCAAACAAGGTCATATGTGATCTTTTTTCTTCATGCAGATTGATTCTGTTGGCACCGTATGGTGATCCACATGTCTCTACCTCCAAAGAGTATAGCACAATGAGGTACTGACTTTGAGCTGTGTCTCATGCCTTGGATAGGAGGCTACAGGCTGGAGGGAGGGGTTGGTCATTAGAGTTGATAATCCCAAGGAATACGGTATCATCAATTTGTTAAGACTCCTGAGGCCCAAGGTTCTAATGTTTTTTTTTTTTCTTTTCATTTCCCTACTTTGTGCGTGTATATTATACGGGTGCAGTAGCACAAGTATAGTTTGGGTTGAGTAAGGTGTTTCACATTACATGCAGAATAATAGATAGGCAACTGTGTGTTATGGATTTTTTTTACACACTCGAGGGGTGTGATGACCCATAAACCTCGAGAGCGTGCTTACCGATTTGCTGATCGATCATAAGGCGTCGCTGTTTGACAGTGTGAGCCACCGGCATGCAGTTTGTAACAGACATATCCCAGATATGTGAATGGATCCATTCACATATCTGAATGCAGTACAGCACGGGTTGCACACCCATTGGCTCACACTGTGAACCAATAGCATACAGCCCTACCCCACGGTGTCAGTCGGGCAGGCAGGGGTGGCAGACGGTGGTGCTGCCACCCGCCACTGACTGGGGGGAGTGGGACGGTGGGGCTCAGTGGGCAGGTGGGGAGGGGGGTCCGCTGGACCACCAGGGATATTGGATGTAATTTTCTTACAGAAATGCCCCCGATCGAGCTGACAGCAGTCCACTGGACCACCTGGGATACTGGACTTTATTTATTTACACCTAAGCTCGCGATCGGGCTGTGAGCGGTCCACTGGACCACCAAGGATATTGGACTTTATTTTATCAATACTTAAGCCCGTGATCAGGCTGTGAGTGGTCCACTGGACCACCAGGGATATAGGAATTTATTTTCTTCATACTTAAGCCCGCGATCGGGCTGACAGTGGTCTACTGGACCACCAGGGATATAGGAATTTCTTTTATTTTACAAATGCCCGTGATTGGGCTGACAGTGGTCCACTGGACCACCAGGAATATTGGACACGAGTTATAGTTACTGAAGCCTGCGATCAGGCTGTGGGGCACATTGCGCTGTACAGGAGGCATTGGTCCCCGACAGCTACTGCCTGGCAGGGCAAGGGCGCAAGTCGCAGGGGATCAGTGCACCTGCATGCAAATGGGGCCATAATGACATGTAAATGGCCCCATTTGCACCTTGCATACATTATGGCCCCATTTGCATGTGCACTTTTGAATATCACAGTTGCTGCATATAGCATAATAGAACTTGTGCTAGCACATCCCCCTGCTCCACTCTGGCCACAGTGCCATGCACACTGCGGGTGGCCAGGGTGCGATATTCAATGATGCTGTGCTATGGCGCAGCTCAATTGAATATCACCCAGTCAATGCCCCTGCATAGCCAAATTGCGCTGCACCCAGGCTTGCGCCACAGCCTGGTGCAGTTTGAATATCTGGACCTGAGTGTTTTTTGTTTTTTTTGCAGTGAGCTGTACTCCCCCCACCCCCGCACCCCCCCATGTGAGGGGTTTCTCCCACAGCCCCATTTTCTTTATAAGAAACTCTGAGTCTGCATTTAAACAGAAGGGAGTGAAACATTGGCAAAAGAAGCAAAATTTCGCCATCGGGTCCATTACAGCAACAATCTCAAATTCATTTGAAGTTGATGCTGCAATGGATTTTGATGTGGGAATTTCATTATTTCAGTGGTATACCCTATCAATGCCACATGGCATGTTTATAAGGGGGAGTCATAAAATGACTATCTTAAAAATTTGGGGTAAAAAATTATAAATAAAAATGTATCATTATCAAAGAAATGTGTCTAGTGCCAGCCTTTAACTGAGAGGGCAGCAATTTGTAATCCTGTGCCACTGACCTCAGTTCAGGGACAAGATCAGTGAACCTGCAAGATAGGCTGAGGCTGGGGATGGTACTGTTATGTGGTATAATCCCCCCAGCCTGTGCAGGGAAAGTTCAGGGTTTCCCACATGGGCCAAAATACCATATTGTGAAGAGAAATCTTCTCTTGGCAACTCTCTGCAACTGTTGCTGCCAGAGGGTCCAGAATTTTGACAGATAGATGGATTGTTTGCCCTGTGTGTTTCTATCCATAACCACATAGATGCACAGGGCACAAAGAGCCCTGCACTTCCACAGTCTGCCAGACGGACCCACAAATCCTTGACATCCGTTGCCACACAGAAGTGTATTGCCTGGAGGAAGATGCACTTCCACAGGTAGATGGATTCTTCCCTAGGTGGAGGCCCCAGAGGGCCCTGTGTGTCTGCATCTGTTCACATAGATCCTGAAAGGACATGAATCAATGAGCACACAATTCCACTATCTCATAAAGAAAGGAAATTCTTTCCAAAAATCTGCATTAATGCACCAGTTAGGGTTCACCTTAAAGCCACAAAAGTAGGGAAATTTGGTGTTAAGGTATCCAACCCTAACTCCCATCCACCCCCCCAACACCAAACAGGACAAGACCACAGAAGCAACTACGGTCAGCCATTGTCAATACAGATGGGTACATTTGTGAAACTTCACTCTGTGAATTAATGTGTGAATTTTGTACAATTTGCAGCCATAAATTGCAAAGTTCCACCCATGAAGTGCAAAATTCCACCCATGAATGGCATAATTTCACTGGGAATGGTGGAAGTTCACCATTTGCGGATGAAATTCTGCCTTTCATGGGTGAAATTCAGCCATTTGCTGGCAAAATTCTGCACTTCATGGCAAAATTCCACAAAAAAAATGGCAAAATCAGGTTTGTTAATTTTTAGCCTAGGAGCAAAACTTCATGGATTGTTCCATGAAGGTGAATTTCCTAACTTTTCCTTAATTTTGTCAGTGAATTTAAACTTTGCTGAATCGCTAATCATCTGGTAAAGTGAACAACATACAATTGTTTTCGGATTATACAAATGCAGTAGCACTGATGTGCTACTGTCTTAAATTTGTATCTGTGACTGCATAACCACAGGCCACAATGGAGCACATACTTATGCAGCCACATGTGTGTGTGTGTGTGTGTGTGTGTGTGTGTATGTCTTGCAGTGTGCATGAGTACCTGTAAGCCCTTCTGCAGACAAAAGGTCTGTTGCAATGTGGGTACGATAATTTCAGCGGTGGATCTAGAAATGTTTCAAGGGGGTAGCTGTTTTCTTTGTGGGTAGTACTTTTCCCAAAAAAGTAAAATGTTACCTTTGAAACCTCAGATTAGATTAAAACATCTACGTTTGCAGGTCTAAGTGGGTAGAAGGTGCAGAAATAGTGTTATGTTGTTTGTCTTACCTGATGATGGTGATTTGTGGTTGCTTGTGTGGTCTTCTCTTTTTATGGCACTAACTTGAGCCATAACTATTGAATTAATGCAGTTTTGTTTTTTGCAAAGAATGTATATGTGGTGTTTGTGTGCATGCGTGTGTGTGTGTGTATTCAGCAGGGTCAGCAAAAATGCAACACTCTACGATCAGCATGACACAGTTTCCTGTGTGACAAATTGGAGAAGTGGTCATTGGCATTGTAAAGCATTTCACTGACAGAAACTGTGATAAGAGCTCCACTGAATGCAAGTGTAAGCACATGTGTGTGTGTGTGGAGTGTGTGTGTGTATGTGTGGATACAGTGACAGACAGGCAAACAGAGGTAGATAGATAGATAGATAGATAGATAGATAGATAGATAGATAGATAGATAGAGACAATATACTGAAAACAGCTAGAAGTTGTCTTACAACCACTGGAACTGCTGAAAAACAATAAGGGCTTGGTTGTAGGATATTATTAGAAGACAAATGTGATTAAAACATAAGAGCAGCACTCACCAGTGTTTCACCCACCAAATATTTTTGTACCCACTAATGCTTTTCCCAGGCTCCCCTTTAGCCACTTTTTCTTTTGGATAGATAATATACTGCTTCTTATATTGTATATACTATATATATATATATATATATATATATATATATATATATATATATATATATATATGGTATGATTTGCCACTATAGTTAGGATTGAGCTGTACTTTCTATGTTAAACATCAAATTTTGCACTTTAATAACTTTGCAACTGTTCAATGGATTTGCACATTCGTTTGCATGTGTGGTCTTAAGGTGTAGATCTGTTGACATGCAGGCCTGGATATTCAAAAGGGTTGTGCCCCAGCACGATATTCATAGGGACAAGTTGCACTGCACAACTCCCAATGCACCAGGGTGCATCGATAATGTATGCGGCACAAGTGCGGGGGCATGCCCATGCATTTGCGGCACATCCTGATATTCAGCCCGAAATGTGCGGCGCATATGCTGGCATAAACCCACCTTGCATCACTTGGGGGGATGCGAAGTTGTGCCTGTGAAAACCAGGAGCAAGTCCTGGCCACCCACAAGTGAGCTGCCATATTGCAGGGCACAACACAGCAGCCACCAGCCGTGGGTGGCTATCCACCCATCCAGAACACTGTCCATAGGCTCCCTGCCCTGGGAGCACTGTGCCTCCCGCCCCATTGCCTGATCAAGGGCATCATTACATTGCCTCCCTGGTGGTCCAGTGGGCCGCTATCCATTGCCCATTCATGGGCATGTGTTCTCAATAACCCTCGTGGGCCAGTGGACCACTCTCCATTGCTGATCACAGGCATACATTGAAATCATCCCTGGTGGTCCAGTGGAAAACCCCCCCCCAGCGCCTAATCATGGGCAGATATGGTGATAGTAATCCTGGTGGTCCAGTGGTACCCCCTCCCCACCCACTGTGGTCCCCTGCAAACCAGCACCCCCCCAGTCAGTGGTGGGCGGCAACACCCCACCTGCATGCCACCCAGCCTTCCGCCAACAGACTACATACAGTACAGTCTGTATGCCTATTGGTCCACTGTATTCATCCACATAATGGGCCTGTGTAGTACAGTATGGTCTGCATGCCCATTACTGGCATACTGACCATACTGTACACAGTCAGTCTGTGGCCAGCCGGGTGGCATGCGGTTGGGGTGCTGCCACCTGCCGCTGACTGGAGGGGAGTGCTGGGTGGTGGGGGACAACAGTGGGTGGGTGGAGAGGGGGTACCACTGGATCACCTGGATTACTATCATCATATCCACCTGCAATTGGGCTCTGGGGGGTTTCCACTGGACTGCCTGGGATGATTTCAACTTATGCCCC
Organism: Neoceratodus forsteri; assembly: GCA_016271365.2. NCBI lineage: Eukaryota > Metazoa > Chordata > Ceratodontiformes > Ceratodontidae > Neoceratodus > Neoceratodus forsteri. The sequence goes on along the minus strand of CM057454.1, from coordinate 572,332,463 downwards.
TGATCGGGTGATGGAGAGTGGTCCACTGGACCACCAGGGTTATTATGAACACATGCTTGTGATCAGGCAATGGACAGTGGTCCACTGGACCACCAGGGTTATTTGGAACACATGCCCATGATCAGGCAATGCACAGCGGTCCACTGGGCCACCATGGTTATTATGAACATATGCCCATGGTTGGGCGTATGGGAGTGGGGTCTGCCATGGGACTGCAGGGCGTTGGTCCCCGATGGCTGCAGCCTGCCAGGGCACCAGGCACAAGTCACCGGGAATCAGTGCACTGCATGCAAATGGGGCCATAATGACATGCAAATTGCCCCATTTGCACCTTACATGCATTATGGTCTCATTTGCATGCTCAGTGCTGAATATCGCAGTTGCACCTAGCACAACTGCACTTGTACTGGCACATCCCCTACTCCCTTCTGCCACTTGTGCTGATGCAATGCCACTGCGCTGTGCAGAGTGTGTGCACCCTCAGTGCTATATTCAATGGTGCTGAGCCATGGCGCAGCACCATTGAATATTGCCTGGTCCATGCCCTGGTGCAGCCCAGTTGCACTGCTCCCAGGCTTGCTCCACAGCCAGGTGCAGTCTGAATATCCAGCCCACTTACTTTTGTTCCTCTTGGGTTTGCAGATTCCAAGCTTCGCATAGTGAAAAAAAAATAAAAATATAGCTATTTTTTTGTGCTTTTTTATCTTTGTGCTGCACCCAGAAGGTTTAGAATGTTTGCCTGAAATTTTCAGGGTAGAAAGGGCTTTCCCTCACAGAATTGCATTTTTCTGGTTTGGTGAAAAATAGTAATTCATTCTAAAGTTATTTAATTTTAAAGATTTAAGTTCTAAGCATGCTCAGTACAGTCTTTTGGATAGATTCTGAAATGAAAAAATAATTTGGCCCTTGAGAAAAGGGATTCTTTTTTGTGGAGGGGGGGCAGTCCTTTTTTGTGAGCCATCATCTTGTTTTTTGTTTAAAAAAAGCCTTGAAAACCCACAAAAGTAACCTCCTCCAGAGACACCAACACATGTATCTTGGTCATCGGGATTCTGTTAGATGGACTCTGCAGTTATCTGGTGGAGCAATGACTCTGCAAGGCATTTTTTAACATTTTAAATCCTTTTTTGTGGCTCGCTAATTATTTTTTCCTGAGTCCTTTTTCAATCTCTCAAAAAAGGATTTCTACTCCTGAAAAATTATTTGGGACTTAGTCTTTTTTACAGGTTTCATTTGGAGTAAGTGAGTTCAATGTATTTCAATGGAGTTTTCAACTTTGATGCATAGTTTTGCCATTTTTGTTTATTTTTATACCACATTTTCAATATGGCCTTTTTCAGAACCCATCTCATAAACAATGTCAGTGCAATTCTGCAAATCCAGTGCAAAAGGCAATTTTGTGCTCAGTTGGTGAAATTACTATTCAGTCAGGAATTGAACATTTTCACCACCCTTGTTTATGAGGTGTGGTCATCAGAAGGGTGTGTTGAAAATTTAGGGTAAAAAAATGGCAAGTTATGTGCATCTGATGTACATATATGCATCTAAGGAGGGAATGGAGTGCAGGGCCCACAAATTATGGATGGATGGGAGTACAGGGCCTGGAGGACTGTGTTTCTTGTTTTTTTACCCGCAAGTCAGTCATTTTGGTTGATTTGCTCTGAAATTTGGTATGGTTGTAGCAGAAGACTAGCTACAACTTTGAGGCATTTTTTATTTATGATCAGGCTTTCATTTTGGATTTAACACCATGGTGAAGATTGGAGGTAATTGGGGGGCTGACTGCATACCCTGCTAATGTTTTGGGGACAATTATGTGTTATTGGTGTAGTACTCATCGACGCCCTGTTTATATATACATTAAACCTAAACTCCAGTTACCGACAGAAGTATAGTTTGTTAAAGTTGTAATGTTATCCAAGGAAAAGTTTAATTTTAGGTTTTGTTTTATATGGCCCCTAAATTCTTAGGGTGTATTATGCATTAGTCACATAGTACTCATTAAGATTGTTCTTTTGATTTATAGATTGTCCCTTAACTGCAGATATTGATGGAGTTATGGTTTGTTAAAGCTGAAATGTTGAAAAACACTATGTCAAAATTCTTTTAATATGAAGGATTCTTTTTCATGAGAATAACTCAATCTCATGAAAACAGAATCCTTTATATGAAAAAGAATGTCAAAAAAGACTAAGTACAAATTATTTTCTCATAAGAAGGCATCTTTTTTCATGAGAACAACACAATTTCACGAAAAAAGATTCATTCATAAGAAAAAAATGTAAAAAAAACTAAGTGCAAATTCTTTTTTTGGATAAAGGAATGTTTTTTCATAAGATTGTGTCATGCTCATGAAAAGAATGCCTTCATATGAAAAAGAATGTGGAAAAAAAACTAAGTACAAATTCCTTTTTTCATGTGAAGGCAACCTTGTTTTGTTTGGCCAATTCTTGTTTCATATAGCCATATGAAAAAAGGAAATTGTCTCATGAAAATGTTCTAAATGTATTAAAACACATAACTGGGTCATTTTAACTGCAGCATCCACCGAATGGGGTCTGAATTAACAAGATACATGTGTTGGTGTGTTTTGATTCTGCTATATTTATGGGTTTTGAAATGTTATTTGTAATTCGATACAAGATAAAATATTTTTTTCACACGAAAAAAGATTCCCTCCAATATCAAACAGCATCTTTTTTCAGATGAAACACATTCTTTTTTTGTATGAAACAGCTATACTAAAGACTGTATTGAGCATGCTCAGAAAAAAAAATTCAAATCCTTATAATTCTGGTACAGATTAATATTTTTCACCAAACAAGCAAAACGCACCACTCTGGTGGAATACTTTTCTACCCCGAAAATTTCAGAGCAAAATTCCAAACAGTCTGGGGGCTAGATGATGGCCCCAAAAAAGTAAAAAGAAAATATATATAAAACACAATTTGTTTTCACTTTTTCACTATCTGGGTTTCAAAATCAGCACAGCAAAATGGGTCAAAACTTGATATGTCAAGCGACCATACTCCCAAGACTATGCATGCAATGTTTCATGCAGATCTGTTGAACAGTAGTGAAGCTGTTTAAGTGCAAAGTTAGGAGGTGTAACCTTAAACAGCCTAGTCAACCATAACTACTGTATGGTGGTGCTAACACACCACTATAATATAGCCCAGATGGTTTAAATTTTGGTCTGAAATGTTCAGGGTAGGAAGGGCTTTTCCAAGAATGATGTCTTTCATTGGTTTGGTAAACCAAATATTAATCCATTCCAAAGTTATAACAATTTTAAATTTAGGTTCTGCTCATGCTCAGTAGCATATCAAACCTTTATCCAAGGGACCCTACCGAACGTGCTCAGAATGGAAATTTCAAATCCTTGTAACTTAGGAATGGATTAATATTTTTTCACCAAACTAATGAAAAGGCACAACTGGGGCAAGCCCTTTCTACCCTGAAAATTGCAGACCAAAACTTCAAACTGTCTAGTAGAAAGCTCCTAATTTTTCATAACAATGCACTATAGGGATTTTGGACTCTCTACATCTGACTGGAGCAACACTTGACAAGTCAAGGGACCTTGCACCCCAAACCATGCATGTAAATGTTTATGCAAATCAGTTGAATGGGGACAATGCTATTAAAAATGTAAATTTAGAGGTTTAACATTAAACAGACTACCCAACCCTACCTGTACTGGTGCTACCATGTCATTATAATGTATATATATAGCCCAGATGGTTTGACACTTTTTTATGATTTAGGAATGAAGAAGGGATGTGCAATTTCAGAATGTAGCAGGGATGCATAATTTTATAATATGGCTGGAACATATAATGTTGGAATGTGGTCAAGATGTGATGCACAATTTTGAAATTTGGTGGGTGCGTACAATTTTGGAATGCGGCAGGGACACGCAATTTCAGAATAAATGGTGTGTCCTGTCACATTCTGACAGTGTGCATCCCCACTATATTATGAAATTGCCAATCCCCACCAAATTCCTTAATGTGTGACCCTGTTGCATGCTGACACAGATTGTCACACCACATTTTGAGGTGGCACATCTCTGTCACGTTCTGAGACTGTGTGTGTCCCCCTACCAACATTTTAAAAGTGTGCACCATCTTGACATTCTATGCCTTGATTCAGTGCTGCATTCCAAAACCACCTTCTGACATGTTCTAAAGTACAATGCCATGCATCTGAACATTCTGGAAACACAAGCACTGCAGCCAACCCTATGTATTTTTTTTTAAATGCTTACTATAGCTGGTGTTTCTTAAACTTTGGAGAAGCAGATTCTATAAAATTGCTGACAGGGAGGACTAGAGCGTGAGACGAGTTCAGGAGATGGCATCACCAGTGACTGTTCACCAAAACTGGCTTTTTTAAATAGGTAGTGAAATCAGGGTTACAAAATAGTTCATAACTTTAAAACAAAGAAATGTAGAAACCTAATTATTGGTATGAGATTTATTGAGGGTATGCTTATTCTAATTCTGCAATATAGCACTTTTGGTGGGAGTCCCTCTTTATAATATTTTGACACCAAATTTTCAACATACTGTAGATTTGTTGTTACCCCGCCAAATGTATGCTGCAGCTGTTTTTTTTTTTTTTAAATCCTAGCGGAAAGGTGTTTTTGCACCTGTGGCATGGAATGGCATTGCAGTTCTGCAAAATTATGTTTCAGTGGGGATTTGAATATTTTCTGTACTGGGTACATCAGGTAGGGTAATAACATGGCTATGCTGACAATTTCATCACTCTTGTCCTATAAATGGAAGTGCAGGGCCCTTGGGCCCTGCACTTCCACAGCTACATGCATATATGCATCTGTGGAGGAATGGGAGTGCAGGGCCCAGAGGGCTCTGTGCTCCCACAAGCAAATTAGGATAGGATTATACTATTTCAAAAATTAAGTAAATAAACTGCAAAAAAACTTTGTTAATGCATTAGTTATGGTTAAAGCGACAAAAGTAGGGAAATGTGGCATTAGAGTTTTCAACCCTAACACCTCACCCTGCACAGACCAAGAGATGTCGAGGAAGACATCAGGGTCATCAGCCCTAACTCTCACCCCATTCACCTATACTGTACCCACTTAGCTTAATTTCTATTGGAATGGGGTCAACGTTACCCTATTGAGCATAACCAGAACCAAAATTTCAACTCCCTATAACTTGGGAACAGGTTAATATTTTTTCAACAAACAAATCAAAGGCACCATTCTGGGACAAACCCTTTCCACTGTGAAAATTTCAAACCAAAATTCTAAACTGTCTCTGCACTAGGCGATGACAAAAACATAGTGAACATCACTCTAATGATCTCAGAATCTACACATCCAACTGGAATGAAACTTGGCATGTTAAGGCACTTTACAGCCCAGCAGCACTGAAACATTTTGTATAAATCCATTGCAAAGCCATTAAAGTGCAGATTTATGGGTTTAACATTAAACAACCTACTCAACCCTAACTATGTAAGCAATAATACCTGACAGGGTGGGCGGTATTGTGCTATACCGGACCGCCCAAGGGCGTAATGAGGCCCGACACCACAGGCGGAGGGCCTTATAGCCCCTGGAAGGTCTGGTATAGCACAATACCGCCCACCCTGGAGGGTATCATTGCGCTTAGAAAATGGGCACTGTAAAAAACACAAAATAGTTGAAAAGCATTAATGAAAAATAAGTTTAAAGTAACTTTTGAAATAAAATAGTTCCTCCGCCTGCATTCGACTTTTGTCCTGTCTGAAGATTGCACTTAAAAACTGCCTCATTTTGTTTTTGTGCAGTATCTTGTCCTTACCTGCCCCTGACCCCAACAGAAACACATAGGCACAGAGACTCAATTTAATTTGTTTTCCTGCAGTTTCTTGTCGACCTCCCCTCACCCTCACCCCCCCCCACACACACACACACACACCTTTGTGCTCTTTTTTTCCCCTTGGAGATGGAGCTCCCTTTACTTATTTATTGAATGGGTGGGGAATTTCAGGGCTAATATTTTAATACTTGAGCAGGTACAATTAGACCCAGGAGTGATGGTGGCACATTGTTGACTTCGGCACCATGGAGATGCAGCTGGTTGCCATTGCCGGTTTGATTTCGCTACTACATTAGCCTACTTTGGAGCGGGTGCCGCCGTGAGTACCTCTTTCCCCTTTTAGAGGGCAACAACAATGTTTACAGAGGTAAAGGAAGGGAAAACAACTCAGTTGCACTTTTTTTTAAATACTGCCACATGACATGAGCAAGACAGCGCTAAGTCCGGCAGCACTACTATGTGTGACAAGAGCGGTACTTCCTTTGTTTTCCATACCACAGATAGATGTCCATCTGTGGTAGTGAAAATGAAGAAAGTACCACTGGTCTCATACACGGTAGTGCTACCAGTTATCAGAAATAGCACTGTCTCGCAAGTCAGTTTGTGGATTTGGAGCCAATTGGACTGACTGCTTCCTTTTCATTCAGATGTAAAAAACCCAGTGAGTGGTACAGCAGAAAATGTTTGCTAAACACAGTGGGCTGGTATCAGCAAGAGGGGGCAAAAGAGCATGGTTGGTACCATTAGAAATCAGAATGGCTGGGAAAAACAGTTATTTTCTCTCTCTTCGACCGCATAAGAATTAGAGTGTCAGGAGAAACAGTTATTCTCTTTCTGAACACATATGAATGGGAGTGTGTTTTTTTCCTGTTTGCTGTCTTTCTTATAGCTGTTTCACATTTCTCAGATTGGCTGATAGCCTTTTCACTGTTATCAGGGTTATGTGTTTGTTTTTGGAGAAAACAGTTGGGGCAAACAGGTCAGCAGCAGGAACCACACATGCCTAGCGCTGTAAGAAACTGCCACTTCAGTTTTTGGTGTGTCTTTTTTTGTTGATTTAAATTCTTTGCCCACATAACCATTGGGATAGTGGATAAATGCTCTGGGGGTGGTTGGTGGGAAAGAGCAAAGTTGTGGGAGTTCTCTGACTCGCTAAGAGAGGAAACAAACATGGCAGGGTTAGCATTTTGAACATTCCACTGCCCATTGATAACAGTGAGAAGGCAGGATTGGGCTGGGACTTTTTATTTGGTGGGCATCTATTGTCTGATAGATGTCCACCTAAATAAGTGTTTCAGCCAATCAGAAGAGAGAATTGTCTTTGCCCATTTTCTAAAGTGGTAATAGTGCACCACTATAATATATGTATATATACAGTCCAGACAGCTTGTAAATTTGGTCTAAAATTTTCAGGGAATAAAGGGCTTGCCCCCAGAATGGTGTCTTTCATTGGCTTGTGAAAAAAATATTAATTCATTCAAAGTTGCAAGGATTTTAAATTTTGCTTCTTAGCATGCTCAGTAGAGCATCAAATATCTATCCAAACGAAACTACTGAGCATGCTCAAAGTGAAAACTCCAAATCCGTACAACTTGGGAATGTATTTATATTTTTAACCAAACCAATGACATGTTCCATTCCGAACAAAGCTCTTTCAACCCTGAAAATTTCAGACCAAAATTCCAAACCATGTGGGCACTAGGTGGTGACAGAAAAACAGCAAAAAACTCAGATTTTTCCTAAAAACCCACTATACAGATCTTGGATTCTGCACATCCCACAGGAATGAAGCTTGGCAAGTCAAGAGAAAATGCACCCCATAATGTGTATGCAAAATATGAATCCAATCCATTTCACTGGGGCAAAGCTATTAAAGTACAAATTTAGGGGGTTAATATTAAGCAGCCTACCCAGCCCTAACTACAGTGGCACTACTGACCCCCTTTAATACACAGTATATACAGCACAGACAGTTTGGAATTTTGTTTGAGATGTTCAGGGTAGAAAGGGCTTGCTACAGAATGGTGGTGCCTTTCATAGGTTTGTTGAAAAATATGAACCCATTCCCAGGTTGAAAGGATTTGAAATGTTGGTTTGGAGCATGCTCAGTAGGGTATCAAACTTCTATCCAAAAGACCCCACTGAGCACGCTGAGAATTGACATTTCAAATCCTTATAACCTTGGGAACAGATTAATATTTTTTTTGTCACATTTTTATTATTTTCCATAATATACAGAAATACAGAAGAGATAAACATCAGAACCAAATCTCATCAGCAAAACAGTGTTGTACAGTACTTAGACAGCACAAGGAAACAAAACAAAAAGGGGGATGGGAAAAGGGGGCAGATACAGGAAGGTACAGGTATGAAGGGGTAGAGAACATGGGGTAAAATAACTTGTAACAGTACCAGGATGGTCCAAATATGGGCAGCAGGACTATTATTGCAAAGTTCATAAGATTAATATTTTTTTACCAAACCAATGAAAGGCACAATTCTGGGAAAGTCCTTTCTACCCTGAACATTTCAGATCAAAATTCCAAACCATCTGGTCGCTAGGCGATGACACAAGAAAAACAACAAAAAAACTCTATTGTTTCTAAAAATACACTATATGGATCTTGTAATCTGCACAGCTGATCAAAACAAGACCTGGCACGTCAAAAGATCTCCCCCAACCATGCATGCAAAATGTCATGCAAATCCATTGAATGGTGGTGAAACTATTAAGTAAAGTGAGCTGTTTAACATTAAACAGCCTACTCATCCCTAACCAAAGTGTTGCTACTATAGCATTATAATATTACATGGATAAGGCCTCTTCCTATCCCCATACCCATAAGGAGTACCAAATGGAATGTCAAAACACTATACAGTGTCTGACAGGTCAGCATCTTTGTGAATGGACCCCATGGCAAGACACAAAGCAAGCTACAGGCTCCAGGTACTGTAGTGTCTGATGGGTCAGCTGCTTTGTGTATGGCAGGCTGCTGACCTTTCAGACACTGTATTGTGCTTTGGCCTTCAATTTGATGGGGTTCACAGGGTTGTGGAATAGGTGAGTGGGTGGAATTTAGGATTCAAAAATCCTACATTGCATTTACATACTTTGTGAACTGCAAAGTGAGCCACAAAAGAGGAGTGTAGGTGTGAAGGGGTTAATTTAATGAAACTCTAACTTGTGTATTAGGTTTCTTGCCCCTGACTTGTGCATTAGTTTTTTGTTTGTTTTTTTTCAACCAAGCTAGAAAGACAGATAGATAGATAGATAGATAGATAGATAGATAGATAGATAGATAGATAGATAGATAGATAGATAGATAGATACAGACCGACCAAGAAGAAGGAAATTATCTGGCAAATAAAATAGTAGTAGTCCTTAAAAGTCCAACACTCAGGCAGTTAACAAAAAATAGAGTGCCTAACATGAGGCACATGCTATATAAGTGACCAAAAAATGACAGTTCCACAATGCAGAGTAACAAAATTAGGTACATATAAATAAATACAGACTGACAATCTATCAGTTATTCCAGCTCAGGGAAAGCATGCCTTCAAAATCTGGCATTAAAGGAAAACTAAAGTCAAATTTTACGAAAAAAATATGTTGTGCAGAGTGTTTTGATTTGTAATTGTATTCCTGCTAAATCTTCCCCTTTATTTTCTGAAAGGAGTTTTTTTGTTGTTGTTTGTTTCTAAATATGTGTATTAGCTTCATACCTTGGGGCTCTCCATATTAGCATTTTTAATGGCTCTTCTTGTTCCTACAATGTCTCTAATCTCATATGACACTGATGTGTCCAGGGCCGTTTACTCAACAAGAGCTGTTTGTTTATAGTAGTAGTAGAGCTGTGACGTTAATTAACTCTCCTTGTCCGGTGAGGGTATGGAATAGACATCCCATGGACAGAGCTTAAACGTACTCCTTCTTGGAAATATCTGACTTTCAGAAATAAGGTTACAACTTCTAAAATCAAGTGGGAGGAACTCGCTGATATCCTAATGGGGAGAGAAATATAGAATATGTCAGCAGAAAAAGACTGCTTTGCCCACTTGGTCACCTCAAGAGTCCCCTGCCTATTTGATTGATGTAGACCCTATCTGCTCTCCAGGAAAAAAAAATTAGAGGACTTCTAAATTTGCAGGCAGGGAAGTCAAAAAATGGTAGATGACTTTCTTTAAAATGATGTTTTACCACTATATATTAACTTAAAAAAAATCATCTCATAGAATATTGCATTACACCATTTGGGACCTGGGAAGTATGGTAACTTCCATAAAACTTGTCCTGATGTCCAAATGTGGACCCATGGAAAATTTTGATTTCCATTATCCCTTGCATGGCCATGGACTGATGTATCAGTCCAAAATTTCTATATGTTCTAATTCTGTCGGCAGCACTAAGGGTTAAAACAAATTGTTTGAACCCCTGACCATGGCAGAGTATTCCACAGAACACGGGTAGCTACTGCAAAGGCCCTATCCCTTGATGCCTGTAAGTAAGAGGGATGGATGTTGAGTAAGTTAGTTTCGAGCATGTTTCAGGGGACAGGATGCATAGGATCTCACTGGAATGGAGCTATGATGTAGATACCTGTGTTAGCATTATTGATAAAGAACTCTATCTGTTAGTTCCATGAACATTTTCAGAGGTTTAACATTGACTTTTAGAACTGCAGTACTAAAACTGATAAGTAGTTCTGTAATAGTAATGCCAACAGAAATAGTGACTTTATTGTTCCGCCATCAAGGAGCACATGGGACCCCAGACTCATACTGAGTATTTTTATTATTCATTTCCTATCCCCCCCCCCCACTCCCAATGCACAGTGTTGCAATTGTAAATTAACTTCAACTCAGTGTGCCTCTCCTAGTTTTCCAGGAAAGGAGGTCTAGGAAATACTGTAGAATAGGAAATATTCACTGTACATAAATTTTGACTATATTCACTGAAGTGCTCGGAAGCATGAAAATTAAATTATGCTAATTAGCGCTTTTTCCATTAAGGTGAATGGAAGACTTTTAGTTTAGAGTGAAAATAAATGTACACAAATATTGTCACTTTGTGGCTAGCACCAAATGTAATTGATGCACTCTTTTCCTGTTCTACAGTATTTTTCTGTTTTCAGGATTTCAGCCCTGTTCGGGGGGGCAAGTTTTAAAGTGTTGATGGTTTTAAATGAATGTGGACAATTTGGCCAGAACACCAGGGAACTTCCTCTACTCCTAAAAACTGCAGTGATATTTGAAACATCCACCTAAACAACCACCAGAACAGACAGACAAGATCTTTGTTTCAAATACCATCTGAAATCAAAATCTGGTATTGATGGCCTCCTTCTGCTAAGTAAAATGTTCATTCTTTAGATGAAATCAAGGTTTGCAAAATCAGCAGCAGCATAATGGCAAATGAAAACATATTTTCATTCTACAAGTTTTGTCAGTCGCGTGATAGAAATGCTCAGATATATTAACTTGCTTTCCTGTGGTAATCCAAATAACAGCTTCCATCTTTGTCAGTATCACCACTACTTATACCTCTCAGCTGTCCCTGATTACAAGGGATATCCCTCATTGTACCCCTCAGAATTGTCCTGTCCTTTAGATATCCCTCATGGATAAGGTACTGCCCACACAGAGAATGTGCTGTAAATTCAGACTTTAAAGCAGAAATGAATAATATTCTAAGGTGCTTAATCAAAGATAAACATTGTAGAAGTAAACAAAGTGGATTGTCACACTGTTTGAGCTTATATCTCCTTGTCTGAGGATGTGTTCCTCAATATGAGGGACAGTGACCCTCATGGTCCCTCATTTTGAGTGTCCATGACCCTACATTTCAATGATAAAAGGTTTAAAGGTATACTCACTGCTACACGTCTGACTGAAATGCAGTGCCCAATGAGTCATGGAACCTCCACTGATGGGCTTCACTAGTATTATAGTGTATGGTGGAACATCATAGTGTATGGACATCCATACACTGTAAAAAGTCATTCTGCTGTAGTACTGACATACCAACTAACACAGAATGACTTTTTGTTCTGCATTACCTACTTCTCAATGCAGCCACCCCTATCAGCATTGTTCATAGGACTGGGGGCGGTTGAAGCATTGTGTGTGCAAGTTGTCCGGCGAATGGATGGCCAAGAAATGCGGGCCCCAGACAACAGAGACTGGCTGCCTTGAGAAGTAAAAAAGTAAGCGATTGTGTTTTTTGGTACCATACACTATATAGAATAGTGTATGGTAGCCCAAATACACAACATCACTTTTCTTAAACCTCGTGGTTACTATGATGACAGAGAGACCTCTTGAGCTTCACTCTTGAGATCTATCATGTCATAGTAACCATTCGGCATAAGAATAGCATTGCTGTGTATGGGCAACCATACACTATCCTATATGTTTTGCATAAGTATTCAGAGTGATTGTTTTATTTCTGGAAGTTATTGGTTGTTTAAACCAGTGGCTTCCTGGGAGTATTTTGAAGTCTAACATGTAGTAAGGGAAGCATCATGATCTCATATGGGGCTACAACACATTATTATAAATTATTGTGTATTTAAGCCTGACTTGAAGACTAACAACCACTGTTATCATTATTGATATATATTGAACACAGTTAATTTCATCTGGACCATTCTCCAAATACTCAGAATAATTACTATAAAGACAACAACCACAGGAAGAAAAGCAGCCCTTCAGTTCTACTTCTGATTCCTCATAGCAAAATATTTCAAGTAGTCTTGACATGTAGTAAGGACAGCATCATGCTCTCATATGGGGCTACAAAACATTATTATAAATTATTGTGTATTTAAGCCTGACTTGAAGACTAACAACCACTGTTATCATTATTATTATTATTATCATTATTGATATTTATTGAACACAGTTAATTTCATCTGAACCATTCTCCAAATACTCAGAATGATTACTATAAAGACAACAACCACAGGAAGAAAAGCAACTCTTCAATTCTACTTCTGATTCAAGTTCATAGCAAAATATTTTAAGTACACATCTTCATTGGATTACCTGTGGAAATATTTAGAGTCTGTATGCTCTCCATCTCTCATCACACACTTCTTGACCCCCACACTGTATAAAAAAATTCAGAGGCAGTCAACTGTAGCTTCTGATCCACAAGTAATAGTTACAAAATACTTTGAAAAATAGTAAGATTAAATTATAACAACAATCACACAAAAATATGTGCATAACTATGATACAGCATATACTTTTAAGGAGCAAGATATCAGATGGCCACTGACCACTGAAAGGAAGTTGCCAAATGTTTTTTCTTCAGAAATGAAAACACGAGTCATCAGGCTGCAAGATAAATTGACAGAAAATCTTTGTTCATATGGTCATCGGGCTCTCATGAGTAGGCTTAGGATTATAATAAGGTTATAGAGACATATGATTAGTTGCCCCATAGGATCTGCCCTGCTGTCCCTGAATGAGTTTTGTTACTCTGTGCAACACTGTCTCCAACCTAGCCTAGTCTTTCCGAGGTGAGGATTCCAGAACTGGTCGCAGTAATCCAAGTGAGGCCTCATGAAGGATCGGTAGAGGGGTGGTTTTACTTCTTTTCTTCTGCTATCAGTACCCCTCCCTATGCATCCCAGCATCCAGTTTGCCTTGCTATAGGCCTTGTTGCACTGACTCATTTAAGTGAGTTACTGATTATAACTCCCAGATCACTTCCTCAGAGGTAGTGCTGAGTCTTTCGTCTCTCATCCAGTACTCAGTCGTGGGGTTCTTTTTTACCTAGGTTCATTACCTTGCACTTTTTGGCATCAAATTTTAACTGCCAGAACTCCGACCACCCCTCTAGCTTTTGTATGTCTTCCTGCATATCCCTTATTCCCTCCTCACTATCCACCCTCCAGCACAGGGTCATAATGTTGAGGGAAATACAGCATGGCAAACAATGCAGCAGTTAAAATAGCCTGTGTGAAAAACAGAGTTGATGGAAACAACTGAAACAAAAATAGCGCAAACCATTTTTATAGGGGGGCTCAGCTCCCCACACCCCCACACACCCCTGGAACTAAAATAACTAACTCCTACAGGGTGTGGACTGAGGGGAAAAGGGGAAACTCAGGAGGGGAAAACTGTCTCTGGCAGCATAAAAAAAAAACTATCATTGGACGGGGAATCAAACCCCAATCCCCAGATCCACACTGCCTCAGTTACCTATGCCTTAGCCACTCCACCACAGGAGCAGCTCAACCAGGCATAGTACCTGAGGCTTCTTCAGCCCTTCCTCCAGTCTGTGGTCAGTGACAGGGTTAGCAGTAGTTCCCTACCACTATTACACCCCTGTCACTCTAAATGTTTCCATGCTTTACACCGCACGGTTATTCCTGTGCTGTTTCAGCAGTGCTATATTGACACAGCATGCCAGCCTCCCACATAGTTTTGTATCATCTGAGAAGAGGCACAACCTGCCCTGAATCCCTTTTCCAGTGTCACAAATGAACATGTTGAAGGGAACCGGACACAGGTCAGACCCCTGTGGAACCCCACTCGTAACCATCCTCTCCTCTGATTTAAGTCTACTGACCATCACCATCTGCTGTCTCCTTTGTAGCCAATTACTCACCCAGTTCACTGTGGGTTTGGCTGCACCAAAGTCTTCCCTCTTCTTGAGCAATCTTTTGTGTGGTACTAAATCAAAAGCCTTGCTGAAGTCAAAGTACAGCAGATCCACAGTATGTCCCTTGTGTAATTCCTTTGTCACCCAGTCAAAGAAAACTATCAGGTTAGCCTGATAAGACCTTCTGCTATGAAACCATGCTGTTTACTTTCCTGGTGTCTGTTGATCTCCCGGTAGCCTACAAGGTCCTCTTTGATCAGTGACTTCGTCAGCTCCCCCACAGTAGAGGTCAGACTGACAGACCTGTAGTTCCCTGGTTGCCCCATATCCCACCCCCCTTATCAAGTGGTACAAAATCCACCACCTTTGAATCCCTTGGAACTTCTCTGGACCTAAGTCAACTGTTGAACAGACCAGCCAATGGTTCCACCAGCTTGGCTGCTAATTCTCTAAGTAGCTCTGGATGCAACCCATCTGGTCTGGGAGCTTTAGCTACCTTAATGGCTGCCAGCCCTTTCAGGACCCTTTCAGTAATCAGCAATGTCTGTCCAATTTCTGGGACTCGCATAGTGGCCACTTTGATGCCACTCTCTGACATGGACCTGCAGTCCTTCTTGGTGAATACTGAGCAAACGTATTCATTTAGGATGGCAGCCTTTTGCCCACCCTCCTCTATCACCCTACCTTACACAACTAGCCATATGATTCCCTATGTCCTTTTCCCCTTTACTCACTAATGTATCTGAAAAAATGATTTTCTCCATTCTTGACCCCATTTGGGATACACAACTCTGTGTATGCTTTTGCCTTCCTAACTACCCTCTTTGCCTCCCTATTTTTCTGTAGATAATCATCTCAGTCTACCTCCCCCTGCTCTCCCATTCTACCTCCCCCTGCTTTTTCTTGTTTTTATAGAAGGCCTTCTTTTTGACCCTTACCACTTCCCTGATCCTTGTTGAGAACCATAGAGGTTTCTTAAACCTGCTTTTCTTTGTTACTGTTTTACACATGTCTTTGGTGCCTCAAGGATGGTTCCCTTAATTGCCACATCTCTCCTCCACCCCACCTGTGTCCCCCACCCATACTAACTTATTCCTGACTAGCTCCCTCAACTTGTCGAAGTCCACCCTCCTAAAGTCAAGGACTTTGGATCTCAATTGTGGTTTGTCAGCTCCAATAGTTAATTCAAACCAAACCGAATTATGGTCACTGTTCTCTAGCAGTTCCCCTACTCCCACAGCACTCACCATCTCTAAGTTAGTGCACACCACATCAAGGATTGCCATCTGCCTGGTGGGTTCCTTAACTAGCTATACCAGTAGACAGTCCTGAAAGGTATCCAGCCATGCCTGACTCCTGGGATTTTGGCCACCAGGACCTCCCAATCAATGTCTGGCAGGTTCATGCCTTCCACCACCACTACTTCCCCTTTTGATACCCTTCTTTCAGGTTACTCCTTGAGTTCTATGTCCTTTTCCTTCCCTTGTCCTGGAGGCCTACAGATCACCCCAATGTACTTTTTGCAAGAGACTGCCATGAGTTGCACCCATACTAACTTAGTGTCCCCATTGGCACTCATAATGCACCCATCTTCTGCCATGTCTATGCCCTCCTCGACAAAAAGGGCAACTTCTTCCCCTACCAGTTCTTCTATCCCTCCTGAACAATGAATATCCAGGGATCATCCTCTCTCAGACATTGTTATCTGTGGCCTACATTTCCATGATGGCCACAAGGTTTACCTCTGTGTCTGCCATCAGTGCCTGGAGTGCATTGAGTTTGTTACCTGGGCTCCTGGTGATAAGGCATACCCCCATCCATCTGACTCGTGCTCTAACGCTGCTGCTGTTGTACATTGAGATCCCCATAATCTCTCTTCATAGGGCTTTTCATGCAAACCATGCACCCTTTCAGCTGCCCTCCTCTGGGCCACCTCTACTCTGTCTATGCCCTTGCTGAGGTGTTGACTGCAAAATTGAAAACAATACTCTAGGTGTAGCCACACCAGCAAACAATATTGCCAATACCACCACCCTCATCCTGCTGGAGATGCCCCTCCATATGCAAGCCAGCATTCCACTAGCCTTATCTTCTGCCTTGTCACACTGCCTTGTCACTTTGAGGTAATCAGATATGATAACGCAGAGTCCCTTACATGCTTAGTGACTGTTACTACTCCCCCCCCATACCATCCTTATACTCAGCACCAAGGTTTCTATTTCCTAGGTGACTTATTTTACACTTTTTGGAATTGAAACTCAACTGCCATTTTTTGACCATTTCTCTAATTTCCCATGATTCCAGTGCATTTTCCACCCCTTTCTGAGTGTCCATCCTATTGCAGATTTTGGCATTATTTACAAAAATACATACCTTCCTGGAAAGTCACATGTTGCCTCTAAACTGAATGGCAGCTTCTCCTTCAGCTCCCTGAGTCACCTCTGTTAATGTTTAACTTTTTTAATGCTAAAAACTGAAAGCCTTGGTTCAAGACCCACAGCAACAGCGATTGGAACACCTCTACTACACAGTGATGTCCAGCTCACCTAGACAAATGGAAAATGAAGCTCCAGCATAGATTTTCCTGTTACACCATGAGTTGACAGTGAAATAGCCCAGGCCCCCAAATGGCATAAACTGTTCAATTCACCAGTTTCAGCAGTGGTTCAAAACATGAAAAAAAGAGCTGGGTGAAAAATTATCCAGAGACCTGGATACTATAAAAGAAATGATCTTTAAACTCACTGGAGACTTCCAAGATACATAGATACATAGACAGTGTCGGCAGATAAGGGCCTATGGCCCACCCAGTCTGCCCATTTGAGCTTGTAAGTTCAGTTTATGTTTTCCAAGAAGTCTGTTGCCCCTTACTCCTGACCTCCAGAATTCCTTTATATCTATCCCATGAATTCTTAAATCCTGTGATTGTTTCAGCCCCCACCACTTCCTCTGGCAGGGTGTTTCACTTGTCCACCACCCGTTCTGTGAAGAAATTCTTCCTCACGTTTCCTCTGAATCATCCTCCCTCCAACTTCATCCCATGCCCTCTAGTCCTGGAACATCTTTTTTTGCTTAAAAATAGTGTATTCCTGCACCCTGTTCCTCCCTGTAAGATACTTGTATGTCTCTATCATATCCCCTCTCTCCGTCCTTTCCTCCAGGGAGTACATGTTCAGTTCCTTCAACCTGTCCTCATAGGACTTGTGATGCAATCCATGCACCATCTTTGTTGCCCTCTTCTGAACCTTCTCTATCCTGTCTATGTCCTTACGTAGGTAAGGTCTCCAGAACTGTATAGTGTACTCCAGGTGGGGCCTCACTAGTGTCTTGTATAGTGGAATTATGACCTCCCTTTTCCTGCTGGTGATGCCCCTGCCTATGCATCCCAGCATCCTATTTGCTTTACCTGCTGCCTTGTCACACTGTTTCCCTGCCTTGAGGTCATCAGAGATGATAACCCCAAGATCCCTTTCCTGCTTGGTGCATGCTATATCCTCACCCCCAACTGATATATTGTGCCAGGGTTTTGTGCCCCATATGCATTATCTTGCACTTCCTTGCATTGAATTTCAACTGCCAACCCTGACCATTCTTCAAGTTTCTGCAGGTCCTTCTCATTTTGTCTACACCCTCTGGTGTGTCTACTCTCTTACAGAGCTTTGTGTCATCAGCGAACAGTGAAATTCTGCCTTCTAGGTCCTGCGCAATGTCACTGATGAAGATATTGAATAGGACTGGTCCCAGCACTGATCCCTGTGGTCCCCCACTGGTCACTCTTCCCTCTGTGGAGTGACAGTCATTTACCACCACCCTCTGTGTCCTGCCACCCAGCCAGTTACCTACCCACCACACTACTGTCCTGCCCACCCATATTCCCCAGTTTGTGCAATAGTCTTCTATGTGGCACAGTGTTAAAGGCCTTGCTGAAGTCCAGATAGGCCATGTCCACTGCCCTCCTCTGATCCACCTCCCTAGTCACCCAGTTAAAAAATTCAATGAGGTTGGTCTGACATGACCTCCCTCTGGTGAAACCATGATGCCTTGGGTCCTGACTCTGACTGGCACTCACAAAATGTGTCTGTTGCATGTCAAACTCTGAAAGCTGCATCCGCTCACTTGAGGACCAAGCTGACCAGACTGAGCCTGAACTCATGAGTGTCACTCAGAAGTTACAAAAATTAGACATTCACATAGAAGATCACGAAGGCCACAGCCATAGCAATAAGTTAGTCCTAGCTGTCCTTCCTGAGCAGGCAGAGGGAACAGACACCATACATTTAATAGAAACATAGAAATCTTCCAGTAGAAAAAAACACCATGGCCCATCCAGTCTGCCCAAATACCACCCCTTGATCTTTTAACTCACTTATTCACTTATCCAGTGCTTATCTGAAAAGCTTGCATGCCAATCTCCCAACATCCAAGCCTACATTATTGAGAGAGCTCACGGGCCTTACTGATCAGTGCCTAAGCCTGGAGACAAACCCAGGCACATAATTTCTAGACTCTTACATTATCTCGACAAAATCCACATTCAACCAGGCTGTGACAGAGTAAAGAACTATGGTGGGAAAGCAGTAGAATTTTCATTTTCAGTGACTTGAGGCCACAAACCAGAGCCAAAAAAGGGGGCCGAGATATTTAGAAATGTGGGAAAGGCCAGCACAAGTCAGTGCAGCACAAGGTAGATGCACTATGGCAAACTGAGTGACATATTCAGAAGTTGTGCCAGCTGAACTGCAGCAGCACAAGTTAGCTGAATATGGCACAGTTGCTCCATGGCGCAACCAGAGATGAGCTGGCATAACCAGGGAAGTGTGGAGCACACATGCGCACAAACAGAGGGGTGCAGCACACAGGCAAGATGCCCAGGGACACAGCCAGGGAAGCACAGTGACAATGGGCACAGGACCCCACCAGCAGGGCACACCGGTGCACACACAGGCACAGAGTAGGAGGGAAGAATGCCCAACACGTGATGGAGCACAGCCACTAACAGGGGTCCCATGCACCACAGCAACCTGAGCCAGTCCACCGGCACTGGACAGGAGCATGCCCCAGAACTGTATCCTAGACCACAATGGCAGCATGGCCAGTAGGTGACCAGAGGGGATACTGGCTAATGCAGGTCTGCCAATGGTGAACCCTCCAGGCCACCAGTCAGCCAGCCATGGCCACTGCCACACTGTAATGGGTGTCTACCCCCATGTCCTTGGTGCCAAACACACCCATGCCCCACATGCACACAAACAGCCCACATGCCAGACAGGAACTGAGCCAGGGCCCAGGCAGGAGAACTCATGGGACTGGGTGCCCAACAGGGGATGCAGATAACTCCACCCCAGAGTACAGACATGTCCAGAAGGATGACCATGACCATGTGCCACCACACACACAAACGCCTGCCACCCACCCCTGACCACAGCCCCATGGTGACCCTGCAGGCACAGAGCATGACCATCAAACTTGGTGATAGCCCCCACTACAGCCTGGCACACCACTGTACACAGTAGTGAACCACAGGAGCACTGCATGGCCACCCCACCCCTGCACAAACACCATGGACCAACACCTGACCACTGTAGCATAGCTGCACACACCACCTGCAAAGCAGACATGGAGATAGGCATGTAGCAGTAAAACACTTTATATGGTGTAAAAACGCAGTACAAAATAATGTAACGGGGCAGGGACAGGGGAGGTACAATGAAGGGTGGGGACAGGTAACAGGAGCTGTACAATGAGATGGGGACTATTGGGGATCAGGAGCAGCAAGGGAAAGGATGGCTATGTACAGAGCTCCTCAATGGCATCTATGTCCTGCCACCACACCAAGCCTCCGCTCCCTCCAGTTGGCTGCTGTCATCCACTGCATGGAGACCATGACATCCAGCACCCTCCGCACATCCACCACAATCTGGTGCAGGAGCCTGGATTGCACCCACCGAGGCCTATGTGTAGCAGGCCGTCTGACACCTATGGCATCAGACAAGATAGGCAATCAGTGCATTGGTCCAGGGACATATGCCCACCCACAGTGTGCAATGGACAGCAGGACAACACACCCCTAGAGAGCCCGGAATGGACCCCCACAGATGGGGCAATACCAGTCAACAACACGGCACACCATGGTGGTGCAGAGAGGCAGATATAGCTGTGCAGCAGCCACAGGACTGCACTGTGACAGTCACATGGTGCACAGCAACAGCAGCACCGCAGCACAACTCGTGGCATCTGTGCGCATGCCCATCCCATCAACAGCCTGTACAAGGTGGCCAAGGGATGGGACGCAGTGGCACACTCAACAGATCATGCGACACATGCAGCTGTAATGGTGCATGGCAGAGGCAGCCATGGCTGTGCCCAATCCCCACCACTATCCCACTGTGACACTGAGAAGGAATGTGACAATGCATACCTGCCCCTTGCTGTGCAGCCAGTGTCACCTGCTGCCCACTAGACTGCACCGCCCTGGCCACCTCCACCACCACCATGGCCCATCTATAGTCCTCTGGCCTTGTGGAGAAAATGAAGAGAGGTGGACATCAGTACACAGTCATGCTTGAGGAGCCCTCCACCACCACACAGCCCGCTGTGTGGTGGGTGTGTCCCTGTCAGTCCTGAGACCCACACACCAGCATGGCTGCCCCCTGTGCAGCAGCCAAGCCCGATGCGCAGTAACCCAAGGTCGATGAAGTACCCCACTGTGGGCAATGCCGCACAGCCATGTCAACACCACAGTATGATGCCTGGGCATAACAGCAACCTGAGCACACCTAACTGGCTATGGCATTGAACCTTGCAGGACATGGGCATGCAGATGCTGCAAGTGGTCTGGTACCCTCCGCTGCAGGTCCCCATAATGGTGCCTGCACTGATCTGTCGAGCACCTGACACCAGTCCTTCACTCCAGGGCTTCTGCTTCACCATGCCACACCTCCACCCTGGCCTGCTGTAGTGGCACCTGGCCATACAGCTGGCCCTCAAAGGATTGAACTACTGCCACCAGGTTGATTAGCTCAACCTCTGACCAATTGCCTGCCCTCCTGCTCTGTCTCTATGTCATGGTCATCAGCTGAGTTCAACAGGAAAATGGTCGTGGAACAGCGCACATGTCTGCCACACGTGCAGGGTGCGCAATAGGGTACGCAAGGCTGCAGTTGTGCAGCACGTGGTTGAGCAGCCACTGCACAGTGCAGGGCCATAGCACAGTCATAGGCATGTGCAGCATGCTGGGGCCTAGCAGGTGCATGGGGTCATGACATGACCCATGAGTCAGAGATCATCACCCCTACGTACAGTGCTCAGGTGCACGATAGAGGCAGTAAACGCATGCGCGATGGCATACTGGCTCTGCATGCACTATGCCACGCTATGGCATCGCACATGCTGCTCATAACACATGTTAGCAATGAGGACACTGCTGCACACATGCACACTGTGAGCATGTGCACCACGCATGCACGGGTATTGCACCACAGAGATGCTCCAACGCAACCCTATTGCACACGGCGCAAGTACGCGATATTCAAACGCTGCATGCAAATCACCTCATGAGCCAATGCATGGCACAGTGGGGAGCATTAGCATATCATTACAATTGCACACAGGCTAATTTGCATGCCTTGCACCTTAAAAGCACAGCAGAACAGTGCAGGCCAGAGACCGGTATTGTAACCATTCAGGTACGTAACTGGCAACATGGAGGGACCAAGGCCTCATCACACACTGCAATGCAATGTGCTGTCACTGACCCTCACTGCTGTTCATGTCCACAGGTGGAAGAATGTCGGAAGGTGAAGGAGCGAAGAGCCAGGGGTCTGCTCGCAAGTGCAGGTCCAACTTTACAGCTGCTGAAAGCACTGCCCTCTTTGAGGCCTATATGGATTGGGAGGGCCTACTCAGTGATGCCACGGGCATGCCGCAGGAGTGTGCTGGGTAGAGGTGGCCCAGTAAGTCAGCACCCATGGGCACCACCTTCTCACCCCCCAGGAGTGCATGAAGAAGGTTGGCACTGATAAGAGGCATATAAAGGACAAAGTTGCTGCCATCTGGGCATCCTGTAGGGTGATCGGTGGTGGGCCAGCAACCGTGCCACCACTGACTGCTACGGAAGAGTTTGTGGCATCCACCATCAGACGCACGGTGGTGGAGAACATGCCTGGTGGTGGGTTTCAGATGGGTGGCAGCCCCTCACTGCATGGTGAGTAAGACCAGCTGCCAGGCATGCCTGATGTGGGCGTGACATGCAGGTGTGTCTGAGGCTAAGCCCACTGTCACGTGTGTGCGTGGATGTGGACACACAGTGCTGCACGGTGATAGGTGGCAACAGTAGCATGGAGGTGTGGGGTTGAGGTGGGGGTGGGAGGGATGGATGAGGGGTTGGGGTGGGACTGGTTGGGGGTAAGGGTGGGGGATGGGGCCATGGGGTATGCTGCTCCACTGACACACTGTTCTTGTTTTGCAGCACCAGCATGCCTCTGTGCAGAGGAGCAGGCAGAGGTGGCCGGAGACACGGATGACCGACCCTTGACCTCAGCAGGCATACAGAGCTGGGACAGGCCATGCTTGGCAATGCCGGGCATGCGGCCATTCCTGACATGGGGTTGAATGACTCCCTGGCTGGGTTCATGCACGATGACAGCCTGGAGGTGCTGTGTGCAGAGACCCAGCTTAGTGTGTTGTCTGACACCAATGATGACCTTACACTGGTACTGGAGAGCATAGAGGAGGTAGTGTCGGGCATGGTCCTACCCACTACACAGGCACTGGCAGGTCCCAGCACTGTGCCCGCAGCCCCACAGCTGCTCCCATCCCCACCAGTGCAGCTGTGTGTGGCACCACAGCCATGTCCGGTGTGGGTGGTGGTGGTGCTGTGAGTGCGGCAGAGGCAAGGGGCACTGCTCAGCAGACAGTCAGGAGGTGGCAGCAGGATGCAGGTGATATTGGGCAGCATGCTCTGGTGCCCACCTACTGTGCACCAGGCAACACTGTGCCCCCTATACGGCCCACTGTGCAGCATCCACCAAAGTAGGAGGGTGTTCAGCAGCGTGCTGTGACACCTCCCCCAGCCCGGTAGCCAGACCAGGAGGACCGGGAGGCCGAGAGGCTGCGGAAGCACACCCAGTTACTGCATACCTCCATGGATAACCAGGCGTTGCTTGCTAGTGAGGTGCGCGCACTGCGGGCAGCGGTGTGCCAGATGGCCGAGCAGTGGGACAGGGGCAAAGTGAGGCTTACGGACAGGCTCACGCAGATGCAGGAGGCCATGACTGCAGCATTGGCCCACATGACGGGTGCCATTGTGGCATCAATGGACCGCATGGCCAGTACCATTGCAGTTGGGTTTGCATCGTGGTGGCCACTGGGCTCAGCCATATGCAGATGACCCCCTGCAGTGCATTGTCCACCCCACAGTTCCGGAGTCTGGAGACACTGGCATGGCGGATGCTGGGATTGGATATCAGCATCCCAGAGAGCCCTGAGGCAGGCCTTTTTGGCCACCAGGACACCCCTATACGGACTCAGTTGCGGTCACGCACATTAACCTCTGTGAGGCGTCTGACATGCCCCCATGACTATACGCAACAGACATCTACTGGTATGCCCCGCCGTGGCCACCCTCGGGGCGTGGAGGTCATGGGACTGCATGGTTGTAGTGATGTGTCCATTGCCCTGACCTGCCATCCACTGCTGTCGCCACACATACACATGGGTGGTGGTGATGCAGCATGCATGTGGTGGCATGCATGTGTGTTGTGCTGCATGCCCCCTGTGTGTGTGGACCATGCTGTTGGGGCAGGTGGCATGGATGTGATGATGACAGCCCAGCACCAGTGCTGCCTGTGCACCGGTGTCATGCGTCTGAGCCATGCCATGTCCCTCACCCTGTGTGTTGATGACTGTGTCTGTGTGTGTGTGTGTGTGTGTGTGTGTGTTTCTGCCTGTGTGCATGCCACTGCTGCATGTGTCTGTGTGTGCATGCCCATATGTTAGTGGCCCTGCCCTCTCTGTTGTATGTCCCTGTCCCTGCATGCATACTACTGTGCACATCCCGTCCCCTGTGGTGTGTGCTGGGCTGTGTGGGCCATGCCTGTGTGTCTATGTACTCTCCTGCATTGTCTGTAATGCTCCCTTATGATCATGTCACAGTGCCACCATATCTCCTGCACCATTCTGGGATCCCTCCTGCCAAGTGGCACCTGCCCACCACCCTCCGGACCATCCCCACCATCATCCCCGGTACTGTCACCCTTATTAGCCTCGACTACTATTCCACGGTCAATGGCCATATTGTGCGAGATGCAGCAGGCCAGAAATATGCCACAGGCTTTCAATGGGCTGTATTGTAAGGCGCCACCTGATCTGTCTAGGCAACAGAATCACATCTTTAGCATGCCAAAGACATGCTCAATAATTCTGCGTGTGCCAGCATGTGCCTTATTGTATCTTTCCTCTGCAGGGGCCGATGATCGCCGGTAGGGGGTGAGCAGCCATGGCCTTAGTGGGTATGCACTGTGGCCGGTGTGGAAGACAACATGATTATCCCTGCACTGTGCTGTGCTGCCACGCACTCCCTCCCAGCCAATACACACACCTCAACAACCACCCCATCCTCCCTCACCCACCCCTAGGGCCATGTCTCTCGGCCACCCTGGCACACGTCCTACTCACTGACAAGGTGGCCCATGGGGATGTCTTCCCACTCAAACCTATGGCACAGTGCAGAACTGTGCCATATGAAGGCATTGTGTGCACTCCCGGGGTGTGTGGCACAGACATTGACGATGCACCCCATGACATCGCACACCACCTGGCAGTTGATGGATGGGTATCCCTTTTGGTTGATGTACACCATGCCTTCTGGGCTGGGTGGTGTGGGGATGCTAACATGGCTGTAGTCTATTGCCCCAATCATGTCAGGTATGCGTGCCACCAGGTGGAACTCCTGCATGTTTGCTGTGCACTCTGCCTGTGTGCTGGGGAACTCATACTCCATAGCATGTGGCAGCAGAGCATTGAGAAACTGGGTGAGGAGGCAGGACGTGGCTGACTGGGTGATGCCCATGGTATCACCCGTTGGTCTTTGAAAGGTGCCCATGGCAAGCAAGCACATCATGGCAGTCACCTTAGTCTCCACTGTCATGTCATGACTATGTCTGGTGGGTGCCCACATCTCGTCACTGCACAGCTCACAGAGCTGCCTCAGAACTGCCCTGTTCAGGTGATACCATCCCACAATCTCTGTGTCGCTAAAGTTCTGATTCATGATCCTGGCATGGTACCACCTGTGTTGGGCATACCACCACCGGGCCCTTTGTCAGCCATGCCGCTGTTCCTCCTGCCTCCCCACACCCTTAATTATGGCATCCATCAGGAATGGGCTACTGTCCATTGCCCAGGCACTGGGTGTCTCCCTGAATGCCACTCACGCTCTGTCCATCTATACATCAGTCTGTGTCTCTCCCTCTCTGGCTCACACTCTCTCTGTCACTCCCTCTCACTCCCTCCCTCTCTCATTGTGCTGCTTACATTATGGTTGCACATTGGCACAATGGGATTTGCATTGCACCATGGCTCCCTTTGAATATCGCTTGGTGGCACATCTTTGGACTTGTGCCCACGCATCTCAGTTGTGCCATGCACAAGTGCTCTGAATATCTTGGCCAGGGAATGCAAAGAAAGTAAATTTAAGTTGTATATGGTGGGCATCAAATTTCACCTTTCGTACCCAGCCAGGCTATTCATGCACACTTCCCAGGGTCAAAAGCAATTTCAATCTGTGGCAGAAGCAAAACAAGAACTCCCCAAGATATTCTCCAGCCATTTTCTTGCCACCCACAGTCCTGCTTGCTAAAAACATTAACTCATACAACTGCCATCCACATGGCAGAAATATTGCTCACTCTATGATGCTGTATTAAAGCACACTGATATCAGAGACACTACAGAAGGGCTGTAGCCACAACTCTACTTGAATTTTGTTCATGTTTTAAACCACAGCTGAGGGTGGCAGTATAGCCTAGAGTTTGAAGTAATGAGCTGTGAATGAGCTTGGTACATCCAGCAGCAGACCGGGGTTTAATTTCAACAACCTCCACTTGCATAAATTGTGATTCTGAGCAATACACTTAACCTCCCCAATGCTGCTGGGTCACCCCTGAAAACGGGCTTTTGTGCCCAGTGGGCCTTACCCGGTTACCAAAGAATAAAATAAAAAAATAAACAGCATAAAACTTGTTCCTGTTTGTAATTGCTTGTACTGCACACCCACTGTGACACCCAAGCTTTCAAGGAGCCTAGGCACAGAGCAGTAACCACACTACCAAAGTCCACCAGGGAAGCACCACCTCGAACATCCTTGTTCCAGCCCAACCAAAACACACTGATCTTGCTTCTCATAAAAACAGCAGGCTTATGAGAGGATAATAGCCCCAAAGTAACTGCCAAGGATTCTGGCTGGCCCGTGGATGGAAGGGACTTTCAACCACAAACTTTCCAAACTGGCATAGCCAGTCTGGGCTGCAATGCTCTCTGCATGGCTCAACATGTGACTAACCTTATTGGACTGGACCATAGAACAGATCCCACAAGAGGGATACTGGCTGTTGGACCACACCATCAGGAACTTACTTCCACAATACAGAATAGACCTCCAATAAGCAAAGACTCTCCCACAAACATTGACACATGTAAACCCCCTTCCCCTTTGTCTAGGGGTCCTGGTGGAAAAAATGGGGAGGGGACCCAAATCAGAAACTTCCCAGGAATACAGTCTTTTAATTGAATAAGATGGTCTTATGTCACCTACAGGAACCCATGCAGCAGAACAAAAAATGTCTCTTCTTGGTCTGCTGGATAATCAAAGGCAGGCTGCAGCACTTCAAGGCCAGGACCGGGTGGACAGATGCTATTTTCTCTTTGAAAGGAGCAGTGAAGTTAAGCAGCAAAAATAATCTCAGCACACCAGAATAAAATAATAAAACCGATTTAATTAAGCATTAAAATCAATATAAAGTGCACAGCTCCATTGAGCAGAGGGTTTGACAGGTCAACAGCCACACAAGCAGAAATTGAATGCAGCAGATAGTTATAGATACCAAAGGCCAAAATGGGCTGGGCTCAGGCTCCACTCAGCTACCTACAGCCAGAACAAACTCAGAGAGATAAATGGTACTGGCACCTTCCCACACTGGGGGAGTGATTTACTCCTCCCGGAATACCCCAAAACAGGAAAACAGCCTATTAAACTGCAGCCGACCTGACACCTTGCCAAAGTTCCAACATATCCAAACCACCTTTCCAGGAAAAGCTGCAGCGATAAATACCAACAAACCACTCAGCTCTTTCCTTCCAGTTCTACCATCCTGAATTTTTGGACCTAGATCAGAACCTGCCCCAGATAAAGGCACAGCAGGTCCAATAATGCAAGATTCTTGCAGGCCACCAGAACTTGCCCTGGCAGTGTGCCACACCAGGTAATGGCTTCCTCAGCACTGCTACTACAGAGAAG
Organism: Neoceratodus forsteri; assembly: GCA_016271365.2. NCBI lineage: Eukaryota > Metazoa > Chordata > Ceratodontiformes > Ceratodontidae > Neoceratodus > Neoceratodus forsteri. The sequence continues at coordinate 572,304,502 of CM057454.1, read as the reverse complement.
ACCCTGTCACAGCTCTGTCACCGCTGTAACAGCCCCACTGCCAACTCTTCCTAAAATGCAAACCAGGACCCCAATCCCACCCTGGTGCACAAGGTGGGGATTGCATCCATTTCAACAGTCCATGACCACCCCTACAAACCCAGAGACCCCACTCCAACAGTCGCATTGCTCCTACAACTTCCCCCAAAGACCCAGCTGCTCAACCAATGCCAAAACAGGATGACCACATCTCCTGGGCCAGTGGGTTTGAGACCCTGGCCCACTAGCTGTAACCAAAAACCCATCGGCCTCTCCCAGAACCACTTCTAGAGGGCCCATTTTATAGGACAGGGGCATACAGACATACAGACGCACCCAAGACGGTTGACCCAGGCTGCCTATGAAACCAGACTGGCCAGAGGAAGAGGAAGTAACTTTAGTAAGCCTCCTCAAGAGGGGTGGCTTACACTCCCCCCCCCTTAAAATTCAATTTCCTCCTAGAAAGGGGGGTTCCATGTTTAAATAGGATTATAAAATCACGACTTCAATATTAGCATCTTTTTTTCGGCAACCCCAATATTAGCACTCTTCAACTTTAGCGCCTCACATAATTAGCTACCCTGTAGTAATAGCGCTTGGTATAGAATGATTTCAGATGTTACTTACTACTTCTATCGATGTTTATTGCTGGTAGCTCTTTTCAGGTCTTCACTGCATGTCACTTCCTGTTTTACTTTCCACAATGCAGCAGCATAACACTTAAAGGTACCTGCTACCACATTAACCTGTTACTGTGTCAGAATGGAGGTCTGCATAGACATGGAGTTTGTCTCGAGCCAGAAGGGGAAGCCACTGGCATTATTTTATAGCTTTCTGTATCGCCGAGACAAAGAAAAAGGAGGCATGGTGTATTGGCGCAGTGTGGATGCCCACTGATCCTACTGCCTTGCTCGCATCCACACAATTGATGGCAAGGTAACTACACAAATAATAGTGCACACTCACATTGTTGATGTTGGAGGAGTTGGTGTTAGAAAAGTTATGGCAAGTGTTAGGGAGCGTGCAATAGGTGGCGTTGAGAGCACCTCACAGGTTGTGGTGCAATGCACCTCAATCTGTTGCTGGCCACTTGCCAGATGTACAGTTAATCAAAAGAACTGTGCAAAGAATACTCCAGGTGGAATGTGGGTGTCCCGCTGCACCTAGCACAGTACAGGACTTGGTGATTCCTCCAGAATTTACAGTCACTGATGCTGGTGAACAGTTCCTGCCGTTCGATAGTGGAAAGGAGCAGGACAGGATTCTAATGTTTCCAACCAATGCTAATTTAAGATTTCTTAGTGAGAGCACTGACTGGATGTTGAACAAAACATTCAAGTCCTGTCCCACTTTATTTGACCAACTGTACACCATACATGGTGTTAAGTCTGGAACTGTGATAACTGTGGTGTTTGTGTTAATGTGCCCACGTAAAACTGCCACTTCTGAGAGGGTATATGCACAATTGAAGTCCCTGTTCTCCAACCTAGCACTGCATAGTGCAATTCTAGACTTTGAGAAGTCTGCATGGAAAGCTTTCACCAATGCTTTTCCATCTGCAGACTTGCATGGGTGCTTTTTCCATCTTGCACAGTGTATTTGGCAAAAGATTCAGAAGCTGCCAGAGGTCCATGAAAGGTACAGTGCTGACCCCAGTTTTGCACTCCACATTCGAATGCTTCTATCCCTTGCTTTTGTACCACCAGATGATGTACCTAATGCATTTGATGATATGCGGGAGTATGAGTTTTTCGAGCAGCATGAAGATCTACTTGTACCCTTACTTGACAACTTTGAAACAACTTGGGTAGGAAGGCAATGGGGACGTTCTGGATGCAGGAGTGCTGCATTCCTCCCTTATCAATGGAGTTGTCACAGTGCTACAATGCTGGAAATTGCAAGGACTAATAACGCTGTAGAGGGGTGGCACAGGGTGATTCAGTTCTCGATTAGGTGCATGTCATCCTAGCCTGTGGAAACTGATTCAATCTCTTAAGGAGGAACAAAGACTAACAGAGATTAGATTGGAGCAAATTGTGTTGGGAGCATATGGTTCAACAAGAAAAAAAAATACAAGGACAGTAATGCTCGCATTGCAGCAATTGTGGCTTCTTGTGGGACAAGAAGCTTGTATGATTATCTCTGAGGTCTTGCTTAGAATTTTCAATTTCAGGTGTGAATTCACCTGAGAGCACCTCACAAAATTGATATGATTTGGCTACTGATTTAGTTTTTTTGGATCTGGCTGTTTTTTTAATTTAATCTCTAATAAAGCATAATTAGGTTGATTGGCCTCTTTTTTTAATTTTTTGTTCTCTTTTGGGTCGCTATTTTGACATGCCCTCCTGCATCCAGAAATCCATTGCCTGTGCTGACACTCATATCTGACAGAAGATCGTTCAAGACATACTAGAGCTTTTTCAAGTTCATTTTGGATTTGTAACACTGGTCTCTATTTTTTACATGCAAGCTCACTGTCAGTCGCCATTTCTGCCCAATCGCTAAAATGAGCTAGTCGCACGTATTGCAGTAGCTGAAAAGTAGTCACAATAATGCTGTCGCAATTATGTAGTTGCCAAAATGGGGCACCCAGCCATCTATGGGAGAACACTGACTGAACGGGTATATAAACTCCCCACCTATATTGGCCTCCCACAGTGTGCCAATGACCACAGCCCCAGGGCCTACCCCCAAAATACTGTGTGGAGCCAGTGCTGCCCAAATGGTACAATAAGATTTCTGACCTATTAAAACAACAGTGCCAGGCTGTTAATTACTGAAAGTTAAACAACTGTAAAAATTGCTCGAATTTATAACAATTTCTACTCTTTTCAGAAGAAAACCCACATGCACACTACACACATTCACTTCACTCAAGCAAACACATACAGTACTACCTCCCATAATCTCACACACCTCAAATACATTATCTTTCATCCCACATCTCACAACCTAATTCCAAAACTAGGAACATTAACATCCATCTCTCCTTTTTTTTTCGAGGTGAAACCAACATTTCATCTTCCCAAAAAGGAGAGAGGCATTAACTTGTTACAAACTTTTCACTTTACTTTTAACTGTAATCACAGTGGTTTCAGTCCACACAGTCTCAGTTCACAAATACAGGAAACAGTCCTGTAGCGACCTCCACTGGACACCAGTCCTTAAGAGTTTAAAACTTTAATTAGCAAACAGTAACTATAACTTAAATGGTTTTAACAGTCCTGGCAAATACAAACCCGGGGTGCTGAGTCTACAAGGTGGACCCCCCTCCACAGGGATAGTAGCTGGCAGGATCCAGTTTCGTGGTGGTCTCTTCTGTGAATGAGTCTATGGATATGATGTAATACATCATTCTGCAGCCAGCAATCTCCGGCACCAAAGCATAATTCTTGAAAAGGTTGAGTCCTGCCAAGGCAATGAGAAGCATAGGTACCTGGCTTTTCTGATGGCTTTTTCCATTGGCAGGCCAGATGCTTCAGATCAAAGTTGTAGCTTTTGAACAATCCCACTGAATCCCCAATCTGGCCATTTCTCCTCCACAATATCCCAGAGTCCCTCAGATATGTATGAGTAGTCTGCGTTGGGTGATGATGCACCCACCTCTCAGCCTGTGGTCACTCCAGGATAAATGGCACTGGTGCCTACACATACTTAGGGAGTGACTTACTCCACGCTAGAATACCCTCAAATGGGAAAAAGGCCTATTAAACCACAGCCGGCCTGACACCATGCCGAAGTTCCAACACGCCCCAACCACCTTTCCAGGAAAAGTTGCACCGATAAATAGCAGCAAATGACTCAACTCCCTCCTTCCAGTTCTACCATCCTGCATTTTGGGACCTAGTTCAGAACCTGCCCCAGACACAGGCACAGCAGGTCGAATAACACAAGATCCCTGCAGGCCAGAGGAGACTGTGTCACAGCCCTGTCACTGCTGTAACAGCCCCACTGCCAACTCTTCATAAAACGGAAACCAGGACCACAATCCCAACCCAGTGCACAAGGTGGAGATTATCTCCATTTCACCAATCCATGACCACCCCTACAAACCCAGGGACCCTACTCCCACAGTCTCATTGCTCTTACAACTTCCCTCCGAGGACCCGGCCGTGCAACCAATGCCAAAACAAGATGATTGCATCTCCTGGGCTGGGGGTTTGAGACCACAGCCCACTTGCTGTAACCAAAGACCCATTAATCTCTCCCCAAACCATTCCCAGAGTGCCCATTTTAAAGGGCAGGGGCATACAGACACACACCAGGGAACTGATCCAGGCTGCCTATCAAAACAGACTAGCCAGAGAGAGAGGCGGTAACTTTAGTAAGCCTTTCCAAGAGGGGTGGCTTACACACAGATACATGCTACCACTAATATCCTTTTCAGTGGCAAGCCCAACTTGGCTAAATGCAGGGTCTCAGATTAAAAGGAGGGATGTCTTTTTCTTAAATCAAAAGCAATGTGATTAGTATGGCTTGGTTCTGAATGCACACCTCTGGCGATCCAGCAAGCATTACCTGCCCCCCTCAGCTTGCACACTACACTTGCAGTTCAGCATCTCCACTTGAGCCCCACCCCAGCTTGCACACTAAACGTTCAGTTCAGCATCTCTGCTTGGGTCAGTAGATGGCGGAGCTGCTAGAGGGTAATGCACCGGCAGAAGGAAAGCACCCAGGCAATCAGTGCATCAGCAGCAGAGAAGTCAGCAGCAAAACACTAGGGTGGAGTGCTCCAACCTAGGGGAGCCAATCAGAGTTTGCGGTGTGAAAGTTTGAGCAGCAGCTGGGCTTAAAAGTCAGGACCCAGCCACAAACAGCAGTTCAGCATCTCTGCTTGGGTCAGTGGGTGGTGGGAGCCACTGGAGGGTAATGCATCAGTGGAAGGAAAGCACCCAGGCAATCGGTGCATCAGCAGCAGAGAAGCCTGCAGCAAAACATTTGGGAGGAGGGCTCCAAGCAAGGGGAGGCAATTGGAGCTTGTGGTGTGAAATTTTGAGCAGTGGCTGGGCTTAAAAGCCAGGGCCCAGTTGCAAACAGCAGTTCAGTGTCTCCGCTCAGTGGGAAAGTTAATTTTGGCCCCCACCCCACCCGTCACCCGTGGTTCCATGGCAGGACAATGACAGTGTCGACATTGACACCCCCGACAGCGACAGGAACAATGCCGACAGTTGGCATTGTTCCCATCAGAACTAAGTGTTTTTCTGTGGGGGGAGCTTCCCCCCCTGCACCCCCCATCTCTAAATAACCAGCTCTGAGTTGGATTTGATTCGTGGTGTCAGCTCACAGTGGACCACCATAGTGCAAATCTCAACCTGGTGAGATATGTTGCTGTGGTGGACTTCACTGAGGAATTGTCGATGTTCTGATGTGATACCATCCTCCGCCACTGCATTCATCCCCCTCCCCTGTAGTCTATTAAATGCTCAGTGGGACCAGGAAAATGGTGGAACCTTGAGAGAACAACCAATCAAAATGCAGCACAGGAGCAGAGACTGAGCACAGGTGGAAGAGCAGACAGAATGGATGGTGAAAATCATCATGAAGGAGCTGGTCACTGTAAGAAGGGAGCTCTGAGGGTAATAGAAGGACCATTTCACATGGGGGCTGATCATTTCAGAGAGGCAAGAACACCCTACAGGCAAGTGATCACCAAAGGGGCAAATCTGAACTGGTAGCCCACTTGAAACAGTACAGTAACTTGATTCTGGGGGAGCATCATACTAACTCAGTTCTGAGAGGGCACCCTACAGGCAAGGGACAGCTGGAGGGGCAAATCTGAACTGGCAGCCAATTGTGACATTATAGAAGTTAGTTCTAAGGGGACCATTTTATTCACTTAGTTCAGAGGAGGACAGTCACTGAATTAGGGGCATATCTGTTCTGGTAGGCCAATGATGGCATTGTATTGACATAATTCTGAAGGGGCTGGAGTGGGTACAGAAATAGAAGCCAACGTTGTGGCTTCCACTGCAGGAAATAAGGTGCATTGGGGTAGTCAAAGTGTGTGATATAAAAAGGAATGGTGTATGAAATGTATTGAAGGAGGTATTCTTATGACCAATTAAAACAGGAGCAGGGATAACTGTGGGGGCACATGAGCAAAATTAGGGCAATGGCTGGGGAGGAAGAGGAGGTAAATGGCTAGCTTGGAGGGGTGGAAGGGGTAGGATAGTAGGATGTAGTATATGTGGAGCTGCAGTGTTCATGGACACATTATGGAAAATGGAGGAGTATCCAATGTGTAGAAAGTATAGAACTCTGAAGAATGAAATTGAATGGCTGTATGGGATCTTACAAGGGATGCTCTGTGCAAATGCACACAAACACCTTAGATTCAAGAAGGGGGAAGTTGAGGGACAACAGAATAACACATTGATGTCCAGGAGAGAAGGGCAGAAAGTTGCAGAGGGGCAAAGCATAGGCCGGCAGGATATTATTGTAAAGGACTATAGCAGCTTGAGAGAGGTGTGGGAAATGGCAGGATGGAGGGGGAGAAGAAAAGCAGACTCAAAAAGTATAGAGAGGGCAAAAAATGGATCAAAATTCCAGTTTTCTACATCAAATAGGTACAAGCTGCTGGAATCAGGGAGACAAGTGGCAGGGGAAACATATGAGTAACGGGGGGGGGGAGTGGGAGGAAGGGGACCTGCCAGAATCAAGCCAGGGAAGCAATTAGAAGCAGGGGCAGAAGGGACAAGGTGGACAGTGGTGTCCCTCAATGCATGCAGCATAGGGAAAAAAGATGGAAGAACTACAGGCACTCTTGAATGAGGGCAATGTGGACATTGCAACCATTACTGAAACCTGGGGCCATGGTATACCATGACTTGGACCTCTCGATCCCAGGGTACAGGTTGTACAGACAAGACAGGGAGAAAGGAGAAGGAGAAGGAGTTGCAGCTTACATATGGGAGGGAACAGTGTGCTTGAGAGAAGAAGGGGTGCAAAGGGGGGCAGTGAGGCACTGTGGCTACAGCTGCAAACCAACAGGGGTAGGAAAATTAGGTTTGGGCTGGTTTACAGGCTGCTTAACCAGGGGGAAGAAATGGACAGGGTACTGGGTGAACGGCTGAGAGACATAGCAGGGAGGGGGGAGGCAATAGTATGGGGACTTTAACTTGCCCAAATAGACTGGGTAACTCCAGCCATGACCTGCGCCAGAAGCCAGGTGATCCTCGATGCTATACAGGATGACTTCGTGACACAGATGGTGGCAGGACAAATTGGGGGAAGCAATCATGGACCTTGTGCTTACAAATGGAAAGCACATGCAGGACATTGATATCAGGGAACCCCTAGGTGTGAGTGACCATAGTTCAGTATGGTTCAAGGTAGATATGGACAAGGAGGATATCCAAACAAGGACTAGGACACTAGACTTTAGGACAGCCAACTTTACTAGAATGAGGGAAATGATCAGGGAGAAACTAGGAGCATTAGAGGAGGGGATAAGGTAGAAACACTGTGGGGACATAAAAAGAGAGCCATTCAAATGGCTGTGAACAGTTGCATAAAGATGAAGGGGCAGAAGGCAAAGGCAAGATGCCCCAGCTGGTTCAGCATAGAAGTAGCTAGATCAATAAGGGAAAAGAAAGCAGCTTATAGGAAGAGCAAGTGAATTGCTAGAGATGACGATGAAGAGGAATTCTCCAGACTGGCCAAATAGCCCAAAATGAGGTCCAGAAGGCCAAGGCAAAGAAAGAGCTACACATAGCACAGGGGATAAAAAGGGGGGGAAAGGCCTTCTTTAACTATATAAGATGGAAAAGGGACAAAAAAGAAGGCATCATTAGACTGAAACGGGACAGAATAGGTGACGGAGGACAGGGCAAAAGCAGAGGTTTTAAATTAATACTTCTGCTCAGTCTTTACGAAGAGAAAAATGGGCCAATGCCACAGGCAGGGGCAGGAATGAGGGAACAGGGGTAGACCCAATAAAGGTTATTGAGATAGACAGGGTGAGAGAGGGGCTGAGGACACTAAAAGTAGATAACTCTCCAGGGCTGGATGGGATACACCCCAGGGTACTCAGGGAAATGGCAGATGAACTGGTAGGTCTGTCGGCAGTTCTATTTAATAGTTCCCTGAACTTGGGGGTAGTGGAGAACAGTTAATATAGTACCACTCCACAAAAGCAGTGTCAGAGAGAATCTGGGCAAATACAGACCAGTTAGCCTGACCTCTATAGTGTGTAAACTTATGGAGTCTATACTAAAGGCAGGACTGGTGAAATAATTGGAGGACAATGATCTGGGGAACAGTAACCACCAGTCACTGTGGTTTGAAATCACAGAAAGAGCAGAACCAAACCACACAAAAACACGTATCCTGGATTTTAGGGGGGCAAACTTTGGGAAAATGGGGAGATACTTGAAAGAGGCATTAAGGAGAATGGGGCAGGAATCAGGGGTTGAGGAACAGTGGGAAGTATTTAAAATGGGGATTACAAGAGCAACAGAATTATGTATTAGGCAGGTTAGCAAGAGGAAAAGGAAGAGGAGACCATTATGGTTTTCCAAAGAGGTAGCAAAGAAAGTGAAAGCCAAAAAGATTGCATTCAGGCAATACAAAAAGACACAGGCAGAAGGGGATAGGGAGAAGTACCAGGAGAAGCAAAGTGAGGCAGGGAGGTCAGTAAGGGAAGCCAAAGCTCAGACAGAAGAACACATTGCAAAATCAGTGGGTAGAGGGGACAAAACCTTTTACAGGTACATAAGTGAAAAAAGAAAGACAAAGGGAGGGATAGTGAGACTGAAGGGGGAGGATGGGGGCCGTGGAGGATGACAACAGTAAAGCTGACATATTGAACAGGTATTTCTGCTCAGTCTTTACTGAGGAAGAGGAGGGTAATGGGTCTGAATGGAGTACAAGGTGAGAATGGTGCAGAAATGGACACAAGTCCCTTTACACGAGAAAGGGTCCTGAAGGAACTGGAAGTAATAAGAGTTGATAAAGCAATGGGCCAGATGGGTGCACCTCTAGGTCCTTAAAGAACTAAGAGAGGTGGTATTAAACCTCTTGCTATCCTGTTTAGCCGATCACTAGAAACAGGGAGGTACCCAAAGACTTGAGGATAGCAGATGTAGTCCCCTTATACAAAAGTGGGAACAAAGAGGAAGCGGGAACTGCAGACCAGTCAGCCTCACCTCAGTAGTGGGAAGATCATGGAAGCACTACTGAAGGAGAGATTGGTGGAACATCTGGTTGTCAATGGACTACAGGACCCAAGGCAGCATGTGCCACCAGGGAAGGCTGTCAGACCAACCTCATTGAATTTTTGACTGGGTGACTAGGGAGGTGGATCGGAGGGCAGGGACATGGCCTATCTGGACTTCAGCAAGGCCTTTGACACTGTGCCACATAGAAGACTATTGCACAAACTGGGGAATATGGGTGTGGGCAGGACAGTAGTGCAGTGGGTAGGTAACTGGCTGGCAGCAGGACACAGAGGGTGGTAGTAAATGGCTGTCACTCCACAGAGGGAAGAGTGACCAGTGGGGTACCACAGGGATCAGTGCTGGGACCAGTACTATTCAATATCTTCATCAGTGACATTGCGCAGGACCTAGAAGGCAGAATTTCACTGTTCGCTGATGACACAAAGCTCTGTAACAGAGTAGACACACCAGCGGGTGTAGACAGAATGAGAAGGGACCTGCAGAAACTTGAAGAATGGTAAGGGGTTTGGCAGTTGAAATTCAATGCAAGGAAGTGCAAGATAATGCATATGGGGCACAAAAACCCTGGCACAATATATCAGTTGGGGGGTGAGGATATAGCATGCACCAAGCAGGAAAGGGATCTTGGAGTTATCATCTCTGATGACCTCAAGGCAGGGAAACAGTGTGACAAGGCAGCAGGTAAAGCAAATAGGATGCTGGGATGCATGGGCAGGCATCACCAGCAGGAAAGGGAGGTCATAATTCCACTATACAAGACACTAGTGAGGCCACACCTGGAGTACACTGCAGTTCTGGAGACCTTACCACATAAGGACATAGACAGGGTAGAGAAGGTTCAGAGGAGGGCAACAAAGATGGTGCATGGATTGCATCACAAGTCCTATGAGGACAGGTTGAAGGCACTGAACATGTACTCCCTGGAGAGGAGGAGAGGGGATGTGATGGAGACATACAAGTATCTTACAGGGGAGAACAGGGTGCAGGAATGCACTATTTTAAGCGAAAAAGATGTTCCAGGACTAGAGGGCATGGGATGAAGTTGGAGGAGGACATTCAGAGGAAACGTAAGAAGAATTTCTTCACAGAACGGGTGGTGGACAAGTGGAACACCCTGCCAGAGGAAGTGGTGGGGGCTGAAACAATCATGGGATTTAAGAATGCATGGGATGGACATAAAGGAATTCTGGAGGTCAGGGGTAAGGGGCAACAGACTTCCTGGAAAACATAAACTGAACTTACAAACTTAAATGGGCAGACTGGGTGGGCCATAGGCCCTTATCTGCCGACACTGTCTATGTATCTATATATCTGCATGACAGTAAGCAACACAGATTTGTGGCTGACATATCTTGTCAAATTAATTTAATTGAATTATTTGACTATATCACGAAGGCAGTAAACAAGGGTCAGGCAATAGACATCAGATACTTGGACTTACAGAAAGCCTTCGTCTTAGTGCCACACAGAAGGCTGATAACAAAACTGAAGGCACTAGGGGTGGGGGAAGATTGGTCAGATGGGTGGAGATCTGGTTGGGGAGCAGGACTCTGAGGGTGATAGTAGGGGGGGTTGTCTCCAGTACAATGGCGATCACTAGTGGGGTACCACAAGGCTCGATCTTGGGCTCAGTATTGTTTAATGTGTTTATAAATGACATTGGGGAGGGTATTCAAGGCAAGATGTGCCTCTTTGTTGATGATACCAAAGTCTGTGGGTGGGTGGACACTCAGGAGGGGGTAAAGGAACTAAGGGAGGACATAGCCAGACTGCAGAAGTGGTCAGGGATTTGGCAGCTGGGCTTCAATGCCAAGAAGTGCAAGGTGATGCACATAATGGCAAAAAAATCCAAGAGCCAAGTAGTATATAGGAAACATACAAGCAACCATGTCTGAGGAAGAAAAAGACCTAGGGGTAGCAATCGCTAGTGACATGAAGCCAACCACACAATGCAAAAAGGCGGTAGCAAAGGCCAGCAAGATGCTTGGATGCATCACAAGAGAATTCAGTAGCAGAAACAGTGAAGTTATTCTGCCACTGTATAGGTCACTGGTGAGGCCTCACTTAGATTGTGGAGTGAGGTATTAGCACCCGTACCTAAAGAAAGACATCCAACTGTTGGAGGGGGTGCAGAGGAGGGCAACTCCTGGCTGCATTGAATGTACAGCATAGTCTTTAATTGTCTTACCTCTCCTAAAGACAATTTTGTATACCAAGGTACTGTTTTCACATTTCTTTTCTACCAGGCTCTGCTATCCCTAGGTGCGATCAGAACTCCATACCTTTCTGTTGTTCCTTTACATGGCCTGCACAGGTTTTTTGAAAAAAAAGGCTCCTAAGGATATTGTCTTGATAGACACTCCTGCAATTATGAGTGTTTATTGTTTTGAATGGCTAACACTCAGTAGGTGTAGCATGACGATGTTCCAACACGCTCCCTCAGAGACCTTGTATTGAGAAGTACGGGTGATGTAAGTAGCTACTCAGACATACTTTTAGACAATACAACAACAGTATTGGGACCTGTTAATATCAGGCAAGCTTTTAAACAATTTAAAAGAATGGCACAGAAACTAAAGAGGTTGCAGTGGGAGGAGATATCTCTACGTGCCTATCCAGAGGTAGACAGAGCCCTGAGAGGGTTTCGTGTACTTAAGAAACCAACTTGTGGTCTTAACAGGGTTAGCATTGTGGACAAGTGGCAAAGTATCAGCCACAAAGCGAGTCGGGAATATATAGAATTAATACTATCAGAGAATTTGGTTATCCAGAAAGAGGTTGAATCTGAACTTTTGAACCACAAGGAGGCTTTAAAGGAATTTTCTACTTTGCTGAGTTATGATTCACACCTAGAGAATTTTGCCTCCAATATTCATAAATATAAGGAGAGAATAAAATCAGTGAAAAAGAGCAAATTTGAGCAAGATGAGAGGGACTTCCAGTATGGCAAGGTCTTTGATTGGAGTATCAAGTCAGGTGATACGGGTGCAATACCAAGGAAGCACCAATACCAAGGAAGTTGATCAGGGAAAAACAAAAGGAAAAAGGCAAACAAAAATAAATGTGCACTTTAAGAGAAATAATTTAGATCTAGAAACAACAGTAGCCTAGAGACAGAGGTGGGTTCTATAAAAATGAGAAAGGGAATGGTCACAAATGATATACCTGTCCCAAATAAAGAACCAAACCAGAATATGTATGATTATCAGATGGACCTAATTGGTCTTTCTTCTATGCCAAAAATGTTCCTCTGTCCTACCCCTGAGGAAAACTGCCTAGATCAGATAACACTATTATCCTCCCATGTTATTTCTCATTGGATGGGGGAGCTTAGTAATAACAGCTCAGGACCAACAGACTTAGCTTAAAATGAGCCCTAAACATCCAGATATGACTGAGGTTATATCAAAGAGTATGGATTTTGATCAGGAAAACCCATCCCCCTGTATGGAGTTCTCTCCTGAAGACAGTAAAATTAACCAGAAATCACCAGAAATAGTGGGAAGAGAAAATGATAAATCAAAGGAGCTTTCAAAAAATTTAGATGAAATAATTTTGGAAATGCATAATACTATAAATGGATTAGAAAAACTTGAGATGTCACAGATTAGTGAAGTAGTGAATATAGTTTAATTGAATATATAGGAACAGATGGAGAGAATAGCACAAGGAATACTTTATAAAATTATATATTTTATATAAGTGAGGACCTGAAAAAATCTATGGGTAATCCATATGCTGCACATTTGTTCCTGATGGACCAAATGATAAGTGTGAAGGATGAATCAGAGACCATTAAACAAAATATTGCTATAAACAGCTTTAGATTAGAGGATATGTTATATAAGCTGACTATCTTAGTACCTGAAGACAGGTCTCTCTCAATATTGATGGAGTAGGACCATTAGGAAATAGTGGAGGATCTACCCCTTAGACCTGATTTCTCTTCTATAATCATACCTAAATCACCAGGGGAGAAACCTTCATATAAAACTAGGAAAAGAAACAAAAACAGAAAATATAGTAGAAGAAAAGGATAAAACAATGAACAAATTGATAGACATCTGTTCTTCCATGGACATTAATGTTAAAGCCCTTAGAACTGAATGGGAAAGCTGGCAACAAGGGAAAATTAATGTGGATCTGTTATAAGCTGTACCAGAATTGGACTCAGAAAGGGAGAATAAGTTATTTGATATAGATAAATGTGCAATTTTGTGCCTGTATGGTTTCAAACTAAAAAAAAATATTTTACTCCCAAGGTGATAAAAATAAGATTGTGCACCTATTTAGGGCAGTATTGGGTGTGGAAGTTATAGAGAATGATATTGTCAAAACTATAAATGACAAAGGTGAATGTGGCAGTGATTGTATTTATATCTTTTGTATAGAGCCAAGAATGGCAAATCACTTACGGCTTAACAATGCTAGACTAGGAACTCTAGGCATAAAGCTTGACTTTATTAATAGGGCCAGGCTAAATGCCAAAGAGAAGTCTGTTAGAAAAGAATGGGTTTATCTTAGTATTTTTTGGCCTTAAACAGCTTACTCATGAAACAATGGGTAAACTTAAAAAGCTATTGTACAACATGTTCTAGCATGCTTTATAAATACCTGAGGAGCGTTTTGAGATAGTGCATGCCCATAGAAAGAGAAGTATAAATGCAATTGGACAAATTGACATGGTACTTAAAGGTCCAGTAGCTACTGATCTTATTTTAAAAAGCAACCCAGTGTTGGATGACCTTGGTATCTATGTCACAGAAAGTGATGACTTAATGAATAGAGATCTTATGTCACCAAAAGAGAAAGAGAGAGATGTGGAGGAAGAGTTAACTTTGTCCCTCTTTGGTCTCAAAAGAATACAAAATGAAAATGACTATAAGTTAAAAAAATATAGTCATGGATATTTTAGGACAGTTTTTGGATACTCCTTTGACAAAGGCCGCTTTTGAGACCAAAAGATTGGGAAAATATATATATATTGTGATCAGATTATGATCTCCTTGAGATCTAGAGAGTTATATAACTTAATTTTGAAGAATGTAGATAAATTTGACAGAATGGGACTTTTTATAATAGCGGGCAAGCCAAATATGAGTGCAGATATAATAGATTCAGTGCCAGCAGGAAAATTTGAAATCCATGGGGAACCTTTGACTGAGATAGCTAAGCAGACAAAGGAGTTTGTGATGAAATTGAAAACAAACAAAAATTTTACAATGTCAGGGTAGAAAATAAATATGCAAAACTGACAGACATAAGTGAATGACTGGCTAACACAGAAAGTACTAATGGACCTTTATTAGATGACCCTACCTTTAAGATGATTTTGTGGAATATTGCATGTTTGACACATAGGGTTGTTGACACAGACTGGAAACAATTTATTACTGGGTTTCATATCCTGTGCTTACAGGAAACGTGGTCGACAAATGAAATGAATTACTGTTTTAGTGGATATACAAATTATCATTTACCAGGAAAACAAACTCTGGCAGAGCCACTATGACTGTGAATGCGTTAACTAGATAAGGGTGTTTCATGGGCTTAAACATAAACATTTATTTATTTATTTAAAAAATATCAGATTTACAAACCTTTGAGTCAGAGACTCATCTACAAAGGCACCACGTCGAAACTAATACAAAGACAGCACAGTTAACAAGTCCAAAAACAATGGCTCAGAGAGCAGACAGTTATAACAATCATTCACTGGAGATACATGGCTAGCAGTAGATAAACAGATTACATAGTTTAGGCACACAGGCACCACATCAAGAAGACCAAAGCAGTTCAAACAATATATAATAGCTAAAGCAAATAGACATCAGGAGTCAAAGAGAAGCCCAGAGTGTTCGCATGAAGGCTATTGCATACAGTAACTGAATCAAAGTATAGTACATTGAGAAAAGGCATATTTAAGCAATAAGGCATGACAGGGTGTGTGTTATCATGTAATAACGTCACTCCTGGGGTGGGTTGAAGCTCAAGGCGAAGCCAAGTATTTATTTATTTATTTGCATGTGTTTATTTCATCCACTGGATCAGCAATATTTGTACAAGCTGTGCCCAGTGCAGATTTTACAGCACTGGTCCTGGTCTGGTGATCTGGGTTTTACACATACCACACTGCATATGGCTTAGTGATATACTGTACAGATGGCTGCAGAGTCTAACCCATTGAAGGTTGAAGTTTCAGGAAACCATTATGCTACAAATATCAAGACTCACTCCCTCCCTCACCCCCAGTCACAATTAATCCTCTATCAAAGTCATGCTTAAATACTGGTGCCTTTACATCCATGCCACTAAGCTTTTAATGCCAACATGCTTCTTCTGCTGCTGTGAGTTAAACTCTTTATTTAAAAACATTTTGTTGAGAAATTTTTGTTTTAGTATATCCATGGTCAGGAAAAATGAATTTGTAAAAGAAACCCAAATCCCTGTTTATCAGTTCATTGAATCACAATACAGTATGTTACGAATTTTTCAGATTCTATGTGTAACCTACAGTAAGTCAAACAGAAATTAGACACAAATGCCTACCTATTTGCAAGTGAAGCAAATGTGGTTATTATCATTCCGTTGTAAACACCTATAGTCACAGCCAGGATTCACATTGCTAGACTCTGGGTAAGTATGACAAGTTTCCTAAATACTGGTACCTTATCCAGCTGTGTTCTGGTGTGTGTGTGTGTGTGTGTGTGTGTGTGTGTGTGTGTGTGTGTTTAAACATGTAACTTTCCATAGTATATTGTATAGTACTGTGACTCCTGGCTGCAGTGTTTTTTCTCTGCTGTGGCTAAACAAGACACTGTAACAAGACACTGGTCTGCTGTAGGGGATATTAGACATCAAACCAAAGGGTACACTGTGAAGACTAACTTGGAGAAGATACAATAAAACAAACTTGAATGACAGTCCCAGACATCATAAATCACCCAGGGAAAATTAGAAAAACTCCTCTAACTGCCTAGGCAGAAACAAAGCACTGGATTAAAGTGAGAACTCAAACCTGGTAGTAATACACATATTCCTGATTTTAACATGCAGTTTTCCTTTAAGAAGATTCAATAGAATATAATAGTAGCCCAGAACTGCCTGTCTGAGAATGAAGTTGGTATATTATTTGGAAAAAGGGAAGGCTAGGTATCTTGCTATGCAATGTCCTGTAAAGTAACACACTGACCTCGTAGGATAGTAGTGTCAAATGCTATGAGGCGCCAAGGGGAACATGTTATGCAGAAAGTTTCAGGAAGTGTTTAACTCATTCAATGCCACTTCTCAAACTTAAAAAGAAAAATACACTTAATCACAGTCTGTGTTTACAAAGCACTGTGCCCATGATTAAAATAATTTGAACCCCACCCCCAAAAAATGTGCCCTCACATGAACATGCATGATTTATCTGTAAAGACAATTAAAAATGTATTTCTAAATGCATTAGTAACACCAATGCTTTCAAGATTTTGAAAGTACTAAAAAGACAAACTATATATATATATATATATATATATATATATATATATACACATATAGATAGATAGATAGATAGATAGATAGATAGATAGATAGATAGATAGATAGATAGAATATGGTAAACAAATATTGTTAATCCCTAAAGCTGAACTTTGTTTTTAGTATATACATTTTTAAGAAATACTGGAAAGCTGTCTATTTTCCTTAGTTTTCAGACACTTCTTAGTCTTTCCTTTTGAGACACCAGGTGACTCTGATAATCATTTGTTCCAAGGGTTTTTAAGTCAGTTTGAATGCATTTTAAGTATTTTCTGTTCTAGTCCTTAACAATATGCAGGGACTCCATGGACTTCTGTTCCATGGTCCACATCCCAAACATGTGAGTCTTCTTTCAGGATGATAGATCCACTTCATGCCCCTCCCACATGAATAAAAAATAGGTGGGATGGGCCTTTTGGAGCTTCTTGGGTGGAGGTGGTGTGGACCTTACTTCCCCCAAAAAAACAATGCTGCCTCCCACTACTCAAGTTCCAGTTCTTGTACCACCCATTTAAGAAAGAAAATAGTACCCTGCAACCATTGACTAACATGAAAGCATATTTATTTGAGGGTGGAAAACATTTATTGGAGGAGGGTATGTCGGAGGAGACTATTTACACCTTCAGTCAGTTCTACGGACAGAAAACATGATGTCACTCCTTTTGTACATGCAATACTCCTGTAGGCTCCACCCACAGTCGTAAAAATAAAGAAAAGTGGGTAGAGTGTCTGGGTGACTTCTTACTTTTTTTAAAAATACCAAAGGATTACATTCTTCATTGATAAGTAAGTGCTCTATATCACAAGCCTTTCTTTTTTTTTTATTTGAATAATCATTTGATTCAGTTTTCAGGTATATAGCACACACAACAACAGGTAGACATATACAAACAAACAATGAGCAAACATACAGATGCAATCAGTCGAGTACAATTAATCCAGCCATTTTCTCCCTATATCTTAACAGTACATTACGTTATCATCATCATCACCACCATCATCATCATCATGGGGTTCTCATAGGCAATCTCCGCTTTTATCCACCTGGAGATTTGAGTGCTTTAGATCTCCAGTGATGGAAATGAATACTTAATAGCAATATCCCCTACATCAGTCCTCAGCATCATCTCCTTTTCCACATTTAGAGAGGCCAGAAAGGGGGTCCATCCCCGTAGGAATGCCCCCTCCCTGTCTCTTACCATAAATGTTAATCTTTCTAAGGCTAGAGTGTGCATTGTTAGCTGGTGCCACTGCAACACAGTGGGCTTGATGTGGGATACCCATTTGTTCTGAATGCAGTTCTGTGCCAGTACAAACAAGGTTCTCATCCACCTGGGAAGTGGGGTCCACTCCTCATCCTCTATCACCTCCACCCCAAACAGACACAGCAGTGGGTCCATCCTTAATGGTTTACCTGCCATCTGGGCCACCTCCCCCACTACATCCTCCCAAAATTTCATTAATATTGGACAAGTCCAGAAACAATGCATGTAGGTACCCCTCTCTGTCCCACACTGACCACACATGGGAAAAATCAGGGGTTGTGCTTTATGAACAAAAGCAGAGGGATAGTAACGCCTGTGCAAAAACTTAAAGCAGGCCTCTTTTCACTTATTGCATACCATTATACCTTCTGGCATGTGAAACACCACCTTCCAATCCTCCTCAGATATACTTTGTCCCAAGTCTCTTTCCCATAAAACCTTTGTATTTCCTGTCATAGCTGGTAGCACCTGTTTGCCTTGCTTAGTAGCTTTTCCCAGGAAGCCCTTAGGATCTTTTTTTGCTTGGTACACTAATTGTTCTACTGGATCAGGTTGAAGGCTATCCCAATTACCTCTATCCAGCCTACCCACAAAGGCACATACCTGCATATAATATCTGTACAGATGTTGCTTTTCCAACTGGAGACTTTGTGTTACCATCTCAAAGGTGCACAGTTCTCCCTTTACCATTGAATGGCCTATGATGCTTATTCCCCTTTTCTCCCACACTTTAAAACCTCTATCTTCTAATCCAGGTAACAAGAATGGGTTCAATGCCACTGGCAGCAGCAACATTTCCCCTTGGCCCAACACCTTTTGCCTTTAAGCCATCCCCAGGCCTCCAACACTGCTTCCACCATTGGATTGTGGTTATCCACTGCTCGGTACGCCCTCAACCCTTTGCTATGTAAATATGCAGTGAGTCTCCCTGGGGCTCCCATTTGCTCTAGATTCACCCAACTAGCCACCGAAGGTCTATGTACCCACTCTGCCATGCACCGCTGTTGGATTGCTAAGTAATAGTTGCCCAGATCTGGAAAATTGAGGCCTCTCTGTTCCTTTCAGTTTTTAACCTTTGCAGACTAATTCCCCCTCTATATAAACTCCAAGAACATTCTTTCCACCCTTTTAATATCCCGCTTTGTTAGTCCCTGGTGCAGCACCTGCATTGGATACAGGATCCGGGGGAGGATATTCATTTTAATCAGATTGATCCTCTCTAAACATGACATCATGAGCTGTGCCCATCTCTTAAGATCAGCCATGATGGTCTTGATCAATGGGAGAAAATTCAGATTATATAGGGCACCAAGTCCCTGACCTAGTCGTACCCTTAAGTATGTGAAACTGGTCTGTGCCATCTTTAGCCCTAATTGCTCCACTTCTCTGCCTCCTTCTAGGAAACACATCATCTCCGACTTCTCCAGGCTGATCTTGTAACCAGAAAAACTGGCAAACTCGTCTATGAGGGAAAGTAGTGGGACCATGGATCCCTGTGGATTCCAAACAAACAAAAGCATGTCATCTGTATACAGAGCGACTTTGTGCATGGAACTCAGTATCCCCACCACCCCTCTCCCCACTCATGTTGGTGCACTGCAACTGCCAGTGGCTCAATCGCCAGAGCAAACAGGAAGGGTGACAGAGGGCATCCCTGTCTCATCCCTCTTCCCAGACTGAATTGCTCTGATAGGCCCCTGTTCACCAAAATTCTCGCTCTGGGTTTCTCATACATTGCCCTAACCCATCCCACATAAGAGTCACCCAGACCAAGCTGGGCCATCACCTCAAATAGATAGTCCCATTCCACTCTGTCAAACGCTTTTTTGGCATCCATTGTTACAATCCCCACCTTCTCCTGCCCTTGGTTGGCCTTCCAGATAACATTAAGTAAACTACGCATATTATGATACAAGTGGCAACCTTTAATGAACCCGGTTTGGTCTGGGTGAATCAGATCCAGCAAAACGTCTTCCAACCTGGTGGCCAAAACTTTTGCTAGTATTTTTAAGTCACAATTTAGCAGGTACATAGGTCTATATGCCGCACATTCTTTCTTATCCTTTCCAGGTTTGGCCCATAAACATATAGTGGCATCATAGTAGGTTTCAGATAGTTTGGGTAATTCCACTCCCTCATCCTTTGTGAAGATCTCATAATGTATCCACCAACTGACCCCAGCATCTTATAATATTCAATTGGGAAGTCATCTGGGCCACTAACTTTCCCCTGCTGCAATTTTTAAATAGCCCCCAGAATTTCTGCTCTACAAATTGGTTGACTCAGTTGTTCCCTCTGTGTTTCTGGGACTTGAGGTAACTGTAGACACTTGAAGAAATCCTGTATCTGTGCCTCTTTACCTTTATATTCTGCCCGGTATAGTTGTTCATAGAAAGTTTTAAAACAACCCCTAATATCCTTTGACTCCTGACACAATCGCCCTTCCCTATCCCTGAACCCCAAAATGAATGTTGCACATCTGCCCCTGTTCATTAATCGCACTAATAGCAGACCTGGCTTGTTCCCCCATTCAAATACCTGATGCTGGCAGTAGAACCAGGTCCTTCCCACCTCCTCTCTAAGCAACGTGTTGAGTGCTTCCCTTGTTGTTGCCAGTAACCTTGCCACTTCTCCTTGCTCCCCTCCTGCCACTCATTTCTCCAGGCTTTTTAACTGCTGCTCCAGCTCCTCCTTCTTTTGCCATTTCTGTCTCTTCACTCTAGCCATATACACTATAATAGCCCCCCTCATAAAAGCTTTCCCAGCCTCCCAAAAAATAACCTTAGATATTTTGGGGTTGGTATTTGTCTCCACATAATACTGCCACTGCTCCTCCAGGTATTCTTTAAACTCTTTGTTTTTAACCATATACATGGGGAATTTCCATTGTGGAGGTCCCTCCCTTCTCCTGCCACTATGTAATTTCAAAA
This sequence comes from Neoceratodus forsteri, assembly GCA_016271365.2. Taxonomy (NCBI): domain Eukaryota; kingdom Metazoa; phylum Chordata; order Ceratodontiformes; family Ceratodontidae; genus Neoceratodus; species Neoceratodus forsteri. The sequence goes on along the minus strand of CM057454.1, from coordinate 572,283,589 downwards.
CCACCATAGCCTGGTCAGATATGTGGATAGGGCTATGTGAGACATTTTGGATTCTATCACACCATTTCCTAGGCATATATATAAATATATATATATATAATCAATGTGAGACCAAGTCTTGTGTGAATTAGTGTAAAATGTATATTCTCTGACTCCTGGGTTGGCTGTACGCCAGCCATCCACCAAGTCCAGGTCGACAAGCCCTATTTGCAACTGGCACATTGTTTCAGATGTTCTCCCCTTTCCCTCTGAATGGTCCATACTAGCGTCCATTGTCCAATTAAATTCTCCCCTAGGATAAACCCCGGTAATTGCTCCTTAATAAGCAAGTCCAACAAAGACACATAAAACTGTGGCTTATGCACTGCCGGAGCACAGACACATCCAAATGTAATCTATTCCCCTCTTAAGATTCCAGAAATAAAAACATTCCTCCCATCCCCAGGGTCTTTAACTATCTTTTTAACTTCAAAGGGGAGGCTTTTGTGTACAAGGATTGCCACTCCCAGCTTATGGGAAGAATAAGAGGCAGCATAGTATTTCCCCACCCAATTCCATGCTAATTTAGCATGCTCCACATCTGAGAGATGGGTTTTTTGCAATAGGGCCACCTGTGCCCCTGCTCTTTAAAGGGCAGTCAGGAGCTATGTGCTCTTTACTGTACTTGCTATCCCCTTTACATTCCATGAAATAACATTAATATTTTGTGTATTAGCCATGATTTCCCCTTTGTATTTCTCTGTGTCCTCCACTTTTAAGCACCCAAGCACCCCACTCCAGAATATCAGAGCAGTCAGCCCGCACTACTGAACCCCATTTGCACTGTATTTTACAGTTATGACACACTGCATTCATTGCATCTATGAACATAGAAACAACTATTAAAACTATTAAACTAGAAACACAAATAGTCCCTCTCCCTCTATCCTCCCTCCTCCCTTGTTTTGCAAACATATTGATCTCCCTCCCCTCATCCCTGAACCATCCACCCCCCATGATACATCTCACCCTCTGTATCTCTCCTCCACCCTCCCTCACCTCCCCCACACTGGCCACTCTCATCTTTCCCACCATGTACATTCCCTCCCCCCACCCCAGAACAATACTGACTTCCCCAATGCTCCCCTATCCAAAGCCATCATTCCGCCTCTCTCTCTCTCTCTCTCTCTCCATGACACTAATTGCTGATCCAGCACGAGTGTCAATATGATCCCTCCAGATGACAATTATGCCCCATCACCCCCCAACAGCCGAGCCTCCCACTTGGGTGATTCCCCAGTTATGCCATGCATCTTTGGCATACCCAGCTTGATAGAGCTTCAAGTATGTCCCCTTCCCAACCAGACTTACCCCAACCTCCAGCTCCAAAACAGAATACAACTGGTTATCCTGCAGGGCATGTTGCTCACCATGCAGTCTCCTTCTATTCGTGGCTATTCTGCCCACTTTGCCCCCACCTCTTCTCTCATTCCCAGCCTCCCACCATCCCCCCCAAAAAATTGTGGCTACCATCTCATCCATAACCAAGCGTATACAAGATACATGCAACATGCCTCCACTAGTAAGTCCATCACAGCTTCTTGCTTGGTGTTAAAAATGCCATCCCCCTCTGCAGCGTGCAGATTTGTGAGAGACAGGCCATGCCATTAAACACACATGCAGTGCCCATTCTCCCACCGCCACACCCCGAGAGGAGGACAAGACCAAATATTCAATGAGAGATCTGCATCGTGGCTGATGGTAGCCACCAAGGCACATTTTAATCCTGTTGGAAGTGTCTCATTTGGGCCCTTTTATTCCCATGATCTTGCCCTCAAATCCAACCAGAGTCATTGCTGCAATTTACCCCACTGGAAGACATTATTACACTTAGTTCAGCTCGACCATATAGCTTGGCCCCATTCCCTCCATACAACTGTAGGCCTTCTTCTTGGATTCAATTATAAAATGGTGGGATGCAAAGGATGAGCCAGCCCTGCAAATTTTAAAGTTAATAGAAGTGAAAAAACAGCTTGCGATTAACTACAGCAAGAGAACACCATGCCACAGTCCCAGTCTGCTCTTCATCCCACTTTCTGTCTGAGGGTCTTCAAAAATACCTCGGCCTTCTCCACTTCCCAGAATGAAAAAGTCACTCCCTCATGCTGAATTTTCAAGGTGGCCAGGTACACAAGAAAATTCTCCACCTTCAGTCCTCTTAGCGGCGCCATGATGGTGTTAAACATTTTTCATCATTTAAGCAAACAAGCTATGTAATCTTGAGAAATGTACAAATGGTTGCCCTCATAGTTAAGCATGCCCTTCTCTCTGTAGGCCTTCAGGACCATCTCCCGATCTTAAAAATGATGAAATCTCATGATGAGCTGTATTGGCGGCTGGTCCGCCAGGGGCCATGGCATTATGGCCTGATGAGCACGCTCCAGCTTTATTTTACCATTTTTAGGCTACAATCCCAGCAGCTCCAGCAGCACTCAAGCACAAAAATCCAGGGTTCCTTTACCTTTCTGACCCTCTAGCAACCCTCTGAGATGTAAATTAAGGCACCTGTGGTAATTTTCTTGGTAGTCGAAGGCTTCCTTAAATTCGTCTAGCTCTTTCTGTAAGGCTAAAACTTGTCCAGGGATAGATGTTAAATCACCCCCCAAATGAGAGATTCTTTCTACAACCTCAGCTAAGTGTTTCCCCTGCTGGGTCTGTTGTTCCAGCACTTCTTGCAAACAGGAGTCTAATTTATCTTCCAGCTTTATTAACCGCAGTTTCAAAGCTGCTATGACCTGACCAGTGAGCTCCCAGCCAAGCGCGGTGACCTCTGCAGCAGATAGCGAGACAAGGCCTGCATTTTCTCCTGAGTCACTCGCCACTGTCTTCTTATCAGTTTTACCCTTAAGCCACTGACTTCTAGTTGGGTTGGGGGTTAGAAATTCATCCATGGCACCTTCTGACACTGGCTGCTGTTATATAGAAACCATTACGAGGTATTTAAAACTTCATATTTCTATTATTTTTGGCCATCGGAATGGAGCGACAAAAAGATGCGTCTGTCTTGTTAGCTGCTCATCAGCACCCCCCCACAAGCCTTTCTAGTGAAAAACAATGAAGACATCTTTCTTTTGGTAAATGTCTATATTCCTCCTTCAATTTCAAGATGTGTTTGTGTGTCCCTCTGGGAGGAATTGGAAACCTTATTACAAAGTATCCAGAATTTAAGTCCAGGTCTAAACATGTGGTGACCTAAATGCCAGAATTGGTAACTTTGATGGCTATGCAGACAACAAAATATAAAACTGGATATTTTCAAAAGCTCCAGAATGCAGTCGCACATCTATAGATAAAAAGATAAATGACATGGGAAAAAAATTATGGAAATCGTGGTTAGTCAAAATCTCGCCCCTGGAAATGCTAGAATAAAGCCAGATAAACCAGAAAATTATACTCATTACAGTGTAAGGGAACTAGGAGTTCTAGATTATTTATGCTGGAATGGAGATATGACTTGTTGGACCTACTGTAATATTGTTGAAAGATGTGAAAGTGGTCATTTACCATTAATCGTACATAGAAAACTACAGCTGACTGAGGATACTGAAATTGTCCAGGTTGATCCCCTTATGAATATTGAAATAAGAAACTTTTAGAAAGCCAGATGGGAAACATGTAAAGTACCTAAGGTTGTGGAACTACTGCAAAATTTGGACCCTCCACACCCAAACACTACATTCCCAGAAATGCAGGAGTTTATGCAAAATTGTTTTAACTCTGCTTGTAATCTTTTGTATAGGCCCACTGTGCCCAAAATAGATTCCAAAACAAAGAATAATTGATTTGACAAAGAATGACTAGTGGCTAAAAAAGACCTCACTAGGTTAGTAAAGAAAGTCAAAATGTCAAAAGAAAAACACAAATATAGGAATTTAAATAAAGCAAGAGAAGAATACAAAAAATTACTTAAAGGAAAGTATAAAAATGTTAAACTAAATCAATGGCAAAAAATGTTGGACATAATAGACAGGAAAGATCAACAATCATTTTGGCACATGGTAGCAAAGGGTACCAACATTAGTAATGCTTCATTAGATCTATATATCACAGAAGAGATCACTATAGTAGTTTTTTTTTTTTTTTTTACCAAAACCAGCAAGAGTTTACTTATCAGTGGGAATCTCAATTAAATCGAATATAGTTTTGGGAAATAACCCCAAAAGAAGTATATACTGCAATAATAACTTTAAAGTGAAAGAAAGCCATGGGACCTGATCAAATGCATCCAGAAGTATCTTTATGCTTTCCATCTTTCTGGAGGGATATATTGATCTTATATTTTAACAAATGTTTAAGCACTAAAAGTATAGCAACAGGCTGGAAAGGTGTAACAATAATATCTATTTATAAAAAGGGAGATAGAAAAGATCCTGTAATGTATTGTCCAATTTCTCTGCTTGACATAATGGGTAAGATTTTGCCTAGGTAATTTTTCACAGATTAAATGAAGAGGTCATAAATCTTAGAGGGCTTTCAGAACTTCAAGCAGGTTTTAGAAGGGGTTACATGACAACAGATAATACATTCATACTAATATACCTATATGAAAAATATATAAATTTGACAAAACAAAAGTTATACACTGCTTTTATAGTCTTTAGTCAAGCAGTTGACTATATTTCTAGAATTAAACTGTGGCAGATTATGTATAACTGGGGAAGTAATCCTACATTAATCAGTATAAAGAAGGAATTATACACCCAAACATGGGCCCAAGTTAGGTGGGGTAAATTTGGACAAACATCTAAACCATTTCCAACAAACAAAGGTGTTAGACAGGGATGTATACTAGCAGCATTATTATTAAACATTTATTTAAATAAACATTTAATACAACATAATAAAGAACACATGGACTCCCCAAAGATAGGTATATATTTATGTCCCACATTTGCTTATGCAGACAATTTGGTGCTAATAGCTTTGACAAAAATAGATCTGCAGAACAAATTAAGTAAACTTTTGACATGTGCAGAGGAATATGAATTAAAAATAAATGAACAGAAATGTCAAGTAATGATTTTTGGGGACTAACCAAATTTGGAGGGTAAATGGTAAGAACTTAAAAACAGTACAGCAATATGATTACCTGGGCCTTACATTGGCTTCAAATGGCAAAAACATACCCACAGACTTAAAATAAAACTAAAACAAACAGCAGAGGCACTGTAAAATTTAAATTATTAGTACGGGGCAATATTATCTGACCTCTATTGATGGCAATTAAAGCAAAATATTTCCCCCAAATAACATACCGTAGAGAGGCAGTATAGTGCAGTGGTTAAGGCTCTGAGCTGCAGATCTGGAGACCCGGGTTTGAATCCCACAGCCCCCCACACTTGCATACTGTGTGACCCTAAGCAAGTCACTTAACTTCCCTATGCTCCCAGGTTGCACCTGTAAACAAGCTTTCAGCTTAGTGTGCCAATCCTGGTTAAACAATTAATATTAAATAAAAATCTGGAGCCTGGAAAAATATAATACTATAGAAACCCCAGCAAACAAATTTTATAAAAATGTCATGGGTCTTGGACCGTCTTCCCCAAATGTATTAGTAACAGCAGAACAAGGGAGGATTTCATCAAGTGCTTTAATGGACATTAGGAAATTGGCATATTGGATAAAATTAACAAAAATGGACAAAGACAGACTGTCCTCATTATGTCTTAAAGAAGAATATGGCAGAAAAGAAATTATTGACAATCAGAATGGTTAAAAAATATTAAGACCTTACTAAATAAATATGATTAGTACTAGAGATGGGTGAAGTGGCCCCATGCTCTCTAATAATTAACGAAAAAAATGTACTTTTGTTCCCTCAAGCCAGTAAAGACAAAACAACAGCATGCACCTCTTTCTTTTTGGCAGCAGACTGTCACCTGATATAGGCTAGCCCAGCACTTTACAGATTTATCTGAAAGTGGTAGTAAATCTTTCCCTCTTTGAGTCAGAGATAGTCCAGACTGTCACAGAAGGACATTTAGTTTTATTTAGTTTTTTTCTTTTGACCGGGAAAAGGAGGACTAGATAATAAACATACTTACCCGTGCTGATTACAGCTTAACCTCTTCACATCTGAATTAAATAGTACTCAATGCAACATGAACTTCAAGCAGCTTTCTCTTATGTGTGAGGGGTTAAATTACTGTAGCAGTGCACAGTGCCAAGCAGGGTCCTGCAGGATGGCTAGATCCGCCAGTGTGTGTGTGTGTGTGTGTGTGTGTGTGTGTGTGTGTGTGTGTCTGTGTATGGAAGTGAGACCCTAACCACAGGGCAGTAAGGTTGAAAATCACAGGAAAATGAGTATGTGATTCACCCACTATCTCCAGAAACCAGCTCCTTGCACCAGTAATTGTAAAAAGTAAAACATAGGTGACTGTGTGCCTATGAAGTTTTTTTACACAACCTCGGTGTGTGATGATCTAATAAACCTCTTGAGCTTCACTCTCGAGGTTTATAGGTCATCACACATGTCAGGTGTGTAAAAAAACTTCATAACACCAAGTCACTTATGCATTATTCTCTATGTATATTCTGGCCCAATACGAATACCCCACAATCTTCATGAAACTGCTTAATGTTGTCACTTCACATAATCAACTACCCATCATCATGGGTGGTGACTGGAACTACAGTAAATGGTGGATAACACACTGGACAAATCCAAAAATAACAGGACAGGGATATCGCATACACAAAGAGCAATAAGCAGGGAAACTGGTTTACCGGGATTGAGAGAGGGCATATTCCGTTTTGCACATTGTAAAGAACAATATTGTCACCGGTGTCTGTTAAGCCTAAATCCGGTTTTACCGGTGTTTGGTTTTGTGTACTTTATTTAACAATTTTTAACTCTGCTAACATGCATTTTAGCAATTTTGACCTCCACTATTACACATCCTTCCATCCTTGTACCAATTTTAAAGTTATTTTAGGTACAAGATGTGATGACAGCAGCAACACTACAGACCCATCCCTAAGGTGTGATGGAAGCAGCATTACGACCCCATCCCTCAGGTGCGATGGCAGCACCAACTGCACTACGGCCCCCATCCCTCTGGTGTGATGGCAGCAGCAACAGCACTATGACCTCCCTACCTCCCTCAGGTGTGACAGAAACAGCAGCACTGTGTCCCCCATCCCTTAGGTGTGATGGCAGCAGTACTACATTCCCCATCCATCAGTGGTGATGGCAGAAGCACTACAGCCCCCACCCCTTTGGTGTAATGGCAGTAACAACAATGCAGTCCACATCCATCTGGGGTGATGGCAGTAGTGACAGCACTATGATCCCCTTTCTACAACACCCACACCCGACATGCACAAGTTACAAATGACTTGGTCTCTTTGCTTGTAGAACTCAGATGTGAATTAATCAAAATCATCACCGCTAAGGTGGACTACCTTTGTTTTTCCTATCTATAATTTAACTGCCTGAATTGGATTTCTACCTGTGACACCGCTGACCAGGTTTAGGGAACAGACTTGGGTGATGGAGGGCCAGCTGGTGGGTGAAGGTTTGAGTGTCCAATGACCACTCACCTTCTCCTGGGAGGGAGGGTGGGTTCACAGCTCAGCATTTGCTGGCCCCTAATGGAGGCCAGAGGCATGACAACATGTCAGCCCTCACTGTAGGAGGGAGCATGATGGACGTTGGCTTGTGTCTTGACATCATGTGGCCTGTCACACTCCCAAGAAAATGGGAAAACACCTGCTGACTAACTGAAGGACAGCTGTTGGTCCCTCCATAAGCCCCAGACATGTGTCGGTTCTGACTCCTGCCATGCCCAGGATACACAGGAAGCTCTTTAGGACAATCCTCCTCCCCTGGTAGCCCCCACAGGGGTAGGGGCCCACTCAGTGAAGGGTTACTTTGGGTTACCTGGTAGCACAGCAGTAAGGGGCAGTGGATGGTGGTCGGGACTCAGCAGTGGTGGTAGGGGGCCTTGGCAGGCCTGAAGAAGTGGATGGCCAGGGAGTAGGAGGAGCACAAAAAAAAAACTGCTTGAATTTGCTTCTTTGAAATACAGTGTCTTCACCTAAAAAAAATCCATAAGTGATTAGTGGAGGATGTTCAAATGGATTTATGCATCTCCCAGACATGTGGATGCTTTTTTTTTTTTACTTGGTGTCCATGAAAAGGGTGTCTCCAGTTTTCGTGTCTGTTCAGATGTGAATTGAGCACCACTCTGCCCACCAGCATCATACAGCCCCTGGGGTCTTACCTTCTGTATGTCATTGACTGTGCTTTCAAAATCCACTGGCCAAACATAAGTACACTTAAATACTTAACATTTGCTTTTTGTTGAAGCAGTCTATCAGAAAACTTTTTTGTTGTCACAGAGACTGAAACACAGGTGGGAGAAAAGGTGCAAATTATCCATTTCACCTAAATGGGGTGCTAACTGTGAAGTCTTTTCATAAGTAGTAAGGCAGTTTCTTCTTTGTGAACATACTTTCATTCAGACTAGTTTTCATCCAAACAACTGAGGATTTTGGATGGCCCTACTGATTATAAACTTGAATAAGCTAGTTGGTAACAGTGATCCTGCGTTTAACAATCTACAACCTAGGTGCTTATATGCAAAGAATACAATAAAAACCTGACTAAAATCTAAAAACAAGCTTATAAAACACATAAAATGTATCTGAACATTTATCTTTACCTATACAAAATCATTGCAGCCTAAGTAAAACTCAGGTAAATTACATGGTACCTTGACTACTATTCTGTGATGTAGTAAACATATATTGGTATTTTCTTTTAATATTTTTTGTAAAGCAGGTAAGGCCCACTAGGCAGAACTGTCTGTTTTCAGGAGTGACCTAGAAGCACTGGGGAGGTTAAATGACTTGCTTGGAGTCGCACAGTATGCAAGTGGAGGTTGTGGGAATCAAACCCAGGTCTGCTGGATGTACCCAGTTCATTCACTGTTTGTTACTCTAACCACTAGGTATGGGTGGTTAAACTGAATGGCTGATGACAACAAAGCAGTGCGGGTGATTTCCTTACTGACTCCATATGCAGCAAAGCAGAAAGAATGCAAAGCACAGCAGCATTCATTTTAAGATGTCGAAATCTGGGCCGGCCCGCTGGCGCTGCGGTAGCACTATTGCTTGCAATGCCAGCAACCCAGGGTCAGAAGCAAACTCGAGTTGCTGGAGGTTTGGCCAGAGGAGTAGGATCAAGCACCTGGGGGACTTTCCTCCTCCTCCAGGGAGGGTGGGCTGCAGGTCCTGCTGCTTTACCACCACCTGTGTGACTATGGGTGGTGATGCAATGGTGCTGCAGAGTGATCAGGAGGGAAGAATGCTAGCCAGGATCTGGAGCAGTGGCATGTTTCTATGTGACCTACCTCCTTGGATCTCCTGTAGTGCCAGTGTCCTCAGGGACAAAGGCCAGAAAACCAGAAACAATCGCCCCACATTGGCCACTGCCAGAAGGGACCCAGGTGCCCCAGACTTCATAACCAGGCTCCATGAGGGACCCACTGAGCTGCCCGACACACACTAAGGGAGTGTGGAGGGGTGACCTGGAGTCCCCTCCCTTCCCACCTGGGGGGGGGGGTACAATCCAGGCAGGATAGGGCAGGACCACAGGAGCTCCTGAGCATTAGCTGGGGGTGAAGCTAAGAGATAGCCAGCCTAGGGCTCTCTGAAAAGGGGACATAGAAAGAGAAAATAAAAAAAAAATGTAAAAAGGTGCTAAAATCTTAGAAATTCTGTGCAGTGACATGCAATTTCCATGAGGCACCGGTACAAGAATTCAAAATCCGCAAACCAAGCAGGATTCTGTGATTGTTACCGGTGTTACCCGGTAAAAATGGAAAACCAGGGTCCCTGGCAATAAGGGATATGATGGATTGATTAGGCCCAAGTGACCCTTGGAGAACTCTAGAACCACAGGCTAGAGATTATACATTTCACACTGCTCCACACATTAGCCCATTGCAAATAAACCATTTCTTCATTAAGTCAGACCCTGCTGCTAGAACTGCATCAGGATCAAATAATGGCCAGTAGACGATATTCAGTTACTTTCACTAACCCCAAACCATCAGAAACTCTTAACACAACCCAACACAAAAATAGTGGTCCAAAGGGCAATTAAAGCTACCACACCTGATAAAGCACCCAGACCAGATGGCTTCATAGCCAGTTTCTATAAAGAACTAGAGTCTGACCTCACTCCCATACTCACCCGCACCTTCAGCCATATGCTTGCCCACTGGATGACTGATAACACATTAACAGGAGCCATGATCAGCCTCCTACACAAACTAGACAAGAACCCAGAACAGGTAACTAGCTGTAGGCTAATTTCCCTTATAAATCAGGATATGAAGCTACTGGCAAAAGCACTAGTAGAAAGGGTAAACAAAATGTGGAGCTATTTGATAGGCCCAGAACAAGTGGGATTCAGTCCCTTGTTTTAACTGATGTTGCCAAGGATTTCCTTATCTATCGCATTTGTATTTGTGCTTTAAATTGTGTTATAATAAGTCTTAAAGTAAATCTGCATTTGTATTTGCACAATCACTTATTGTTCATATTCACTTGTGTACATATTGTTGATGATTTGGCACGTTCCATAAATGAGACTTGTTTCACATAGAACCTGTCCTGTAATTGGTCTGACTTTTATATAAATTACTAAATCCTGGCAAAATATCAGCAGTTCATTTAAGGAAGCTGGACTATGCCTTCTCCATATCCCAGGAGCTGGACACAGCTGCAGTGCCAGTGTCCCTGTATGCAGAGAAGATATTTGATAGGGTATCATGGCAATAACTCATTCCCACTCTAGAAAATGTTGGATTCCCGAAACCATTTATACAATGGATCAGACTATTACATGCAAAGCCCCAGAAAAGAGTATATTGCAATGTGATCTTCTGTGATCAAATCCAACTTAAATGAGGCAGAAGACAAGGCTGCCCCCCTCCCCCTCCTATTCAACCTCTAAGTGGAGCTACTCACCCTGACCCTTAAAGATAACCCAGAGGTTCAAGGCATACCCATTGTTACAAATGTATACAAAACATCAGTTCACGTTGATGATATCCTGCTACACATCATACATCCAGCCCATCTATACCAGCGGCACTAGAAACCTTCAAGAATGTTGGGGCTATTTCAGATTACAAACTGAATGTTAGCAAAGCCTAAGTGATGCTACTAAATATGGCTGTTAACAGAATTTATATCACAAAACTAGGCCTCACACGGGTACCTAAAAACAGTAATATACCTGGGCATAGACTTCAGCAGAGACAAAATTCTAATGCAAAAGTATAATCTAGACAACCTAGACCGAGAACCAAGGCTAAGCAAGATCGTGATAGATGGAGTAGCCTTCCCCCAACACCATGGGGGTGAATAAACATCATGAAAATCAACATCCTCCCAAGAATTTTAAACCCCCTGTACATGATGAACTCCTGCCTCCCCTTGCAATGGTTTGCCAGACTACATACATACAGTACATTGCCAGTTTCTTCTGGGCTAATAAGGGACACCACAGGGCATACCCTAAATTGATCAAACCAAAGATGCAAGGAGGCTTTTGCCTTCCACATTTTGGTACGTACTACTTTGCCTCTTATGCCACCAAATATATGAGATGGCTTGCAGCACCTCAGGATACTGATCCAGAGATCTATGTACTCCTGTGGCTCACCATAAACATAGAAACATAGACTTTGATGGCAGATAAGGACCGCTTGGTCCATCTAGTCTGCCCATTTTCCTACCTACAGGATAGGCCGCAGATCCTAGTTAACCAACAGCCTATTTCTTCCTACCCCCCACAAGAATTGTCTTATGTCTGTCCCATGCATTCTTGAATTCTCCCACAGTTTTAGACCCCACAACCTCCTCAGGAAGGCTGTTCCATGCTTTCACCACCCTCTCTGTGAAATAATACTTCCTCACATTGCCCCTGAACTGCCCCCCTCTATCTTTAAATTGTGTCCCTTTGTTCTTACACGTCTCTTTTTCTGAAAGATGCTACCCTCTTGGACTTTGTTGATTCCACTGAGGTACTTAAAAGTTTCTATCATGTCCCCCCTCTCCCTCTTTCCTCAAGGGTATTCATATTAAGCTCCTTTAGTCTCTCCTCATCGGCTTCTCTTGCAGACCCTGCACCATTTTAGTTGCCCTCCTCTGGACTGCCTCTATCCTGTCTATGTCCTTGCAGAGATGGGGTCTCCAGAACTGGACACAGTACTCCAGATGGGGTCTCACCAACTGTCTGTACAGAGGGATAACAACTTCCTGTTTTCTGCTGCTGATGCCTCTCCCTATGCATCCCAGTATACCCACAGCCCTCCCTACTGCCTTCTCACATTGCTTGCTAACCTTAAGGTCATCTGATATTATCACCCCCAGGTCCCTTTCCTTTTTTGTTGTTGTTACTACCTCTCCCCCATTGTGTATTCTTCCCCTGGGTTCTTGTTTCCCAGGTGCATTATTTTGCACTTCTTTGCATTGAATCCTAGCTGCCATACTTCTGACCATTCTTCCAACCTTGTCAAGTCCCTTTTCATCCTTTCCACTGCTCCTTGTGTATCAACCCTGTTGCAGATCTTTGTGTCATCTGCAAAGAGGCATACTTTTCCTTCCAGTCCCTCTGCAATGTCACTTATGAAGACGTTAAAAAGGACTGGACCCAATACTGAACCCTGCGGTACCCCACTAGTAAACCTTCTTTCTTCAGCGTGGACTCCATTTACAATTACCTTCTGTGTCCTGTTGTCCAGCCAATGTTTTACCCAGGCTACCACCCTGGGACCCACTCCCAGGCTGGTTAATTTGACTATTAATCTTTTGTGTGGGACTGTGTCAAATGCCTTGCTAAAGTCTAGGTAGGCCATGTCCACAGCCCCTCCCTGGTCTACTACTTTGGTCACCCAGTCAAAGAAATCTATTAGATTCGTCTGACATGACCTTCCCACTGTGAACCCATGCTGCCTTGGGTCCTGTGCCCCACTGGCCTCTAGGTACTCAACTATTCTTTCCTTCAGAAGTGACTCCATCACTTTCCCTACCACAGAGGTTAGACTGACAGGTCTGTAGTTTCCTGCCTCTGTCTTGGTCCCACTTTTGTGAAGGGGAATCACATCCGCCTTCCTCCAGTCCTCCGGTACCACACCATCCTCCCATGATTTATTAAATAGAGTAGCCAGTGGTTTCACTAGTTCCCCCCTTAATTCTTTTAGAATTCTGTGGTGAATTCCATCAGGACCCATTGCTTTGTTCACCTTCAGTTTTAGGAGTTCTTACAGAACCCTTTCTTTTGTGAAAGGACTGGGATCGACCCCCCCTATCAAGAGTGCTTCTATTAATTGGATTAGGCACTTCCTCCTCCTCTTTTGTGAATACTGAGCAGAAATATTCGTACAGTATCCCTGCTTTTTCACTGTCCCCCTCTGCCCACCCACCGTTCATTCTATTCAGCCTCACTATCTCTCCCTTTGTCTTTCTACGCTCGCTGATGTACCTATAAAGGTTTTATCCCCCTTCTTAAATGAGTTGGCTATCTTTTCCTCAGTTTGGGACTTTGCTATTCTGACTTCCCTCCCTGCTTCCTTCTGCCTTAACTGGTACAGCTCTCTGTCCTGCTCCTTCTGTGTTTCCTTATACTTCCGGAATGCTATCTTTTTCTTCCTGACTTTCACAGCCACCTCTTTTGAGAACCATAGTGGCTTTTTCTTTCATTTTGATTTGTTTATTTGCTTCACACAAAGGCTTGTTGCCTCTGTGATGGCAGTTTTGATGATTCCCCATTTTGCTCCACACCTCCTTCTAGCCTGTTTGCTAGTGCTTTTCTGAGGCACTCTCCCATCTTGCCAAAGTCAGCCCTCCTGAAGTCCAGTACCCTCACTTTTGTATGGCTTGACTCTGTAGCTGAGTTTAACGTGAACCACACTGTTTGATGGTCACTTGTTCCCAGATGGCAACCCACTTCTAGATCTGAGATCCTCTCACTGCCCCCGTTTGAGAGTATGAGGTCTAAGATTGCTCCCTCACAAGTGGGTTCTGAAACTAGCTGTCTGAGGCCTGCCACCTGAAGGGCATCAAGAATGGCCCTGCTCTTGGATGTGGCTGCAGCAAATGTGCTCCAGTTAACATCTGGCATATTCAGGTCTCCCATCAACAGTATCTCCCCTTTCTCTGCCATTCTAAGAATGCCTTCTATCATATCCTTGTCCATTCCCTCCCCCTGACGTGGGGGTCTGTACACAACCCCTGTGCGGATTGTGGTGCCCTTTCCAGTCTCCAAGGTGACCCACAGTGCCTTCTCTCCTCCCTGTTTACTCTTTTGTTCAGTTGCTTTTATCCCTTCCTTTACATAGAGAGCTACTCCTCCCCCTCTTTTCCCTTGCCTGTCTCTTCTGTAGGTTATGTACCCTGGTATGTTAACATCCCAGTCATGGTTCTCTGTGTACCATGTTTCTGTGACTGCTACGATATCCAGGCATTCCTCTTCCATCAAGGCCACCAGCTCAGGGAGCTTGTTTCCCAGACTACAGGCATTGGTACTCATTACCCTCCATTTCCTGATGGCCTTACTCCTTTTTGCCACATCCCTGTCCTTCTTGCCTTTGTCACTTTATCCATTTACCCCTGCCCTTCTCTCTATCGACACCTCTATGTTGGTGTTTACCGCACTTATTACCATGATTTTTTTGGGGGGATAGGATTTCCCTGCTCCTTTCCAGTGCCTCCCCATGGCTAGTTTAAATGCTTGCCAATGAAGCATTTAAACCTATCACCTAGGATCCTGGTTCCCCTCCTGGACAGATGCAGCCCATCATGCCAGTATAGGCTTGTATCACTCCAGGTGGACCCCAGTCCCCAATGAAGCCAAATCCCTGAGCTCCACACCAGTTTTTCAACCACTGATTGAATCCCATGGTGTGGAACACCCTAGCCTCTCCTACGCCATAGATGGGCAGCACCTCCGAGAAGGTTACCGTGCGTGCTACTTGTCTAAGGCCCCTCCCCAATTACACAAACTCTTCCTGCGCGTCTCTAATCTCTTTCTTAGCCAACTGGCTATGCATTAAGACAGGCATAACACTGACATAACTTCCTCACATCTCCTTCAAGAACTTACCAGGCACTCTAAAACACATAGCTATTGGTACCGTAATCAAAGTGCATGCCCAGCTTTGCAGACTTCTAAACAAATGCCACAAAAAGTAAGTCTCAACCCATATGTTCCAATCCAAACTTCAAACTGAAGGGAGCACTCATAACACCAACATTCCAGCCAGGAGTTCAGCTATCCTCAGTAGCAGACTTTATGAAAGAGGACCACCCAATACCATATGCAAGTGACAAGGCAAGGCAAGGCAATATTTATTTAAAAGACACCTATTCCCTGAGGCTCTGGGTGCCATACAAATCAGATTACAAATATACATAAATAAGACCATCATTAATAAAAGAAACTAAAATGCATAAACAATTCAGACACACAAAATCAGAGTTTATATAAAAGATAAATAACGTAGATTAAAAACCGAAACTTAAAAACAGGAGTGCCGAGAGACTATATCTATGCCAATAAACTAAACAACTGAATCAGGGAAGGCCTGGGCAAATAGGAGGGCCTTGAAAACCTCCAAAGTTGGAGCCTCCCTAACCCTGAAGGGTAGTAAATTCCACAGGATGGGGCGGTGATACTAAAAGCCCTGTCGCCCACCAGTTTTAACCTCATTCTGGGAATCACCAGGGGGCCCCCACAGGAGGAGCGGAGGGGGCATACCGAGAGAGCTGGTGCAAGGAGGTTGAGCAGGTAACCAGTGCTCTGGCCATGTAGGGTCTTATAGGTGAGAAGACTCACCTTAAAGAGGATCCTCCACCTGACCGGTAGCCAGTGCAGATCACGCAGTACCGGTGTAATGTGGCAAAATTTTGTCTGCCCAGTAAGTAACCAGGCAGCTGCGTTCTGCACCTGCTGCAGCCTGTGGAGAGATCCTCCCATGACCCCTGAGGTAGAGCGCATTACAGTAGTCAAGCCTAGATGTAACTAATGCATGCATCAAAGCGGGGAGGTCCTGAGGCGGCACAAGGAGCTTAATCCTGGCAACATTTCTGAGATGAAATAAACAGGAGTGGACAGTGGAAGATATCTTCACCTCCATCATCAGACCTCTATCCAGAATGACACCAAGATTTCACACTCTTGAGGAGGCCTTCAATAGAACAGATCCCAGAACAAGTCCAGTCTCTGATCCACAGGCCATCCTATCCCGCACTCTGTTCGACTCCATCACCGATATCTCCATCTTATTGAGGTTCAGTCGCAACCAGCTGGAGGCCATCCAGTCATTGATCTTGGCAAGGCAGCTGTTTAGCACATCTACCGCGTTGGATGTTCCTGGGGCAAAGGATAAGTATAGCTGGGTATCATCAGCATAGCAATGAAAACCCAGACCATACTTTCTAATGATCCCTCCCAGGGGCAGCATGTACACTGCGAACAACATTGGGGCTAAGACCAAACCCTGAGGTACTCCACAAGATAGGGAACTAGGGGTGGAGGAGAAATTCCCCATCGCAACCTGTTGCCTCTGTTGCTTAAAAATTACTCAAACCAGCAGATGACAGTGCTGATGAGTCCACAGAGTTCCCTAAGACAGTCAAGCAACACACAATGGTCCACAGGGTCAAATGCTAAAGAGAGATTGAGGAGAACAAGAATTGTTCTCTCCTCTTGATCTCTAGCCCTGAGGACGTCATTCTGCACCGGAATAAGTGCGGTTTCTGTGCTATGCCTCACCTGAAACCTCGACTAGAAAGGTTCATATAACTCATGGGTCACAAGGTGCTCCTCCAACTAAAGTGCCATTGCCTTCTCCACAATCTTCACCAAAAAAGGAAGATTAGAGATAGGACAGTAATTTGCCCTGACCTCCAGGTCCAAAGATGGTTTCTTTAAGAGTGGTCTCACCAATGCCTCCTTCAAGGCATCGGGAAAGACCCCCTCAGACAAGGAACACCGGACAATCACGGCAAACACCGGGCCAACAGTGCCGATACATCTCATCAAGAGATGCGTCAACACTGGGTCCAGTTCACAAAAAGTGTGCTTCAGATTAGTCACCACCTTAATGACCTCACTTACCTCCACTGGTCTAAACTCCCACCAACCAGGCGGAGTGCACTCAGAACACTTTGGGCAACCACTGCTAGCTCTAACCTGGCTGACTGGAGGAACACCCTGTTGGATACCAGACACCCTGTCCAAGAAAAACTGAGCAAACTCTTCTCATTCAGTGTTAGGAAAAAACCTTCTACGGCTGTAGACAGGCTGGATGAAGTAGCCTGTCAACAGTCCGAAAAAGTACACCTGGTCAATTCTTCCTGGCAGCAATCTCCCTGGACAGAAACTCTGCCTTCTTATGGTTGATTTCCCCTTGGTATGCATTATAATGACCTCCTGTTGCAGACAGCCTCACCCTTCATTCTCAGAGTACTCACTGTCCTATCCTGGTAATAGTCCACTCCATCATGTTTCCTGTCCAAAGCTGCATATACAAAATGCTGACTTATGCTGATTACTTGTGCTTACTTATACTTATCATGCAGGCTGCTGTTGCTCCTTATGCCTGTAACTAGAACTTCTAGTATTTTCTCTGTTTAGCTCTCAGTGTACACCATGTACTCAGGTCACACCTGGAAACGAGCCTCGGCTCAGTGTGCCTTTCACGGTTCACCAATTTTAAATAAATAAATAAATAATAAGTAATGCACAGGCCCAGTTTGTCCACCTCCAGGCCGGACTTCCTCCAGCAGCACTCTAACCTCTGATACTTTCTCTTCATCTCCCTGTGGTCCCCATCAAACCATGGAGACCTTAGGTAGGAAGATTTGGGTCATACACGGACAGGTGCGAGGGAGTCAATGGCATCAGACAGCACCCTATTATAGGAGCCCACCACGGCACCAATGCCTCCGATGCATGCATTGCCCACACTAGATAGATCAGTTGCCACCAAAAAAACCTCTGTGGTCAATCCTCGCAAAGGATGGCAGCTCATCATCTCTGTAGGAGGAGGGCATCCGGTGGGTGCCCTGAACATGAACTGCATCGTGCAGTGATCAGACCGTGCCACCCGATTAATCTTGAGATCATTTATTTAAAGCCCCAGTGAGAACACCAGGTCCAATGTGTGCCCTCCCTGGTGTGTTGTGGCAGAAACAGCTTGCAACAGGCCCAACGATGACATGATCTGGAGGAGGTTATGACCAAGTCAAGAAGATTTGTTGTCAGCCCAAACATTGAAATCCCCCACGATAATACATCTGGGAGCTTAAAATGTTTCACCGATTATGAATTTGCCAAACTCCTGCAGGAAATTCACCATTGCCCCAGGGGGGTGGTAAATAAGGAAAGTCCTGCAAACTGTGCCCGGACCCCCACAGACAGCCACATATTCAAAAGAACCTGGAGTTCTCACTGGGTGCACGGTGAAGTGCAAGTTGGATCTAAAACAGATGGCTACCCCACCCCTCTACGTTCCCCTCTAGGGCAGTTCACCACGGTATACCCAGAGGGGACGGCAGCCTCAAAAACTGGGCCAGCATCGTCCCCAATTCAGGTCTCCATGATGCAAGCCAGATTGACTGAGGAAATACAAAGGTCACTGCAGCCTCTTCTCCACATGCCATCTCCTTCCTTTATCAAATAATCTTTAAAATACCTCCATGCAGATCGAAACAGAAGTGTCACTACTGGCAATCAGAGTTTCAAGGGGGTGACTTCAACTGTGAGCAAGTGTGGTCCAGTGTATACTTATACACCAAAAATGATAAAGAAAGACTTAACACAGTTTCATATTTTGAATAATATATATTTCAGCTAATTACACTACACAGAATGGGAAGACTCCCTTCAGATACATGTACACAATATGGTAAAGAACGGGAATCCCTGTAGCACATCCTCTGGTCATGTGAAATGTCACAAAATCTCTGGATCACAATTAAAGCCAAAGCTGACCCCCGACTGGGTATTGAGGAACTCTTTACTCCAGAGATCTGCATTCTGGAAGATCTGGGCAGAATCTCATTAAAAGGAAGATTTCACATGACAATTATTGCAGCCTCTGCCAAAAGAGTTATCTTAAAACACTGGCTCAACCAAGACAATATTAATTACTAGGAGTGGTACCAAGATGTACTTTTGAATCTTGTAATTGAGAAAATGGTTTCTAGTCTGAACAATAGGCATAAAATCTTTTAAAAATGCCTTGGTAAACCGTTAACATTATATACACTCCCACAGGAAGATACCTCTCAACCTTAAATGGTCTATCTGGGTGTCGGACAATAAACTCAAGCACATGCCTGAAAGACTCTCATATGAAAAAGCTCAACCGATAAATCTTCAGAATGTGATCATTTTCTTCTACCTCACTAGTCATATCATTATGAATGAATTTCAACACTTTGTACATACAGTACAAGTCACATTAAACTGTTCCACCAATGAGTTGGTTTAGCATTGTTTTTCCCAGTTGGCAATGCATTGGCAACTCATATTGCATTGTTTTTCAATGCTTAACCAGCTCAAGAGCAATGTTTGTAAAATATTTTTGCAGCTCATTTGGAATGCATCAGCAGTCCTGTCACAATGCAATGCAAAACTGAGTTTTAACTCTTAAGAAACAATATGTGCAGGGCTTTGTACTGTATCCAGCAACACTTATGCAACTCGATCAGAAATGCTAAAACAGTTCATTGGAGGAACAGTTTAATGTGACTTGTACTGTAGTTTAGAATCAGTAATATCCACAAGTATTGTCGGGTCTTTTATGTAACATCCTATCCACTATTGTATGGTAAGTTTTGTGTAATGAATCCAATAAAGTACAAAGATTTTTTTTAAATGCATAACTTTCCCTCCAGCTTTTCTGCAATGTCCCTTATAAAGTTACTGAAAGAACTGGTCACAGTACCGAGCCCTGTGATACCCCACTTGTCACACTTACCTCTTCAAAATGCATGCCATTAACAACCACCCTCTGTCTCATATCCTTTAACCAGTTTCTAATCCAATTTACCACTACTGATCCCACTCCTAAGCTGATCAACTTTGTAATCAGACTTCTATGCGACACCATGTCAAAGGCCTTGCTAAAGTCTAAATAGGCCATATTCACTGTTCTCCGCTGATCGAGTTCCCTGATCGCACAATCAAACAAATCTTTTAGATTTGTTTGGCATGACTTCCCCCATTCATGTTGTCTGTGGTCTTGCAGCCTATTTGATTGAAGGTACTCTGTCATCTTTTCTTTCCGTAGTGTTTCCATCAGTTTCCCCAACACTGAATTGAGACTGACTATTCTATAGTTACTTGCCTCTTTCCTACAGCCACTCTTATGTAGCAAGAGAACTTCAGCCCTTCTCCATTCCTTTGGGACCACTCCCATTTCTAGTGAGTTGTTGAACAAGGTTGTCAGTGGGGAAGCCAGAACCTCTCTAAGTTCTTAATATCCTGGAGTGAACCCCTTCTGGTCACATAGCCTTGTCCACCTTCAGGGCTGCAAGTCCCTTCAGCTCTCTTTCCTCTAAAAATGGATGTATATTCATCCCTCCCTATCCCTGTTTCTGCCTGTGATCCATCTCTTCCACCCTCCACTGTGAAGACTGAGCAGAAGTACCTATTTAAAATATAATCTTTTTCATGGACTCCATTTGCACTGTCTTCCCCTTCTGCCATTCTAATTCTTACTACCATACCCTTGTTTCCTTCTCACTTATGTATCTGAAGAAAGTCTTGTCCTCTGTTGGGACACTTTTGGCAATCCTTTCCTCTATCTATGCCTTTGCTCCCCTTACTGCCTTGCCTGGTCCCTTCTCCTTTTCAAGGTATACCTCTCTGTCCTCGTCTCTCTGAGTTTCCTTATACAGTACCTCATAAATTCCACCCTTTTTCCTTTTACTACATGTGTCACTTCCTTGAAATACCGTGATGTCCTCCCTTTCTTTCTGCTATTACTTACTTCCTTCCTTCATGCATAGGTCGGTTGCTTTAGTTACATCCGCCTTTATTTTCCACCACTCAATCCCTCTTATGTAGTTTTTTAGGCAGTCACCCATTTCCTTAAAATCTGCCCTCTTAAAATTCAGAACTGTAACTCTAATGTGGTTCTCCTGTGCTCCTGTCTTTATTTTGATAAACACTGTGAGGTGATCACTGGTACTAACGGAACTGCCCAGTGTGATGTATTCAATGCTGCCCCTGCTTATAAGCACCAAACCAGGCACTACACCATCCCTAGAGGGTTCTTCAACTAAGAAAAGCACTTTGTAGGGAGTCAAGGATGGCTGAAGCCACAGGTGGAAGGCTCCACTCCATATCTGGCAGATTGAAGTCACCAACTAGCAGCACCTGCCTCTTACGTGCCATTCTGTTGATGGCTTCCCCAAGTTCCTATCCATCTCCTAACTTTGTTTTGAAGGTCTGTACACTACTTCAGTATGTATAGTGGACCCAAAGTCTGCCTCAAAATTGACTCATAGTAATGCCAGACCCTCATTTTCATTTTTGAGACCCTGTACCTCCATGGCCTTGATACCCTCCCTCAAATTTAATATAACCTCTCCTCCTTTCCTCCCCACTCTGTCTCTCCTGAACAGAGCATAGCCTGGTATGTTTATTTCACAGTTGTGATGCTCAGTACACCACAACTTCATTATAACTACTAAATCTAGATTAACATCTGCCATGGTGACTTCCAGGTCTGGAATTGTGTTACCAAGGCTCCTCGAGTTAGTGCACATCACTTTCCAAATCTTTTTCCCCTTGTCTACTACCCTGCTTCCCCTTCCCATTCCTGCCTGTTCTGTTCTCTGCCTTATCCCTTAACTCACCCCTTCCCTTTTTATTTCCACCATATCTGGACCCCTTTAACCCTATTCCCTCCCCTGCCTTCACTTTGGTTTCACTTGGAGTTTAGGAACAGCAGAAGCCATGATGGTACATTATTACTGCCCTTTCATGTCAGTGGTAATAATTCTTAAAGGAAAACAGTCAAAACTAGAAGGCTTCCACCTCCAAAAGGCTTACCTTCCAGTTTAGCTTTACCAAATCAAAGCAGCGGTTTTCTCGCACCTCAACGGAGTTTATTTTATTTTCTAAAAGTCTGCAACCTGGAAGTATGGTGGACATCGAAGGATCCATTAACTGTGATGGTGTGGAGCCATACCGCTTGCTTCAATACATTTGTATTAGGCAAGCAGTCACCGCACTCATACGGATAAACAACATCTGCCATACTTGGGTCACGAACTTTTAGAAAATAAAATAAACCCTGTTGCAGTGTGAGAAAACAGCTGCTTTGACTGGGTAAAGTTAAACTGGAGGGTAAGCCTTTTGGGGTGGGAGCCCCCTAGTTTTTACTGTTTTCCTTTAATTCAAACTCTTGTCATGTAATCATCCAGTCTATTTTTGAATGTACTAAACATTTCGCTCTGTACTACATCTGCAAGCAACGTATTCCAAATTCCTACAATCCTTAGAGTGTAATATTGTTTCCATATATTTGTTTTGAATGTACACGACTTGATCTGTTTACTATGACCTCTTGTAATGTTGTTTTATTTAAGGCGCATATTCATACCCTCCAGTAACTGTCATTGACATCTCTATACATAAATAGCAAATTATTAATTCTTCTTCTATGTAGTGTGTAGAATTAGTATGTTCAGTTGCTCTTCATAATTCTTGCCTTCCATTCCCCTAGTCATTTATCTTTGTATTTTTCCTAATTTATATTGTTCACCCTTATTTAATCCACAGCAGAAAGGTGAACAATAAGCAAAATGTGGCCTCACATAGTTTCTTTAGAATGGAATTACAATATCACTTGGTCTGTGGGTAAAATGTCTATTGACAGAATATACTAAATAGTTTGCTTTTTTAAATATTTTGTTACAGTGTTGTTTAGATTTTAAATCTCCTGTTATTGTTATTCACAAATCCTTTTAGTTTTGAACTTCAGTTAGTTTATAACCCTGTAGATAGTAATCATACTTGGCGGTTTGTTTTCCAAAATGAAAAACCTTACATTTGGTTAAATTAAATGGCATCCATCCTTGTTTGCCCATGATGCTAATTTATTTAACTCTAACTGTATACTGGTGTTTCTCAGTTGCATCCACTTCGCCACCTAATTTAGTATTATTAACAACTATACTGTAGTTATTTTTGATTGTATTACCCATGTCTTGTATGTAAATACTAAACAATATTGGGCCCAGTATTGATCCTTGCGGTACGCCACTAGTGACATTTAAACCTGTATTACATTTCCATTTTTTGCTTTCCTGTCCCTGTATTTTGGCAAATCTGCTGTGGGGGGAGTCTCCACTATGGTCATTTCATCACTAATACTCCACTCCTTATCACTTTACCATCCACTTTACCATCCAGGGAGAAGCATTTGTTGCCTTCTTTGGTTTCACTAGCTCTCCCATCTAGTTTAAATTCTCATCCATGTAGCATTTTAACCTGCCATCAAGGACTGCAGACCCCTTCCTAGAAGGATGAAGGTCATCTCTCCCATAGTGGCCCATATCCATCCAGGTTGGTCCCCAGTTCCCAGCGTACCAAAACCTTCCTCCATGCACAATACCTTCAACCATTCATTAAATGTACTGGTGTTGGTGGAATTTTCTTGCCTGTCCCCAGCCAAACACAGGTAGCACCCCAAAAAAGCCACCATGCATACTACTTTCCTGAGGTCCCTCCCCAGCTCCCTGAAATTTCCCTACATTACTCCTGCTCTCTCCTGCACTATATTATTCATCCCAATATGGACTATGATATCCAGATTCCACTGCCCTAGCGATCTGCAGGATCTGCTCTACATTTGTCCAAGCTGAAGCACCCATCAAGCACCTCACTTCCCTATTTCTCCCCAGCTTCCAAGTCTATCTATGTCCATATGTAAATACGTCCATTGTCCCTACATTGACCACTTGTAATTGTAGATTGTTTCACCCTCTACTGCCTTTACTGTGTAGGATGAACCCCTTTGGCATGTACTGATTTTTTTTTGGTTCTATGTGAAGTTGATGCCCCCTAGTGTTATTTGATTTTAAAACTTAGATACAGTTCAGCCATCATCAGCATTTTATCCTGTACTATTTTAAACATGGTCAACAGATCACCTTTAACCCATCTTCTTTCCAAACTGTGCAGACAAAGATGTTCCAACCTTTCCCCATATGATTGATTATGGATTGTTGTTAATTAGTAACCTTACCCTGTATTCTGTACTAAGCCCATATATCCTTAGTATGGTATGGCGATCACAAATGTGATGAGTAATCCAGATGAGATCTAACATATACTTTGTATCCTGGTATTATAACCTTTTCTGAATGAATGAATGAATGAATGGTAAATGTCTTTTTAATACAGCCCAGAATTCTTCTTGTTTTACACACTGCCTCTTCACAGTGTTTACCCTTCTTAAAATCTCCAGTTATGAGTACTCCCAGATCCTTTTCATCATTGCTATCCTTTATTACAGTTCCATTTATTAAATGTCTACATGTCTAAATTTTTTCCCAGTGTGTATGACTTTATATTTTTCAATGATAAGCATCATGCTATTGTTCTGTACCAACAGCGATAGTCTGTCCGATATCCAGTGATAACGGCACTTGCTATTGAGCATACACCAAAAAGGGCAACTCAAGAGCAATGCCTTATCAGACACTACTGGATGGGGTGGGCAACTGAAGGTATAGCGATGTCCTGTCACAATACATACACGAGCACAGGGGGGAGGAGTGAGCATGGCAGAAGGGGAGGGAGGGTTTGCATGGCATGTTGTGGCAATGGGCTGCTGAGCTGCCTCATGGTGTGTCGGGTGGGTCGCAGACTTCAGCTGCGAGGGTGCCGGGTATCGGGTCCAGCCATGCATACATTTATTGCGCCCAGTCCAGATTTTTTTTGAATTTACCCCTCCTCGACATGCACCACCCTGGAATTGAGAATCCTTTAGTAGGGGGTGCAGGGGCTGCAGCTCGCGCATAAAACACACAAATGTAAGTCCCCGTGCCCTTTTGCCAAGTTCAGAGTGTACATCAGTGAAACTGATTTTCGCCAATGTACATTCACCGTAACTGTGATTGCCTTTGTGCAATTGCCGCTATCACATAGAACCAGTCTGTCTATATCTTGTTGTAATGATCCATTTCCAGCTTCATACTAGCTGCTCCACCTAGTTTGCAGTCATCAACAAATTTTAATACCTGGTCATGGATGCCCTAATGCAGATTGGATATAAGTATACTAAACAGAATAGGCCCAAGTACTGATCTTTGTGATGCGCCACTGCATGCCTCACATTCCTGTAGATTGTGTTTGATTTTAACCTGTTCTTTACCCATATTACCCTATCATAACTAGTCACATAATTTCATCTTGTTGATTAATATGTCATGAAGGGCTTTGTCACATGTCTTACAGAAATCTAGGTAAAAGATGTTCACTGGTAGCCCTTTATCTGATATTTCACTAACTGGTTCATAAAAGACCACAAGGTTTGCAACACGGGATCTGCCCCCTTTAAAATCATGCTGACTTTTGTCCTGTAAGCCTATCTTTTCTGATTGCTTTACAGTATGCTCTTTCAGGAAGGATTCAGATATCTTACCAACAATCTGAACTCCTCAACAGAAGACATTTGCAGATTCAGGTTGATGGCTGAGGGGCTGGTTGGGAATTGGGGGGTTGGGCAGTGCAGAAGGAGACATGGTGGGCATTCCTGCATGTGTTATCTCCCCAGTTTTCTATCTGTACCTTAGTTGTACTTCGACCCTGTTTTCTCCAGGTGGTAGGGCCTATGGGTCCTGGCAGGAAGAGCCCGGAGATGCTTACAAGCTGAGGTCATGGCCGCATAGTGGGCCTTGGTGCTGCTCACCGCCATCCCCCTTACCTGGCTTCTTCCAGTCCTGGAAGCAGTCATATTCCCCAAAAAACTGGATTCTGCACTAGGAAAATAACTCCTCCAAATGAAAACAGCAGGGGAAGACTGGGAGGAGAAAGCTGTGGGAAAAACAAAGAAAGACATTTTTAAGGGATAATTTTACTCACCTTTTTGCTCCTCCAATTGAGTTCGCCATGGATTGATGGACTGTCGTGTTGGGTGGGGGGGAGAGCAAAGTGGGGAGTGGGGGAGCAGGATTTTAGAACAGTTGGCTCTGTGGGGAGTGATACCCTTAGGTTTCCTAGGAAAGTACTATTAAATAAAATTGAAAGTGGTTCCTGTTGTCTACAGGTGGTAGGGCTACTACGGCCTGACTAGGAGTACCAGGAACAGCCTGGGGTTCCGGGGGCATTCCTGTGCAGGTGACCTCTGCATGGCCCACTCTTTATTTCCTTTCCTTTCCTGGCTCTTCCTGGGCATCTCACCAGACACCACGCTCTACGAAGAGCTCTTTCAGACCCTCTCTTTGCCCGCCCCACTTGAGACATTGATTCACACTGAACCGTTCACAGTAAACCATGCTGGCCCTTCTTAAAATACATCTGTACTGCTGCAGCAGGATACAAGGGGCTTTGAGGAGGCTATATCCGAACTATGCAGTAAAGTAATTCTCTATATAGGCCTGTACTTTTTGGACCTTTTGGGGCCATATACTCTGGGACTGTGTTACATGGACAATTTTGAGAGTCATCTGGGGAGAATGAGCCCACTTTGTCTATATTGCCTGACTCTCTTTAACTGGGACTATTTTCTATTTTATTTTTCTTATTGTGTATTGCAGGGGATGCTTCAAGAGCAGTCAGGGGTAGGTTTTTTCTTTTATTTTTTCACAAAGAGGGATTTAAAAAATATAAATTAGTACATAGTTTCTGATTCTTAAAGCCCCCCCCCCCCGCTGCTTCATTAGTCCTGCTTTTATAAAGGGCCATTTGGAGTATACAACATGAGTTTTCTCTTCTTGTCTGAAGAGGCAGAAGCTACTGTACATATGGTGAGGGACAGATACTGCTCCCCTAAGGGAGTTTTCAGCTCCTGTTGCCTTTTGGTGGGCTGGTCCCCCTTTGTGTTTTACTACTAAACTCATGCAATCAGGTGTTGAAGTCATGTTGTTTTAAAGTCCACATATTAGGACTTATGTAATGCATTAGTTATAGGTATTCACCCCTTCTTTTTCCCTTGGGAGCTCCCTCTAAGACACTTTTGGAGCCTTATTTAACCACTCTAAACAGAAAATATTCTTTGTAAATTGAACTAGACCCACCTAGGTCAACACTGGGAATATTCCCTTAAATGTCCCCTTCTCTTTCCTTCTCCCCATTTTTCTCTTTTTATAAGGCAACTAACACAGGGTTTTCTAGATGGTACAAGAGTTCTTTTATGATCTTAGCTGTGTTTTACCCTGGGGCTTAGATTATGATCTCCTTTTTTGGAGGAGGGGAAGGGGGAAGGAGTGCTGTGGGACAGGAAAACAGTTGCAAGTAATTTTCCTAAGTAAAAGAGGGGCAAACTGACGGGGGCAAATATCAAAGATCCAGTTGGACAGGGTGCTGGGGAAAGGGAGTGAATACTCTGGCAAGTATGGGAAGGGCTTTCATCTGGTAAGATGGAGCAAAGAAGTTACCTAGAGCGGAGGGGTACTATACCCCATCATTAGTGGGTTTATAGGGGAGACGAGGAGGAGCACTTGGCTCCATTTTGGGTTTGGTCTACATGGTGCCACCAATTCAGTTTTGTTTTCATGCCATTTTGGCAGTTTTTACTCTTAATTGGGGCCTCTTGGTCCCTCAGAGGGTCTTTATCACACTTACGGTGATACGCACTCTCTGCCTTGAGGGGCCTCCCCTTTTGGATGTATCCTTTGGGGACCATAGAGGTGGAGGGTAGTTCCCACCTCCAAACTGGAAGTCAACTTGTATATGCATTTTGGTGGTATTAGTTTTTTGGTTCCTTTCCCAGTTAGAAAGGAGAAGAAGTTTGTACAGTGGGGCGGGGGGGGGGAGTGTGGTAATGTTTGCTTTACTTATTGGTAGGGAAAAGGTAGTTACTATAATAATACCAGTTATTCAACACTTATTTCCTTTTGTTATAAAAATAGTGAGACACACACAGTAAGAATTTGTTGCAAGATAATCTTTATTTCAAGACAGAAGAAGGGGTGTTCCCTCGGATGGGAGGGGAGGCCTCAGGATGGCAGTTTCTGTCTCTTCTTCTGGGCAGCTGCATTCGGTCCTCTGGGATGACTGGGAGGGGCAGGTGGTCTTCAGATATTGGAAGTTGAGAGTAAATCTGGGACTTGCCATATGGGGTAGGTTCCTCCTCGATCGGGGCAGAGCCTTCCTTTTTGAGCCCATGATGTCCTCAGTACCTGTAAAGATATTTTTGCACAATATCAATGGTTTAAATAACCCAATTAAGAAAACAAGGTTCATGCAATATCTTAGGAAACACCCAGTAGTTTCATACTTTATTCAGGAAACCCACCTAACTGACATTGAACACTCGATGTTAAAATCGGGACAGAGATATGAAGTATATGCCTTGTCTCATCCCAGCAGCAGACAAAGAGGGCAGTGATAATGGTCCCTCAGTCAACTCCCCTGGAGGTTCAAAAAAGTTATGTGGAGACTTCCAGGGATGCAAGCACAGAAGATGGCCAGCTGAGTTTAGAGCTCTGTGCGAGACCAAAATATATTGCCTCCTTTCATCATGGTATTTTCAACAGTTTGGTTTGAATTTGGCACAAGGAGGTTTATTATTCTATGGGAAAACATTGGAGGTTTGCAGATTTCTTATCTAAGGGGATTAACCAACAAATTTGGTACCTACACCGCAGTCAGTTACTTCAAAAATGGTGACTGGCATTTCAGAGGAGCCTTTATAGCTGACAAATGCTGCCCTACTTGCCGAGATTCAAGAATTCTGAGATGAGACATGCTCTCTCTACCATGAACTGAAGTCCTCTATCACTAAAATTGAAGGGAAAACACAAGATTTTGAAAAGCAGGTCTCTGACATGGAGAGTTGGGTGGACAGATTGGAGCAGCTGCTCGCATGGCTCCTGTAAGAAACAGCATTTGAATGAAAAGTGTGATAATCTGGAAAACAGGTCTCACCACAATAATATATGACTATATGGTGTACCAGAAGGTATTGAAGGAAAAGGGGCATCATAGATTTCTTGCAGGGCCTTCTCAGTTCAGTTGTGGACATTAAGGATCTTATGCCACTGCCTATTGAAAGGGCTCACTGAGCACTTACAACCCCAGCACTTGGTCCTGGTGCCCATCCTTAGTCCATTATAGTAAGGTTTTATAACTACTGTATGATATCAAACAAACTGTTTTGATAAGATCCTGGAGGACAGGACAGTTACATTATCAAGGTCACTAAATAACGATGGCTAATGACTACTCCCCTACCATGCAACCTCAAAGAAGAGCTTTCGTCCCACCTTTAAAATACTGCGGTCTCATTATTTGAAATTCATTACTCCTTACCCAGCATGTCTGAAGATCTTCTTTCCAGAAGGACCTCGTGTATATGATGATTATGATTCTGCCCTGCAGGCACTTTAGGAAAGACAACTGATACTGGAGGAGGCAATGGAAGTTCAGGAAATTAGAGAAAAAAAGAGCACCGCAAAAAGAAACTTGGGCAAAGGTTTCCCCCAAAGGGAAGAAGAAAAGGAAGGGGAAAACATTTGAGGAAATTCAATCTCTCCTACAAACCTTTGGAAGAGATGTCAACTTGATATTAAGTCTGGAGTGCTCCTATAATCTAGCCTCAGAAGCCTAGTGGAAATGTGTACTAGCGATCTCACAGAGATACTTTGCTGAGATGTTGGACTGCTTGCTTGGGAACTGTGCCAGGACAGCTTTTGCTGATTGATGACTTCTCTGGTTTACAGTCAGTAAATGGACTTTCACTTTGGGCTGCCGATTCCTTTTTGATTTACTGAGAAGTTTGTTTTGTAGTTTTGGCTGCCCAGAAGAGGATGGTAAGACTAACCGTATTTTTTTTTCTTGAGCAGCTGCGACCCAATGCCTGTGCTTAGATTTCTACTTGCACTACTCTGCTGGGACAGTCTGAGCTAATATGCTGACATATCTGCATACGTTAACCCAAGCTGTTGGACAGGCTCAGCCAACTTGTTGGGAGGGTAGCCTCAGGACTTTTCTTGATGGGGGTTTTGCTTGCTGACAACTCTCTTTAATCTATGGCGTGTGAGTGGCTGCATAATGGATTGTGCCGAGCACTATCTACATTCTTGAATGAATTTACATAAGATCCAAGCCATCTACAAAAGAACTGTAAAACTGTTTCTTCGTTTACTCTTTATTTTTTCCCCTGTGCCATTGGCTGGCTATATATGCAACTATGACTCTGATGTGTTCATATGTCTACTCAGTTCATTAGTCTGCTATACTTTGAATTAACTGATATACTTAGATTATTAACTGAAATGACAATTTGGGGATAACGATGGAAACAGATTTTTTGGTGTGTTACTTTATTTGGAGAGACTATGGTTTATGTTTCATTATATCTCATATGGGGTGAAGAACTGTTTGGGTGGGGGAATTATTGGGAGGTTTAATATCTGAGGCAATGGGGTGGGAAATGAGGGAGTGAAAACGGCAATAGGTTTTAGACTAACTGGACCTACAGTCTGATGCCTCTTCAACCATCCAACATGTAATCTTTAATGTCATCAGAATGATATTAAATTTATATAGGGGGTGCAGCACCCCAGGGTTTGTCTCTCAGTCCTTCAGTTACCATTAGCTTCGGAGGGAGTAAACCTACCTAATCTTGAATGATATGCAAAAGAACTTTTTTGAAGGTACTAATTCTTTGGTTAACACCTACATACCAAGTCCCTTGGAAATATATTGAAATCACTATAAACGATCTCTATGACCTTGCACCTATTCTGTTAGCAACTAGAGTAAGGTCTCCTTCATTGTGCCATTTTACTAAATTTACATCTGATGTTCTAAAAATATGGAATCAAATAAAATATAATTCGAAGTTCGTAGAAGTCTTTTATTATCTGCGGCTGATATCAGCTGATGAAAATTTTAAACCATCCTAGACTGACCTCACCTCACCTTTAAAAGGTGATATCAAATGGGGCTACACTATATTTATCAGGCCCTAATCCCTACAGGTATAACCTCTTTCAAAATCTTACAGGGGAAGTATGGGCTGGCTCATAGAGATCATTATAGATTCCTTCAACTGCAAACTTATATACCACACCAATGACAGGCTAGGACTCAGTTACCCAACCCAAAGCCACTTTTATTTATTGATTGAAAATTTATCTGGTACTATTAGGGGACATTTCATAGGGGAACTATACCAAATTCTTGGAGACACATTGGGGAACTCAACGTTATCAGTTTATATAGTTGGAATAAAGATGTCGGTCTTACTATAACCCAAGAAGATTGGACAAAATTTGCCTTATCAGCAGTTAACATTACTCTCTCCTTGATTTGGAGGGAATATGCTTGGAAATGCCATTATCTGTATTTTAGATCTCCTGCAGGCCTCATTAAATATATACCACCATCTTTTGGAGAGTGTTGGCGGGGCTGCAAATGCCAGGTAGGGGACATGGGGCATATATTTTGGCTATGTCCCCTACTGACTCTGTTCTGGTGTACTTTACAGGAAGAACTGCAGGAATGCCTGGGGGAAGTAGTCAAACTAATGGCTGAGCTGGTATTGTGATTGATTATGCCTCAACATAGCCCCTCATGGCACCGAACCCTGCTGCCAGAATATTAGGTGACAGCTAAAAAAGCTATTACCCAGAGGTGGATGACCCAGTTGTTTCTTCGGTGGTGGATTGGAGGGCCATTGTTATGGGTATCTACAACTTAAAGAAATTAACCGCTGGCCTCCATGAAAAGTTGGCTGCCTTTAATTTAAAATAGAGAACATGGGTGTGGTACATGGCCCAGATAGATTCTGACTATCCCCTGAGGGGCTTCTTGTGATTCATGGGGAGGTGTTGCCCCAACCGGGAGGGTAGAAGAGATGGGAGGACTAAAACGTCATACAGGGAAGAATGTTCAGAATGAAATTATCTTCTGTGAGAGTGTCTATAATTCAAATATGATACTGTTTACGAATGGAGATACTGTATTACAATTGTCAATGTTCTTGTAACCTTGTACATGTTATATTGGTACACATGTACTGCAGATGATTATTTTGTACTTGTGTACAGTGATGTGCCTCATATGAAAAAATTATTAAAAATATATTTAAAAAAAAATATCTTACCAACTAAGGAAGTTAGACTTATTGGTCTGTAATTACTACATTGTGATCTGTTACCCATTTGTATATGGGGACCACTGCCACTCTTTTCAAGTCTACTGGTACGTCTCTTGTGCTATATGTGTCATCAAAAATATCCTTCCGCGCGCTCCATGGCACCAGGCAAAAGGGTTCGCCTGGCACTCTGGCAACACGGGTCCATGCTCGAGGCCGGGATGACAGGAGCAGAGACTAACAGGGAGGGCTCAGAGCATTCACAGGAATGCTCTCCTCTGGGGGGGGTGCATCCTGCATTATCTTTGAGTGTCTCCTAGTGGCCAGCCATATGACGACACACCATGCAATGTGGGTGACCACACGCTGCAAGTACATTTGGCCAGGACGCTGCAGGTATGTGGTGCCAATAAGGAGGGGGTGAGAGGGGCAGAAAATGAGAAATTACCTACCTGGCCAACCAGATGATGGCTGCCAGTCCCTCCACATGCCCAAAGCCCTGGACAAATGTCTGTGCTGATCCCTGCCATGCCATGATATGTTGAAAGCCTTCCAGGGTGACTCTCCTCCCCTGGTAACCCCCACAGGGGTAGGGGCCATCCCGACGAGGATCATGTCGGGTTTCCCGGGGACATGACAATGAAGTGGGGTGATGGATAGCATTCAGAACTCAGCAGTGGTGGTAAGGGGAATTGGCAGGCCTGAAGGAGTGGCTGTCCAGGGAGTCAGAGGAGAAAAAAAAATCCTTCAAGATCAGGGTAATTTCAGCTTCTAATTCTTTCAATATTTTGGGGAGTAGGTTATCTGATCCAGCTGATTGTGCTATATTCAATTCCCTTAGTTGTGTTTCTATGTCTAACATGGTCACATGCATGTGTCAAGTTCCATATCACTGTCTGTGGATATCCCCCCCCCCCCACACCTTCAATTGTCTTTGTGCTTTTCTTGATTATTAAAAGTTGAGGCAAAGTATTGCATTTCCTGAAGCCTTGTGTCATTTGTGTAGGACAGTCTATTTCGTTTTCCTCTGAAATGATTGGTTCTGTACCCCTAGTGTAAGAATTCTTAGAATTTGCATATGCATAACATTCCTCATAGACCCTCTATTAGTTGCCAGTCTGTGTTCCATATTGCATTAGTTATGTCTTATGATTTTATTACATTCAGGCAGAGCCACTTTATATTTCTTCTTGTCTTCAAGAGACCCCGATTTCTTCAGTACTTTGTAAGATTGTTCTTTCACTTTAATCGTTTTCCATAGTTTGTTTGTAATCCACTGTGATTTTCTACCCCTTTTATTATTTCTTATATTGATTTATTTATTCATTTACATTTTGTTAACTGGAAAAGTATGCTAGTGACACAAGGACACCTTTTTCTGGAATGACCCAGGCACCAGTAAGGTACAGAGTGCCAGTACAAATGCAGACGTTCACAATATATTCAATTGTTCACAGAAGAATACTATACATAGGGCTGGCAGTATAGCCTAGAGGTTAGAGTAATGAGCTGTGAACGAGCTTGGTACATCCAGCAGACCAGACCTGTGTTTCATTCTGACAACCTCCACTTGTATGCTGTATGACTGAGCAAGTCACTTAACCGCCCAGTGCTCCCAGGTCAGCCCTGAAAACAGGCACTTGTGCCTAGTGGGCCTTACCCTGTTACTAAACACAAAAAAAAAATTATATATATATATATATATATACACACAAGAGGTAGCCATACAGCCGGTATGCATATTAATAAACAAGAGAAAAACAAGTAGTTGGTTTATGGCCGCAAAGATTAGTCGAAGCAAATATAAACATGATCACACATTAAATAACTCTTATAGCTAAAAGAGGGGTCATTCACTGATAAACTTTTTTTTTCCAATTGTTTAACCAGGAGAGAGCCACTTGAGCCACTAGTGTGACATTGAGGTAAAAAAAATGAAGCAAATCACAATTTCCAAATATAGATTTGTTGTACTCACCTTAAATGTTGATTATGGGTTAGAACAGAGATAACACCATTTTCTGATTTTCAGATATCTGATGCTTTAGCCCACCTGCCAATTCTATGTCATGCATTTGACATGTCCATGAACAGTCTCCTTCTCTGCTATTATGATCCTTAATGTGATTCTACATTAGTCACCTAAAGGATGTTACCTAGCATGTTAGTTATCAGTATCTTATTTGATTATTATTGTTTGTAGATCTTTTCTTTTAATGTAACATTTTGCCCACACTGAATACTCATTTTTTGCTGTTAAAAGTTACAGTACTGTTACATAGATCAAATATAAAGAAATAAAAAGTATTCACTGGGTTTATTTATGTGTTGTACTTTATTAAAGTACACATTGTTTAAAAAAGTGATGTTATACATAGGGGTACATGTAAAAAATTATCCATGCGTGTGACATCAGTTGTCACACATGTGACAGGGACATTAGTTTTTTTTGCAGTAAAACTTTTTATTGAAGGGTAAGGTTTTACAACATGTAAACAAATTTCACACAGAGTAATTACAGCAAACAGTTTTTAGGGTGTACAATCAAGTAAGGAATGGATCACTTTGTGATATTAAGTACTTCCAGACACATAAACGTATAGTTCATCATTAGCAATAAAGAAATCCATCCTTAACATTAAGTAGAATCATGGGGGTTTCAGTAAATCTTTAGAACACATAGCTTTTAGCTCGGGGTGGGAGGAAAAAAAGTCTTCAAATTTGGAGCCCAGATTTCCTGATATGCTAGGCTTGTATTCTTTGCAAAGTGTGATAGTCTTGCTTGGGAGACCAAGGATTCCATGGTCAGATACCACTCCCTATACACAGGAACATCTGGGGTTCTCCATCTTTTCAGGATTAGTCTGACAAGTTCAGCTGAAGCCCGGGTAAGCCACAGCCTGTGGTTATCTAGCATCTGGTTTCCTCCAGGGATTAGGCCCAGTAGCCAAAAGACAGGGGTGGTTGAGAGTGTCAGACCAAGGATTCTTGAGCTGAAGTGGATTACCCTGGTCCAAATTGGTTGCAATGGACTGCATTTCCATAGGATATGGATCAAATCTGCACTGGGGTTGTTGCACTTCCAGCACGTCTTGTGGCAAAAGGCCCATTTTGTTTTAGCTGGTAAGGAGTGTGGTACCACAAGTGCAAGACTTTATTCCTGATTAAAAGGCTGTGCTGGTCCACACAAGCTGTATGTGTTATTTTCCAGCATCTGTGCCATTCTTAGTCTGAAATCTCTGTATTCAACATGGTTGCCCATCTGGCCTTGGCTGACATGGAGGGGTCTGAGGCACAGTTTCTCATCCAACCTTGTATTATCCCTGCTAATCCCTTGGTTTTCTGGGACCATGTCATAAGAGATAGTCTGACTTTGGGAGTGCTGGGAGATTTGGCACATGTTGAACAGAAACACCGTCTCCTTCTCCAACTGAGGTACAGACTTCTAAGTTGCAGGTATTGCTATAAACTCTCTTTGGGTAAATGTTTGTGTTCTCTCAGATACTGAAAGGAGACAAAGATGTTGTTATCCTCCTGCAGCAAACCTTTAAAGGTGTTAATCTGGCAGTTACACATATGTCCCACCTAATGGGATGGTGCTCCACACATAAGAGTGGGTTGTTCCACAGGGGAGTCAGGAGGCCTAGGCCCTGACACTTGTTAGTACCTCTTCCCAATTTATGCCAGTCCTGGTGACTCACTTTAATTATAATCCAAAGTTGGGCTTTTTTTGGTAGTAAAGAACCCAGATAACTGAACAGCGAAGTGCCATCCAGAATAGCAGTTTCAATGTCCAACCATGCTGAGGAGGGCAAGCCACTGTATCTAGACCTCTACATACTTTGACTGCAAGAAAGGCATAGGAGTTTTTGGAGAAATCAGGAAGATTCCAGCACCATCTCCCCCAGGAGGCCTTAAGTTTGGCTCTGCTATATCTAGGTTTGTTATGCCCCCACAGGAACCTGCTCACTAAAGAGTGACATTTCTGCGCCCATATCTCTGGGAGTAATAATGGGAGGTGAGAGACCAGGTAATATATCTTGGAGGCCAGCATCAGTTTTATCACAGCTATCTTTCCTGCCAGGGACAGATGCAGATGTTCCCATCTCAGTACTTCTTTGGACAGTTGAGCCTAGACTGGAGCATGGTTTCTGTCAGTCAGGCTCGACAGGTCTGGAGAAAGCTTAACCCCTAGATATTTGATTTTAGTGGATGATCAGTTTAGGCCTGTGGCTTCTACCATATCAGTTGTGGTTAGGGGATTCAGGAGGAGTACCTCTGATTTGGAGATGTTGAGTCACAGATCAGAGATATCTTCAA
Source organism: Neoceratodus forsteri (assembly GCA_016271365.2). Lineage (NCBI taxonomy): Eukaryota > Metazoa > Chordata > Ceratodontiformes > Ceratodontidae > Neoceratodus > Neoceratodus forsteri. The sequence continues at coordinate 572,246,921 of CM057454.1, read as the reverse complement.
ATTCCTTTAGGGTACACAGTATAGGCTGATTACTACCTTTGATATCCCTTGTCACTACCAAACAATCATCCACATACAGTTTGGCATGGTACTGTAGTACTTATTCCCCACCTGTATTCCTTGTATCCCTGGGTGAGTACGAATAGCTGCTGACAAGGGTTCCAAGGCTAACTCAAAGAGCAATGGAGAGAGGGAGCAGCCCTGCCTTGTGCCCTTGTGTGGTTCAAATGCTGAGGACAGGGTGGAATTGGTAATGACCCGGTCACTGGGTTTCATGTATAGGGTTTGAATTCAGGAGGAAAAATAAGGCCCTGTGTTATAGTGATCCAGGGCTGCATGCAGGTACTCCCACTCTTCCGAATCAAAGGCTTTTTCAAAGTCTATAGTTATTATTGCCACCGGAAAAGGGAGACTTGTAGCAGTCTGCATCAGGGTTATTTGGGCTCGTAAATGGTCTGAGCTGTGTCTTCTCTTTACAAAGCCCACTCGTGAGAGGTAGATAATGTCAGGCAAAATTTTCTCCACTCTAGCTGCCCAAACTTTCACTAATATTTTAGCATCTGCATTTATTAGGGAGATGGGCCTGTAGCTCCCAGGATTGGTGTGGTCTTTCCTCTCTTTAGGGAGAATGGTGATCATAGCTTCTCTTACGGTGGCTGGTAACTCTCCCTTCGAATGGGCTTCCTGCAGCATCCTCAACATGGGTTGGCTACCTCTTGGTAAACCAGTCTGTAAAAAGCTGCAGGGTACCCATCACTACCTGATGCTTTGTGCAGCGCCATACTCAGTATAACTTTGCTGGGTTCTGAGGCAGTGACTGGCATGTCTACTTCTTGTTTTGGGGCCTTGAATAGGGCCGGAAAGGATAGGTTGCCCATGAAGGCAGTGAATGTGTCTTTTTCCCATTCTGTGTGGGAAGAATACAAATTCTGGTAGAACTCAGACATGGTCTCATTAATTTCCCATTGGTCATACACCATTTTACCCTCATTGTTCTTCAGCTCCTGTACGTGTCTGTCTGCTCGTCTCTTTCTGAGCCTGAAGGCTACCAGCTTCCCGGCTTTTCCCCCCTCAGCCCACTATTTATGCTGTGTTCACCTTATTTGTAACTCAGCTTGTCTGGTTGCCAGGATGCTGAGTTGGATTCTGAGTTTAGTCAGATCTGAAATTAATTTGGGGTCCTTTAGTCTATGTGGCATTGCTTTATACTCAGCCTCCTTAACTTTAAGTTGAGCTTCAAGCTGGGCTATCTCACTCTCCCTTTGCTTCCTCCTGTGTGTTGCAAAGCTGATGATTAGACCCCCGAGCGTGGCCTTATATGCCTCACAAATCATTGCAGCCAGGTCAGAGTCTGGGGGATTAAACTGAAAAATTGTGGCCGATTCTGCTCTCACCAGTGCCTTGAAGTCAGTATCTTGCAGGAGCAGTGGGTCAAGTCTCCACAATGCTGGTTTTTGTTTAATAGCAGGCTCGACTAACAGGGTTAGCACCAGCAGAGCATGGTCTGAGAGGTATAAAGGGGTAATATGTACATTGTTCACCTTTGGGGTGACCCCCCCCCCCAGATGTCAGCTAGTAGTCCGACCTGCTGGCCATTGCTCAAGCTACTGAGAAGTATGTAAAGTCTTTAACTGCTTGGTGGTGTGGTCTCCACACATCAGCCAGCTGGTACAGGATAAGCATGTCCATGAGGTCTCTGTGGGAGTTAGTATGGGGTTCTTGTCTTGCGTTAGACCTGTCCATCAGAAGGTCCAGTGCCAAATTGAGGTTTCCTCCCACAAGTATACCTGGTTTGTCTTGAGACTGGTCCAGTATTTTTTTGAGAAATGGTGTCAACTCTTTGTGTTCTAGCCACTGCCTGGAGTTGGCAAATCAAGTGCTATAGTGTGTCTGAGGACGAATACAGACATCAGCTGTATTGTCCCTGTGTGCCCTTGCGATGTCTGGAGTCAGCAGTAAAATATTTTAATATTACTTGCCAGCCAATTCAGATAGGGCTTATTAACCCTCTCTAGGTGATGCTCCACATTTATAGCCTCTTGGGATTGGCTGGCAAGTGTAGGGGGTCCCATTTGAAAATTGAGAGAAAACCATGTTTACAGTGCTGGTGTCCTCACTTTGCTTTATGCATTGAGATAGTGGGAGTTGAGCTGTGAATCACTGTGTCCTGACTTGCAGAAAGCCCGATATTGCCAAAAGAATTACTTGCTTTTACTTCTGCGATTCAGGTTAGCAGTAGTTTTCTATGGTAATGTAATTTATTTGGTGTATTTTGTTTTTTTTTCAGAGAGCCACGTCACAGAGAAGCTGGAAAACCAGAACTACGGCTTCTCGGTCACAGCAGCTCTCGATCCAGGCTCCTCATTTTTTTTTCTCATTTTTTTTCTTAATTTTTATTGTTTTCTTTGCATTTTTTGACAGTTTTTCTATTATGGGAATAGCGCTTATATAGTCTTTCATTGCCTGCAGCACGCCGAGAATGCCAGAACCAGAAAGGTAAACCGCCAAGGTTCTGTATTTATGGGCCATGTGGGGAGTGTGGGGCATTTCAGAATTTATTGCATCTTTCTTTCTTTCATTTTGTTCCATGTTGGTGAGAAGCCGAAAACACAAATATGGCTCCCAGTCACTGTAGCTCCCCCGGTATTGGCCTGATTTTGAAAGGGTGACCGATTGTTTAGCTGTGCTAGCCAGGTAAAACGCCAAGGTTCTGTTTCTGTGGGTCATGTCATTTCTGCAAGTTCTTTCCTGCCTCATTCATTACTGGTATAACCTGGCACCACCTGCTACCATAATTGTGCAAATTACTGCATGGTATATTTTTGTACCAAAGTTGTTCAGCGGTCATCTTTGTGGCTATCTTGGCTATCCTGGTAGGGATGTCATCTGCCAAGGCCAAATCACCAAGTGATTTACTGTCCCTTTGGACAGGTGTGGTTTTGCATTACAGGTGTAGTGGTTGCAAGTTGCAGGTTATGGGGGGAGGGGGATCACTGCACATTCTGTGCTGAGGTGGTGTCTCGGATGGTGGAAGGGGGTGAAGAACACCAGGGAAGATTTTTCTTTTGTCGTATGCTGGGTAATGATGCCATTTTGTGATGATGATGCTTGTGGGGGGCTGTGGGATGGATTGAGCAAAAAAAAAAAACTGCCTTTAGTTTATGCTGGGTGTTGGAGGGTTGGGGTGGGGCAACTGAACAGCAGCAAATGTTTTTTGTATGTTGCCAGGTATGGAGAACCAATGGATCCCAGGAAATCCATTGTGTGGGATGGTGATTGGTGTTTTGACTTTGGGGTGGGAGAACCCGGACACCTGGGCATCCATTTTGTGTGATTGCACCATGTGTTTGCTGGTTGGAGGGAGGCCTGTGACACCAGGGAATCCATTTTGTGTGATGGCAGTGGGCATCAGAAGGTGATGGGAGCCCCTGACACCAGATTACACTGTTTGTGGGATGGTGTCAGGTGTTGAAACACCCGGTACATCCCACAAACAGCGTACTCTGGTGTCTGTGTGCCCACACACCCTCTGAGGCCTGCAACCATCGCACAAAATGATTTCCATGGTGTCAGTGTTCTCACCCACACTGTCAAACACACAGCATCATCACACAAAATGGGTTCCCTGGTGTCCAGTGCATCTCTCCCCCCCCCATACCGAATGATTTGTGGTGGGTGTCTGCAATTGGGGGACAATGTACCAAAGACGATGCCGTTCTGTTATGGTGCTGCTTTTTGTGGGCCATGGGAGATGTATTGTGCAAAAAGAAAAAACTGCCTTTTGTTTGTGCTGGGTATCAGAGGGTTGGAGTGGGACCACTGAACAGCAGCAAAGGGTTTTTTGTATGTTGCCGGGTATGGAGAACCACAGAACCCCAGGAAATCCATTGTGTGGGATGGTGATGGTGTTTTGACATTGGGGTGGGAGAACCCAGACACCTGGGCATCCATTTTGTGTGACTTCGCCATGTGTTTGCTGGTCGGAAAGAGGCTCATGACACCAGGGAATCCATTTTGTGTGATGGCAATGGGCATCGGAAGGTGGTAGGAGCCCGTCACCAGATTACGCTGTTTGTAGGATGGTGCCATTGTGTGTGGGATGGTGATTAGTGTTTTGACATTGGGGTGGGAGAATCCAGACACCTGGGCATTCCCAGAGTCCAGAGGTCTCCCACCTGCAGCTGGGTGTTTCAGAAAGTGATATCATAAACATAATGCCATTTTGTGTTCTTGGAATGCGTTTTTCGTAATGCTGCCGGCTAGAAGGTGTGGCTTTTTTCCGTACATTTGTGATGTGTGGCAGGCTTAGGCATGTCATAGAGATTTGGGGTGGGGGATATTGGTTACATTGCTTTGTTGTGAAGATTGTGGCCTTGATGATTTGTGTCCACAGTGCAAAGATATGGTTGTCTGTTTTTATTGCAGACGATAGAGTGACTGCCCCGAGATTGAGAGACTGTCCTCCCAAGATCGAGAGACCATCCCCCCAAAGATCGAGAGACCACCGCCCAGAGAGACCACTGCCCTGCATGAGACCACTGTCCCGAGAGTGAGACCGTCCTCCAGAGATCGAGAAAGCAAAGAGACTGCCACTCGCTGATCCGGATATTGCACGCTCACACATCTTGGTAATTACTGAAAATCAACACTGGAAATATGGAGAAAGTCTACAATAATGACCTGCTAGACCTGTTCAATTGCACCAGTGACAATGAGGTGGATGACTTTAATGGTTTTGATGATTCCGACATTGAGGTGGACATGGTGTGTATGATGCCTTTGAGCACACTGGATAGTGATGACAGTGATTTAAGCGATGAAGATGATTTAGCCCTGGCTACACTGCACCAGAAGAGACGCTCCATGGAGAGCGAAGAGAATGATGTACCATTAGCCAAGCTACAGTGGCAGAGGAACAAAATGGACAGCGAAGATGATCTTCCTTTGGCTACACTACAGCGTGTCAGTACCCACATTGAAAGTGATGAGGATGAACAACATGAAGTTGATGATGCGGAACCACATGAGGAACCTTCGACACATCTTGATGTGGTTCACAATGATGAATGGACAAGTCACTTACAGCCAGTGCATGTTGAGGATTTCAAGGAGCCAGTGGGTTCTGCCACAGTGATGAGTACAGAGAAGACTCCCATGGATTTTATGAACCTTACATTTCCTCCAATTCTCTATGAACTGATTGCTGATGAGAAAAAACAGTACAGTGCCTGTAGGTAGGCAGAAGCAAACAAAGTTGACCACTGATGGACTCAAGTAACATCGTCCGACATGAAAGCTTTACTTGGAATACGACTGTACATGTCTGTTATTAAGGCACCACAGTACCGCATGTACTGGGGGAAGCACCATCTCTATGGACATTTACCAATCTCCAAGTTAATGACCCATGAGTGTTATGAAAAGATTATGCAGTATCTGAATGCCAGTGACAGCACGCTAAATCCACCAAGAAGATCAGAAGACCACGACAAGCTGCATCACGTACATCCAGTTATTGACAATATTCTCGAGGCATGCAGGAAGGAGTACAACCTACACAGAGAGGCGTCAGTTGATGAGACAATGGTAGGCTTTAGAGGATGACTGTCATTCAAGCAATACATGTGATGCAAGCCGTAACGGTATGGAATAAAGGTATGGGTCTTTGCAGATCCTCATAACGGTTAAGAGTCAGACTTTCAAGAGTACATGGGAAAGGTTGCTGGCACTGTGGAAGTGGGCCTTGCAGAAAGGGTTGTCACAGACCTGACTAAGGACCTGCGTGGCAAAAGGCACCATGTATATTTTGACAATTATTTCACTTCAGTCCACCTGGCAAAATAACTATTGAACGTTGGCTTATACTCATGTGGCACAATGCGCACCAACAGGATTGGATGGCCTGCAGAACTTAACAAATTATCAATGAAGAAGAACTCTCATGATCATTATGAACAGCGACAGAACAGGTCATTTGTCGCCACAGCATGGAAAGACAACCATCCCGTTTTCTTGCTAGCAACGAACCATACCATGACCCTACCTCACCAGCAGCGTCTGTGTCCAGGAGACAAAGACATGGTACTCTTGTATCGGTTCCATTTCCAGAAGAACTTGAACAGTATAACATGCACATGAATGGCATGGATGTCACTGACTGGCAACAGGTTCAGTACTCCTGCACCAGAAAATCCAAGAAGTGGTGGATATACCTTTTCTGTTTTTTGTGGGACATGGCATTGGCAAATGCTTTTATTTTGTACAGAGAGAGTGTGAATCATGTTCAGCGAATGAAGACTGGAAGGGTGAACAAGCACAGGCAACTGAATTTCCGCATGCTCCTCTCTGAACATCTTTTGGAAGGATATGCCCAAAGAAGACACAGTGCCTCACTTGCTGTAATTGAGCAGAATCCGACTAGTGGTGGACTACACTACCCAGTGAAAGGGAAGAAGAGGAGGTGCAGAAATTATTTGGAGAAAAAGAAATGCGCTGAACCATCATATACATGTAGCACCTGCAAAGTACAAGTGGGCTCAAACTGGAGACACAAAAGACTTGCCCCCAATATTTCCTCTGCAGCTTCTCTGATTGTACATGATGAAGAGCTGCAGGGTGAGTGTGTGAGTTCGAGGAGAGACCAGAGTGCGTGAGTTCAAGGATAGATGAGAGTGTGCGAGTTCGAGGAGAGACCAGAGTGTGTGAGTTCGAGGAGAGATGAGAGTGTGCGAGTTCAAAGAGAGATGAGAGTGTGCGAGTTCGAGGAGAGATGAGAGTGTGCAAGTTCGAGGAGAGACGAGAGTGTGCGAGTTCAAGGAGAGATGAGAATGTGCGAGTTCGAGGAGACACCAAGTGTGCGCGTGTTTTCGAGAGAGAGACCAGGTGTGTAAGTTAGAGGAGAGACCAGAGTGTGCGAGATTCAAGGAGAGACCAGGTGTCTGAGTTGAGGAGGAACCAGGTGTCTGCAGTTAGGAGAGACCCAGAGTGTGCGACTTAGGGTGATGAGAGGCACAGAGGTGGTAGGAGATGCATAGGAGAGCAGAACGAGGAAATGGCAGAGGAGAGAAGCAGCTGACGTGAAGAATGACGCAATGGCAGAAGCAGGAAACTGTGGATGAAATGGTTTGATTGCAGGTAGGCGGTGCCGCAACAATCGGGTGGTGGAAAAGCAGCATATGTTATCTAAAAGTTGTAAACATAAGTATTGTTACTGATTTGGGAAATAAAAACTTTGCGGATTGAGACAAAGAAAAGGTCAAAGAGTCGCAGTGTCATGGGCGTGAATCGAATTGTCTTGCGGTGGTGGAACTCCTGCTTGGCATGTTGGTGTTTCGGAGGTAATGTAGTGATATGCCAGTCATTGAATGGGCTGTGCAAAATGAAAATTCAAAATACTGAGCTAAAAGAGGTCTGGTGAGTGAAAGTAAGGGAACAAGTGGCAGAAACGTTACTTGGGAGTTCCCAGGTGGTGAGATAAAGGTATGGTAGAAGTGTTGCATTGGGAAAGGATTGCAAGCGTGGTTTCACACAGCAGGGTACAGTTGGTGTCAGGCTTCTTTCACTCACCAGACCAAGGGGGTCAACTGAAATAGCTAATGGAGGGCTGAACCAGGCAGCACTTTGGGAGTCTGCTATTACCTTTAATATCTGAGGTAGTTTATTTCCCCTTGGTCAGCTAGGAAGTGCTGTGACCTGCCATTATGTGTGATGAGCATAGCAGATCTCAGCCTGACAGTGGACATATGTGTCACTGGCCAACCACCACATCATTGACAAGGTGGAGCAGCCACATGGTGGCTCCGTGGGCAATGTTTTGACTGAGCGATCACAATAATTAGGTGGTGGTTTAGTGGCACAGAGGTTGAAGTGTCAGCTAACATACTGAGAACTGTTGTAACAAAATATTATCAAAATATAGGACTGGAATGATCAAAAGTAATGGGGGGGGGGGAGACCTCAGAAATAAAAAGTAGCAAGTGACTATTCCGGTGTGTCTGTTTTTGTCTCCAGTACCTCTTTCAGTATAATTTATGTGGAGTGGAGGTTTTCGCTCAGTATTTTTTGTTTTCATTTGGCCACAACATTGCATGTTCTGTGTTTCACGCAGTCCTTTGCACTGTCCATTGTGCATGACATTGACTGTTTGGATGAAGCAAATTCCTGGAGGGAAGGGCCACTTTGAGAGACCAGTGTGCGTGGGTTTGAGAGAACAGAGTGAGCGAGTTCGAGAGTCCATTGTTCACGACATCTACTGTTTGAGTGAAGCAAATTCCTGGATGGGGTGGCGACTTCAAGAGACCAAAGTGTGCAAGTTCGAGAGTCTGTTGTGCGTGATGTTGACTGTTTGGTTGAAGCAAAGTCCTTGAGGAGAGCAAAAGGACTAAAGACACCAAATAGACCACGTTCCGATGACATGCAAGGCAACGTATCACCTACCGTTAGAGCGGCTGCCTTGGAAGGAGTGATGAGATGCACACAGAGGTGTTGACTCCACAACTGTATGGGGGTGGTGGTATGACAGGAGCACAATGAGGGAACTGCAAAGGATCACAGAGGACAAGAAAGTTGCAACAGACTACATTTTTTTATTTTCCATCACAGGGAACTACTGACAACAAGGGAGAGATTGAACCTTTTTTATTTTTATTATAAAAGAATGCCACAGACAACAGAGGAGAGGATGGAACTACTTTATTTACAGAAGGATGACATAGACAGCAGAATAGAGGTTTGAACTACACCAGGTAAGAATGTAGAAATCTCTTCAATGCAGATCATCATGGGATGCCATCTGAAAAGGTAAGAAAAATGTGATTGTGATGATTGTAATAATTTTGTTGACATTCTCTATTCTATATGATAAGACTTGTGGCTGCCGTGCCAAATACCATGGGTGCCGCTGTGCACGTTTGTCTGTGTTGTGATGTGATACCCATAAAGTGCACAACACTGCTCATTACTACATGTGCATGTTGTGTGAGAGATTGTGCCATCGTGCACAGCATATTTGTGAAGCTGCTGTGTTGTTGAATGTCTTTGGATATGTTGATGGTGAATTGCGTATGGTTGGATAAAAATGATAAAGACTCAATATATAGATGTGTATATGTGTGTGTGTGTATATCACACACACATACATATATATATATATATATATATATATATATATATATATATATATATATATATACACACACATATACACACACATATATGTATCAGAATTTATCTGAATCAGTGGCAAGTGAGCTTGGAGAATATAGCAAGTGGTGGAGCGTAGCATTGCCACAATTGATGGTTCCCTGAGCTCACTTGACATGAGTTCAGATCTATTCTGTATCACATACTTGGCCAGAGTGTAGTCCTTTTATACAATCTGGACTGCTTTGTGTGTTTTTTTGTTTCATGATGAAATCACAGTGGGATATTTTCACACTGCTCACTTTAGGAAGCATGCACAGTTTGCGTAGGGTATGATGTGCATGGCTGACATGTGTCTATATGAAAAGCCTGACATTTGTCTATATGAAGAGCCAAGAGTCAACTAAGCAGCTTGAAAAAAATGCACTTTTTTGCCATTTCAGCAAGTATAAAAAAAAACTTTTATTACAATTGACTGCATAGCAATGTTGGAAAGGTAATTTAGTGATGAACAGATTGTCTGCTGATATTATTTTATTTATTTTAGTTTGGGATTAATACCTTTGAGTCAAGGACTCATTTTCAAAGGTTCAACGTCAATTGTTAAAAACAGACATAACAGTAGAAAATACAGAGTTAACAGCAAAAGGAACATTGAATCATATACACAACCAGTAATAGAACAAGTCTGAGATTTTACACGTCAATTTAGTACTTAATTACACAAGCTTGATTCAAGGAAAGAGAAGGGGTTGGGGGGATCAGCCAAAAGGTGGCATCATCAGAGGAGGTGTGAGGAGTGTTCAGCCATGAGGAGACACTGTTAGTTACAAGGGGATAGGGTAAGGGGGTCCCAGGGAAGGTGATATTCAGTGAAGTGATAATTGAGGAAAGGGGAGACTGTCAGCTGAGTTATTAGCACATTAGCACCGGCAGGTACAGGTCATTTTTGAGCCAAGGAAGGTTCTGAGGCCAGTTTTAAAAGTATTAATCTTGGGTGTGTCAGAGAGGTCAGTGGGTAGTTCATTGTACCACTTCGGTCCCTGATACAGCATGGAGTTTTGGGCAAATTTCGTCCTTTTGAAGGGAATCATCATCCTGTCGGGGGCCGTACTTCGGGTCAATTTTATAGGGACAGCCTGCCTAAAATGGCCTCCCAGTGTGGAAGATGACAGACCCAGCAGCACCTTTTTTAGAAGCAGGTAGGTTTTATATTGCCCTCAAAGGCTGAGTGGGAGCCACCCAGTGTCTTTGTAGAGCATGCAGGTATGGGTGTCAATGGCAGCCCCCAGAGTGAGGTGGCAGGCTTTACTGAGGAGTGTGTTGATCCTGTTTAAGGCTGTTTTTGTGCCGGCCCCATAAACAGGCAATCCATAGTGTATGGTAGACAGTATTGAACTACTAGTGGCTAGTCTGAGAGCATCAGGAGTCATTGAGTGTCTATGATGGTAAAGCACACCCAGCTTTGCATTTGCGGTCTTGATAATTGAGTCTAAGTAGCTTGAGAAGGTGAGGGTGTCATCAAACATGATGCCGAGATATTTGAACTTGGTGACTTGGTCTAGGAACTCGCCCTTTTAGTTATGTATCAGCAGTGGCAGGTATTTCTTTTGGCTTTGGGAGGTGGTGAAGAGCATGCTCTTAGTTTTTTGATGTTTAACAGTAGTTTGTTTTCTGTGAACCATAATTCGAGTTTAAGGAAGCTGCTTTGGAGGTCTGTTGTGATGGAGTGGAGGTCTTTACCACTGACTGATATGACTGTGTTATCAGCATAGAGAACTGTGCTTACTGAGCATGCTGTAGGGGTGGAGTTGATGAAAATGCTAAAGAGTAGAGGACCAAGGATTGACCCCTGCAGGAACCCAAGGGTCACCTCATTAGCTGCAGATAGGCTATCACCTATTTTGACTCATTGTGTTGACTATTTTGTGTGTATTATGTATACTTTAGGAGTTATTTGCATTTGTTTATGGCATGGTGTGTTGTGGCTGACATTTTGTCCATCAAGAACTACATAAGCACATTGAATAAAACACACATTCTGGGTATCTCAGCCAGTATAACACAAAAACCACATTGAGCACAATTGATTGAATAGCACCATCAGAAAGGAAATTTTGTGATAAAGAACTTTACCGCTGATATGTTGTATGTATCATGTATACTTTAGGAGTATTACCCATTTGCTGATAGCATGGTGGGTATGGTTTAGATTTGTGCCTCAAACCTCATCAAAGCACCTTGGCTAAAATGGTAAATAATTATGTTTTATACTACAGAAATAGCTTTTTGTTTTTTGGACAAAAAATTATGAAAACTACATATTGGGTGGGATATTCAGACTGCGCCAGACTGTGGCATAAGCCTGGGGGCAGCGCAACTGGGATGTGCCAGGGCGCTGACAGGGTGATATTCAACGGTGCTGCACCATGGCTCAGCACCATTGAATATCACTCTGTGGCCACCAGCATTGTGCATTGTGCAGTGGCACTGCACCAGCGCAAGTGGCCAGAGAGCAGCAGGGGGATGCGCTAGCACAAGTGCCGTTGCACTAGGTGCATCAACCACGATATTCAAAGGTGCCCATTCAAATGGTGCCATAATGCACACAAGGTGCAAATGGGGCCATTTGCTTGTCATTATGGCCCCATTTGCATGCAGGTGTGCCCATCCCTGGCGACTTGTGCCTGGCACCCTGCCAGGCTGCAGCCATTGGGGACCAACGCACCCTGCACAAGCTGCAAAGTGCCCCACAGCCCGATCGCAGGCATAAGTATATAAATAATAATCTCCTATACCCTGCTGGTCCAGTGGACCTCTTCTAGCCCAATCGCAGGCAGAAGTATAAATACAATGAACTACTATACCCTGGTGGTCAGTGGACAGCTCACAGCCAATGCGGGCAGAAGTCTAAAAGATTAGAACCCATCCCTTGTGGTCCAGCGTACCCCTCTCTCACCCTCCCACCTGGCCCACCACCCGCTCCCCGGTCAGGTGGTGGCGGCAGCTCTCAATTCGGGTAAGTCACTGGCTGCCTGCTGATCGATTGCATATAGTGGGTTGCCAGTGCCCACAGCGGCCAATAAGGCAGATTGTAATATACTACTACAGTCCAGATATGAATGATCTGGACTGTAGTACGGTACAGCTCTGACGCCCATTGGCCCACGCCAGAACCAATGGGCGCATCAGCTGCACTGTGGCGCAGTCAGTCGGCGGGCAGACAGGTGGTTGCAGGAGGGGAACTGCCGCCTGCCGCTGACCAGGGGAGCAGGGTGGCAGGCCCAGTGGAGGGTGGGAGGGGGTACCGCTGGACCACCAGGATGGATCTAATCTTTTTAGACTTCTGCCCGCGCATCGGGTGCGAGCGTCCACTGGACCACCAGGGATCATAGGGATTACATATTTATACTTATGCCCGCGATCAGGCTGCGAGCAGTCCACTGGCCCACCAGAGATATGGGACTGTTTGATTTCCTACTTCTTCCCGCAATTGGGCATGGGGGAGCGCTACCCGACAGAGGGTACCACCGGAGCTTGGGTGGCCACCCACAGCTGGCAACTGCCATGTTGCACCCTGCACTACGGCAGCTCACCTGTGGATGGCCGACTGTTGCTTCTTTATTTTTTGGAACAACTGTATGCGGTGCATGTAGGGGTTGTGCCTGCATGGGCTCCGCGCATCCCTGGCTGAATATTGGGATGTGCGGGGGTATGCATGGGCATGCCTCCCCTACTTGCGCCACATACATTACTGATGCACCCCGGCGCATCGGGATTTGTGCCACACACTTTCCCCTTTTGAACACCGCACCGGGGCACATCAGTGGGTTGCGCATGGTGCAACTGTGTTGTGCCATGTGCAACTCTTTCTGACTATCCCACCCATAGTGTCTGGATGCTTTATTTGATGTTGATATGTAACATATTTCCCAACAAAACAAGGCTTAAGGTGCATTTTTTAGTGGAAACATTTTTTTGTTTGTTTGTTTTGACCAGCATAGAGAAAAACCTAAATTACTTATTATTACTTACATACCACCATTGGAAAGGTAATTTTATGCTGAACAAGTTTGCCACTTATACTTTGTGTCTAGCACTTATGGTGCTTGAGCTATTAGTATTTGTTTGCAGCATCCTGATTATGGCTAGATTTTGCTTAGAAAGGCCCAGGATTCACTGTTAACAGTATACAGGACACAAGTGCTGCAACTTCAGAGACCACCTGAGGAGGCAATGAGTTAAGAAAGGTGGGGGCATCCTCATTTGGTGCATATGCATTCACCAGCAGTACTGGGCCCATTGGGGTGGCTAATTTTACCAAAACTCATTGCCCCTCTGCATCAGTTTCGTGGTGAATCTCCTTCCACTTCAGTTTCTCAAGAGAGAAGGATGGGGACTCCTTTATTGGATTTGCCTGATGTGCTGTGATATTTTTTGCCCATCCATTCCCTTGTTAGCTTATAAGCTTCCTGGTTACTGAGTTTAGTCTCCTGGAGGAAGGCTATATGACATTTACAGCTTTTTAATCAGCCCAATATCTTTTTCAGTTTGATTGGGGAGTTCAACCCTCTGATGTTCCAGGAGGTGAAAGTTATTTCTGATAGGCTATCTATAATCCCTTACCCTATTTGCCCTAGACTTTGAACTAAGGGTAGCAATAGTGACACCACTGACAACCCTTTTTAACAAATCTTAGTAGGATGGTGTAGCACCTGAGGACTAGAGGAGGGCGGATGTGATTCCCCTTCACAAAAGTGGGAGCAAAGCAGAGGCAGAAAACTACAGTCCTGTTAATTTTACCTCAGTGGTAGGGAAAATGATGGAATCACCTCTGAAAGTAAGACTGTTGAGTAGCTAGAGGCCAGCAGGGCACAGGACACAAGGCAGCATGGATTCACTGCGAAAAGGTCATGTCAGATGAATCTAATAGATTTCTTTGATTGGCTGACCAAAGTAGTAGACCAGGGAGGTGCTGTGGACATGGCCTACCTAGACTGTAGCAAGGCATTTGACACAGTCCCATGCAAAAGATTAATAAACAAATTAGCCAGCCTGGGAGAGTGGATCCCAGGGTGGTAGCCTGGGTAAAAAATTAGCTGGACAACAGGACACAGAGGGTAACAGTAAATGGAGTCCACTCTGAAGAAAGGGGGGTTACTAGTGGGGTACTGCAGGGTTCAGTGCTGAGACCTGTCCTTTTTAATGTTTTTATAAGTAACATTGCAGAGTGACTGGAAGGAAAAGTATGCCTCTTTGCAGATGACATAAAGACCTGCAACAGGGTTGATACACAAGGGGGGGGTGGTGGAAAGGATGAGAAGGGACTTGGCAAGATTGAGGGAATGGTCAAAAGTATGGCAGCTTAGATTCAATGCAAAGAAGAGCAAAGTAATGCACCTGGAAAACAAAAATCCAGGGGACGAGTACGCAATGGGGGGTAGGTACTAACAAGAACAAAAATGGAAAGGGACCCCGGGGTAATCATATCAGATGACCTAAAGGTAAGCAAGCAATGTGAGAAGGCCATAAGAAGGGCTGGGGAATACTGGGATGTAAAGGAAGAGGCATCACCAGTTGAAAACAGGAAGTTGTTATCCCTCTATACAGATAGTTGGCTAGACACCATCTGGAGTACTGTATGCAGTTCTAGAGACCCCATCTCCAGAAGGACATAGACAGGATGGAGGCAGTCCAGAAGAGGGCATCTAAATGGTGCAGGGTCTGCACCATAAGCCATACAAAGAGAGACTAAAGGAGCTTAATATGTATACCCTTGAGGAAAGGAGACAAACTTTCAAGTACTTCAAGGGAATCAACAAAGTCCAAGAGGGCAGCATCTTTCAGAAAAAGAGATGCGCAAGAACAAGGGGGCACAATTTGAAGACGGGGGGGGACAGCTCAGGGACAATATGAGGAAGTATTTTTTCACAGGGAGGGTGGTGGACACATGGAATGGCCTTCCTGAGGAGGTTGTGGGGTCAAAAACAGTGGGGGAATTCAATAATGAATGGGTTAGGAAGAAGAAGCTGTTGGGTAACTAGGATCTGCAGCTTATCAAATAGGTAGGGAAATGGGCAGACTGGGTGGGCCAAGTGGTCCTTATCTGCTGTCAAAGTCTATGTTTCTATGTTCTAAAAGTGTTCCCTTTATAGGAGATCATTAACTTCCTGGTCCCGGGCATTGAAGCATATCCTCTAGGCCTGGGTTTCCTAGTTGTGCCTCATGGTGTCTTGTATCACCCTTTGTGTTCTGTGTCCGTGGTGCAAGCTGCAGCTTTAGAAATGCTATGTGCTGTGTGTTGTCAGGCGGTCTAAACTTCACTCTTAGGTTCTTGGCAATATTGGAAATGCAAGAAATCACAGACACGTTGCATAAGAGTAATAAACTTGTTTATTACTACCAAAGGCATAAATCACAGTTGCCCTAAGCAGTTCTTACCAATACAAACCGGGAGCCAATACTACGTGTTCCCTATACCTCGAGGTTTCTTTGTGTCTCTTGGATCTCCGAGGTATAAGACATAATGTCTTACATTATATATCTATGATAATTACTATGGTTACTGTAAGATAGAAACATTTCTAGTTACAGAGATGAACCCTATTGGCGAAATTAGAGATGGCTCCACGGTCCAAGATAACATTATACAATTTTGTAGTAGTCATCACTTTGTGAAACAAAAGAGTACAGTTCTTACACAGATCAGTGTAATGGTACAAATCACCAAAAAGTGGCAATGCTGACTTACATATTATAATCATTACAAGGACGCAAAAGTCCTAACACCTTAGAAGTAAGAAATACATAGAAAATATATATGTATTAGAAAGCAAAGTGTAAAACAATAATGTGCAGTGTGAGCCATAGGCAGCATAGCATTATAACTATGAAAAATATCTCAAAATGCTTGTGTAATAACAAACTCTTTAAAGGTAATCTCTAACCAAGTGTTAGTTAATGCATCATTCATATCACCATCATTAATCAATGAAAGGATAGCTTCATTAGCTTTGGTAATATTATTGTTGATGTGGATGAGGTGTGTGTCTTTTCTCTCTAAAAGTGATTTTAATGTAAGTGAAAGTGGATCTATGTGTACATAAAATATGGTAAATATTGAGACAGTGTAAACAGATACTCAGGGTTACCATCAATGATGTCTGCATCCATGATGGGGATGGGGGCAATTATGGTATGTCCAATGACAGACTTTTGATGGGGAACAAAACAAAAGTTAGAATTATCAATTGCACAGGTCTTAGAACCATAAACATAATTCTTTACATTAGTCATGATACAGAAGCCACCATCAGAATTATATTGCATTTTAAAAGTGGGCAAGCGCCACTTTTGCAAATGTACATGGGCAGTTGTAGCTGGTCTTGGAAATCCGTGTTGTCAGGCGATGAACCTCCTCTCGATAAGATTGATAAAGTTTGTCTGGAGCCAATGTTGAGTCCAGAAAGTCTGTGCCATTCGTGCTGATGTCATCGTCCATGGGAAAGAACCAGTCAATACTGTCGGGAGAATAACCACATACAGTTTTAATAACATCAAATACATCACGTCTGCACAGGTAAATGTTGCCCTTCTTAATGCAGCAATCAGCATTTGGGGTGACCCAGGCATCCAGGAAAGGATGGAAGACCAGTAGAGGAGGCAAGTCCAGGCATTCTTTGTAGATGTCATCATCAAGATGCCCAATGGAATGTACAGATGCCAGTTTGTTGAACAAAGCTATTGTGGGATCAAAACGTGATAAAGAGACAGTGAAAGAAACAAACATTGTATCTTTGATAGAACATTTCTTAGTAGTGAAACATGGACCAGTATTAGGGTGTCTGGTCACAAACCCCAAGTTCCTGGCTGTAGAAAGAGGAATGATTAAAGTTTGTTGCATACACATAGCAATACAGCCAGGGATTTTGCGACGTGGACAATACCATTGAGAAATACATCTGTCATGTATGATGTCAGGGATCCTTCCAGATTCTAGATCACGGAAGAGGTTGTTGATGGTAGTAATGATGTATGAGCCACAAGCTGAGCATAAAATCTCACAAGCAATGTATTGTTTATCTGCTTCTTTGTTATTTTGTTATATGAGTGCGTTTATTTTCTCTTTAGAGTCTGTAAATGCCTTAGCAATGTCATGCATAGTGTGAACAGTGTATCTTTCTTCCTAAGGCCAGGGCCCCTACTTTTCTGCGGCACAGTGGGACCAAGTTCTGCAGCAAGGCTACCATTTGCCGCAGAACTTCTGCGGCGGTGGTTTGTAATTTCTGCAGAAGTTCTGCGGCACTAACAAACTACCACATCACAGTGTCAGCTTGTCATCCTGACTTCACTTTCATGGCAGTAGTTATAGCAGTCAGGATGGTGGAAAGCACAGTAACACTAGTTCAAAAAATAACAGACTTATAAAAATAATTTTATGACTAAAAAAGCAAAACAAATGTCTCTCCCTTAAGGTCCTAGCCTGTTGCATAAATGACATATGCAGAGGGGATCTTATGTGATAAATAAGGTATTTCTATATGCATGCTATTTATCCCACTAATGAGGGTTTCCACTGTCTATCACTTATATATTTGTATGTGCTTTCTACACCACTCATGAGGTTCCCACTGTGTATCACTTATATATTTATATGCAATCTGTAACATACATACACATATGCATATGTGTGTGTATGGTGAGAGAGACAGACATATTGTATATGTATATGTGTGTGTGTGTATGTATGTGTATATATATATATATATATATATTTTTTTTTTTAATTTTCATGACCTTGCATCCTCATTCATACAGGTCCCACTGGAAATGGAATAGAGGATTTATTGCAAAACTAATTTTTCATGTCAACCTGCTTTCCCTGTCACACTACGTAACACCATCAGGCCATGACATGCATGTGAACCAATTGTGAGATAGAGCTGTCCAGCCCATCACAATGTGTCCACCATGTGACAGAACACTGCACCATACCTTCCCAGGCTCCGAGCAGTGATGTGTTCCACCAATCCTTGTGCTGCCTAGCCAGATCCCAGAGCTCATCTCTGAACCTGAGTTGCCAGCACAGAAACACAGCATGCTACCCTCTGGCTAAACAGCTGTCACTGCACACAACATTTCTCAATAACTTTTAGGTGATTCTATCAACCAATGACAATATGTAATCAATAACCCTGGCAAAAATGCGTACAGTGCAGTTATTTTTTTAACAGGTCTATTCTTTCAACAGGTCTACACATTATTATATTTCACTTTTCTGTGCATAATTACTTTATTTTCCTTAAAAATTTAGACAGTAAAATTCATTTTACCAGTTATTCATTTCAGATAGCGTCTCTATACCTTAAAGGCACAAATAAGTTTGTACAAAGTGAGGTATGGACTTAACAGGTCTGTGCTATTGACAAGGTTTTGTTTAAGTTGGCCCTAGTGCAACAATGTAAGTCTGAAAATTGTATTAGGCTGTAGTGCAGGTTGAGCAAATATCACCATGCATGATGTGCTGTGCCACCATCTCTAGCAGTGGGAGCTGTGGTAGATAAGTGACTGTTCATTTCTGTTGCAGAATGCAGCCATTTCATTAGCTAATGTATGATGTTTTAGCAATGATAACACCACATTCTGACCATATAGGGGGTTTTGGATACAAAAAGAGGGGAAAGGAACCTGATTCTATGTATAAACAGAAATATTAATAAAAAATCACCAAGAAGAGTGAATTCTGCAGCACCGCAGAAGTTCTGCGGTAGATTGCAAGTTCTGCACAAAATTCTGCGGCCACAGAATTCTAGGGGCCTTGCCTAAGTCCATCCACACCATGCAATAACAGGGGTAGTATATCATTTACCAAGCCAGTTTGGAATTTGACTGCATGAGATTTGATAGCAGCAATGTCTGCTTTGTTCCAAATAGACATAGCTGTACCAAAGAGACCTGTGACAGTACCTGTTGCACCAGTGATATCAGAACTGTCAACTTCACGTGTATTACAATTATGACTTTGATCATCAGGATTGGGTTTTCTCCAGAAGTTGCCTCTATGCTCGGTGGTGTGTACCCCGGCAATAGGATCTTGAGTACAAATCTGAAAAGTTGCTAAACTATCAAGCAATAAAGTACTGTAAAATGCTGAAGTGTTAGTAGTATGACACATACCAAATTCTTTCATATTCCAGTAAGTCAAGTTAAACAAAACAGGTATATGCATAAATTGTAAATTGTTAATAAGTGTAGCAGGTAAAGCAATGGATGTGAGCCCACTACAAGGACCAGGGGTGTGCTTTTGACACTCCAAAAGCTGTTTGTCAGTGGGTGGTAACACAGAAAGATACATGGCAGCTGAGGCCAAGTTGTGTATAGCACAACATTTTCTAGCAGAGTCCTTAGACAAAGAATTACAATATGAGGGATCAATCAAAGCAGTAATATTGTATAAACCAGAATGTCTAAGAGCAGTTTGTAGCAAGGACAGAGAACCATTAGGGGATAATTTAGCATTGGGCCAGCCCTGGAAAGTTCCTGTGGAGAGCTTGGCCACAGGGAGAATCTGTCCTTGCGATGTGGTTTGCCACTCAATTTGTAGGGTAGATTTATCAGGATCAACAACCGAGGCAGTGAGGTAGGCATCAGAACAATCCTGGACAGTAACCAAACTATCAGGTATTTTGAAGGAAACTCCCTCTGGGGCAGATGTCGGAGGATCAAGATTCAGAAGGAGGTTCGGTACCGTGCCTTGGATGCAGGGGAAAACTCCTGAGATGAGGACAAAAATGAAACAAGATAGTCATCTTGTCAGTATATCTGAAAAGGAAAATCAAACATAAGTAGGTTAGTACTATTCCACCCAATGGGGTGAGGAAAAGTAATTATACTCCTTTATACAGTTTCAGCTGGTTTGCGTTTAACCATTTGTCAGGCAGTTTGTTGTTATGCAAGAGTCTAACTTGATAGACTGCTGGACTGAGCTTGTTGACAATAGGGTAAGGGCCTTCCCACTTATTGGAGAAGAAGTGTGTGGGATGTGCAAATCTGAGGAC
Source organism: Neoceratodus forsteri (assembly GCA_016271365.2). NCBI lineage: Eukaryota > Metazoa > Chordata > Ceratodontiformes > Ceratodontidae > Neoceratodus > Neoceratodus forsteri. The sequence continues at coordinate 572,226,723 of CM057454.1, read as the reverse complement.
CATCACTTGATCTCCAACTTGCCAATCCACTTCTTGTGCATGTTTGTAAAACTGTATTTTGGACAGTTGCTGGGCCTTGCCCATGCAATTAGCAGCATACAAGTGTGTATGTATGAGGTCTTGTCTGAGTTTTTCCACATATTGGTCTACAGACACACGATCTGCAGTGGGGGTATGCAGATAAAACAACAGGTGTTCAGGTAGTCTCATCTGTCTTCCAGTCATCACCTCAAAGGGTGTCAGCTAGGTAGTGGCTGAGGGTGTGCCCCTAATTGCTATAAGGAGTAATGGCAACAGGGAATCCCAGGTTTAGGGATTGTCCTCAATGAATTTGGAAAGCATTTGCTTAATCCATCTGCTGGATCTTTCTACTGGACCTTAAGATTCTGGGTGGTAAGGTATGTGGAACTTCTGCTGAACTCAGAGGAGTTCGAGGGATTCTTTCATCAACTCACCAATAAAACTGGGTCCTTTGTCGGAGTCTACCTTGAGAGGTAGGCCCCACCTGGAGTAAAGTGGTTCCACCAGGATTTTGGCAGTACATGTCTTAGTGGGGAAAGCTTCAACCCACTTTGAGAAAAGATCAGTTACCACAAAAGCATACTTGTTGTTTCTGCTGGTATTGGTCAGGGGACCAATGAAATCAATCTGTTTGGCATGCCAAGGGCCAGAATGTCTTTGTGGTAAGAGTTTGGCATTTCACTTGGTGTGAATGGAATTGTTCTGCGCACAATCAAGGCAGTTATCTATGTATTGTTTGACATCTTTGGTGATACCAGGCCACCGAGCAATGGTCTTGAGCCTCTGGAGGGTATTCTCCACTCCCGTGTGTCCACCAGTGGGGGTGTCATGCACTTGGTGCAAAGATTTGGACATAAGGTGTCTGGGGACCACCCACAACTTGGTGGTGGTATCATCTGGTTGGTACCAGATGAGCTTGTCATCTGGGGACAAACGTCACTTACCTTCATGCCTCCGGTAAGGGTTATGTGTGGGAAGTTTCTCTTCAGAATCTTGTCAAGGAATCTGAACACTTCTTTGAGTTCAGTGTCAACATGTTGGGCTACTGAGAGGTCCAAGGGGGAAAAATGTTCAGGTTTCTTCCTGATTGCAGCAATATGTACAGCCACATTGACCTCTGGATGGTTCATCATCCAGGTGTTCCCCCCCCGGGCCCCATCATTGGCAAGAGTGTCTGCTGTGTCATTGAAGGCATGGTAGGGGTCATGTATGGACTGAGCTTTGACTTTGTGTACATAGAGTTTGTACGCAAACCTTTGCACCAGTGAGTGTATGTATATTACCAGTTCTTTGTGTTTCACTGGGCTGCCATCAGAAGAGATGAAGGAGTTCTTCTGCCAGAAAGGAAGGAATTCTGTAAGAGCACAACAAACCCAGTTAGAGTCTGTGAAGATGATGGTATCCTCGGTCCCATGCTGGATGAACTTGAGGGTATAGGCCACCGCCGCCATCTCGGCATACTGTGAAGATACCACACTGCAACGCTTGGAAATTTTGAAGGTATTACCATAAGGGTAAAGGACTAAAATACCCATCCCTGCAATCTGTTCTCCCTGGTAGTAGGAAGCTGAACCATCTGTAAAAATACAGCACAATGAGGTGTTCTCCAGTAATTGTGGTGTGGCAGGGAGGAAAGGACCTGGATCTGGTAGATCAGGTGGCTGCAGTGTACAGTCATGGGGTTCTCCTTGGAAAAGGAGTCCATGTGCCAGCATGGATGGCATTTTGGTTAGGTGTACCTGTATGTCTCTATCCTGGAGAAGAAGTGACCAGTGTGTCAGCCAGGTATTAGAGACTGACCCATCATTCACTCTGTCTGATAGCAGAAAGGTAGTTGGGGTGTGGTTAGTGTTGATTATCAGTGCAGAGTACCCAATGATATACAGAAAGTGCTTGACAGCCCAGTAGGTGGCCAAAAGGTTCCTTTCACAAAGGCTGTACTTCTGTTCCACTGAGGTCAAGAGCTGTGATGCATATGCAATGGGTCTCAAAGTGCCATGGACTTTCTGGGCAAACACTGCTGACAGAGCAATGTCAGAGGTGGCACACTCCAGATGGAATGGCAGTGCTGGATTGGGGTTAATGAGCTGGAGCCAAGGCCAGGGCATGTTTCAATGACGTCACAGCCTGGGTGTGTATAGGGCCCCAATTCCAGGGAATGTCCTTTTTCAGTAACTTATACAGAGGAGCAGCCTTCTGAGCAAAATCACAAATAAAATCTCTAGAATAGTTTACCATACCTAGAAACCTTCTAAGAGTTGCCACACTAGTGGACAATGGCAAATCTGCCAATCCTTGTATCTCTTTCCAGGTAGGGCTGTGGCCTTGGTCAGTTATTCTCAGGCCTAGAAAAAGTACCTCTTTCTGACATAGTTGTGCTTTTGCTGGGTTTCATTTGAGGCCTGCTCTCTGGATGAGAGTCAATAGTTCATCCAAGAGATCTAAGTGTTGTTCCTGTGTGGCTGTTGCCAAAAACAGGTCATCCACATACTGCAAAAGACACTGGGGGGTAGAGAAACCCTCAAGGGCATCCATCATGTGTAGATGGAACAGGGATGGGCTGTTATGGAATCCCTGTGGTAATCAGGTCCACATGTACTGTCTACCTTCAAAGGTGAAGGCAAACTTATATTGACTCTTAAGGGCCAATGGCAGTGACCAAAAAACATTGGAGATGTCCAAGGCACTGAACCATTTTTGGTCAGGGGTCAGGAGTCGTAGCACATCAGGTGCTGAGGCCACTGTTGGAGCACAACTGGGGGTGACCTGATTCAGTTTCCTGTAGTCAATAGTTAGTCTCCAGGCACCTGTGGGTTTCTTCACAGGCCACACTGGGGAGTTGGCAGTGGAGACACATGTTCTGATTACACCTTGGTTGAGGAGAGATTTTATAGTTTCCCTAAGAGAAGGCAAGGAATCAGATGGGAAAGGATATTACCTTTGCCTCTCATGTGCTGGACCTGGCACTTCAATGACGGTGTGCCACAGTCATGCTTGTTGGTAGCAAATGCTTCCAAATGTCTTTATAGAATGGGGAGGAGCTTTGGAAAAAGCTCATGGTTCTTGAACAAAGCTATGACATCATATTCTTTATTGTTGACAGATATTGTTGCCACCACGTGTGAATCAGGAATCAAAATTGCATGACATTGACCCTGAATCTGGATCAATAGCATGTTAGCCAGATCCACCACACAGCCATGTGGTGCAAGAAAGTCAATTCCAATGATACTAGGATGATACCATTAGTTGGAAGGTATGTGAAGCCTTCAGATGACCCAACTCTACAGGTAGTGATAGAGAATGGTATGCAGGCAACCTAGTACCATCTACTCCCAACATGTTGGTCCTCCATCTGGTAGACCAAGGAGATGTGTCTGGGTGGTCATCATGTAATACAGACACAGCTGCGCCTGTATCCAATAACACTGTAAGTAGGCAGCCCCCAACCTTGGCCTCAGTGCAGGGCCTTCCGTTTGTATCCAAGACCAGCTTGTTTACAATCCGGACTGGGGCCTGTAATTGTCAATCTGTACTGGAGGAGGCATGGAGATGTTGGGCCCAGCTCCTTTGAACTCTGTCACTATGCTGCACTGATGCTATATAGGGAGGTGCTTCCGGGTTCAGGTCTGTGTGGACCTGAAGGTCTGTGCTTCTGGTATCACCATGGCCCATTGGGGCCTGGGTCCCCGGCTGTATGGCTGCAAGGGACTGAGCAGGAACAGCATCCGCTACAGAGCGCAGTTGCTCCAGGAGCTCTCTGAACTTCTGATTTTCTTCGGCTATCTCCCTATACGAAGGACCCGTTCTTTGTTGTTGTGGTTTACCCTTATTCATATGGTGTTGATAGTTCCGGTTCCCACCCCATTGTTATTGTTGCTGCTGCTGTTGTGGTTGTTGGGCCTGCTGGGGGTGTTCATTGTCTGTGGGGATGGGCTGTATGTGCTGGGACTGCCCTTCCACCGTGTAGTGCATTGTGGCATCTGAGGTAGACTCCACAGCAGCTACTTTCTTGGAACTGGAGCCCAGGTCATGGATGTAGACTAGATAAACTCTCTTGGTCTTCCAAAGGATATCTGCAAACCTTTCTGTGGTGGGGTAAGTGGTTGGCTCTACCTTTTCTCTTACTGTAGGGATCATGTTCCTAAGGAACAAGGTCTTATATTCAATAAGATCTACATCCTCTGCTTCTTGTGCAAGTTGTTTTCCTGCTCTGTAGGCCATCCAGAGATTCTGGTGGTAAGTTGCTGGACTTTCCTTTGCATTCTGTTTCACAGGGTATGCAAGCATAACTCCTACTACACCTGGGCTGTGTGCAGAAATGAGTTCAGCTGCAACCTCATCAAAGGTGACGTTGCTGGCCTGGTGGATGGCATCAGGGAGTTTGGCCCACAGTCCAGGCTCGATGGTCTGGCACAGTATTTGGACCTGATAATCTGTGATGAGGCTAAGCATCTCACATATGGATCGCTCCTTTTCCAAGCGGAAGCTGAGGTTGTCGGATGGGCTCATCCGACCGATACTGTCAGCTATTTGCTGAACAGAGTAGGCCATTTGTAGGGGATTATTGGGCCAATCAGGCTGAGGTAGGTTACCTCGGGCACCATCCAGGGTGGCCCGGGCTGCAGCCTCAGCAGTGGAATGAACTATGCCTTCCTGAGTGCCAGCCTCTTGCAGAAGCTGCCTAATCTAGGTTTTAAGGACCCGCTTATTTCTCTCAGAGATAGGCACGTTATCTACTGCATTCTCAATCCTTATTTCTCTCTCCTGTCTGTCTTCCACATTAATAATGGTTACTGGTGATGCCATCGGGACTAGGCCGGGGCCTGCTCCCCCCTATCATGGAGGCCGCCATGTTGGCATCGCCCATGATGTGCGTCATGATGACGTTGTATGACATGGTGTGGGTGGAGTGGGGACCTGCCATGTTGTGGATGGCTGGGTGAGATCTCTGGGCCATAGTAGGGGTGTGACTGGGTGTTGTACTGAGAGATGTCGTCATCTGAGACTTCCCCTTCAGATGACGTGGTTAAGGCAGGGGCTATGCCTCCCATTGCCTTAACATGTCCAGCCAGAACCTCTCGCTGATGGTGCAGTTTTGTCATCTTGGATTCACATTCTGAGTGATTCACACTTGCAACATTCATATGTACCTCATCCTGCATTTGTTTCTGCAACACTCTATTCCCGACGTTCAGTTCACGATTGTCCCTAGTAGCCACTTCTAAGTCATTACTTACCTGATTTATCTCGTCCTGTATCTCTCCCATCTCCTCACTCAAATGTTCATTCGTTCTACTTAGCAAATCATTCATATGCAATGCCTGTCCCTTATCCTGTCTCAAACTTTCACACTCCTGCTTCAACATACAAATTTACTGCTTGCCTGCCTGGGCAGAATGATGCAATAGTGAATCCTTTTTATTTTGCAGTGTTTGAAGTTCAGACTCCAAATTCTGCTGCGGTCTCACACATTTGGTTCCCTGCAAGCCCATCTCTTGCTTAAGAGATTAGATTTGCAGTTCAAGGGATCGAAACCTCACTTCGGAGGCTTCCAGAGCAGCATAGAGAGCCGCAACCAACAGTTCTTTAGCATGTCCCTTATTAGCTGTTTGTCTCGTCTCCATGTACTGGGTTGAAATCCCCAGTATAGGGTCGTCAGGTTGACTTGCGTCCCACGCGAAGTGAGCCCATCCTCCATGGGAGGCAAGGAAGTTTGAAACATCGAGTCTCAGTTTTGCGCAGATACTTGATACGGTGGCCATTGTGTGGGAAAGAATGAAAAATCAAACTGTGAAAAAGGTGCCATGCTGTGTATTGATCCACAGTAGGTGCACTTCGCACACAGTTGGGCTACTGTATCTTTGTAAGCTTGCAATTCAAAACTGCTGTGCAGTGGGTGAAGTCGGCATCGACCACACCCAATAAGCAGCCAGACTTTGCAAGGTATTACAAAGTGGCTGTAAAACGGGAGAAGTGATGCGGTATGCACACCTACAGCCCCCGTTGGGAAGGGAAAAATTGTAAGCAATAAGTGAAATCTCACAAACACCAAATATTGCCTGCACGCAGTCGCCAATTGTCAGGAGGTCTAAACCTCACTCTTAGGTTCTTGGCAGTATTGGGAATGCAAGAAATCACAGACACGTTGCATAAGAGTAATAAACTTGTGTATTAATACCAAAGAGATAAATCACAGTTGCTCTAAGCAGTTCTTACCAATATGAACCAAGAGTTTCTTCATGTCTCTTGGGTCTCCGAGGTATGAGACATAATGTCTCACATTATATACCTATCATAATTGCTATGGTTACTGTAAGATAGAAACATTTCTAGTTACAGAGATGAGCCCTATTGGCTAAATTAGAGATGGCTCCACGGTCAAAGACAGCATTATACAATTTTGTAGTAGTCATCACTTTGTGAAACAAAAGAGTACAGTTCTTACACAAATCAGTGTAATGGTACAAATGACCAAAAGGTGGCAATGCCAACTTACATATTATAATCATTACAAGGACTCAGAAGTCCTAGCATCTTATAAGTAAGAAATACATAGAAAATATATCTGTATTAGAAAGCAAAGTGTATAACAATAATATGCATACATATCCTGACATCTACTCTTGTATGGTAGATGCCCTTAGCCCTATATGTTAGTATAACATTTGTCTAAATACCAGCTGTCTATGGTGTACCTCTGGGGGTGCCAATAAGGGTGCAGGGACCTAATGTAACAGTGTCCTACCTTGTCTGTGTGACCAATCCCCCCAATCCATTTCTGTTGGAGCCTGTTTTCCATCCTGGCTCCTGTGAGCATAACTGTTTGTTGCCCAACTGTACAATACCAACTAAACATTCGTTGTATGCTAAAAACATATATCAAAAACAGATTACAGAAACTCTGAACAGAGTAACATTTCAACTGAAGTAGAGACAAGGCTCTGAATACAGAACCAGGCTCCCATCCATTTCCGAGGGTCCCTGTGTTCCCAGAGCCCCCCTCTGGGGGAAGACTCTTAACCTGTGGCTCTGTCATCTTGTCAACTGACAGTGGAGTAGCACCCTCCAGGGAGGGAGGACTGAGCCCTAATTGCTCAACCCAATATTAAAGTCCAGCATTCTATATAATCCAGGTTACCCATACTAATAGAAACTATCTCCATGGCCCTGAAGTGGGGGGCATGAGGAAGCATGAGGACCTCTAACAAAACAGCATAGGACCTTAAAAACCTGCAGCTTAGCAGAGTAAGTTTATGTAATGACCCCTATGTCACGCTCCACGGATCAACTCTGTCCCCAGGGATGCTCTCAGGAAAAGGGGCTGTACTTAGTAGTGTCTTAGGAAAGGGTTGACAAGCCCCTGAGTAGAGGTTCCTATGGGGAAACTGAAAGTGGGGTGGGCATAGGTGAGTAACAAGCCTGCTGCCCTGTGGCTACCTGCCATACCATGGGCCTTAAAGGTGTTCACTCGTGTGTTCCATTGTCATCCCTTCTAGATGGTTGTATGCAACTTCAGCCCTCTATCCAGTTTCCAAGCAACCCAAACCTTTCCCCTTTTACCCTTTGAGAGCATGCTGAAGACTGAACAAATTCTGCTCTTCATACTCTGTGCCGCACCTATCCGACAGAGTAGCATTGCACTATCCATAACCATAGCCATCCCATGCTAAAACAAGGCAGGAGCCAAATGTGGTCAAGGTAAATTTTGTTTGCTGATAAATTAGGTTCCTCCCAATCCCTGTAATTGTGGATTAACTACTTCAAACAGCATGACTGTGGCCAAAAGTGGGCCCAACCTTGAACGTAAATAACTGTGATGCATATAACCAAATGTGCCATGAATTAACTCCCCCTCCCTCCATCCACCACATCAGAGAGGAAAATACCTTAGCCCCAGTTGCCCCGGAGACAGACTACTTAGCAAATTTCATGTCTACCGGAGAGTCAACCCATTGAATCAGCGTCCTCTGAGGTGTTAAGCAGTCCCTCCAGTCGATCAATGGAGTTTTTGTCCTCAGCCCCCACTTGCTGCCACAGTCTGCCCAGTCATCTGGCAGTGGGGACAATTATCTCGGTTTGACAGCATCACCTCCCTCTCTTCCTGGTGATCTTGGGTGCCCTGCCCTCAAGTCCAATGGGGCCGGTGTCAGCTCTCTCAGGGGATCATAATGGTTGCTCATTTTGATGGAAGTTACCCACAGAAAGCAGCTGCTGGCATCAGAAGGGATGAATCTTCTCTGGTGGCTCCGGGAATGCTCTCTTCTCAGTGGGGGGTTTCCCTGCAGTATCTTCTCTGGGTTTTTTCTTGGGACATCCTTTTGCAGCAGACTGCCAAGGGGCTTCACTTTCCACTCCTCACGCTCTCGGATGTGCATCTGGTTCTAGCACCTCGTGGCTCACCTCCATATTGGAAGACAAACTGCCTCACGAATAACATCTGTGCTGTGGTGATGCTTCAGGCTTGTGGCAGCTGTCTTGAAGACATTTTTCAGCTTCAGCTGGATAGACTGAAAGCAATGTATTCCTCATTAAAGCTTATTCTTAGAATAGTCGGATACCTCAGTGAAGTCTGTATATTCAATTTGTAAAACTGCTGCTTGACCCCAGTGTACGCCCTTCTCCTGTTACAGAGGTCTTGTGAAAAGTCTTGGTATCGCTGTACCCAGTGGCCATGTCACTGAAAGGAACCTTGTTCCCATGCCCTCCTAAGATAATATTCTTTCCCTGGGTACCAGAGGAATTTGCAGAGGATAGGTCTGGGTCTCTCTCTCCTGGCTATGGGCAAGGGGCCAAGGAGCAGTGAGCTCTCTCTATCTCAGTGGCTGTCCTGTTACAATCATTGATTTGTTCAGGCAACATTACGTGTAAGAAAGCATACATGTCCCTGCCCTCTGCTCCCTCTGGCACCCCCACAATCCTAATATTTTTCCTCCTTGCTTGATTTCTGTGTTGTCTACCTTATTTAGGAGGTATTGGAGTTTATTATGGTGATCTTGGAGTATTCCCTGGTGTGCCTGCAGTGTGGACTCAAGGTTCTGTATCATCTGTTCAGTACAGCAACCAGGGTGTCAAGTGCAGCTAAGTTGGCATTTGTTTTATTAGCCACTTGTTTGAGGTCAGCAGTATCTAGTAAGATTTTATCAAGTTTAGTCATAATTGCCCCAAGTCTGTAGCAGGTTGTCTTGCCTGGTAAAATGGTTGAAAACTGCACTTCACAGCTGATGCCATCTTTACAGCTGGTACTGATGTTTCCCCTGGAGCTTCAAGCACGGTAACTTTACAATAGCCTACCCATCTGGCAGGGTCGGTACCTTGTGGTGCTGTGCAGGCTTCAGGAGTTGAGTAAATCCATCAGGAACAGTCGATACATTGAATTCTGTATTGATCTGCAGCTAGAGATTTCAGCTCAATTGTGGATTAAAAATAAATCTCTGCCGCTGGTCCAGATAGTCGGATGGTCATCAGGATGCCTTCCATGGATGGCTGCTATAAAACTATGCTGCTACCATTGCACTGGCAGCTGACAGGTATATTGTTAAACAATCAAAAGTCACTGTACGGTTACATAGATCAAATATAAAGAAATAAGTATTCACTGGACTTATTTCTGTGTTGTACTTTATTAAAGCACACATTGTTTAAAAAAGTGATGTCATACACAGGCATACATGTACAAATTATTCATGCATGTAGAAACATAGAAACACAGAAGTTGACGGCAGATAAGGACCACAATGCCTATCCAGTCTGCCCATTTTTCTACCTTATGAATGTGACATAGGCCTTTACTTTTTCAATGGCCTATATATTCATACTCATCTGTATTGCTCCCTTATGCCTATCCCATGCCTGTCTGAAGCCATGCACTATATTCATATCCATCACTTCCTGAGGTAGGCCATTCTATGCATCCACCACCTTTTCTGTGAAAAAGAATTTCGTCACATTACCCCTTAATCAGCCTCCCTCTAATCTCATGCTGTGCCTTCTTGTCCTGCTATTTTTGTTATATTGAAACATTTCATCTTGTTAATGCCCTTAACATGTTTAAATGTTTCGATCATATCACCTCTCTCCCTCCTTTGCTCTAGGGTATACATATTGAGCTCCATTAATCGGTCCTCATATGTTTTCTGATGCAGTCCCTGCACCATTTTGGTTGCCCTTCTCTGGACGGCCTCCATTTTGTTAATGTCCTTGTGCAGGTGTGGCCTCCAGTACTGCACGCAGTTCTCCAGATGGGGCCTTGCCAGTGTCTTGTAAAGAGGGATTATTACCTCCCTCTTATGACTTGTGATACCCCTATTAATACACCCCAACATTCCTCTAGCCTTACCTGCTGCTTTAGTGGTCTGCTTGGATGATTTCAGGTCATCTGTGATGATAATGCCCAAGTCTCTTTCTTCCCTTGTGATTGCCAGCAACTCCCTTCCCAACCTATAGGTGGCTTCTGGGTTTCTCTTCCCTATGTGCATGATCTTGCACTTCTTTGAGTTGAACCTCAGTTGCCACTCTTCCGACCATTTTCTGTGACACCAGATGTAACACATGTGACAGGGACATTGTTAAACTGTAAAACTGTAGAACATCATTTTATCTTCACTTTGTAAAAAAATAGTTTTAGATATCACCACACTACCACAATGAATTTCTGTTTCTAAAACAGTTGAGTGGTGGCTTTTGTTTTCCTCTAAGAATGCTAAAACTTAAGTAAAATGACACTGAAAAAGGGTCCCCATAGATGTGTGTGGGCCTTGTCCCTTGCGCTGTCCCTGCTTAGACATCACAAAACATCTGAGTGTGGGGACAGGGCTGGCAGACCAGGAAGTGGAAGAGATTGGCTGTCCTTGGGTTTGGCTGCAGCTATGATCCCTTCCCTAGCTAAAAGGATACAGTTAAAAAAATTTTAATTTTGACAGCAACTGGCTAATGCTGCCATAAGGAACTGAGCTATGATGTCCAAACAGAATTTGCAGTACGTTGGAAATTCGCTTTAAGTCTTGTAGTCCAAAAACATTTGTGGCACTACATGTGCACACTGCTTTTGAATAAAAAAATTTTGTAACTCAGCTTTATTACGGCAAACAAAACATGAGGCAAACATACAGTATTGGTTCCATATTATATAAAAAGAATACAACTCTCTTGTTATCATATATAACACTTAGGCAACATTTCAAATATAAACTTAGTATACTATGGATCTTAGGTTTATCATAGTTGCATGTTTAGCTTAATCACATTACACCATGTTCCTTCTCAAAACAAATGGGGGGGGGGGGGTGATTGTTAAGCCATTTCCCACTGCTACCATAAAAATGAGAAGGACAATGTCAGGAATTGTGACAATGCTTAGGGAATAATTAAGTTTCCACCTGTTATCCATTTATGGCTGGAGAAGTGTATCTATTTAATACATAATACATAAACACAATAAAAGGTATACACTTCAAACAGCTTTAAATAAACTCTAATACATAGAATGCAATTTTAACAAAAAAATTCAAATTTGTTGTGGTGTGGTGATATTTAAAAATACACAGATAGATAGATACACATAAACATATTTACAAAATGAACATAAAGTGATGTTTGTGTTATGGTTTTAGAGTTTAACAATGTCCCTCTCATATGCATGACATCTGATGTCACACATGTGAATTAGTTTTATATGTACGCCTGTGTATGACATCACTTTTTTAAATAATGTGTGCTTTAATAAAGTACAACACAGAAAAGCCCAGTGAATACTTTGTATTTCTTTATATTTGATTTATGTAATAGTACAGTAACTCTTGATTTTTTAACAATGTCTCTGTTACACGCATGACATGACTTTTTTAAACAATGTGTGCTTTAATAAAGTACAACTCAGAAATAAGCCCAGTGAATACTTTTTATATCTTTATATTTGATCCATGTAATGGTATAGTAACTTTTGACTGTCTAACAATGTCCCTGTCACATGCGTGATATCTGATGTCACGTGTGAATAATTTCTGCATGTACACAAACTGGTGTAATCTCTATTCTAACAAACAATTGACAAGGTGAGCACTACAAATTTATATCTGGAAATTGTGATTTGCTTCACTTCTTTTCTTATAGCTGCCAAATTCTGCCACGTGTTACTCTAGTGGGATGTTTGGACAACACCTCAAAATACCTAATCTCACACCCCCACAGTCATTCCCACAATCACTATATATAGTACACCAATTATGGTAACACACCCCTAATTTGCATACATGAGACACCCGAATGGAACAGTCAGGTGAAAAAACAACAGCCAATATTAACAAACAGTACATTTTGACAGCAAGGTAAACAGACTTTTATTTTTTATTAATAAATAATAAATGAGGCAACAATGAATAGGGAGACCAGTGTGATTGTTTATATTGTACATATTGCTTGTGCAGTACACACAAATATTCATAAGCAAGTGCTTTTAAATAGAATAAAATAGTGTTTATATTGTGGGTGACAAGTTTGACAAGGGGTGTAACCTGCAATATGTTGCTTTACATTTTTAAATACAGGGAAAAACTGAACTACAAAATGTAAAGATTAATTTTGACATCCCTGTGCACTTTCTTGCTGTATATTTTGATGTCCTGTCATTGTTATGGTTTTCCCGTTATGTTTTAAAAAGCAGGGTGTGTGCCAGAATGTCACTACAAACAGTAAAGAAATACACAATTTTTGAAATGTTTCATTGATTAAGGAGACAAAAAAAAAATTATGATATCATGAAAATGATTATTCATATAATATTTTAATCATCCACTTTACAAAACAATTCAATTATGATCTTTTTTTTTTTTACATATAAATGTATGGACATCTAGTGGCCTAACGTTATCAGAGAAAGACCCTGAGACTGCATTAAGTGTCGGCCACTGCCTGATTGTTTGCGGTATTTTGTTCCAAAGAGGTGGTGCTCTGTAACTAAAAGAGCTTTGCCCCAAAACAGTCCAAAACAGTGGGTTAGCCAGTAGGTTATTAGTTGTGGACTGTGAGCAAGGCAAATTAACCAACCTGAGTGAGTGTACAAACCAAGAAGTTTCTTTTGAGAAATAGGCTAAAGACAAATTTTGCAAGTACCCAGTGGGCTTTGTCATCAGGCTGGAGTCAGTTTAATGCACTTAGGGTGTGGCAGTGGTGGGATCCAGGCCTGTGAGAAGTGGCAAATTTGGTCACCTTGAGCCAAAGGCTCCATGTAACATTAATAACAGATTTTGGGGCAGCATTGTTAAGGTTTGTATATTTGGGTACAAATATGCCCTGGAGTTTGTATAGTTTGTTCTTTAGCATTTCCTACTTAGTGTTTGGTGATCCTAAACTTTCTGTCTAGTGCCACTCTTGCAGCTCCTGTTTCAGTTCAGTCCAGTCTGCCTTCTTATAGTTAGTTATAAATGTACAGTATGTGTGTCCCTGCTGGCACTTTAAACTCCTTTCCACTCAATGTGTACTGTATTGTGGTCACTGCTAACGAGTGGGTCTTTAATGACACAGTTAATCATGCAATTCTGAATATTAGTAGGGAATAGGTCTATGGTGTTTGTACCTCTTGTTGAATCTCACACTATTTGTATCAAATCTCTCCTAATAAACAGAGGAATTCATTTTCTTTTCCACTTACGCTGCCAGATTTACACAATTGACTCCTAAATAGTTAAAGACCCTTAGAATCAGCACTGGATTCTTGTTGGATGCTTTTAACATTTCTTCATTAATACAATCGAGTGAGACTGTTTCTTGCATGCTAAACTGTGCTCATTTGCCAAACTGTAACTTATATACTAAACTATGCTATACAAAATGTCACCTGTTCTGTAAAAGCAGGACAGCTTTGTAAACGGGGCTGAAAGGTCTTAATAGTTTTATCCTGTCGAAAAATAAAGATTTTATCAATCTATCTATAAATCAATCAATCAGTCAGTCAGTCTATCTTCTGTCTGTCTGTATGTCTATCTGTTTATCTCTCTTTCTCTCTCTCTCTCTATCTATCTATCTAGTATGTGGTGCTTGTACAACGGTGTACTTTGACTTACCCTCTCTCTATCCCTGCTTTGGGGACTACCACCCTGTTGAGGAGTCATAAGGACAGGAAAATTCTGATGAAAGGCTTTCAACCCCATGAGGTATGACAGGGATAAGGTCACAGGACCAAAACCACCTACAGAAGAATGCCTGACCCCAAGGAGAGAGAAGTGCCACAGGAGAAGGCAAGGGAGGTGGCAACCAGAAATTCCAGTGTCCAAAGGATGCATCATACTGCACAGAAGGAGCGTGCTGTGTGTCTCATGCTGTCCCTCCAGCCTTTGAATTCATAGGGTCATTGGGCTCTTATGAGTAGGTTTAGGATTGACTGAAGACTAAGTAGTATGTGGTGCTTGTGCAACAGTAAACCTCAGCTTACACCCTCTCTGTCCCTTCTACAGAGACTACCATCCTGCCTGGGTGTCATAAGGACAGGACATGGGAACCATGATGAAAAGGTTCCAACCTCTTAAGTTGTCACAGGACAAGGTCCAAGAACCAAAGGCACCATAGAGAAGAAAGCCCAAAATGCAGAACAAAACACAGACAAGGACATTCTTTCGAAGGACAGGATAAACATAACCAGGCTGAGACCTGGACCTGGAGTACCGCCAACTAACTCCAACTCATGCAGAACCTATCTAAATTGTTATTACCCGCAGCACAGAGGAAAGGAAAAAACCCTTTCTAAAGGAGGAAACCTCTGGGGATCCAATGCCTCGGTCACCTTGCCTCCAGGCTATGGTTAGAATTAGTGATGGCTCAGCTGCTGCAATTTAGACACTCAGTTCAGAGGAAATATTTTAGTGGGAGGGCTCTCACTCTAATGAGAATGCTGTGAGAGTGCCACAAGTTGATCCCTACAGCTAAAGGACGCTCCACAAAAAGGAGGCCCACACCCCCAGGTAGGAAGGAGGACAGCAATGACTGCTGAAAGGCACTTATCTGGCCTCCAAACTGAAGGGAAGCCTAAAGAGGAAGATAAGCCTTTTAGGAGCAAGAAAACAAGTTGAGCCCTTGGGGGCAGGCAGCACATTTGAGTAGCTGAATCAATCTTCACCCTTCAGAAGCACAGGAAAGTGAATTGGATGAGACCAGGTGAATCTTACGTGGTTGTGAGGAGAATAGCTTTTGAAGGTGCGGCTGATGTAATCTGCACAGCTAAAAAAGGACCTGTGGACTCAGAGGCCCAATCCTCTGGCAGCTAAAGTACTGAATGCAACATTAACAGGTGCAATCTGCACAGCTAATGTTCCTCCTGGAGTACAAGACTTTCTTACCTGTAGGGCAGAAAGAGCAGGCTCCTGCCTCAGATGAGGGACCCACCCTGAAAATACAAACTTTAGTGGTGCAAATCATGTCATCTGCTTCCCAGGCTATGGAGCCCTGGAAGCCTGGATATGGTCATGGGTGGTATGTGCCAAATGTAAGAAAAAAATAGAAGGCAGATGGCAAAGCCTGATGGCAGTAGAGTGCAACAGGGTTGGACTGAAATAAGGTAAGACTTCATGACTGGCTGAACACATGGTATTCTGACTGAGAAGGAAACTGAGACTGAGGAACAGGACAGCTAAGTTAATAGGCAACAAGCAATGGTGGACGTATGACAAGCAGTCTATAAGGCATTGCTGTTGGGAGTCAGAAACTGAGGCTGGACAACTGAAGTGAAGTCTCAGTGAAGGCACTAGCCAGGTAGGCTAAAACAAATGGAAGCACTAAATACAGAGACATTTAACTAAGACGTACACAGGGAATGCAGGAGCAGGCAGCTAATGAGGCTGAAGGGGGATGTATGGACTGCAAATGGGAAATGAAAGGTAATGGAGTGACTGGCTAGGAGGATACCAGACATTAGGATCCAGCAGCAGGGTTGAGACTGGGAGTAGTCACTTGAAGCAAGGAGCTGCATTACCTGGCATTACATGTTAAAACAGTTCCAGATCAAAATGCCTACAGATGTGTATTCAAGGTATCGATAAAATAAATCTGAACATATGAGGAGGGGATATGGTTCTGTGTGATAATGGCGAGTGCCAAACGGCGACCCGCATTATCAGGAAGTCAGGGCAGCGAAACCAATTTTGCCACCCTGACAACCTCGGTGCATGGAGAAAGCGGCTCGGAGACTCCAATGGTTGCTTTCTGTGGGGGAGTTGTGCCCCCACATACCACCACAGGGGCTTTGTCCCCGCACCCCCATAAGGATTCTCAACTCCGAGGGGTGTATGTCAGGGGTCAAAACTAAAAAACACAAGTTTTGGGCTGGGCGCAACAAAACGACCTAGCGCCCGGACCAGACCTGAACCCAGAACCCCACACCACAAGTGGTAGCCAACCCCTGATGCCACAGCGCAGCTTGGCGTGACACCAGTGCCAGCCCATACATCCCTTCCACCCTCCCAGGCCACGCTCGCCATGCTTGCCCCTGCGTATACATACAGCAACATCCTGTGGCTAGGGTCGCCCACACCACCACATCCGTCGCCTCCCTACCCCCTCACCTTTCGGGCTTTTGCCCACATCACATCACCATTTCAGATGGCGCCCTGATTCAGGTGCCCACATCACAGGCTACTGGGGATATTGAGTCCTTGTTATTAGAAAAAGAGACCATGTGGATTTTTCAGCTAGGTGGGTACTACCTGCCTGCTTTGAATGATAGGGTGGATGTTATGCCCTTCATAAAAAAGAGAAGAAAGAAACCTTGATTTGGCTCTTAGAGGCACTGAATCCTGGGGGTCAATCAGACCTTACTGTATTCTTGTATTTTGAAAATATGGATTTAACAACATATAAAACAGTAAATATAGTTGTCAATGTGAGTGCCAAGCTAGATCTACTGTCCTCTATCTCTGCCATCTGGTAGCATAGTTTTCTGTATGATATGGAATGACCAAAAACTGTTCCTGGTTGATATGAAGATAAATCATTGTATATTTTTAATATTACCTAATGAGAAACTGAGTATTTAGAATAGACATGCACTTTATATTTATAATTGGTAATATTAGTAATAACAAAAAATATAACTATCTAGAAACAGTATTTTTTGGAATCATAGCATAGCCACTAAGTATTTTAAATGGATTAAGAAACAGTCTATCCATTTATTTGGATAAGTAGTGATAAAATATGTAACAGGATTGTAATGCACTTTAATATACAAGGTTTTTAAAGTTTGTTGTCACTTTAAATAATTGTACCACTATGATTGGTTCTGGGTACATTTAAAAGACCCAGCCCTCCAACAGACCAGCATCCCTTGAAAAAGCCATTTGAGGCGAAACCTGGTCGGGATCTCTATTTGTCTCCATGGGTTTTATGCATTTTTGGTGCAAAATAAAATAATTTTACAGCTGCAATCTAGTGCCAGTTCGTTTTGTTGAATGCTACACTTGAAACAAGGACAATAAGACCCTGAGGTGGCAAAACTGACACAAGCCACTGGAGACTTGATGGAAGTCAAGCTGCTAACTTGCCAGGTGCACTAAATGGAGTAGACAATTAAAGGGGGTGTCTGAAGCTGGGTCAAAGTGAAAGAATCAAAAACCCTAGAGAAGGCAAACAGGAGTGGCAGGAGGCTACAGAATAGGAAGGGAGGAGGGATGCCTAGAGGTACAGTAGCCACACAGCAGTACTGGTACAGGGGGGTCGAGAAAACAGGCTGCCACATGGCAGGAAGTAACAACCAAAAGTTCCAAGCACCCAAGGGACAATTGGACATGCATGGTTTTGTACCATGTGGAGGGGGCGTGGTGTTTGTGACTAGCTGTCCCTCTGAACCACAGGCAAGGCCTTTTAATTGCTACTTTGAAATGTTTTATGGAAACAAATGTTTACTCTAGTGGAAGGCAGTCATAGTTACCTCTGTCTACAAGAGCGGAGACAAGACCTTGCACTCTAACTACCATCCAGCTCTATACTTCCCCCTCTCCAAAGGGCTTGAACATATCATTTCCGATCAGCTCTCCGATTAACTGTCCAAATACAACACTCAATGTCCACAGCAACACGGATTTAGAAAAAAATCATTGCACCACTACCGCACTTCTTGAATATACTACATTTATTCACAGAGCACTCAACCATGGCCACCTAATTGGATCCATCTGCAATGACCTACCTATAGCATTCAACATGGTTAACCATTCCCTACTTATTGAGTCTCTCTCTCCAATATCCTTTAATGACCATACAAACATCATTTCTAAAGCTGTTAATACTTAAATAGGGCTCCTCTATAGACACTGTCACAGCCTTACCGCTGATGCACTCCAACTTGCTGTCAGCAGCTATGTTCTCTCTCTTGTAGACTATAGGCTAGTCATTTGTGGAGCAGCTACTGACACTACACTTAAATGCATTAAGGTTGCCCTCAATAAGGCCTGCTGATTAGTTTCTGGGGCTCACAGATACACCCACACCTACGATCTGTATACCCAAACCTACTGGCTGAATCTTAGTGGCAGGATCATATACCAGACCTGCCTACTAGGTAAGAAGATCTGTCTGAGTCTAACCCCTCCAACAACACACCTCCTTACCCTAGTAACCAATCCTCTAAGGATGAGAAGCGCAACTAGACCTACCTATCAGTCCCCATTCTGTCAGACAAATCAAGTGCATCGGGCCTTTCTCTATAGAGCTCCCACATGGTTATCTGATCTCCCTCTTGATGTAAAAACTGCCTCCAAGATAGGGCAGTTTAAACGCAACCTCAGAAGGTATCTTCTTTCTCTCAACCACTGCGACTGCCCAATTTAAGATATTTCACCCTCACGTATCTCCTCATTTCCTGGCTAAACAGCTGCCACTCTCCCTACCCCTCCTCTACTCCCCCGCACCCCCTCCATAGGTACCTCTCTCTTGATGTGTTTCCTCTCTACTTCACCTCACTCTGTAGCTCCTGAACCCTGGTTTCCACCTATTCCCCCTCCTCCCTCTTTCCCCTTTTTCACTGCTCCTTTTTATTTGTCTTGGCTGACCCATGTTAACCTATTGACTTCAACAAAGTTATTCTTGACTGCCTATTAGCCCATACTGATACATTATTGTATTTTATCTTAGCTTTTACCCTGGTATCTATTTTTCATTCTTTTTTTTTATACTTTATTTTGCTCCAGGACCGAGGAACTCTCTCCAGCTACCTACCAGCCTGTCTCTACCTCCAGGTCTGAAGCTCGGTGTCCCTGGCTGAACTTGCCTGGTTGATTCCCCAGCTCTGAGCCCCTCGAGGCAGAACCACCCGCCCTGGTGCTCTATCTACAATCTAATGTGCTGAGCAGGTGTCCGAATGCCCCCTGGAAACCAAGCCAGATAGTGGAAGTGTGGCCAAGACTGGAGGCGCCTTTGCCTATCCTTAGCCCGGGATTTTTTCCTTACTGTTACCCCCAGGAGCCGGATGTGCAGTGACGCCTGCATGGAGAAGCCGTAAGCGTCCACCGTGCTCCTCCCCTTATGTTCTAGGCACAGGTAATATACCAGGTCTCCACCGGGTGTCACTACTGCACCAAGGAGCCCCCAAACCCACCCCAGGGAGAGGACTGCCATCCACCGGACACTCAATCCTCTCCCTTCCCTGCCAACCCCCGGTGGTCTGGGCTCATTCCCGAACCCGGGTTGCCGGTGTGGAGCGAGGTGTGGCGTCCAGCGCCTCAACCCTCAGTGCCACCGGCCCGGCCCTATTTTTCATCCTTATTTGCCAACTTTGACAAAGTTTGATATAATGACGCTCTGATTGTTTTTTGTTTTTTTGTTCTATGCATGTCATGTTTTTGTTACATTGTTGTATTTAACTACTTGTTATGATTTCTCTTGGACATGGAACCTTTGTACATGAATCTCTGACTCAAAGGTATGCCAAATGCTGTGACTAATAAATAAATAAAATAAATACTTGGAACAATGGAAAGAGGGATGGCAAGGTGTTTCAGAGGGTCAGAAGCATAGCATGTTGTCAGTTGGCATAGTAACACGCTCTGATGTTAATATGTGCAAATTGCCATGATGATGTCACACGGTGTTCTCCAACTTTATCACACTTACAAGGTGCAAGTACTTAATGATGTTTGAAGAATGTTGCTCACTTTGAAATACACACTGGAGGAGTGGGAGCTCATTATTCACTGTTCAACTGAGAGGGTAAGGCCTTTTAAATTACTATCCAGACCTCAATAGTGCCTTTGCAAAATGAAAGTCAGCACTAAACATCTAACTCTTTCTAATCTTATATATATAGCAAATTAATAAAAGAGTGAAAAAGAGGGTACCATAAGACAGACTTATGAGAAGAGAAAGAGACTCTGCAAGCTGCAACCAGATTCTAGTAGGTATTTACTTACAGAGGTGTACTCCTTTATTCAGGAATGCTGAACAACCCCATAATGCTTATGAAAGCTTGAAAATAGATAAGAAACCGTTAAAGAGATATTTTATTGGGGAATTTTTTTGTAAATTATGCTATCTGAGTTTCTTAAAACACAGTTTAAAAAAACAGTTACTATAAAGTCAAGTAAAAATGTTTTTCTTTTTATATCCAGCAGAGGATAATTAAGTCATAATGCTAAACAGAGATGTCTGCAAAGATAACGGAGTCAATGAGATAAGCATCTGATTAAGACATGTCTCACATAGAAATGCATAGAGGGGATGGAGTATTTTCATTTACAGTATATAAAAGCAGCATTTTCTACTTAATGTACCCTTTCGGTCCAATTGTGATCTTACAAGGGGAAAGTTAATTTAACATTTAAAGGTGTAGAAAACTGAAGCAATTTACAAGTAAATCCTGTCTTTCAAACTACAAAATTTAATGTAGAGGGCGTGGCCTGACCAGGCAGAAGATGGCAGCATAGTTCAGAATCTCTGCAGGAATGATTGCAATCTAACCTCATCCAGCCTTCACTAGACCTTTCTTTGGTACCAACTCCTGTGACCATCCTGTAATCTTACTGCCTGACACAGTTTGTAAGTCATTTTTGATCCATCATTTACTTATATTCAAATATTCTACACTGCACTGCAGCATACTAGGCCTCACCCTTCAGCATTATGGCAGATCTCCAAGTACAGCAAAGCTCACTTGCTAGAGTGGAAGTAATGTTTTCTAAACTGATGGCTGAGATTAATGATGTAAAAACTTCCACCCAACAGAATGCAACCACTCTTGAAACTTTTAGCCAGAAAATTGCATTTAATGAGAAAGCAATGGCCTATAACACCTCTACTATTCATGACCTCCAGGCTACTGTCCGCAATCAAGATCGAACTATTAAATCCCTACAAGCCAAAATTGACGATATTGAAAATCGTAATCGTTGCAACAATTTACAGTTTTTTGGCTGCCCTGAAGGTGTAGAATTATTAGACACTACTGCGCTTTTATTACATGTGCTGCCAGCAATGCTTAAACTGCCTCCCGACCTAACGTTAATCATTGAGCGGTCTCACCGCACTCTGGTTCCCAGGTCAACATCAGACCAGTGACCAAGGCCTATCATTGCTCGCTTCTTGAACTATTCCCACACAGAATTAATACTAAAATGAGCCAGAGAAATGGGGAAACTTCAGTGGCAAGAGTTTAATATTTCCATCTACAGAGACTTTTCAAAAGATTTAACCATCAGAAGGAAGGCCTACAATCCACTTAAACAAATCCTCCACCAAAGAAGCATTAAATTTGCTCTACATTACCCCGCAACACTGCGCCTTTTCTCAGGCTCTTCCTTCAAGGATTTTGAAACCCCTGACGCCTTAGCCAACTATCTGGAGGTCTCTCTCTGCAATCTTACCCTGGGAGGTTCAGCAGCAATTGGCAACCCTAACACAGCTTTGGTATCCACACGGAGGGTGGATGACGAGGTACAGGAACATGGGGAAAGTGCTGCAGAACTCAAAGCCCCAAGCAACAATGCCGCAACTGATTTGACCCCAAGGCAATCAACATGGCTGCAAGAGAAGCTTCTGTCGGGGCATTATTCTTCAAGACTTTCATGCTGTTCTAGAAAGGTTTCACCCCAGACACCCCAAGTTGCAGCCTCTCACCTTCAAATCAACCCTTTTATTGCCTTGAGCAATAAGTTTGCTCTCTTGGAGGATGACATGCATTCCTCGCAGCAGGATCTTTTCCAGCAAATTTCAAATGAACATCCATCTAATCTGGGCCCTGTGCCTCAGGGATATATTTCTGCCGATACTTCATGGGCAGAAGTTGTTGCAAGTTCCCCACTCAAATCTTTAGAGCTGCCCAAAAAGAAATGTAGGGCAAAGAACAAAAGCAAGAACATCAATAGTCACAATCCTGCTAATAAATCTAAGGTGTCATGAGGTTATATGGTCAGTAATATGGTCACAGTTGCTATATCTTGGTAGGTTTTGCTTCCAGGATACTTAAAAGGAGTGCCAGTACACTTTTTCTGCCTAGCCACCCGCTTTACAGTCTATGCTACTTGGTTGCTTTCGCTCCCGGTGGCTGCAGAAAGCAAAGGCTGTACATCGCAGCATGATCAATTTACATTTTGTTGCAGTGTTTAAACGAGCAGCTTAAAGGTCTTCAAGGGAACTTTGGTATATCAGCAATGCTTTTCTAACCCATTATTTTAGTGTTAGATCTTATACATTACCTCACTAAACAGGCTCTCTGTATCTAGCCTTTTACTCTCCAGTTTAGCAGTGCATCAGGTTTATAGTATTATAGTATTTTGGCTATTCAGTTGCATATCTTCAATCGGTATGCATCCTGATTATTGCCTTTTCCTTTTTCATATGTGAATTATTATATATTACAAGGCAACTTACCCCTTCCCTCTCCTGATGACAGGTTCTTAAGTATTATTGGCAACTACATTTAATCTATCTCCTTCCCTACGCTCCATTATTCTTACTACCTCCTGTTTACAATATGGAACTATCATTAGCATTCAAAGAGGTGGGCTATGTTTGGTGTACTGTTGCAAAGAAGTGTCAATCTACATCTTCCTAATGTTCCTTATTTTACTTGAAGCCTACAGATATTATAGAAATCCACTGCTGTGTGGTCCCTCCTGTTTTGGAGCTCACTGGGCCTAGTTTTCTAGACCTAATCACCCATATGACACCTATTTAGGCAATTTTCGAGTAATCAGAGCTGATCTTTACTATGACTATCTCTTCTGGCTATAGTTATCACCGAAGCCTATACCTCTCCACATAATCCCTATTTGCATTTGGCACAGGGCGTAAGGGCTTAAATTGACCTCCCCTTTCTTCTTTCCCCCTCAATATTGTATTTTATTATGTACTTATTCTGTTGCACTGCAACATATACTCAGAGTCACTCTAATGTGGTAATGATCTACTTTTCCTTTTATATTTGTTCATTTGCATTCCACTTGGCTCCCTGAATTACTTTGCTCTGTGTCTAGGCTGCACTAGCATCTCGTACATGGTTCTTTAATTTACTGTTATTTCGAATTGGTATATCTTGTACTATTACTACTAATGTTTATAAATAAGTTCTGGTGTTTAGCTTTATCCTTATACCTTGTCCTGTTAGCTTAGAATTAAGCTGAGGTTATTGCGGTTCCCTGCCTTTCTTGGTATTATTCCCTTTCAGTTTAGCATATCAGCAATACTTACTTTATTATATTACTGGGATCAGACTTAGGTTTGGGCTGATATTTATAACCGATCCTCCCTAGTCTCCTCCCTACATCGACTCCCCAGAGTGTGGTGAGAGAGTCTCTTAGTCAGTTGGCTGACTTATATCTCCTCACATCCATAAAACGTTTTCTTTGTTCTTTAACTTACTAATATTGTTGTTGTTGTTAATGACTTTTCTCCTTCCCCATCTCTATTCTAACTTCAATAAGATATGTGTGCTACTCATGTATCATACCTCTCACTTTTTTTGGCTTGAATGTTCCTGCCACTCTCTGCATATACGTAAGCTCTCTACTGTATATTGTATTCTAATCATCCTCTGCCTCATTTATTTGTCCCTTCACACTCCAGCGATATTCCCTTTCTTTAACACTAACAATATGAATGACATACTTTTATATACATGGAATGTGAAGGGGCTTAATTCTCCTTGTAAGTGGAAGCAAATTCTTTCACATCTCAAAAAACATAAAACACAAATTGCTTTCCTTCAAGAAACAAAATTATTAGCAGAGGATGTTCATAGACTTAAAAAAGACTGGGTCTGTCAGATCTACGAATCATCCTTTACCTCAAAAAAGAGGAGTTGCTATTCTTATTCATAAGAGTCTCAAATGGTCCCTTGTAAACTCCATTTCCGATACTGACAGCAGATGGGTGATGGTCAAACTGAATACCAACTCTGGTCCTCTTCTGCTTGTTAATGTCTATGTACCCAACTCTGATTCCCTGGAGTTTTTTCATAATTTAGCGCAACAGATTCTATCCTTTAACACTGATATACATCAGTTATTCTTGGAGGGGATCTTAACTTAGCTTTAGAAGCCAACATTGACAGACGTAGCCCAACTACAGAGGCCCACCCTAGAAGTATTAAAGCCCTCTCATAACTAATGCAAGATGTTGGATTAACTGATGTATGGTGCCTCCTTCACCCCATGATCGAGAATTTACTTTTTACTCCTCTCTACATAAGACATACAGTAGAACTGACTACTGATTAGCCTCTCCTGTTATAATGGAAAAAACTACTGATTCATCCATCTCTCCCATCATAATCTAGGACCATTCCCCTGTCAAATTACAACTTTTGTGGGGCCCATTAGCACCTAAATCTTCTTACTGGCGGCTGGACCATCTCCTTCTCAAGGATCCCAATTTCTTATCCATGATCAAAGCACAAATTCAGGACTTCCTCTTTCACAATAAACCAACCGAATCTTCTATGTCCTCTATATG
Source organism: Neoceratodus forsteri (assembly GCA_016271365.2). NCBI lineage: Eukaryota > Metazoa > Chordata > Ceratodontiformes > Ceratodontidae > Neoceratodus > Neoceratodus forsteri. The sequence continues at coordinate 572,201,775 of CM057454.1, read as the reverse complement.
GGAAGCTCTTAAAGCTACGATTTGAGGGAAAATTATCAATTATGCTGCACATAGGAAAAGAGTAAGTGAACAACAGCAGCTGACTTGGAAAAATCTCTTAAGGCTAAAGAGAATTTATACTTTTCTTCTAATAAGCACTGTCCTGTTTCTCAACTTCATCTTGAAATTCTTCAACTCAGAGTTAAAATTAACGAATTAATTTTTCGTAAAACCGAACTGGCCTTGTTTAAACTTAAATATAAGTTTTGGGAACACAGCGATAAAAATGGGAAACTCCTCTCCTACCAGCTCAAAGCACAACAAATGGAATGACACATCCTAAGCCTAAAATAGGCTAATAGCTTGGCATAAGACACCAGGAGAAAGGACTGCTGTGTGACTGGACTTCTCTGCTGGGACTAAAGAAGGAGAACTTTTGTACTTGGACCTTTAATTTAGGGTAAAAAAACAAACAAAACAAAAAAAAAGTGTGTGTTTGTCTGGGTTAACTGAACTGAATGGGTATCTGAACAGTTATCTAGGTGTAAATCTCAGGTGATTGAAAGGACTTAATAGCTGTGAGGTTTAAATTACTTATAGAAAGATCTAGTAAGTAGGGGGAGTGGCTTAGCTAGAAGGAAGCTACATTTAAAGACCACCTTAGAAAGATTCTGCTAATAGCTTGGCAGAAGACACAAGGAGAAAGGACTGCTGTGTGGCTGAACTTCTCTACTGGGACTATATTGCCCTCCTTCCCTCCCTCCACCCCCACCCAAAGCTAGTTCTATTTTTATAGGCACAGGATTTGACTGACAACAGGAACTTCCTGTTTGGGAGCAGGAAGTGAGTGATCACAGAACCACCAAAGACCCACCATCCTAGAAGGGCAAGGGTAGCTCTCTGGCCCCCTCTAGCTGCTGGAGGTCTGCCTCTGAGCAAGTAAGTGGTATACTGAGAAATATAGGATATTCTTGTCTCAGAACAGGACGATCAGAAGCTTAAAGGGCACACAGGCAGAAAGTAAGGCAAGAGAGAGAAAAAAAAACAGAGGAAAGAGTAAGGATTGCAAACAGTTAACGGACCAGAAATAAGACATGATTGGAGTGGTGCAGTGCAGTGCAGTGCAGTGGCTGTGGAGTAGCAGTCTTCCGGGAGACGTTCTAAAGGATGCTGTGTTGTCCCATCTGCAGGCACCTCTCTGGGCTGAGGGGGGAGGTTGCTCATCTCCAGGCTGAGTTGGCCAGGATTTGTGAGACCTTCTCTTCCATCCAGGGACCACCACTGCCACTGCCATTGCCTCAGAGGTTGCCAAGAAAGAGGAGTGGTTGGACCACAGTGGGCTCAGGGAGGGTGAGGGTGGTGGAATAGAGGTGCATCCCTCCAGTTGTACCTCTCCACAATTCCTATGCCATTCTGGCAAAGTGTGGTTCTTCTATGGAGGCACCCACAGTAGAGACCAAGGAGGATGCTGGGAACCTCCACAAAGGAGACCCACAGGAGGGTGGCAGGGGACCCTGCAGGGGAAGGAAAAAACTCCTGGTGGGGGACTCCATTGTTAGGAAGGTAGAACTGGGGAGGAAGGGGAGAGGGGGTAAGGTGCCTGCCTGGCGCCATGGCTTGGAGGGACAGGGAGCGAATCCTCAGGATTGCCAGAGCAGCTGCACAGGGGAGGGAGTTGGATGTCATTGTCCACCTAGGGACAAATGACCTGGCTAAGAAAGGGATTAGAGAAGTGCAGGAAGAGTTTGTGGAATTAGGGAGGGGTCAACTAGCATGCACACGGTAACCTTCTCAGAGGTGCTGCCCATCTATGGTAAAGGAGGGGCTAGGTGGGATTCAATCAGTGGTTGAAAAGCTGGTGTGGAGCTCAGGGATTTGGCTTCATTGGGGACTGGGGGTCCACCTGGAGTGATGCAAGCCTATACTGGCATGATGGGCTGCATCTGTCCGGGAGGGGAACCAGGATCCTAGGTGATAGGTTTAAATGCTTCATTGGCAAGCTTTTAAACTAGCCAAGGGGGGAGGCACTGGAAAGGAGCAGGGAACTCCTAGCCCCCCCCCAAATAATCACGGTAGTAAGTGCGGCAAACACCAACATAGAGGTGTCGATAGGAAGAAGGGCAGGGGTAAATGGAGAAAGTGACAAAGGCAAGAAGGACAGGGATGGGACAAAAGGGAGTAAGGCCATCAGGAAATGGAGGGTAATGAGTACCAATTCCCATAGTCTGGGCAACAAGCTCCCTGAGCAGGTGGCCTTGATGGAAGAGGGATGCCTGGATATCATAGCAGTCACAGAAACATGGTACACAGAGAACCATGACTAGGATGTTAACATACCGGGGTACATAACCTACAGGAGAGACAGGTAGGGGGGAAGAGGGGGAGGAGTAGCTCTCTATGTAAAGGAAGGGATAAAAGCAACTAAACAAAAGAGTAAACAGGGAGGAGAGGAGGCACTATGGGTCACCTTGGAGACTGGAAAGAGCACCACAGCCCACACAGGGGTTGTGTACAGACCCCCATGTCAGGGGGAGGGAATGGACAAGGATATGATAGAAGGCATTCTTAGCATGTCAGAGAAAGGGGAGATACTGTTGATGGGAGACCTGAATATGCCAGATGTTAACTGGAGCACATTTGCTGCAGCCACATCCAAGAGCAGGGCCATTCTTGATGCCCTACAGGTGGCAGGCCTTAGACAGCTAGTTTTGGAACCCACTCATGAGGGAGCAATCTTAGACCTCGTACTCTCAAATGGGGGCAGTGAGAGGATCTCAGATCTAGAAGTGGGTTGCCATCTGGGAACAAGTGACCATCAAACAGTGTGGTTCACATTAAACTCAGCTACAGAGTCAAGCCACACAAAAGTGAGGGTACTGGACTTTAGGAGGGCTGACTTTGGCAAGATGGGAGAGTGCCTCAGAAAAGCACTAGCAAACAGGCTAGAAGGAGATGTGGAGCAACAATGGGGAATCATCAAAACTGCCATCACAGAGACAACAAGCCTTTGTGTGAAGCAAATAAATCAAAATGAAGAAAAAGCCACTGTGGTTCTCAAAAGAGGTGGCTGTGAAAGTCAGGAAAGAAAAGATAGCATTCGGAGTATAAGGAAACACAGAAGAAGCAGGACAGAGAGCTGTACCAGTTAAGGCAGAAGGAAGCAGGGAGGGAAGTCAGAATAGCAAAGGCCCAAACTGAGGAAAAGATAGCCAGCTCAGTTAAGAAGGGATAAAACCTTTTATAGGTACATCAGCGGCGTGAAAGACAAAGGGAGGGATAGTGAGGCTGAATAGAATGAATGGTGGGTGAGCAGAGGGGACAGTGAAAAGCAGGGATACTGAACGAATATTTCTGCTCAGTATTCACAAAAGAGGAGGGAAGTGCCTTATCCAATTAACAGAAGCACTCTTGATAGGGGTCGATCCCAGTCCTTTCACAGAAGAAAGGGTTCTGCAAGAACTCCTAAAACTGAAGGTGGACAAAGCAATGGGTCCTGATGAAATTCACCCCAGAATTCTAAAAGAATTAAGGGAGGAACTAGTGAAACCACTGGCTACTCTTTTTAATAAATCATGGGAGGATGGTGGGGTACCCGAGGACTGGAGGAAGGTAGATGTGATTCCCCTTCACAAAAGTGGGACCAAGACAGAGGCAAGAAACTACAGACCTGTCAGTCTGACCTCTGTGGTAGGGAAAGTGATGGAGTCACTTCTGAAGGAAAGAATAGTTGAGTACCTAGAGGCCAGTGGAGCACAAGACCCAAGGCAGCATGGGTTCACAACAGGAAGGTCATGTCAGATGAATCTAATAGATTTCTTTGACTGGGTGACCAAAGTAGTAGACCAGGGAGGGGCTGTGGACATGGCCTACCTAGACTTTAGCAAGGCATTTGACACAGTCCCACACAAAAGATTAATAGTCAAATTAACCAGCCAGGGAGTGGGTCCCAGGGTGGTAGCCTGGGTAAAACATTGGCTGCACAACAGGACACAGAAGGTAATTGTAAATGGAGCCCTCTCTGAAGAAAGAGGGGTTACTAGTGGGGTACCGCAGGGTTCAGTATTGGGTCCAGTCCTTTTTAATGTCTTCATCAGTGACATTGCAGAGGGACTGGAAGGAAAAGTATGCCTCTTTGCAGATGACACAAAGATCTGCAACAGGGTTGATACACAAGGAGGCGTGGAAAGGATGAAAAGGGACTTGGCAAGGTTGGAGGAATGGTCAGAAGTATGGCAGCTAGGATTCAATGCAAAGAAGTGCAAAATAATGCACCTGGGAAACAAGAACCAAGGGGAAGAATACACAATGGGTGGGGAGGTAGTAACAACAACAAAAAAGGAAAGAAACCTGGGGGTAATCATATCAGATGACCTTAAGGTTAGCAAGCAATGTGAGAAGGCAGTAGGGAGGGCTGGGGGTATACTGGGATGTATAGGGAGAGGCATCAGCAGCAGAAAACAGGAAGTTGTTATCCCTCTGTACAGACAGTTGGTGAGACCCCATCTGGAGTACTGTGTCCAGTTCTGGAGACCCCATCTCTGCAAGGACATAGACAGGATAGAGGTAGTCCAGAGGAGGGCAACTAAAATGGTGCAGGGTCTGCAAGAGAAGCCGTATGAGGAGAGACTAAAGGAGCTTAATATGTATACCCTTGAGGAAAGAAGGGAGGGGGCATGATAGAAACTTTTAAGTACCTCAGTGGAATCAACAAAGTCCAAGAGGATTGCATCTTTCAGAAAAAGAGACTTGCAAGAACAAGGGGACACAATTTAAAGATAGAAGGAGGGCGGTTCAGGGGCAAAGTGATGAAGTATTATTTCACGGAGAGGGTAGTGTATGCATGGAACAGCCTTCCTGAGGAGGTTGTGGGGTCTAAAACTGTGGGAAAATTCAAGAATGCATGGGACAGACATAAGGCAATTCTTGTGGGGGGTAGGAAGAAATAGGCTGTTGGTTAACTAGGATCAGCGGCCTATCCTATAGGTAGGGAAATGGGCAGACTAGATGGGCCAAGTGGTCCTTATCTGCCGTCAAAGTCTATGTTTCTATGTTTCTATGTAAAAGATGAACAGGGTATGATTCACTCTGACAACCCCTCTATAAATCGTATCATGAAAACCTTTTATCAAAAACTATACTCTAACACAGATCCTCCATCTACTTCACAGATTCAACAGTTCCTTAAATTGTTACATCTTCCTCATCTTTCTACTCTTGAAACACATTCTTTAGATGAACCCTTCTCACTTCAGGAAATCCAGAAAGCTTTGTCTTCCTTGAAATCCAGCAAATCCCTTGGGGGTGACGGATTCCTTGTCGATTTCTATAAAATGTTTTCCGACACCTTATGTCCCTTTTTTCTTAATGTTTTTCAAGAAGCTTCCAGTACTGGCAAGCTTCCCCCATCTTGCACCAAAGCAATCATAACCCTAATTCCTAAGAAAGAAAAAGACCCTACTCACCCCATAAATTACAGGCCCATCACTTTATTAAACACGGATGGGAAGATATTTGCTAAACTACTAACTTCTCGACTTGAATCCTTGATTCCCAAGCTAACTCATTGTTCGCAAGCTGGTTTTATTAAACATAGATCTGGTTCTGATCACCTGTGTTGCTTATTTAATTTAATTCACAAAGCCAAATCCCTCAAGACACCAGCTGCAGCCATAGCTATTGATTTTGAGAAGGCCTTTGATTCCTTAAACTGGGATTACCTTCATCAAGTTTTATCTTATTTTGGTCTTTCTCATACCTTTTGCTCCTGGATCAAGCTATTATATAACTCCCTTGTTGCTAAAGTACTTACTAATTCCACCCTTTCCTCTTACTTTCATCTAGCAAGAGGAACTAGACAAGGCTGTCTCCTGTCACCTTCCCTGTTTATTTTAACCATGGAACCACCTGACCGCTTGTTTACGTCAGTCTTCTGGCATTATGGGCATACCTGTGAGCAATTCAGGATATGTTTCTCTCTCTCTTACGTGGATGACCTCTTAATCTTACTCGAAAACCTGAACGAGACTGGGCCTCTGTTGGTTGATTTGCTTAATAATTTTACTAACATTTCTGGCCTTGCTTTGAATTATGGCAAATCACAAACTGTGCCCCTTAATGACAACTGTAAACCCTTTATGAACATACCTCCTTGATTCCGTTGGTCACCACAGGGTATAACATACCTAGGAATCAAAATTACTAGTAATTTAGGGAAGATATGGGACATTAACTTAAACCCCTTATTTGATAACATCAAAACAATTCTGGACAGATGGAAGTTTCTTAATCTCTCTTTCATGGGGAAAATTCCAGCCATTAAGATGTCCATTTCTCCCAAGATTCTTTACCTCTTTGTCAATATTCCTTTAGTCCTACCATCCACCTTTTTTGCTAAAATTGATAAATTAATAAGTAACTTTATCTGGGATGGGAAACCACCAAAATTTAACCGCAACAAACTTCAATCACATTGGAAAAAAGGGGGACTCGGACTCCCCTAGTTCAAAGGCTACCTCTGGGCTTTCCAAATGGCCCAAACCATTAAATAGTTTCAGAAACCCTCCCCTCACTCACCACTATGGGTTGCAATGCAATCCGCATTGTGCCCGGGAGGAGTTCCCACTTCCTTCATTTTTAATCCCATTTTCTCTAAACTAAAATCTCACCTGACTATATCATCCTCTGTTCTTTATTGGAAACTAACCCACAAATTCCTGAAATCCAATCCAACACCCTGGTTTTATGCCCCCTTATGGGGCAATCTGCTGTTCACTCTAGAAGATCACCCAATTTTCTGTTGTACGTGGAGGAACTAAGGCATTTTCTTTCTCGGAGATATCTTGGACCACAATTCACTCACTCTTAGATCATTCTCAGACTTGCAGGACACATGGAAACTTCCTAAACAGGACTTCTGGAAGTTTTTACAAATTCGGGCAGCTTATAACTGTCTCTCTAGTTTAGTGTATAGGCATAATCTTCTAAACCTATACATCTCGCACTGGACTAATTTATCAGTAAAATTAAATAGCTCCATTTACAAATACATTATTGATAATCTACCTGATCAGTCTATACAGGCCAAAAATAAATGGAGTACTCTTCTTAACTACAATATTTCAGATGCACAATGGAGTAATTGTTAATGTATTGCACATAATACCTTTAAAGATGCCCGTAGTTCTTTATTACAAACTAAAATCCTACATCTTTGGTATAGAACCCCTTATGTGGTTTAATGAATGGGCCTATTAAATAATAATAATTGCTGGTGCTGCAATTTGGCCAACAGGGATCTACTTCATATCTTGTGGTCTTGCACTCCCATTAATAAGCTCTGGCATAAAGTCTGTTTACTTGCCTGTAGAGTAACAGGACAAAAACTCCCTTTTGACCCCAAGCTATTCCTTCAAGTCATCCTTATACCCAATAGTTCTCTCCTCTCACATGCACATTTCAGATGGCTAAACATACTTTCTCCTCTGGTCAAACGTCTGATTCTTATGAAATGGAAATCAACTCTGGTGCCTTCTCTTTCAGATGTTCTTCAAAGCCTCTCTCAGTATGGCTCCCTAGACCGATTATCTCATGTTACTCATAACTGACTTACTGTATATGACAGATGTTGGCAGAATTACTTCAAGTACATAGAACCTAGTTCTTCTAGACCCTAATTCTTAGGGATATTTAGCACTCCTTCTTATTTTGCTCTCAGATTAGGTTTTCTCGAAACTTTTGTACACAGATTTCTCCACTTTTTTCCCCTTCTTCCCTCTTTTCTCCCTCTTTCTTTCCCTTCTTCCTTACTTTTTTCTCTCTTCTTTCTTTCCTTGCACACTTTTATCTTCACCTCTCCATTACTGAACATTGTTCATATAGCCACATTTATCACTTTTTGCAATTTACTGCCTTACCATAGCATGCCCTAGCATATATTTCTTACATGGTTGCTATTTCGGATCCTATAATACCCTATTGATTGTAACCCTTCTGCTCTCTACTTACATCCTGTCTAGGTCTGTGTTTTATTATCAATACATGTATATAAGTCTTCCCCAATATGTTTACCCTAAATACTATGTTTTGTTAAGTGATATTTTATACCTTACATGAAGGATTGTCTTCTATTGTATTAGATATATGCTTTCTTATATACTCAAATTTCAATAAAAAGATAAAGTGAAAAAAAAAGTTATGTACTAGATCTGTAACAATCAGCACTGTATTTTTAAACCATCATTAAGTTATAGCATTTTTCCCACCGCATGGATGCATAATTATATGGATAACAGAATTCAGAATTAGGATTTCTTATTATTTATGTGACAATTAGATGTTTTTGGTGCAGTATTAGCCACTGTTTAACAATTACATCACACACTGTAGTGAAAAAGAAATAATGTGATCTACTGGGAATTAAACCCAGGCCCCTGGACTTCTGTCCCAGATACAGGATCATACAGTTAGATCTGGAGTTCCCGGACACACCTCCTTTCTCTTTAGTTATTTTTATTTATTTAGGTTCTTTGATTACAGTACCTTTGAGATAGAAGTTTGTTTACAGAAGATCCACGTCAATTTGACAATACAGTATAGACATAAGCAATACTACAGATATACTGTACATAAAACATAATTATAAAGAACATTATAGTAAGGAAATTCTGCAAACATAAACTGTTCTTGTCTATAAGTGCATGTAATGTGGTTCAGTTGCACTTATGTCAATTTCCTGAGGGGGAGGACAAATGAAATTAATGAAGGGTGGAAAGATGTGTTACAGGTGGAGAACAAGTAGGAGCAGAAAGATTAGATAAAGCAACATCTGGGAGTATATAGAGGGGATACAGGTTTAAGCCATGAATTGGCTTTGGTATGGAATTACAGGAGGAGGAGGAGGAGGAGGAGGAGGGTCCTTGTGCTATAGGGTAAACTGAAGGGGTGGGGTAGAGGGAGAGAGGGGATATTGGTATGTAGGGAGGAGATCGTAGGTAAATGGGTAAAATAGGTAAGTGCTAAGGTTGAGCAGTGATTTCAATGACAGGTTGGTTTAGGTTAGGAGTTACAGTCACAGCTACTGTTCAATCCTAGGTGGGAACAAAGCTTTCATTTAAACAGGCCTAGTTTTGTTAGAGCCAGCATATCCTCAGAGAGCGAATTTGGCCAGTAGGGCACACGGTGCTCGTAAGATTGTTGGCCTTGAGTTGTTTGATGGAATGGGACTTTAAGAGGCTGGCTATTTGATCTCCTGGTATGCCTGGTTCTGTTGGACATACAGAGGAAATTCTGCACCCCGGGGGTGTTAAGCTTAGGGTGGATTTCTTTGTGAGTAGGCATACATAGTACTGTATCAGACAGTCCAAGTTTAGCCAACTGGACTGTGCATAGAGCTCGCATGTGTAAGATGATGAGCTCCCAGTACCAGCCTGCAGCTTTTTTTCTCTGGTATTGAATATCCTGCAACTAGGCCAAGCTAGTACATCTTGTACCAAAGGTTTTGAAGCAAGTTTGTACTGTACACACAGTCTAACTGATCCTTGAGCCTTTTCACATACTGTAGATACATTTCAGGCTATCCATGACAGTCGGTCGACAATTTCGTTGTTGGCCGACATTACAGTGACTCCTTTATGCCAACCGCATTTGAGGTCAGCATAAAGAGAGTCACTTCAGAATGTGTTTTCTTCAGGGATCTTTGCCTTCTGCACCCCCCTGATACAAATTAATCAATTCTGAGTTGGAGTTGCTTTGGGGATGGGGTGCAGTACCCCCAGAAAGCAGTGTCGGGTCCCCCGCAGACTCAACAGCTACCTGGCACTGTTGTTGCTGTAGTGTTGGTTGTGGTAAAATTGTCACCATAATGACAGCATACCCATTGCAGGACATAATTCATCAGCAGAAACTCCAAAATAAATGTCCACTGGCAGTCTAGCTTAGATAATAGGGTGAATAGCCAGTTGCATCATTTTATGTACAATTGTAGGCACGCACGACAGTGCTTCCTTGTTGACTCCACCTTGACTTTTAATTAGGGTCTAGGGTACCATGTATGTTTAATCCTATTAAACTGTTCTGGATGAGGGTCACCTTGCAGGTAATTTGTAGTTGTTCTGGATTTGTGAATGCCCCACAGGGACAAGTTCTTCACTAGTTTACTTTCAAAGTCTCTGCCTTGATCCGCATGGATTCTTTGTGGTGCACAATAGAGGAAGAAGAAGGAGTAGAAGAAGAATTAGCCTTTATGTGGCACTTTACATATACATTACATCCCAAAGTGCTTTATGAGCAATGCCAGACTGGTAGTGAAGTGACTGAATGTGTAGTGGCATCCATTTTGTACATCAACACCCACACACAGCCTTGGACAATTGCATGAACCAGTTTTATGGGAAGGGGAATGTTGGCCAGGACATGAGGAAAAGTCTCTGACTATAGCGAAAAATGCCTTGGGTTCTTTTACATCCACCTGGACACCCACCAGGGAAGCGCCAGAGATGGGTAGAAGGGACTTCAGTTTAACATCTCATCTGAAGGACAGCACACCCCAACAGTACAGCACCTCCCAATACTGCATTCGGGTGCCATGTTTTTTAGGTATGAGCCCAGTCCCAGTGTGGTATGAGAATCCGTGACCTTCTGCCCTCAGTGAACAATGAATTTAATCATCAGGACTTTAACTACTGTTGACACTTTTCAGTCTTTGATCAGAAAGACCTTCACATATTGCGAGAAACAAAAAGCCTCAACTAACACATACATTTATATTGGCAGATTCCAGCCAGAAATTACTACAAACATCTTCTACTGGGGCACCGGTTGTGATATTGATAGGTAGTTCTGCACCCTTTGGCAATATCTTTCTTTGAGTGCAAGAGATATATTGTTGACAGTACTTTTCAACTTATACTCCCATCCTGAGCCAGTAGAATCTGTGTCTAATTAGATCTAGTGTGCTGTCCAGGCCCATGTGTCCCATTTTATCATGCAAAGATCGCAGTACCTGCTTACGGAGTGAAGTGGCAACAACAATTTACATTTCTTGTGCCCATCAGTACATTTGAAATTCTGTACATACAGAGTCCATCACATATTTTACTCTTTTGCCATTCTCTGAGCAACAAAGGAGTATCTCTGTGTATTATGGTTACTTATTTGGCTGGTTCTCCTCTCTGGATCACATGTATAATGTCTCTAAAGCACAGATCTCAATACTGTTCTCTTTGTAGATCTTTTTGGTTCAAGTGTGGCAATGAAGATTTGTCAACAGCTGTGAAACTATAATAGGCTGCAGGCAAACATTTAGCAGTGGCACCCAAACTGCTGACAAAACAAATTGGATTTGTAGAAGACATTTTTTCATCAGTGTCATATTTTTGCACAAAGCTTGCACAGTTGATTCAGGAATTCTGACACAGTCCTCATTCTGGGTGTCACCATGTGGGAGTCTCGGTACAGTGTCAGCAATAATTTGTTTCAGTCTAGGGCAATAATATACACAGTAATCATATGTGAATAATGAGGAAAGCCAGTGATGACCTGGTGCATCAAGCTTGCCAGTTATTTTGACAAAAGTTAAAGGATGATCATCATTTCTTACTGTGATGTGGGTGCCATATAAATACTCATGAAATTGGTCCACAATACCCCCATAACAACACCAAAAATTCTAACTTGTGAACCAGATAGTTGTAATCAGATGGTGTCAAATGTCTACTTGAAAGGTCCACTGGTCTCAGGTCCTCTGGGCATGTCTGATACAACAACGCTTCAAGCCCCGGAAAGCTTGCATCTGTATGCCAGGGTGTACAGTTTGTTTTGGTCTGTGTACACCAACAAAAGTGCACTAGTCAATTGTTGGATAATGTTTGCAAAAGCTCTGTCACAGATGGACGTCCACCTGGATCCAAATGGTTCACTCAGTCAATAATAACTTTTAGGAATAGGCTCATTTTCTACTTCTTTGCATCTGTTATTTGTAAGTGGATACCCTTGTGTCAAGCTAAACAGTGGATGAACTATTCTCGTAGAGTCTTTGATGAATCTCCTATGGTATCCACAGAATCCAAAAAAAATCTATACAGTTCTTTCAATTGAGTTGGTGTTTTGACATGTAGTTAAAACTTGTACTTTGACAGGGTCAGTGCAAATTCCGTCTCAGGAAAATAATGTGTCCCACATATTTTACTAAACTTCTGAAAAGGTTATATTTGCCCACAGATAATTTCAATGGGAACTCCTTAAGTCAATCCAATACTTTGAATAATTCTGTCTCATGCTCTTCCAGGGATTTTCCAAAGATAATAACACCATCTAGGAAGAAAAGACACTCAATGAAGTTCATAACATCCACGACTTGCTCCATGAGTCTTGGTAAAGTTGGTGGTGCTCCCAGTATTCCTTGGAGCATTCTTGGGAATTCATAAAAATCCAATAGACAGATGAAGGATGTTTTCTCCTGGTCTGACTTTGATATGATCATATGCTACTACCCACTTCTCAGGTCCAATACTAGAAAGCATTGACTTCCATTTAAACAGTCCAGCATATTTTTGTTTCTGAGCATTATGTATTAATCAGGGATTGTTAGTTTGTTCAGAGGATAATAATCAACATGCATTCTTACAGTTCCATTCTTTTTCTGCAACATCATGCTGAGGGAATTATATGGGCTGTGTGACTCTATGATGATACCAGCTGCTAGCATTTCTTGCAGATGTCTTCTGCTGTCATCAGTTTCAGCAGGCACCAAATGTCTGGATCTTTCCCTGGAAGGCCTCTCATCACACAAACAGATTTTGTGCTGGTCTCCATTCACACATCCAACATCCCATTCAGTCATAGAAAATACTTGGGTTCTCTGAATTAACTTTTGTCATGATTTTCCCACTTTTTAGGCATGAATGAGTCTTTAAAGTCAAACAAGTTTGGGTCAGTCCCATTCCCTTGGGTGGGTGAAGCTGATATGGGTTGAATGACAGTGTCAGCACTCTATACTTGTGCCAAGGTCCTCCCTTGTGCACAGTCATGTTGTCTTTAGCAACATTGTTTACTTGTACCATTGTTCTCCAAACACAAGCATAAGCACTTACAGGCAGACTATTGGGCTTCACTAGCAGTCCTTCAGGCAAACTAAGTTCTTCTGAGGCATCAATCATTAGTACTGAAGCTGTTTCTCTGCATTTGTCCTCAGTCAGATCATACTGTACTTCGAATGGCACACTCTGAGTTCAGGGGTAGGACCAGTTCTTCACTGTCTTCTGCCACATGATATCAACAAGGCTGTCATTCTTGTTATCTTGTTTCTCTGTGCATCAGACTTATGCTGTATGGAATAATCCATGCAAATAGACACTCCTTCTTGGATTTTGCCTCTCTCTCTCTCTCTCTCTCTCTCCACAACTGTTTTAGTCATCCATACAAGTTTGCATTTGTACCAGTGATTACTGTTATACTGTCATACAATTTGGCTTGGCAGTGCACCAAAGCATAGGTTTCCACAGGTCCCTTGATCCCAGTTGCATTCTCAGGGAAGGTTTTCCAGATTCATATAACTTCTATGTACAGGAATGTCTTATCGCTCAGGCCCCACTCATTTAGTCCTTCAAGAGACTCCAATGGTATGCGGTTTAAGAACTTGGCATAGTGATCTTTGAATGTTGTTGTTAATTGCAAGTCACTATCCAGCAATGCTCAGGTAGCCTTTCCTTCAGTTTTGATTTTTATTTCAGATGAGGATCCAACAAGTTTCCCCCAATCAGTTGACTTCATTGCAGTTTGGATATGGCTGTCCTCACATAGGAACAACTTGTGTCCGGGACTCCAGTGCACTCCCTTACCAGGCGTCACTGGGGTTTCTCTGCTCCTGTCATCTCTGAATCAACAATTCATTCACCTTTCTTATATCTTCAGGATTGTGACACTCTCTCTTCAAATGTCATTTCTCATGACATCTGTAACAGAACAAGTCCTCTCACCACCTTTAAATCCATGGATACTCTGTAGGCTAAAACTCTCTCCAGTGACTCATGTCATTTGGCCACATGGCTCCTGCAGAATGGGCCTCTCCAGTGCCAGCAGTTACTCATTCAGGTTCTCAGGTCTCCATTACCAGTTGTGTTAGCATGTCAATACATTCTAGCAGCTCTTCATTACTTGGTTCTGTAGGGGTAATCACAGGGGCAGTCTCATTTGCATGTTTGGGAGTCATGGTTCTCATCGCATCCAACAACATCTCTTCTTGCTCTTGTACGTCTCCCATAAGCTTATCATACTATAAGGTGGCAGGTTGCCATGTGATTTCTGAGACAGCCCACAGAATTTGACAGAATGCACTGCTCCATCTAATTCTTGAGCAGCATGGGCACAATCCATGACGTTGGGCATTATGCATCCTTTTCTGTAAGCTCTCTGCACACCTATCGCTATCTTCACCAGAAAATCAGACAATTGTTCTCCTTCATGCTGCTTGGTCAATGATAATATTGTAAGCGTTCCAGGTTTTTTCGCATGACCAAACATCCATTCCTAACTTCGTAAATAATTTGGAGCAGTCACATTTGAATTTGTAGCTTTTAGGATAACAATTACATCTAAACAGAACCACAGAGACACTCTCACACTCATGCTCTTTTCTCAGCATCAGAACATTGCAGATCTTTCACCATTTTGGTAGCTTACTCTATCCGTATATCAAAGTCATCTTCCCCAACTGGAGTCAGTTTCATGCCAGAAAGTGGTCAAAGCCTTCAATACGGAGGCAGTATAGCGCAGTGGTCTAAAGCTCTGAGCTGCAAATTTGGTGACATCCAGCAGACCTGACCTGGGTTTGAATCCCACAGTTTCCACTTGCATACTGTGTGACCCTGAGCAAGTCACTTAACCTCCTTGTGCTCCCAGGTCGCTCCTGTAAAAAAGCTTTCAGCTTAGTGTGCTATACCTGGTTAAACAACTAAATACTCTTTGTACTCTCGTGCATGCTATCACACCATTTTCATCACTCTTCCTATGGCATCTAACAAATCAGTTGCTTGAACTTTCCTACACAGCCACAAATAATTCTTTCAGATCTTGCTCTGTGTTGCCTTCTCATTCTATAAATTCATTACTTTGTTCTCCCTACTCCCTGAAGAGGGTGATCCAGGCAAACTAGCTGCAGTGCTCCTTTTACTATAAAGGTGCCAAGTCTTGTTGTCTCTGGGTGTCAAAGATGCAGGCAATTCAACAACAGCAAGATATTTTCTGGTTCCCACAAATAAGCTCAGAATCTTTCTCAGGCACTCACACCACATGCTGTATTTTCATCCTACCAAGGCCAGTCAATTCACATTCCAACACAAACAACATTTTAGAGGTGTTGGTGTCACCTCCCTTGGGCATATTACTGAGCAACAACAAGTTCTTTGGGTCAAAACCTTGTTGCAAACATCATTTTTCAGCTTCCCTACAACACTATTTTAAATTTCAAAATGTTTCTCAAATTTTGCTCAGGTGGTGGGCACTCTTTCTGCGGTCTCCGATGTGTCCAACTAGTAAACAGGAGATCCCAGCAGTACCTCCAAGATGTAACTGGGCTACCATGCAAATGGTACAGTTGTTACTTTCTTGGTTACTACCCTAGTATTTCACCCATGGGGACCAAATTAGGTTGAGGGCCTGGGCTCATTAAACTCATTCTGTGGGAGATTTGGTTTGGATGGGGAATAAAAGGAATAATGCAGGGCCTCCACCCAGACAAGAAAATTGTGGTCCTGCTGGCCAGTAGAATACTGCCCCCTGGGATGCAGTACCAACCTACCTTCCAATTAACTTTCAGACACTGGCTGGTCCATCGGCATAGTGGTAGCACTACTGCTCATGATACCAACAACCCAGGTTTGGACTCAAACTCAGGGTATCAAAGAGCCAGCCGGTGGGAGGAGGATTGAGCATCTTGAGGACTGCTCTCCTTGTCTGGCAGAAGGACTTTAAGAACCTGATGTTTGCCTGGCCCCTAGTAGAAGGTAGAGGAAGGGCACCCAGGACTGCCAAGAAAACAAGGGGGCATGGCAGATGCTGACATATGGTGCATGGAAATGCATGGCACATCTCATAACATCACAGCATGTCACACTACTCTGGGAAACCAGAAAAGGGAAAAGCTACTGGTGGCAGGATGGTGCCAGGACACCCATAGGCCTCACACCTGACCATCTGGGCTTGCCAGAACAGGAAGTGGATCTGGTTACCAATATGGGATAGGGGGGCCCCCTTGACCCTGCCAGGGGGGCAAGCCCTGGGGGATGACTGGCTGGCAGGTACATCCCAGTGGACATCGAGGTGATGGGGTAGGGGTGTATGGGCAGATGGGGGCTGCCCAGTAAGATGGTAGAAACAGAGAATAAAAAAGAAAGTTTCAGACACCACCCTGAGACAAACTAGTACACACTCCTTAATTACAATTTTTTTAAATTGCAATTTTATTGACATTTTCAATAAATAGTACAAACATATAGCCAAATTAATACAAAATTACAACACAACACACACTAAAGTTCATGATATGCAGATTTTTCAATGGATATGTATTGAGAATGCATCTATATCATGCTGCATTTGATGACAGTTTTAAAATGCTTATTCCAAAATTAAGAAGACAGACTGTACTAAGAGACATTACAATTAGTATACAAAACCAAAAAAGAGAGAAAGTGTGGGTGCTTTGTTAGAAGCTTTTGATCATAAGGATTGTTGTGAAGGGGAGTGATTGGGCGTAATGGTCTGGCTTCAGCTTGCATCACTCAGCTTTGTTTACCTTCCAGCATCATGTATAGAAAAATGTCCATTGGACTTCTTCCACCTTTAGCTGGTATCTTGAGCTAGACCCTCAAGAATGGTGAGACCCTCCCTCTCGGAAATGAGTTCCATAAATGGGGGCCACCTTGGTGCAAATTTAGCATTTTGCAGGTGGTGCTGGGCCTTAATCTTTTCCATTTCCTTAATTTGGTAGCAAGTGTCCAGCCAATGAGAGTCATCTGGAACTGCCATTGTCAGCCATCGCTGCACTATATACTTTGTGGCTGCTGCTATGAATGTGTTGTACCCTGCCAGAAAATTACCCATTATTAAGTTTTGGCATGTGTTAGGAATGGGATATCTATACTTTTGCTAATGTTATTTGTTATTTGGGTCCAGTAGTTTATTAGCTTAGGGCAGCCCCAGACAACATGCTCATGACTACCCAGCTGTCCACATCCTCTCCAACATCTGTCAGAGGGATAACTTCCATAGTGCTTTGTGATAACTGGTATCTTGAAGAACCTGGAGACCACTTGTCATCTAAATTCTCATCATATAGGTGAGGCTATGGTTCAACTCACCTGCTCTCAAATTTGGTCCCATTCTTTGTCTAGTATAGGATTACCAATTTCAGCCTCCCACCTGTGTTAGATGGACCCTCTCAAATTTAGGTCATGTTTCTTCAGATTCTGTAAAGCCAAGAAATAGTTTTAGGCCACAAACCTTCCTCCACTGCAGTTCTACAAAGAAGCAATAAGGGGTGGGTACCCTCCAGTTATAGTGATGTTTTCCTGGGTTTGGTAGAGAGGTAGTTCCTCAGTTACAAGTAACAATAAAAATCTCTTTGTGAGACACCAAATGTTTGCTGTGACTTTTGGAAGGAGGCTACTGTGTTTCCCTCAAAGAAGTGGCCAATGCACTCCAACCCCACCCGCTCCCACCTAACATACACAGGGTTTATTTTACACTGAAAAAAAGAATCTCTGCAAGACTTGAGTCTGGTCATCTGACAAAAGTCACTTCAAAAGCACTCTTTCTTCAAAACCTCAGTCTAGATAGTAAATAGGGATCTCAGCCGGGGCTTGTGAACTCTTTAATAGCACCTCTGTCTATCTTGCTAAAATGTAGGTCTTGTAATTGCTCACCCTTCAAATCCGCCTGCTCCATATTTACCCACCTTAGTTCCAATGTATTTTATTTTTTATTTTATAAATCAATATTTTGGAGGTACACCTTTGAGCCATGGCTCATTTACAAAGGTTCCACGTCATACATCACAGAGCTGTATTTGGATAAGACACAAGCAGTACAATGATTTGGAGAAGCATTTCAACAAAATTACCATCAAATGCCCCCAACCCCCGATGTGGGAAAGGCATACTGGAGCTGTGCCACTTGGTAACAGACTTTGAGATCCAAACCCCTAAACCACCTTTCCCTTATCCGTAGTGATTATGTTCAGTCACAATTTTGGTATTTACCCAAACTGAATTTGGATAACATGGTATTAAGTGTTTTCCATGTAGCCATTGTAATGTGAATGGGAAGACTGTCACAAAGGAAGAGCAATCTTGGGAGGATATTTTTTCTAACTTTCTGAATCTGTCCTGTTATGGAACATGGTAGAGCTATCCATCTATTGCAGTCATCCTGAATTTCAAATATTAGCTTTCAGTAATTTGCCTTATAAAGCTTGCTGAGGTCTGCTGTTATTTGAACTCACAGATATATAAAGCTTTTAGTTGACAATTTGAATTTATTGATTCCCTTAAGGTCTTGAGTCATGTGACCCCCTATTATCATTATTTCAGATGTATCTTCATTAATTCTGAATCCTGAAATTTGGCCATATTTTTATAGTGTATCTGTCACATTGGGTAAAGTTTGGATTTGGTATTTTATGAACAGTAGGGTCTCATCTACGCATAATGAGATGTGATTCTCTGCCTTCACAATTTATATTACTTTAAGATCAGGATTAGATCTGACAGTTGTGAATAGGGGTTCTAAGATCAGGGCAAATAACTGAGGTGACAGAGGACACCTCTGTCTGGTTCCTCTTTGGAACTGAAATGGCTCAGAAGTAATGCCATTAAGGTGTATCCTAGCCATGGGGTTAAAGTAGAGGTCATTGATCCAAGCTGTAAACTTTTGCCCAAACTTATACCTAGATTTTGTTGCTTCCAAGAAGACCCAGTTAAAGGGGAACAGGAACTGATTACTTATGTGCAGCTGTTTGAAATGTCTCTATTTTCATAAATTACATTTATACCCCTAAAGGATCCCTATTAAACTGTGTCTGAATAAAGGCTGAAGCTGTCAGTTGTGTTTTGTATTGTTTTCTTTGTATGGACACCATTCTGTGCAGTTCCTTTCATGGAACCAATAATTTTAGAGTTTTGACAATGTCAAACTTCATGGTTTCAGAACCTTGGGTACTGTACTAATAAGCTCATGTTCACATTTCTGAACCATGAAGTGACATATTCAACACTCCAAATTCTTGGTTCCATGAAAGGAACTGCACAGGATGTTCTCCATACAAAGAAAACAATACAAAACACAACTGACAGCTTCAGCTTTTATTCAGACACAGTTAACTAGGGATCTTTCAATATAACTTATGAACATAGAGACATTTCAAACAGATGCACATAAATAATCAATTCCTGTTCCCTTTAAGGCAATCAAACACCTTTTCAGCATCAAGCACTACCACCACCCTCTTGGCCAACCCTGGGTGACTGTGTGTAAGCCATGATGATTAAGAGTCTTCTAATATTGCCATGCAGATGCCTTCTTGGAATAAATCCCAGACTGGTCCAGATGTACCAGGCCCAAGATTATTCCCTGCAGGCAGTTGGTGATTGCTTTAGTAAATATTTTTGCATCTTCAACTACAATTTTTAACTACCTTTGTACCATTTAGGGTTGATCACTATAATATGCATGCACACCAAATTTTAGAGACTAACCACAGGACTTTATTATTCAGTTGATCTTATCCTGTAAATTAAATAAGAGTTATATCAAATGGTGTAAATAATGACATTAGGTAGTAACAACACAATTTCCCTTTTTTGTACTCCAAGTGCATAACCCCACACAATGAGCTCTCGGCCATCCAGGCCTCTCCATAGAGTTCATGCACTAGGCCTCCCATCACCCTCAGTAGTAGAATCCCACAGTTTGAAATAACCTTCAAAGCAATCACATTCTTAACTGCAGTTTAGTCCTAGCTACTGGGTACCCAGATAAATTAAGTACTATTGTAGGCCTGATGTTGCATTGTCTGAGGTCTTGAACTGGTGCACGTACAGATATGCAAGCATGCTTTAACCCCACCTGACTGGCTTTTTGCTAGCACTTATTGCAGTATGAGCAAACAAATTGTAATCAAACTAAGAATTCAGAACAAATTTTAATCCAACAGAGAATTTCACAACAACAGCTGTAATTTTTTTGTTTTCAGTTGTGTTCTACACCAAGGAAAACAGTCCCTGATGCTTTGGGATGGACAATGGTGCAGCAGCAGGCAGATGATGGTTCCAGACCCAGGCTAGGCCCAGTCTCTGTGTCTCCTTTTTCTCTGTATCAGCATGGGGTAACATGACAATTTCAGAAGGGTTTTCTCAGTGCTCAATTTCTGGTCTGCACTCAGCGCAACATGCACATAGTGATTACATTGCCCTGCATGCTCCAACCCATTCTGCTGCACAGCAGTATGGTCTGATGCCAACCTGGCCCATCAGGGAATAAAAAAAATCTGTCTCACTGCAGCAAACTACCTGATGGTCCAGTGCCTAACCCAGCTCATCAGGGAATGAAAAACTGCTCCCCTTCCCTCACTACCTGTTGGGTCCAGTGCCCAACACAGTCTGTTAGAGATTTAAAAAATCAGTTCTTCCTCTCATATCCAACAGCCTAATGAGTTCAGGACCTCCAAAGAATGAAAAAAAAAATAATATCCCCCTCTCTTCAACATTTTGACAAATCCCAAGTCCAACCTTGCCTGCCAGGGAATTAAAAAAATCTGTCTCCCTCCCTTAAACTACCTGACAGGTCTGATTCCAAAATTGGCCCATCCAGAAATAAAAACTATCTGTCTCTCTCCTCCTTCCACCGGATAGGTCTGGTGCCCAATGTGGCCAGTCAGAGAGTAAAAACAAAATCTTGCCCTCTTCCATAACTTCCTGACAGGTCTAGTGTCCAATCCAGACCATTAAGAATTTTTAAAGTGGTGATATGAGAAGCTATAATTGAGTTTGGTGATTGGGGATGAATCTAATTGCCTGGTGTTGGGAAGGGGGACAAGAACCACTATGTACGGTGAAGAAAGTATAATTGAAAAGCAGTGCCACTGCATTAAAGCCCTCCTTGCAAGCACCATATATGAAAAATCTGTAAACTTATGTTGGATGGGGTCCTCATATAACTACAGTTACACCAGTGAGATTGGTGAGACAGTGTGGATTACTACAAAAATAAAGATAACATAAAAAAGCAATACCAGCATTGTCAGTACCAGCCAAATCTTGTTTCTTCTTCTTTTTTTTTCAAATCTAAATGATAAAAAAAAATTGTGAAACAAAATAATCTCATAACCCATTTCATGACCTCGATAAGGCATTCCAGGGTGTGTGTTGTGCTGGGATAATGGCAAGCCCATGGCTGGGGGTGGGGATACTTGGCCTTAGGGCTTGTACTTCAACCCAGCCAAGATGTGCCATTATCCCAGCACAATGCACACCCTGTCATGCCTTATTGCTTACACAGAGGAAATAGTGGGAAGTGATGATGATGTAACAGACACACCCTGGAAACCTCAATCTATAATAGACAAACGTCAACAAGCGTGACACCCATGACAAATATCTGATTCCATTGCTCACAAATTGCATAAAGTCCCCTAAATAAAAGGTGATACTGATATTGCAATGGTGGGTATCCTCCTGGCCAAGATAAATAAAAAGCAACCACAAACCAGACAACAAGTTAAAGTAGTTGAGGAGCCACAGCCACCCACTCCCACCATAGGGGGGCAACCACCACCTATTCAAATATTTTATGAGGGACTATTATCCATCAGATGAGAGTTGGATAATACTCCCACCGAAGGGAGCAAACACCACCCATCCAAATCATTTGTGAGGGACAATTTTGTCATTGATCCACCAGATGAGAGTTGGTCAATACTACCACCACAGGGAGTAACCACTGCCCATCCAAATCATTTGTGAGGGACAATTTTGTCACTGATCCATCAGATGAGAGTTGGTTAATACTCCCACCACAGGGAGTAACCACCGCCCATCCAAATACTTTGTGAGAGACAATTTTGTCATTGATCCATCAAATGAGAGTTGGATAATACTCCCATCACAGGGAGTAACCACTGCCCATCCAAATACTTTGTGAGGGACAATTTTGTCATTGATCCATCAGATGAGAGTTGGATGATACTCCTGCTACAGGGGGTAACCACCACCCATCCAACTCTTTTGTGAGGGGCTATTTTGTCATTGACCCATAAGATGAGGGTTGGATAATATGTGAACTATGCCTGCTGTAGAAAAGGGGCCACATCTTGACACTGGTGGGCAGCACACTCACTTTAAATATAACCATTTGTTGATCTGGGTGAAACACCAGAGCAGGGTGCTAGTGAGGTACTATGAGAACCTGTTATTTATCATATTCATGCTTCATGGGTAGGAAAGGAAAAGGAGAAGGAGGAGTAACTTTGTAAAGGGGGCACCTCTAATGCTACTGGCACTTCAGAGAAATTGAGAGTATAAATCACTTCCGTTTTGTCATCACAATAGGCGTTACCTTGAGTGTTCTGATCAGAAAAGGTTATTACCATTAGCTGAAAATAGGACAACTGTTTACATGTTTCACAAAGCTGTCCCATAATCACACAGTGTTCAGGTAATTTAATGCCACCACAAAACAATTTTTCTCTGTTGATCTCATACCATATTCTTTCATTGAGAATGTAGGCTTCAGGAAGCTAATGACAAAGGCTAATACCAAATTGAAAGCTCCTTCCCATACATATTTCTTAAACTGGGCTGTACCTAGGCTCAAGGATACTGTTGTACATTGCCTGTCACATGCTTTAGCACATGCAGCAGTTGCATTATGCACTTGACCACTGATATGTGGTGAAGTGGGTTTTCTACTGCTGAATCTTTCATGTACATAATGGCCCACTGTAAACAACTGTCAGTTTTGCTTGTGGCCCCATACACCATGTCTGGGAATTGCAACACACACACACACACACACACACACACACCACACACACACACACACACACCTGAACTTCACCAACAAGCAACTTTATGAATTACCTTTATACTACAGTACAAGCACACACTTCAGTTGCCTTCTTAGTCAGGCTGCTCGACATGATTGGCACATGGCTGCATCCATTATCCCTGAAAGGTGGTTTCATAGCTGCCGAAAATGGATGACGTGGTTAAAGTGATTGAGGATAAATATTGTTACGTTTTTCATGTGCATAATGGCCCACTGGGAACAACTGTTAGGTTTGCTTGTGGCCATGTACATCATGTCTGAGAGTTGCATCACACACACACACATACACACACCTGAATTTCACCAAAAAGCGACTTTATGAATCGCCTTTATACTGCAAGCACACACTTCAGCTGCCTTCTTAGTCAGGCTCCTCAACATGAGTGGTACATGGCTGCATCTATTATCCCTGAAAGGAGGCTTCACAGCTACCAAAAATGGATGACATAGTTAAAGTGATAGAGGATGGATGTTTCTACAGTGTTCTATGCATGGCACATTGTATTTACTGTATGTACAACCTGTGGGAGTCAACCAGTTAGCCCAGGTACTCAAGTTAATCCTAGAGAAATTGGCACTTGTGAATTTCACTCTCACTCCATTCCTCTGCAATCTGGTCAGGACCTGTTCCAAGATTAAGGATGCTCTTCCACTGGGGGGGCTGTGAGGAAGTTTCTGGAGTATGGGGCATTTCCCCATATGCAGGAACCTAACCAACCTCAGACAGCACCTGAATGCATCATGGGAGAAAATATCGCAACTGCAGTACCTAATATACACAAACAGAACATCACCCCCGCCCCAAATTCTGTATCCCCCGATCCAGCCTAGAAGTCCTTTCCCACAGAAGCAAACCAGCATGGAAGAATGGAAGGTGGTGCAAAGGAGAGGAAAGATGAAAGGCAGAAGGGTCCATTTGCAGTCAATCCATGCAAAACCTATCCTCACTGCAAACCATTTTGTTCCTCTCGCAAATAAAAAGGATTGTTGCAGAGACAGTAAGGATGAGAAGCCAGTGTGGGAGACAGGACGGGACCCAGTGAGGGTGAACAGAAACAAACAAACTAAGAATAAAGGAGTACTCATACTGGAAGACTCTATGATACGTGGAGTGAAGACCCACCTAAATGACTGTGCACAAACAAGAGTGCTAGTCAGATGCCTCCCAGGAACCACAGCAAGGTGTGGCACTAACCACATTGAATGGCTAGCAAAGAAAGAAGGGGATGGTCTAAAGATCCTGATACACCTGGGGACAAATGACCTGGTGGGGCAGATGGTTGAGGAAGCCAAATGAAATTGAGTTAAGCTAGAAGACTGATTGGCTACTCAAACAGCCTCCCTATTATTCTCTGAGGTCCTGCCAGTGTGGAAAAAAGGAAGTAGCACACAAAAAAATCAGAAATAAGGACATCAGTGAGTGCAATGAGTGGTTACAGAGCTGGTGTCAGGCAAGAAGCTACCTCTACAATGGTGCATGGTGGAAATCTGGGAAAAGAAGTTATTTAAATATGACGGACTGCACCTAACAAAGGAAGGATTATGAGAACTGGGCCAAAAGTTCAATGTGGCAATTGGGCATTTAAACCAGGGGACGGGGGAGTTGGAGGCTAATGACCTTATCAAAAGCACCTTAGATGATAGGAATTTGGCTGCAACTCCCCCAACAACAGAAATTAAACAAGGAGTGCAGAGAATGACTAGCATGAACGCAATGGGAAGTCAACAAATCCATATGGACACAGAATACAGTAGTATGCCCACTGGGAAGGGACTAGTGGAAATACACAGGGACAAGGATGAAAAAGTAAAAAAGAAGGGGGGGGGGGGGGACAAAATGTGGAGAGCCATGTGCACAAATGCTCACAGCCTGGCAAATAAGATCACAGACCTGATGATCTTGATGTTGGAGGCAGACCTGGATATTGTCGCTGTTACTGAGACATGGTACACAGGCAACCATGACTAGGGCACAGTCATATCAGGGTATGCTTTACACAGAAAAGGTAGAGTAGGAAAAAGAGTGGAGGAGTGGCTAGTTAAGTTAGGGAGGAAATAAAACTATAGAAGTATAGGGCATAAGGGAGGAAGTGGAGGTACTGTGGGTCACACTGGAAACAGGGAATGGGGCTGCCATTCGAGCAGGTGTGATCTACAGACATCTGACTCAGGGTGAGGAATTGGACAAAGTGCTTGTAGAAATCATCCACAAAATGACAGCTAAAGGGGAAATACTGCTGATGGGAGACTTCAATTTGCCAGATGTCAATTGAAGCACCCATACTGCAGCCACAGCAATGAGCAGGGACATCCTGGAAACTCTTCAGATGGGTGGTACTTAGACAGCTATTAATAGAGCCAACACATGAGGAGGTAATATTGGACATGGGGCTCATCAACTGGGACAGAGTGATGGATGTGGAAGTGGGGAGTCACCTGGGGTCCAGCAATCACCGTACAGTGTGGTTTAAAGTAAAGACAGTGAAAGAAATCAGCCACACAAAGGCAAGGGTCCAGGATTTCAGAAGGACCGAGTTTTACAAAACTAGAGGTATGTCTGAAGAGAGCCCTATGAGGCAGAGTTGGAAAGGAGGATGTAGAAGAACAATGGGCACATTGTAAGGGAGCCATAATGGAAGCCACAGGCCTTTGTGTCAGGCAAATTAGTAAAACAAAAGGGAGGAAAATACCACTCTGGTTCTCAGGGCAGGTAGCAGCAAGGATGAAAGATAAAAGGTCAGCATTCGGAAAATACAAAAAAAACACAAGGGATGAAGAAAGGCAAACATATCTGGAAAAACTAAATGAAGCGGAGACATAAGTCAAAAAAAACAAAGCTCAGATGGAGGATAGAATAGCCTAAACAATAAAGAAGGGAGACAAAACTCTTTCAGATGCATCAGGGAAAAGAGAAAAGCCAGCGGTGGAACTATAAGACTAAAAAGGAAGGGGGGTCAGTAGAAGAAGACCAGGAAAAAAGCAGAAATCCCGAACAAATAAGTTTGTTCTGTGTTCACAGTACAAAGGGAGGGAGAGGGACTTCAGCTGGAAGACAACATTACCATGGAGGGGGAGTAGACAATAGTCAATTTACAGTACAGGGGGTCCTAAAGGAACTAGGAAAAACTGAAGGTAGATAAGGCAATGGGGGTAGATGAAATACATTCCAGAATTCCAAAGGAACTTAGGAAAGAGCTAACAGCTCCATTGACTGCCTTGTTCAACAAGTCATTAGAATCAGGTGTAGTTCTGGCAAACTGGAGGAGGGCAAATGTTATCTCTTTCCATAACAGCAGGAGCAGGGCAGAGTCTAGCAACTATAGGCAGGTCAGCCTAACCTCAGTGGTAGGGTATTCCATGATAAGAGCACTGGGGTATGGTTGCCTACAATAACGGCGATCCACTCCCCAACACATTTCGGGGACAGCTACAGGAGGGTAGGCAGCGGATTGGGTATGCACTATAGCGACAGGTTGTCGCTTATACGCATGTTGCGCCGAGAGGTAGGAGGGCACACGATTGAGGGATGGAGGGTGGTGCCACAGTGGGTTGCTGAGCTGTCCCCGTGGAATGGTGGGTGGGGTTGCATTGGTCGGCAGGGTACTGGGTTCGGTCCGGCGCTGTGCATTTTTTGTTGCTTCAGCTTAAACCTTTTTTTTTTTTTATGTTTTCACCTCTCACATGCACCCCTGGTGCTGAGAATCCTTTAGTAGGGGGGTGAGGGGAGCGAAGACCCCTGTGGAAGGGGGTGCGGGGTGCAGGTCCCCCACAGAAAACATTAAAAAACTAAGTACCCGGCACCCTGTTGCTGTGCGCCAGGGTGTCAGGGTGCCAAAATAAATTTTCGGCACTCTTTACTTCTGCATAACGGTGATCGCCTTTAGGCTTTCGCTGTTATGACATAGAACCAGTGGTAGGGAAGGTGATGGAATAACCGTTCAAGGAAAGGATCGATCGTAACATACCTTGAATCCAGTGGCCTGCAGGATCCAAAACAGCATGGTTTCAAGGCAGGCAGGTCCTGCCAAACAAACCTGCTAGAGTTCTTCGATTGGGTGACAAGGGAAATAGATCAGGGAGGGACGGTGGATGTGGCCTACCTGTATTTTGACAAGCCCTTCAATTCCATCCCATATAGAAGGCTAACTAACAAGTTGAGAGGCCTGGGAGTCAGATCCAGGTGGTAAACTGGTTAGGAATTGGCCGTGTAGTAGGACACAAAGGGTGGTAGTTAACAGAGTTCAGTCCGTTGAGAGGGAAGTGACCAGAAGGATGCTTCAGGGGTCAGTGCTAGGCCCAGTCCTCTTTAATATCTTCATAAGTGACATTGTGGAGGGGCTGAAGGGGAAGGTGTGCCTCTTTGTGGATGACACAAAGATCTGCAATAGGGTTGTCACTCCGGGGAAGGGGGGTGGAAGAATGAGAAGGAACCTGGGTGGGCTGGAGGAGTGGTCAAATGTATGGCAGTTGAAATTCAATGCAAGAAAAAAGTTCAAAATTATGCACTTTGGACACCCAAGGGTGGAGTACTCAATGGGGGGAGGAGGTCCTGCAGGAGTAACCAAGCAGGAGCGGGATCTAGGAGTAATTATATCTAAGAACTTAAAGGTGGCTGGTCAATGTGGGACAGTGGTTGAAATGGCCATCAGGATGCTGGGATGCATAGGGAGAGGTATAACCAGCAGAAAAAGGGAGGTGGTGACTCCACTGTACAGATTATTGGTAAGACCTCACCACAAGTACAGTGTTCAGTTTTGGAGGCCACCTCTCTGAAAGGACATAGGCAAGGTAGAGAAAGTACAGAGAAAGGCTACAAAAATGGTGCAGGGGCTGCACCTGAAGCCTATGAGGAGAGGCTGAAAGGACTCAATATGTACTCCTGAAGATGTGGAGGGAAAGGGGATATGATAGAAATATTCAAATACCTTAAGAGGATAAATAAGGTACAGGGGAGTAGTGACTTACAGAAAACAGAGTAAACAAGAACTAGGAGACATGATTTGAAGTTGAAAGGTGGTAGAATCAGGGGCACCATGAGGAAGTACTTCTTTAGTAGTGGATGCTTGGAACAGTCTCCCCCCAAGGGGTAGTGGGGACAAAAATGGTAGAGGAATTCAGACATGCGTGGGATGACCACGAGGGTACCCTAGAGACAGGGAGGAGGGGGAAAGCTGCAGATTATCTACAATCTGCATTAGTTAATGATAGGAAAACTGGGCAGACTAGATGGAACTGGCAGTCCTTATCTGCCAATAAATTCTATGTATCTCAGTATCTATGTATAATCAGAAATGGCTAAGTCGAGCTCCAATTCTAATAAATGAAGAATGTGCAACACGCCAGTGCAGCAAACAAACCCCCAGCATTTCTACAGTGGGTAAGATTGTGGTTGCACTTAGCAGTTAACTGTGCCCTTGTAGTCACCTCAGATACTTATGGCCTTGTCCAGCTTTGGTACCATGCTGATATGGGCAGCCCAGTCACTCCTCTTTAGTCATGACCAGGGCCCCTGGTGTTCTGCGGTAGAATTTTCTGATTTCTGCAGCATGATTTATTCACCTCCCTAGCAAAATGCAGTCCTGTCATTGGTTAAATATGATGTGATGTTATTGATGACATCATATACTGAGCATAGAGGTGGGACTTAGGATAAACAAGATGGGAAAGAAAGCCTGACACTATGGAAAAATAGTATATTTAAATGAAAATTCACCAAAAACAATGAATTCTGCAGCACTATATATATTCTGCGGCATGCTGCAAATTCTGCAGAAAATTCCACAACCGCAGAACCGCAGAATTCCAGCAGGCCTTGGACATGACATAATAGTATGCCACTCCAGCTTACCTAACTCTTGCGCCACCGCTTCTTTATGATTATATGGCACAAGCTACGGCTTGTGGAAAATAGAGATAGAGCCTTCTCCCATGCAGATCTTTGCTTTGAATTCCTGGAATGCAACAGCACTCTTAGCAAATAGACCCCTGTTTGTCCAAACCCTTCCTTACTACTTTTTGTGGTGTAGTTATTACTGCTCTCAGGGTGAATGGGTGACCTCTAACACCAGTGCCACATCACATGTGGATTTTTATGTTGAAGGAGAACTGCACTGAAACTGTAAGTTATTTTATCACATGAAAACGATTTTTTAATACTGGTTCAAATTATGTTAATGTTCCATTTCTACAGGCTTTTATGTTCTACTAGTAGGTATTTCTCATTTACACACAGGTGGTAAATATCATTTAGAACTATGATGCAGTTGCTCTGCTCTTTCATTGTTGGCACAGTACATCCATCTATGTTCTACTATAGAACTAAAAGGACATCAGCTACATCACAGAGTTCTAAAATGGCACTTAACACCACAGTGTAAATTAGAAAAAAATACTGAGGTTACTAATAGGCAAGTACAGAAGGAACAAATATAGAACTGGAGAAAATATAGAATAATATATGGGGTGGTGTGTGAAATGAGAAGTTTACACACACCCAAAGGGTTTATGTTAGCATCTAACCCCGAGGGTATGTGTAAACTTTGGGTGGGATATTCAGAAATGCACCAGAGGGAGGTGCAAGAGGGGCACAGCACAACTCCACTGCACCTTAGTGCAATGAGCGTGATATTCAAAGGATGCACATGAGAAGATGCGCCTGCTTAACATGGCTGAATATCACACAGATGCACCACAGCGCAACCAGGGATGCACCAGGGAGCAAGTCAGGAAGCGCAACAGTGAAACCAGGGATGTGCAAGGGAGCAAGCCAAACAAATAGCAGCAACCAGGGATGCGCCAAGTGCAGAGGGGCATGCACCAGGACACAGATGGAATAGCAACAGGAACAGCAAGGAGCAAGCCACAGGGGTGGGAGGGCCCGCCACCAGGGCGCAGAGTGTGCCAGGAGAGAGGCATGATAGGCACACAAAGGTACACCACCAAGTGTGCATGGGGCAGTAGCATGCCCTTGACCATGCACACCACAGTGGCAACAACGGCCACTGGCACACAGGCACCAACAATCCCCCACAGGGAGGCTCGGAACACGCCACCTGGACCATATCCAGCAACACACAGGCAAGCAGCACACAAGGCACATGTCACATGACCCAAACAGAGAGCCCATGGCAACCCCAGCCATCCACTGGAGGAACACCACCAGGTGCAACCCCGAGTCCACCCCGGTCATACCACGCAGCAGCCACGCACATCACTACAGCTTGGCTCCACATGCCAGTTGCAAAGCAGACATGGACACAGATGGATAACCATATAAAAGTGTATTGCAACAGGTATAAAACAACAGAGACCACCCCCCTCCCCTGAGGAGACTGGAGGTCGCGAGGGTCTGCTCTGAAGCCCTCCCTGCCCGCAGAAGCCCTGAACCCGAGACACACCAGAGACCACCCCCCTCCCCTGAGGAGACCGGAGGTCGCAAGGGCCTGCTCTGAAGCCCTCCCTGCCCGCAGAAGCCCCGAACCCGAGACACACCAGAGACCACCCTCCCTGAGGAAACTGGAGGTCGCTAAGGCCTGCTCTGAAGCCCTCCCGCCCGCAGAAGCCCCAACCTGAGACACACCAGGTAATTTATACTTTGATCCAGGCTGCTGCCACCATCGTTGGTCATCTGGCGCCTTTTCTGAAACGGCCACAAGCTCCCCTGCTCAGTGCATGAATCCCGGCCAGAGTAGCACCTCGAGTTGCTGCCCAGGCTCAAACGGAGCAGAACTGTTACTTTTGTGCCTGATTTTGAAACTTTTAAAACGAACCAGCTAAAACTATTTGCATTTGCCTGTAACTGTATTTAAAAGCTTAGAGTCACTGCACACGAGACACACCAGGTAATTTCTACCTTGATCCAGGCTGCTGCCACCATCGTTGGTCATCTGGTGCCTTTTCTGAAATGGCCACAAGCTCCCCTGCTCAGCGCATGAATCCCGGCCAGAGTAGCACCTCGAGTTGCTGCCCAGGCTCAAACGGAGCAGAACTGTTACTTTTGTGCCTGATTTTGAAACTTTTAAAACGAACCAGCTAAAACTATTTGCATTTGCCTGTAACTGTATTTAAAAGCTTAGAGTCACTGCACAGGAGACACACCAGGTAATTTCTACCTTGATCCAGGCTGCTGCCACCATCGTTGGTCATCTGGTGCCTTTTCTGAAATGGCCACAAGCTCCCCTGCTCAGCGCATGAATCCCGGCCAGAGTAGCACCTCGAGTTGCTGCCCAGGCTCAAACGGAGCAGAACTGTTACTTTTGTGCCTGATTTTGAAACTTTTAAAACGAACCAGCTAAAACTATTTGCATTTGCCTGTAACTGTATTTAAAAGCTTAGAGTCACTGCACATGAGACACACCAGGTAATTTCTACCTTGATTTTTTTTTTTCTTAACACCCAACTTCTCCATTAGCTCCTTATATTGTTTTGCCACTAGAGGGAGCCTGATTAAGTTTGAACAATTTGCTCCCAATACCTCACTTGTCACATTTTACTGCTCTCTAGTAGCTGTTTTCACTTGGTGATCACCCCCTCATCACTCCCTCATCACCCCCTCTCCAATCGTCGAAAGCTATCCCACCATTGTGCACTCCCCAGATCAGCCCTCCTCCTCCTGCTCCTGTCAGGCAATGTCCACTCCAATCCTGGGCCTCCCCCTGAAATCTCCTGGGCTGCGCATTGCTTCTATGTACATCTGTAGCCTCCTGAAAAAACTGGACTCTCTACACTGCTGGGTGACGCTTCATAAACCTGATGTTGTTGCCCTGGTTGAAACCTGGCTGTCTCCCTCCACACCTAACTCTCATGTCTCTCTCCCCGGCTACACTCTCCACCGGTTGGACCATGTCAGCAGGAGAGGTGGGGGCTGTGTCTTCTATTTGAAGGATTCTCTCATGGGGCTACCACTCCCCCCGCCTGACCTCGACCATAAGGCCCAGGCACTTACTCTAAAGCTGTCCCCTGACCCAGCTAGAGGCCCATTATTCCTAACCGTAGCCTACATACCCCCAAGAACCAATCCCAGGCCCTGGGCCCACTAATTGACTACCTCACCTCCCTACCCAACTTGTCGGACCAAATCTTGGTGGGCGACTTGAATATAAACTGGCTCTGCCTCATCCTCCTCCCACCGTGAGGCTTCATCCAATTGACCTAACTCAACTGGTCTCACAGCCTACTAGAAAACCCTGGGGGACAAGCACCTCCTGGATGTGGTCCTCACCAACAGGCCAATCCACATCCACAACATCCAAATCCTCCCTGACTGCCTCAGTGACCACTCCCCTGTGCTTTTCAACTGGGAAACCCCTCAGCTCTCATCTCCGGTCAAAACCACCTCTCAAAGGCGGCTTAGGCCTGGGGGACTCCTAGGCCTTAAGCGCTTCCTTGCCCACACTGATTGGTCCCCTCTGACGAGGGCAACCAACATTGACTTGGCCCTGGCCTTCTTTGTAAGCACTTTCAACTTTGCCTGTGATATCTTTGCTCCCATAACTGCTAGGAGGTCCAAAGTGAAACATGCCCTTGGATCACCCCTGCCCTACTGTGGCAACTAAGTAACGTGACAATCTTTGGCACCTTGCTGTTGCTACTGGCCGCTCAGCTGACAGGCAGCCCCATGCTGCCGCCCACAACCAGTGCACCTGGGCCATCCAGCAGCAAAGGCGGAATACTACCAAGCCTCTACCTCCTCCTCCGGGGAACCCCAGGTGCTTCTGGGACAACATCAAGCAACTGAATGGTCACTCCCAGTCCCCTCTCCTTCTCTTCTCAACATCAATGGTACCGTCTCCTCTGACCCTGCCCTCATTGCCACCCACCTCAATAACTCCTTTACCGACCTTAGCTCAGTACTTCCTGGTAACTTTTCAGTCCACCTCCTCCATCTGTACCACCACCCATTGCCCGCCTCTTTCCACCTGCATCGTGTCATCATGCAAGAAGCTAGGCCTTACTTGCTAAAAGCCCTAAAAGGTAACACCATCGGTAATGACTCACTTGATCCCTGCCTTTTACGTCAGGTCCTGGATCAGGTCCTCTCACCTATTACGTGCATTTTCAACAAATCACTCTGTCTCGGACAATTCCCCTCTGCCTGGAAGATTGCCACAGTTACCCCTGTCCATAAAGGTGGTGACAGGACTCTTCCGGGTAACTACAGACCCATCTCAATCCTCTCCCCCCTCTCTAAGGCGTTAGAGAAAATTGTGGCGTCCCAAGTCTCTGACTACCTCTGTAAGTACAATGTTCTCTGCCCTGAACAACACGGGTTCAGAGCAGGTCATAGTACCAATACAGCACTCCTGGAATTTTCCAACTTCCTCCATGCCTCCTTGGACTCTGGTGCCCTGGCTGGTGCTATATTCATTGACCTGTCTAAAGCATTGATACTGTTTCGCATCCTGTTTTGCTCTCCACCTCGACCTAATGAGGCTTTGCCTCAGGACCTGTTCCTGGTGCACCAGCTATCTCTCCGCCCACTCCCAATGTGTGAGAAGTCAACAGTACTCTCTCTGAAACATGCCCCATTTGCTCTGAGGGCCGCAGGGCTCAATTCTTGGACCCTACTATTCTCACTCTTTCTTAACTCCCTACCCAGCAGTTGTACGGGTAAGATGCTTCTCTATGCTGATGATGCTGTTCTCGTTGCCTCCCACAATGACCCCATGCTGCTACAGAACTCCCTCCAACTAGTCTTTGACTCTGCAGCTACCTGGTTCACTGAGCACCGACTTGTTATCAACCTTAAGAAAACAAAAACGATGCTCTTCTCCCACCCCCAAAATAAGTACAGCAAGTTTCCCTTAGCTGTCCACTCCACACCCAATCTCGTCATTGACCAGGTGCAGTCCTATAAATATCTTGGTATAACCTTTGACCCTGCACTTTCATTCCATGGACATATATCTGCCCTAAATTCTGTCGCCAACTCACGGCTAGGCATTCTTTACGGCACAAAAATGCCTCCCTCCTGATGCCCTCCGCCTGGCTGTCACCTCCTCTGTCATGTCTCTCATTGACTATGGCCTTCCAGTCTATGGCTCAGCAGATCAGACTGCTCTCAACAAGGTTCGCCTCACAGTTAATAAGGCCTGCAGACTTATCACTGGTGCTCCCAGACTCACTCACACATGTGAGCTGGTACACCTGGCTACCCTACTCAACCTGGAAGAGGACTCATGTATCAGACATGCCAGCTCACCTTTAAAACCCCTCGTGACCTATCCCCTATAGGCCTATCCAACTCCCATTCACCGTACTGCACTGACCCTGATCACGTGCAGCTCGTCCAAACTACCCTAGTTATTCCGAGCCAGGACCTCTCAAGGTCAGAGGGCATTCCCTCACCGTGCGCCCACTGGTATAACTCCCTCCCTGCCAGTGTCTCAAACTCACTAAGCTTAGCTTGCTTTAAGCTGAGGCTCAAAACTTCCTGCTTAGCTCTATAAATGCAACTGCCGCTAGCCTAGTATAAAAAAAAATATATATATATATATATCTATATATATAGATATATATATACTCTATTTGACAATGCTCACTGAGCAGCTCCCCCTCTTCCTTTCCCTACTAATTCCTCCTCCCTATCTCCCTCCCTTCTACCCCACCAGCTCTCCCCGACCATAAGTTTTGCACCTTTTGTTTATCTTTTGCTTCGTTGGAGATTGTATTCTATTGTAACAAAATTGTAATTGAACTGTAACTTTTTTGTTTGTAAGTACTGTGTCCCTTGTACTACTGTTCTGATGTCCTCTTTGTGATGAGGTACCTTTGTAAATGAGCCTCTGGCTCAAAGGTTTCTAAACTGATGTTTAACTAAATAAATAAATAAATAAAATGTACAAATATACAGGTAACAGGGTAATGGGAACAGGGAATGGGGAGGCCACAAACAAACAGGGAGGTCTGGAAAGGGATGCAGGGGGACAGGGGTAATGGCTAAACAAGGAGACAAGGGAGGGCAAGAGATGGGGTCAGATTAGGGGAACTGAAGCAGGCCAATGGGCCCTACAGCCATCCATGCCCCACCAGAGCCTGTGCAGTGACTGTTCCATCATCCGTGTTACCTGGAGCGTGGCAGTGGTGACCCGCAGGATCTGACGCAGGAG
This sequence comes from Neoceratodus forsteri, assembly GCA_016271365.2. Taxonomy (NCBI): domain Eukaryota; kingdom Metazoa; phylum Chordata; order Ceratodontiformes; family Ceratodontidae; genus Neoceratodus; species Neoceratodus forsteri. The sequence continues at coordinate 572,166,592 of CM057454.1, read as the reverse complement.
CCTGGTGTTGACATCAGGGCCACAGACACCTAGGACAAAGGAGGGAACACAGAATGAGTGCAGGTCCAGAACACTGTAGCCCACCCACCATGCTCAGCGAACATTGGTGACATGCACCCCTGGGATGGCACCCAGCCACCCACAGTGTGGGTGCCCACACAAGTCGCCACATGGCAATCCACAGTCATGCAGAACACTGCACACCAACACCACCCATGCACCACACACCACCGCCATGGCAGGCAGGTGACATGGCTAAGCAGCAGGATGGCAGTGGCACAGCCTGGGCCTAGGTGCACCTACAGCCCACCTGCAGCAGCCACACACATGTGCAAAAGCCACAGCATGGTGCAATGGTCACCACAGGCAGTGCACAGCTGGGGTGGCCATGTGCACAGAGGGCCCGTGTCCCACCCCACCCTTGCTGCCCACCCTGCTCAACAATGTAGCATGAAACTGTGCCTATCTGCATGCTGTGGCACACCATGCACCTGTCTGGCAGCACCACCCATGCGGCCTGCATCCTGCACATAGGCCCCTGTGGTGGCCCTCCAGGGCCCGGCCGCAGCACCGGCCAGTCGCACCCTCCTCCAATCCTCAGGGCCTGGGACAAAAACATGGATAAAGACACATCAGTATCTGACAACACCACATGCCCCGCCACCCCAGCACAGTGTGCCACCCTGCCCAGTGCGGCATCGGCATGGTGGCACAGGGTGACCATGGTGTGCCACCATGGCCAACAGGATGCGCAGCCCCAGGCCCCCCCAGGCAGCATGGCATGACAACATGACTGCCCCATTGACCACTGGTTGGGCATAGACACAGGCACAGTGTGCTTACCTGGCCATGGCATTGCACCGCTCCAGACGCGAGACTGTAGAGACCGGAGCCGCTCAGGGTCCCTCCACTGCAGGTCCCCATAGCAGTGCCTGCATTGCTGTCCACTGCGCTGTGCACCCATGGCCTCCTCCAGCCCATCGGCAACCTCATACTACACCTCAGTCCATGGCCTGTTCGGTGGCACTTGGCCAAACAAACTCCCAGCATGTGGCTCAACAAGGGCCACAAGGTTCACCAGCTGCACCTGTGTCCAGTTGGTAGCCCTGGCACTGCTACAGTGCTGCATAGCTGTATCTCAGTTGGGACCTCAAAATGGTGCCCAGTAGTGCATGTGCCACATGTGCTGTGGATGCGTGCCTCACACAGTGTTGTGCTGCTGACGCCAATCACGCAGCCATGGAGATGCATGATATGGTCAATGCAGCACTGGCATGTGCTGCAGTGCTCCAAGAGGTGCAAAGTGCAACCATGGGGTCAAGGGTTGACATGCGCACCCTGCGCAACAGCCCTTTTGGGCATGCCATGTATGGTGCATGGTAGGGGCATGTGGGCACCACGGTGCATAGCCTAATAGCACACAGGTTCCATGGCACCCATAATGCAGGAATGCCATCAGCAACATGGCACCACAGCACCATCAGCACTATGGTGCCCAGGTTCCATAGGCCACACAGCGCATGAGCACCATGTGCACAACAGTGGCCGAGTGCCGTAATGCCTACTGTGCATTGTGTGTAAGGTGTGCCAGTGGCGTACATGATGGCAGTGCATGCATGCATACTGCAGGGCCAGTTGTGCACATCACAATGTTGCGCCACGACTTGTGCACGTGCAATTCCATTGCACAATGCGCAACTTCGCAATATTCAGCCAGCATATGCAGATTAGCCTATTATCATATCTGTGGTGCATCAGAGGCATTTGCATGTCATTATAATTGTGCAAGCCCTCATTTGCATGCAATGTGCTATAAAGGCGCTGCAGGACTACACAGGGTATGGACCGATATTGCATCCTACAGAGGTGAGAGACACACTGTGGGCCTGTTGGGACAGTGGAATGGGAAGGTGGTGTGGGTATCAGCAGACATTTAAACACATGTCTATCTCCACAAGACTGAGCATGTTCGATCATGAGGAGGTTGAGGAGTGTGGGTCTGCATGCAAGCACAGGCCCAACTTCACCAGGGCAGAGATGGATGCCCTATTTGAGGCATACCTGGAACAGGAGCCTCTACTGAGTGGCTCAATAGGCACTCCACAGGCTTGGGCAACAGCATGGGAGGGTGTGGTCTGTGCTGTGAACCAGCAGGACACCCATCAAAGGTCTATGCAGAAGTGCAAGAAAAAGATCGGCACAGACAGAAGGAAGATAAAGGAGAAGGTGGCAGCCATCCGGGCAGCGCGTGCCACCACAGGCAGTGGACAACTAGTTGTGCCCCAACTGATGCCGCAGGAGGAGATGGTGGTGGCACCATGCGGCTCAGCGCCCTTGAGGGTGTGCCCGGCAGAGGCTTCCAGACAGGAGGCAGTCCATCACTGCATGGTAGATATGGCAGCGACAGGGGCAGGGGGCAGGAGTGGATGACAGCGCACTAATGCAACTGTGTTCTCTTTCAGCTCCTGAGCACCTGCATGCAGCAGCCGAGGTGGGGGTGTCCGCTGTGGGGTCAGTCCTGGACCTGGAGGACCATCTGTCCACCTCCACTGATGTCTGGGGGCCAGATCACATGCAGCCCAGCACCTCTGTCCATCCAGATGCCCATGGTGTGGTTGCGGATGAGGCCCTGGCTGTGTTTCAGCACAACACTAGGCATGGCATCCAGTGTGCCAAGACACAGATCGGGACAGAGTCCGGGACCGATGATGGCGAGACCATCATCCTGGACAGCACCGTTGAGGATATAAGGAAGGCACCCATGCGACACAACCACCATGGCAGCGCAGGCGGAGCCCGGAGGTGTCTGCCTGCCCACCGGCCACTGCCCCCGGCGTCGCCTTGTGCACCACTGGTGCAGCACGGGCCAATGGTGGTGGCAGTGGTGGTGGTGGTGAAGCTGCACTTGCGCTACCCTGTGCACAGTGACCAGAGGGGCAGCAATGGCAGTTGGACAGTGTCAAAGGAGGGCCGGGTGCAGCGCCCACCAACAGTGCACTGCATAATGAGCAGCCCCAAGAGGGCCCCGCTGTGCAGCGTTCACCTTTGTGGGGGGCTGGGCCATGGGGTCGAGCACCACCTGTGGGTCGGCACACTGCCCATGTGCCCCAGGGCACGACCCCTTGGCCTAGCATACCCATCTGCTATGGGCCTGTGTTGAGAAACAGGTGCTGGTGGTGGCAGGGGTGCGAGTGCTCAGTGCAGAGCTGTGCCAGGCAGCAGAGCAGTGCGACAGGAACTTTTCCCAGCTCCTGATGGAGAACACGTGAATGCAGGTGAACACAACCGCAGCCATGGATTGGCTCACCGCAGCGGTCACAGCCGGCCTGGCACCACTGGCCTCCCTGGTGTATGGCCGTCCACTGCATACCCTGTGGAGTGCATTCTCCATCCCTCAGTCATGGCGTCGAGTGACCCCCTCTGTGTCGATGCTGGGATCCGCTGTGGCCATTCTGAGCATGCCTGGAGCAGGCATATTCAGGACCCTGCAGACACCTGCGAGGACCCGGTCGTGTTCCGGCAGTGAGACCCCTGGGGGAACGTCACAGACACCCCCTGTGGCTGTCGCACAGCCTGAGTCTGCTGGGCAGTCATGGTGGGGCCATCCACATGTCCACTGTGGCCGTGCAACCATGTGGTGTTCCTGAACCGCCCACCTCCCCATCCGCTGTCTGCCGCTGCCCTGTGTGCACATTGGTGTGACATGTGCGTGTGCATCCCTTGGACAAGGCAGCCATGGTTGATGCCGCACAGGGGCCTTGTGCACACCCTCCTGGCCGCTGGCCACTGTGGCATGTGGATGATGATGCCAGGAAAGCACTGACTGCCACCGTGCAGCGGTGCTCAGCATCTGACACACACCCGGTTTCCACCTCTGGGTGGGGGCATGATGGGTCCTGTGTGCATGTGCGTGTGTGTGTGCAGAGGGGGTGTGGGTGTATGGGTGGTGTGTGCAGAGCTGTGCTGCATGCATTCATGGTGTCCAGTCCCACGCCTGTCCACGTTCCACTCCTGCCGTCCCTGTCATGGGGCTCACCCATGCATGACTGTATGCTGTGCCATTGACCCCGGAACATGCATGTGGACATGGTCACCTATCTGCACTCACCATAGTGCTCCACTGCAATTGTGTCCCAGTGCTGCTGGGCCATCCTGGTCAGCTGCTGCTCCCCTTGCCTGGGGGGACTGCCCACCATCACCAGACCCAGCCACCGTGTCATGCCCACTTCTGTTCCCCTCATCAACCTCGACAGCTATCCCACAGTTGGTGGCCATGTTGTGTAGAATACAGCAGGCCAGGAATAGTCCACAGGCCTTTGAGGGGGTTGTACAGTAGGGCACCACCAGACCTGTCCAGGCAACGGAACCATGCCTTTAGCAGCCCAAACACTCACTCGATGACATTCCGTGTGCTGGCGTGTTTCTCATTGTGTTGCTCCTGTGCTGGGGTTGATGGGTGCCGGTATGTGGTGAGCAGCCAGGGCTAGAGTAGGTAGCCAATGTCACCTGTGTGTAGAGATGTCTGGTTAGCATGAGAGACTGTGTTGCTGCACTCCCCCGCCATCCCAGCCACACCCCCTGGCACCCCTGCCCTAGCATCCCCCATACACTGCCCTGTTGTGCCCAGCTTTTCACATCCACAGCATACTCACCTACTAGGTGGCCAGTGGGGATTTCCCCACTCTTGAACCTGTGGCACAGTGCTGACTGGTGCCAGATGAAGGCATTGTGTGCTCCACCAGGGTGAGTTGCACAGACATTGATTATGTGCCCCCTGTCATCGCACACCACCTGGCAGTTGACACTGGGGTAGCCCTTCCTGCTCATGTTCTCTACCCCCTCTGGGCCAGGTGGTGTGCAGATGCCGACATGGGTGCAGTCGATGGCCCTGAGCATGCCAGGCATACGTGCCACCCTGTGGAACTCCTGCATGTTTGCTGTATGCTCTGCCTGTGTGCTGAGGAAATGGATGTATTCTGCAGCATGTGGCAGCAGTGCGCTGAGGAATTGTGTGAGAAGCCATGACATGGCCAACTGGGATATGCCTGTGGTGTCCCCTGTTGGTCTCTGGAAGGTATCCATGGCGAGCAGGCACATGACAGCCGTGACTTTCATCTCCGCCGACAGGGCTTGGCTCCGTCTCGTGGGTGCCTGTATCTCCTTACTGCACAGCTCACAGAGCTGCCTCAGAATTACCCGGTTCAGGTGGTACCAACGCACAATCCCTGTGTCACTGTACTGTTCAAAGGTGGTGCGGGCACGGTACCATTTGTTCCGGGCATACCACTGATGGACCCTTCCACGGCCACACCGGTCTGCAATCTGCCTCCTCACACCCCTCATTACTGCCTCCATCTGGAAGATGGCACTGGCCATGGCCTGGGTTGTTCTTCCCCCCCAGGTGGCTGTCTCCCCAGGTGCCCCAGCTGTGTGCTGCTGACAATGCCCCTGCACTGGGCACACACCTGTGTTCTGGCTTCCTGGCTGGTGGACTGTGGGCTGTGGCCTCCACCTCCCTCCTGTCTGGGCCCCTGTGCAGCCCCTCCTGTGATGGGTGTCACAGGCACTCACTGTGGATGTTGCCTCCAACCCTGTCTCACGTACACACACACACACACACACACACACACACATATACCCACCCACATTCACAGCCTCTGTCAGTGTCACACACCCTGGCCCACACTGTGTGCCACACCCAGCCTGCATCTGTCTCTCTGTGGCTCCCCTTCTGCTGTATAGGCTGTCTGCTTGCTCTCCCTCTATCTGGCTCCCCTCTGGTACAAGCCTCCTTCCCTTGCTTGCTCCCTCTGTTTATGGGCTCCAGCCTGATCTCGTTTGCTTCTCACTTGCGCCATTTGCCTGCTGTCGAATATCACACTGTACCACATATTCATGGCCATGCCCCCTGCACTTGTGTATGCATTCATTACCATTGCACATTGGTGCATTGGGACTTCATGCTAAGTAAGAGCTGCCGCTTGGAATATCGCCTTCCTCGGCGCATTGAAGCAATTAAAGCTGGCACATCCCTTGTTATGACAAAACTGCTTTGAATATCCTGTACCCTTTGAGTTTAAACACACTACCCCATATTTTATTTTTTATATTTGCTTGGTTTCCCTTTTTCACCTCAGCAATTATATAAAATAAAGAGCTTCTAGTGTATCCTCGGTTCGTTTTCGTTTTAGTCCAGTGCCGAAATTTGCCATATTTTAAAACTGTTTTTTTTTTTCTTTGTGCAGATTTTTGTGTGTTTCCAGTGTATATGGGGAAAAACAAGAAGAAAAGAACTTGCCACTGAGTTCTTCTGGTGGCTCTGTTTTGGGTTAGACAGAAGCGGTGAACGGTCTTGACTGGTCGCACTGCTGCATGAGCATGCGCTCAGCAAGAGAAATCATGCACATGTTTGCTGTTATAAGCACTCCTTTATATTGGCAAATTATGCCATGGTTTCCCTATGGAAAAAAGATGAAGCCAGTTATTATATAGAAAATAATGGATGGGTAGGTAGTTATAACCAGGATTTTACACACCCCCGAGGGGTGGAATGCCACTTAAGCCCCAAGAGGCAAGCTCAAGGGGTTTATTAAGGTATCCCACCTTGAGGGGGTGTGTAAAATCCGAGTTTTACACACCTACCCATCCTTTATTTTGTATAATTGCGGGGATCATTTTTTCACCACAGCAATTACACAAAATAAATGTATCTGTCTACCGAGCTGAGCTGTGGACTGTTGGAAACCCACGGTAGATAGCTGTCAGTAAATGGTAGCAATGTTTAGTTTTGTTTTCCTTTTAACTCAGATGATGGTTTGCTGTGATGAGAGATCTTTTTTATTTAAAATAAAAAACTTACCTCCGACAACTTCTGCCGGGGAGTACTGCAGCACTAAGGTCTTGCAACGGACAGCGCAGAAAAGGGGAGGTTTGCAGTAGGTGCATGCGCGGAAGTAGGGAAACCAGGCGCATGAATATTGTTATAACACTGGAATTGCAACCCAGTTTCCCTATAGGAAAAATCTATAACCAGTTATTATAAGTATTTAATGAACAGCTTCTACTATCTACTGGGACAAACTACTTTGGGGTTTAGCGCAGTTCTTCTTTAAGTAGGTTAGGGCAACAATAGTTTCTTAAAGAGTCCTCCTCACAGGCCCCAGACAAACTGATCCTTCAGAGCATCATTTAACAACTGTACATATTGGGACATGCTCACCAGAACTTTCAAGGCAATTATGTATTTTGAAATGGTTTATATTATTATGGGTATAGTAAGGGTATTTCTTATTGTTCCATGTGGGTCTCTCATACTAGTTGGGTGAGAGGACTGTAAAGCAAAGCTGAGCAGTTCTGTCTGCCCAACCAGTGTGAGTGACCCTTATAAAACAGTAGGAAACCCCCTTACTACACCCATAATCATATTATATGGCAAAGGTTGTCGTAATATGATCATCATTTTCAATAATAGTGTTTTTTTATTGAGATGTTAAGTCATTTTCTTTCCAAGCTCACCCATTGTGTTGCAGAGGTTCTGCTGACAACAGTGGTTGTGGACACCCACAGTGTTGTGTGGTACCTGTTGTACTACATCGTGGCAGTGTGAAGGCCATGGTATAATCAGCATAGTGTGGTAGATAGCCATAGGGAAGTTGCTAATCTTTGTGGGGTTTTTTTGATGGGTACATGTTTTATTTTAATTTTCTGCTTTCGGTCGTTAACTTTGGGTGGTGACCCTGGTGTGGAGGCTGCATAGTTGGGGATGAGCACATCAGATCTGCAGCAGAAGCAGACAGTTGTATGTGGGACAAGAGGTGCAGTCATTCTCCTTTCTGATTGGCTGTGGGTGACCCACTGTAATATAATGCCCTCTGTCTCTGGGTACATTGGTGAAGACATTATCACTTAGCTATTTGAATAAGGTTTGGCTTATAATAACATAAAAGTGTTTCCATAAACAATGCCTACTCCATGTCTTGGAACTATTGCAGCACAGTTTAACTTTTAGGAAGGGTAAAAACTGAAGGTGATAAGATTACTATAAAAAGGTCAATTCTTTTTTCATCTGCAGACAGATTTGCAGCCAGACAGTACCCAAAATGTTTCACATATGAATCGAGCAGCACTTATGACTCTTGAAATTCTGGTATTGGTTCCAGCAATCTCATTGTCCTACAAATGCAGCAAACTGTGGTTTGTAAAAGTAATACATTTCTCTGCCAGCTTAGCACAGCTTTGGCTGCAACCTGTAGTTGACAGCTTCCTCCACCAGATGGAACTGCTTACACTGCATGTGTGTGATGAGGATTTCTCCTCTCTCTCTCTCTCTCTCTCTCTCTCTCTCTTTCTCCTCATCAGTGTCTTTTATGATCTGTTATAAAAATGACTGCATTCTTTCTGAATGAACAACATGTTGGACTTGCATTACAGTTGCCTCCACGGCCCTGAAGCAATCCACACATGTTGACTGGGTGACTAGGGAGGTGGATCAGGGGAGGGCAGTGGACATGGCCTATCTGGACTTCAGCAAGGCCTTTGACACTGTGCCACATAGAAGACTATTACACAAACTGGGGAATATGGGTGTGGGCAGGACAGTAGTGTGGTGGGTAGGTAACTGGCTGGGTGGCAGGACACAGAGGGTGGTGGTAAATGGCTGTCACTCCACAGAGGGAAGAGTGACCAGTGGGGTACCACAGGGATCAGTGCACCGGTCCTATTCAACATCTTCATCAGTGACATTGCACAGGATCTAGAAGGCAGAATTTCACTGTTCGCTGATGACACAAAGCTCTGTAACAGAGTAGACACACCAGAGGGTGTAGACAGAATGAGAAGGGACCTGCAGAAACTTGAAGAATGGTCAAGGGTTTGGCAGTTGAAATTCAATGCAAGAAGTGCAAGATAATGCATATGGGGCACAAAAACCCTGGCACAATATATCAGTTGGGGGGTGAGGATATAGCATGCACCAAGCAGGAAAGGGATCTTGGGGTTGTCATCTCTGATGACCTCAAGGTAGGGAAACAGTGTGACAAGGCATCAGGTAAAGCAAATAGGATGCTGGGATGTATAGGCAGGGGCATCACCAGCAGGAAAAGGAGGTCATAATTCCGCTATACAAGACACTAGTGAGGCCCCACCTGGAGTACAGTGTACAGTTCTGGAGACCATACCTACGTAAGGACATAGACAGGGTAGAGAAGGTTCAGAGGAGGGCAACAAAGATTGTGCACATGGGTTGCATCACAAGTCCTATGAAGACAGGTTGAAGGAACTGAACATGTACTCCTGGAGGAGAGGAGGAGAGGGGATATGATACAGACATACAAGTATATCTTACAGGGAGGAACAGGGTGCAGGAAAACACTATTTTAAGCGAAAAAGATGTTTCAGGACTAGGGCATGGGATGAAGTTGGAGGAGGACGATTCAGAGGAAACATGAGAAAGAATTTCTTCACAGAACGGTGGTGGACAAGTGGAACACCCTGCCAGAGGAAGTGGTGGAGCTGAAACAATCACGGATTTAAGAATGCATGGGATAGACATAAAGGAATTCTAGAGGTCAGGGGTAAGGGGAAATAGACTTCTAGGAAAACAAACTGAACTTACAAGCTCAAATGGGCAGACTAGGTGGGCCATAGGCCCTTATCTGCCGACACTGTCTATGTATCTATGTATCTATGTTGCTCTTATTGGTGCAGCACCACACTATTTCATTCACACTGAGTAATATTGACATACTCAGAGACCGGATGGCAGCGGTGCTGTCAGACCTTCCAAGGAACTACTGCACCTTTGCTCTTTTCACATGCTAACACTACAGGCTGCTGCCACAGACAGTAGAACTACTGTTGGCAGGGAATATAGCCCCAGGTGAGCAGAGTTCCAACCTTTCAATCCCAGGTAATCCTATCTTGACTAAATTAGACCTGCACCACTGACTGATCGATTGGGGAACCGACTGGATACATGATGTGTAGGCATTGTGCTGCCTAGATCAAAAGGAACCTGCTGCAAGCCAGATTGGGGAGGGAGGGAGACAATAACAGACTTGGAACCAGATGCATGCCCTCGAACTGAGATTTTCCTCTAACTTTGGAACTTGCTGGAACCCCTGGCACTCACTGAGGTTTATGTTGTTGAAGTTTTTTTGCTGTCCCTTAGAGACTTTTTCTTTACTCTCGCAAACTGCTAATGATTGACACCCACGTGGGGAACTCTTCATGTAAACAGCTGAGCTAGTACTTGCTCTCATTTTGTTTTATGTTATTTATATATTTTCTTTCTAGCTCACACTTGTAAGGGACAAGGAAACATCAAAAGGTAAGGAACAGGTTTCATTTAGGCTGGAGTTGGTGCTGCTGTAATAGTCACCCCCCCATGAAGCAGTCTGTCTAGACAGTGGTAGGGAAAGTTACATCATTCATAAATGTATATCTATCTGTCTGTGCATTTTTATTTTTAATTATACAATGGCAAGAAAGAATGCTGGTCCCTGATTGGTCAGACTGGAACTGGACCCATGATGTTATCCCAGTATGACATCATGGTTCTAGTCCTAGTACACTCACAACCGCACAAAATGTTTAAAAAAGGACCACTCCACAGCCGTCCCTACCAGCAGCATCAATGGACGGTCCCCACTTCAATAGAATGTCCCCACACTTAGTGTGGCTCACAGCACTGTCATGGCTTCATGACCACCTGCTCAGCTCCTTATTTCTCTAGCCTTTACGGCTTTATACATTTTCGCTCTCTCCTTGGCTGGTCTTTATCCCCATGAGAAAAAACATAAAGCCATCATAACAACTGTGAGTGCATGTGCATTTGAAACCAGCACGCTGCAGTTACCGGTGATCAGTTTTGTTTCCCTTTCTCTGTGCACACCATCAGCAGAGCAGTTCAAGAGACATGATTTGATGTGCCAAACAGCTATAGTACCTAAACAAAAAAAAATGAAGCTGTGATATGAAGCAGACCATCAAGAGCCTATGCTCTTTGTACCACCACCACAGCACGCTCCACTTACCAATCCTCAGCTCCATTTGCCTTCCCCGGCCCACAGATCTGATTTGAGACACAATTTATTTTAAAAAACTAAGTAAACAAAAAACGCGAAGCTGCTTTAACATGAGGCTTTTCTTTCTTCCACTCATCAGAATCACGGCAGCATTTACTATACAGTACCCGAGTGGCTTCACAAGACAGAGCAAGCACGATCAGTCAGGCAGCAACTCCACCTAGTGGTACAAAATATTGTGGAACTTTTTATTCAAAACATATACCTACTCACACAAAAAAATATACCTTGCTTTTGGTGCTCCAGCTTCTCTCCAACATCCTTGTTCTGCTCCAGTTTCTCATAGGCTGCCGCTCTCTGTAACAAAAACTGAGCACAAAATCAGCTTCTCTTTCCGCTCCACATTATCAACTGCAACCACTCCCACAAAGTGAACCTGATGTTAAAAGAGTCTCTTTTTTCCATAAACAGTCAATGACTCCCCTAGCTGCTTTCTGATGCCAACACTGAATGCATCCACTACATCACTGCACTCACTAAACTCAGGCGCAATTGTTTTCACTTTTTTGCTGTTCTTTCTACTGAAAGCCATGCCCCCCCCCATCCAATCAGATAAAAACAGAGACCTGTCACTCAAACAATATGAACCGCTGTGGAAGAAAACTATAAGGAAAGGAAAGAGTACCACTAAAAACAACTAAAAATAATACATGAAAGCCCTCAAACTTACACAACAATAACATAAAAAAACAGAAGCCTGTTGCATAAATCAAATATGCTGGGGGTCAGTGTGTGATAATGCATTTATCTTGAACATTGTCCGTTATCTCGAACTCTAAACAGCCTTAGGCACTGTTGAGTTAACTGAGGTCACTGGCAGCTGTACATGATGAATGCAATATCAACACCTGACCCCCCACATATCCCTTATTTATTCTATGTTATACTGCTGGTTAAACTGACTGCCTTTTAACAATGATTTGGAACTGGGGCGTGGCTTAACTTCAGACAGGGACAGACGTTCCTCACATCAGCTCCTGAAGGAGATTGTAGATTTCATTAAAAAAAAAAAATACTGGATATTAACTAAAACTAATTCAAAGACCAAAGATAAATAACTACACAGCACAAGATGGGTAAACTACAGGGCAATGCCCCACCTGGAGATTTTTTAACTCCAAAAAGCAATAAGAAGGATAAAAAGCCTGCTCACCATGAGGCAGCATCGGGCCCCAGTGAAGGGACCAGCAACGAGATGACTCTCCTGACTGTCAACACCACACTGAGCCAACTTATCAGAATGATCCAAGAAATGGCTCATAAGCTGGATACTCTAACACCCAGAGTGACTACCTTAGAGACCCGAATGAACACCATGGAGCAAATGGTAAACTGGGCAGAAACTTCCTCTTTAAAGTCACAAGAAGCATCAGCGACACTCGTGAAAGAGAATCAACAACTGAAACAGAGACTGGAAACATTGGAGAATCAAGCCTGGGAAAGTAACTTATGAATTGTCGGGCTTCCAAAAGCAGTGGAGGGAGAGGACCCCCTGGGGTTCATTCAAATGTTACTGCCAAGCATTTTGGGGGCTACCACAGAGGGTCAAGCATTTGCAGCATTCTCCTTTGAAAAAGCTTGTAGACTTACTCCCCGACGGGCCCCAACAAACAATCTAGCTCCAAGAACTTTTATTATTATATGTACGGGAGTCAGGGACCACAACAGAGTCCTAGCCTGTACAAGGAAAGAAACCAATCATGTGATATGGAGAAGACATGATTTCTATTTTCCATGACTTATCGTACAGCACCCATCTCTGAAGGAAAGCTTTTGACAAGATTCATGGCTCACTGCGTACCTTGCCAATCATGCACCAACTGCTGTTGTCTGCTCACCTTTGGGTACATTGGAAGGGTCAAACTTACCTTTTTAACAATCTGAGGGTGGCTGACAATCTCGTCCCAAAAACAGAGATGGAGCATGGCCCCCAGGATGACAGATAATTGGTTTCATCTTTAGACACCTGAATTTTTGGAAGGTTTGTTGCCTGAATGGCTATCACTAAAGTGATCAGATCTCTGGGACTTGTTCTAAATGTTTTGTTTTTGAAAGCTGTTAAAGCTAGTTGCATGTTACTTTGATCAGGTACTTGGGAGGGTTGGTTAATTACAGACACCCCCCCATATGTAATTTCTCTCTAACAAAAGTTGTAATGTGTTCATGTAACTTACCAGGGTTTTAAATGATTTCTTAATCAATGTCCTTGCATCTAGGGATGGGACAGAATGGGAAGGAGGGGGTAATTTCTGAAAGTTGTGGCTGAAAGCTTATATCCTTATCACAAGCCTCTAAATATAAAAAGGGAAACAAAGCATATGTTTTAAAATGGTGATTGCTGTTCTGCCATGAGGCTTCAGCTGCGACATGACTGCTCGATGTGCTGCATGCAGATAAATGATTTAAATGAAAGATCTTGATTGCCATTTACTGTTGATCCCTTCACTTTGCAGTAGAGGTCCCGTTATTCTGTAGGTCATGTAATACTTGTATCTAGTTGGTTAACTCTACTCGAACACTAGAAATATGACAAAATATCTGTAGTGTTACTATATGTATACAGATTGTTTTGATGAAATATGCCAAATACTTAAAATAATCTTGGGATGTAATTTTTCTCTCTTGGACACAACCTGTTGATACAGGTCTGCTTGATAGAATTAAATGAGGGAAACAGGAGGCATTAGCCCCAAATGATAAAAGGGAATTTGGGCTAACATCCTTTGGCACTTCCCTATACAGTTCCTTGAAGTATGCAACTTCTTACTTAAATGCAGTTTTTCTATAATATGTAATTCCCCCCATGTGTTTGTTCATAGAAAGATGCCATATATATTCTTTTTAAGTGCTGACGTATCGAAGATGTAATATTGTATGCTTTCATGTTTTTTATTACCAAATGTAGGTGATGTTTTGCTTGCAAAAGTGATAAATAAAATAAAAAAACAATGATTTGGAATAATAGGTAGTCTTCATGTAGTTTTGCATTCATGTGTTTGTATTAATGTTTGGACGCAATTGTAAACAAGAGAGTTTCAATTTGATATCCAAAAAATGAATGCTGATCATTTATCTCAATAAATCCTTTATCGCTGTAAAGTATACCTTTCTTATTCATCCACTGTTATCTGCAGGGGTCAATTTTAACATTATTTTACTAGCCCAAAGCCTAGTACAAGTTAACCAGGGTTAGCCTGTTTGCAGAGGATACAAAACTATGTAATAGGGTGGACAATCAGGCGGGAGTCTTTAGTATGAAGGAGGATCTCAAGAAACTTAAACAGCGGTCCAGTGCCTGACAACTTAGATTTAATGTTACAGAAGTAACCAGAAGGGGAAGGGATCAGATCAATTCCAGTACAGTAGCTTCTTCTTCTTGCGGACTTATATTGCTTCTTGTGGATTTTATTTGGTAGAAGGTTATTTCTTTTCTTTCTTACTAATTCTAAGGGGCTAGAAGGGTATTGTTTTGGGGCTGTTGGAATTTTGAAACCTATTATGGTGGCTATAAGTGGGCTCATTTGTTTGATGTTTCACTGTGTAGCAGGCTGTGTTTGGGGAGGCCTATTTCTTCTGATTTAAAATCTATTTGGTGTGATTTTGTTGGGGCAGTTTTTTGAATTGGAGACCTATATCTTCTAATTTCAAGCCTATTTTCATGTGTTGTTGGTGAGGTGGTTTGAATTGGAGACTGTTTCTTTTGGTAGAAAACATTTTTTGTGCTTTGAGTGGAATAGTGATTGTTTTTTGCTGGCTTCACTACCTGCAAAGTTTAGTGCAGAGTGGGTGAAGGGTGCTAATGGTCTGACCAGGGGCCTCCGCTACCTGATTGTTTCTGGAAGGCATGGGCTGGTCCCACCCTCCCCAAGTCCATAATTTCCCTTATACCAGGGGTTCTGACATTACTTCCCCAAAAGGGCAAAGGACATGCACCTGTCATAGCAGAAGCAGACATCCAGGAAAGGAACAACAGCGAGTGAAGAGGTGACTGCTTTCTCGGTGGAAGGGAAGTAACTGCAAAGCAAGGAGCTTTCATTGTTACTTCTTTATTTATTTATTTTATTTATTTAGTTTTTGTTTACCTGGTAGGTGCACTAGCCAGAAAGACTATTTTCAGGCATGACCCGGGAGAGTACAGAGACAAAACTTCAAAGAGAAAGCATGATACAATAGTAAAATTACATGTGGATGTTTGAATATAACAGCAGCAGTGTAACAAAGAATTGTGGTAGTAAGACCTAGTTAAACCATACAAGTTTACATTAGGCAAAATACAATCAGGCCAAGCCAAGAACTGAGGTAGATGAGATCAAAATATAGCAATTAAAATTTACATAAGACAATACAATCAGGTCAAAAACAACCAGACACTGCGCAATCAGATAAGGGGTAAGGTGCTGAGAAGTATGATAGCTGTCAAGCAGGGATAGATGAAGTGAGGAGCAAGGGAGAGGGTGGAGAGAGTAGATAGGATAACACAGAAGGGAGAAAAGGAAAAAAGGAAGATGAAATGTAAGAAATAAAGAAGTGGAATTGAGGAAGTGTTCCATGCAGTAGTGGACCCATGGCTCCCATTGCATTGCTATTTGCATCGTGGAAAGGAGGAGTTGGAGTTTGAGGAAGGTTGTGCAATAGTTACTTAATGTCTCTTTTTGGGTGTGGATAGGAATGTAAAAAGCAGTTGCTCAAACTATCTAGACGTGTATGACAAAGGGGGTAAGAGAAATTAAGAAAAGGAGAAAAATGTTTTGCACTGATGGGGGGAGAGGGGAGACTTGGGGGAGTGTTTGGTATCCTTCAACAAGAAGGGGGGGGGTCGCTGGTGGGCAATGAGAGCAATGAGTAGGGTGGAAGGCTGCAACAACTGTGGTGCACCAGTCTTTCTAAAAATTGCCTGGAGGGTGGGTGATGCTTAGTGTGCAACCACATAGAGAAACTTAGAAAGGAGATCGAGGGTCTGCAGGAGGAATTAAGACAGGCAAGGCAAACTGGAAGCGGGTTTAGCCCAATACTGGAGGGAGGGAGGAGGGGAGATGAGGGAGGGTAATTTGAGCCAACATTGGTAAGGACAGGGTCAGAAGAAGGTAAGCGGAGACAAAGGGGCCCAAGCCAGGAAGAACAATTGCCAGGGAAACCAGGTCAGGAGAGAAAAGACGAATGGAAGGAGAAGAAAGGGACTTGAAAGGGGAGGAGAAGAAGTGGCAACAGTCATGGAGTGGAAAGGAGGGAACAGGTTACTATGAAGAGAGAGGAAGCGGGCATTTGTAAAGGGTTTTCAGAAAATAGTTTTGCACTGCTAGAGGGGAAGAAGAAGGAGGGAGGTGATGCAATTGGAGGAGTAATTGATAAATGCCTGGACCAAACTGGAGCTTGGGGAAGTTCTGCTGGGAGAATTGCAGCAGGGGCAAAAGGGGGAAATAATGTGCAGGAGGAAGACGAGGAGCTGGGAATGAGAGATGGAGATGAATGGAAGCAAGCAGGGAGTAAGTGGGGTGAAATCTTTGTGCTGGGGGACTTAGTACTAAGAGGAGTCAGGTGGGGTAGCAAGGGGGAGAGGCATAGTCACATTTGGGTAGAGGCCATGCCAGGAATGACAGTGGAAAGGGTGGGACAATCTGTTCTGAAATATGCTAGAAGGGTTAGGGACAAGCCTCATTTAATTATACATCTTGGGATGAATTACCTGGCTGACAAGACAGTAGAAATAGTCCAGAGGAGATTTGAGGAACTAGGACAATTACGTGAGGGGCAGGAAAATCAGTAACTTTTTCAGAGATACTTCCAGTGCCCAAGCAAGCACAACAAGAAAGCTGACAATAGCGGAATTTAATGGATGGCTAAGAACCTTGTGTCGTGCTAAAGGATATGGGCTGTTGGGAGGGTGCGGAGGGACCTGGGAGGACAGTATTCTATACCAAGGGCAGACTACACATGAGTGAGGAGTGAAAGAAAGTGCTGAAACAGAGGATGGAGGAGTACATAGAGGAAGTTGAGAATTAAAACTAGGAGCAGGGGGGTGCCAAGTAGGCAACAGACATGCAGAGACCACAGGTTGGGAAACCACATGAGCTTACCCCCCATAACAGTGACAAAGTACAAATGGCAAGTACTATTGGTGATGCTAGTAAAAGAGGGCAGGATGGGAGGGGGAGGAAAGGTTGGAAGATGGTGACCCTTAATGCTAGGAGCCTTGGGAGGAAAACTGCAGAGTTACAGGTGCTCATGACAGAGGGAGAGGTGGACATTGCAGCCATCACAGAAACATGGGCCACCCAATACAATGACTGGGACCTGTCTGTACCAGGGTATAGGTTATTTTGTAGTGACAGGGTGATTAGGAAAGGAGGGGGTGTGGCACTATATGTAAAAGAAAGACTGAAGTGTGTAAGGGAGGAAGGTAGTACGGAGTCACTTTGGATGCAAATCCAGAATTCCAAGAATAGGATTCTCAGAATGGGAGTGGTGTGCAGGCCACCCTCTGGGATGGAGGAGTTAGACAGGGGACCAGTGGGACAGATCAGGAGGACTTGTGAGAAAGGTAGTGTGGTGATTGTGGGTGACTTCAACATGCCAGGAGTGGACTGGAGTACCCCAACAACCAGGAATAGAAGGGAGCAGGTACTGCTGGATCCCTTCCAGGACAGCTTCCTGCAGCAAATGCTCAGTGAACCAACCAGGTTAGGGAATACCCTTGACCTTGTGCTGGCAAAGGAGGAGTTTGTGAAAGAACTTATGGTGGAAGAACCGCTGTCAAGGAGAGACCACCACTCAGTATGGCTCACATTGGATATGGGCAAGGAGGGAGTGGAATCTGGCACAAGAGTGCTGAACTTCAGAAGGAAACCAACTTTGGGAGGATGGGGAAGTGGTAAAAGGGTACCTGGCCAGAATTCGACCTAGTATGGGCACTAACCAGAGGTGGGAGCTCATAAAGATAGGGATAGTGGCGGCAACCAAAACTTACTGCAAGGCCCAGAGCAAGAAGGCTAGGGCTAAGAAACCAAGCTGGTTGATTAAGGAGGTCATGGAAAAGATAAGGAGGAAAAGAGCTGCCTTTAGGAGGTACAGGAAAACAGGGAGGGGTAGGACAGGGAGGAATACCTGACTGAATCAAAGGAGGCGACACAGGCAGTAAGGGGACCCAAGGCATCTACGGAGCTTAGTCTGGCACAAGGCATTAAGAAGGGGGAGAAGAACTTCTTTAGGTACATCATGGAGAAAAGGAACTGTAAGGACCTCATAGTAAGGATTAGGCAGGAAGGGGTTTGGGTGGAAGCAGGGTGTGATAAGGCAGAAGCGCTAAATGATTACTTCTGCTCGGTATTTACTAAGAAGAAGAAGGGGTGAAACCCAAGGGAGGAGGAATGGCAGACACGGGGAGGAGGGAGTGACAGATGGGGAAATCATGGAGGGCAGAGTTTGGGAGGGTTTGAAGGCACTGAGGGTGGACAAGGTGCCAGGCCCAGATGGCATCCACTCCAGGGTACTGAAGGAGCTGGCAGAGGTCCTTGAGGAACCTTTGGCAGACCTATTTAATGCCTCACTACACTCAGGGTGTGTACCTCGGGACTGGAGGATGGCTCATGTGATGCCCCTCCAAAAGAGTAGCCCCAAAGATGAACCAGGGAACTATAGACCGGTGAGCCTCATGTCCATTGTGAGTAAGCTGATGGAGGCTATCCTGAAGGAGTGGCTGGTGGCCCTCCTAGAGGCTAAAGGTCTACAGGACAGCAGACAGCATGGCTTCATACATGGCAGATCCTGCCAAACCAACCAGGTGGAGTTCTATGACTGGGTAACTAGGCAACTGGACAGGGGCAATGCAGTGGATGTCCTGTATCTGGACTTCAGTAAGGCATTCGACTCGGTGCTGCATGGGAGGCTGGGGAGTAAGCTAGAAGGTACAGGGACGGGTGCAAAGCTGGTGAGATGGGTAGGAAACTGGCTTCAGGGAAGGCAACAGAGGGTGGTGGTGGGTGGGGAGCCCTTACACCCAAGGGTAGTGATGAGCAGTGTTCCACAGGGCTCGGTGTTGGGACCAGTGTTATTTTGGATATTCATTGCAGACATATCATTGGACATCAAGAGCAAGATCAGTCTGTTTGCTGATGATACCAAGATGGGAGCAGTGGTGGATGACCTAGGGGGATGGCAGGGGTTGCAGGATGATCTGGCAAAGCTTGAAACCTGGTCAGACACCTGACAACTGGGGTTTAATGCCAAAAAGTGCAAGGTGCTGCATTTTGGGGTGAAGAACCCAAGGAGGAGTTACCAGCTAGGGAGTGCAGCTAGCCCAGACAGAAGAGAAGGATCTGGGGATGCTCATTACAGGGTCAATGAACAACTCGGCACAATGTAGGAAGGCAGCTGCAAAGGCCAACAAAATGCTGGGTTGCATTGCAAGGGGTATCTCCTCGAGGAGGGAGGAGGTGATTCTGCCACTGTATAGGTCATTAGTTAGACTGCACCTGGAGTACTGAGTGCAGTACTGGCACCTGTATCTGAGGAGGGACGTTAAGTTACTGGAGGGAGTGCAGTGCAGGGCGACAAAGATGATCAAGGGGCTGGGAGACTTATCATACGAGAGGAGGCTGAGGGAGTTGAACATGTACTCACCGGAGGAGAGGAGGGATGGGGAGATGATTGAAACCTGTAAGTACACGAAAGGAATAAACAAGACAGGTACAGAGGGGCTGTTCAAAGTAAGGGAGGGGAGGGACACCAGGGGCCATGATATGAAACTGGAGGGAGGAAGTTTCAGGAGGGAGATGAGAAGACACTTTTTTACAGGGAGGGTGGTAGCTGGGTGGAATGAGTTACCCGCAGAAGTGGTATGCAGTAGAACAGTGGACTTCTTCAAAAGGGGATGGGACAGGACAAGGGGAGGGTCAATGAAGGGGAAGGGTGGAAGGGAGGAGCAGCTGCAGAATAAAGGGTGCTAACTGCACATTTGAGCAGACTTGATAGACCTCTAGGCCTTTATCTGCTGGCAAATTTCATATGTTCGTATGTTCATAATGCTAAAAAAATGCAAAGTGATGCACCTGGGAAAACAGAACCCAAGAACTTAATACTTCCAAGATGGCATTGACTTGAAGAGACCAGAACTGAACAGGACTTAGGTGTAATCATATCGGACGACCTTAAAGCAGGGAATCAATGTGAAAAAGTGGTATGAAAAGCAAGCAGCATCCTCGGATACATAGGCTGGGGAATAACTAGCAGGAAACAAGAAGTGATCATTCCACTCTATAGATCCCTGGTCAGGCCACATCTGGAGTACTGTGTCCAGTTCTGGAGGCCCCACCTGAAGAAGGACATAGAACACTTGGAATCAATTCAAAGAAGGGCCACAAAGATGGTGCAGGGCCTCCATCACAAACCATATGAGTCTGGACTCCAAGACCTAAACTTGTGCTCCCTGGAACAGAAAAGGGACAAAGGGGATATGATAGAAACATTCAAATTCATCAAGGGTATAAGCACTGTTCAGGTATACAAACTCTTCCATGCAAATGGAGAGGTGCGTACAAGAGGGCACAACCTATGCCCTAGAGGGGGAAGGCTCAGAGGCAATATCAGGAAGTACTTTTTTATGGAGAGGGTACTAGACACATGGAACAGCCTACACACAGAAGTGGTTGCAGCAAAGAGGGTGAATACATTTAAACATGCATGGGACAGGCACTACGGTATAAACAAAAACAGCAAAATGCAAGGAAGGGGGTTAGGTTCATGGGCAGACTAGATGGGCCACTCGGTCCCCATCTGCTGTCACAGTCTTATGTTCTTATGTTCTTAGTGCAGCTAACTCTCTATTTGTCTGTCTTGACTAGTGCAGGCTTTCGATGACTGTTAAATGAAGTTAAAAAATCCCTACTTTAGCAGGCTCTAGTCCTCATGCTTCTCTGTCTCAATGTTCAAGATGGCCTAGCGTAATTAACAGCTCATTGACAGCTGCAATTACCTGGCAGTTTAATAGGTGATCCCACAAAAGACTCAATGTGAGTCATTATCACTTCACTGTTATAACTTTCAGCTAGTGTCCAGGGTGTGATCAAAGGTAGAGTGCTGCCATTAGAGTACTGAAAGCTTGTGACTAATAAAATACATAAGTCTCTAAATTCCAGCTTTCTGAATGTGTCTCTGACTGACAATTTCTCCCACATTATTAAGACCAGTGATTCTTCTCCCTACATTTTGACAGTCTGTATCCAACATTTCAGTGTCAAAATGTTAAGAGGTATACAGGGCCTGCTATGCAGGGGGCGGGTTTTCTCCCAGCCTCACCATAGCTGCTCACTGTCCCCACCAAATTTCTCAACTTTGCACTTTCTCTGGACACCACTGCAGACCAGACTGTGAAATGACTATCCATAGATCCATAGTTGCAATTACTGGCAAGTGTAGGGGGTCTTCATCTCTTCTGAATGTACCATGGCAGTCAACACATCTATACAGTCCCACCCTTATCCCACTTAGCATGTCCTTTCATCCTAAGAACAAAGCTTTGGAGCAAGTATGGTACAAAAATAAATCTTAATAAAATATATAATTTGAAAGGATAAAATAGGCATTCCTGTGGTGCACAGATCATCATGTATAGAAACAGAGGTAGTATATGTAGTTGTGTACTTTTATTCATAGTCAATGAAAGGGAGTAACTCCATTGAGATGTGTTTATTTCCAATGAGGTCCCAAGCAACATTCAAACATTTTCCAAACATATACAATATCATACATAATGATCACAAATACAATACCAACAAAATAAAATACAATTATGACATGTAACATATATCATCATCATCACTTT
Organism: Neoceratodus forsteri; assembly: GCA_016271365.2. Classification (NCBI taxonomy): domain Eukaryota; kingdom Metazoa; phylum Chordata; order Ceratodontiformes; family Ceratodontidae; genus Neoceratodus; species Neoceratodus forsteri. Next base: position 572,144,692 of record CM057454.1, on the reverse strand, counting down.
ATTTTTCCATGGAGCACCCTTCCAGAGCTCAGAGCGCCCTTACAGCTCAAACATTCGTTAACACACACATGGACACAAGTTCACAACAACATATACCATTAAAATACTAATAAAATGTGAACCCAATAAAATAAACAAATTAAAAACAAGAAACACTAGTGCATAAGCACTGAGGCAGAAATTACCCCAAAAAATATGGGCTGGAAGCTAAGTTCCAAAAGTGGCTTTACGTGCAAAAATCACACTTCTTATCAAACAGCTACCTAATAAAAGGCTTTTCTTCTTATAAACCAGAAAAGACCTAATTAAAAAGGTGTTTTTTTAAAGACATTTTAAAACCTTCTATGGTCAGGCTATCTCATATCTGATGAGGTAGAGAATTCCACAGAGTCGGAGCCATGAAAGCAAATGCTGTTCATCTGGATGTCTTCAAACAGACCCTGGGAATCTCTAGCAATCCCTCATCGGGGGATCAGAGTGGGCAGAAGGGGCAGTACAGGATCAGGAGGTCTTTCAGGTACTGCGGTACCTGATTGTGTAGGGCTTTATAGGTCAACAATGTGACCTTGAAGGTTATCCACCACTGTACTGTACTGTACTGTATACATAGTATATATCATTCATAGGCAATCTGAAGCCTGGGTAGTTCCACTTGAACAACATGGTAATGATCTCTGGCCCTGTTCTATAAATATATCATCATGCCTGTGTACCTTTTCCCCATGGCTGATAAAAGGACAATGTTTAAAACAAATATGTTACTGTTGGGGAAGAGCATGTTAAGATCAATGTTTTCAAACATAAAAATGTCATAATGTTTTGTATTTCCCAAGCCCCTTAGGTTTGTGTTGCACCTTCCCCCAAAGAAATCCAAGATCTGCCCCTGACTCACTTGACACTGTACATAAACTTCCAAAAGTGCAGGTCTCAAGTTGATCACAGGGTAGGGGTCGAGAATATATTTTTCTGCCTGACTCTGTTTATTGTCCTGCAGGTGGTGGTGGTGGTGGTGTGAGGTGCATGATAATATCAGCTAGTGTGTGTGCAGAACTAGTATTGTTTGACTGAACAATTGTTGTTGTGGTATCCTCTGGTTCGGTGAGTGGGGGGGGCAGAAAGAGGAAGAGAGGAGGCCATGGTACACAGCAGTGAGGGGCACACTTTGTGTGATGGCATTTCAGTCTTTTTTTTCTGCTGGAGCAGCAAGCAATGTGGGAGCAGGATAAATGTGCAATAATCAAGTATTTCTTGGATTGCATTTTTCAGGGCTCCCAGATATACAGGGATTCCTGCATGTTACAGGGAAATGAAGCCATTCACAGGAAAACTGTTCCCATAGATTTGCAATGGTTTAATGGGAAAACAGCAATTTGGCTTCCATCGGAAATAATGCAGTCTATTGGAAAACAGAAAAATTACTGGGAAATGCCAGATCACACTGGGAGTATTGATTTTTCCTGTACAAGTGATCAAAATTTACCATTATAATTGTGTGCTAGTGCAACTATCTGCGGGCTAGTGCAATTTTTAATTTGCTTGTCCTGCTGACTAGTGCAAAAGAGTTTATGCTTGACTCCTGGTCATGTGTAAGGCTATTTATGGCATCTGTTAAAAGGACTAATGTTTAGCTCATAAACAGGAAGTAGGTGGTTATATCAAATGGCAAAACATTTTATATTTACTCACTCATGGTTTATGAAGAACTGTTACTGTGCCCATTACAACTTTCCATTTTGTCAATGGTCACCTCTCTTTATGGTGACAATACTATTATTGGGCCCTATGCATGATGCCAAAGAGCTGTGTACACTGGGTGCATCGGCATTACTATGACTGAATGCAATGGAGCAGGGTCCCATGGACCCCACGTGGCATTCACAGAGAGTGCATATGGCAGTTATGTTCCTGATCCCCCAACCAGACAGACAGCAATGTGCCAGGGAAGGGGGCATACCCGCACTCCATGCCATTCACAAAGGTGCAGAGTGCTGGAAGCGTGGGGGCGCACCTTACATTGGGTAACACCCAGCTGTAAGGGATATGTGCCCCCCCCAGGATGACGTCGCCAGCCACGTCGCTGACATAGGGGCACTGCAGACCCCCCACATGCTGCCACAGCCCATGGGACAACAAGGCAGGCTAGGGGTGGCCAACTGGGCACCCACCTGCCCCAAGCTGGCAACACACATTGTGCCCTCTGGCAACATCAATGCCCCATGGGTGCAAGGGATCAACTAGCAGACTGGGTCCAGGCATCCCAATGGATGTGCACCCGGTCCATGGAAATTGTCCTCCATGTGTCTGTGCACTGGGGGGCAAGCTGGGGACAGGTGCCCCATGGGTGAATGCGGTAGTGAATACCACACACCCTGCACTTGTCTGGGGCCATGGAGCTACGCAAGCAGGATACATGCCTCTGACGATTAATTCCTGCTCGATTATGCATAGGGCCCATTGATTGAACTGCTGATAGCAAACATATCCTGTACCATAAAGAGCACCTTTGTTGATGAAAAAGCCACATGTCAAATAATCCCTTGCTGCTCAACATAAATAAAAATACAATAACTGGAGTGCTCTTTATCAATTGGATTTTGGTTGCTGTAAAATGCCATAATGACTAGATGTGATGTCACCCAGTTATTATGGTATTTTGATTGGGAGTTTAACCACCGTCACTTACTGTATTTGAAAACCACTGACAGTGAAGGCTCAAGCCACAGCAGATGCTCTGAGACATCAGGTGCTCTGTGAGAAACTTCACCACGAGTCTCTCTTGAGCACCTGTCAAAGTAAATGCTGCTTCTGAAGAAAACTCACTCTAGTAACCAAAAACAAATTCAGCAAACAGATGGTGTTTTTCAGTACAAACTACTTACTGCAATATCAACAAATTGAATGAAAATTTACAGAGACATAGATTTTTTTCTCATTTATTTTAATTGGTTAAGCTTTCTTAGTACTTATTAACATGTTTGAACCTCAGTGGCTCTGTTAGCTGTCACTGCGAATCTGGCTAGAAGACCACACTTTAAAGAGCAGCTTGGTTCTTTCCCTGCAACTTCAGTAAGACAGATTTAAATGTTGAGTAAATGATTATTGTAAGTTATTTGAAAGAAAAGAAATAGTCTGGATGTTCAAAATATTTGTTTTTTCCAGTTATAATAAAAAGTGTGATTTTATTCAAAAACTGCATATTATTATTTGTTCCAAAATGGGGCCAGTTATTATAAAAACAACACACAGGACATGTGTGTGCTTATGAGGGTTTCTTTTTTGTACACATCCTCAGTGTGTGATGCCATCATAAACTTAACAAGCTTTGCCCTCAAGGTTTATGGGTCATCACACACCCTGGGTGTGTAAAAAATCTCATAGCACCCGCATGCCTGAGCATTATTTGATATACAATGATGCCCTTAGCCAACAAAACAAAGTCCCATAACAGTCTGAAAATACACCAACAAGATCCTCTTCAGAAATAGTATCAAGGTTCAAATATCTTGGAGTCTGGTTAGACAGCTCTCTATCTTTTGACATTCACACACTGTACATAATCTGCTCCACAATACCCACAAGAAACTAAAAACTGCTTCATAGGAATCATCACAGATTATCAAAGCTAGAAACTCTTTGATGTACAGAGTAGCAAGTATGACAGCAAAAAACTAATAATCATTGGTTAGTATATGTGGTACTGACCCTCAGGAGGTACTTGTCCCCCATTTTACTTGTGAGCAATTTGTAGTCCTTGTAGTTTTCTGTCATGATCAGGTATCATCGGGTCATTTAAAATTCCCCCACACAACCTTCCCTGGCACCACCCACCACTGCACACCCATCCCCAGAAACATAACTGTGACACTGGGCGTGCCCAATCCTCCAGTGTTATTATCAGGGACTGTCAGTCTCTTTTCAGACACTGGGCGTGGCCAGTCACCCAATATCATGATCAGGGATCACCTGTCTTTTTTTGTGTTTAGTTTTCACCTGTCAAATCAAAACATGGTACACTGATGTCTTCCCCCACATAACCATGACACTGGGGGTGCCCAATTCCCCACTGTCACATTCGGGGAGCGCTCTCTCTTTTTTTTCACTTGTTTAAAAAAAAGTCCATTAATGTCTTTTACAGCCATTGCTTACCCCAACCCACCTTCCCACTGAGCATCCACCACCCTGCACCCCCCCCAAGCCCTTACTTGCCCATTGGGAGTCCAACACCATAATCCTCTCTGGACTACAGACACATCTTCACTCTTCAAAGCTGGATTATGAACTAAAGACACAGGTATGCAGTTCAATGTATTTCAATGGGATTTTGAACTTAGTGCCATAACTTAACATTTTGACAGATTTTTGCCCCAAATTTTCAGCATGCCTTCTTTGGGACCCCACCTCATGAACAATGTCATGGTCATTGGGCTGATCTGTCCCGAAAGGTGATTTTGCAGTTCCTGCATGGAATCACCTTTTGGGCAGGAGTTGAAAATTTTCTCTGCCCTTGTTCATGGGTTGTGGTCATAAGAAGGCTATGTTGAAAATTTGTTTTAAAAATATTGAAAAACAACAAAGTTATGAGTCTACATTAAATTCTGCAAATGCAGGCTCATAACTTCTGTACTTTTCAATATTTATACACTAAATTTACAACATAGCCATATCTTTGCAGCATCTCATGACTCTGATAGCTGTCATTTTTCAAATCCTGTACAAAAAGTTTTTTTTTTATATTGCAAAAGGTGATTTTGCGTTCCCTGCACAAAATCATCTTTTGGCAAAGAGTTGAAAATGTTTTCTGCACTTGTTAATGAGGTAAGGTTATAAGAAGGCTATGTTGGAAATGTGGTGTAAAAACATCAAAAAACAAAAAATGTATGAGCCTACATTGATTTTTGCGAATGCAGACTTGTATGCTTGGTAATATTCAATGTTCTTACCCCAAACTTTCAACATAGCAATTTCTTTACAGCACATCATGAATGTGACAGCTGTCATTTTTCAACTCCTTCTCAGAATGTGTGTTTGCATTCCAAAAGTTGATTTCACAGTCTCTGTGGAGAAACACCTTTAAGTCATGAGTTCAGCATTTTGTCTGCTTGTCTTCATGAGGCAGGGTCATAACATAGAGGATAATGTATAGTCTTTGGTTAATAACCACACTGTAAACACTTTGAGAGGTTGCCATGACATCATTGTAAACCTCGAGCGTGCAGCTCAAGAGGTTTTCGGATGTCATGGCAACCTTGAGAAGTATTTTCAGTGTGTTGTTAACCAAAGACCATACATTATATTTTATAGTGTATGGGCTACCAAGATTATGTATTCGCGGACTGAATTATTTTACAGAACATTAATTGTTGTGAGCATTCCATTTTGTTATACCATTGATATGACATACTCAAGAAGGGTTAACAATACAGTGATGTCATATTGATGGCATAACAAGGTTGTAATCTGCTTATATTCAGCTAATAATAAGGGCTCCCCATACATTATAAAGAGAATAATGGATAGGTAGAGGGTGATAACATGGATTTTGCACACACCCCAAGGTGTGGGATGCCACATAAACCCTGAGAATGAAGCTCGAGGGGGTTGTTAAGACATCCCACACTGAGGGTTGTATGTAAAATCCCAGTTTTGCCCACCTACCCATCCTTTATTTTATATAATTGCTGAGGAGCATTTACTCACCAGGGCAATAATATAAAATAAAGAATTCCCTCTGGAGCTGTGGACCAGTGGGGTTTCAGTGTGGTCCGTGGCACTTGAAAAAATAAGAATACTTGTGTTTTTCTTTTTACATACTTCAGTTTGCAGTTTTTTTTTTTGCCAGTTACTTAGTTTCTAATTTTTAAAATGAACTTACCGCTAACTTAGGAGTGCAGCAACATTTGTATCACTGGGGAATGGTTGCTGATGAAAGTGGACAAGCGGTGGCTGTGCATGCTCAGAAGTACAGAAACTGGGCATGTGTTCATCGTTATAACCAGCTGGTTATAATGAAGGAATTATAACCTGGTTTCCCTATGGGAGAAAATGCTCCCCAGCTATTTTAAGGCTATATTGACAAGCTGGTGGAAAAATATTACAAACCAACACATTTATGAGCCTATGCTACATTTTGCAAATGCATACTTGTAAGTTTGGTAATTTACTGTATTTTTACTATAAATTCCTTAGTTGTAGCCCTACTGGCTCTAGCCAGATTTTGTTTTTCCTTTGGCACTGATAGCATTGCCCATTTTCATTTTTTTATTTTATCAGTATAGTTTTCATTTTTCCCTGCAGCCTGAGGCCCTCCTCCTCAGCAAGCTCTTTCTGGTGTGCCTACAGTGCTGGTGGGGGTACTTGGGAGAGAAATGCACTGTAATGATGGGCAGTAGATCAGAACTCCAATGGCACTTTAAAGAGCAGCTCTGCACTTCAACATGTGCTATCATAAATAAGATGCAGCCGCTGTTACAGTTTACTAGAGAATACATTTGTTTTCACTTTCAATGTTCCTTTCCAAGATTTACGACACATCTTAGTAGTCCATCTAAGATGTCTGTATAGAAAACATTTGCCTCTCCCTTGTTATCCTCACGGTGCCTTTGTTTATGGCATTGTAGTGCTCACCATGACAGCAGACTGTGATGTCACAAACAGCAATCATGTGGCTCGCAGGGGGAGAGTCAGATACATTTTGAAAGAGTGAAATAATTGCTGCGTATCTACAATATTTAGTAGACCAACAGCAGGGGAAAGGGAAAAAAAACTAGAAATCAATACAGTTAGAACATAACTGGTGTAATGCTAGTATTTTTTTTTTATTTATTTATTGAAATCTAGGATTACAAATACCTCTGAGCAGGAATTGCTCATTTACAAAGGTTCCACGTTTTAAGCTTTTCATTGTAATAGAGAATTGCTCTTTAATTTTTTTTTTCTTAGCACATACTTGCAGGCTTATCATTCACAGGTGTGGTACCCAGAAACAGGTGATCCAAGTACAGAATGGGTTCCTTGTAAGCAGGTGCTCTAGGATGTTAGGCTTCTGATACAAAAAATAAATGAATAAAATAAATTAATAAGGTAGCAAATAGCCAGCATTTTCCTTTTCATTGAATAATGACTAATTAAAAAGTTGAGCATTAAGCTTCAGCATTGGTTGAGGCGTTTTACTCAACGATGTGTCCTTGCTATCTAGCCATTAGTTGAGAATAGTTTAAATACTGATGCATTAGTTGAGAAATGAGACATTGAAAAATATTGTTGTTATTGATTGCATTTTTCAATTCAGACTTGATCCAGTTTATGAGTTAGTTGTTTATATGGCTTAGATAGAATATTTCTCTAGTGTTAATTACTTGAAATGTAAAGCTTTGAAAATTTGTGTTATTAATTACATTCTATTTTAACTTGGAATGTTCTGCAGTCACTAATTACTTGATAATGGACTCACCTTTCCAGGAGTGGGGTCCAGTCCAAGGTCTTCCTCTTGCAGAGTTCCGAAAGTAAAAAAAGTTCAGAGGGGTCACAAAGAATTCACAGTTCAGGATAACAGATCTAAATAATGAACAACTACAGAATAAATTGCATACTTATCTGATAATTGTCGGGGGAGACAAGGTTGAAACTGTAAAATAAAACACAGAATTAAGAATATGTAAAAGTTAGAAATGCGAAACAGAATAGTGAGGACTCTACTTCTGCAGCATAAAGGGGTCATGACAGTTTATGATTAGGACAGCAAAGAGTCCCTATTAGCCACCCAGCCATGACCAGTACCCAGTTGCTGGCTGCTGCTGCCTAAGTTGTTCTCTGCAAGTGCACTTTTTTGCAGCACTACAAACTCCAGCTATGGTGGTGGCCCTCAGGCTGTGCCTTGCACTGGGAGTCTGAGGAGAAATGCATGTTATTGGTATGCACCATCTTAGCTGTAGACAACTCATTTTCAGTGCACAGTAAAGTAAGGCATGGGAGCTAGGCATGGGGTGCCCATAAACCATGCCAGTGATGGGGTATGGGTGAGAAGGAATGCAAATCCTCATGCTCTGCAGGAACTTTCCAAGATTTTGCCACTCAGAGAGCTCCATCTTCTTCAGTGAGGAGTATGAGATGAGTGACTGAAGGGAGCACATGCACTTGGGCAAAGCGGCGGGTATGCAGTAGCAGCATTAACTTGCTGGGATGCTGCTGCCACAGAGACCAGGTGCTAGCAATGACTCAAAAAGCAGCTGGTGTCAGCAGCAGGTCCACCAGCCCAGAGGAGTATCGACAGTGCCTCTGCCATTGGGTACCTCAGAGTGCAGTTGAACCAAAGACCACAGTCTGCCCCAAGTGACAGGAAAAGACACAAAATGCTGTTCTGCTGTTGGCATGCTCAGTGTATCAAAGATTCACAGCAAAACAACAAACACAGCAAACAGCCACCAGTACAGTTGTCTAAAACAGTTTAATAAGTTATAGTCAAAGACAACTTATGGATTTCCACTTGTGACACCAATAACCTGGGTTTGGGAATGGACTCGAGAGTTGGAAGGCTGGCTGGGGGAGGAGGCTTGAGTATCCAGCAACTGCTCACCTTAATCAGGGATGGAGGGGGTATCTCAAATATTCCTCTCTTTCTCCCAGGGAGGGGCCCTTCTGGCAGGATTAGTGCTGGCCCCCCCCCCCAAGGTGCAGGGCACATGGAACCATGACTGACGGAGGAGAGGCAGCAGAGTTGAGATTGAGGGCACACAGAGGTATGCAAGCCCAAAGTAGTGGAAGGGCTGGAGCCCATGGGAGCAAAAAAAAAAAAGACAGCTTACATTATTGTACATGCAAGTTCGCTAGTGATCGGGATCAGACTGATGGCTCCCTTTGCAGACTATGTGAGAGGCCTTTCAGTACCATGCATTTCTGCTTAAAGCCGAACCAGCATAATATTTTGTGGTGATTTGCATATACAGCCCATGATGCTTAGCATTATAGGGGTATGTGTGATTTTGTATTTCTATGATCAGACTGAGTTACATGGGGCTCACCTGGAAAGTGGATGTAGGGACCCACCTGAAAATGAGTAGCGGAGGACCCAAGATGACACACTCATATCAGTATTTCACTTAAATATGATACACTAACTTTGAGTTTGTGTGTTACATTTATTTATTTAACTTTTGTTGACCAGGTAGGTACACTAGACAAATGACATGCCTATTTTCAGGAACGAACCGGGAGAGTACAATGAAGATACAGGTACAAGCAGAGTACATAGCAATGAGTAGCGCTAAGTACATTGAATCAAAAGGACAGGCTAACATAGATAGTCTACTGAAAGCAGTTATAGATAATATTCATATATACAAAGAATCAATATACATATATACAAAGACTAAATAGTATTTACTTGCAGTGCCCCAAGTATACCATTTAATTACAAAAGCAGATGTTAAATGCAATGATTTTCAGAATTTGGAAGCAGCCTGGGATCCAATGGAGGGTCCCACATGGATATTTCCGGGTATCCTGGTGGGCCAGTCTGAATCTGCAAGTGAAAGTAGTTAAGGTACCAGAGCCCCCTTCCCATACCTCTCAACCTTTTGTCCCCCAAATGTGGAACACTGCCTTTCAATATGTGGAACAAATGAGCAAAATGTGGAACACTTAATCAAATCTTTACCTAGGAAGCTCAGAACACTGTTAAAATGTTTGCATTTATGTTCAGAAAGTCTGTTATTACTTGAATAATATAATTTTTGCATCATTTACTATAAATTTTTGCTTTAAAAAGTTAATACTGAATGTGGGACAAGTCCTCACAATGTGGAACAGAGAGCTTTTGAGAAGCAAAATGAGGAACGTTCCTCATAATGTGGTACAGTTGAGAGGTATGCCCCTTCCTTCCTTCCTTCTTGCTCCTTTAAAGCCTGCATTTTTTTCTAATAACTCCAATATCCTTACATGTTGTGAATCTTTGGAGGGATTCTTAGTCTCATCATCCAGCTGTACAACAAGGTAACCACTCCATCATTCAGGAAAAAGTATCACATTTTATCTCGCCATTGTGTGCTGAGGTCCTCCTGCTTTTCTCTGTATTCCTATAGGGCAGGGGTTCTCAAATGGTGAGGCTAGCCTCCCTCGGGAGGCCCCAACCTGTTCAAGGGGAGGCTCAAGCAAGTCTGAAAAAGTACTGTATTTACATTTGAGTTTTATATATTTTGTGTGAAGAGATGATGCAAACTGAAAGAGGGTACTAGTAGGTGAATTTAATGTATTTATTTACTAATAGGTGACAAGGGAAGGTGAATGAGCCAACGCTCATTTCAGGTGTACCCGGGTAAGGGTAGGGAGTGAATACATTTCAAAAGGTAACTGCAAAACAATCAAGAAATACACGGTGAACAATAGTGCAAACAAATCTGAACAATAAACTAATAATGAGTGGTGGTAATTGATCGATTTGTAGCCTGATGGCAGAACAGCCCAAATACAAGGTTGAGCATAGATGTGCTAACAGCAATAGCAGGAAGGAGCAGAATAATCCCTGAGAAGTTGCTTAGGAGCAGGGAAGGAGGGGGAGAGGCAAAGTATGTAGGAAGGTTATTTCATACAGAGAGGAAACAGAGAAAGTAGTCTGACCCATGAAGGTACTGCAACATAGGGTAACAATAGTTCAAGAATTAAAATAGCAAGTCATAGGGTTGGCCTGTAGGAGGTTACAATAAGTGGAATGATAATATTTGTTTATTTTATTTATTTGTTATTCAGATAACACCTCTGAGCACAGGAGCACTTTCTCAAAGGTTCCACGTCAGCATAAGACAAAGAACTGAATGTGAGCCAAGTACTCAAAGGTGTTTCAATTTTTTCATGGTGTACTGTGCAAAGTATAACATGTTATTTTTCTTTGGGGAGGCCCAAGATTATTTCAATTTTTTGGGGAGGCTCAAAATCTTTTCTATGGATTTGGGGAGGCTCACTGTGACAAAGTCTGAGAACTATTGCTATAGGGAAACCACTCCTGGCTTCCTTGCTTAAAAGCATCGCATTTTATCTTAGCCATTATGGGCTGAGGTTCCCTTGCTTTTATCTGTATTCTTCTGGGGAAACCACTCCCTGTCTTTCTTGCTTATAGAGTGTGCTCTGCCCAACAAGAGGCTACAGGTGTTTACTGGGGAGCTCACCAATTAGAAGAAGGCCACAATTCTCCTGCATTCAGATCCGTGTAAATGGTTTGGCAAGCTCAATTCCTGCATTTACAATGCATCTTAGTAAAATTTGTAGGGCAGCATCTGGCGCGTGACCAATCAACATTAAGTAGTTAAGGTACCATGGCCCTCCCCTTTATGCTGCTTTAAAGCCTGCAGTGTTTTCAAATAACTCCAATATTCTTACTTGCTGTGAATCTTTGGAGGGGTTCTTAGTCTCATCATCCAGCTGTATCATAATCAAGCCTGACTACCACAACAAGGTAACCTCCTACATCGGTCAGGAAAAAGTATCACATTTTATCTTGTCATTGTAGGCTGAGGTTCGCCTGCTTTTCTCTGTATTCCCATGGAGAAACCATTCCTGTCTTCCTTGCTTAAAAAGCATCACATTTTATCTTAGCCATTATGGGCTGAGGTTCTCTTGCTTTTCCTCTGTATTCTTATGGGGAAACCACTTCCTGGCTTTCTTGCTTATACAGTGTGCTCAGCCCAGCAAGAGGCTACAGGTATTTTCTGGGGAGCTCACCAATTAGAAGAAAGCCACAATTTTCCTGCATTCAAATCAGTGTAAAAGGTTTGGCGAGCTCAACCCCTGGAGGACAGCAGATGTAGTCCCCTTATACAAAAGTTGAAACAAAGAGGAAGCAGGGAACTACAGATCAATCAGTCTCACCTCAGTAGTGGGGAAGATCATGGAGGCACTACTGAAGGAGAGATTGGTGGACCATCTGGTTGCCAGCAGACTACAGGATCCAAGACAGCGTGGTTTCACCAGGAGAAAGTCATATCAGACCAACCTTATTGAATTTTTTGACTGGGTGACAAGGGAGGTGGATCAGGTGAGGACAGTGGACATGGCCTATCTGGACTTCAGCAAGGCATTTGACATTGTGCCACATAGAAGGATATTAAACAAACTGGGGAATATGAGTGTGGGCAGGACAATAGTGCAGTGGGTAGGTAACTGGCTGGGCAGCAGGACACAGAGGGTGGTGGTAAATGGCTGTCATGCCACAGAAGGAAGAGTGACCAGTGAGGTACCACAGGGATCGGTGCTGGGACCAGTCCTATTCAATATCTTCATCAGTGACATTGTGCAGAACCTAGAACACAGAATTTCCCTGTTCGCCGATGATGCAAAGCTCTGTAACAGAGTGGACACACCAGAGGGTGTAGGCAGAATGAAGAGGGACCCGCGAAACTTGAAGAACGGTCAGGGGTTTGGCAGCTGAAATTCAATGTAAAGAAGTGGCTTCAGTGGCTGGCAGTATAGCCTAGAGGTTAGAGGAACAAGGTGTGAACAAGCTTGATACATCCAGCAGACCAGACCTGAGTTTGATTCTCACAACCTCCACTTGCATACTGTGTGACTCTGAGCAAGTCACTTAACCGCCCAGTGCTCCCAGGTCACCCCTGAAAACAGGTACCTGTGCCTAGTGGGCCTTACCTGGTTACCAAAGACTAAAATAAAAAAGTGAAAGGTAATGCATATGGGGCACAAAAACCCTGGAACAACATATCAGTTGGGCGATGATGATATAGCATGCACCAAGCAGGAAAGGGATCTTGGGGTTATCATGTCTGATGATCTCAAGATAGGGAAACAGTGCAGCAAGGCAGCCGGTTAAGCAAATAGGATGCTGGGATGCATAGGTAGGTGCATCACCAACAGGAAAAGGGAGGTCATAATTCCACTATACAAGACACTAGTGAGGCGCCACCTGGAGTACAGTGTACTGTTCTGGAGACCTTACCTATGTAAGGAAATAGGATAGAGAAGGTTCAGAGGAGGGCAACAAAGATGGTACATGGACTGCATCACAAGTCCTATGAAGACAGATTGAAGGACTTGAATATGTACTCCCTGGAGGAGAGGAGGGAGAGAGGGGATATGATAGAGACATATAAGTATCTTACAGGGAGGAATAGGGTGCAGAAATACACTATTTTTCAATGAAAAAGATGTTCCACGACTAGAGGGCATGGGATGAAGTTGGAGGGAGGGTGATTCAGAGGAAATGTGAGGAAGAATTTCTTTACGGAATGGGTGGTAGACAAGTGGAACACCCTGCCAGTGGAAGTAGTGAAAGCTGAAACAATCACAGGATTTAAGAATGCATGGGGTAGACAGAAGGGAATTCTTGTGGTCAGCGGTAAGGGGGCAACAAACTTCTAGGAAAACATAAAGTGAACTTACAAGTTCTAATGGGCAGACTGAGTGAGCTGTAGGCCCTAACTGCTGACAGTGTCTATGTATCTATGACTATTTAGGTTGTTCTGGAATGTAGAAGCAAAGCAGTTTGCATTGGCACATCTGATAGGTATGGTAAAGGCATTTCAGATATGATGGAACTGTGATATGATTCCAGAGGGTTCATTGTATGTAGCAGCAGGGCAGAATCTGAAGACTTGAAGCTGTTCAGCTGAGACCGAATGGAGGTGGGAGTTTTTCACTCTAGCTTTTTTGGTAGGGGCTAACTTGTCCCAGACTGACATGAATGTTCATTGTAAAATATTACATTGCTGTTCATTAACTGGGTTTGTAAATAGTGTTGTATTTTTTATTCTTGAACCTGTGCTGAGCAGAGATTGTGGAGCAAAGGAACTTTCCCTAAGATAGAAATCCCTAGTAGTGACAGACTTATTATATACAATGATATAAAGTCTAATACAACAAGCATTTGTCAATGCCGAATGTTTGCTTGCTGTCATTAGCATTGCAAGTGCAAGAGTTAGACCGATTCAGAATAGGAATGCCAGTGAAGTATTGAAGTGATGCCAACCCCACCCCCACACTGCTGAGATGGACAGGCATTGGGGTGTGCCTTTGGGTAGTCACCCATAATGCTCATGCCATTTCACCTCACCCTACCTTGCAGACATCAACAAGTGTCGCAGTGTGCCTTGGGGTGTTTGAGCTTTACACTCACCCCATTCCATGAGGAAATACACTGAAATGGATTGAGTATAGGAGAATGGAGTGAACTCTGGGGCTGAAGAGTCCAAGGTACACCTTGATGCCTGTTACTGGCTGCAGGGTGGGGTGGGGGTGGAATGGCATGAGCATTACTGTCAACAGTCCCAAGTCACATCCCTGATGCCTGTCAGTCCATAGAGGGCAGGGTGTTATAGAAGGAAACCCTAATGCCCTGGGTGTTTCTTGGTATTTTCACTCCAAGTTTTCAAGATAGGCTTTTTGTGACCCTACTGCATGAATAGTGACACTATCAGTCATTAGTCAAAAGGTGATTTTGCACAGTGACTGTGCTGTTTAGCGCCACAGGTGCGAAAACACATTTCAAACAGGATGTGAAAAATGACAGCTGTACTGTTCATGAGGAGATGAAACAAAATGGTAATGTTGAAAATCTGGAGTGAAAATATAAAAAAATTGGTGAAGTCATAAGTGTGCATAGAAACTGTGCAATGCACACCCGTAATGCAATTATTTTGGGAATTTTTCACACCAGATTTTCAACATAGGCATTTTGGAACCTACACTTATGAACAGCGGCATTGTGATTTTCTTAATCGGTCCTGAACGTTGATTTCACTCAGCGACCACACCCATTGTGTGCCACAGGTACGAAAACATGTTTAGGGAATGATGTGAAAAATGACAGCTGTGCTGTTCATAAGGTGGTGTGCAAAAATGACAAATGTTGAAAATGTGGAGTAAAAATATAAAAAATTGGTGAAGTTATGAACGTGCGTAAAAACTGAGCAATGCACACTAGAAATGCAGTTATTTTTATGTTGGCGTGCATGCGTGTGCAAGCAATATCTTGCGACAGTGCAGGTCTTGGGGGCACGGCTGCTGTTAGGCAAATGCAGGGCACACATCAGTAGGTGTGTCCCTCATTCCCCAATCAGCCTGCATGCCACCGCCACACCATGCATACATAATTGGGTGAGCACATCAAAGCAAAGGTCCGCTGCAATGCGTCATATGCAAGCGGTCCTTTGTTGTCTCACTATAAATAAAACCATGGTTGGCGAGCAGGCGGCTGCCTCACCTTTGTCGACATCGGGGTGCCCAATCCCCTGTGGGCAGCCCTACCCGTGTTTGTGTGTGCGATGGGGACCCGCCCGTTGGCATCCCGCAAATGTGGAATGCGGGGTGCCCAATCCCTCGGCTCTCACCCCCACTTTCTTTGCCACTGAAGGGGAGCCCACTCCCCGTCAGCATCACCCCAACTGTTGAATGTCGGGGAAATGCCAATCCCCTCAACTGCGCTCCCCTGCTTGCTTGCGTAAAGAAGTGCCCAATCCCCGCAGGCATTACTCTCCTCTCATGGAGGGTGCCAAATCCCCGCTGGCTACTAACCCCAAAACCCATGTAGGTGGCACACTGGGAGCCCACCCCAGCGTGTCAAATGCCCTGTAATACAAAAACTGTCCTGTGACAGTTTGGCTTTTCTACTCCTGGAAAACGAAAACCGTCCCTAAGTAGTCTACATGCCCCTCTCTCTCCACCGCACCCGCCACTGCGCACCCTGCCTCCCTCACCCTCACCCCATACCTTCCCGGACTCCGCGCGATGATCTTCAGTGGATCGGAACGCCTCTGCACTCTTCAAAGCTGACCGCGAACTGAGAAATGCCGGTAAGCTGTATAATGCAATGAATAGGGTTTTCAACTTTGCTGCATATCTCAGGCATTTCTTGGAATTTTGGCACAAATTCTCAACATGAGGTTTTAGGCCCTTCCTCATGAATTCTGTCACTGTCATGGCGTTAATCGGCCTCGGAAGGTGATTTCGCAGTCACCGCCAAATCACCTTCAGGACCCATTAACAAAATGACAGTGCCAGCGTTCATGAGGTGGCCTCTCAAAAAGCCTATGTTCCAAATTTAGTGGAAAACATCCAACAAATGCCTGTTTTACGAGCCTGCATTGCGCAGTTGCTACGCGGGCTCGTAATTTTGTGCATTTGCAATATTTTAATGCCGTATTTTCAGCATTGGCATTTTTGTGCACCTCCTTGTGAACAGTACAGTTGTCATTTTCCACATCCTGCCCGAAATTTGTTTCCGCACTTCCGGCGCACAATTGCACAGTTGCTGTGGGAAATCAGTGTTTGGGCCAGATTATGAAAATGACAGTGACACAGTTCATGAGCAGAACTCCTAGAATGCCTATGTTGAAAATTTGGAGCTGATACTTCATTAAATGACTGTGTTGCGAGCGTGTGTTGTCAGATTGCATGCATGCTCGTACCATCGTTCATTTGTGATATTTTCACTCTGGATTTTCACCATTGCCATTTTTACACACCTCTTGATGAACAGTACAGCTGTCACTTCACATATCCTGCCCAAAATGTGTTTCCGCACTTCCGGTGCAGAATAGCGTGGTCGCTGTGCGAAATCACTTCTTGGGACACTTTCAGGAAATGACAGTGACACTGTACATGAGCTGAGGTGCTAACATGCCTATGTTGAAAATTTGGTGCCTAACGCCCACAAACTGGCAGTGCTGAAGCGTGCCTTGCATATTTCCGTGACGCACCCTTTGCAACTCCGCAAATTCTGCATTTGTATGCCACATTTTCAGCACTGGCATTTAATTACACCTCCTATGAACTGTGCAGCTGTCATTTTCACATCCTGCCCAGCATGTTTTCCACTGCACTAACAAACACCCACAGGGACACCTAATGCCTCTCACTCTCTGCAGGGTGGGGTGGGTTGGCATCAGTTCAATACTTGACTGCCACTCCTATGCTGCATCTCTCTAACTCCTGCACTGCCAATGGCAGCAAGACAACATTCGGCATTGACAAATGCTTGTTTTGAATTTGTTCACCAACTTTGCAACATGGGCTTTTTGAGACCTCTCCTTATGAACACTGTCACTGTGATTTTCTTAATATGTCTCGAATGTTGATTTTGCACAGTCACCGTGCCATTGTGTGGCAGATGTGTGAAAACACATTTCGGGCAGGATGTGAAAAATTACAGTTGTACTGTTCATAAAGAGGTGTGGAAAAATGGCAATGTTGAAAATCTGGAGTGAAAATATTAAAGATTCTTGAAGTTACAAGCGTGGGTGGGAACTGCGCGACACACGCTCATAACACTGTTATTTTTTTAGAATTTTTTCACCAGATTTGCAGCATAGCCTTTTTGGGAGCCTACCTCATGAACAGTGACACTGCCATTTCGTTAATCAGTCCTGGAAGGTGATTCCATACAGTGACTGCAAAATCACCTTTCAGGACCAAATAATGACATGACAGTCACTGAGTTCATGAGGTGGGGCCCCAAGAACCCCATGTTGAAAATTTGGTGGCAAAAGTCACAAAAATGGCCACGATATCCACCTAAGTTGAAACCCCCCCCATTGTTGCCATTATACAGCTTATCAGCATTTCTACAGTTCGCGGTCAGGTTTGAAGAGTGCAGACATGTTCCCGCTCCACCGAAGATCACTACGTGGGGGTCTAGAGATAAGTATGGGGTGAGGGGGGTGTGGGTTGTTGGGGTGTACAGAGGGTGGGTGCAGGTTGAGGAAGGGGGGCACCACAGACAACGAGGGACTGTTTCCCATTTACAGGGTTAAAAAAAACAACATTGCAGGAAGGTTTCCTTTTTTGCAGGGACGCTGGGGTGATGTGCCACCTGGGTGTTTTGGGGGGACTGGAACTGACAGGGATTGTGCACCCCATCAGCAAAGAAAAAGGGTCTGTGTCTGGGGGGGATGATACCGAGGGAGATTGGGCACCCCCTAGGCAGACACACTACAGGGACATCATGCCGATGGGGATTGCAAATGAACTGGGGAGGTGGCATGCTGACAAGGGGATTGGGAACCCCTGAAGTCAACTTTTATGGGATTGTGAGAGGTGGAGGGTAACAGTCGCTGCCATATTTATTGAAATGTTACAACAGGCAAGACACACCCTGCAATGAGGGGGCGCTCCCTCATTGCAGCGGCAAAATCATTTCAAGTTGGTGGCATGCTTGCAGACTACTGTCACAGCCAGTGTGCTCCTTCATTGGTGACACACAGATGAGCTCCAGAAAGCAGTGGCGGCACTGGCCACAACACTGCCGCACCTCCACAACCTGCTTCTCCAGCAAGCTTTCACAATATGTTTCTTGCACATGACCACTAGCAAACATAAGAACCATGCAGGTGGAATTCCTGGACCTCCCACAGTACTACAAAATCAAACATAAAATCAGGGAGCAGTTTGCTCCTATGAGTGTCACTAGTACAAATAAAGAGCATAGGAAATTAGTGACCACTCACCCATTTTTCAAAATAAATAATATTTTAATTGTGTTCAGTTTAACCAGCTTTTCAGGGTGCCTCTAACACCACCAATATCTCAGGGGAGAACCCCTTCCTCAGGATGGAAATGAGTTACCCTGTCACTGTTCAAAATCCTATGTGCAGCTTCTAGCTTGCTATATGCTGTAATATTAGTCTTTCCATTTCATTTATTGTGCCCTCTTACATTTCTGTGATGCACTATAACATGGCTCCCCTCTTTTTCTTCATGAAGCAAGAACTAACCAGGGATATTAGAGCAAACATTTATTATATGCAACAGCACTGTCTAATATAAAAACCAAGCCCACCAAAAATATCAAACAGAAAAACAGAGGTCTGTATAAAGTACATGTTGTAGTTTCTAGATAAGGTTTACGTGGCATGAGTTCCTTTCTTCACAAGCAGAAGTTGCCAGTCAGCAGAAAACCTTGCTTGTCCCCAGTACGCTTTTGATCTATCCATGGTCAGTATAAAATAAAACCAACTTATAAAGATAAGGTACAAAAGAAATGTATAAAAACTAAAAACATTTAAAAAGAGCAAGAAAAAAAACATTTGACCTATTGAATAATAAATAGTACTTAATCAAACACGGCTTCTAACACATCTCTGCAGCATCTATTCTCTTGTGTTTCTCTAAATTCATCTGGAGATAAGTTATCTGATTCTGATCTAGTTCTGGCCACACCCTGATTAGCTTCCTGCAGATAATTTCAGAATTGCAGCCCATGCACACATTTATCTCAGGGAAATATTAAGGCCTTACTATGGGAGCAGCATGTTTCAGACAAGGGAACTAAAATCAAAAAATCAGATTGTTTGGGCTGGCCCGGTGGTGCAGAAGGTTGAGGCACTGGCGCCTTATCTCAAACCACACCAGCAACCCGAGTTCAGGGACAGACTTGGGCACTGGGGATTAGTAGGGGGAGGAGAGGATTGAACGTCCGGAGGACTATCCTCTCCTGGGGTGGGTTAGGGAGACACCTTGCTCTGTAGTGGCTCCTGCTGGAGACCAGGAGCCCTATAGATGTGGTATGGCAAGGGAAGCCTGGAGGAAAAATAAGAAAATGGCACCCCGATTGGCCGGATGATGGACGCCTGGAGCCGAGCCTCTATGGAGCCCCAAACAAGCCGACCAGACCTCAGCAGCACCCAGGGCCAAGAAGACTGCCTGAAAGGCACTTTCTGTCTGGAAGGAGAGAACCGGCCCAGCGAAGGGATATGTCGGGTTACCCTGGGCCAGCTGTAATATGAGGCAGAGGGGTTGGTGATGGGGTCCCGAGGGGAGGATCCTTGGCAATGGCCTGAAGGAGAGGCCAATCAGGAAGCAGGGGAGATAAATAGATAACACACAAAAAAATCAGACTGTTTACTTTTACTGATAGGGTCTAGACACCATTGGGAACCACAAGCGGTGACACGTGTGAAAACATCTGATTCCATAAGCATCATGTCTAGACACTGAAATTAGGACATTTACACCACTGAAAGAAGTTTTGATTCAAGTACAGAAGTCTGAGCTAAGAAATTTGGGATCTGAACATCCCAGTCTCTGAAGCAAAACCCATAGGCCCAGATATTCAAACTGCGCCCAAAAAGTGCGCAATAGCAGGAGCAAGCGCAAGTCCATTGCGCCCATGCGCAAGAGGCGCGATATTCAAAAAGTGAGCTAGCCAAACTGCACCTACAGCTGACGACTGAATATCGCACCACCTGCACCATAGTGCAACTAGGAAGGGGAAGCTGAGCAGATCTGATGCACCATAGCGCAACAAGGGATGTGCAGCTAAGCAGTCCAGATGTGCCATAGCGCAACCAGGGACGCCCCCCAGCAGCAGAGCAATGCAACTGCACAACCAGGGAGGTAGGGGCCCACCACCCATGCCACAGGTGGGCACAGGAACACACAGCAGAATAGACATCATCCCCCCACACCCCATGCACTGCACAACTGGGGGAGGGCTGGAATAACCACTGGCCCATAGAGACAAGCAAACAACCCACAGTTGGACCATGGTGCCCCATCACACCCCCCGGCAAGCTGTGACTGTCACAATAGAGGCTGACCACCCCACACCATCCTCAATGGTGAGCACCCTGCACCGTGATCCCTAGACACCCTGCCCAGGAGCAGTGACCACCACTGCAGGAAACCCCATGCATGCCACCACCCTCACTGTGACACTGCAACCCTGTGCACCACAGAACCATGCAAGGTAGCCCCACCATGAGCACCCATCAGCGGGTGGCAGCACACAGCGATGCAACAACAGCATACACAGTGCCACCACGCACAGTCCCCCTGAGGTACTGCTGAGAGACCAACCATGCGTCAGCACATGAGGTACCCCACATGGGACAGGGTTTGCTCCGGACACCACCACCAGTGGTACAGCACCATGCACAGTATCCCAATGACACACCCCGACCCAGCACTGGCTACAACAGCCAGCACAGACACCCACAGTGGTGCATGGAAGCATGCACCACACCGGATGCCACACAGTGCATTGACAGACACCCACCCACCCATGCCCAAGGGCACAACAACACAGGGACACAGTGGCAGGGCAACCAAGCCCCCCAGCGTGAGCCCATGTAAACTGTGTACACACAATCCGCAGTCCTCCATGGCACTGGAGTGCCAACCACCCAGTGCAGGCACTGTGGACCTGTATGCCACCAGCATTTTCCCAGAGCACAAGTCACAGACAGTGGTGCACATTCCCTGCAACACACACAAGGCACAGCATGGAGGTGGGACAACAACTGTGGAGGCCACAGTGTCACCTGAGGCAGACATGCACCACACCAGTGACAGGGGGCAACCCAGCAGTGTGACAGGTACAGTGGCTGCCCTGCATGGACTGCCACCACTGACATGCCAGCAGACCATGCAGGTCACAGACATGCATGGGTGTCAGCTGCACAGGCCATGGATGGGCTGATAGGGGCGCCATGGAAACAGAGCATGCACCATGAACCACTGCATACGGTCATCCAGTGCAAAGGGCACAACACACACACCACAGACACTGACTGATAGCTGCCCCCACAACATAGTCACCTCGACACGGACACACACACATACCCATGACCGCACCACCCCTGACGCCATGCACACAACTGCAGCTGAGCACCTATAGCCCGCTGCAAATCAGAGACCACCACAGTATTCATATCAAAATAACTGTATTGAAACAACATATAAAAGTTAACTATTTACAAATATATACAAGGTGGGGGCACAAACAAGGTGGGGGGTAAGGGGCAGGGTGGACAAATGGGGCAGGAAAGGAGGGTGTAGGGTGGGTCCAGGGGTAGGGGATATCAGGGCGAGAGATATTTCTAGTGGGAGTGCCCTCCCTGCTCTGGTTCCGTCGCTGTCTGTGCCTCCGCAGGACCCCGGTCTCATTGATCCTGTGGAGGATGTCAAGTGACGCCCTCACCACCTGCAGGATCTCCTGAAGTGCCTCCCTTATCTCTCAGAGCAGGCGTGTACCTAGGACAAGGGAGCACAGTCAATAGGTGCTAATGCACAACCCCATACAGCCCACCCACTGTGCATGGCATACGGCCGTGGGACATACCTCTTTGATGGTGTGTGACCACCCACAGTGATCACGTCCACATGACCTGCCCACCCAGGCGCATACAGCCATGTGGAACGCTGCACACACCCACTGGCCAAGTCACACACAGCACCACCATGGCCGTTTAGTGACATGGCTATGTGGTGCAAAGGCAGTGGCACAGCCATGTACCCGGTGCACGCATGGACCACCATCGACGCACTCCCAGACATGCATTGCCACTGGACAGTGTTGACTGTAACAAGTTGTGTGCATGGCAGTGGTGTTGATGGATGGTGGCCATGCCCCACTGTCCATCCTGTTATACAGCATGTAATAGTAATCATGGAGATATGGCACTCACCATCATCGGGCCGGTCCCTTGGGAGCTGTGGATCCTCACCCCATCTGGCTTCCTTCTCTTCTTCATTTCGTTGCAGCTCACGGGCCAGGCACCGTTCCTCCGGGCCTGTGGTGCAAACATGGAGAGAGGAACATCAGTACAATCCTGTAGCAAAATCCCCTGCCCCCAGGTGTGTGCCGTCCCACCCAGCCAGACCCACCCACCCCAACCCTGATAACACCACCAGAGCCAACCCCTGATGGTCCCTCCCCCATGCGCTGTACACATACAACTCTGATACCCATATGGAAGATAAAAGTGTGCTGACATAACACTTACCTGGCCGTGGCACCGTGCCCCTCCTGGCACGTGCCCGCAGGCGGGCTAGCAGCTCCAGCTCCCTCCACCACAGGTCCCCATACCTGTGGCAGCACTGCTCTGTGATTCTCCCCCATCCAGTGGCCTCCTCGAGTGCAGTGGCCACCTCCTCCCACACCTGGCTCCTGGACCTGTCCAGGGGTACCTTCCCAAACAGTGGCCCATGGCGTGGCTCCACTATGGCCACTAGGTTGGCCAGCTCTATCTGAGACCACTGAGCAGCACTCCTGCATGCCATGCTCTCTGCTCGATCTGCAAATATGGCGCTCTGCAGTGCGGCTCCCCACGTGCAGATGTTGCACGGTACAGCGCTGCTATTCCCTATTGTGCTGTCACCAAACAGTGCAATAGTGGTGCACCATGCCTGATACATGGTGCCTAGGGGGCAAAGGTCGGGCACAGGGTCAAGGGCCTCTGGCGCATGGTCATGCACAGCACCATTGGAACCCAATGCGTGTAGCGCAATGTGCTACTGCCAGTAGCGGCCTACCACGCTGTTGCCCCAGTGTGCCTATGAGGGCCCAGTGCCACAGGACCATGTAGGTGACCATCGCTATAGCACCACTGGCACAATGGTGGCCATGCCCTGCATTGCTTCCCATGCACAGCACATCAGCAGCGCGGCAGACGGCTGCGTCAGCAATCCGGGCATGTGCAGTGAGGTGTATACTATGCATGTCACAGAACTGCGCCATTGGCTCAGCATGTTCAACACAATTGCGCAAAGCGCAAAAGCGCGATATTCAGCCGTCATATGCAAATCATCTAATCAGCCATTCAATGGCGCAGCACTGCAATTTGCATCCACTTAAAGTTGCACCTCGCCTCATTTGCATGGGTTGCGCTATAAAAGTGCAACATTGGGCTGCACTGGCCATAGTCGGTTACTGCAGTCTATTGGTGAGTTGCATGCTGTTTGGGAGTGTGAACTGTGGATTTAGGGACATGCATGGGATTGCACAGTCACAGGTAACAACTGCCATTCTTACAGGCTAAATAATGACCAAGCAAGTTGAGGGAGAGGAGGAACACAGTGGTGGGAGGAGGAGGCCTTATTTTACCAAGGCCGAGATGGAAGCCCTGTTTGATGCCTACCTGGATCAGGAGCCGCTTCTCAGCAGACGGCAGGTAATACCTCAAGCCTATGTTGCTGCATGGGAGGAAGTGGCATGTGCTGTGAACCTGCATGGCAGCCACCAGCACTCCATGGAGGAGAGCAAGAAAAAGATGGGCACGGACAGGAGGAGGATAAAGGAGAAGGTGGCTGCCATCAGGGTAGCATGAGCTGCAACAGGTGGGGGACAGCCAGTGGTGGTACACCTGACCCCACAGGAGGAGAGGATTGCTGGAAGCATGCAGTGTAGTGCCACTGAGGGTGTTCTGGGTGGTGGCTTCCAGACGGGTGGTGGCCCATCACTGCATGGTAAGTCATGGTCTGTCTATGGGGGGGCAGGGTAGGTCACATGCAGTAATGTGACTTTGCTTTCCCTTACCGATCCTGAGCATCTGCATGGGTCAGCGGTGGTGGGCATGTCCACTGAGGACAGTCAGCTGGAGATGGAGGAGGGTCCATCCACCTCCACAGGTATAGATGGCTCAGTGCGACAGTGGGCCGCCTGGCTGTCCACACTGATGTTGTTGTAACAGGTGTGGAGGAAGCCCTGCCTGTGTCCCAGCTTGCCGGTGTCCATGGATGCCAGCATGCTGTGACTGGGGCTGGTGATGAGTCCGTCACCAATGATGTTGTCACTAACGGCATGGGCAGTGACACATGTGTGCCATGGGATGGCTACACAGCAGGACACATCACAGCCATGGCTGTGGGTGGTGCTGCCATGGAGGCCTGCATGTCAGCACAGTTCCAGACTGTGCCTGTCAGCACCAGTGGGGCAGCACTGGTGTTTGTTCAGGACAGTGGGACTGTTGCGGCCACTGCATCGGTGCCACCGATCTCTGGGGAGCAGCAACAGGAGGGGCAGCATCAGCAGTCGGCCAATGGGCTTGGGGGTACAGGGTCCAGCGGCGGCATCTGTGCACCACCTGTGGACATGCCCAGACTGGTCCTGGTGTGCAGCACCCACCCTCACGGGGTGCTGAGCATCAGGGCTGTGCACACCCTGAGGGACAGGATGCCGAGTAGTCAGATGACCTCTTGGACGAGCACACCCGCCTACTGCAAGCATCAGTCCAGCAGCAGATGCGGCTTGTGATGTCGGTGGATGCACTGCATGCGGCTCTGGAGTGGGCAGAGGAGCATCGCAGCAGGGATACCGATCTGCTCCTGGCAGGGATGGACCGGTTGTGGGAGGATGTGACTGCTGCCATTGACAGGCAGACACAGGCATTCACTGCTGTCATGGCCACAATGGGCACACAGTCATATACCCATGCATCACGGACACCACGCAGTGCACTGTCCACCCCCCCTTCCTGGCATCGTACGACACCCTCCCTGTCGACACCGGGTTCAGCTGTGGGCATCCCTAGCACGCCTGGTGCAGGCATGTTCAGTGTGCTGCAGACCCCTGCATGAGCTCAGTCACGTTCACACAGTGGAACCCCTGGGGGGACCATCGGTGCCACCCCATGAGGCCAGTGGTCAGCCTGTCAGTGCTGGTGGGTCTCGGTGGGGCTGCCCACGCATCCGTGGTGGCTGGAGTACTGTGCCACATCACTGACCTGTCTCCCAATGCAGCTACTGTCTGGTGCTGCCCTGCGAGCATTGTGTCTTTCAGTGGGCAGTGCATGGGTGGGTATCCGGCCCTGCACATGGACACACAGTCCATCTGCATGCCCTCTCAGCTGCTGTCCACAGTTGCATGTGCATGATGATGCCTGCATTGTGCTGTACACCAATGTGTAATGGTGCTCAGCATCTGACACATGCACATGGACAGGCTGTGGGCATATGTGGCTAGGGGTGGCATTCTGGGTCGGTGTGCCTCCTGCCCTTTGTGCAAGTTTGGTGCATTTTGTGTGTGTGTGTGTGTGTGTCCATCTGCATGGCATGTTAGTCCTCACCCATCTCTGGTTGTGTGTGTGGTTCCATGCCCTGCCACTTCCCTTGATGGCATGCACCGCTGGTATGTATCCATGTGTGTTTGTGGGTTGTGCCTTAGCCACTGTTGGCTGCACATGACCCCATGACTTACCTGCGTTGGCTGAAGTGCTCCTCCGTGATGGTGTCCCGGTGCAGCTGTGCCAGCCGGAGCAGTCTGGGGACCCATCGGCCAAGGGGGGGGCTGCCCATCACCATCGTCATCGGCGTCCTCATCGTCCCCATCGCTGTCCCCCTCTTTGACCTGTATGGTTATCCCACACTCATTGGCCATGTTGTGCAGGATGCAACAGGCCAGGAATAGCCTGCAGGCCTTTGAGAGGCTGTACTGTAGGGCACCACTGGAGGTGCCCAGACAACGGAAACGTGCCTTCAGCATCCCGACCACCAGCTCGATGACATTACATGTGGTGGCATGTGCCTCATTGTAGCGTTGCTGCGATGGGGTAGCAGGCTGCCGGTAGGGTGTAAACAGCCAGGGATGGAGTGGGTATCCACTGTTACCTGTGTGTAGAGGGTGGAGGTTAGTTTGGTGATCAGCATCGCCTTGCCCCGAACCATGTAGGCCACTACCCATGTCACCTCTGGCCATGCCCCCCAGACCCTATGATTGTCCAGGTGGTTTGCATACTCACCCACTAGGTATTCAGTGGGGATCTCCCCACTCTCAAATCTGTGGCACAGTGCCGACTGGTGCCAGATGAAGGCATCATGTGCTCCCCAAGGGTGCGTGGCACAGACATTGATTATGCGCCTCCTGGCATCGCACACCACCTGGCAGTTGATGCTAGCATAGCCCTTGCGATTGATGTATGCGGCCCTCTTGGGGCCAGATGGTGTGCGTATGGCCACATGGGTGCAGTCTATTGCCCCAAGCATGCCAGGCATATGTGCTACCCTGTGGAACTCCTGTATGTTTGCTGTGTGCTTCACCAGTGTGCTTGGGAAATGGATGTACTCTGCAGCATGTGGCAGCAGTGCGCTGAAGAATTGGGTGAGGTGGCATGACGTTGCCAACTGGGTTATGCCTGTGGTGTCCCCTGTTGGTCTCTGGAAGGTACCCGTGGCGAGCGAGCACATACAAGCTGTCACTTTTGTCTCCACTGATAGGGCATGGCTCCGTCGTGTGGGTGCCTGCATCACATCACTGCACAGCTCACAGAGCCACCTCAGAATTGCCCGCTGTCCTCACTGCTTCTTCCCCTGCACTGGGAACACCTGTCTGTGGTGGCCTCTGTGCTGTGTGGCACTTCCCCCTTCTGCACTGGCTGTGGCTCCATACATCTGCCCTGTGCCTCTGTGTTCAGGGTGCCCTTTGCCTGGCCTGCTCTGTGTGTCCCTCCTGCCCTGTCTGTGTGGCTAGAGTTCAGTCTCATGTGCCTTCCCTGTAGCGTTCTTGCGCCTCTCCCTTGTTCCTTTTTATTTTGGCTCATTTCTGCTATGGTGCAACTTCCGCCTGCTCCCCTATTGTGCATGGCGCAAGTTGTTGAATATCGCACTGCACCATTTATGCATGGTTCCTCCCCCTTCAGTTGCGCATGCCTTCATTATCATTGCGCTGTTGCTCAGTGTGATTTAGGGGGCACAACTGCCCCTGCTGAATATCGCAGAATGGCGCAATGTCGGACTTGCGCAGGCTCAACCCTATTGCGCATGGCTCAACTCTTTTGAATATCTGGGCCATAGTGCCCAGTCTCAGCTGCAAAAATATGGTCTAGTGGTTTGTTGCAATGGTCCATTTTCAAAATGGAAGCACATCGACCACATATGTTGTTGTTGACCTCCCAGGCCTCAGGTGATCCCTGGGCTGCTCACACATCCTTAGAGCCATTGCTTGCTACAAATTGAAGGAGTTAGCAGGCAAAACACTATGGAACAAGAAATGGATGTCTATTTCATATATGAAGTCCAAACAAGGTCTGTTTTATTCAGATAAAAACCCTTGAGCATGTTCTTAAGGCATAACTAAGTCAGACAAAAAATTATTGACAAGAGCTCAGACCCCACAGAGGTAAAAGTCTTAAAGTACAGTCCAAATATCCCAGTGGATACAGAGTTCATACACTTTTGGGAGGCACATCTTCAAGACATTGGCCCACACTTTCATTTAGTCCAGGTACTTCTTTATGTGCTGTGACAACAAAGGGCACGTTGGTTTAAAGCTGTAGTCAGCTATAAACATTATTTAAATTCTCTGCTACTACAAACGCTGCTCCAGTAAGTGCACTAGAAGGGTAACGGAGCTCTGTAAGCTGCCTTTGGAAACCCTTCCCACCTCCTTCCCATTGACCTGGTATTCCATCATACATGCCAGAGAAAGGAGTGTCCATGATAGCCAGGTTAGGTTCCTATGCATCCCAAAGGCATTACGTCACCTCTTGTGGGCTTTCGACAGCAGGTTGGGGCCTGTAGACCTGCAGTATGCCCCACCTGTCTCTTCTCAGATCCTTTTCTAATGGGACTGGTATGGATTGCAACGACATTTATATTTGAGGCACAGAGGGGTACTTCCCACTGAGGGACCACAGTTACTTTGGAATACCGGCACTCTTCCCTCAGATCATGCTGGCCCCGACAGAGCAACAGGTCCCTGATCAAATTAAATATTCCATCCCATTACAAGTTCTCCTGGCATCTAGCAAGGAGGGAGACACCAGGGTGCCTAAAACATAGTCTTTTCAGTCCTCAGTTCCTGAAAAAATGTACATAACTCCTCTCAGGCTGCAGATTAGCATTTGTAGTACATAGCAAGGATTTACGGCACAGCAGAAAATATTGGAACCCAATATATTTAGCGCCACCGCCTATGTACCACACATTAGCACCCAATATATTTAGCGCTAGTTCCCCCTGTAATTATAGCAGTTGCAGTGCTGTAATTGCCTAATTGTCCTCAGCTTTAGAAAAATGTACATACAGGCTCCAGCAGCACTTGTACAGAAGTGCTGCTAGTTTTCAGACGTGTTTGCAGTGCTGTTAAAGTTTGCTGTTATCGCCGAACAGTCTGAAGGATGTCTCTCCTCAAATGGATCTATTCCTCCCAGCAGGAGAAGAGGAAATATCCCATTGAATCAGCTTCTCTACCAGTGCCTCATGTTGCTGAATGTTCTGGGGTAGATTTGAACGTTACTGCCATGGTTGTTAAAGAGCTGGCAACTGCTTCACCCCTTTTAAATGCAGCCGGCACTCCTCCTACACTCACTACACCCCAGAAACCCGTTACAAGCTCAGTAAGAACGCCATAGAAAACAGGGTTATGGCCACTGTCCACCACTACTTGAAAACAATGGGTAACACAATTAATGAAAGTTCAGTTTGGAACTTTAAGTCTGACTACTGGCATAGGAGACAAATGCCAGATCACAGTAGTTCTAGCATGCGCACTGGATGGAGTGATTCTGCCCCCCAGTTGAACTACAAAGGTTGCAGTGCCGCTTTTCACCCATGACACACATTTCCAGCAGAGTGGGATATTACCTACACAGATAATCACAGGGACAATGTTATTACCACCACCGAGTTCATTGATAATTCGCTGATGCCTCAAATCTGCGCACAAATCAATGACATGGCATTACCGGTCGAGCAAAAAGCTTTACTGGTGCTCGATCTCTTCAGAGCACACACTAGAGAGGATGTCCTAAAACACATGGAAGACAATAACATTATCCCAGTGTACGTGCCTGCATCGTGCACAGATGCACTTCAACCCCTGGATATCTCTGTAAATAAACTCTTTAAAGACTACCTGAAAAGAGAGTTTACTTCATGGTATGCTGGGGTAGTGTCAAGCAGAATTTCAAGTGGCAGAATGGACAACTTGACTGCTGAACTCCGCCTTCAAAATCTAAAGGAACATTATTCAAAGTGGATGGAGCAAAGCATACAATGCTTGAGAGAGCATCGCAAGGATGTTATGCATGGATTCAAGCAGACAGGCATACACTGAGCACAAGAAAACTGCCTACAAGAGGTTAGTGTACTCGCATTCATTCGGTTGCACTTTTAATGTATTTTGATGTAGTTTAAATAACTTTTCTTCAGCACTGTACACTGATTCTATTCTCTGCTTCATAGGTGCCATAATGAAGCAGAAGAAGAACAAGACGTCTACTGCCATCTGAACTGCTGGGGCTGACCTGCCTCTTTGATATTTTGTTTGCCTTTATTTTATTTTCTGTTGTTATCTCTGGTTGCTATTTGGCTGCTATTTTAATCACTTGTGTTGAAGTGTGAATAAAGATTTAACCACCATGTCTGAGGCAGTTACCTCGCATTGTTTTTAAAGAGCCACAAATTGCACATAACAAGCTGTGAATTGGATCTTGGAGTTACGAATGGGAGGGTGATTACTTTGTGTAGCAAGGTACTGAGTAGCACATAATATTAGCAGTCTGATAATATTAGTGGATAAGAGCATTCAACTAATATCGCTAAATTAAACGGAGCACTAATATTAACTGCTATACTGTAGATACATAGACACTATCAGCAGATAAGGGCCTATGGCCCACCTAATCAGCCCATTTGAGCTTGTTTGTTCCTTTTGTTTTTCTAGAAGTCGGTCGCCCCTTCCCTCTTCCCTTCCCTCTAGGATCTGCACTACTGGAGGTTCACCACTGCCGGGGATCCTAGCAAAGGCTGCCACCACAATTCCAAGAGATGGCTGTGTTTCAGCTTCAACACAAGGCCTCTTAGCTTCAACCTCTTCTCTTTAACTACAGTAAGCTAATCCACTTCCTGTGAGTGCCAAGCCAGTATAACTAACAGGGTACATCTCAGTCAGGCTAGAGTTAACCTGTTACCAGCCTAAAAGATCTACAGATAAGCAGGAGCTTCCTAGGAGCTACAAACAGCAACACAAAGTGAAATTTAAACTGCTGACCTACTGTGCCATCACCATCTGGGGAGGAGTACCTGCATGACTGTGTCACAGTGCAAATAATGCAGCCAGATGTTGGTGGGTGCAAATGGGTTAGTGACTCCAATGGGATCATAACATGACATAGTACCACTTTTATGGTGCTATGCTGTGCTGTAAGCTGCTGTGGACTTGTGCTGCTGTTGGAATACCCGTCACACTGATTTACTATTTATTTAGACGCACTTAGAAACCTAGAAACTTGGAATTTGTCAGCAGAAAGGCACTGCTTGGCCCACGTGTTGCCTGCCTAATCTGTCTCTGCAGACCTTGTCTGGTCTCTGGTAACCCTTCCTCCTCCTCCCCCCTCTCTATTCAATAATATACTGTACCCCTGTGTCTATCTCATGCTTGCATGATACCCCACCCCCTTTTTCACCTCCATCCCTTCTGCTGGCAGTCTATTCCAGACATCTACCATACTTTCAGTGAGGAAGTGTTTCTTTACATCCCACTTAAACTTCCCCCTCACCAGCTTCATTGCATGCCCCCAGTCCTAGTGCTCTTTCTCATTTGAAAGAGATTTCTGGGTTACTGGTGTTTAATATTCCATGTGTCATAATTTCCTCTTCCCTGTGCCCTCTACCTGCTCTACATGAACTCTTCACTACTGGGATTCAGTGAATCCCCCCCCATGATGCCCCAGCATGGTGTTTAGGAGAAACTGTGATGTCTGCCGCACAAACATTTGAATAAAACATGAACCCAGGCCTAGCATATCTGTTCTGGTGGTTGTTCAGGTAAATGTTGGTTCCCTGGTGCCATAGAAAAGTCCTTCATGAAAATAACCAACAGCTTATCCTTCCCTGCAATGAGGTGCCTTTGTAAATGAGTCCCTGACTCAAAGGTTGTAATCCGACTTTCAAAAATAAATAAATAAATAAAACAATCAATATCGGCCAGTTTAGACCTGTATCACCCTCCCCCTGGGACAAGGCTGAAAACAGGAAGTATTTTCTAGAAATCCTTTCCCAGTCAACAAAAACTAAATAAAATAAAGAAGCTTACTCTCCCACTTTGTCACTCTGCAACCTCAGTCCCATGACAATTGTTGTACCCTATTTGTCCTTCTTGGGTCAGTTAAGGATTTGTGTGACACCCTTTGCCTGCCTGTAGTAGCTCTTCAGAGAGGGGACATTACGAATCTCTGTGATTGACTTTTTATGAGGCTTGATGTGCTTTGTGCATGATGTTGCAGCCATTTTCTTTGAGACTTCCACCCCTTTCCCTACACAGTCACAAACAACCACACAGGGAAAGCTTATGACCCATAAACACTGAGATTAAGTGGCACTTCAATAAAGTAGATACATAGATACATAGACACTGTCAGCAGATAAGGGCTTAAGGCCCACCCTGTTTGCCCATTTGAGCTTGCAAGTTCACTTTATGTTTTCCTAGAAGTCTGTTTCCCCTTACCCCCAACCTCCAGAATTCCCTTATGTATATCCCGTGCATTCTTAAATCCTGTGATTATTTTAGCCCCCACGGCTTCCTCTGGTAGGATGTTCCACTTGTCCGCCATCCATTCTGTGAAGAAATTCTTCCTCATGTTTCCTCTGAATCACCCTCCCTCCAACTTCATCCCATGTCCTCTAGTCTTGCAACATCTTTTTTACTGGGAAATAGTGTATTCCTGCACCCTGTTCCTCCCTGTAAGGTACTTGTATGTCTCTATCATATCCTCACTCTCCTTTCTCTCCTCTAGGGAGTACATGTTCAGTTCCTTCAACCTGTCTTCATAGGACTTGTGATGCAATCCATGCACCATCTTTGTTGCTCTTCTCTGAGCCTTCTCTACCCTGTCTATGTCCTGGCATAGGTAAGGTTTCCAGAACTGTACACTGTACTCCATGTGGGGCCTCAATAGTGTCTTGTATAGTGGACTTATGACCTCCCTTTTCCTGCTGGTGGTGGCCCTGCCTATGCATCCCAGCATCCTATTTGCTTTACCTGCTGCCTTGTCACATTGTTTCCCTACCTTGAGGTCATCATAGATGATAACCCCAAGGTCCCTTTCCTGCTTGGTGCATGCTATATCCTCACCCCCCCCCCAACTGGTATGTTGTTCCAGGGTTTGTTTTTTTTGCCCAATGTGCATTATCTTGCACTTCTTTGCTTTGAATTTCAACCGCCAAACAATTGACCATTCTTCAAGGTTCTGCAGGTCCCTCCTCATTCTGTCTACACCCTCTGGCATGACCACTCTGTTGCAGAGCTTCGTGTCATCAGTGAACAGGGAAATTCTGCATTCTAGGTCCTGCGACCAGTGACCATCACATGGTATGGTTCAATTTGGCCACTACAACTAAATCATCCCATTCCTAGGCAAAAATATGGGACTTCAGAGGAGCTGACTTTGATAAGATGGCCAACAGAGTTAAGCTAGCCCTGGCAAAAAGAAATACAGGTAAGGGGGTACAGGCAAAGTGGGAAAGCAATAAGGATGCCCTACTTGAAGCAACATCACATTGTGTTAGAGAGAAAAGGAGGTGCAGAAGAAGAAGGAAACCACTTTGGTTCTCAAAAACAGTAACAGAAAAGGTCAGAGCCAAAAGGCTGGCCTTCAGGAAATATAAGGGAACTCAGCAGGATGAAGCTAGGGAGGCATACCAGACTTCCCTAAGGGAAGCAGGGAAGGCAGTAAGGCAGGCAAAGGCCCAAACCAAGGAAACACTAGCACAAACAGTAAACGAAGGTGACAAGACTTTCTTTAGATACGTTAGTGAAAGGAGAAAGTGCAGAGGGGGAAAGGGGGCATTTGAGGAGGAGGACCATGTAAAAGCATCTATCCTAAATAGATACTTCTGCACAGTATTTACTGAAGAGAAGGTAGGACAGGGCCCATAGCTCAACACCATGGACACGGGGGGGGAGGTGTGCATTAGTCCCTTCACAAAAGAAAGGATCCTACAAGAGCTCACTAAGCTCAGTGTGGACGAGGCAATGGGACCTGATGGCATACATCCCAGGGTACTTAAGAAGCTAAGGGTGGAACTAGCAGAGCCATTATCAGAACTGGTTAGAGACTCTGAGCACTGGAGAGGTCCCAGAATACTGGAGAAGGGCTCATGTGATCCCACTCCACAAGAGTGGTAGCAGGGAGGAGGCAGGGATCTACAGACCAATCAGTCTTACCTCAGTAGTGGGCAAGATTATGGAGGCACTCCTTAAGGACAGGATAGTGCAACACCTGGATTCCATAGGAGCACAGGATCCAAGACAGCATGGGTTTAGAACAGGAAGGTCCTGTCAAACTAATCTCATAGATTTCTTTGATTGTGTAACCAGAGTGGTGGACCAAGGGGGAGCAGTTGATGTCACCTACCTTGACTTAAGTAAAGCTTTCGATACTGTTCCACATACAAGATTAATTAATAAGCTGGGTAGGCTCTGGGTGGGTCAGAAGTTGGTCAACTGGGTGGCAAACTGGTTGATGGGCAGAAAACAGAGAATGGTGGTTAATGGTATACAGTCAGAAGAGATGCAAGACACAAGTGGGGTACCTCAGAGATCAGTCCTGGGGCCAGTCCTCTTCAATATCTTCATCAGTGACATTGCAGATGGACTGGAGGGTAAGGTTCGTCTGTTTGCAGATGATGCCAAGATCTGCAACAGAGTAGATGATCCAGATGTGGTGGGCAGAATGAGAAGACAGCTGGATAAATGAGCAAAATGGTCAGAAGAGTGGCAACTGGGGTTTAATGCAAAGAAGTGCAAGATCATACACATAGGGAAGAGAAACCCTGAAGCCACCTATAAGCTGGGAGGTTAGTTGCTGGCAGTCACAAGGGAAAAAAGAGACTTGGGCATTATCATCACTGATGACCTGAAATCATCCAAGCAGACCACTAAAGCAGTAGGTAAGACTAGGGGGATGTTGGGGTGTATTGGTAGGGGCATCACAAGTCAGAAGAGGGAGGTAATAATCCCTTATTACAAGACACTGGTTAGGCCCCATCTTGAGTACTGAGTGCAGTACTGGAGGTCACACCTTCACAAGGACATTAACCAA
This sequence comes from Neoceratodus forsteri, assembly GCA_016271365.2. Taxonomy (NCBI): domain Eukaryota; kingdom Metazoa; phylum Chordata; order Ceratodontiformes; family Ceratodontidae; genus Neoceratodus; species Neoceratodus forsteri. Next base: position 572,109,941 of record CM057454.1, on the reverse strand, counting down.
ATTGAGGCAGTCCAGAGAAGGGCAACCAAAATGGTGCAGGGACTGCATCAGAAAACATATGAGGACAGATTAACGGTGCTCAATATGTATACCTTAGAGCAAAGGAGGGAGAGAGGTGATATGATCGAAACATTCAAACATCTTAAGGGCATTAACAAGGTGTAAGAGTCTAACATGTTTCAATATAAGAAAAATAGCAGGACAAGAGGACACAGCATGAGATTAGAGGGGGGCCAATTAAGGGGTAATGTTAGGAAGTTCTTTTTCACAGAAAGGGTGGTGGATACATGGAACGGCCTATCTCAGGAAATGGTGGATATGAATACAGTGCAGGGCTTCACACAGGCATGGGATATGCATAAGGGAGCAATACAGATGAGTATGAATAGATAGGCCATTGACAGAGCAAAAGCTGATGGCACATTCATAAGGCAGAAAAAGAAATGGGCAGACTGGATGGGCCTTGCGGTCCTTATCTGCCATCAACTTCTATGTCTCTATGTTTCTATTTTTCTGCATAATTTCACTGATGAATACACAGAATAGGATCGGTTGCAGCACTGATCCCTGTGGTACCCCATGGGTCACTATTCCTTCTGTGGAGTGATAGCCATTTACCACTACCATCTGTGTCCTGCTGCCCAGCCAATTACTTACCCACTGCACTACTGTCCTGCCCACTCCCATATTCCCCAGTTTGTTTAATAGCCTTCTATGTGGCACAGTATCAAAGGCCTTGCTGAAGTCCAGATAGGCCACGTGCACTGCCCTCCCCTGATCCACCTTCCTTGTCACCCAGTTGAAAAATTCAATGAGGCTGGTCTGATGTGACTTCCCCCCAGTGAAACCATGCTACATTGGGTCCTGAAATCAACTGGCAACCAGATTTTCCACCAATCTCTCCTTCAGTAGTGCTTCCATGATCTTCCCCACTACTGAGGTCAGGCTGACTGATCTGTAGTTCCCCGCTTCCTCTTGGTTCTGTTGTCCATGAGTCTTTGGGCACCTCCCCTGTCACCATTTGGTAGACTTTGTTAGAAATCAGGATTTAATTCTGATGGGTGTTTTTAATGCAGCCTGGAATGGGTTAAGGGGTCAGAAGCTGGAAGAGGCATTTTTGAATTTGCACTTAAAACAGATAATTGACACCCCCACTCAGAAAAAGTAGATTGATAGGTCTTGGAAATATATTGGATTTAATATTTGTAACCCCTGGTATGGAAGTAAAAATGAAGAAAGTCCACCCACCTAATTTAGGGATCATAGCGTTATTTCATGTGAGATCAATCTGCCATGTAAAAAGCAAAATAAATAATCCCCTCAAAGGTCTTAAAGAGATTTTTAGTTAATTATAGCCCAGAAGCCCTTATGGAGGAATTAGGAAAAATTTACAAAGAGTAACATTAATTCCAGATATTGATCTGACAGCAAATGAGTTTACAAAAAAATATTAAAAGCCTGTGACAAGTGTGCTCCATTGAAAGAACAAACAGGTAGATCCCACTGTTTGCCTTAGATAACAGGGACCATAAAAAGATTAATTAAAGAAAAAGACAGACTGTGGAAAAAATCAAATAAAACTTTGGATGAAACAATTTGAGAGCAATTTAAATACATGAGAAACAGAATAAAGAGTGAAATTGGAAAACTGAAGGAGAAATACTATAGGCAAAAAATTCAAAATACCAATAATCCAAAACACTATTGCAGTTTAATTAAAAGTTTGGTAAATCCAGTAAAGAATAGTGGAAATTTGGCAACGACTGAACATGGTATAAATATAACCCAAGCAAGAGCTGTGGAAGTTTTAAATAAATATTTTGTTAATTTACCAGATTTGAACTTGAAAAATAATCCCCATGATCAGGAAGGCCCTAAACATAGGGCAAAATCTCAAGTGATTAATTTGCCTGGTTTTATATTTAGAAGGGTAAGTATAGGAGAGGTAATGAAAGAAATAAAGAAATTAAAACGTAATAAAGCAGGGGGCTTAGATAATATAGAAATATGTTTTTTAAAGGATAGTATTAGAGTTGTGGGATGGCCTTTGGCCTCATTGTTTAATTTGAGTTTAAGTCAAGGTAAATTTCCAAGTATCTGGAAAAGAGCCAAGGTGATTCCAATATTCAAGGGTGGGGATGCTTCACTTCCAACAAATTATAGGCTGATAGTTCTTCTATCAGTTATTTCTAAGTTAATGGAGCATTTGGTTCATTCTCAACTAATGTTATACTTGGAAAAATATAAAAAACTTACTCTGACTCAGTATGGGTTCAGGAAGGGGCAGTCCATGGAGACTGCGCTCACGGGCTTCCTAGTAGTAGTAAGTAGTAAGTAGTAGTAGTAAATATTTTTTTATTCATATGAATAAGGGAGACATTCAATTGAGCATAGCTCATTTACAATGAAGTCCCAGTATCAAAAAACAGACAAACATCGAATATCAGTTTCAAAAAACATAACATTCAGAACAATATTAAATTACAATATAAAAAATATACTATATACAATATATAACATACAACAAGGAGCAATATATGTAAATAATCAGGATTAAAAAATATCACATTGATTACAATTAAATTGATTACAAGCCCATCCCAGGTACCATTTATTCAAATCAGAAAAATAAATTATCTGATTCACTTCCCTTAAACATACAGGAATTTTATTCCACAGAGTCATCCCTCTAAAAGGTACCAATGACTTGCCAACATTCAAATTACATCTAGGGGTTCAATAATGTAACTCCTGGGCAGCCCTAAGATTATCTTTAATATGTCTAGGAGAAATAACTGAGAGATATAAATCAGGACCCCTTTTTTCCAAATTTGAAACATAAATTAAAGGAGATGTAGATTCCTATGCACAGAAGGCTTAAGCCAACCCAGGTTGTTAAACGGAAAGCACCTGTGAGTTCTATAAGGACCTCCAGTACAAAACGAGCCATTCTATGAAACATCAAATCCACCCTATCCAATAAGAAGCTAGAGGCTCCACCATAAAGGAGATCCCCATAGTCTAGAATAGGCATTAATAGGGAGTTCACAGCATTTAGATGGACATCCTTTGACATATGTATTTTAAACATATCGACAGCCCCCAATTTCCTATTTAATCACGCTATTGTATTATTTATATGAAGGGACCAGGACAGATTACAATCTAACCAAAAGCCCAAATACTTATAATAATCCCCTTCCATTATTACAGTGCCATCTAAAGTTGTTACATTCAGGCCTAAATTTTGTTCTTTGCACTGCTTATTCCTAAACAGAACAACCTGGGTCTTTTTGGAATTTAATACTAAAAGATGCTTCTTGAAAAAATCCTGCACCTGATCAAAGGCCATCTGGAACTTAGGTCTAATCAGGTCCAAAGTTGGACCCTCAACATGTATAATCGTATCATCTGCTTAAAGATGGTACCCTATATCTGGAAGGTCAAAACTAAAATTGTTAATATAAATATTAAATAACAATGGTCCCACAATTGACCCCTGTGGGACCCCATTAAACATATCAACTAAGTTTGACCTAAAGGAACCAATCTCCACAAATTGTTTTCTCTCATTTAAATAAGACAAAAACCAATTAACAACTAGGATAAATAAACCGATCTGGCTGAGCCTGGACAGGAACATCCGGTGGTTTAAAGTATCAAAAGCTTTAGAAAGATCTATAAATAAAGATCTAACCATTTGTCTCCTGTCCAGGCCCAGCTGCAGATCACTAACTACTCTAACCAATGCAGTACTGGTACTGTGTTGTGACCTAAAAACAGATTGATAAATAGACATTCTACCATTTAAATCCAAATATTCTCTCAATTAAACAGAAATAATTTTCTCAAAGATCTTTGAAATCTGTGATAGGAGCGAGATGGGCCTATAATTGCCTAAGCTCATTCCTGTCCCCACCCTTAAAGATAGGCTTTACTCTTGCTACCTTCCATCCCTCTGAGAACTCACAACAATTACAAAATACTCACTACAAGATAAATTAAAAACTAGGGTCAGTGATTCAGTTATACAAGGGGCAGCATACATGAACAGTATAGGTGGAATCCCATCAGACCCAATTGCCTTAGAAATATTCAACCTCAACAATTCAGTTTTCTCTTCTTCAGGTGAAATATAATGAAATCTAAAGACCCCAGAAACCTCCTGCCCAGACAGATTATCCTTCTCAGTTGATAAACAATCTGACTGGGCATCTTCAGTGTGTGCAAAAGAACCCACCTTACTAAAATGTGTATTAAAGATGTCCACAAGTTCCCTCCCAAGCACTACTTTAGTTCCCTCCACCACAATTTTATTTATCCTGTACTTCTTATTATTTCCTGTTAAATCAGATTTAGTCCTCCAGAAGGATCTTGCATCATGTTTATAATTATTATCTAATTTAAATCTAACATGATCCTGTTTGGCTAGCCTTACCTTGGATGTATAAACATTTCAGGCTTGTCTGTATGCAGACCAATCAGTGTCCCTCCCAGTTCTCCTGGATTTAATAGCTTCTCCTTTAGGGGATGAGAGGTCCGTGGGCACAGTCTTCGTGGACTTATCAAAGGTCTTTGATTTGGAGGCACACCCTTTGATGTTGGAATCCTTTGAAAATATAAGGGTCACTGATCATTCATTGAAATGGTTTGCATCATATTTTAAAGATTGTACTCAGCTGGTTTCCATTGCCGGTGTTAGCTCAGAGTTGGCCCCTGTGAAACATGGTGTTCCACAGGGTTCAATACTGGGCCCCTTGATGTTTCTTGTTTATATGAATTCCCTTCCAAATTGTATAAAACATTCAAACATCATATTATATGCTGATGATACGGTGTTAATCACAGATGGGATAAACAGGCAGGAAGTAGAAGAATAGCTCAAGTCTGATTTTGAAGCCATGCAAATTTGGTATAGGACTAAACATTTATTAATGAATACCAAAAAACACAAACAATGTTGTTTAAAACTTAATCTAAAAATAAAAGCTTGGATAGTGCTATGCAGATCTTGACTATAGATGGGCAGATATTGGCACAGGCAGATATATGTAAATATCTAGAAGTTTAAATTGATTCTGGCCTTACCTTTAGTCAACACATAGATACTGTAGTATAATAAAGAAAACTAAAATGAAATTGGAGGTCTTAAGAAGGGTTACTTTTTGTATGACTAAAAATGATTGTAAGTTGATAGCAAATCAGTTGATTATATCTACTTTGGAGTGTGGATCACATGTTTATTGTTTTTGTACAAAAAATCTCTACATAAACTGGATGTATTATATCATATAATAGCTAGATATGTATTATGATGTAGTCCCACAGTCCATCACTGCTCTCTGTATGATGCTTTGTCCTAGATCCCATTGTATCATAAAAAAGGAACAGTATGGACTATCTTATTGTATAAAATTATGAAATTGGAAACGCCTGAAAGACTTGTGAAACAATTAGAATGGGTAAATTATAATTATTGTTTGAGAAATATGGGTAGTACACTAAAATTACCTAGGATTCAAAATAAATACAGCACATTTAAATTTAAATATAGAGCTGCTAGTTCTTGGAATAGATTATCGAAGGATTTAAGAGAAATGAACTTAACAATAAAGGAATTCGGACAAAGAATTAAACCGGACCTTGAATATGTATGTATATGTTTGGAGTAACACCTTGTTGTTGGTAGTTCCCAATAGATAAATGAGGGGTTACTAGATTAGTGTAAAGCATAGGATATTGGATCATATTGCTTTTTACATAAACACGTTAACACATGTGATGTGTACTAGTTTGTCGTTAATATGTCTGTGTGTTGTTACTATAAAATTTTCCTTTTTAGTATGATATAATATTTGTATCTTATGTAATATGTTCAATATTGAAAATGTTTGGAACCTTCTGTAATTTGTGCATAAACATCAATAACAAGATCACCATAAAAACAGGTCTTGTATAAGACCTATGGTGTAAACCTTTTGCATTGTCAAATTGTTTTTACCTGTATAAATAAAAATGTTTTTACTACTACTACTTCAGGCCCATAATCCACCTCTTCCTCAGTAAAGACTGAGCAGGAATACCTATTCAGTATGTCAGCTTTACTGTTGTCATCCTCCACATGGCCTCCATCCTCCCCTTTCAGTCTCACTAACCCTCCCTGTGCCTTTCTTTTTTCACTTACGTACCTGTAAAAGATTTTGTCCCCTCTACCCACAGATTTTGTGATGCACTCTTCTGTCTGAGCTTTGGCTTCCTTTACTGACCTCTCTGCCTCCCTTTGCTTCTCCTTGTATTTCTCTCTATCCCCTTCTTTCTGTGTCTTTTTGTATTGCCTGAATGCAATTTTTTTTAGCTTTCACTATCTCTGCTACCTCTTTGGAAAACCATAATGGCATCCTCTTCCTCTTCCTCTTCCCCTTGCTAACCTGCTTAATGCATAATTCTGTTGCTCTTGTAATCCCCATTTTAAATATTGCCCACTGTTCCTCAACCCCTGATTCCTGCCCCATTCCTATTAATGTCTCTTTCAAGCATCTCCCCATTTTCCCAAAGTCTTCCCCCTAAAATCCAGGATATGTGTTTTTATGTGGTTTGGTTCTGCACCTTCTGTGATTTCAAACCACAGTGACTGGTGGTCACTGTTCCCCAGGTGCTCCCCCACTGTTACCCCATCACAGCATCCCCGTTTGTGAGCATGAGGTCCAGTATTGCCTTCTGCTGAGTTGGTTCCATGAAAAGTTGCTTGAGAAAGGCACCTTGAAGGGAGTCTGGGATAAATCTGCTCCTGACTGCTGCTGCTGGGAGGCTCCAGTCCATGTCTGGAATATTGAAGTCTCCAACCAGCACCACCTCACCCATGTCTGCCATCCTTTGGATGGCTAGCATCAGCTCCCTATCTGTTTCTTCCTCCTGGGCTGGTAGTCTGTAGACCACCCCTGTGTGGATGGCTGATCCCATTTTCCTTTCCAGCTTAACCCACAGTGTCTCTCAACCATTTTGTTCCTCTTGGATCTCTGGGCCTTTATGCCATCTTTCACATAAAGTACCACTCTTCCTCCCTTCCTGCCTACCCTGTCTCTTCTGAATATGTTGTCGCCAGGTATGGCCATCTCCCAGTCATGGTTATCATTACACCAGGTCTGCAATGTCCAGGTCCGGCTGCACCATGACAGCCTCCAGATCCTCCATCTTGTTGCTAAGGCTCCTGGCATTGGCACACAGTGCTTTCCATGATTTGAACTCCCTGAACTGTTTTGCCCTTCTACTCCAGACCCTTCCCTAGTTGTCCTTTATCCCTGGTTCTCCCTGCTGTCTGCCCTCCTGTTGAATTTTGCCCCCTTTCTGCCTATCCACATCTTGGGTGCTAATCTCCACCTTTTGCACACTGATTTATAGAGGTATCCACTCCTCCTGTTCACTGGTTTCACTGCTAGCTGTGGAGGGTGGGCAATTAGGAACCCTCCTTGCTGGCCTGCCACCACTCCTTGACAAGTTTAAATGCCTGTCCATGTAGCATTTAAACTTATCATTGAGTGCTTGGATTCCCCTCCAGGATGGTTGCAGGCCATCAGGCTTGAACAAGCTTCCATCCCTCCAGGTGGGTCCCCAGTCACCAATGAATCCAAACCCTTATGCACAGCACCAGTACTTCAACCATGAGTTAAAGTTCCTGGTTCATGCACCCCTACAATCTCCAATGCCTCTCACAGGTTATACTTCTGAGAAGGTGACAGAAGTATCTACTTACTGGAGACCCCTCCCCAATTTCCTAAACTCTTCCTGAATTTTCTTAGGCTCCCTGTTTGCCAGGTCATTAGTACCTAGGTGGATAATGACATCCAGCTTACCCTCTCAACTTGCCTTCCAGGTGATCCCCAGGATCTTCCTCCCATCCCTCCATGCCATGGCACCTGTTAGGCACCTCACCTCCCTGTCCTCCCCTTCCTGTGTTCCTAGCTGGATTCCACTTATGACAGAGTCCCCACCAGGATTTGCTTCCTCCTCCTCCTCCTCCTCCTCTGGGGTCCACTGATCTCCCCACTGAGGTCACCTCCTTCGTTGACCTCCACATCCTTCCCTTCCACTTCTCTGGGTACCTCTGTTTTGTTGTTCCCATTTGCCAGTGCAGCATATATGTTCTGGAGTGGAATAGAATTTGGCATGTGCCTCTGCCTGACTCCCCTAACCCTCCCTGAGCCCACGATCATCCAAGTGCATCTCATCCTTGTCATCCTTTGAGACAGCGGTATTGGACTGGGTGGTCTCTGGATAGGGGTGAAGGCACTCCTTACCCAGTTTACTTCTGCTCTGAGTCTGGCTACCTCATCTTGCAGTCCAGAGAGATGACTGCAGATAGGTCAGCACCTCAGCGTTCAGAAGGTCTGCCTGAATATGGCTGCCCCACATCCACTGCATTGCACCACTCCTCACATTATACTGCACTTATACTGCTGTTCTAGTACTTGTTTGTTACTGAAGCGCTCCTAGTTCCCTCTTTATTAATTTACTGTCCTGAAAATCCTGCCACCAATCCTCAGATACTTTTTTTTTATTTTTTTAAAGAAGGAAAACAAACAAAAAAAAAAGAGTCGAAACACTTGTTGTGCCAAGGGCGGGCTTCCTCACCATTATGCCCCTCCTACTCCACAATCCCTGTTATTCCCTGTGCCTAGCTCCTGTCAATCAGATTTAACACAGCATATAATTAAGACTGGGGGGGCAGGGGAGGCAGGGTGGGTGAAAATTTGCAGCAAGTAAAGACAGCAAAGGAAACCAGCACCACTACAAGCACACCAAACTAGGTTTTAAATTTTCAATAGCCCAAAAACAAATCTAAGTAAAGACATCAAATAAATAACACTACCACTAAAAGCCCACAAATCTAGGTTTAAAATAAAAACAGCAATGAACAGTTACTGCACTGCACTGAAATTAATCTGGATCCTTCCCTTCTGATTTCTTCTGAAAAATCAGAAATCAACTTGCTACCTCAAATACTGTGATAAAAAAGGTTGAAATCTAAATAGAGTGACACAGCACAAAAAGACAACAATAAAATGTTTAAATTGTAAAAAAGTGACTTAATGTAGCACAGCACACAAAAAAGACAACAGCAAAATGTTTAAATTGCAAAAAAGTGACTCACTTCATAGAATCAATTAACCCATTCATAACATTGATACATTTCAGAAGCTGCACTGTGCAAACACTTAATAATTGATTTACAAAAACCCCACCTCCAAGAGAGACACAGGGACAAGCACAGTATGGAAAATGTTCCTTCTATGTTTTGCTCCGTTTGCTACAGGTCACTGTATAACAATCATATCAGTCTTTTAAGGCCTGGATTACATCATATAACCCCTTTCAACTCCATTTCAAAACTAGTTTTTTTTTAATTAGTTTTATTTTATTAAGAACAATAATCCAACCATAAATTGACAGAAAACAATATAACAGGCAGACAAATGCAAACCACTAACCCCATCTCCTCCCTCCCCCCCCACATTCCCCACCACCACCACCACCACGGTGGAGCTACCAGCAGGCCAATAACTAAATAAAGCACCATAGTAAAAGGAAAATAAATCAAGGGAGGAAGCCATACTAGCTGTACCAGACAAATGACGAGCCAGGTATGCAAATCAATAAAATAATATCAGCAGAAAAGGACACCACAGGAGGCTAAATGATATAAAAAGTATAAAGTTTGCCCCACTTCTTATCAAGAATAGGAAAGCCTATGGTGAAGGCTCCCTGTCATATGTTCTACTCTAAGACTGAATAACAATTCTTGCAACCATTCCTGGTATATAATGGAACTCTAATCAAGCCAATGTCTCAGAACTACCTTTTTCAGGGAGAAGGAGATTAGGGCCATGTAAAATGTACGTTCTTTAACTGAAATAGAACTGTAATCCCCCCAAGATGCAGATTTTGGGTCTGAATAAACCTTGCAGCCCCAGAAGAGGATCAGTCCTGGACTCAGTTAGGCTCCAGAGAGGAGCTATTTTGGGGCAGTTCCAAAAAATATGGAACGTGGAGCCCTCATCTAGGCCATATCGAGTGCAGTTCAACAAGGGCAACCATCCCATTTGGGCCAACATCATGGGGGTGAAATAAAGATTGTTCAGAATATTTAACTGGGTAAGTCACAATCTGTCATGAGTGACATATCAGTAAAGATTGGCCCAGATAGTTTGCCAGTGGGGGGACAGGGGGAACAAAGAAGTCCAATAGGGGGAAGAGCCATCCAATTCTGGAAAAATCGTGGAAAGCAGTAATGAGTACAGAGTAGGCACTACTTGATTTTTAGAGACCAAATCTATAGTAGAAAAAAGAAGTCCTGAAAAATCAGTAGTCCAAGAGTCTGGTCCAAAGCAGTGAGTTAAAACATGTCTCAACTGGAAAATTTTAAAGATATACATGTTCCCCAACTGCAAAAATTCCATGTTATTTGATTCTGGAGCCAAGCTTAAAATTAACCAGTGCCCTCTCAGAATCTCTTGCCTGGATGGCTCCTTACTGGAGTCTGTAAGCTCCTTTAAATACCTAGGGGTCCTACTTGATGGTTCCCTCGAATTTGATCTGCATATTCTAGCCACCTGCAAGTCTGTCAACTCCAGGGTCAGGGTGGCCTAAAGAACTTGTTACACTCTGACCCCCTCTGCTAGGCTGGCTATTGCCAGGGGCATTCTTCTACCATTGCTCACCTATGGTGCCACTACCTATGTCAATGTGTTCAAAGCCTCTCTGCACAAGTGGGATACTACTTACAACAGTATCTATCGCTTTGCCTCAGCAGCCTCTCATCTCAAACACAACTGCCAACTCTGCTCCAATCTAAATTGGCATCCCCCCATGACCTCTGGTGTCACTCCCTTACTGACTCCATATTGAGATCAAACACCCCTAAATTGCTTGCCTCCCTCCTAATCCCCTGGATTCCTCTGATGGTCTTTGGTCAACTGAACGGGCACTTCTACATATTTCTAGGTGCAAAATTAATAAGGGGGCTTGTGCCTTCTCACACACTGCTCCAAAATATTGGAATTATCTTTCCCTTGATCTGTATCTTATGCCCACTCACAACCTATTTAAAATGAAACATCGGGCTCTGCTTACTATTTGCAGACGCTGCTTTTGTTATAATCCTCCTTAGACAATTCAGCACCTTTGCTACCTCCACTAATTGCTCCATTCCCCCCACCAAGTTCCTCTCTTCCCTCCTAAATTTATGCTCACTCACTCGGTCTGTCTGTGACATTACATTGTCTGGCCATCCTTGGCCTTCCTGTCTGACATCCTTGCCTTTTACCTCCCTGTCTTATATTTTCCTGTCTCTATGTATGCTCCTATAACTTCTGAACTCATCCTGGAACCCTACCTAGTTGCTGTGGCTATTTTCCTACAATGCCACAATTGTCTTTCTTGCATTTTACTGGTATTCACTTAAGAACACCTTATATGACACCATTGTAAGCCTAACACTACTTCCATTGTGTTGGCACGTCCCGCTTATAACTTGTACATTAAGCTTGATGTTAAGCTGATCAATTTCATATACTTTATTTTCTTGATTGTATATTGTTGTGATGGCACTTATCTTTTATTACCTGTACAATATGCTTGATGTTAAACTGCCCTATTTCATGTACTCTACTTCCTTGATTATTTTAAATTGATGGAACATTATCAAGTCTATCAATCAACAATCACCCATAAGAAGGCAGAGTTCCTGTCCAGGGAGATTGCTTCTGCGCAGACCTGACTGGCTCAGCTCTTTTGAACTGTGGACAGGCTATGCAACCCTGTTTGTCTACAGTCCTGAAGAGCCTTTTTACAATCTGAGTGTGATGAGCTCGTTCAGTTCTTTGCAGATAATGTGGCCGGTATCAGTATGGAGATCCACCCGGCACACTCTATGGGGGCTGCTAGTGATTGGTGTTCGGTCACTCTCCCTCACTTTGCCTGGAGTACCTCTGACTGGCTGGAGTCTGGGGATTTTATGTGGATTGTCCAGGGTATACACCCTACATGCTGTAGTTTGGATCCATACCCAACTTCCCTGATTATGGGTTGTTGTGACATCATTGGCCCGGTCATTGCAGGGATAGTCTGGTGCTCCCTTGAGTCTGGTGAGTTCCCTAGCTCCCTGAAGGAGGCAGTGGTGACACCCCTCCTAAAGAAAGCTTCTCTAGACCCAGGCTGCCCTGCTAACTACAGACCCATCTCTAATCTTCCCTTTTTGGAGAAGGTGATTGAGAAGGTTGAGGCTGGAGAACCATTTGACCAATCCATAACATCTATGAACCTCTCCAGTCTAGTTTTTGAAAGAAGCATACCACCAAGACCATGCTGATTCAGATGTTCAATGATCTACTGATGGCGAGAGTTCAGAAGAGCAGTTCTGTCTTGGTACTTCTTGATCTCTCCTCAGCTTTTGACACCATGGACCATGGGGTGCTGCTCTAGTGCCTGAGGTTCATCTGTGGCCTGTCTGGTACAGTTCTCAGGCGGTTTAAGTCCTTCCTCACTGGCAGAATGCAGAGGGTTGTGTTGGGGATTTTTTCCTCTGACCCATTCTATGTGCCATGTGGGGTCCCTCAGGGCTCAGTGTTGTCCCCCATGTTGTTCACAGTGTACATGCTTCCCCTCAGAGATATTGTAAGACAGTATAGACTGAGGTTGCACTACTGTGTTGATGATACCCAGCTCTACCTGTCTTTTGCACCCGACCTGGATAGTGCACTTTCGGTACTTAATAACTGCCTTGCTGAAATCCAGGACTGGATGAATTCCAGCTGTCTGAAGTTGAACTTGGCAAAGACTGAGATGATGGCTGTGGATTTGAGTCACCGGACAGAATGGTCAGGGGCTGGTCAGCATACTGGGCTTTACTTGGGGGGGCTCCCAGCTTCTTGCATCTGAATGGCTGCGGGACCTGGGGGGTCATTCTTGATGATGGACTGACACTACAATCTCAGGTGTCAGCAGTTGTCAAGTCTTCCTTTTACCATCTGAGGAACATCACCAGGGTCAAGCACCTAGATCCATCTAGCGATCTTCCTACACTGATCCACACCTTTGTGACCTCGCACCATGATTACTGCAATTCCCTTTACCTAGGGCTGCTGGGGGTTGATATCCATCCCTTGCAGCTGGTGCAGAACATTACAGCCTGGTTGTTGACAGGGACCCCTCGGGTGTGTCATATCACACTGGTGCTGTGTGAACTGCACTGGCTGCCCATTCAATGGTGGATCACCTTCAAGGTAGGACTTCTGACTTATAAAGCCATACATGGACATGGCTCAGACTACCTGAAAGAGCTCCTGTTCCTTTACTGCCTTGGGTGACCGCTCCGCTTGGCTGACGAGGGGTTGCTAGAGATTCCAAGGATATCTTTAAACTCATCTAGGGCCTGAGCATTCATGTATGTGGCTCTAGATCTGTGGAATTCTCTACCCCATCAGCTATGGGAGTGCACAACCATGGGGGGATTTCAAGCAGGCCCTGAAAACCCATTTGTGGCACCAAGCCTACCCAAATTGATTTTATTGACTTTTTACTGATTTATTTATATCTATATTGTGTTTTATAGTTTTATCTTGTTTTATTAAATTTGTATGTTAAAGCTCCTTGGTACTCTGAAAGGTGTCCTATAAATAAAGTTTGTTTATTTATTTATTTATTATTACTGTATCCTGCTCTAATGCTGACTGCTGAGAATTGCTGCTATTATATATTGTTGCTGCTATTGTCATGTGTTGTATACTCTTACTCTGTAACCTTCTGGGTCATGCCTGAAAATAAACATTCTATTGGCTAGCGCACCCTACCTGATAAACAAAAAACTAAATAAATAAATAAAATGTTCACGTAGGATAATAACACCCTACCTTTCAGTAGGTCACAGACTCTGACATCGACCAACCGGGGAATCCAATCAGCCTTAAGAAAGTATAACCCCAGTTTTAAAATTATGATTATTAAGTATTGGTTGGGAAATAGCTTTAGAAATAAGATGCTTGAGTAAAGACCAGAATTGGGACCATACATGGAGGGAGGTTCCCATAACCATGTCCTTTAACTCTGAAGGGAAAGATTTCCAAGGAGTGTACTGCAGAGATTGCTTGACAATCCAAACCTTTGTAATAGCTCCAATTCTAACTCTAACCAAAGAGGCATTTAACTAAGAGTGGGGTCTGGTGGAGAAGGGAGAAACCACCTGAAAAGCTTACTGAGGTGGCTAGCAAAGTAATAAATGAAGAAATGAGGGTGCTTAAGGCCACCTAATAATTTAGCAGCAGCAAGCTTTTTATGCATTGTTTAAGAAAGTTGTTATCCCTCTGTACAGACAGTTAGTGAGACCTCATCTGAAGTACTGAGTGCAATTCTGGAGACCCCATCTCTGCAAAGACATAGACTGAGTGGAGGCTGTTCGGAGGAGGGCAACCAACATGGTGCAGGGTCTGCACCAGAAGACATACGAGGAGAGACTAAAGCAGCTTTTTATAGGGAGTTTTTTTGGACCATATAAACTCTGCAATCATTCTGTGGACACATTAGAACCAAGTAAAAGGAAGTCAGCAATTTAGCATGTGAAGATGGTAAAACAAGTGGGGAAGGATATTCATTTTAATAATGGAGATTCTTCCCCAGAGAGTCAAGGGGAGGGCCTGCAACCATTGTAAATCCTGAGACAAACAAGTTACCAAGTCATCTAAGTTAAAGATCAATGGCAACCATTTTATGCATTGTTTAAAAAAAGCCTAAAAATGTCTAAATTCAAGTCCCTGGGTTATGAGTAGTGTTTCCTGAAAATTTCATGCTATTTGGTTTTGTGATTTTCTTTAAATCAGTATTTAATAACCTGTTTTGTACTAACTAAAAACAGGCTGTTTCTGCCCCTCAGACTGAGCCTGAGAGAGTGATGACATCATATTGGATTAGGCTACAGCTTCAGCAGTGTAAGTACCTGCTTGACTGATGAACTGTTAACTTCCCAATTAGAATAATCTGTGAGGTCATTGTTTGCTGTCCAGGGTTTTTACAAACTCAGTCTCTGATGTTTGTTTAGATGAATTACCTGAAAATCCACATTCTGTTTTTCTAAAGAGCTGATCATTTGAGTTTCAGTGCTGAATTGAAGTCTGTGCTAGTCTTAATAAAAGGAGGCAAACTTGTGGACTATGTCTCTGGACTGAGTTTTCAGGTTCCCATCACTGAACCTAATAGCAGTGATTAATCTGGAAGTCTCCCGTTGTTGAAGTCAAAGTGCAAGTAGTTGACTGGTCTTATCCCCCTGATCAATATATTTCAATTTCATTTTAAGGATAATATATTCAACTCTTTCAAAAGGTCAGCATACTTATCCTACAAAAGCGTAAGCTCTTGAAGAGTAGCTTCTGGCGTTTGTGAGGAAAGTGCCTCTTCAATAGCAGTAATCTGCTTGAGAAGATCAGCGGCAGCCTGTAGACAAGTGCATTTTTCACTTAGAGGAGAGTCTGATGAGTTCCCTAAGAAAACATTTATATTTTTATTTAGCTTTTTGTTGACCGGGTAAGTGCACTAGACAAATCCTGCTTATTTTCAGGCACGACCCGGGGGAGGGGGATACAGATGAAAGCGACTGACCTTGGATCAGATTAAGCTGTTGGTGGTATTTTTACTGAATGAGGGAAATTTAGCCAGAACACCAGGGAAATTCCCCTACTCTTTTTGATAAGTGCCATGGGATCTTTAACATCCACCTGAACTACCACCAATCCAGGCAGATGGGACCTCGGTTTAACGTCTCATCCGAAAGACGGCACTTCAGAAGTGCAACACCCCTCTCGTGCTGCACTACAGTGTCAGTACTGGGATATTAACCCAAGTGCCAGATGTGGCACTGAACCCACAGCCCTCTGATCTCCCGTCCTCAGAGGCGAGTGTGCTACCTACTGAGCCACTGACACTGCTGACATATACGGACCACTCCAGGTCACCCTGCCCAATGGAGCTGGAATTATGATGAACAAAAACAGCAGTCAGGTCCTTAATCTGATCAATGACAAAATTATCATTAAGCAGCTGGTTATTAAGCTTCCAAATTGTGTCCCTTTCAAAGTTAGGATTAACGGAAAGCCTGACCCACACCAGAGACTGGTCAGAGAGAACCCTGGTTGGTGCCTATCTCTCCATCCAGCACCCCCCTAAGGATAGATTGGCTAAGCAAAACATAGTCAATTTGGGAGTAAGAACCATGAGCAGGAGAGTAATATATGTGGTAGTTTTAGCCTGTGGGTGAAGAATCTGCCATGGGTCACTTAACCCCAGAGAGCAAATCATGTCTTGCAAGGAGCACTGGACAGGAGAAAGGCCAGCCACGGGCCTACCCATTCTATCTAGCTGTGATGTGGGAGAGACATTCCAATCCCCCCCAATAATTAATGGGGTAGAGGAAAAGGAGGAGAGAAGGTTTATCAGTTCCATAAAGAAGGAAGGGTCAGACACAGTGAGGCCATAAATACTTCCCAAAACAATGTTCATATGGTTTAGGACCTCCTTGACAAACATGTATTTGCCCTGAGGGTCCGGGAGATACTGATGGCTTTGAAAGTTAACCAATTGCAGTAGCAAAACAGCCATCCCCTTGGTGGCCCCAGCACAACCCTCTGCAAAGAATTGTCCTACAGATTGTTTCCAGAATAAAGTACCTTCCACGGACAAGAAGTGGGTTTCCTGTAAAAATGTGATATGAAATTGAATATGTTGTAAATGTTTGAGGATTTGGTATCTCTTAGTGGGAGACCTGGTTCATTTAACATTCCAGGAAGCAATTTTCAATGGATTAGCCATGGTCAAAGAAGAGACAGATTAACACATAACATAAAGACAAATCTAAAAAAGACCAATGCCCCATGGTAAGCTCCATCAACCTATCACACCCTCCAACCCTCCCACCTATCCAACAACCTTAAAAAAAACCCACTAGAAACAGTACAACCCTTACACCCACATCGTCCTCCTCCTGTCTTATGCCCCCCCCCCCGTGTGATGAAAAACCCATCCAATAAGACCAAAACCAAAACAGTGTCGGCAGGGGACCACCCCAATGTCTCGGCTCATGCCATTCTCTTCCTCAGTGGCATCAACAACTCCAACTCCTGCCCCCATCCACCACCCATAAAACCCCCCAAATTTAGATAACACTCTCAGTCAGAAAATGAACAGTACCACCCAAAAATACCAGTAAACCAATCAGACCCCCAATGCTAGAATAACAGGAATATAACAATGAGGCAAAAGGCCCCCAAAACTTCCAACATCTAAAAATATCAAGTGAAACTTGAATAAATGAATAGGAGGGGAGCATGAAGGATGGTGAAGGGGGGCACAAGATGCCTGACAAACCACACTGAAGAAACCCATCAAGCATGCAGAACAAGGATAGGCAGGTCAGTGCTCCCCTCTCCAAGCCCCAGAAACCTCAAGAATAACCAGTCGGGTGCCCATTCCATAAAGATCTGATCTGAAATAGGATGGATACCCAAAATTACTCACCTACTTGGAACAAACCCAAAGTAATCCGTGCCACAAAAAATGCAGCGGTAAATCAGGGTCCCAAAATGATAAGGTTCATAACCCCCATTTAGCATGCTGATATCATTAAAAGTAAGGCTGTAAGCTGGTTATGAAAAGAAAACCAGCCAGTAAAAACAAAATAATGTGCCCAGGCGAAAAGTCAACAATAACATGTAGACTTGGTCAAAAGTGAAACTTAAGATAAAAGAAAAGGAACCCATAGTCCCAATGCAATTATATAAATAAGGAGCATGACCCCACACCCAAACAAGAAAAAAAAACATGCAATTCATGGCCATATAACAGTCACACAGATCATGTCCATTCCCAGTGTAGGATGAGGGGACCTGCTCCCGAAACAGCTCCAACGCACAGCAAGGCACAGAAGCAGAAAAGGAAATATGCAGGGAAGTTCTCCCAGATAACACTATCCCATGTGGAAGTGAGAATTCAAATAGCCACCCACTATGTGGTAAAGATCATTCAAACAACTATGCAGCCTTCGAGATGAAGGAGAAAGCATTTTCAGAGATCCACCCAAAATCTGCATCAAAGTATGATAATGCTCTGAACTTGACCAGTGGAGCTGATGTAGAAAAGGAGATTTGCAGGAAAGTCCACCCTAATGACATTGTCCCATGTGAGGGTAAGAGTCCAAACAGCCAGCTTCCGTATTGTAGAGATCATTCACACACTTATACAGTCCCCAAATCAAAGGAAGAAACAAGGCCAGGGATCCAGAAAAAAACAGCATCGAAGTAAGATAATGCAATGAAATGTCACCACCGGAGCCAATGCAGAAGAGAGAATATGCAGGGAAGTCCTCTCAGACAAAGCAGTCCCATGTAACTAAGGCCCTGGACACACTACAGAACTGTTTTTGAAAACCAGTTTTAAAACCAGTTTAGCTAAACCATTTCAGTGCAGCCACACTACTCAGAAACCATTTTTGAAAATGGTTTAGTGTGGCCACACTGCTAGTGTTAAACCTGTTCTCCTTGTAACTATTTTGTGTGAAGTCCAACACACAGAACTGTGCTTGCCTGGACACACTGCAGCTAGAACTGTTTTAGTTAAACTATTACAGCTTAAAACACTTTTACTCCTGGACAGACCTGTAAGTAAAACCATGCTAGCTCTAAAACATTTTTAAAAATGGTTTTAAGTCTAGGTATCTAGCTGGGTTTAAAAACACTTTTGTTAAAACGTTTTAAGGGACTTGTAGTCTGTCTGCAAACAGTGCTAGGGGGATTTAAACTGTTTTAAGGCACTCAAACCATTTCAAGTTCCTCAGTGTGTCCAGGGCCTATAAGAGCTCAAGCAGCAAGCCGCCATGTTGGGGAGATCATTCGAACAACTGCACAACCCCAGAGACAAAGGAGGAAACAAGGTCGGAGATCCATCTAAAACCTGCATTGGAGAATAATAATATTCCAAACTTTAACCATGGGAGCCAGTGCAATGCAACAGGTAAATCAAACAGGGAGCTCCGAGGAATTGAGAACTTAACATGTGAAGCAGGCTACTGTAAAGGAAAGAAGACTAAAATAGCTGGAGAGCTGGAAAAGAAGGCTGCAGCGTCTGTAGAACAGCCTCTAGTAAGCAGACTACTGCCACCCTCCACAAGCCCACAATGTGTAGCAAGTGTTCCTAGTCCTTTGAGGGTGCAGGGCAAATTCATTACAAATCACAGGATCCCAGTAACATGCCAAGTCCTGCACAAAACAGAGTAAAAGGTGTAGATCCAAAATGATTCCCCTCATACACTATGCTGGGTCCACTAACAGGAAAGCTCCCCCAAAAGAACAAGACTCAGCAGTCCCATTAGGTTCTATTGAACAAGTCAGGCAGCAGCTGCTTCAACTCAGAATTTGCCTGGTCCACAGTTTGAAATGCGTGCCAGAAGTTCTTGCAGTAGGCCTGAAGTCTAGCAGAGTAGAGAACCCTAAATTGTACAGTGGCTGCCAGAAGCTTAATGAGAATAGCATGGAATGCAGCCCTCTTCTGCCAAGTCACGGTGGGCAAATCTTGTGAAAGATGAATATGGTGCCCCTCCCAGGTAATTTCCTTGAGCTCTCTGGATTTTTGCAAGATGCATTGCTTGTTGAGAAAATTGAGAAGTTTTAGGATAAACAGCCCTTGTTGGGGAACCTGGAGGTGGTTGGGGAGGGGGTGCAGGGACTGGTGTGTCCTTTCAACTATATAGTAAGAATTATTCGGGGAGGGACTGGCAATATGTTCCAAACATTTTTGTGCAAATTTAATCAGAGATGTAGCCTCCACCTCCTCAGGCAACCAGAAGATTATGCAATTATTTATCCTGCTCCATCCTTCTAGGTCTTCCAGCTTGCTTTCCATTTTACCTAGTTTTTGACAGAGCAGGATTATTTCAGGATCAGTTAAGTCCCTGCAACCCTCTAGTGATGCGGTTTGAGCTTCAAGATCGCCAACCCGCCGTTTAGTAGAGTTTAAATCTACATGTAGGAATTTAAGCTCTTCAGTAAAAGATTTCATATAGTCCTTCAAGGGCTGAATTTCTGAGAGGAATTTCTGCTCAGTGAGTGGAGGAACAGATGATGCAGCAGTTGAAAAATGCCCACAGGAAGCACTCTGTGCCTTGGCCTTCTTTGAACTCTTTTCCGGGGTCGTAGGCAGTATTTGGTGTGGTGGAACCTGCCGCATCTCAGCATCCATCCAAACAATAAAATTGGATGATTCCAGAGGAACGGAGGACCAGGTGATTCCTGGACTGTGCCAAAGGGGTGTTTCAGGTAGTAGCTCCAAAACTGACCAAAAAATGGACAGCATTAAAGCAGACAAGGTGGGAATGGTTGAATAGTGCAGCCACTAGCTCAGAGGCATCACATGGCCCCACAAACTAGGCATTTTTATGAAATGTTATTGTTAGTAGTTTAAACTAATGATTAAAAAGCCCTAAGCTGACATGTCAAACACTGTACTACTACCTGGATTATTACTATTCAAGTGATAAATATGCCATGAAAATCCTTATAGGGACCTTACGTGCCATAATACCATTCAAAAAATAGCTTAATGAATCATGCACTATTTAGGAAATTTCTTGCAATGAACCAGTGACAAGCTTTCTATACATAAAAGTCTAATGACATTTAAATAAATATTAGACTTTCCAGTTACAAATCTTTTTAATTAAATAGCACTCCTTAGAACAACTAGAATGCATATGGCATCCAGCCTGACTGTTTACAAAAGAAGGGGTTATGCAAGAAAGAAAAATAATATAAATGCATTGCAGTACTGGTACACACAAAAAAAAAAAAACTATGGTCTGGAACATTTCTTTACAACAATATTATGTATTTAATATTATTTTCTATCACAATTCCCAATACCCACTTACTAAATACATATGACTATAATTCAGAATACCAATTGGTTATACATAACAATTCAAATTATAACATGGGTTGGGAGAAACACGATTGGTGTAGTCGCTCTGCATGGTCATGGATTAAATATCCTATTTAATTCACAGTTTCACAGAGTGACTCGATGATGCACCATCGAGTCTCATTGTATGGATCAGTTAGGAAAAACAGATGGCAATCATTAAGCAGTGACAAAGCGAAGCACACAAATCGAAGTATACATAGGCAAAACTGTATCCATAATCAATGGAGAAATCCTCCCGCTGTGCCCAACATCAGAGCTGCAACCCCACAGACATACTACTAACCTTGGAAAGCTAGAGACTGGACTACAATTTGTTAGAACATCAGGGTCCAAAGATGGCTTTCTTAGAAGGATCCTGACCATGGCCTCCTTCAGAACTAAAGGAAAGACACCCACCCACAAGGACCCATTCACAATCTCAGCAAAAACTGGAACTAAGAACTCACTGCAGCTGATAATCAGCCACATTGGACCCAGATCCCCATTCTCAGTTGGTGGGACACAAATCAAAATCAAAATAGAACATAACTGCATGATGATCCGACCAAGCAACCAGATCAACCTTAACCACACAAATGTCAAGACCCAGTGAAAAAATCAGATCCAGCGTGTGATCATGCTGATGTATTTCAGAGGCAACTGCCTATGTCAAACCCCAATGAAGACATCAAATGGAGGAGCGCTTGTTCAAAATGTGAGAATTCATCATCAACCTAGGCATTAAAGTACCCCAGCATCAATAACCTGGGGGCATCCTACATCAGTTTGGCAATGAAGTCTGCAAGCTCCTGCAGGAAAACATTCCCACCATCCAGAGGCTGGTAGATGAGAACGATCCTGCTATTAACACCCAAGACACATCTGGCCATCATACATTCAAACAAAATAAATGTTTTTACCAGAAGTGAAGTTAGACCCACGGCGGACCCAAACAGATGGCCACCCATCCCCTTTGTGATTGCTTCTCAGTCAATGCACCAGAGAAAAGCAGTAAGGAACAGATGTCCCCAACACAGGGCCAGCATCATTGCCCAACCAGGTTTTCATGATGCAGACAAGGTCAGCTGAGGAACTAGCAATGAAACTCTCCATTACCACTGTCTTATTCCTCAGAGACCTCGCATCACAAGGAATGGCCCAAAAGGACAAGCAGTGCAGGCCAGATGGATGAAATTTGGCAGAGTCCTGGAGAAGGAAACCAGGTATGATGGTCCTTGATCCAAATTTTATATCCTCCTCGATGTGTCTCCTAGTCCTCACCATACCAATCCCACCTTCCTGAATGCCATGCCCAGGGCCTCCACTGCGGTAGGAGTTCCTCTTATATAAGCTCCCTAGTTCCCAGAAGCAGCTGAGAACCTCTGCAGGGAGAAACAGTGGGTCCCCAACAAAAGGGCAAAGCAACCACAGGTGGTCACCAGTGTAAGTGCGTTTCTGATCATAACAGCCTCTATACATATGTGAGATTAGCTTTTTTTAATGTTATCTGTTCCTAGTCACATATCATTGGTGTTGCGCTCTTCTCAGTATATTACCCCCACCAAACAAACACTAGGCCCCATGTTGACAGAAGCAGAGAAACAGAAGAAAAAGAAAAATGGCAACAAATGCAGCAAATGACATAAACAGAATAGAATGCTGAATCATCATGAGTCTTTTTAGTTTTATCTGTTCTTAGTCACTTTATCTCTTTGTGGTGTAAACTCACTTGCATGTTTCCTTCCCCAAACAAAAAGACACATGGTTACTAGTAATGAGAAAAATGAAATATGTCTACAAACACATCCAGCCACATAAAGAATTCCCAAGTATATGGCAAAGTGAAACACAACAGCATATTTTTATATTTCCTTATGCTATCATCCCCAAGTTATCCTTCCCCCACCTATCAATTGCTCCTCTAAAGTGTTTGCCTGTATTCTGCTTATTAAAGTTTGTAGTTTATTTAAGGTATTTTCATATTTTACTCTCTTATCTCTCTCCATCTATCTGTCTGTCTGTCACTCTGTCTGTATCTGCCTATCTGTCACTCTGTCTCCGCCTGCCTGTCTGTCTGTATATCTCTCTCTCTCTCTCTCTTTCTGCCTCTCTCCATCTCCCTGTGACTCTTCCAGCCCTGATGCAACAGTATACCTGCATCCTGCTACCCCCACACACATGCACACTGACCTTTGCCTCACATTTAAAATGATGCCATTTACATAGGACACCCTTTATTGCTGTCTGCTGAATTTGCGGTACTTTTCAGAAATTTGAAAGACTGATATTAGATAAAAGATAAAGATGGCTGGCTGCTGAGCTGTCCATGAGGTACAGAGTTTGTATTTTCAAACTTAAACTTAACTAAGAGTCTTTACTAAATCTAGTAAATCATTTGTTGCCATTTTCCTTTTTCTTCTGTTTCTCTGCTTCTGTCAATCTAAATAATATAGGGACAAATGACTTGGCTCATCATGAGATTAGAGCAGTGCAGAAGGACTTTGCAGAGTTGGGGAGGGGCCTAAGACAAGTAGCACACACAGTATCCTTCTCAGAGGTGCTGCCTGTCAGTGGCATGGGTGAGGTAAGGGTACTTTGCACCATGCAGTTTAACGAATGGTTGAAAAAATGGTGTGGAGCACAGGGGTTTGGCTTCATTGGGGACTGGGGTTCCACCTGGAGGGACACCAGCCTATACTGGCAGGATGGTCTGCATCTGTCCAGGAAGGGAACAAGTCTTTTGAGGCAATCAGTTTAAATGCTTCATTGGCAAGCTTTTAAACTAGTCAAGGTGGAGGCACTGATAAGCAGCAGGAAAATCCCAGCCTCCCCCTACAAAACAGGGTACTAAATGAGAAAAAGACCAAGGTAGAAAGATCAGTGGGGGATGCTGCTACAGAAGGTAAAGCCATCAAAAAAATGGAGAGCAATGAGTGCCAATGCCCGTAGTCTGGGTAACAAGCTTCCTGAATTAGTGGCCTTGATGGAGAAGGAACATCTGGATATCGTGGCAGTCACAGAAACATGGTACACACCGAACCATGACTGGGATGTAAACATACCAGGATACACTGTCTACAGGAGGGACAGGGAGAGTAAAAGAGGAGGAGGGGTAGCTCTCTACACAAGAGAAGGAATCAAAGCAACAGAACAAAAGGGTAAACAGGGAGGAGAAGAAGCACTGTGGGTCAATTTGGAGGCAGGCAATGGCACCACAATCCGCACAGGAGTTGTATACAGACCCCCCCTCTCAGGGGGAGGAAATGGACAAGGAAATGTTAGAAAGTATACTTAGAATGGCAGATAAAGGGGAGATATTGCTGATGGGTGATCTGAATATGCCAGACGTTAACTGGGAGTGCAGTTGCTGCTGCCACTTCTAAGAGTGGGGTTATTCTAGATGCCCTACAGTGGGGCATGCCTTAGACAACTAGCATTGGAACCCCCTCGAGAGGGAGCAGTCTTAGACCTGGTCCTCTCAAATGGAGATGGAGAGAGGATCACAGATGTAGAAGTGGGTAGCCATCTGGGAACTAGCGACCATCGGACAGTATGGTTCACAATAAACACAGCAATAGAGTCAAGCCATACAAAGGCAAAAGTACTGGACTTCAGAAGGGCTGACTTTGCCAAAATGGGTGAGTGAATAAGGAATGCACTAGCAAATGGGCAGGAAGGAGGGGTGGAAGAACAATGGGGAATAATAAAAACTGCCATCACAGAGGTAACAAGCCTTTGTGTGAAGCAAATAAACAAAACAAAATGATGTAAGAAACCACTATGATTCTCAAAGGAGGTGGCAGAAAGCATTCAGAAAGTACAAGGAATCACAGAAGAAGCAGGACAGAGACTTGTATCAATTAAAGCAAAAGGAAGCTGGGAAGGCAGTCAGAGCAGCAATGGCCCGAACTGAGGAAAAGATAGCCAACTCAGTTAAGAAGGGGGATAAAACCTTTTTTAGGTACATCAGGGAGTGAAGGAAGACTAACGGAAGAATAGTGAGGCTTATTAAAGGGGAGCGGGTGGGCAGAGGGTGACTGTGAAAAGGCAGAGATACTAAACAAATATTTTTGCTCAGTATTTACAAATGAAGAGGGTGAGGTACCTAAAACAAACAATAGAAACACTCTGGATACAGAAGTTGATACCAGCCCATTTACAGAAGAAAGGGTTCTGAAAGAACTCTTAAAACTGAAGGTGGACAAAGCAATGGAGCCTGATGGGATTCATCACAGAATTCTAAAAGAACTAAGGGTAGAACTAGTGACACCACTGACTACCCTCTTTAACAAATCATGGGAGGATGGGGTGGTACCTGAGGACTGGAGGAGGGCAGATGTGATTCCCCTTCACAAAAGTGGGAGCAGGGCAGAAGCAGGAAACTACAGACCTGTTAGTTTAACCTCAGTGATACGGAAAATGATAGAATCACTTCTGAAGGAAAGAATTGTCGAGCACCTAGAGGCCAGGGGGTACAGGACCCAAGGCAGCATGGATTCACAGCAGGAAGGTCATGCCAGACAAATCTAATAGATTTCTTTGACTGGGTGACCAAAGTAGTAGATCAGGGAGGGGCTGTGGACATGGCCTACCTAGACTTCAGCAAGGCATTTGACACAGTCCTACACAAAGATTAATATACAAGTTAGCCAGCCTGGGAGTGGGTCCCAAGATGATAGCCTGGGTAAAGAATTGGCTGGAAAGAGCACGGACAGAGAGTAATAGTAAATGGAGTCCACTCTGAAGAAGGGGGTTACTAGTGGGGTGCCTTGAGGGTTCAGTATTAGGACGGTCCTCTTCAATGTCTTTGTGGCGACATTGCAGAGGGACTGGAAGGAAAGTATGTCTCTTTGCAGATGACACAAAGATCTGCAACAGAGTTGATGCACAAGGTGGGGTGGAAAGGATGAGAAGGGACTTGCAAGGTTAGAGGAATGGTCAAATGTATGGCAGCTTAGATTTAATGCTAAGAAGTGCAAGGTAATGCACCTGGGAAACAAAACCAGGAAGAGTACACAATGGGGGTGAGTTAATAACAACAACAAAAATGGAAAGGACCTGGGGTAGTCTATCAGATGACTTAAAGGTGGGCAAGCAATGTGAGAGGGCAGTAAGGAGGGCTGGGGGATACTGAGATGCATAGGAGAGGCATCATCAGTAGAAAACAGGAAGTTGTTATCCTCTGTACAGACAGATGGTGAGACCCCATCTGGAGTACTGTGTGCAGTTCTGGATACCCAATCTCCATAAAGACATAGACAAGATGGAAGCTGTCAGAGGAGGGCAACTAAAATGGTGCAGGGTCTGCACCGAAGACATATGAAGAGAGACTAAAGGAGCATATTATGTAGCCTCAAGGAAAGGAGAGAGAGGGGGACATGATAGAAACTTTCAAGTACCTCCAGGAATCAACAAAGTCCAAGAGGTAGCATCTTTCAAAAAAGAGGTGTGCAAGAACACAGGGTACAATTTGAAGATAGAGAGGGTGGCTCAGAGGTAATGTAAGGAAGTATTTTTTCACAGAGAGGGTTGTGGATGCATGGAACAGCCTTCCGGAGGAGGAGGTTGTGGAGTCAAAAACAGTGGTTGAATTCAAGCATGCAAGGGACAGCCATAAGGCAATTCTAGGGGTTGGGGGTAGAAAGAAGTAGGCTGCTGGTTAACTAGGATCTGCAGCTTATCCATTAGGTAGGGAAATGGGCAGACTGGGTGGGCCAAGCGGTCCTTATCTGCAGTCAAATTCTATGTTTCTATGTAAATCTGTTCTAAAAATGGTAGTGAAAGGGACTGTAAAGCAGCTGATCTGTTGCACTATTGTTTTCCAAAAATTCTAAATAAAGATACAATATGAAATATTAATATAGGAAGAGTCATCCTCAACCTTCTTAAAAGGATTATTTATTCCCTTTGCTAGGGCCCCAAAGATAAAAACCCTATCCTTCCCCTTACTGCCTTCCTCAAATCATAACTATGTCAACAAATTCCATGATGCCACTTCCAAGTTAATCATTGAATGCTGGTGTTGTCACTAAATCACATTGCCACCAATCTGGTCCCAACTCATTTGTTGCTGTTCCCTTCAAGTACCACCACAGGCTCATGCTCACACAAAACAAAGCCAGGCTCTTGCTTGCTCTGTTCATATACTCTTAAACATGGGAATAACCTAGTTGACCCTGGTACATCATACTTGGACTAGACAGACTGTTCCACTGACAAGCCAAACCCCTGGATCAAACCTGTTAACTACGGACCCAGATAAATACAGACTTCAGTCTGGTTCTGGTCCATGGTAAGTCATAGAGCACATAATTTCTGACTTTACAGCTGCAGAGCAAGTCTTACCTTGCTTTTGTTGACTGTTGCCATGGGGATGTCGTCAGCACACTCGCTTCACATACCTGTACAGGCGGCCAGTGGCATCCAATCAAGCAAAAGTCACATGATGCATCAATACCAAAGTTATGTGATGTAGTCACTCACAGTATATAACCATGATGAGTGCACAACATGGCTGAGAGGTGCAGCAGGTGCGCAAGCAAGAGGGAGAGGGGAGTTTTCTTTGGTTGTGAGCCACGCACTATGGAGTCGGAAGGAGGGGAGGATTATATTTTGTAAACTGTGTGTGACTGTCGCTGCCATGAGTCAAGTTCCCGGAGGGTGGAGAAATGAAAGAGCGAGACTTACAGAGGGTGGGGGGGCAGAGAGGAGGTCATCGGGAGAAGGAGGATCAGATGGATTAGAGAACGACTACTTGGGTGGGGGCTGATTAACGATTGAAAAATAATACAGTCAGAGAGAAATCACAAATAAGGAACTACATCTTGGCCTGTGTACTATACAGGGCAGACTGGCAAAATACATCTTTGATGTTATTTATTCTATCTAGGGGAGACACAGAGAGAGAGAGAGAGAGAGAGAGAGAGATTAGTGGGAGCCAATACAGTCACAGAAATCGCAAACAAAAAAATACATCTTAGCCTCTGAGTCTACAGAGCAGGCAGGCAAAATAAATATTTGACTTTGTTCCATCCAAAGGAGAAAGAGACAGAGAGAAACTACTGTCGGCCAGATAGAAATTACAATGACAGAAATCACAAAGAAATTCTTCTTGGCCTCAGTGTATACAAGGCTGGCTAGCAAAATAAATATTTGACTTAATTTGTTCCATCCAGAGGATAAAGAGACAGAGAGACTACTGGGGGGGCCAAAGAATACAGTCACAGAACTCACAAATAAAGAAATTCTTCTTGGCTTCAGTATGGACAGAGCAAGCAGAAAAATAAAATATTTGACTTTATGTGTTCCATCCTGAGGAAAAAGAGACAGGGAGACTACTGGGGGACCAATAATATAGTTACAGAAACCACCAAAAAATAAATACATCTTGGCCTCAGTGTTTACACGGTAGGCAGGCAAAAGAAATCTTAGGCTTTATTTGTTCCATCCAGAGGAGACAGAGAGAGAGAGAGAGAAAGAGAGAAAATACAGAGGGCCACATAATACAGTCACAGAAGTCACAAACAAAGAAATACATCTTGACCACAACGTGTACAGGGTGACAAGCAGGTAAAATAAATATTTGGCTTTATTTGTTCTCTCTAGAGGAAAAAGACACAGAGAGAGGCTACTGGGGCCACATAGAAATTACAGTCACAGAAACCCCAAATAAAAACATATAATATACATAATTCTTTATTATTCTTGTTAGTCCATCAAGAGGAACCAGAAGAAACAGAGATATAAAAAGAGAGAGTCAGAGATACTTAGTGGCCTGGTGAGGCTACAGATTACAGGGCAGGCAAGCACAATAAATCTGTGACTTTATTTTTGTTCAGTTCTGAGGAGTCACCAGGAAAGAAACAGAAAAAGACAAAGAAAGAGAGAGAGACTACTGGGGGCCAAATAATATAGTCACAGAAATCACAAATAAAGAATTACATTCTTTATTATTCTTGTTGGTCAATTGAGAGAAAACAGGGGAGAGAGAGAGAGAGAGAGACAAAGAAAGAGAAGGAGAGAAAGACTTCGACTGGTAGAGCTGTAGAATACGGGGCAGGCAGGCAAAATAAAACTTTGACTTTATTCTTGTTCCATCCAGAGGAATCACTATGAGAGAGAGAGAGAGAGACAGAGAGAGAGAGAGAGCAGAGAGACAGAGGGAGGAAGGAGGGAGGGAAAGAGAGAAGAGAGAGAGAGAGAGAGAGAGATTACTGTGGCCCAAATAGAATTACAGTCACAGAAATCGCAAAATATATACATGTGTATTATTCTTGTTGTTGCAGCAGGAAGGAGGCAGAGAGAAACTTACGGGGGCCATAGATTACAGTCACCAATCACAAATAAAATAAATTTATTTTCTTGTTATTCCATTTTCATCAGAAGGAGTCAGGACTCTGAGAAAAAGACAGAAAGACTTGTTGGGTGTCACAAAAGTAAAGTAAAATACTATTATGCTGAGCCAATGGCTGACCCTGTTGCATTGCAGGCACACTGCTGTTGCCTGGGGTGGCTCCATATAGGGCAAAGTGATAGTCTGGTACTGCTGGTGTCCAAGAAATTGAGTATTGTCTGCTGTGGGTCATCATGTTAATGTTCATGTATAACAAATATATACTTTTCTGAAAAAAACAGACAAGCTGCTGAGTCTATGCTGCTGGCTTTGGGGGCCCAGGGAACACCATGACTCGTAGCAGTCTATTTTGTTTATTTTTTTTGTTTAACTCAGAGAATGAGAAAGCAAAAGCCACAATGTGTTTTTGTTCATTAATTTATAGCTACTATATAGACACAATGCAAGTACACACGTGTCATCATCATTCATTCCATACAGTATT
The DNA here is from genome assembly GCA_016271365.2 of Neoceratodus forsteri. Lineage (NCBI taxonomy): Eukaryota > Metazoa > Chordata > Ceratodontiformes > Ceratodontidae > Neoceratodus > Neoceratodus forsteri. Next base: position 572,080,116 of record CM057454.1, on the reverse strand, counting down.
CCTCCTTATCATTTTTATTTTTATCACATAACCATTAATGAACCCCAGTGTGCATGCACCAGATGTGTCTGCATCATCAATTTAAATTCTGAGACTGTGCAACACTGTTGAGTAAGAGTTGCCGAATACAGTTGGTCACTCAACAGTAACAGCTGAAGTCACTCAATGTGGTCATCTTGGAAGGAAGCGGTGATGGACTGGTGTCAGTGTGCTGTGTACAATAAATTCAGCCATGGCCTGTAAGTGTGGGAGTCATCAGAAGACATTCAGTGTGCTGTATGCAATACATTCAGTCATGCTCTGTTGGTGTGGAAGTCATCAGAAGGCATTCAGTGTGCTGTATAGAATAAATTCAGCCGAGGTCTGTTGGTGTAGGAGTCATCAGAAGACATTCAGTGTGCTGTATACAATAAATTCAGCCCTGGCCTGTAAGTGTGGGAGTCATCAGAAGACATTAGGTGTGCTGTATACAATAAATTCAGCCATGGCCTGTAAGTGTGGGAGTCATCAGAAGACGTTCAGTGTACTGTATACAATAAATTCAGCCCTGGCCTGTTGGTGTGGGAGTCATCAGAAGGCATTCAGTGTGCTGTATGCAATACATTCAGCCATGGTCTGTTGGTGTGGAAGTCATCAGAAGAAATTCAGTGTGCTGTGTACAATAAATTCAGCCCTGCTCTGTTTGTGTGGGAGTCATCAGAGGACATTAGGTAGGAGGATCTTTTTACAGATTAGAATTAGAAATAAGAAAAAAATGGATCAAAGTGTTGAGGTGCATTCTTGGGTAGGCAGTGGTACTGCAAAGGACAACAGTCATCTTGCACAGGGACAACAACATCAAACCCCCAAAAAGTGCTTTTATGTCTAAAGTTTCATCTTCCAAGACACACCCACCCCCACTCCTGGCTTGTTCTTCAAAATGGCTGTTGCCATTCTAAACCATATTATGTCTGCTTTGCTGTAGGGTTACCACCTGTCTTGATTTCCTGCCAAAAAAACATGAAAAATACACATGTCCTCACCTTATAGTAGAAAAATATTTTCTAACTTCTCTCTAGATACTGCAGAAACCTAGAAACAACTAAAAAAGTACAACATGTAGTCTTAATTCTGGTTATTTAGAGTAGAAAAATATATTTCACTGATCAAGGTTATATATTGTCCTGCAAAAAAATTCATGTTTCAGTAAGATATGTCCCACTTTGGGCTTCTTACAACCCTATTTATCTGAGGGCATTTTTTAAAGCTAGCTCCTTTCACAGTAGGGATCATTCAATTGCTACCTAGACGGCATTGACTGGAGTCCACTAAGATGCCTACCTACCCTGGAGGAGGCTGTCAAATTTTTCCTGACAACTCTCACAAGGACCGTAGATCTCTTAGCCCCGATGAAAACCCATCGAGTAAAGGGAAGCTGCTATAAGTGGATCATGCCCTCTTTAAAAGCCTTGATGACCACCTGTGACAAGACCCGGAGAAAGTTCAGGAGATCAACGCTACGTGCTGATCTTGCCTGCTACAGAGCCCTTAGAAACCAATGCAAGCAAGCTATAAAGCTAGCAAAAAAGGCCTACATCACCCATCTCCAAAAAACTAACCTAGGCAACCTGAGGTTTTTCTGGTCATACATCAACGAGCTGATCAAAGGCAATAAAAAAGCTGCCCCTGGCCCTATCAAGGCCAACAGGCAGTTACTGGAAGATGGGACACCTATCACTGAGGCCCTAAATAGCTACCTCATGAACCTGGATGAATATAAGGCAGGGCTCCCAGGTAACAGCAATGAGCCTAACGTACAGACGCCCCCTAACCTAGACTACCCATTGTTTCACTTGAGGCTGGTTAGGGTAAAGGAGGTACTGTACATACTTAAATCCCTGAACTCAAGAGGATCAGGGGGCCCTGACGGCATCCAGACTAGAATCCTCAAGGATGGAGCCCCAGCACTAGCTAAACCCCTTACCTGGCTGATAAACAGGTCCCTACTTGACGGGTCTGTCCCTGAGCTATGGAAGCAGGCTCATGTGGTCCCCATTCACAAGAGTGAGCCAACAGAGCCCATAGGGAACTATAGGCCTATCTCCTTGCTGTGTGCCATTGCAAAAATACAGGAGAAGCTAGTATACTCCCAGCTCAGAGAATATCTAGAAGCCCACCGGCTAATCTCCCCGACCCAACATGGCTTTATAGCCAAACATGGGACAGATACCACATTAACCAAATTCTCGGCTGAGGTACTTAACAAAATCGCCGCAGGGTCCTATACAGGTGCGGTCTTCATAGACCTTTCCAAAGCATTTGACCTGGTAAACCACAGGCTCCTACTCCAAAAAATGTGTCAACTAGGCCTTGACACTCACGCACTGGGATGGTTCGAAAGCTACCTCTCAGGACGTACACAGAAGGTCAAGTGGAAGGACAAAATCTCCGACCTATTGCCACTCAAAGAAGGGGTACCACAAGGGTCGATACTTGGCCCCCTACTTTTCTCACTTTTAATAAATGAGCTGCATAACCACTGTGGGAGCAGCAATGTCATCCAGTATGAGGATGATGCGGTCATTTACAGAACCTCTCACAACCTAAATGATCTGGGGACAGCCCTTCAAAGGGACATCCTAGAGATGGAGGACTGGCTCACAGTGAAAAAAATGGTCCTAAATACTAATAAAATGAAGGTGATGCTGTTTGGACCCAGATCCCTGGGCCATGAGAGGTCACAGCTCCTCCAACTCAAGTCCGGGGCGCAAAAAACTTGAAGTGATTGCCTCCACAAAATACCTTGGACTTACCCTGGACCAAGGCTTCACCTTAAAACAACATGTGGACCAAGTCACTAAGGTCATCCATGGTAAACTTGGAACCCTCTACAGACTAAAGGACCAGCTGATCCCAGAAGCTAGGGCAGCCATTGCATCAAGTGTACTACTCCCTACACTCACCTATGCGGCCCCGGTACTCCAGGGTGTGGCCAAGGTGGAGCTCAACAAGCTACAGACCTTGTATAATAAGATAATCTGCTTTGCCTCACTGTCCCACCCTAGGAGTCACCAATACATGTCACTAACTAGACTCAGGTGGCCGTCTTTCAAACCTCGCCTGAAGTACCCAACTCTCTGCCTGACATTTAAGCTAATTGGGCCTTCACCTCCCCCTAGCCTTAGTGGTCTTATAATGGTGAAATGATGCCCACGGAATCTACGGACCACAGGCCAAACTTTCCTCGTGGTCCTGAAGGTGAGGACAAAAGCTGGGTCTATGTCCTTCGCTCATGCTGCCCCCTCCCACTGGAACAACCTTCCACGGGAGGTGCGGGAAGCCGAGTTGATCACCTGCTTCCGAACTAGAATCAAGTCTCACTTGCTAGAAAGGAGCAAATGCCTATGCTACAGCACCTGATACACATAGCACTACTCCGGTAGCTTAAGCACTCACCTTAAGGACATAATACGCCAGACGCAGGAGCACTTATGCATCAGCTTGTCCCCTCCCCCATTGTCCACAGGCAAGGAACCATGGAACCTAGCCAAACTCCTTGCCCCCAACACTGTGCACACTGCTAATACAATATGAACTCACTAAGCAAGATCTTTCTCCATTTGTAACTAATGTGATTTTCCTCCTGCCTGTCTGTCTTTCTGCCACAGTTTCCTGTCAAAAGCCCATGTGGACTGTTTTGCCTACAACAAGAACTGCATCTGTATGTACTACCTCTTTTACTTGTAATAATTGTCACTCCCGGGTCGCCCCTAAAAAAGGGACCTCCGGGGCCCAGTGGGCCTACCTGGTCATCAAAATTCAATAAATAAATAAATTGTCTCACTGGTCTCTTGCAGACTGCATGCCTCTGTTTGTGAGCACTTGAATGTAGTTCCATTGATGATGGAAACAGCTCATCAATTAAGAGACGACAGGATGCCTCAACCCCTGTTAGCTGGATGTCCCTTATACAGGCAATGCTGTAAGATTTAGAGATACAGAAAATAAATAAAATAAATTCAGATGCAATCTGCTTTGTTTTATTTTGTTTTTAAACTTTCTGTTTATCGCTCTGAATTAAAACAATACACACAGTTTCCTCATGCAAGAGAAATAAATAAAATATGTTTTCTACAGGTGGGATGACACAAAATTCAGCTCTTACATTCTGTCACAACAGGAATAGGGGGAAAAGAAACAAATATATTTGGTATTGTTTATACCAAAAGTCCCAAAAAGATTTAATCAATACTGCCAGCCACTTCAATGGCTAAGGTTGCTTCAGGTGGCAGTGGCAAACTGCTTTTTATGACTGCACTGCACTTGACCAAAGTGATGTGACTGACTGCCTGGGTGGGTGGTGGTCACTATGTCTTTCATTTCTAGCGTAATGGTGTGTTGATCAGTAGAAGCAGTTGTAGAAAACATTACCACCTGTTGGGCCAGGTAGTGTACCATACCACAGGACATGCACTCACACGGGTAGGGTGGGTGGGCTCTTACTGCTGTTCATTTGCTCATTCATTATATCCATTTCTTTGGCCTGGTTTGCTCTGACTGAAACATTTGCCAAAATAATACCAACACAGTAGTACTAATAAACAATATCTTAGCTGCCTGCAGTGCTTGATATTGCTTTGTGGTATGATGTACTTTACATACAGTAGATATTTACATCTGTCTGTCTTCCTCTCTCTCTCTCTCTCTCTCTCTCTCTCTCCATCTCTCTCTCAGTACACTCATGTCACATGCCTGAGCCAGATATGCCACCAGTACAGGACAACTTTTATTTAGTAGTTTTACTTTAATATTTATGTAAATAATACCATAAATTATTTCCTTTGGATCTCTGTGTTAAATATGACCAATGGACACTTTTATGCATTTTATCATTTTTTTTTATATATTTATAAATTATCAGAACAAATTAGAACCCCACTGTGTTCTGGTTTATAATAAATAAGGGTCACACTTTCACCGAGTTCTCCCAACCTTACACCTTTCTCACCTCTCTATCAGATTCACGTTTGCTTTTATGTTAGATTCATAGATTTATTATCAAGGGTCAGACCATGGAATTACCCAGAAGACAGAGTTCCTATCGAGAATGATATATATATAGATATATATATATATATATATATCTATATATATATATATATATATATATATATTAGAGGCAAAAACTCCGTTTAATGCATTAGTTAGGGTTGTTCCACAGCGACAAAAGTGGGAAATTGGTTAGGGTTGAAAACCCCCTTGATCCCACTCCACCCCCTCAACCAGCATTGGTGTGCATTGGTCATCAGCCCTAACTCTCACCCCATCACATGTGTAAAACAGCAGAAGTATAGGAGAATGGGGTGAGAGTTAGGACCGACAACCCCAATGCACCCCAATGCGGTTGGAGGGGGGTGGGAGTCCAGGGGTTTCAACCCTAACACCGAATTTCCTCACTTTTGTCACTGTGGAACAACCCTAACTAATGCATTAAATGGAGTTTTTTGCCTCTAATTTCCCTTCTTTGTGAGAATGATAACGAGAAATAGAGAATGTAATGCAGCGGCGGGAGCGCGGGACCCTTGTCACGTGGCATAGTAACAGGAACAGCAACGCAAACAGAAGCACTAATAGTGGCACACATGGTAATGCAAGCGTGAATGAGAACAGAAAGGGTAACGCACACGGTGGCGTAGACAGGAATGGTCTGCCACGTGATGTGTTGTCACATAGTAACATGGTGCCTGCAAACGGAAATGTCAATGGGCATGGTGACACAAAGTGAAACAGAAAGAGAAACAGTACTGTAGACACAAATGGCAAAAAATAACAGAAATGCAAGTGCAAATGAAAGCGCAAAGGATAATGCACATGGTGGCGTAGACGTCAACGGTAAGTGAAACGGGTACGGAACCGCAAGCGGAAAGGGCAACGGTAACGGTAATGTAAGTGCACAGGCTGGTTTTCCCCAAAACCTGCATGGAGAAAGACAGTGAGTACAAAGAATGTATGCATAATAATGGGTATCTCAGCAGAAAATGAGGACTTGGAATACTAAATAGGTTATATCTCAGGAACCTTACGACGTAGAAAAAAAATTTAAAAGTCATATAATTTACGACTGTCCTGGATAGTTTTGTACTTATCCTCCATTAGCATTTTTCTGACAAAAAGTCCATATCTTGCACGGTTTCCGAGATACGGGCCCTGAAAGGCGCGGCGAATGCCGTAATGTTATCCTATGGGGAAAAAAGAGAAGTTCGGAGCACCATAACTTTGCCTCCCTGCAATATTTTTTCATCAAGCCACTGAAAGGCACATCTGTGGGCTGTTGGCTGTCTTCCTTCCAAATTTCAGGAAAAAAGACCAAACCGTTATTTTGCAGCAGGGTGCCAAAGGATTCCTGTAATGCGTCGGTCGCCGTAATGTTATCCTATGGGAAAAACTGTCATCTTTGGAGTGCTGTAACTTTGCCGCCATGTAATATTTTTTCAACACAATACTGAAAGCCACATCTGTGAGATGTTGTCTGCGTTCTCTCCAAATTTCAGCCCAAAACTCCCAACCGTTCTTTTGCAGTGCAGTGCCAAAGAATTGCTGTCATTTTCCCACAGACTAGAAAACTACTGTCGCAATTTGCAAAAGCTTTCGCAAACATTTGCGACACTTTCGTGAGCAAGAAAGTACTTTGCAAAAGTACTTTTTCCAGAAATTTGAAAAACATATTTCTGGGGTGTTTTACCCCAAAATAAAGACATGGCTAGCATCTTCAGGGTCCGACTAGGTGAATACAAAAAGAATTAGGTTGCTAGAGGGTCCCAAATTTAAATGCCAAGCATTTTTATGATCATTAACTGAAAACAAAATGGCGGATTTGTGAAAGTAACAGGGTCATTTGCGAAAGTAAAAATGCATTTGCGGCACTGTTGAACTTTTTGTTAACTTTTCCCATTGACTTATAATGAGAAATTGTTTTTTGAATAACTTTTGAACCGTTTAATACTTTTTCACCAAATCTTTGAAAGGCACATTGAGGATCCCAGCCGCACGTTCCCTGAAGATTTCGGGCCAGTCGTGCAAACTGTGCAACCTGTAGGCGCAACCGTAGAATTCCAGAAAAAGCGTAAACGCACGCACAGATCACGCTTAATAACTCCGCAGCTGTATAAGTGACCAATGCAAAACTTGACAGATCCCAAGGCCTATGGTTTGTGATCGTGTATTCCAAACTTCAGGCAAATCTGTCAAACGCTTGCAAAGTTATTAAGGTGCAAAATTTGGGGTTTAACATAGAAATGGCTCCTCAACCCTACCCTACTACCGTGCTACCATAATATATATATATATATATATATATATATATATATATATATATATATAATTTACTATCTACACAAAATGTATGAGATATTCAGTAAACTAAGGGGAATACACACACTAGGGATTGCAAAATACCAAGTTAAAATAAAAAATAAAAGAACAGGAAAACTCCAACTAAGCTCTTAGAAGTCTGATCACACAGCAAGCAATTTATTCAGAAATTAGTCTTTCATAAATCATAAAGATAGTCATAGTCGTGTGTTACATGTTGAGATGCAGAAAAGAGAGTTGAATTTCATTTTCTTAGTATGCACAGAGCTTTTAGGATCCGGTAGGCTCTATATCAACCCATAGAGTTCCATGTCATGTACACTTGGTTATTTGACACAAGAAGCCATTTTATGTTTCCAATAGGGGTCATTGTCTCACTGGTCTCTTGCAGGCTGCATGCCTATGTTTGTGAGCACTTGAGTGTTGTCCCATTGAAGATGGAAACAGCTCATTAATTAAAAGATAACAGGAAGCCTCAACCCCTCTAAGCTGGATGCTTCTTATACAGGCAATGTTGTAAGATTTAGAGACACAAACGAATAAAATAAATTCAGATATAATCTTCTTTATTACTAGTACAATTTCACAATATCACAGTAGATATTTACATCTGTACAGTACGACTTCTGCACTTGCTAAAGTTGTGGGAGATGTGCAAGCAGCTCTGGACAGGAGGATACTAGTGGGGGCAATTTTTGTGGACTTATCCAAAGCTTTTGATTCTTTGGACCACCGTGTCCTTCTGTCCAGGGCAGCATCTCTTGGGGTGGTGGGTTGGCATGGAAAATGGTTGGAATCATACTTGATGAATAGGAGTCAAAAGGTTTCATTGAGAGGTTGGGAGTCACTTTTTTTGCCTGTTTGAGCGGGGGTCCCACAGGGCTCCATCCTAGTGCCATTACTGTTCAACATGTATGTAAATGGCCTGTCTTTTCTGGATCCTGAAATAAAGTACCATCTTTATGCTGATGATACTATTATTTATACATCACATGAATCTATTAAGGTGTTACAAAATAGGCTTCAGTTAGCCTTTGATGATTTACAGAGCTTTTTAAGAAATAATAGGCAGGTTCTGAATGTGAAGAAAACATAGGCCATGTTGTTACACCGAAAAAGTGATAGGTTGGAGATGATGGCCCTGGGATTGGTTGCTCATGGGGGAGCCCCGATCCAACAGACACATATGTATAAGTACCTGGGTCTTTGGATTGACAGCTCATTATGTTGGGATATACATATTAGTAACCCGACTAGGAATGTGAATAAAAGAATAAGGGCTCTCTATAGGGTTAGATCATTAATGATCATGGAAGTAAGAAAAAAAGTAGTAAACACGATGGTCATCCCTATGATTGATTACAGGGACATATTCTATTCATGTGGGAGAAAACAGGATTTAAAAAAGATGGAAGCAAGTTATAACAGCTTGGCTAGATTTATTCTAGGGGCCCCAGACTAACCCATAGATGTTTGCTTTGTGATCATTTAGGGTGGCATACACTCTATGAGCGTAACCATGAACATTTACTAGCCTTTGTCTGTAAAGGACTGAAAGGGAAGTACCCAGGGTATGTTGCAGATAATTTGATCTATAGGGATAAGCTGGCCTCTTTGAGAAATTGCCAAGTGCCAAGCCTGGAGTTGTCTAGATGTAATTTGAATATCGGACGACAATCTATATATTATAGAGGGATGTTGCGTTGGAATGCAATTCCTGTGACTTTGTTTTTGGATAACGTAAAAAATCACTGGCCTCTAATACAACGTTGGTATCATCTTAGTTCACGTCAAAAGGGGCAATGTTGTACAGATATATAAAGGATATTTGTAGATTTACAGTGTGGGTTATTACCATTAAGTAAGGGTATATTGCACCTTAGGGATGTTCTCTATTTTTATCCGTTTTTGGTGGGTATTAATTAGAACTGTTAATGATGATATTGATGTTATGTGTGAATTTGAATTTGTTGTATGCATTTCTTCTTTTGGCTTTTTTTTATTGATTTCTTTTTTGGTCATGCGTTGTTATCATTGGTATTGTATGTTATTGTAACATTTCCCTTTTATATTGTACCTTTTTACTGTATGGGACCTCGTTGAAAATTAGCTTTGCTCAATTGAGTTTATTCTTTATTTATTTGTATTCTAAATGAATAAAAACATTTTACTACTACTACTACTACTACTACAAACCATTATCCATTGGGGCTGGCAGTATAGCCTAGAGGTTAGAGTAGCAAGCTTTTGAATGAGCTTGGTACATCCAGCAGACCTGTGTTTCATTTCCACAACTTACACTTGCATACTGTGTGACTCTAAGCAAGTCACTTAATCTCCCCAGTGCTCCCAGTTTACCCCTAAAAACAGACACTTGTGCGTAGTGGGCCTTATCTGTTTACCAAAGACTAAAATAAAAAATAAAATAAATTAATACACTAATATCTTCATTTACATCTTCTCTTTTATCTCAGAAGTTCTCCATGCTTGCTGCTTTTGTAGTTCTACCATGATGTGTGCCTACATCTTCTGCTGCCATATCTGCTTATAGTGTGCTGTGCTGTCTGACTCTTGAATAACATTGCCTGTGTTGGTAAAAAGCAAGTTCTTCCATTAATGACTCTTCTGGTCCAGGATATCTTGCTGTCTATTTCATAGGGAAATTGAACCCCATCAGTTTCAGGCCCAGAACTTATAGGGCTCAAGCTTCAGTCCAGTACCAGATAGCATGCATGGAAGGTTTCAGAGTATATTGGTTCCTTCACTGGGACATTAAAAAATGTAACCTACATCCCACAGAATTGGCCAGCACCTGTAATGGCTGACAAGGTACTGTAAAATGGTGAGAGGTGCAGACCATACAGCAATTGAGCCTGAATGGTGTACAATTCAGCCAAAAAGCAGGTTCAAAAAGGGGCATTGTGCAGCAGTATCAAGCCCTGAGATAATCACTTTAACAGATTTGTTGTCTAGAAGCTGACATCTGTAATGATGAAAGCAACCAGAAAATTGGGACTCCTTCTAATGCTCCTTGTATGGACCACTCTAAAAGTCAACAATTAAAGTGACAACAAATAGTGATTGGTGACTCGATCATTAGGTTTCCAGATATAATAGTTTGTAGCTGTGACAAATATAACACCATGGTCTCTTGCCTACCAGAAGCAGAGCACTCTCTATTATCTGCCAATTTTGGTGCTTCAATGTTTTGGTGGATAATAGCGGGTGGTGGATAACAGACGTGTAGTTTGATGCATTGGCAAACTGTTGAAAAATCAGCACAGGACTGCAATTAAGTATTAACAGTTCAGTTCAATTGTGTACAGTTTTTCTTTTAACAAAACACTTACAACAATAAGACTATTAAAATTTAGTTTAGTTCATTTCTCATATATTATCATCACTGAATTTCAAAGTAATCAGTGATGGACATCTGTTTGACTTTATTTGTGATTTATTTCATTTTAGCATCCTCTTTCATCAGCCTGTAGTAGTGTCCAGGACAAGTATAGAACTGGAAGATCAGGAAGGGTGAGGGAGTGAATATGGAGAGGCTGGGATAAAACCCACCACCTACAGCACATGGAAGTTACTATATACCTCTTAATATTTTGTCACTGAAATGTTGGGCAAAGATAGTTAAAACTGGGAAGACTATGCCTGTATTTCAATGGGGTAGGTAACCAGCCATGCCCCCTTTCTGAGCTATATAAATAGTTTCTCCAAGCCTCCTTCTGAAGCATTTTTTTCTTTGCTGCCAGAGACTCTGTTGGATTTCACTCTCCTCTTGCATTTTTGGAATTTCTGCTCAGTTGGTGCTGCCATTCTACTGGTTTGTGTTACTCCTAAGTTTCTAGGTCTGTCTTTTGTTTTTGCCTCCAGCTGCTGCTTGCTTCTCTCTGTTGCTCATGTCAACTCTGCTGTTCTGGTGTGCTTGTAGTTCTTCTGTTTTCTTTTTCTGTTTTGGGGGGGGAGTCTGGTTTTCCTAGCATCTTGCTGTGTCCCTTTGTTGCATTGTGAGACTTTTCTAGTTTTTCTAGTGTTTTGCTGTCCTTTTGTTTGCCTTGTGTTGTTCCAGCTTTCATTTGCTTTATAATACCTTTAGCACATCTCACTGTTCAACTGCAATTGTTATCTGTGTGCTATTCAGCTGTCATGTTCTCCCTGCCTCTAACAGTGTGCGCATCCACCTTAATTGTAGCTAAACTGGCTTCACTCAGTGTTGACTCCATCTAGGAATTCAGTGTGCTCTGCTCAATTCATTCAGTGTTTGCTTAGTCAGGCAGCTACTATTCCCACTTTTCAACATTTGCACTGCTCTAGTACTTTCATGTAGCTGTATTTCTATACTGACATAACTTACAGCTGCAGGAATTGTAGCAGTACATTTCTGAATTTAATAATTCTGAACCTTTTAGTCATTATTTTGATTTCCCTTCTTAACATTACTCTGGCAGCTTGCTATCACATAACCAGGGCCACTGGAAAATTGTGGAAAAGGTTATCCAAAGTTGCAGAGCATTTTGCAAAAATTGCGGGAAATTGCAGGGGTTCTACTATAGACCCTGAGTGTGTCACAATAAATCGTTTAATGTTTTCTGCAGCATATATTAGTCAGTATAAATTGCTAAATGAATACACTGACACCTGAATATGTTTAAAACATAAAGAAAAGTTTATGTTCCTAACAAGAATACTAAACTGATAAGCTATCATAAGCATTGCCTATCTTCCAAAATTTAAAAACATCCACCTCATACAGTACTAAATAGATTCTATAACGTGAGCCACAGCAAATAAATATTAAATAACACTGGAAGAAATATTTTATTTTTGTTTCTGGCTGTAGAATAATGAAGCCTAATCAATGCTGTTTACAGTGCTCTGCCAGCTATTCACCCACTTTGGTACAAGAAAAAATAAGCAGATTGAGTGGTGAATAATTGAGTTTTAGTAAAATGTTGTTAAAGTGTTTAATGGTCATAATTTTTACTGTAGGTACTGTACACTATTTTTGAAATCACATATTTAAACATTAAATCTGGGGGTTATTGGGGCTGGCAGTATAATCTAGAGGTAAGAGTAACAAACTATGAATGAGCTGACAACATCTAGCAGACCTGGGTTTGATTCCCACAACCTCCAGTTGCATACTGTGTGATTCTAAGAAAGTCACTTAACCTCCTTAGTGCTCCTGGGTTGTACCTGAAAACAGGCACTTGTGCCTAGTGGGCCTTACACGGTTACCAAAAAATGTAAAAAAAAATACCAATATATTTTTACTGCTTCAAACAGTAGTCAGGGTACCCTGTAATTTACCTTTGTTTTACTGTGGCTGCAATGATTTTTTTTTAGTTAAAGATAAATGTTCAGATACAGTTTGTGTTTTATAAACTTGTTTTTAGACTTTAGTCAGGTTTTTATTGTAGTCTTTGCATGTGAGCATCTAGTGGGTAGTTGCTAAGATTGCGATCACTGTTACCAACTAGCTTATTCAAGTTTAAAATTGTCAGGGTCATCCAAAAATCCTCAGCTGTTTGAATCAAAACTAGTCTGAATGAAAGTATGCTCACAAGGAATAACTTGCCCTGCCATTTATAAAAAGGCTTCATAGTTAGCACCCCATTTAAGTGAATGGGATAATTTGCACCTTTTCTCCCATCTTTTGTTTTAGTCTGTGTGTCAAAAAAAATGTTTTCTGATAGATTGCTTCAACACAAAACAAATGTTGTGTGTTTAAGTGTACTTATGCTTGGCCAGTGGATTTTTAAACCAAACAAGACAAAGATTCAAAAGAAATCAGTGTCACGTAAAACCCTTGCTCTACCTTGCACTGCATTGTTTCGTCCAAACCCAAGTCTGCATGCAAAATTGTCAATATATTGAGGGTATTTTATTAAAAATGTTAATACTTTTTACACAGTTCAGTATAAAAACTCAAAAATTGAAAGAAATTGAGGAACATGTCAGTTTTTGTGGAGAATGGTGAAAATTGCGGATTCCACAAAAATATTGCGGGTGCAATTTTCCAGTGGCCCTACACATAATTCTGTTTTTAACTAGGACCTTGCCTGGAAAAGTGCCTCTTTTTTGGGGGTCCTACCCTACCAACATTACAGTTGTTTGGTCTCAGAGTGCTCAGCTTGTGGCTTCCCTGTTATTCCCAGGGTGGTGGACTGTGATGTCACAATGGGGCATTGTAGCTCCAAGTAGCAGGAGCATGCTTTTATGTAAGCTATATGATTTTTCCCTGCTCTTCTGTCTACATGGCATTTCAGTTATCTATGCATAAACACATTTACCGTGCAACCTACATAGCTTTTAAGATATTTATTGTATTTCATTACTGCATTACAAATACTTACTGCCTTGCAAATGCTCCTTACTGAATAACCTAACTTTGCCTTAAAGGGTACCTAAACAAGCAGTTTTTTTTAAAACTGCAAACTCCAAAATCTGGCTTCATAGTGAGGTACAGCAAAGGCTAATGTTTACATTTATGCTAAAACTGCACTTATGAAAATAACATGAATGCAGCTTCACAGCTTTTGAAAAATGTAAACATCGGCCTTTCACTTTCACAAAACAGCCTTGCTTTCTCCCTAAGATGTCTGTCCAGTGTGTTAAGTGATGAGTCATGTTGACATCATTGGAGCCAGAGGCAGAGACCCACATAGCTCCCTATAGTGCTACCAGTTCTTCTTTCCCACTTTGTTTTGAATGTTTCACCAGAATGATCAACACCATGTGTTAACATGTGCATTATTTTGAGCAGTACACATGTTAGGCTATGGTTTTGTTCATTTTGTTTACTTTAACTTGCTGAGAATGATTTGTAATCCAGTTGAGTTTCTCTTTGGCAAACCACAGTACAGTACAACACTTCAAATACCTGATGATCTAGTGGTTATGAGATGCCCTGAAATTTGTAGTGAGGTACTGGTCTGGTCCAATTCCAAAATTCATGCTTTCTTGGTAATCCACAAATAAGCTTCTCTTGTAGTCTTTTTCCATGTGAAACCCCTGCACCTAGCCTGCCTTCTGTTGAACACCCCACCATGCATACTCTGTGCTTAGTACTGCCTGGGGCCACATATGAGCTTGTGGTCTCATTAAGAGAATTATCACACCTCAGATTGTAATCTTGTACCTCAGAGTTGTGCACACCTATACCAATACGTTCATTAGCTGGCACTGTTAACAAATGCCTCCCAAATCAACCTCCCTGTCCACTTTCTCAATGTTTGACTTCTGCTCCCAAAGTAAACATTGATTGGATCACCACCCTTCTGCACAGTGAAGGCAGTATGTATAGTCCACCATTGTGTTTTTCTCATCTCATTAACCAACAACTAGGTCTTCCTAGAGGGCCAAGCAACAAGCATCAGGACACACCAGAAAAACTGCTGTTCATACCCTCATCAGTGCTGCACATACTACAGATAACAATATTACTAGCAGGAGAGGCATACTAATGCCTTGAGTGAATCCACCCGACTTCCAGTGTAGGTCCACTCCTTTACCTGTAATCTGAAGAACTCCACAGGACAGTTTCCAGCAATTCTTCTCCGGTACTTTTCTGTGCCTTACTCCACAATGCGAGTTGGCTGGCTACCACCCTTCCAAATCTTGAATGAGCTATACACAGCTCCCTCGATACTGTTCTAAGAAACCTCAACATCCCCCCCACCTGAGAGTAGTCTCCCTACACTGAATTCAAGTAACAGTTTAGGTGCAGCTCTGAGTGCACCTGTGATTAGACACTATTAAATGACATGCATAATGATGAGCACACCCATCAGTGCCTAATCAAAGGTATCTTAGATCTTTTAAGGATAGGAAAGCCCATCTTTCCCCTTGTTCCCCGCTGTTATCAGCCTGACTTACAAGAAAGATTTGTTTATTATTAATGGGCTTCCCTTTTTCCCATTTGGAAACCGTGGCGTAATTTATCATTATAAAGGAGCATTTATAATGGCAAACATGCGCACAAATTTTCTCACACTGCACATGCTCAAACTTCTCGCTTTCTGTGTCCTTCCCGAACAGGAAACTGTTCCCCTATGCAAACCCACCATGGAGAGAAACTGCCACGGACACTCAGCAGTAAGTAATTTTTAAAATTACTTCAGATGTTCCACATGGCTACCGGATGGACCCCCATGCCAATATTTTAAATAAAGTGAAAGTGGACCTCGCAGGCCGAGGTAATCTGACTGTGTCGGCACAGCAGTCTTTTTTTTTATTTTATATAATTGCTGAGGCAAAAGAAAGCCCAACAATTATATAAAAATAAAATATGGAGTCAGTGTGTGAGCTTCGAATTTACACGCCCTCGGAGTTTGATGCTACGCATAAACCCCTCGAGTTATGTAGCATCAAACCCCTCGGGTGTGTGTAAATTCTCGTTACACACCGAGACCAGTACTTTATCTTATATATTTTTGATATGTCAAAAAACCCAGGGACTGAACTACTTACATTCATGATGCAGAAAGGTGATGAGCTCATCAGTTCTTAGTGTGGGGAGAAGGAATGAAGGATGAATACTGAAGGGGGACTGAGAAGGCCACTCCTGCAAGGTACTGCTATATTTAGGGAAGCGGGAAGACAGAAGGGGAGAAATATGAGCAGATCACTGTGAGATATAAGATGTGGAGCTGTCAGCATCATGATCACTACCTGACCCCATTGTCCTGGTCAACATTCGCCTTCCCATAAAACCAGTTCATGCAATTGTCCAAGACTGTGTGTGGGTATTAATGTGTAAAATGGCTGCCACTACATGTTCAGTCATTTCACTACCAGTCTAGTATTGCTTGTAAAGCACTTTGGGATACAAAGTGTATGAAAAGCACTACATAAATGCGGATTCTTATTATTATTTCCTAGCAAAAAGAAGACAAGACAAGCATATTTTTGATTTCTGTGAAAGTATGAACTCTGGCATTGGACGACACAAGAACTTTATTACAAACAAGTGGTGGATCTAGGTAGTTGTGAAGGTGTGGCGGCACCCTTCCACCCCCCCCATTGTAACTTACTTGCTTGCTGCTGCTGCATTTCACTTCGTTGAACAAGTCTGATTTATTAATTGTATAAATGTTTACATTCAAAACTATGGATTACATTTATAGGTTCTGTCAAAAACATGCTAAAAAAGAGTAATAGCAGACAATATAAAGGTTTAATACAAATGTTAAAAAGTGCATATCAGTTTATGCACTCCACCCCAACACCCCCCCCAAACTGTAACATCCTGGATCCACCATAACTACTAGACCACCAGGTTATTTAAGATTTGTACTGCACTGTGGTTTGCCAAAGCGAAAGTCGGGTGGATTAAAACACAATTTCAGCATGTTAAAGTAAATAAAATGAACAGAACTATAGCCTAACATGTGTATTGACCAAAACAGTGCACATAGTTTTGACCATTTTGGTGAAACAATTTTAAATAAAGGGAAAACAGAACTAGTTATCACTATTGAGAGTCATATAGCTCTCTGCCTATGGCTCCAATGATGTCACAGCTTAACACATTTGGTGGCCATTTTAAGAAGCAGGTGAGGCAGTTTTTTGAAATTGAAAGGCTGATTTTACATTTTTCAAATGCTTTGGAACCGCATTTAAGTAAATTATATAAATGTAGTTTTAGCATTAATGTATACAGCAGCCTTTCCTTTAGTCCCCTATGAAGTCAGATTTTTGAATAGTTTGTTGTCAAAATGTTGTTTAGGTATCCTTTAACGGCATTTAAGGTATTCATGATAAACATATCAATACACTATTCATGCTGAAACCATAGCATTCATCTGCTAAACCTCATTAATTCATTTATGCCAGACCTCACTGAATTAATCAATAGCATCACAATACCTAAAGACCTACCGTCTATGTCACCATTAATTTGGCTTCCTTAATGGAACTGGTTGGATTGCTTTCCACTGGCTGCTACTATTATCAAATGTCTCACACTGCAACCTCCTCTCTCTATCAGGTGAGTGGCTTTGCCTGACATCTTCGTCACTAACCTGCTACCTAATCTGCAGCTACTGACTTTGCCCGGCATCCTCATTAATGACCTGTTACATATTGTAATCTACAGCCACAGCTTCACCTGGCCTCCTCCTATTTGGCACATCAAAGTTGATTCATGCTGTCACTCATAAATCAGAGGCATGTCAATCATAACCATTACCTTTTCTGGCTTAGGGCTTGACCTGCAGCCGACAGTCTCTGCACCCATAAAGTCCACATTTTGAGCATGTGAAACTCGGGGCAGGACCCTTCTCATCTAGCCCATAGTGTGAATGTTCTCACTCTGGGTGGAGCTTCAGACATCTAATTCATTGGTGGCACCTCTTGATGTAGAATTTAAGACTTCAGTTTTGAGGGGTGGGCCTTCATCAGTTTGGGCCCCTTTACTAATTAAGCAGCTTCAGAGGCACATTCTAAGCAATTCTCCTTACAACTGCCTCTGGTTCATCTGGTTTGTTCTTCATTTGGTAGACTGGCTGAGTGCCTCAATAGTCATCACTTTTCTCCTTACACCTCGAAGATGGTACTCATCATGTATTCCAAGCTGCAGAGGTATTTCGCATCCCTTCAAGATGTTCCCCATTAGAGAGATAGAGTGAGAGTTGTCCCCTAAATTGTAATATGTCCAACCTCTGGACTGGCATTTTTAATTGCAGCTGCAGAGCCATCACTAACCAAAATACTCCAAGCCTAAAGGGAAGGTGACCTAGGCCTTCGATCCTGAGAGGTTTCTTCCTTTAAAAGGTGTTTTTCCTCTCCTCCATGCCAAAGGTCATAATGCAGTATGTAGTTAGTTGTTAATAGTATATTCCCTAGTTTCCTTAGGTAGGTTCTGCTGTTGGATGTAGACGGATGGTGGCCCTACTTGCCGTTCCTTCGCTCCTTTGAAAACCCTTATATTAGTGCAATCCTGACAACCTGTGCATCTTATTGGTGTTTCTTCAGCTGTCTCATGCTATCAGTCTGCTTCTCAACCTCATAGTCAATGTTTACTGCCTAATACTCTTTTTGAGCCCTTTCCTAAGGTATCTTTAGCCAAGAGAATCTTTCCTGCGGTACCTCTGGGGTGGAACCCTCATTGAGGGTTCCTTGCCTTTGGTACCCCTACAGGGTGGTAATAGAGAATGAAATGGCCTAACAGTTATCACAGTTGCACAAGCATAGAAACATAGAAGTTGACAGCAGATAAGGACCACAAGGCCCATCCAGTCTGCCCATTTTTTCTGTCTTATGAATGTGCCATAGGCCTGTACTCTGTCAATGGCCTATCTATCCATACTTATCTTTATTGCTCCCTTATGCCTATCCCATGCCTGTTTGAAGCCCTGCACAATATTCATATCCACCACTTCCTGAGGTAGCCAGTTTCATGCATCCACTGTCCTTTCCGTGAAAAAGAACTTCTTCACATTCCCCCTTAATCGGCCTCCCTCTAATCTCATGCTGTGTCCTCTTGTCCTGCTATTTACATAGCACTACCCTTGTTGCATAGGCCCACTGAATTGGAAGGCTATGCCTGTGGTTCAGTTCAGTGAGCAACAAGTCACACACCCTTCCTGAGCTGTATAAACAGTCCCTCTCAGCTTCCTTCTGAATCATTTTTTCTTTGCCCCACCATCCTCCACTCCTCCTCTAGTGATACACTTCTCTCCTCTGGGGCTCCTTCCTAAGGTACCTTTGATCAAGGGGATCTTTCTTGTGACACCTCTAAGGGTGGAACCCTCTTCAAGGGTTCCTTGCCTTTGGTACCCCTACATGGTGGTAATTCCCCATGGAATAGAGAGTGCAAATGGCCTAATAGTTATCACAGTTGCACCAGCATAACACTACTCTGGTTGTGCAGGGCCACCAAAGAAGGAAAAGGTGGGGACCTGTACTTAATAATGTAAGTCAAATCAACACACATGAAGATGCAAACTCACAACACTGGAAGCTAATGACGTAATAGCATTCTACCCCTGTTCACAGCTTGGACACTAGTTGGAAATGCAAACAATGGGGTGAGAACTCACACTGAGTCTTTTGTGGGGTCCTTACCTTACACTGCCAGGTGCCAGGTAAATGCAGCTCTTAAAGAGCTGTTAATCATACCTGGCCATTTGAAACAAGGAGGAAGATTAGTATGAGGATTACAGACTGCTAAAGCTGGGACTTTTTTAACATCATTGACAGCAATGGAAGACCTGCACTAATCAAGAGAAAGAGAGATGGTAGAGGGTTGGCTGCACTAGTCCAGGTCAATTTGCTCTATTCCTGAACAAGCAAAACAATGGTAACATCAAGAATCATTGCTTCTAATATGAAATCTTCCTTTTCCTCACCCCTGGCATTTTTTTCAATAATCTCTCTGTTAATGAAGCTAAAACTTCACAGCAATTCTAAAATGTAACATCATCAATCAATCAATCAGACATTATTTGATATAGTGCATTGTTACATTGTGACTCAATATGCTTAACAATAATTCAAAAAATTCTACAAATAATACAAACCAAAACAAAACATAAGAAATGTAAATATAAACATTAATTTCTAATAAAACATACTAATTACTCATAAAAGCTTAATTAAACAGGTAGGTCTTCAGCTCCTGTTTGAAGGTGTCCACTGTTTGACTCTCTGAACTCAATGAGAGAGGGAGTTCCACAGGACTGGGGCCACAAATGAAAAAGTGCAGGCCGCCAATGTCTTCAAGTATATCCTGGGAACTCCCAACAGACCCTCATCTGTGGAATACAGGGAGTGGGGGGGTAGGGACACAGGAGATCTTGCAGGTAACCAGGCCCCTGACTGTGTAGGGCCTTATAGGTCAGCAAATTGGCCCTGAAGGAGATCCACTACCTTACCAGCAGCCAGTGCAGAGAGCACAGTACAGGTATGGTATGATAGGACCACTTGATACCTTCCACGTAGACAGATGCTTCTAAAACCCGCTCTCACCGCAAGGCTAACAAATTCAAAAAAATATTAACTTTTAGTGCTCACCACTCATCAGACATTGATCTCTGTATCAGCTGAGTATCCCAGGAACTCACCAGAGTTTTTATCTGCTAGAGAAAAGGGAATAATTCAGAAGAATGGAGGCCAAGATGAAACAGGCCATCCCGGCGCGTACACCACCTGCAACTCTGTACAAGCTAGCTGAGTGGCCTAAGACTCAAACAGCTGCATCAGGCAAGTCCTTGCAAGCTCTGGTCACTGCTATACCACTCTCTGAAGAAAAATTTCTAGCTGAGTTGGCGCCGCTAAAGACAGCATTTCAAGATTTTGCATCAGATCTAAAATCTATTAAGGAATACCTAAAAGACACTAATCAGGCAGTAGCAGACATATCAGCATGTACATCCTCCCTTGAAAAATGGCAGTCCAGATTGGAGCCCGACATGTCTTCCATGCGGCAAAAACTGAGCCAGCTGGAGCTGAAACTTGAAGATCTGGAAGGCCATAACAGGTGTAATAAACTGGTTATTTTTGGCATTATGGAGGAAGCTGAGGGCCACTGGCCTGTAATTTTGTCCAGAAATTACTTCTGAAGATCGCTGGACCCCCTCCTCATGCTACCACATACACTGTGGAAAGGGCTCATAGGTCCTTAAGACCAAGGCCACCATCCGTATCCAAGCCCAGGCCATTTATTCTGCGTTTAGTTATTTGGATCGCCAACACGTACTGGCCAAAACTAAGGAGCTACAAGAGATCAAGTGGAACCACGCTGACCTAAGAATCTCACAAGACCTTCTAGTAGCCACACACCAGAATTGAGCAGAATATCACCCCAATATCACTAAATTGATTGCGGCTAATATTAAATTCCAGATACTATGCCCGGCCAGGCTCTTTGTATTACATCAAGGAACCTGGAAATCATTCAACAATGCCGACCAGGCTGCCTGAGACCTAGCAATCCTGTTCCCGGATTTATTCGTGCAACGCTGATCCCCGGCATTCAATTGATATGAAGTGTAGATTTCAACTGGGATTCGCGATGATCCTCAATTGGACTTTAAGTGTTAAATAACCGGGATATCTAGATCAGTAATTAAGTCATAATCCGCCTTGCTGCAGAGTTTTTTTCCCTGGGTTTACTCCTTGATTTATCAGATCACCTCAATGAGTGCTTGCAGCTCTCTCTTTCAAGTAGATCTGATTTTGGCCAATATCGTTGTTCCACCTTCTTGACTTTGGGGAGACTGTTCAGAAGCCGGTAAGCTCACTTCTGTCAAGGTGTTCCCTTATTTCCTCAGTGATACTCACTCTCCAGACTTTCAGCACGCATCTAAGCAAATTTATGAGCACAGGGACTGCTCGAAGGTGTGCATGATCACAACTTTTGTGTCCAATGAGTGAGCTTTTTGCTTATATTACCAGATAAGGGCAGTAAATAACCTGCTAACTATGTTTTTTTATTTACTTCCAATAAGTTCAGTTCATTTTGTTCTCTGTCTGTAGCATTGGGTCTTATACAGTTGAGCTATGTAAATCGGTCATGTTCTGGCTTGAATCATAACCAAAGCAAAGTGCTTGGTTTTTCTATTTTTTGGGGTTGAATCACATGCTGTTTAATAAATGAAGGTGATTTTGTTTAATACAACATATTATTACATTCAGGGGAACACTGTTTATGGCTTAAACAGATTAAAAGGCTCTCCTATTATGGTATCTTGGCATACTAAAAGTTATAGTGAAAGCCATGACCTGTTACCGTATATAACTTTCTCTAGGGTTTCAATTCTTCATATCACCTGAAAATATATTAAAACTGGAGTTTAATTGTGTTTAGGTGGATAACAGTCACTTAGTCTTATATAGATGTCACTATCTAGTTTAGTGTTGTTAGATAAACACTGTGCATAGTTACCATAGCTGTTCCTTGAATGCTGTTAAAAGTTTTTGTTTTTTTCTTGGATTGGGGGGCAGGGGGATGAGCGGAATCGTCTAAGGTTTGGAAGCAGTCATGAACCAGAGATTGGGGTTTGATCTTCCCATATCAGGTTCCCGATTTGGGTTTCATCTAATATTAATAGTTAAAAGTAAAGTGAGAAGATCAATGGAGTACTTCCATAGAATTGGAAGTCAGGGTTTAAGTAAACGGGGTTGGGGGAGGAAGGGAGGTAGAATAATAACACAGGGGATGTCTGCCACTGGTCAGGGAGTAGTTATCATCAAATTAGATGTTACGTTCTGGCTTTTTTACAGAAAAATATATTTCACTTTTCTTGGTATTAGTCTCAGTTATGGCAGGTCTTAAGTACTGTTCCTGGAATATATAAGGATCACAGACCCCAGCCAAGAGAACTAAAGTTCAACTTCACCTCAAAAGTCTGCAAATAGACGTAGCCTTTCTACATGAGACACACTTGTTACCTAATCAAACAAATTACTTAAGGGGAAACTGGGTGGGTCAGGTTTTTGGCTCTGGTATTGACTCCTCTAAAAGAGGGACAGTTATCCTCATGTCCCAGAGAATTCCATTCCATCTCATTCATCTAATTGCTGATCCAGGAGGCTGATACATGATTCTTAGGGCCTTATTGGGCCCTTCAGAGTCAATATTAGGATCCATATATAGTCCGAACAACGAGGACCCAGAATTTTTTGCTAGCCTTATGTCCACCCTTGCCCCATGGACTACATTTCCAATAATTTTGGGGGGGAGACTGGAACCTGGTCTTATCTAACCAGTTAGATAGATCTGACCAGACAAAACAAAAACTAACACCAGGTCAAATAGCACTGCATGAGTTAATGCAGTCAATTGGTCTTACAGACCACTGGAGGCTTTTGTATCCAGACAGTTAGGAATTTTCATTTCATTCCCTTCTTTATCACTCTTTTTCCCATCTGGATTATTTTCTCATATCATTAGATTTATTGCTGGGTGTCTCCATGGTTTCCTACTCTTCTAAGGTAATTTCTGACCATCATATTACCCATCTCCTTCTTGATGTCTCACCAAACATACACAGAGACAAATTCTGGAAATTAAACAGTCAACTTTTGAAATCTGATGATCAAATATGACTTATTCAAACTTTCATATCTAACTTTATGGATTTTAATGCCCCAACAGTGCCCAGAAAAGACTTTTTATGGGGAGCTCTGAAGTGTGCACTGATGGATGAATTTATCCGTTTAGCGACTAAATGTAAAAAGCAGAGAGCAGCAGCTCTCTCTGCAATCCTAGCCCAAATTGAAGAACACGAATGTCACCTCTTACCCTCAGCTCCAGTAAAAGACTAGGCCAAAGTAGAATCTCTTTGTGCACGATATAACCAGATACTAGCCGAGAAGGCCAAATTTCTTATGCTCCAGTCCAAAATTTCTTACTTTGATCAGAGGGAAAGGGCTGGGAGGCTTACGGCCCTCCGTCTTCATACTCAAATGGCCGACAAGATAGTCACCTCTATTTACTCAAATTCAGAAGTCTTGCTTACCTTCCCTCCAAATATTGTAAATGCATTCCAAGAGTATTACTGACATCTCTTTTCAGCCCAAAATCATTCCTCCCTGCCCCAACAAGTCGACAATTTTCTCCAAAATATTGATCTCCCAGTATTATCAGAATCCCAGAATATGATTCTGAAAGCTCCCATTACCCTAGTGGAAGTCCATGCAGCTATAGATTCCCTGTCATGGGATAAATCACCTGGCCCAGATGGATTTATTACAAATTTTTACCAAACATTCAATGAGATGATTGCTCCCATTCTCCTAGATACTTTTCAATACATTTTCAACAAAGGTATTTCCGATACCTCCTTGACTCAGGCCTTTATAATTGTTCTTCCAAAACCAGATAAAGACCCTCTCTATCTTCCCAATTACAGGCCAGTTTATCTAATTAATGTGTATCATAAGATCATAGCCAAAATACTCTCATCTAGACTAGGTCAGGTCTGGAAATCTCTTGTTAGTATAGAACAGGTCGGGTTTGTTAAAGGGAGACTATCATCTGATCACCTTAGAAAAGTAGCTTACCTCTCCTCTGTGTCCAGGGAATTCACTTCTTCAGCTGCTCTTGTCACCCTGGATGCAGAAAAGGCCTTTGATAGGGTCTCTTGGGACTATCTCTTTTTGCTACTGGCCAAAGATTCGGGCCTCTCCAACTCCTCTGCAAATCAACTATGATGATGGTACTCCCCTTCCTACAGTGACCTCCCTTAAATATCTTGGTGTGACGCTTGATCCCCAACTGGACCTGGGAAATCTCATCCACAATGCCTGTAGTAGGGTAAACCGTAAGCTGGGGCTGGCTTACAGGGCTCGGTACAACCTCACCCCTGCGGCATGTCTAGCTCTTGCCAGGGGAGTACTACTCCCTTCCCTTAGCTATGGTTCCCTCCTATTTGCTCATACTTCCAAGGTCCTCCTAAGCAAGTGGAGCATGGTGTACAACAACATCTGTCGGTTTGCCCTGGCCACTCCCTGTCTCACCCATCACTGTGAACTCTATGATAAGCTTGGCTGGCTATCCCCGGTCAATCACCTCTACTTTAGCACTGGGTGCCTCACGAGCAAAGTAATCAGCTCCGGCACCCTTCCGGAACTGGCCCGGTTTCTCGCCCCAGCTGATATCTCCCCCTACCCTCTTAGATCCCAGGGCCCTGGCCTACTGAATATACCTACCACCCGCACCATCATGGGGGACCGGAGCTTTGCTGTTCATGCTCCCAGGCTTTGGAACTCCTTTCCTGAAAGTGTCCGCACTACCCCTTCTCACAAACTTTTCCTGACCTCCCTGTGGGAACATCTAAAGCTGCGATTGCCTAAAGCCTCCCTAGAACACAGTTCTGGTACCCACTGGATAGCTGGTTTCACCTTGACCGTGCTTAAACCGCCAGCCCTGCTGGTCATTGCACTCTTATCTCACAAATTGTACTCTTGCCCCAGAATTGAAACTGGGTGTACTTTTCCAATCCAATGTAAAATTTGTAAGCTGTCTTTCTCTACTGCTTGCTGTAGTGATGTACTTGCTATACCCTATTGCTGTAACTGTTGTACCTGTTATACCTCCACTGTACTCTCCCTGGTCGTTCCTGAAAATAGGCATATAACTTGTCTAGTGTACCTACCCGGTTAACAAAAACTAAATAAATAAAAAAAAATAAATAAATACCATATTCCGTAAGAATTTATACAATGGGTTAAAATGTTATATACACTACCAAAATCTCAAATTTGTTGCAATGGTGTTCTCTCCATGTCCTTTATTTTATCCCAGGGTACCAGACAAGATTTCCCCCTCTCCCCTTACCTTTTCAACATTTACTTGGAACCACTCATTAGGACAATAAAAAATTCTGCAATGATATCTGGGATACCAATTGGTCATATGGAATACAAAATATCAGCATATGCAGATGACTTACCCCTGCATATTACCAGTCTTACTCAATCCCTCCCGGCAATGTTTCAAATTATATCGCAGTTCAAAATAATTTCAAATTATAAGCTAAACATAGGAAAAATGGAAGTTTTCCCCCTCAATAAATTTACACTGAGGAGTGATATCGAGCATTTGGGCTTACAATGGAATACTAAAAAATTCAAGTACCTTGGTATCTTCCTGTACCGCCTTCCCCATGTAATGAAAAAACTAAATCTAGATGTTCTAAATAAGACCTTATCAGATGATTTCAAGCAATGGTCAAAATTGCCTATTCCTCTATGGGGTCATATGAGTATAATAAAAATGAATGTCCTGTCTCAGATCTTATATCCTTTACAAATGTTCAATGGGGCCCTCCCGCTGTCATGGTTTTCACAGATACACAGACTTATTAGTACCTTTATATGGCAAGGGAAGAAAGTTAGGTGAAACCATCTCAAACTTACACGTCAGAAAATTGATGGAGGCTTTCAAGCCCCTAACTTTTATATATATTATTTAGCTATACATCTGGTGAGAATTAGATTCTGGTTACATTATTCAGAAGCTATCCTAGAATCCACCTAGTGTCCCTCCTGGGTCAGAATTGAACAGGTTTTATTTTTAGTGAATGGCATTGATCCTAAGACTCTTCCTTTTATCACAAGGAAGAATCTCCCTAAATCCTTACATAAAACACCATTGTATGCCTTACTTCACACTCAACATCAGTTAAATAATTTCCTTAAAGTAGATGCATACAGAGACATTGCCCAACCCCTCTTCTCTAATCCTAATTTTTTAATCTCAGGCAAGATAATTAAATGTTACCTTTTTTGGCCACAGATGGGGGTAAACCATGTAGACCAACTGGTGCGAGATCAAAAAATGCTCTCCTTCAAAGAAGCCAAATCCATTTTTAACTGGCCTGATAATCAAGTGTTTAAATTCTTTAAAATATCCCACTTATTGGTGACTCATTTCGGTGCAGGAGTATGGAAAAGCCCCCTAATGTCTGCTGTACTCCCATATGTAGAATCCACCTCTACAGCCCACATTATATGCTCTTCATATAAATTTCTCCTAAAAGAAATAGCTACCTTAGAAGGTGGGATAATACCTTACCACCGAATTCCCCCTCGAGGAATTGGCCCACCATCTGGAAATACCTATATAAATACATCAAGTGGGATAGGTACAGACTTATGCAATACTATATTAACCATCATTTATACTATACACCATTCAAACTTCATCAAATGGGGGCTATACCCTCCAGTCGATGTCCAAAATGTCAACAAGCACCTGCTGACTTATTTCATAAGTCATGGGCCTGCGATACTATTAATTCCTTCTGGATGGAGATTCAAAATTGTCTTAATCCATCACTTATGTTTGCTGACAAATTTAATCTTGAAATTTGCATTTTGGGTGATTATAGGCAGGTTCCGGGGTCACAGCAGAGAGCCCATATGGCTTTAATTACTGCTTGTGCCAAGAAAGTAATATTACGACATTGGCTAGATTAATCTATTATCCTTTATTTAGAATGGTTCAAGGAAATCATGTTGCCCTTCAGGCAGAACTCATAATTGCAAGAATCAAGAATAGACTGGGAACATACAAGCAAAGATGGGAAACACTCCATACTCTTATTTCGGTACAATAGACCTAATTTATACTTACCTTTACCGGTGTTCTTTATGGTGGTTATACCCATTAGGTATAACCTCATAGCCAGCACTTCAGATCTGTATTTTTCATAACTTTTCTTTTTAATAAAACCATGTGGCAGACTGAGATGGGGTGGGAGGAAGGGTAGGGGGATGGGGGATACAGACAACTTAACCATATTACAGTTCTTTCTTTTTAGACAGTAATTTGCTACCGAATGCAATAATTCATGTAATTGTATATTGCTACAGTAGTTGTTCTTATCATAGCATTGTCATGTTGTCTGTTTGGGTATGTTGTTAAATATCTAAAATGAATAAAGTTTATTAAATGAAAAAAGGTAAGGTATACTGTGACAACAATCGGGGTAGATCAGTCATCAACCTGACTGCCATATTCTGCACCAGTTGCAGGTGATGCATATCTACCTCTGTTAACCCTACAGTAGGTACAGAGTATTGCAGTAATCTAGGTGCGATGTCACGAAGGCGTGGACTAGTGCCAGCAGATCAGCCAGGAGTATCTGGTGTTTAACACTGGCCATGTTCCTCAGATAGTAAAAAGAGGTCTTGACCATGGCCAACACCAGTGATTTAAGTGTCAAGTTGCAGTCAAAAACAATGCCCAGATTCCACCCCTGATCAGAGGTGAGCACTGGGAGTCCCAAGCCTAAGCACTTAGTCTTAACCAGATTGCACCCTCATATCCTGGTAACTAGGTTCCAGCACCATTACCTCTGACTTATCTGGATTCATCCTCAACCAGTTCGCCCTCATCCAATCTTGGATCTTGTACAGGCAGCTGTTCGATACTGAGATCATCTCCTGTTGATCAGGTACAAAGGACCTGTAGAGCTGAGTATCACCTGCATAACAGTGAAAACTCACTCCATACTGCCTTATAATGTCCCCCAGCAGTAGTATGTACACAATGAATGACATGGGAAGCAGAATGGAACCCTGTGGGACCCCACTTGACAGGGACATGTTGGCTGAGGAATAGACCCCAGACACTACACACTGTGACCTGCTGATGAGGTAACATAGAAACATAGACTTTGATGGCAGGTAAGGACCACTAGGCCCACCTTGTCAGCCCATTTTGCTACCTATTGCATAAGCTGCAGATCCTAGTTAACCAAAAGCCTACTTTCTCCTACACCCCACTATAATTGCCTTATGTCTGTCCTATGCATTCCTGAATTCCCCCACTGTTTTTGACCCCACAGTTTCCTCAGAAAAGTTGTTCAATGTGTCCACCACCATCTCCATGAAAAACAAATACTTCCTCATATTACCTCTGAGTCATCCCCCCTCAGTCTTCAAACTGTGCCCCTTGTTCTTACATAAATCTTTTTCTGAAAGATGCTACCCTCTTGGACTTTGTTGATTCCCTTGAGGTACTTGAAAGTTTCTATTATGTCCCCCCCCCCTTTCCTTGAGGGTATGCATATTAAGCTCCTTTAGTCTCTCTTCACATGATTTCTGGTGCAGACCCTGCACCATTTTAGTTGCCCTACTCTGGACTGCCTCCATCCTGTCTATGTCCTTGCGGAGATGGGGTCTCCCGAACTGCACACAGTACTCCAGAAGGAGTCTCAACAACTGTCTGTACAAAGGGATGACATCTTCCTGTTTTCTACTGGTGATGCCTCTTACTATGCATCCCAGTATCCCCTGGCCTTCCTTACTGCTTTTCACATTGCTTGCCTACCTTTAGGTCATCTGATATGACTACCCCAGATCCCTTTCCATTTTTGTTTTGGTTAGTATCCCCCCATTGTGTACTCTTCCCTTAAGTTTTTGTTTCCCAGGTGCATTACTTTGCACTTCTTTGCATTGAATCTAAGCTGCCATATTTTTGACCATTCCTCCAACCTTGCCAAGTCCCTTCTCATCCATTCCACCTCCCCTTGTCTATCAACCATGATGCAGATCTTTGTGTCATCTATAAAAAGTCATACTTTTCCTTTCAGCCCCTCTGCAATGTCACTTATGAAGACATTGAAGAGAACCTGTCCCAGTACTGAACTCTGTGGAGCCCTGCTAGTAACCCCCTTTCCTCAGAGTGGACTCTGTTTACCATTACCCTCTGTGTCCTGTTGTCCAGCCAATTTTTTACCCAGGTCACCACCCTGGGACCCACTCCCAGACAGGCTAGCTTGTTTATCAATATTTTGTGTGAGACTGTGTCAAATGCCTTGCTAAAGTCTAGGTATGCCACATCCACAGCCCCTCCCTGGTCTACTGCTTTGGTCACTTAATGAAAGAAAATCTATTAGATTCATCTGACATGAACTTCCCACTGTAAATCCATGCTGCCTTGGATCCTGTGCCATGATGGCCTCTAGATACTCAACTATACTTTCTTTTAGAAGTGATTGCATCATTTTCCCCACCACTGAGGTCAAACTAACAGACCTGTAGTTGCTTACCTCTGCCTTGCTCCCATTTTTGTGAAGGGGAATCACATCCGCCCTCCTCCAGTCCTCAGGTACCACACCATCCTCCCATAGTTTGTTAAAAAAATAGTCAGTGGTGCCACTAGTGCTCCTCTTAGTTCTTTTAGAATTCTGGGGCAGGGCTGTGCCAACAACTGTGAGAGCCCCCCCATCAAAATATTTTGTGGGGCCCACTTCCCCACCAATAAATGTAAACTAACCATTAGCGCTTATTACATTTTTATAGTATAAGTTTTTTGTATCAGTCTTGCTGCACATACATAGTTTGTCCATGCTGCCCTTCCCCACCCCATCCCCCTTGCTGGCAACATGATCAAAGAATGAACTAGTTCTCTATAAGTGATATGATTATTTCTTTGAGTTTTGCAGCACATTTTCAATCAGGAGGAGATTTTTTTTTAGCTCAAAGTGACTTTAACATTCACTGGAACCCCCTAGCAGATCCCCAAATTGACTCATAACTATCTAATGGAGCATTGAGGCAATTAATCCAGTCTTTTACATAGATTAACTTAAAAAGCAATAATCACACTATTCTAGATTGGATATTAACTAAAAATCAATTCAATGTAAAATACAAAGGTGTGTTGCCAGATGCAGTGAGTGACCATTTGGCCACCTACTGTACCTGGAAATGCAATCCTACAAAACCACCACCAACATTGGTAAGTTACAGAAAATTTCCTGAGAAATTAAGTAAGGAAGTCTTAGAAGATCTAGAGGAAATTGATTGGTCCGTTATAGATGCTATACCTTATGTAGATTTGGCTGTAGACTTTTTTACACACAGTTTACTAAAATTACAGGATAAATATTTTCTGAAATTAACAAGAAGAGTAAGGGGAAGGGGACTTTAGGCAACTGGATAATGCCAGGTTGTTTTAAATTGATGAAAATTAGAGATCAAATGTGGAAGCAATATAACATAACAAAGGATATGAATGAGTTTCAAAACTATCGTAATTTAAGAAATGAATGTAAATCAAAATTGAAACAAAGTAAATCTAATTATTGTTCAAAACAACAGGAAACTAATTTAAAAAAACATAAAAGGTTTTGGTAATCAGTAACTTCATTGATTAATCCATTAATGAGAGATAACTCAAATGAATTTTGAGTTAATAATAGAAATGTAATGAATGCTTAAGAAATAAGTAACACTTTTTTGCATGAACTTTTTAGCGGCATCAAGTTTATCCTAATTTAATAGACTGAATGGATCTCTACAGACCATTTTACTGTTTGTACAGTATTGCCGATTTTATTATTGGTTTTAACATTTTAATGTACAGCACCTTGATATCTTGAAAGGCACTTAATTTAAATAAATATTATTATTATTATTATAAATTTTTGGATATGAGTAAATGTAATCTAAATAATTTTCATCAGGACTCTGATGGTTTTGTAAAAGGAGTTCCTAAATGTGACAAAGTCTTCTACTTCAGAGTGATAAAACCTTCTCAGGTATACAAGCTATTAAATAAAATACCACAAAAGAATGTTGGAATTGATGACCTGCAACCTAAATTTTTGAAACTCATAGCATCCAGAATAAGTGCTCCATTAACAAAAATTTTCAATCTACCTTTAACCACTGGCTACTTTCCATCACAGTGGAAGCATACAGTTGTTATATCAATCATTAAGGGCTGTGATCCAGGGAAAATGCCCAGTCTCTTTGCTCCACCCACTAGGGAAGATCCTGGAAAAGTTAGTAAATTACCAACTTTTTTCCCATTTACAGCAACGTGGGTTAAGGGCTCCTGAGCAGCAGGGCTTTAGAAAATTCCATAGTACTGGGACTGCCTTGGCCAGGTTCATGAATAACATCAGTGAGGCTATGAATAAAGGGGAACTCAATGGTGCTGTTTTTGTGGACCTGTCCAAGGCATTCAATCTGGTTGATCATCACCTGCTGCTTGGGAGCCTTGCTGAGAAAGGATTATTGAATTCCACCTTGGATTGGGTTAATAGTTACTTAACAGACAGATGACTTCAAATTTCCTATGGTGGCACTCTTTCAAACACTATGGTATTAAAACAAGGAGTTCCTCAGGGGTCAGTACTAGGTCTCCGTTTCTTTTCTGTCTTCATTGATAGCATTCCTAAAAAACTGACTAAAACCCACAAACCTTTATATCCTGATGACATCATTTTATATATATATATATATACTCGTTCTAGCTCCATTGACACCATAACTTAAAATCTGAATAGTGATTTATTGGAATTAGAAACCTGGTTAATAATTTCAAAGTTAGCATTAAACAGCTTAAAAACAAAGAGTATGTTATTTGGTTGAAAAAAGACTAGAAAAGTCAGGAAATCTAGATGTTTTTGATGGAAAGGGAATAAGGTTAGAACAGGTGGAACAATTGAAATACTTGGGTATAAATGTGGGCACTCAATTAACATAGCACATATAGGCAGGGCCCCTGGTGTTCTGCGGCAGAATTTTCTTATTTCTGTGGCAGGGCTTCTTGACGTCTGTGGCAGGATTTTCTGATTTCTACGGCATGATTTATTCATTTCTCTGGCAGAATGCAGTCGTGTCATTGACTAAATATGATGTGATGTCATCGATGACATCATATGCTGAGCATAGAGGCGGGGCTTCAGGAAAAACGAGGTGGGAAAGAAAGATTGACACTATGGAAAAACAGTATATTTACAGGAAAATTCACCAAAAACAATGAATTCTGCGGCACTATTTATATTCTGTGGCATGATGCAAATTCTCCGGCAAATTCCTCAACTGCAGAACCACAGAATTCCAGGAGCCTTGCATATAGGAAATATAACAAGGAAAGTTAATCATAAACTGGGTGTACTTTTTAAATTTCAAAATTCTTTGACACTACAAGCTAGGATTGCAATAGCACAAAGTATACTGTTGTTTCAGTTGAATTATAATTATTTCTTGTTTGCAGTCCTATCTAAACAAGTTATGTCAAATCTAGCAACAATTTGTCACAGTATTTGCAGATTTGTTTGTAAACAACCCTGTAATACCCATCACTGTAAATTGTAACAAGTCACTTGTTGGCTTATACCAAATCTGAACAGTATTTATTCTGTATACCGTGTCACTGATAATGTATATTTTCCTCTCTACCCACTTTTAAAAACTAGAACCATAAATTGAGACCTTATACTATGTAAGTCTAACAGTAAGCAAAACAAAAGTAGTATGAGTGACTGAGCTTTTTCTATCCAAGTTCCTAAACATTGGAATGCCCTTCCTCCAGAATTGCAATCAGGCATAAGTCATGAACTTTTTAAAAGCAAGCTAAAAAGCTACCTTTTTTATCAACTACAATGTTCTTCCTTTTTTAATTAATCTGCTGTTTATAGTGTAACATTTGATCTTTTTGTATTGTATTGAGTTTGTTAATTTAATGTATAATATTTGGGGCACTGTTAATGTTAAATGTGAATGAAATTGCACAAATATTACATCTTGACTGTATATTTTAATGTTCTCGGGTCGCATACAAAAAAGGGCCTTGGCTCATATGTTTACCCAATAAACAAAAGATAAATAAATAAAAACAAACAAGTTGATTTGTTTCTGCTCCTCCTGGGGACACCAGCACCAAAATTAGATGTTTTGAGTAATGGACCCTATTGCTTCTTTGTTCTGTACTCCCCCCACTCAGCCATGTGAAACTGGCACTGGAATCTTCTAACACCACTGTTGACATACCCATTTCAAATGGATAAGCAACTTCCAAAGAGAAACTTTCAAGTTTGTCTATTAGAAAAGGTTTTCTTATTACTGACTGCTGAGGCAGTGGGTCCCCCAGACAGTGTGGACCCTACTGCAACCGTAGCTCTTGCACCCCCCTGGTCACTGCCCTGTTCTGGGGTGAATCCCATCAGGCCCCACTGCTTTGTCCACCTTGAGTTTTAGGAGTTCTTTCAGGACCTTTTCTTCCATGAATGAACTGATATCGACCCCCCCTATCCAAAGTGCTTCTATTGCTTGGTTTAGGTACTTCCACCTCCTCTTCTTTTGTGAATACTGAACAAACATATTCCTTCAGTATCTCTGACTTTTTACTGTCACCTCTAGCTACCCACCCCCCATTAAGCCTTACAATCCCTCCCTTGGTCTTTCTTCACTGACTAATGTACCTACCTACAGAATGACCTACTCAGGGCTAGAGATCGAGGAGACAAGACAATTCTTATTCTCCTTGATCTCTCATCAGCTTTTGACACTGTGGACCATTGTGTGCTGCTTGCTCACCTTGGGGATCTATGTGGACTCACCAGTAATGTTATCAAATGGTTTGAGTCCTTTCTAACTAACAGGAGGCAGCGGGTTATGATGGGAAATTTCTCATCTATACCCAGTTTGCTTCTCTGTGGAGTTCCCCAGGGATCAGTTTTGGCTCCAATGTTGTTCGCAGTGTATATGCTACTCTGGGTGGGATCATTAGGAAAGTATGGCTTGAGTTTTCATTGCTAGCCGATGATACTCAGCTATATTTTCCTTTGCCCCAGGAACATCAATGCAGTGGGCGTACTTAACATCTGTCTGGCTGAGATCAACGACTGGATGGCCTCTAGCTGGTTGCAGCTGAACCCTGATAAGGCGGAGGTATTAGTAGTGGAGTCGAACAGAGTTCGTGATAGGATGGCCTCTGACACAGAAACTGGGCTTGTCCTAGGGTCTGTGCCATTGAAGGCCTCCTCTCGGGTGCGTGATCTTGGCATGATTCTGGACAGAGATTTAACCATGGAGGACCAAATATCCTCTGTGGTTCGTACCTGTTTTTACCATCTCAGAAACATTGCCAGAATTAAACCCCTTGTTCCGTCTCTGGACCTCCCTACTTTGATACATGCCTTAGTCACATCTAGGCTTGATTACTGTAATGCGCTCTATCTCGGGGTCACGGGAGGATCTCTACAAAGATTACAGCTGGTGCAAAATGCAGCTGCCCGATTGTTGACAGGGCAGCAAAGTTCTGTCACATTACACCAGTTCTGAATTGCACTGGCTGCCGGTCAGGTGGAGAGTCCTCTTTAAGGTGGGTCTTCTCACCTATAAGGCCCTACATGGACAGGGCCCTGGCTACCTGTTAGACCTTCTGTCACCTGCCCTCTCCTCGCGTCTTCTTCGTTCATCGAATGAATGCCTATTGGCCATTCCCAGAACTAGGCTGAAAACAGCTGGCGATAGAGCTTTTAGTGTCGCAGCCCCAGTTCTGTGGAATTCTTTACCGACTATGGTCAGAGAGGCTTCATCGGTGGATGTTTTTAAGGCCCAGCTAAAGACTTTCTTCTACTCTAAGGCATTTAATGTTTAGAGATGGATTTATTGTAAGGTTTAAAAATTTTTGTTTTGATTTGTATTTATATGTGAATTTATATTCTTTTATGTTAAATATGTTTGTTTAAATGCTTGTATGGCACCCAGAGCCTCTGGGATTGGGCGTCTTTTTAATAAATTTTGCCTTGCCTTGCCTTGCCTATAAAAGGTTTTATCCTCCTTCTTAACTGAGTTGGCTATCTTTTCCTCAGTTTGTGTCTTTGCTATTCCAACTGCCTTTCCTGCTTCCTTCTGCTTTAACTGATGCAGTTCTCTGTCTTGCTCCTTTTGTGATTCCTTATACTTCCTGAATGCTATAGTTTTCTCCCTTATCTTCCTCACCACCTCTTTTGAGAACCATAGTATTTTTTTCCTTCATTTTGTTTTGTTTATTTGCTTCACACAAAGGTTTGTTGCTTCTTGGATGGCATTTTTGATTCTTACCCATTGTTCCTCCATCCCTCCTTCCTGCCTATTTGCTAGTGCATTCCTTAGGTGCTCTCCCATTTTGCCAAAGTCAGCCCTCCTAAACTCCAGAATCCTTACTTTTGTATGGCTTGACTCGATGGCTGTATTTATCATGAACCACACTATCTGTAAGATCTAAACCACTTGAGGACTGTACCTGTCAGTCCACAATACACCCCCAGATGCTCCATCAGCACCCCATGGTCCACGGTGTCAAATGCTGCTAAGAGAATGAGGGGAACAAGAATGAAATGTCTACCTCAATCCCTCACCACTAAGAGGTAATGCAGCACCTGCACCAGAGCAGTCTCAGTACTATGCCTTTTCATAAATCTCAACTGGAGAGGCTTGTAGATGTTGTGGGCTGTTAAGCAGGTCTCCAGTTGAATGGCCACCACCCTCTCAATAATCTTCCCACAAAGTGAAGGTTAGAGACAGGTCTGTAGTTTGTCCTCAGCAGGGCACTGTAAAATATTTCATATTAAGACATTTACAACAACTAAAAAATCAAGACCATATTGCACTGTATCAGTGGCTGTGATGAAGCAGAAAATAGATGTAGAATAACATGAGAATGATATGGCCTGTGTATCAGAAAGTGTTGGCAGATGGCAGAGGGAGAGAGGGTGGTAGATAATAGAAGGAATTTCCATATAGAGAAAATGGTACAGGAGATCTGGCTGGTGGATAAGGAGGGTGGCAGATAATAGAGGGTGCACTAGAATAGAGGACATAAATTGATGACTTAACCAACTCTTTGTGGGTAGTGATGAAAACCTAATTGTTGCCATATACCTAAGCACCAATGACGTAGAGTGGCAATTGAAAGAAGGCCATATTATATGAATTTGAGTAAATAAGTAAAAAGTTAAGAGACATTTATAGCACAGTAACTGTATTTGAAATACTCTGTATCCATAGAGCCTTTAAACAAAACAACCTGAACATAGTTAGAATAAACAGGAGGCTAGAGCAATGGTGCCAAAAGAGGACTTTAAGTTCTTAAAAAATGGAATACATTTTGGGATAATAATTGTGCCTGTTCCAGAAATGGATTGCATCTATGCAAATTAATACAACATGTACTCTTGGTTTGCCACTTGCATTACAAGCTGTAATCATTATAACAGTAATATTTCTGGTTATTTATGCTTATATTTTATTTATTTATTAAATGTTGATGACTGGATAAGCCCACTAAGCCCTGAAGGTCCCTTTTCAGGGGTATCCTGGGACAACATTACCAGACGAAAAACAGAGAAACAAATGGTTAGAGTACTTACAGATAATTGACAAGTTGCATACATGGTGGTAAGTACCAACACCCTAAGTATTGGTACTGATTATCATAACCTAAGCATATACACATATTGTCAATGGTGCACAGTGGATAGCCAGTATGGATGAGGGGATCAAGCCTAACATTGCCACAGCCCATTTTGTGGCATATGGGCAGCTCAAGCCCAATTTGGGGGCAGGCAACCTGCCAGTGATGCAGACTGCCTTTGTGAATCACTCTCTGCACATCTTTTGGTGCAAGGGGCACCATGCCCCATTCTCTGTGGTGCATGCCCTTTACACCCAACCAGGAGCTTTGAGAACAGGGCCCCATTTCTGTTGTCTAGTCTTGAGACTTCTTGTGGGTATGGAGCTCAAATATATTCTTATAAGGTTTTATTATCTGATCTGATCTTTCATTAAATCAGAGACAGATATTTAAACTTGATCAAATTTTCCATAAAATAAAAATCAATGTTTACTTATATTTGCCAGAATAGACTTTTTTTATTAATTTTAGATTTCAAACCTGCAAGCTTTTTCTTATCCTGCATCGCATTACTTTTCAAAGTATGCACTGTTTGTTTTCCCATAACATCCCAAAGGGCAGGATCACCATGTTTTCTTTATCTACACAGTTTGTGTGACCACCGAATTGGTCATTTAAAGCAGTGATTTACATTAAAAGATATATATATATATATATATATATATATATATATATATCATTGTGTACTCCTTTGAAACTCCCAATGTTGAGCACTGCTGGTCATTTTTGCTACTGAACCTGTTTACATTATGACACATTTCATTTTTATTCGACATATTAGAGATTACATTTTGCAATCTTGAGCAACTCTGATGTCTTCACTGTCCTAAAAGGTGGATAAGCAGTGTTTATTGCATGTGCATTCATCTTATACACAGGAAATGGGATTTTAAAACATGAGTATTCAAATACAGCTGAGAATATTGATGAAAACCTTATGGCAGCCATATTAATTTAATTTGTTTTTCATTCAAATCTAAAAAAGTACTCAAACAGTGAAAATCTCATCTTAGTAAAGAGAGAAAAGGATAATCAGCAATGCAATAAAAGGGCACAGTGACAAACTTGCATCATTACATGAACTGGTGCTTTAATTTAATAAATTATTCAGAAAGAGCACTTGTTATTGTTTCATAATTACTGATGACTCCCTTTAATACATGGAGGTGACCTCTGCTTCAAGAGCCATAATAACTGGTAGAATTGGTTATTATGGCTATTTTACAAACTCTCTGTCACTCATGAAAGTTGTGCTACTTCATTGGCCCTTAGTCCATGTGTAGGTGAGCTGAAGAGTTCTGCAAACATGGTGACTTCATTTTTACAACTGTGGGCATAGCCTAGCAGGTGTTTTATATTCAGAAAAGGACAGATGTAATTTTTGCTACCAAACGACATGATAGAGTATTAAAAATAGATTCCACTGCCGAAGCCTTATTACTACACTGCCTGTGTGTGTATAGGAAGCTGTAGAGCATTATTTTTCCTCTGGCTTGAAGAGTTCATTGAGCCCACAGAAAGTTAACTCATTATCTTCTGGCAATCATGCTGTGTCAGATTACCAATGGATAGTACAGACATCATAGAAAGCTATTAGAAGTAGAATGGCTTAAACACTTCCTGGAGCTTTCTGCATAACAAATGAGCTCTTCTGTTCCCCTAAGCCCCATATGAACACCTCAATAAACTATTTGACACCACCATCCTAAAAGCAGTCATTCTGCAACTTTGCAGGGCATTCCATAGGAAGAGTCCCAGTGTTACCTGTTTCCAAATAATACACCAACATCATTTTCTCAGCAGGCAGTTCTGGGCTACTGTTTATATTCTACTGAATGTTCTTAACCTGCAATTTGTGACTACAGATGTTTACAACTGAATGATAGTAATCACATTTGTTTCACTTGCAAATAGGTAGGTGTGTGTGTGTGTCTAATTTTTCTTTCACTTGGGTTACACATAGAATCTGATCAGTTTATAACATGCTGTATTGTGATTAAATTAACTGATAAATTGGGGCTTTGGTTTCTTTTACAAATTCATTTTTGCTGACCATGGATATACTAAAACAAAAATTTCTCAACAAAATGTTTAACAATAAGGAGTTTAGCAGTAATTTAGTTGATGTGGTGTAAAGAGCTGCTCCCTGGAAAATTGGCTGTTTTATTTGGGGGGGCTGCCATAAGCAGAATGGGACTTCACAGCAGCAGAAGAGGCATGATGGCATTAAAAGCTTAATGGTGTGGATGTAGAAGCACCAATATTTAAGTATGACTTTGGTAGAGGACTAAGTGTGACTTGGAAACATAGATACATAGACTTTGATGGCAGATAAGGACTGCTTGGCCCACCTAGTCTGCCCATGTCCCTACCTAATGGGTGAGCTGTAGATCCTAGTTAACCAACAGCCTATTTCTTCCTACCCAAAAGAATTGCTTTATGTCTGTCCCATGCATTCTTGAATTCCCCCACTGTTTTTGACCCCACAACCTCCTCAGGAAGATCATTCCATGTATCTACCACCCTCTCTGTGAAAAAATAATTCCTCACATTACCACTGAGCCGTTCCCCCTCTACCTTCAAACTGTGCCCCCTTGTTCTTGCACATCTCTTTTTCTGAAAGATACTACCCTCTTGGACTTCGTTGGTTTCCTTGAGGTACTTAAAAGTTTCTATCATGTCGCCCCTCTCCCTCCTTTCCTCAAGGGTATACATATTAAGTTCCTTTAGTCTCTTCTCGTATGGCTTCTGTTGCAGACCATGCATCATTTTAGTTGCCCTCCTCTGGACTGTCTTCATCCTGTCTATGTCCTTGTGGAGATGAGGTCTCCTGAACTGGACGCAGTACTCCAGATGGGGTCTCACCAACTGTCCATACAGAGGGATACAATCAAAATAATTGGTTACTGAGGCCCATTCACCTATATATATCAAATAAATAATTTTTATTTATAAAAACTGCGTACAGATACAGTCCTAAGATGTTTGGAAAATATCCTTCTTCAGTGTACAACTGTATCTATAATAACGATAATATACTAATTACCATAAATAATAAATTTCTTGGAATAATTATATTCAATTTACTAATAGTTTAAGCTCACCTAATTATAAGTCAGTATAGCCACATGTGTGTAACCGCCATCGATGTGTAAAGTAAATATCTGTAAATAAGATTCCAAAAAATCAATCTTAACCAAAAAATATATAGTTGATTCTAACTGAAATAATTAAATATAGTATTGTTATCATCATTTCTCAATATTCATTCATCAAAAACAAATTTATCAAATGTTTTTAAGTTGCATACCTACTTGCAGTCTTAGGTCTTTAAATATCTTTTTCATTTGTAGCTCAAAGAATGTACTCAGCAACTAAAGAATAAAGCATAATAAATGTGTTATAATAATGCTCCCATTTTGTACAGTATATGGTATTAAAAATGCTGGTTCAAAGAATCATCTCTTTACCTCCCTTGGTAACTTCTGTTTTTACTTCATTATTCTGTTTTTAACACTTTATATTCATAAACAATAATCTGCTAAATAAGATTATGTATATTAAATTTGATCGTGTGTA
The DNA here is from genome assembly GCA_016271365.2 of Neoceratodus forsteri. Taxonomy (NCBI): domain Eukaryota; kingdom Metazoa; phylum Chordata; order Ceratodontiformes; family Ceratodontidae; genus Neoceratodus; species Neoceratodus forsteri. Next base: position 572,039,525 of record CM057454.1, on the reverse strand, counting down.
TCCAAAGTCGCATATTGCTGTAAGCAATTTTGTATCACTATGTTTTCATTTTAAGTGGTATTTGTTTACCTTATTAAGTGTGTTGTCTTTTATTTATATTTATTTTGTATCCTGTTGCCTCAGTATTTGCATGCTACAAATGAAAAAACAAATTTATAACTCAGTAGTTACTTTAAAGACCCCATTTTTATAACCAAGTAGTCGCTTTCAAAGTTTCTTCTAACTCAGAAAAACCTCTATTCTTAAAAGGAAATCTCTGTATTAAAAGTTTTAAATTGCCTCAGTAGCCATACATTGTAAATAAGAAAATTAACTTGAAACTACTTGTTATTTCAGAAGGACAAATTCATGACCCAGTATTTGCATTAGATACTTCTTCTCACTGGACAAGCCTCTATTATAAAAAGAAAACTGTTCCATGGTGAACGTTTTAAATGTACTTACAAGTTAAAGACTGCAGAGCATGGTGTGACCTCCTGCTGTCTTTATAAGGAGGTAACACGCTCACTCTGCACTCAGTTTAAATACCCTGACAGTCTGGAATTGGGCGTGGTGCAAAATGCATCATCACGAGATGTGTGAATAATCTCGCGATGTTTGCGATCGCTTCTGCACCCAACCTGTCACAACAAAGAAAGTTTTGGGGGCAGCAGCACCCATTGTGATCACTGGGTGTCTTGACTACAAAGTATATTAAGGTTTTGATTTAATTTTGTAATACTTTATTCATTTATCATCATACAAGGATCTGGTCATGATTGAATATGTTAAAATAGAAAAGTGCTCTTCAACAATAAGAACCTTTGTTGGCACATACATTATTGTTCCTAAAGGGTCAAAGCACAATCTTGGCATGAAACATAGTGCTGGGGAAGGGGGGGGGGAAGCAAACTATTAGTCAATGACTTTATTGTATCTCTATAGGAACTGAATACTAGATTATTGTAAGAGGATCTAAAAACAGGGGTTTAAGCTCCTCCAATTTTATCATAATGTGTTCCCATTTTTGGCATATACAACAGCAAAAGATACATTGTATCTCTTCTGTATTGTTAAGTATTCCAATTTTAACATATGCAAGGGCAACTAATAAGGTGTCTCTTTCCTATTAGAGGTTACATAAATCAAATAACCACATCCAGTAGTGACAGTCTCACATTGGGATGTCAAAAGGTCAAAGATCGAATGACCACATTCAGTAGCAACAGTCTCACACTGGGAGGTCAAAAAGGTCAAATATTTAAATATTTTTCTTTATTTTGTTTTATATATAATTTTTCTATTGTTTCTATTCTTTGCCCTTCTTTACTTATTCACCCCTAGTTCCTTATTGCTTTATATTGTCCTTGTATAAGTTCATAGTGAATATTTGTAGTCAGGACACCCTGTGATCACACTGGGTGCTGCTCCCCAAAGAATTTTCTTTGTCATGGTAGGTCAGGTGCAGGAGCGATCGCAAACATCGCAAGATTATTCACACATCTTGTGATGATGCATTTTGCACCGTGTCTGATTCCAGACTGTCAGGGTATTTAAACTGAGTGCAGAGTGGGTGTATTACCTCCTTATAGAGAAAGCAGGAGATAACGCCACGCTCTGCAGTACATTTAAAACGTTCGCCATGGAATAGTTTTCTTTTTATAATAGAGGCTTGTCCAGTGAGAAGAAGTATCTAATGCAAATACTGGGTCACAAATTTGTCTTTCTGAAATAACTAGTAGTTTCAAATTTGTTTTCTTGTTTACAATGTATGACTACTAAGGAATTTTAAAACTTTTAACACAGAGATTTCCTTTTAAGAATAGAGGCTTTTCTGAGTTAGAAGAAACATTGAAAGCAGCTACTTGCTTATAAAAATGGGGTCTTTAAAATAACTACTGAGTTATAAATTTGTTTTTTCATTTACAGCATGCAAATACTGAGGCAACAGGATACAAAATAAATATAAATAAAAGACAACACACTTAATAAGGTAAACAAAGACCGCTAAATAAAATGAAAACCTAGTGATACAGAATTGTTTAATATGTCATTTTGGATACACATGATCAAATTTAATATACATAATCTTATTTAACAGATTATTGGTTATGAAGATAAAAGGCCAGATATTCAAAACTTTGCCCCAGGGCTACATTAGCACTACCCGGCGGGCAAACTTAGCCTGGAGCACAAAGTAAGCCATATTCAAAAGGAATAGCCCAGGGCAAACAGTCTCTGAGTATAGCATGGGAATGAGGCCAGGAAAATTGGGCTGGGAGTGCAGGGCAAACTTAGCCCTGGAATAAGAAGGCTCTGAATATGGCAATCAGGAAGTGCAAAGCACAACAGCAACACAGTGCACTGCGATGTGAAGATAGGTAGAGTTGAATTATGTGGCCAATGTGTGTGCCAGCAAATGCGTGGACCCAGTATAGCTGCAGGCAGCAGCGTATGTGAAAGTACAGTGTGCAAAACTGTAAAATATTCCCCGAACTGTCTGCGCAGCGCTAACATGTTAGCCATTAGCAAATATGTTTGCCTGGTGCTAAACTTTGCCATATTCAAAAGTGACATGCAAATGAGCCTACTTAGGTAGTCTGTGGCAAACATCCAGATTAGCATCTCATTATGCCCTGATTTGCATCCAGTTTGTGCTGGGCTAACTGTTTAGCCCTGCGCTAAACCCGCACAAATGTGTTAGCACTGCGCAAACAGCTTGGGGAATATTATACAGTTTTGAACACTACTTCCACATGCACTGCTGCCTGAAGTTGTACTGGAACAACACAGCATAGGCACAGATGGTGGTGGTGCTGCATACAACTGTCACACTGTAGGTCATGCTACAGTGCACAGCAGGCACTACAGTAGCAAGGGGGCCAGAAGTATGTGGACACAGCAATGCCTATGGTGTGTAGGGCAGTAATGATGACTGCACTATACACAGTGAGAGGCCCAACCTGCAGGTGTTTACTGACAGTGGACATTACTGTTACGCTGTTGTGTGACACACAGATGCTGCACCTCTGGCATGGGATGCTCACAGTGACATATACATGTCCGGCTTTGTGCACTGTGGAAGTTGTACAGCTGTGCAGTATGTGGCCGGGGGGGCATATATTATCTGAAAGACACACTGGTGTTGGGGTACTCTCAATACTGGCCCATGTGCACTGCATGATGTGTCCCAGCCTTGTGGCCACACCTGGTCTGTGGCACAGCCTGGCCACCCATACACTGTCCCATCAACATCCTCCATGCCCACAGTGCTGCATGTGTGTGCTAGCTTCTGTTGGTGTCCACAGAAGTGTGGTCCGCAGGTGTGTGCTGTATGGCCACACTGCCATGCTATCCACTGGCGGCAGGGTCACCACTTACTGCCTGGCATGGCTGGGACTGGTGGCAGATGATGGAATGTTAGCAGCATGCTTCCTCTATGTTTGGCTTTGTCTATGTGTCATATTTATTTGTTAGGGTCTCGCAAAACCCATGCAAACACCGTGCAAAGCCATAGTGTCATGCAAAGCTGATTGTACAGGGTTAAGACAAGCTTTTCTTGGGTGGTAATGTGCACCGCACTAAGTGTCGTGCTAAGTCACGCAAAACCACTTTGCGCGGCGCTAGTTGCTGAATATAGCATTGCGCCTGTATTCATGTCAGTTTGCCCCTTGCATGCATTATGATTTTGCCCAGCGCTAATGCAGTTTGCCCGCGCTATTTGGCCTTTTGAATATAGCAGACCCATGCTAATCCCATGCTAAACCTGTACAAACGGTTTTTGCCCGGCGCAGTTTTGAATATCTGGCCCAAAGTGTTAAAAACAGAATAATGAAGTAAAAATGAAAGTTACCCAGGGAGGTAAAGTGATGATTCTTTGAACAAGCATTTTTAATACCATATACAAAATGGGAGCATTATTATAACACATTTATTGTGCTTTGTTCCTCTAGTTGCTGAGTACATTCTTTGAGTTACAAATAAAAAAGATATTTAAAGACCTAAGACTGCAAGTAGGTATGCAACTTAAAAACACTTGGCAAATTTGTTTTTGATGAATGAATATTCAGAAATGATGATAACAATACTATATTTAATTCTTTCAGTTGGAATCAACTATATATTTTTTGGTAAAGATTGATTTTTTGGAATCTTATTTACAGATATTTACTTTACACATCGATGGGGTTACCTAAGTGTGGCTATACTGACTTATATATAGGTGAGCTTAAACTATTAGCAAATTGAATATAATTATTCTAAGAAATTTATTATTTATGGTAATTAGTACATTATTGTTATTATAGATACAGTTGTACACTGAAGAAGGATATTTCTGAAACGTCTGAGGACTGTATCTGTACACAGTTTTCATAAATAAAAATTATTTATTTGATATATATGGGTGAGTGAGCCTCTGTAACCAATTATTTTGATTGTAGTCAATTAGCACAGAATTGGTTTTGGCTCCTCCCTGATTATTATAATTTTTATTTGAGGTTGGCTGGGCTGGATCAAGGTTCATCATATACAGAGGGATGACAACTTCCTGTTTCCTACTGGTGATGCCTCTCCCGGGTACATGTCAATTCGCTCCTGCGAACTTGCTCCCCAACAACCTGCTCCCAGCAATACACTCCCTGCCATTCTTGCTCCTGACTAGTTCATCCGCCTTCTACTCGCTTCCTACTGTGCAGCTTAAATCCACAGCTTGCCTAATCAGGGTTTGAATCAGTCAACATGCACTGTCCCACTTGTCAAATGGAGCTCTGTGGATCTCTTCCGGTCTGTAATCAATTAAGCAATTACCCTGCGCAGGCACAATGAGAAAGGAGAGGATTAGGGAGTTGAACACATGGTTGATAGAATGGTTTCAAACTAAGGGATATGGAGTTGTGGGTGGCTGGGACAGTACCTGGCATAATAACAATCTGTTTGCAAGGGATAGGCTGCACCTGAGTGGGGAAGGGAAGGAAGTATTAAAGCAAAGACTGGGGAGGTATAGTACGATGAAGGTGGATTTAAACTAGATGTGGGGTGGCAAGTGGACAGCAGGTAGGCAGGGATTTGATAGAGTGGAGTCACAGCCTACCCACCAGGCTAGCAGGGAAGGACTCAGGGTGGCCGAAAAAAGAAGGTGTAGAAGGAAGGAAATGGAGGTCCATGAAGGGAAGGGGGCAGGATGGAGGGTGGTCTCACTGAATGCAAGAAGCTTAGGCAATAAATCTGCTGAGCTACAGGCACTATTAGCAGTGTGGAGGGCTGATATTGCAGCTCTCACAGAAATGTGGGCAATTGAGCACCAGGATTGGGATCTGGCAATCCCAGGATACAAAGTATACAGGAAGGACCTTAAGGAAGGGAGGGGCAGTGGGGTGGCAGTCTATGTGAGGGACGGGATCAAATGTACAAGGAACAAGGGGGAAGACAGGAGAACAGAGGCAATCTGGCTGCAGCTCCTTGACTCAAGGGGTAGGAAACTGAGGTTCCGGGTGGTATACAGGCCACTGTCCCAGTCTGAGGAGCTTGACGGGGAATTAGCAGAACAAATCAGAAAGGTATGTAGAAAAGGGAAGGTGGTCATCGTGGGGGATTTCAACTTGCCGGGGTTGACTGGAGCATTCCAGTCACTTCCAGTGCTAGGGAGCAAGTGCTCCTGGATGCAATCCTCAAGGGTCTCCTGAAACAGTTGATTAGTGTACCTACTAGGCTAAAGAACACTTTAGATCTGGTGATGAATGGGGAGGCAGTAAGGGAAATAAAGGTGGAGGACCCGCTAGCAAACAGCTATCACCAAACAGTGTGGTTTAATATCACGATGTGTGGGGAGTCAGAGAAATCAGTTACTAAGGTAGTAAACTTCAGGGGGGCAGACTTTGGGAGGATGTAGGAAGTACTGAAAGGGAAACTAGAGGACATAAGGCAGCAGATGGATGCAGAGCAGAAATGGGATATTATTAAAAGGGGGATTACAGAGGCAACAAAAGCTTACATCAAGTCACAGAGTAAGAGGAGCAGAGTAAGAAAACCATGCTGGTTGAACAGTGAGGTCGTGAAGGTAGTGAGAGCAAAACGAGAGGTGCACCAGAGGCATAGAAGGACAGGGAAGGAAGTGGACAGTGAGGAGTATGCAAGATGGTCCAGGGAGGTGACCAGAAAAGTGAGAGACGCCAAGGCCCAGAGGGAACTGAGATTAGCACAGGGAATTAACGGGGGAGGGATTTTTCAGATACATCAGGGAGAAAAGGAAGTGCAAGGAGACAATAGTAAGGATAAAAAGGGGTGGGGAGTGGACAGAAAAGGGTGAGGAGCAGGCAGAAGCACTGAATGAATACTTTTGCTCAGTGTTCATGGAAGAAATGGGAGGACCGCTACCACCATGGTCTGGGAGGGTGGGACAGGGGGAGAGGGGGCAACAGATGGAAGAATTGAGGCAAGTAGAGTCCTAGAGGGACTGAGGGCATTGAAGGTAGACAAGGCACCAGGGCCGGATGGTATACAACCCAGGGTGCTGAGGGAGATGGCGGAAGTGTTGTCAGAGCTAAAGGCAGATCTGTACAGCACCTCATTGGAGTCGGGATGTGTGCCACTGGACTGGAGGATGGCACATGTAGCACCATTAAACAAGAGTGGACCAAGGGATGAACTGGGAAATTATCACCCGCTAAGTCTCACCTCCATAGTTTGCAAACTCATGGAGACAATACTAAAGGAAAGACTGGTGTTGTACCTGGAGGACAATGACCTCCAGGATGTGAGGCAGCATGGGTTTGTTTCAGGGAAGTCTTGTCAAACCAACCTGATACAGTTTTATGACTGGGTGACAGGTGAGCTGGATAACAGTCATGCGGTGAATGTTCTTTACTTGGACTTCAGCAAGACCTTCAATTCTGTGCCTCATGGGTGGCTTGGGGGGAAGCTAATTGGGGTAGGGGCAAAAATGATGAACTGGATTACAAGCTGGCTGAGTGGGAGGCTTCAACGGGTGGTGGTGAGAGAGGATTTCTCAACTCCAAGGCCAGTGATGAGTGGGGTTTCACAGGGCTTTGTGTTGGGGCCAGTATTGTTCGGACTCTTCATATCAGACATTGCACAAGGGGTGGTGAGCAAGATAAGTCTGTTCACTGATGACACCAAAATCGGAGCAGTGGTGAAAGGAGAGGAGGGATGGAAGCAGCTGCAGGGGGACCTAAGCAAGCTAGAGGAGTGGCCAGAGAGGTGGCAGTTAGGGTTCAATGCAAAGAAGTGTAAGGTTTTGCATTTTGGAGTGAAGAACCCAAGGAGAGAATACTGTCTGGGAGGGGTTAAGCTGGGGATCACTGAGGAGGAGAAGGACCTAGGGGTAATAACAGGGACCATGGACAACACTGCCCAGTGCAGGAGAGAGACTGCAAAAGTGAACAAAATGCTGGGGTGCATAGCAAGGGTTTTTTCATCCAGGCGAAGAAACATAAACTTTGATGGCAGATAAGGACCACTTGGCCCACCTAGTCTGCCCATTTCCCTTCCTAGAGGATAAGCTGCAGTTCCTATTTAACCAACAGCCTATTTCTTCCTACCCCCCACAAAAATTGCCTTATGTCTGTCCCATGCATTCTTGAATTCTCCCACAGCTTTAGACCCCACAACCTCCTCAGGAAGGCTGTTCCATGCATCCACCACCCTCTCTGTGAAAAAATACTTCCTCACATTGCCCCGAGCCATCCACCCTCTATCTTCAAATTGTGTTCCCTTGTTCTTGCATATCTCTTTTTCTGAAAGATGCTACCCTTTTGGACTTTGTTGATTCTTGCAGAGATGGGGTCTCCAGAACTGGACGCAGTACTCCAGATGGGGTCTCACCAACTGTCTGTACAGGGGAATAACTATTTTCTGTTTTCTGCTGGTGATGCCTCTCCCTATACATCCCAGTATCCCACCAGCCCTCCCTACTGTCTTCTCACGTTGCTTGCCAAACTTAAGGTCATCCGATATGATTACCCCCAGGTCCCTTTCTATTTTTGTTGTTGTTACTACCTCCCCCCGTTGTGTAATCTTCCCCTGGGTTTTTGTTTCTCAGGTGCATTATTTTGCACTTCTTTGCAATGAATCCAAGTTGTCATACTTCTGACCATTCCTCCAACCTTGCCAAGCCCCTTTTCATTCTTTCTATTGTAACCCCAAGGGGGCACTACCCTTAAGGCTACTACCCCTGCCTGCCCCCACAGAGACAGGGTAAGGGGCCCAGATCCGTTGATGGGTGCCTCCACCCAGAGGTCGGGTCAATATAGTTGAGATTGCCTCGGTTACAGCCCTCTGGGTTACTGCAACCCCCCGTTCATCCCACTAGTGGCTCACACTGGATACAAATATTACTTTTCACCAATACACTCACCCCCCCCAGCTAATATCTCTCCACTCCCTCCGGAGACCCCCTGTAAAATAAGACACAGTTATATTGCAGTCACCAGGCAGCTGCTCACCAGTAATGTACACAATAGCTAGGGTGTAGTTGCACAAAAAACAATCTGATTTATTCAGGGGAGAAATAACAAGGACAGGGGGAATCGAGTTGATTAGCTTATCACTGTACTTATCTAGCTAGGGCTCTGTGCACAGGCCTGAACCTAGTCTTTACCGTCCCTGGGTACCCAAGCCCTAACGGCTAGTTCTCACGTGGCATCTGGTTGGGGCCCTTGACACAGATAACAATTATGATCCTGAGAAATCAGAATAAGCAGAAAGTTTGACTAGGCAGTCAGAGGTATGATCATACAACTGGGGACCACTGTTTGCAACATTTGCGGGGAGCTACCCGGATTCAGTACTTACAACTCCCGCTCATGACGATTCATTCAACACTGGCAGAGCTACACCTGAATTTTCACCAGCCTCCTTTCACATTTATATGGCAAACAACAGAGGGGTACCATACCAGGCAGCCGGTTCCAGGCTTTTCTCAAAAACTTGCAGAAACTCAGGTAACAAACTGCAGCTTCAACATCACAGATGGACCAAGCACAATTCAGCAATTCTCTCCAGTCCTCTCAGGTCAAGCCTGGTAGGTAGCTGGGCTGGCACCAGCCTCCTCCGACCGCACACCAGTGGATTTAATCTGAACTTTCACAAGGCAGGAAAAACGGCCGCTGCAGGCCTTCATGCGCTTCCCGCCCGAACACTACTCCAGCGCAGAAGCACAGAGCTCCTCTCCTCTCCTAAGCCACAACGCATCTGCTCCCAACAGCCAGGGGCTCTTCTGTCAGTACAGGTGCTACCCGCTTCCATTGGCTGGTTGAACATGCCAGTCACTTCCTCCAGCTCTCAGTGGTACGAAAAAGCGCCATAGTCCATAATGCCTTTCCCCAAATTACAAACGGTTTTCCCATTGGTCAGTCGACTCTGTAGGGTCCCAAGGTACTGATTGGTCCAATTCAGTAGTTCTGGACCAAAATGGAGGAGACAACTGAAACAGTCCCCACTGCAAAAGGAAGGCAGGTTAGAATAACCACATTATCATTATTATTTTACGTTATACTCAACAAACAATCGCATCCTCCAACAGAACTCCCTCTGCACCACTAGCGATGGAAGAAGGGAGTTATTTTCTCAGCGTCCCGGGCGGGACTCGGGCATACAACCACATAGCCCCCCCCACTTCAATTAATTAGGACCACAACAGGCAGTCCTTAAAGAGACAGCATACGGAGGCTTTGAAAACACTCATCAGCTGCCCATTTAAACGGCTTTATGCCGACCACCAGCCAGGCATGGAGCATAGGAACTAGCTCCGGGCAGCTATTAGGAACCCCCATTTGTAAGGGGGTTACACCATGCCTCCTTGTGTATCAACCCTGTTGCAGATCTTTGTGTCATCTGCAAAGGGGCATACTTTTCCTTCCAGTCCCTCTGCAATGTCACTTATAAAGACATTAAAAAGGAATGGACCCTGTACTGAGCCCTACGGTACCCCACTAGTAACCCCTCTTTCTTCAGAGTGGACTCCATTTACAATTACCTTCTGTGTACTGTTGTCCAGCCAATGTTTTACCCAGGCTACCACCCTGGGGCACACTTCCAGGCTGGTTAATTTGACTATTAATCTTTTGTTTGGGACTGTGTCAAATGCCTTGCTAAAGTCTAGGTAGGCCATGTCCACAGCCCCTCCCTGGTCTGCTACTTTGGCTACCCAATCAATTAGATTCATATAATGGATACCCACTGTACAAGCATGGATACTAGGGATTATGCTTGCTATTGTGTACACTATATCATATACACTCATTTTACAGTCTTATTTCTTTATTTTCTGTTATATCATATATATTTATTTTGCTGATAGTTTCATTATACATGTTTTACTATTATGCATTTGCTTATATGAGTTATGTGTTTAGAATCATGGATTTTATGTGTACATTCACTGATGTTCTGTTGTAATCATGTATTCAAATATATGTGCTTTGGGCCTGCTGTCATAATCATATCTTTTTTACCAAAGTATCACTCCACATGTATTTCTGTATATGCTGCATTTTCTTAGTATTTAGTTTACAGCTGACAATGCCTTTTCTTTGTTCTAAGTTTCTTGCTAAGTCTACATTTTTCCTATATAATAGTATACCCAAGGGAGACTCCTTATTTATACTTTTTGGCCAATAGGGCACATTTACTGTATCTAGAATGTATTTGTTATCAGTAGTATATGAAACTGCTTGCATAGCCAGCCCCTCAGAGAGAGAGAGAGAGAGAGAGAGAGAGTATGCCCGAGGGCTGGGGGAAAACTTGCTCTGCTCCCTTGTGACTGCTTTGTTTCACTTGTACTTGCGTGAGTATGTGTAATAAACTGCCTTTATTACATTCTACTTGTTGTTATATTCTTGTCCAGCATTACCATCCAGGAATCTGATGATGTTTGTGCTTGTCACAGACATAACAATGATGACCGTGTGCAAATGGTTTTGACTGGCAAAGAGTAACGCTCATTTTACTTTGTGATTTGAGTTCTGGGATGTGTTTTTCCCCAGAGGCAGGTAGCAATGAGCTTGGTAGCTTGGGACTCCAGTGAAGGTACATGGATTGCTGTTCCCCTTTGTGTTGAGTGTGGTAACTAGGGACTCCATGCTGACAGGCTGCTGCTCATTGTGTTGTGCATTTCTTCTGCACAGGAGCACACATGTATAACATGCTTTCTGATGTAATCTGCAATATTGTTAAGTGTGGTTTCTATCTACTATAAGTCTTACTTGCTACTCACTTTAGGAGGCACTGAGATTCATCAGTATGTGCTATGGTTCTGTTATCTGTTATGTAAATGCCCACGTTTTCTTTCTCAGCTAGACTGAATATCAAGGTTCAAGTTTCAAGGTTACCAGTGAGGCAAATATTTCTGTGCTTTTCGTTGTCTGTAAAAGAGAGATTAGCTGTGAAAGGAAATCCTTCAAACAAAGAAATTGTGTTGTTTTTGAATATTTTCAAAGGCAGAGTGTAGTTAGCATGTGTATGGTATGTTGCCACTGGTGTGTGTAAGTGCATGAAGGAAGAGGTTTATGTGTGCAGTAGTGGCAAATTTGTATTTTTAAATGGAGACAGGTTGTGAAAGTGGTAAAATTAGATGCTTGCAAGGTTTCTGGATTAGAATATTTTAATGTGTACAAGAACTGTACCATTCATTGTGGTTGAATTATAGCTTAGAATGCCTTTGATTTTTGACATTTTATATAGACGAGAGATTGTTTTAATTGTGTGAGTCATGGAAAATACAGATAGCTTAACGATGCATATTCTGCTTGCCCATAACTCGATCCCCATAACAATGCTGAAATACTGTCAGGTTGTTGTGCATGACTTCAAATGCAAATTGTTTAATTGCTGTGTGTGTAAACACCCTTTATGTGCTGGTATAAACTTTCCTAAATATATTTTACATCCATGACTATGTTTTTATTTTCCTGTATTTTGTGTGCAATTGCAGTGTTCATATGGTACTGTATATTAAGGGGTCAGTCATTCCTATAACCCCTTTTAATAAGCCTATCCATCCTGCACTGCATTTTTAATTGCCACATGTCTAATGTTACACCCTTTTACCTTCTGTTTAACATAAACAGAGGTATGTACCCTGGGTGCAGTTCAGTGCTTCAGGGCACTGCATTTTCAAACTTAGAAATTTGGTTCGATTCTCACCACTCATCTGTTCCACACTGTGTGACCTTTGGCACTTCACTTGACCTCCTTGTATTTTTGAGCTGTACCTGTTTCCCAGCTCCAAACTTGATGTGTTTTCCTCATTCAATACCTATTTTTAACTTAAATGCAAGTTTTGATAGGGGCACACATGAACTATGATTTATAAAAGTTTACTATTTTTTCAGCGCTTGTCTTCTGTCCAAGAACTAAGGACATACATTTTCTTCTGGGCTTGCAGCCAGAATCATTTGCTATCTCTAACTCTGCCCATCCCTATGTATGCCTTCCTTCACATAGGTTCATTTTCAGCACAGCTTCTCTGTCCATGTACTGTATCATGTGATCCCCATGCCATGCAAGGCAATCAAGAGGGGGGTGCTAATCACCCAAGTATTTGAAATTAGCCATTTATTTTATAAAAGCTTGCTATACAGTATACTGCTACAAAATATTACAACTGTTTTAGGAGATCTTAACCAACTGTGTTTAATGATCATAACTTTTGTTCCAGGCCTAAATTTTACCACCTTTTATATGTAGGATGAATGCATTCTAAAAATATAAGTATTTTACATACATTATGCCATAAAATACAATAATTTGCATTAATCCTGATCTTTTATGAGCTCAGCTGACATGTTTTAATGTCAAAGACAGAGTGCTAGGGACACCTAGTTCTCTAACTTTGTCTAATCCTATTTGATTTTCAGGAGTTCATCAGAATGTGGCTAAACAGCACAGAAACACCTACCCCTACCCCCAGGGGTAGTCACAGACATACATCTGTATAAAGCTAATGTATTGCAGCATTTTTTAAATCAATACTATCCCCTCACAGAGATAACCATATGAAAATATGTTTCTTTGTGGTGTCTTCTGTTCTTTTTTCTCTTTTCAGGAAAAAGAGAATTCCTCTCAAACAACCTCTGGTAATGTATAAAAATGTTTTAACCATTAGTCTGATTTCAATGTAATGTTGTTACAGTTTGAAAAATAGTGGGATACTGTATTGCCCTTATTTGCATGACAAATTAGGGTAATCTCATCAGTATTTATTCAGCATACACCTTTAAGGTGATGACTGATTGGCAAAGAGGATTGCCAAAATATTTTTGGATACATATCCACACCACTATTGTAAAAGAAGTGTTATTAAACATTTATGCAATACTCTAACAGGTCAATTTAATAAAATTTATTATTTTATTGTCTGGCTTCTGCTCCAGCGGTGGTCACCCACAGCATAACCCTTCCATTATTACAATATTTGAGCTGCCTCTTTCACCAAGAAGGAGCTCAAGGGGGGAAGGAGTAGACTTTGCCTCCTTCCACTGCAACACCTACAGTGGCTGCAAAAGAGAAAACATCCCTCTGGACCTGACTGAGCCACAGCTAGCAGATCCAGAAATGAGGGAGGTATAACCAATGTCCCTCCAAAGGTGCAAACGAAAAAAAAAATGTGTGTTTGCTAATAACCCATTTGTTGTTCACAAGCTTGGAAAAGACCCAAGGTACTCTAACATTATAACCCAGCTCAACCCCTCTGCCTTTCTAGTGCAAATAGTTAAATTGCACAAAACTTAGCAAATGGCTTTATGCCAACCAGGACCAACCTGGCGCAAGGGCTCCAGCCCTCAACAATTAATCAGCTGAGCTGGGGGGGCTGTTTACTTTCATATATTTATTTTTCTCATTTCCGCTTTAACAAAACAGAGTTGTGGGTTACTCAAATAATTCTGTCTACCAAAACAAAGGACTTGAACTTTTGTAAACCATTTTGCAACCCATGAACTTGAACTGTACCCCACCCTCTGCAACTTATTCCACTGCTGTGCTCAACACAACTGGATTCACAATATTCCAAGACCTTTACTTTTCTACAACAACAATCGAAATAACTGCAGCTGGGTCAGGCCCAGTTACACAATGAATTAATTATAATTTTCATTCCTGGACTCTGCAACAAACTTTCAGTCTGCATTTGTTCTGTTGTTTAAAATGTAGTTTCTGCATTATGATCAATATTAATATTATTCCATTGCATAAATATTTATGTTTCATGCTATTACATTTTGATATACATCTTACTACACTTTGTCAAGTGTGTACTCAGAAATATATGAATGTTTTAGTGTCTTAGGCCCATTTAGGGTTATTTCTGTCCAATCACCCATGGAGGGGGAGATACGCAACCATTTTGGAAAACAAATTAATTGTTTTCACAACATATTGTTCTGAGCCTCCTAACAATGACCCAACTCAAAGAGGCTTCACCATGTCCTTTACCCATAATTAATTATTTTCCTTAGGTGATGTGCCATTACTGAACCCAGGTACAGGGGCCAGCATTGTTGCCTCACCTACATTTCCTCAACAAGAGAGAAACCCTACCCTATGTTCCAAGCAGGAACCCAGATGAAAATAGTCTGATTATCTCACTTCTCCCAAGTACCCTGGAAAATAAGTGCACTCCATGCATGTCTTGTGATTTTTAAATCTTAACAACTATAATATGGCAGAATTTAGATTCTGCTCAAGAACCAATACTTCAAAGTTCCACAGTAGGCTCTTGCCAGGCTCTACCCTACTCAGTACTTTGGAGTATTTCACTACACAATACAAAGAAAGCAGACCCATATGGGACCCCTTTCATTAGTCACAGGTGCAATAGGCACTATCACCAGTTGGTATAGATCAACAATATATTTACCCAGCTATTACATGGTGTAACTGATACACTGCCATAAGTCAGATGTCTGAAGTGTAGTATTGATATAATATTGCAAAAGTTTATAACACAGGCCTCAGTTAGGCCTGCCAGCAACTCACAGACAGGGGCATCATGTTAAACACTATCATAGCCTCTTCTGTGACCTGGAAGCAGGACATTGTCATGGATTCACAGATGGACAAATTGTGTTATTGGACCTCGGCATGCATCTCCATGTGTATGGCTGATGCCTCTATTTTTCCTCTCCTCCTTCCAACATTGTCAGGAATTTAGGCTCTGTCGCACCACACTTAAAAAAATCATTGGTATAATAACCTAGTTATTTTTCATTCTCAACATAGATATGTGTGTTTTACAAATTGTGTTTATAACAACATTTTACAAGTTTACAGGTTTCAACAAAATGGCATGTATAAGATCTTCAAGCAACTCATTCAACTTTTCTTCACTGCTGGTGTTTTCCAAGCCTGGCTGGCACCTCATACAAACAGGTTGTTCCCTTATGGACTCTTAATCTTTGTGCAGGGGTGTAATCAACTTCCACAACACAAACGCTATGCCAGTGTGTGTGGCTATTCCATTATAGGATTTAATGCACAATCTAATGCACCCCCTGCATGGCCTCTGCAAATCCAGCCATCCAGCAGCCAGAAATCTGAACTTTGACTTTCTTACTATGCTGATGTGTCATCTTTAACTCAACATCTGCATAGCCCCATGTGCCTTGTGGG
Source organism: Neoceratodus forsteri (assembly GCA_016271365.2). NCBI lineage: Eukaryota > Metazoa > Chordata > Ceratodontiformes > Ceratodontidae > Neoceratodus > Neoceratodus forsteri. The sequence goes on along the minus strand of CM057454.1, from coordinate 572,023,919 downwards.
GTTATAGCCTTTTTGCAACTGACATTTCACCTGTAACTATGCTGGTTTGTGGTTGCTCATATAAACTTTATGGACTGTTACTCATATGAACTTTCTGAACTGGTCATATCCATTTTATAATGACCTATCTGTTGAGACATTATCAACAGATTCTTCAATCAACAACAGCATCAACACCTTCATCACCTTATCCACTCTCAAAGTGGCATCTTCATCATTGATCAACTTTCTTGTGTCATGTTATTTTATGTTGTACATTGCATTCAATAGTTTTTTTGCATTGTTTTGTGGCATCAAACATCTACAACCCTTCAGACATATCAGTTGTAATGCTGACATCCCAGGATTCTGCCCTGTGCTTTACAAACTCACCCTTTGTGTTCCATCTGTGACCACCCCTGTACCAACTCCTGAACAGGACCATTTTTGACAATGACCTTGACTGTTTGCTTTATACAAACTACATCAACTTTTGTCAACATATAAGTTTCAGTCTGTGATTATCCATCACATATGTAACCACTGTTTCATTTTTATCATGTTTCCAATACTAACACTTTGCTGTCTGCGGCGTACCAGCATGCAGCATCATGTGCAACTTATATTCTTTTACAAGGCTCATGCCACAGGCTTGTAAATGATTCCAACTGCTTCCCTATGGTTGTGTTGCCTTTTCTAAGGCAACAAGGAGGGGAATGTTATGTCTGGGTCCCACACCCCTTACACCCTCACGCACACCCCAATGACAGATGATTTCATCATTACTGTGATATTGCTGTATTGTACTAACATGTATAATAGGTAGGGATGTAAGTTTGTCATGGCAGTCATACACATCATTGATTCCATGACATTTGATCTTTATTCAGGACTTCCATGACTTTTACTAGTGTCGTCAGAATGTGGCAATGATGACAGTGCCACAACATTTACTACTGTTTACTAATGATTTCAGGAACAAACAATGAGTCATTAAAATCTCATCCATGACAAACTTACATCCCTAATAATAGGTACCCACAGTACAAGCATGATTGCTAGGGTTTATGCTTGCTGTTGTATACACTGTATTATATACACTCATTTTACAGTCTTATTTCCTTATTTTCTGTTATATCATATATATTCATTTTGCTGATAGTTTCATTATACCTGCTGTGCTTATGTTTTACTGTTATGCATTTGCTTATATGAGGTATGTGTTTAGAATCATGGATATTATGTGTGCATTCACTGATGTTCTGCTGTAATCATGTATTCATATGTATATGCTTTGGGCCTGCTGTCATAATCATATCCTTTTACCAAAGTATCATTCCACATGTATTTCTGTATTTGCTGTATTTCCTTTGTCCTTAGTTTATAGCTAACAATGCCTTTTCTTTGTTCTAAGTTTCTTGCAAAGTCTACATTTTTGCCTATATAAGATTATACCCAAGGGAGACTCCTTATTTATACTTTTTGTTCAATAGGGCACATTTACTGTATCTAGAATATATTTGTTATCAGTAATATATAGCTGCTTGCACAGCCAGTCCCTCAAAGAGAGAGAGAGAGACTATGCCCGAGAGCTGGGGGGAAACTTGTTTTGCTCCCTTGTGACTGCTTTGCTTCCCTTGTAATGGCGTGAGTATGTGTAGTAAATTGCTTTTATTATATTTTACTTGTTGTTATGTTTTTGTCCAGCATTACCATCCAAGAACCTGATGTTTGCGCTTGACACAGACATAACTCCAGAAGCAATCTTGTCCATAATTCTGCTCATATCCCTGCAACCGAATGAGGCACTTTAAATAAAAAAAAAATGAAGGTGTTACAGCAACTATGGCCCAGTGATCTGGCTTAGTTTTTACTTAATCTGTTATTACAACAGAACAAGTGGAGGGGCACTGAGGAGCCCAAACAAGATAGCTACTAGGATTTAGTGCTCTGTATCATGATCATATTAATTAATGTAAAACTTTGTTTGGGCACTATTTTATTTTATTTGAATTTTGTTGACCGGGTAAAGCCACTGGGCTTTGGCAGGCCCTTTTACAGGGGCGACCCAGGGACTAGTGCATCTACTACTAAAAATGTTCACACTTGGACAACTGAATAAACAGATATGGTCAACCCAAAGAAGGATAAGGACCTGCCTAATGGAACTAAAAGCAAAAATGTTGCTGGTCCTCCAAATACGAGGTCTGCTCAAGGTCATACACATCCAGAAGCTGTGACTGATGGTGATAACATTTTACAAAGCCTGGGTCAGAAAATAAACTGCCTCATAATCTCAGTCAATAGTTTGCCACAGAAGTTTGGCTCTCTCATAAATCGGGCAACTAACTTGGAAATGGACATTAACCTTATAATAATGGAATCTGCAGAAACCTGCAAACGCTCGGAGGTAGCACTGGGTGCTACAGCTGCACTGGTAAAGGAGAACACACACTTTTTTTTTTATTTTAGTTGTTTAACCAGGTATAGCACACTAAGCTGAAAGCTTTTTTACAGGAGCAACCTGGGAGCACAAGGAGGTTAAGTGACTTGCTCAGGGTCACACAGTATGCAAGTGGAAGCTGTGGGATTCAAACCCAGGTCTGGTCTGCTGGATGTCACCAAATTTGCAGCTCAGAGCCTTAAACCACTGTGCTATACTGCCTCCTACCACACCTTAGATCCAGGTTCAAGAATTTAGAAAACCAGGCCAGAGCAACTAATCCTAAGGGTCGTAGGAATGCCAGGGCAATCAGAGGGGTACCATCTGGGACTTTTTTTGGTTGAATGGCTGGAACAACAACTACTGACCCAGCCACTGACTGACTGCCATATTGCTATTCACAAAACATATCAAGTGGCTTGGAGATTGAGCCTGGTCATTTAGGATGCCCCACGGGCTATTGTGGTGATACTAGATGGAGTTGGAGCATGGGACTTTATCTTGGCTGTTGCCAGACATAAACAGACATTACTTCAGGATGGCCACCAGATCTGTCTCTACCCAAATCTTAGCTATGCTACGAGGCAGAAGGAAAAAAAGGTTTGATAGTGTTCGTGCCATACTATGGGAAGCTGTGATTCCACATGGAGTGTTATTTCCAGCCTGCCTCCATACAGTACACAACAGGAAGGTATTAATTTTTTCTGATCCATCGGAGGCCTTGAAATGGGCTCAATGTGATGCCTTATCATAATGCCATAGAGATGAACACTCTCAATCTAACCTGGAGGGCAAAGACAAAGGAAGCACCTGAGATGAACTACAGAGCTTCGGGTTCAAGTTTGCCTAGTACCAGGGATATACTGCCTTCATCACTTCTTTGATTGTTCTAGTTATACCGCTACAATTCTGGGTGTGAACTCAGGTTTACAAGATGGAAATGTGGATATGTATGGCCTGGCATCATGGGGCCAGCCTTGAAATGTGTAGTTTTTGATTAACAGCTGTCAGTACAACCTATAGGTTAAAGCAAAGAGCTGTGATCAAGCTTCAATCATCCAACAGAATGGGGGTTGATTCCAACATGCTCTGCTTGTATATTGTGTGACCAGAGCAAGTCACTTACCCTCCCTGTGCTCCCAAAACACACCCAGAAACAAGCTGTAGTTGTTTGCCTTTCCTGGACAAAGACAGTAAAAACAACCTGAGCATGTGTTATGATTCTGAAAATATTATGCTCTTTCTATCCAGATTTGACTTGAAAAGAAAAACAAAATAGGACACCATTAATTGTTTGTTAATTGCATAAACACACAGTCGACCCAGTGGTGCTGATGGTTGAGGCACTGGATGCCACACCCCATGCCACACCAGCGACCCTAGTTCAGGAATGAGCTTGGGTGGTGGGGTAGGCAGGGGAGGAAGAGGATTGAGTGTCTGATGAACTGCTCTCTTCTCCCTGGAGAAGGATCCAGAGTGTCTGTGGTGTAGTAGAGACCCCCGGTGGAGACCAGAGTACAACTAGCATGGAGCTGCTAAGGGGAGGAGCACATCAGACATCTATGGTGCAGCCATGCTGGTGTCATTGAATGCCTGCAGTCCTGGGGGAAACTGCAAAGCAAAAAAAAAGTTCCCAGATAGGTGACAGCTCCCCTCTGGGCCACATCATCACATGCCCAATACCAGGCCCTGTCTCCACCCCCTCTGTCCTTCCATCACCTCAGCCAGCACACTTAATTCTAGGTAGAGCACCATAGTGAAGACAGCCTTACATCAGGGGCCTCAGAGCTGGGGGGTCTGCCTGTCAGAGGATGGTGGAAGTCAGCTACCTCTGAGGAGACAAGGGATCAGGTGGGCAGTAGAGTGATGGTAGGTGTGTAGGGGCAGCCAGAAAGAATTCTGGGAATGGAAAATAAACAGAGGCTACAAAAAAAATTGAAAAAACACTTGGATGGACAACATTGTTTTAAAAAAGCATAATCTGAACTGCATTATTAAAATATAGAATAATATACTGGCAGTATAGCCTAGAGGTTAGAGGAACGAGGTGTGAACGAGCTTGGTACATCCAGCAGAGTAGACCTGAGTTTGATTCTCACAACCTCTGCTTGAATACTGTGTGACTCTGAGCAAGTCACTTAACCGCCCAGTGCTCCCAGGTCACCCCTGAAAACAGGCACTTGTGCCTAATGGGCCTTACCCAGTTACCAAAGACTAAAATAAAAAAATTAAAAAATGTGTGTGTGTGTGTAGCCAAAATTTTACACACACCTGAGGTGTGGGATGCTACATTAACCCAGATGGCAAAGTCTGAGTGGTTTATAAAAGCATCCCACACTGAGGGTGTGTGCAGAATTCTGTTTTTTACACCCACCCACCCATATATTATTTTATTTAATTAATAGTGATAATTTATTTCCCTTTCAGTACAGTTCAGTTAGTGCAGCACTTCTGTCAGAGATACATACACATGCTCTTCACACAGACACACACTTCACACACACACACACGCACACACACACTCACTTCATACACACTCACTGCACTTCACACCTCACAAACACACACACCTCACACTCACACCACACACACACACTACACACACACACACACACACACCACACACACACACACAACACACACACACATATATACCACACACACCACACACACACACACACATATATACCGCACACACCACACACACACACACACACACATTCACACCACACACACACACACAGCCTGCCTCTCCCTTTTTTTTTTTTTCTTTCTTTCTTTTTTACATTACAGTGGGAATGGCATTCTGGAAAGTTGCAGTCTGTTGGCATAGCTGCAGAGTGTAAGACACACTTGAAGGGTGTGGGTGGCAGAATCAACCAGATTGATTTTTTTCCTTTATGGTAGAAAATCCCATTCCATACAAAGTATTTCAGTAAGAAACTGTTATACTTTTAACTTCATCAAAAGAAGTAAAATACTCTTTTAATAATGCATTTCAGGTCATGCATGTTTTAACTGTGTTGTCCATCTACTGTATGTGTTTTTGCAATTAATAAACAAGTAATTGTTTGTACTGTCTTTGTCCAGGAAAGGCACACAGCCCCATGATGCCAGGCCAGTAGGTATGTAGTCACATTTGCATCTTGTAGACCTGAATTCACATCCAAAATTGTAAGAGAAAAGGCTGTAAGAGATGGAATGGAAAAAGACAGAAGTTGGTGCTGTGGCAGCCCCAGAAATCTGTACTGACACAAACACAGAAAGGGTTTAGAAATCCTGAGAGTCAGCCTTGAGATGTGTAGTTTTTGATGGTCAACTGGCAGTATAGCGTAGAGGTTAAAGCAACCCTAAAGATGGATTACTTTTACTAACAGTTTGAAATGTAAAGGTGATAACTCACTAGTTTCAATGCACATACAAAACAAGTATTATAATTGTACAAAGTGTTGTAATAACACCTTAAAATGAACTTAATAAAACAGGCAATTTCCTATTTAACCTACAGTCAATGGAGGGCTAAGATCCTTGGTGACATCATTTCCTGTCAGGAGCCTAAAACATATGGCTGCCCCCAGCCCTTAATTACAGACTGATTTACATATGAATAGCTCTGGACTGCAAATACTCACAGATAAACACAATGGCTCACTCAGATGAGCTGTTTAGGGCCTTTAGGACATTAAGATACCCTGTTGATGACAGTTCTCCTTTAAATGGGCATCTTGGGCAAAGTTTATTACTTGGAAGTTGAACAGTTTACATTTGTGGAAGTTAAACTGTTCAGGGGAATGACGGGCTCTTACCAGCACCATGATCTCTTCCCCTTACCTGTGAAAAGGTGAAAAGTATTTGTAATAGATAACTTGTTGTAGTATGTACAATGCTGAGCACTAATCCCTAGTTGGTGGATACCGATTTGGTAAAGCATGAGTTATCATTTCCTAAAGAGGAAACATAATCTGGTTTGTTATTTAACATAACTTAGCTGTTAAATGTCTTCATGCAGTTCTTGAGCCCTATGCTGCAGCATTTCTTAAATATTTCTATGGCACATTAACGTGTTATCTTCTGAGATGTATCTAATTCATGAAGTACGTTTATTTATTTTCCTCTTTTATTGTATGAATTAAGAGGGGTTGCCCCCTCAGTGGTAATATTTTAACTATCCTTACGCACTTCATCCAGAGGTTTTGATTGTATGATCATTATTAAATCAATAAATATAAAATAAAAAAAAAAAGAACAGAACAAGTGAACAAGAATCAAATATCCTTTCCACGAATTAGCTTAACTGCAGTGTTGCAGATCATAGTGCTGGGGGAGCATCTTTCCAGTGACTGAAAATGCCTTACAGTGACATACTAGGATACATGGGTGCATCCACTAGGGGAGATGAGGGGGGTTATGTCCCCTCAGTTGTTTAAGCCAGCCATCACATCCCTCTCAACATTTTCAGCTTCTGTATATTCCCTCTAAGGTGCACACCTGATGGCTGTGCATCAACCACAACCACAAAACAGATGTGCACTAACAAAGAATAGTGCACACAAAACAGTTGATCACGTAAAAGAATGCACAGAAGTGTGTACTGATGCAGGGCTACAGTGAGCACTTTGAAAGACTGAGACTCAGGTTGCATGTTGGTGATTGCAAGAGACACACATATTTGCCATGTGCCAGAACACCAGAGCAGATCAGAGATCTCCAGTCTGACTCATAGTCTTGACAACTCATACAAACACACACACACACATCATATTTAAGACCCAAAGGTAGGGTCTGACTTGCGTTCTGCCTTCCCATGTCCCTAACAGACTCAGTGAATAAAGATCAGGAGGAACGTAAATAAAAAAATTACATGAAAAGATCCATCAGGGCTGGGGGCATGGCAGAACTATTGGCAATAGCACATCAGCGGTAGCAGCCAGCCCAGTGACACAAATATTAAGTGTACTGTACATGCACAGGCTGCCTGTAACTTAAACTCTACTCCTCCACTTGATTGGCCTAGCATGCTCTTGTCTGACCGACTACACTTTTCTTTACCTGAGTAGCAGGAGTAGGCTGGATGGACTTATCTTCATTTGCTGCAGCTTTGGCAGTAGTGTCAGTTTCAACAGCACTGCCTCCCCTCACTCACCAGCCTGCAGCTTTCATGGAAAGTTAAGTTATCTTACAGATTTCCTCCTTGCCCAGCCAAAAGGCCACACTAAATGGATTGCTGATATGTCATCTGATTGTGCTGTTCTGTTCACAATGGAGCCTATTCACGAAGGTGTGGGACAAATGCAGCAAGGCAATGTAAGTAGAGGCACGCAGTTACACACCACACAGAACTGGGTGAACACGCAGTATTCACCAACAGGTGCATAATGCACCTGAAAGGCAGGGGCGGCATACAGAGAGGCATGCAGCATGCACAGGGGAGTGCAGAAGGACATGCGAGAAAAGGTACTCACCCCTTGACCCCACCATATAAGGAGCTGCGGACCCACTGTGCATGGGAAGGAATGCACCATGCAGAACAAAGATGGAGCAGAACAATTGAAGGGGGACCAGGGCCAGCAACAGCAGGGGGCCGTCATGCCACCACAGCCGACACCAGCTGGTGGTTGCAAGGGACAAGCTGGAAGATGGCGAGGGAAGCGTGCATGGTCCACAAACTTCAGTGGTGCACAGGTGGCCATGCTAGTAATGGACATCCAGCAACACTAAGATGTCTTATATGCAGCATGGTCCCTGTCCAGCCCTGATGAGACAAAAGCACACATATGGCTGGATATCCAGGCAGCAGCCAACGCCACGGGACCAGAGGTATGCACACTGGCTACAATCATACACAAGTAATGAGACCTCTGGACCCAGGGAAAGAAGAAGTTGAGTATAGTATGGCAGTCACAGGACCACCCCTGCCAGACCCTCCACTGACCCCGAGCAAGAATCTCATGTCCGAAACCATAAGTGTGTAGTGAGGGACGGAAAGCCTGATAGTGTGGACAACATGAGACATAAGGAACACGCACATGGCACATGATGCATCACCCACCCACACAGCATGATAACCAAAATAACCTCCCCCCACAATGCATGGGGACAGCACCAGAGAGGGCCATTGGGCCTCAGCACAGGAATACTGCAGACACCCGCAGCTGATGGTAGGTCACAGTACAGCAGCTGTGCATGGAGCCATGCAACAACCATCAGTAGTGTTACTAATGGATGCATATACACCCCAACAGGCAGCATGCAGTAGGGCACCCAGCCAGTGCCTGAGGATGCCAACCTGCTGGCACCACACAGTGACCCCAGACAGTGCAAGGACACCCAGCGGGACACACACCTGATACACAAGGGACCACCAGAATGGAGGACAGTGAGACACAGCCACCCCAAAATGAGGACAACCAGACAATGGTGGACAGGGGGTGGAGGACTAGTGCACACTGTCACTGGCCACCAACACCAGCAACGGACAGGGCCCCAGGACCCTGACACAGCTCCCAGTAAGGCACCTGACAAACAGGCAATCCCTGCAAAGCTCCCAGTAGATGCACCAGGGACATCTGCAGGCCCCTTGCCCACCAGATGGGCACATCAGACACCACCCAGTGGCTAGCTACAGACAAATGATCCTGATCAGGGGAGGCTGCAGTGTGACCACCTACAGGCTATGAGGGAGAACACACAGGCCCTGGAGCAGCTCACAAAGGTGGTGACCAGTGCTGTCCATGCCCAGGAATGGCTGGCAGATGAGCTCACCACTGGTGTCCATGCCCTGGAAAGGATGACTGACATGCTGGTGGCAGTCACTGACCACATGGATGTTGGCTGTCCCCCAATGCCCCCAGCGGCACCCATGAAAAATGCACAGCATTGATGATGCCTGACAGCACCCAGTGCCACAGGCCCCACATGGTCATGCCAGTCCACTGGCACAACAGGCCAGGCCAGCAGCACACCAGCCAGGCACCATAGGGGCACATCTCCTAGGGGTGTGTAGCATTCAAGACATGTCACACAGCCAATGAAGGGGCCATGGCCCATGGCCAGGCATGGCGCCTCCGCACAGGCCCCCAACCATGGGCCAGAGGAGAGTGCAAGAAGCAAATTACATAGTCCCATGCACACTCCCTGTCCATGCCACACATTCAGCACATGCACGCACCACACACCATGCACCCCGGCCTGTACACGCCATGCATGGCATGCACCATACATTGCTGTGTGCGCACATGTGGCATGAACCCCACATCACACGCACACAGCACACCACACACCGGCACATCTGTACACCACCTGCATGCATTATACCACAGTTGTGCACAGACACAGTGGCCATACAATAATGGCAGCACCAGACAATGGGCACATACCATGGCTAGGTATGGGTACATGTGTGCTCAGCTGAACGGTGACATCATCACACCCATGGAGCCACACCCTCTTGGCAAAAAGTACCATGTGTCATGTGGTGTCAGATGGCACATGCCACCCTACAGACCAGCACAGGAGCACCTCATGGGCATCAGTGCCAGCTACCATTGGCATGGTGTTCCACAGGCTGTGGTACAGGTTGGATTGCAGGGGTTGCATCTGGGGGAACAGCAAGAGGAACATCAGGGGGCACCAACAGTCTATTTTCCATGCAGATGTTATGCAGCATGGCACAAGCAGCGAACACTCTGCATGCCTTGCCTGGTGACAGCATCATTGTGCCACCACTGTGGTCCAGGCAATGGAATTGCATCTGCAGGAGGCCTATGGTTTGTTCCACAATGTTGCATGCCCTCGTATATGTGTGTGACTGTATGCCTCCTCTGCAGAGTGCTGTGATGCCAGGTATGGTGTCAGGAGGTATGTCTGCAGTGGATATCGTCTGTTCTCTGTGGAAGTGAGTTAAACATCATTAGTACAGGGCCTGTGGCACACAGTGTTGCATGGGGCAGTGACACCCATGGACAGTGCTCACCTAGAATCCACTCATTCTCCTCCGCATGTGTGGCAAGGTGGAATTTGAGGGCATTGTTGTCAAAGATGTAGGAGTCATCGCATGACTCAGGGAATTTCACACACATGTTTGTGGGGATGCCCATGGCATCACACTCTACATGGTAATTGATACTGTGGAACCCTTTGTGATTGCAATATGCCTTCTCATCTGCTGCTGGTGCCAGGATTGTGACATGTGTACAGCCAATTGCCTCCACTGTGTTTGGCATGCCATAGTTATCACAGAATACCTCCTTTGCCACCCTAATGTCCTTCGGCATTGTGAGGTACCTGACATGGTCTGCCACGTGTCACACCAGTGCATCTGTAACCTGATGCAGTGCACTCAACACTGATGCATGGCTCACACCTGTGACATTGCCTGTCACCTTCTGGAATGACCCCCTGGCATAGTATTGCAGGGCACACATGACTTTCATCTCGACAGACATGGCCATGGACCACTGTATGCATGGCTGGAGGTGATCCTGGACCAGGCCACATATGTAGTGCAGTGTGGCATGGTCCACACAGTACTGCTGCAGACCTTCAGTGTCCTGCATCATGTTTGCCTCTAGCCAGTGACAGAACACACGTGGACATCTATGTCTGCACTGTGACCGATGGCGTACCAGTGCATCCTCAATGAGGACAATGTTCATCAGTGCACCAAGGCACATACTGTCACGGGGTCACCTCTGCTGCACAGGTTGTGCACACCCCGTGTCTGAGATGGTGTGTGGTAGTGTGTGCTGCACGACTACCCCACACATGCTGCATGCCCTTTAAGGGGTGTGAATGGCACATGTGGGCAGGGTGTGCCATGTACATTGCTGTGCTGTCATGCCTGTGCCCTGATGCCCCATTCACTGCAGCAACAATGGGGGGGGGCATGGGAGATAGTGCTAGCAGCAGCAGTAGTAGGTGCAGCCTAAAACCGTTCTGTTCTGGGTGTCCTCCACCTGCTACCAGGATTGGTACCCAGTTGGGGTGGTTTGAGAAGTGGTGGAGAAGCCCAATATAAATATGGATGCACAGGTGTGTGAGTGTGCAGGGTGTTTGCATGGGGTACCAGTCTCATGCACTGTCCTGTGCTATGTTTTCCAAGCAACATAGGACAAGCCAGTGAGGATGTTGCTGTAGCTGTCAGATCTGAGGGTGGGGGCCACGGGCCAAGTGGTACCCCCCAGGCAGAGTCTCCCACTGGACATGCCAGGGTACCTTTCACTGCGGCGGTCCATCACCGACCTTGTGTATCGGGATGATGTGAGGGATCTGTGGACCATTCATGAGCTGTCCCAGGTAGTTGGTGCCCCTGTTCATGGTGTGTGTGTGTGTGTGTGTGTGTCTCTGCATGTTAGCCACACATGTATGTTGCCCTGGGTACTGATGGAGGATTCCTGTCTGTTCTTCTCATTGCAGTGGTACCAGGGACCACCGAGATGGCTATTCCTTGAAGACTGGCACTTCACTAGGTCCACCCCCTGTCTATGACCTCAGCGTCTGATGCATCTGACTGATGGCCTCAATGACTGTCATTTGCTTGGGGGGGGATTTGGGGTGCTTTACTTTGTTCCCGTCCCAGGTCCTTTTACCTTGCCATGTCCTCATGCTGAATAAACATGGGTTTCTGTGCAGCTGCTGTGTTCATGTCCCTTATTCGCCCTGTCACTCTGTGGCATGGGCAGAACTGTGTTGTGTGGTCTGTTTATTGGCTGGCTGTTGTGGTCCATGTGTGTACTGGCAGTGTCTACCCACAGTAGCATGCAGGCCACTGTAATGTGTGCACTGGCCTGTTGTCCTGCACATGTGTGCTGCCTGTGGGACTGTGATCCATTACAGGCTGTGCTATGCTGTGCTGTGCACTGCTATTTGCATGTATGCTGTGTGCCTGCTTGGGTACTACACTGGGTATGAGTTGTGGGTCTATGCCATGGCATGTGGTTCACTGTGCTCCCTTGCATGTGTGGCACACATGTCGTGTGAATGGTGGACTGCTGTCATGTTGGCCTGTTGTGGGGGCTGTCTGTGACAAACATGTCATGCTGCTGCAGCCATCATATGTTTTGCCCTGTGTTGGTCGGCGGCGTGTGTTTTTCATGCCTGCAATTTAGGCTGCCTCGCCACTGTGTAGGCTGAACACTGTGACAGTATGCTAATTCCTGATGTACATGCCTTTGTGCATGCGTGTTCATTGTGCAGCACTGGTAGGCTCTGCCCCTCTGCACCCATGGGTCTCTGGAGGTGCGCATGTTCACAGGGTGGGTGTCCACTCAACACAATGCATGGTTTGTGCATACCACTCTGTCTTGTTGTATGTGTCTGCCGCGTGTATCACACTATGAACCGTGTGTATCACAGTGCACCTTCATGAATATTTCCCAATATCTTCAATACCTGCTTGAGACCAGACGTTGATGGAAACTGTGCCAATTAAGCATTGCAGCATTTGAAAATTTGAGTCCACTTTGACACTATCCTTGGTCAGCTGTGGTTAGTTTGTTTAGTCCACACTCACAATCAGAAAAACTACAGTTATGAATAGAAGGAAACAACTACTTGTTTCTAAATAACACAAGAATCAGAATCATAATGTTGTCAGGTGTCATTCACATTCTGTGCCAGGAAAAGATATTAAATGTTTTTTTGTCTTTGTAAACTGAATTTATTGTAAGACGTTGCCAGTTATGCTCCCCCTGATTGCAATGATCACACTCTTTCTCATGCATGTCCTGTTGTGCAGTCGGAGTGTGATCTGACTGGTAGTGACAGGGAGCACAAAAAAGAAAAACAGTTGATAGGCCACGGAGGTTTCAACAAACCGTTTTTGGTTTTTTTGTCAGCTAAATATATTTTTTTTCCTGTTAAGCCATGCCCAAGCCAACAATGATTGGTGGGAGGGGCAGAGGGGGCTGGCTGCACTTCCTGAGTTGTAACATCACAGACTGCTGAAAGTGCCAGCCAATAAAAAAAAAATTCCTTTTCTGTTCAAATCTTCCCTACAGTATGAAAAATTACTAGACATAGTGGGCCCGATTTTCAAAAGGTTTTAGAGGAACACAGGGAACTTGAGTCCCGGTCTAGGACGCAATTTGTGAATGTCATCCTGCACAGGGTTCTGCGCGATTTTAAAACTGCAGTGCCAAAACCCCCTGGACACAGGTCCCCTGCATCCAAACAACACACTTGCAACCCTCACTAACAGGTCACAGCATACAGTTGTCTCCCAATCAAGATGCACCCTGGCACACGTACAGACCTCTAAGGTGTGTTGGGAAGACATCTCCTGTGTGTCCATACTCCTTCTCCACCACTGTGGAGGACCCAGTCCCCATTGCGTCATGCCCCCCCATGGCACAACTGTGCGACAGGGAAACAGGGCTTGTATTACAACTTTGGGTGCAACCTACCATAAAGTGTGGTATGTATCACAATTTGTATCCTACTTCCAAAATTGGGAGCAAATTGCACCACAACCTTGGACGTAGCTGCAGCAATGATTGTAGGGACACAGGGCATGACAGCAAGCCCTGAGCCCACTTTGAAAATTGGGCCCGTTTGCACCAGATGGTTAGAAAAAAGAGGACCTTAGCTACAGGGGTCCATATACCTGGCTTGAGGAGACAGGACACACACTGATTGCGCTCTGTTTGCCATCACTGAGCTTTCCTTATTCAATGGAAATCCTTTTTTGAGACATCTGCAGGAGCTGCCTCGAGGAGGCAAAGGTAAGTTTTTTTAGCATTTTGTGAATTTTGCCTTCTCTGGGGCAATTTTCTGGACATGAAATTAATATTTCTGTTGGTAGTTATAAATGCAGCTTAAAATGCACTGTATATGGTTTTCAGCAGCTAGGAGGCAGAGTTTTGTATCAGATGTGTTGTACATTTTTAAAAAGTATCCTCATCACTGGCTAATTGATCTATTTATTAATTGATTTATAGGCAAAAAAGTTTGAAATCCTTTGGAGGCTTTCAGATATCTGAAACGGTACTTCTCTTGTCTCTTGAAGTAATTTACCACATCTAGATAACTAGGTAGGGTGGGAAGACTGGATGGGCCGGGAGGGGCACTAGGACCTCTTTAATTTTTTGTTCAAAATGAAAATTGTTTTTTTGACAGCAGTAAGAGAGACAGGAGCAGTATTTATTTGAAAGGTCCATTACATGAAAAGCCATTGTGGCAAAAGACAATTTGTTAGCAACTACTGTAAGTGAAGGATCTATTAGTGTAATAAAAAAACAGGAGACCAACTAAAGGGAGGTATTCATTTGATCAGGTATCATACAGCCAAAATATCTTTTGTTTTTTATTATTTGATTATAGTCGAACCCATCCCCCAGTCCTTTAATTTTATTTTTATTCGACTTAAATCAATTTAAATTTAAAGAAATGGCATGTCAGTCCATGATGAGATGGGAGATGGGGCTGCTGCTTGTGTACTTTAATCACATAAGACTCTAGAAGATCTTTTGGCTGTAGGATTCCTGATTTGCAGTGTAAAATAGTGATCATAAAATGAAATGTGGTGTATAAATTCAAATGTTTTGAAACAAATGTATAGTGGGAAAACACTGGGGGTTGAAAGGAAGTATTTGCATATTTGTGAACATGAAATGTCAGCAGTGGACTATAGAGGAGGAACAGAGGTTGAGAGGGTGTTAAGGAAACTGGCACCTTCCCCCAGCATCTGCCAGCTAACTTTATTAATTCACAGTCATGTCAGAACCTCGCAGATGCACCTGAACTTGACCCAGTGCCAAACCAGACCCGAAACTTGCTTTGCTGATTGGAGGGACTGCAACCCGGGCGGAAAGATAAATGGACCTGTAATCTTCTCTCTGCTCCAGCTTGCTGATAAGGGACTATATCTGCCTGAAAAAGAGTTTCTCTTTACTCCTGGCTTCCTCTGCCAAGTGCAGCATATTTTGAATTTAATTTTTGCTTGGTCTGCCCAGTGAGGCAGAAAAGAGGAGGGGCTTTCAGTGCAACGGCTACCCTGTGACAAAAAGTAGCCAGTTAGGGCTGCCACAGTAAAAGCGCCAAACTTCAATTTGAATGTTGAAGCCAATAATTTATTCAGTGCTTCTGCTGCTTTCTTCAGTCAGTGGCAGACCATTGAGAGGGAACGGGGGTTGAGAGGGTGCTAAGGGAACCGACACCTTCCCCCTGCATTGGCAGGCTAACTTTGTTAATTTGCAGCCACATTGGGACCTCATGGGACCGCTTTACTGATCTGAGGGACTGCAACCTGGGTGAATTGATAAACAGACCTGTAATTTTCTCTCCACTCCCGGCTTGCTGATAAAGGACTGTATCTGCCTGGAAAAAACAGTTTCTCTTTACTCCTGGCCTGCACTGCCCAGTGCAGCAGATTTTAATTTCATTTTCTCCTGCCCCCCACCACCCCATCACCATCACTCTTTAAATAGACATGGGGCACATAAGACCAGCCCTACTGTCAATCTCTTGTCTTACGCAAAGTAGGTGGAGTATAAAAGGGTTACCCCAACCTGTATTTTCTCAATGTTGAGGACCCTGTTCCTCAGTGTTTCCAATATTAGTATTTAGAATCCCTGTCAACTGCTTACACAGGAAGTAAAGTGTTGAATGTTGCCTTGATGCTTTGCAAGACCCCTAGTAATTGCTTATCTGAATGGTAAAGGGCTCAATAATGCCTGATTTACTGATCTGAGTCAATTTGTGTGATAAGACTTATTGTGAATTGATGCGTATTGTCTGTTAATTGCAGGGCTGTGGAAGGAACATAGTCGCACTATAAAGCAGTTACCTAATGTGCAACCTAGTAGAGTATTGCCAGGTAAAAGGTGATAATGGATTTTTAAAAGAGAGAAGGTTCTCTATCGCCCAAATTAGATGGCACAGGGACTATTACTTGCCGCTCTGTATATTCTGTGTTGGGATCAGACTGTATTCTACATCAAGAGCACCAGGAATTTGAGCAGGATGCTGACACCTGCACTATCAAAGCTTGTCAGAGCATCCTCTAGATAAACTTGATTCCTTTATAATATACATGCAAGGTCTTAGGTAAAGAGAAAACCTACACTATATAGTGAATTATATTGGTGTCCATAAACAATGGACCCCCCCAATACCTAGGTTTTTAGTCAGATTCCTTATGTGTATAAAGCTGATGCTTGTAGGAGATATAGAGAAAAACCTCAGTCCCCTCTACATCAGTGTTCAGATTACCACTTCCAATAGGACAGAATGGGATACTGCTAAAGGGTTAAAGATAACTCATATGAATATTAATACTGTAGCATAAGCCCAATAATACATGAACTTGAGGCCTGGATGAGCTTATACTCCCTCGATGTAATTGCGATCAGTGAAACTTGGCTCAAACCCATATACTAGACCATGAGGTTGACATAAATGGCTGCAGAGCTTTTAGACAGGACAGACTAAGAAAAAAAGGGGGAGGTGTTTTGATCTATATAAGATCCTCCATAAATGTTTCACGTGTCTCAATACCTGACCTTAGTAACTTAGACTGTGGGGTGTATTTATAAAACTCCTACTGGGTGGGACTAAACCTTTGCTGACAGGGTCTGTGCACAACCCTCCCAAGACTGCCACTGAATATTTAAAGTCACTAATAGCTATACTGCCTAGTCTTCCCCGGGGTGAGAAGGTGATATTGGGAGACTTCAGTGTACACTGGGGGGCCCCATACCAGTGGAGACCTACAATCCTCCCTATTAGAGGCATACTTAACCCAAATAATCCATTAACTGACCAGATTAAATGTGAAAACAGTCAACCGTACCACACTGGATTGGATCTTAGTCAGAATTCCTGATAGGTTCATATTGGCTGGCACCTAAGCTGACTCCTTTAGTGTCCACTCCCCTAAGTACAGTATCTGGAAAAATGACTTCCCTACCCTCCCCCACCCACTACAGACTATTTTGGACCCTGGACTACTCTAAATGTGACCAGTGTTCCTTTCTTGTAACTCTGGCTGAGGTCAACTGGCTACAATTTAAACTAGCTCCAAACCTGAGCGCAGCCCTAGAATACTTCATTAATAACTTTTCATTAGCTGCTAATAACCACACCCCACTAAAACAGCTCAGAGTTAAAGGACAAGAAGCTAGGCGGCTAACCCAGGACCTCAAGAAACTTATGAGAGAGAGAGAGAGAGGGAGACAGGGTGTGGGATACTTTCAAATCTTCAGGTCAAGCCAAGACTGTCAGAAATTCAGGGAATTCAGAAATAAATGTAAAATTGAGTTAAAATGCCAAAAAACAGTACTTTAGAGACATTCAGAAAAACAATCTCTCCGACCCCAAAACAATTTGCTCACAAATTAATAATACACTTATCAAGGGTCATAACAAACAAGAAGAATGTGACGTAATAGCCAGTGGTGTTCATCACAAGAACCATGTGGATGCCTCCAAGGCAATAAATTAGTTTTCATGGATCTGGATAAGTTCAAGACGCACCACCCAGGACCACTTTTACCCCCTCAAGGTACTACCATTGCTAATTCCAATATTCTGGACTTTCATTTCAAACTAATGTCTAGAAAAGAGATCCTAAAATTACTTAAGGAAATCAAAATCCATGGAGCAGCTAGGTATGATAAACTAGAACCCAAGCTACTAAATACTGCTGCCCCAGTTATTGCCTCCACAGTCTCATTGGTATTTATCAGATTCTGCCTTGAAGGGATAGTTCCCACATTCTGGAAAGTGGCCCTAGTCTCACCTATCCACAAAGGAGGATCATGTGAGCAAGTGGAGAACTACCAACCAATATCACTCCTGTCCATCCTGAGTAAAGTGCTAGAGAGGGTTGTGTACAATCAGGTGGTGAACTACTGTATGTTGAGTGACATAAACTATTCACAGCTCACAGCATGGTTTTAGAAAGAACTACAGAATGAATACTGCCCTAGTAAACCTCACCACAGACATATTTTCTGCTCTGGACAAGGGCCTGCTCACTGGTGCAGTCTTCATTGACCTCACCAAACATTTGACTTGGTAGATCATCAATTGCACCTCTTAAATTGAAACAAATCAGCCTCAATAGCCTAGCAGTACAATGGTTCGCCAACTATCTCCGGGGAAGGTCCCAACTAGCTAGATGGCAGGGTGCCATATCAGATAAATGTCCAATACTAGATGGGGTCCCCAAGGGATCAATCCTGGGGCCTCTGTTATTTTCATTATTTATTAATGGTATGCCTAAATTCTGTGGTGATACAAAGCTTACCCTGTAGGCTGATGATGCAGTACTATATAGGTCCTCTGACAACTCCGACATACTTAACGACTTGATGATGAAAGACCTTCTGTTGCTAGATGGATGGTTGCAAAATAATAAGCCGGTCCTAACTAAGACCATACTATTTTGCCCAAAAATCTGGGACTGGACAAGTAAAACTTTCTGACATTCTATCAAATGGGTTAAGGGTTGAGTCCTTAAAGAATCTAGGAGTCACCCTTGACCAGGACTGCACCTTCAAGTCACATATTGACCTGCTCACTAAGTCCTTGAACCAGAAGCTCAGACTTCTACTATATATAGCCTTAGCCCCTACCTAACACATGACTCCTGGCGTGATTCCCCAGTACTGTTCTCTGCTAAAAGCACTGAGATGCTAAAGCTTAGAACCTTTTTTTTACTTGTTTAACCAGGAATAGCACACTAAGCTGAAAGCTTTTTTACAAGTAAATCCTGGAAGCACAGGGAAGTTAAGTGACTTGCTCAGGGTCACACAGTATGTAAGTGGCAGCTGTGAGATTCAAACCCAGGTCTGGTCTAATGGATATCATCACATTTGCAGTTTAGAGCCTTAAACCACTGTGCTATACTGCCTTCCTAGAACCTTGTACCTTAGAATCTGCGGATTCTCAGCAGGTGCCCCAACCCCTCCACCCCCCCAGAGAACATCATTGTTAAGTCCTCCAGATCCTTTCCTGACCCACCTTGGAAGGCAGATTAAAATACTCATGTCTGTGCTTGGCATATAAGCTCAGACTGGATACTGCCCCCCCTCCCCGAGTCTGACCTAGATGTTAATAGCAGAAAAGAACAGCAGGACACTAAGGTCCTTAAACAGACAGCTCCTACTGGTACCAAAAGTTAAGTCCTCCCAAGGTCTCGGATGATTTTGGTCTTCTCCAGCACTTCCAACAAACCTCCAGAAGTGTAACTCACTAGGGGATTTAAAAGGGGACTCAATGCTCACCTGCTGGAGCTTAACCAATGTACTTGTCACAGTTGATATCGCAACGTTGTACTTCGTGATACAAATAAATCTATCTGTGAATGTCTGTATTCACAAATGTATTAAGTCTATTAACAATTGTAAATTGTTGAGCTTTGTTATATTACTCTGTAAATTTTGTACTCTGTGCTATACCTGGTTAAACAACTAAAAAAAAAAAAAAATGTTGTACTCTGTAAACTTTGTACTACCTGTAATTAATTTGGGGTCGCCCTTGAAAAAGGGACCATTATGGACTCAGTGGGCCTACCCGATTACCAAAATTAAATAAATAAATAAAATGTTGTTTTAAAATTATGTGTACTGTTCCATTATACACACATCCTAAAATACAAAAAAATGAAAACTTTAGCAAGCATTTTTGGTGGTGGAGTGGAGATGGTGTGGTCCTTTATTTATAAACATGACACATGATAAGGGGTAGGGGAGGTCAGGTTGTCCTGTTCTGTATGCTGTGGCTCTGTTTATATATAGTATAATGAATGGTGGGCTGCTGTTCTACATGGATTTTCCATCCTTGCTGAAATGTTGTTGTACCACAGTTCAAAGATCATGGAACGTGGTTATATTGTATCTTCTGTGGTGCAACAACATTCCAGCTGATTGGAAATCTTTGTGGCAGCTGTTGTTCTACACAGCACTCCCTTGTGCACAGCAATCAGTTGAAGTTTTGAACTGAAACCTTTGGAACATTTGTTGCTGTGGCAGACGGCTGCGAAAAGACTTTTGTTTGAAAAAAAAAATTTAACTAAAGGAAAAAACTATACGCTATAAAAAAAAAATGATTTGGCAAATCTCAGGCTTCTGATTACATCAGACCTTTTAAGCTTTGCTCTCTAGGTTTAAGGTAATATCTGTGGCAGTACAGGCTGGTTGTGCATGGTTGCCCAACCAGTATTCTCTATGTGTATTAATTAATACATTTTAGCACTAAACAGTGTAATATTATGGGCTTGGACAGTAAATGTGTGTCTCTATTTTTATTGGCCTGATTGTCTGCTATCTCAGTCTGATTTTTAAATGCCTAAGCAATTGTGTGTGTGTGTGTGTGAAGGTCTACATAACTCTGTGTTAGGTTTATAAAGCTTAAGCAGTTCTGTCATGTTTGTTTGAAAATGCCTAAGAACTCCCTCTTTTGTGTCTTCTTCACCCCTCCTGCAAATGTTCCTGACCCTTGTGTAGCGCCCTTCCATTTTGTTGATGCCCCCACACACTCCCCTCCTATCACTTAAAAAATGTCCTCCCACAGGCTTATCTGCTTCAGATTAGTTATAACAAATCACAGCTCAGCACAGACAGCCAGCACTAACACGCTCTGATCAGAGCCAACACGGCAGCATAAAGCCATTCACACCACTCGTGGAGAGCAAGGAGCTCATGGGGGACGTTAGAAACATAGAAACATAGAAAATTCATGGCATATAAGGACCACTAACCCCATCTAGTCTGACCTTTTTCCTTACCTGTAACAGTGGCTGGTGACCCTATTTGGGCATCAACCTAGCCTCTCCTTCCCACCTCAAGGGTTCCTTTATGTCTACCCCAAGCATGCTTGAATCCCTCTACTGTGCTTGCTCACACCACCTCTTGGGGCAGGCCATTCCATGTATCCAACACCCTTTCAATGAAGAAGAACTTCCTCATGTTTCCCCTTATCCTGCCCCCTCCAATCTCATATTGTGCCCCCTTGTTTTTATACTCATTCTATACTGAAAGATGTCACCCACTTATACCTCATTTATGCCTTTAAGATACGTGAAGGTCTCTATCATATCTCTACTCTGTCTTCACTCCTCCAGCGAGTACATATTGAGGTCCTTCAATCTCTCCTCATATACTGTTAGCTCATCCAAGATGATAATCCCCAAGTCTCATTCTTTCCTAGCAACTACCAGCAATCCCCTCCCCCATCCTGTAGCTCTCTGCAGGGTTTCTGCACCCCAGGGGCATGACCTTGCACTTCATCACATTAAATCTCAGTTGCAACATTTTGGACCATTTTTCTAGCTTTTCTAAGTACCTCCTCTTTCTCTCCACTCCATTTGGAGTGCCTATCCTGTTGCAGATCTTGGCGTCATCTGGCAAGAGGCAAATCTTTCCTTCCAGCCCTTCTGCAATGTCGCTAATGAAGACATTGAAAAGGACCCTTCCCAGGACTGATCACTAAGGTACCCCACTGGTCACTTCCCTTTCCTCGGACTGGATATCATTAACCACCACCCTCTGCTTTCTATCCCCCAGCCAGTTCCTAACCCAGTTCCTGTGATGAAGTTCTGCATTGTGGAGGGGTTGTGGGATAACAGATGGACCAGACACCGAACTTCATGTTCGACACAGAATCTCTGTGTGATGTTTATTCAAAATACAAGAAATAAGGGGGAGCACTGGTGAGCCTGAGCAATATGGCTGATTTGGAATAGAGCTCTCTACAATGTCTGTACTTGGGAACCATAAAAAGTTGTTTTTGGAGCAGATGGGATGGCATTTTATATAAACCCCATAATTGGAAGGTCTGAGGAACATTATGGGAAATCCTAGAAAGGATCAGCGCCTTCATGATGGAGCAAAATCCAGAAATGCTCCCGTTCCTGTTGCCACATGGTCTACTCCTCTCTAACAGGCCGTAGACACAGAAAATGAAGGAGAGGAAACTTTGCAGTCCCTAGGCCTTAAAATCAACAGGCTAATTTCCTCAGTTACTGGGTTGGCGGATAAAATAGATGGCATCGGGAACAGAGTTATAAATTTGGAAACTAATATGGATAATTTTATGGCTGAATCTGCAGAAGATAAGAAAAGATCAGATGCAGCTATGGATGCCATTACTAATGTGCTGAAGGAGAATGGGCATTTAAGAATGCATCTGGAAACCTTGGAAAATAATACCAGGGCATCAAATATCCATTTTTTGGGTCTCCCGGAGGGCTGTGAGGGTGACCGTTTGGTTCAATTCCTCCATGACTGGCAGGGTCAGCAGTTTGGAGAGGAAGCTAAGACATGTATCAACGGCATACAAAAGGCCTACAGAATTGCAGTTAGAGGTAGGCCAGACAACTCTGAGGCTCCAAGGGCAGTACTGGCAATAACGGATGGAATTGCTACACGGGACTATCTGTTGGCGCTGGCAATCTGAAGGTGCCAGAGTACTCCACCGAGAGGCAGGGATTCAGCACAGCATTATTTTCCCAGCCAGGTTATGAATAACGCACTAGGGAAAGGTCTTCATTTTCTCAGATGTGAAGGATGCCAATCGTTGGGCTCAGAAACAAACTCCGAGAAGAAGACGTCCAGTGGATCAAGAGGAAAGTGTATCGGAAGACGACGAGTCCTGAAAATTTTCGCCCGGATTATAATCTATCTGATCAAGGTGAGAGAGAGGGGTCCTGCACTATATTTCTTAACCAAAAATCTGGACGGCTGTAAAGTCCAGTACCATAGAAAGACTTTCTCTGGGGTGAGTAACTATCTGCTCCAACCCCACCGGACAAGTCAGTTTTAAGCAGGGGCCCAGTCCTAGGTTTAACCTCTCTACATAAACCCACTATGACTCTTGATTCATTTCACTTGTTACAGATATAGACACTTGAGGATATACACTCAAGGTGATACCCCAACACAGGTTCCAATCCATTTTCCATCCACTTGTCCTTTGTAGGTTTTCATTCATAAAAGAATAAAACACATGTACCACCTCAGACTCCTTATCTGCCCTTGGATACCTCTTTCTTTGACATCAGGCCCACCCCCTGATCAAATATGCTACACTTTTGCCTGCAGAATGGGACCACTGCAGAGCCACATCTGGCCTTGCCTGCAACTAACTTGACCCCTCTGTCTTACACAAAGTGTCTGCGGGAATATGGAAGGAGCAAAAGTAGTTTCTACTCTCCTATTTCAACCTTTTATAACCTATGACCCCAAATCCATGGTCATCTTATCCCAAGGCAGGTCTCTACAGAAACCTACAGGACCCCAAGGAACCACCTACAGGACCCCAAGGAACCTCTCATGCTGAATACCCTGCAATGTTAAACAGCAGGTTCCTAAACCTTTTAACTCTGGGGTGTCTTAGTAAACATCCTTTTAATCACTGTGCTATTTTCAGCCATCTGTTACCATCTAATACCTTGTAACCTATGTGAGAGTTTCCCTTTTTCCAAAGGTAACATTTTTTTAAATGGCCTCTACCTTCCTTAACTTTAACTTACTGTAACAGTTTGACAATGTTAGTATTTTTAACATGCAGTATACCCCAGTCAATACTGTTAATTAGTTGCATCAATACAAGAGAAACGTCCCTTCAGCCTCATAGGCTTCTTCTTGCTTGCTTGGAGTCTTCAACCCAGCACAATATCACTATGCACAGTCCTACATGGGGTCTTACATTTAAGTTCCATACTTACATATCCGACCTCCAACCAGTAACATCCTGGGAACAAAGGAATATCCTGCTCCGTCAGAGGGTCCTCCTCAAACTGAGCCCATGAAATATCCTCCTCCGACTCTTTGTCCAAGCTCTCCAGCAGGAACCTCTTGAGCACCTGGCACCAGTGTTCTGCCTCTCTGCATAGTCGGTCTGCCTCCAGCCATTGCCCTCTAGTCCAGTGGACCATCCTCATCAGGGTCTCCACCTCCAGGGTGTTGTCTCTGGCACCGCCAATCTGTCTCGACCGGCATCTCTTCATCGTCTTCAGGCTTGGCCTTCCTCTGAGCTCCCAGGTCCAGTCCAGGCAGCAGCTTCTCTCCATCTGTCAGCCATGATTCTGGGCCAAGGGAGGGAGAAGGGGGTGCCCACAGGTGGCCAACCTTATGGACTAGAAATAGTAAAGGATAGAGTAGGCTTGAAACAGAAGAACTGTTGCAACAGATTTAAGAAAAGGACAGTCCTCAAGAGTGGCAGGAGCTCCTGGTCGCATGCATGAAGATGGAGCTCATGGCAGAAAAGTGTGCCATGTCCAAGATGGCCACTGTAGTTGTGCATCCGCACTGACTCGAGAGATCCATGGCAATCAGAATCATGATGTGGCATATTACAGTGGTTGTGAATAAAGTTGTTCATCCTGAATTTTTATAGTATTATTTATTTATTCATTTGTTAACTGTGTTGGTGCACTGGTCCAAGGACCTTTTTCAGGCACGGCCTTGGCCAAAGACTGTCACAATCAATGGTAAAATACAGTGAACAACAGCAGTGAATCTTACATAAGCAAGTACAGAATACAGTACAGTCAGGCAACATACAGAGGTGGACAAATAATAATACAAGTATACAGTGCAAGATACAACAAACAAGGTGGGCAACATACAAGATATATACATAAATACAGGCAAGGTATTAATGTCCTGTAAAAATAGGTCATGTTACAGTTATTTGAAATGTGCAATGTTACAGTTATGTGAAATGTGCGCACAGCAGTTCTTTGGCTTTCAGAATTAAACTGTCATGTGCACTCTCTAGAGGTTTCAGAATGCTATTGTACCCCAGAAGGGTACAGTCACATTTCATGACCTTTGAAGTGTGGTACCACAACATTTTGAAAGGGATATGAATTCTAAACAGAGCAATGCTCTACTATACACTGTATATCAATTCTTGGCAGTTAAGGATGTCTCTCCCCACCTAGACAGCCTGTTTTTCCTACCTACTGCAGTGCAACAGACCCTACTTATTTGCCGGCTTTATCACCACTTCAACTGCATCAATGTTCCATGATGCATATCTTATGCATTTGTGAATGCTGGTGTCATTTCAGACCCTACCACCTCTGCTTTGAGGATGTTCAATGCATTCACTGCCCTAGAGAAGAAGGACTTTCACACATTTTGCCTAGTTCTGCCCTCCCCCAGCTTCATATCATGACCCCTTGTTCTTGGACACCTTTTCATCCAAGTATGCTTCCCTCCTGAACCTTACTTATACCTGTGAGGTATTTGAAAGTCCCTAACATATCATACCATTTCCCTAGTTACCTCCAGAGTATACAGTATATAATGAGATACTTTAGTCTCTGGTCATAATTATTTTATAATAACTGGTCAGCAGTTTCTCTCAATGTACTGACCAGGTTGATATTTTCCATAACAACCAGCTGGTTGTTATGACATTCATAAGCCATGCCAGTCAAACTATGCTGCTGCCTCATTGGCCAAAATTCTGTATGTGGGCGGGGCCAAACAGTCTCACAAACTGCTGGAGAAAAATTGCTGGTCTGTTATTATAAAAAATAAAAGATGGGAAGGGTGTTTCATATGAGAATTTAATGCACACCCTCGTTGTGGGATGTTTTGATAAACCCTTCGGGCTTCACCCTCGGGGTTTATGTAGCATCCCACAACTTGGGCGTGCATTAAATTCTCATATCAAACCCTTCCCCATCCATTATTCTCTATGTAATAACTGGCACGTCTTTTTCCCATGGGGAACTGACACATAATTCACCGTTATAACCTGCAAGTTATAATGGTGAGTATGCGCCACTTTCACTTCTCCCTATCTCGTGCTGCCACTGTTCGCACTACCACACAGCACCATAACCCATCAGACAGAAAATTTCACAGACCAGACTCCCCTCAATAAAAGTAATGCCACCGCATCTAATTGTGAAATTTTGACACAGAAGACTTAAGTATATTTTGCCTGCTCGTGGACAAACGTTCATAGTTATTCTCAAAAATACCGACTTCCAGTTTCATGTACAGTTACAGTTCAAAGTTACCTTTTGAAATCGACAGAATGGCTTCAACAAGGTAAAAAAAAATTCACAATGTTTAATGTTCTATTCTCTGCACTGTTATACTAAATGTCTAATTGCTACATCATTAAATGTTGTTCAATTACTTTGTTTCTCTCATTCTCTGCAAGCACCTACCATCTGAATAGCACTTCTCTCTGAAGCAAAAAAAGATGTGCCAGCAATTACACATAACAATGAATGGGGATGTGTGAATAAATGAGAAATTCTGTGCCGCCTCAGTGTGGGATGGTCATATAAACCCCTTGGGCTTTGGGGTTTATGAAGCATCCCACACCTCAGGGGCACATAATTTCTCATTATACACACACCCCCATTCATTATTGTATATATGATAACTGATCAGCAATTTTTTATGTAGGCTGACCAAGTTATAATTTGCCATTATAACCCATGGGTTATAATGGTGAGCATGCACTGAGTTTCTCAAAAAACAGCTGTTCCCTGATTGGCTGTTGCTTTACACTGGGCGGGGTAAACAGTTTCAGAAACATGGCGGCTCCTTTTCCCATGTACCAAGGAGCAATCATTGTTTTTTTCTTTTATCAACCAGCTCAACAACTACAAACAAAAAAAATCTATCCGGTTGATCCTGCCATTTGGAACCCACAGCAGACAACAACTACCAGTGAGAACCAGGAACGGCTCCGAGGCCGAGGTGCTTGAGGTAAGCCTGATCGCTGGTTTTCATCAAACTATCAAGTCCTAAACATATCAAAGACTCAGGCTATGCTCTTTGGATCCTCAAAAAGGTGCCCACTGAGTCCCCTAAACTCCTGGTGCATGGCTGTGATGGGACTGCTGTCTCCAACACTTTATCCTTCAAGGATCTAGGGGTTACGCTGGACCCGTGTCTTGACTACTCTGTGCATGTTAATGAGGTGTGTCGCTTGGTTAATGTCAAAATTGGTGCAATCTACAGAGTGCATTGCTCACTCACTCCAGCTGCAAGGGTCTCAGTTGCGAGAGGTGTTCTACTACCACACCTGCTTTATGCCCTGCCAGTGCTCTCTCATGCTAACACGGGTGTTCTTCGCAAATGGGACACATCTTACAACAATATCTGTAGATTTGCCTTATCGGCTCCCTGCCTAACTCATCAATGTCATCTCTATGCTGCGTTAAAATGGCTGTCTCCTGAAGCCCTTCGTTTATACTCACTTGAGTGTTTTGTTGATTCCTTAACCAGAGTTCCTCATCCCTCCTCTCTGGGGGACATACTCACCTTGGTCTCTCACTCTCGCTCCTTTAGGTCCTCTACTTCCCCATTGCTATCTGTTCAGCCATGCTACATGAAAATGGAGGAGCAAGCCTTCTCCTGCTTTAAACCCAGGTTTTGGAATTCACTTCCCATCCATGTCAAGAACTCCTCATCTCACCTTTCATTTAAGCATGCCCTATTTTCCCACCTCTTTGCTCTAGGTAACCGTGTTTGCACTTAACTTCTGCTCTGTCTCTTTACTTTGTCTCTGTCTCACTACTTTGACTCTTACCTTGTTTCCTGCCTATCCTTCAGTATTTGGCTCTTGTCTTAGTGTCTCTAGCTGTCTGCTTCTTCCACCCCTAGTCCTGGTACCTTGTCTATCTCACTTTTGTGTATATACGGTGAGCAGTGCCTCCCAGCCTGTTCTCCTACTAGCTAGGCCTCCAGAAGGATCCATTAGTGCTTTCTTGTTATAATTGTATGCTTCTTTAACTTCACTGTTGTTGTTGTTATCCAGGTGATGTATTATCTTTTGTGGCTGTCCTCTTCGATTGTATTTTGCTGGACAGTTCCACTGCATTATGTGCCTGTTTGCTTGTCACTGCCGTATTGTGATACTGTATTCTTGCTGTGTTGTTATATTGTACTCTCCCGGGTCGTGCCTGAAAATAGGCAGGATTTGATGCTTAGTACACTTACCAAAAGTAAATAAATAAATGTCCAGCTCTACAAGTCTGCAAGTGAAAAAGTAAGTGCCAATTTAACTAAAAAAGCTTTAAAAAAAAAAAACATAGATAACAAAGATTGTGTGTGCATGTGTGTGTGTGATTAACACATGAGTGAGACACAGCGATACCAAATGCTCTTTGACAAAACAAAATTACTGACCAGCAATTATAGAAAATAATAGAGGGAGAAGTGTCCTACTCACATGTAATGGTCACCCTCGGTGTATGATGATCTAATAAACCCCTTGGGCTTCATCCTTGGGGTTTATGTAGCATCCCACACCTCGGGCAAACATTAAGTTCTCGTAACACACACAGTTCTCCATCCATTATTCCCAATCCATTATTCTATATGTTACAGTCACTGCGCCATTTTTTTTATCATAGAAGACTTTATTGTGATTTTTCAACAATGGAACATGCATGAAGTAGAGATTACTTGGTATCAAATGCAGTAGAAAACAGTTGTATACTTAACTTTTGCTTATAGGATACACTGTTTGCAAATACATGCATGCACTGAAGGAATTTAAAACTAACTAAAACTCTACATTGGGATGATTAGTCCCTTCCTTTATTAACCATAATAAGTAAGAACATCAACTATGGCATAGTGATCCATACCCTCCAGCCCTGAGCCAATAAAGGAGTATGCAGCCGATATATACATCAGCCTGGAAGCAGTGTGGGCTCATCTTGTTGAACCTCTACAGAAGGGAACTGAGCAAAATCCTGAATATTACCAGCCATTGCTGACCCGTCTGGCGGGGGTGGGTGGTGGCTGAACCTGTATTTACTAAGCATGACCGCTTCCCAGGACCTTTCAGCCTATAATGACCGAAGTGAACCAGTTCACGGGTGGATGCTTAAAGTGGAGTAAGAGTGTCACCTGGGTCAGAAGGGTGGGTTGACTTGCCAGGTGGTGGGTTGGGGGTAGAGCATAGGTGTGATCTGAGATAAAGTCCCCATTACTTGTTGTAAACCTGTGTGCGGTTGGTGGTAGTGTATGTCAACCATTCGAAAAGTGCTAACTTAGCCACTGCCATATGCCATGGAAGAAGAGAGTGAGGTAGATTCTTGTGCCACCTCATTGGGATTGCCCTTTTGGCTTCGAGTAGTACCACGAGGAGTCATTTTTTGGATTGGCTGGAACAGTTTGACATCTTCGAGGTATTGCTGAAGAGGCAAAGGGTCAGGGTAGCAGGGACTTGTGTTTTCAGGATCTTGGAGAGGTCCTGAATTGCTCCTGTCCAGAAGGGCACCAGTATGAGACACTGCCATAGTATATGCAGCAGGTTGGCCTGTGGGGTCTGGAACCTCCAGCATGCAGAATAGGGGATGAGTCCCATCTTTGGGAGTGTGTCTGGGGTACAGTACCATCTCAGTGGTACCTTAAGGTGTATAAGCTGGCTCCTAGAGTTCCTGTAGACCAGATGGGCATCCTTGAGATATTGCAAATCGGTGTCTGTTATGTTTATTTGTAGGTCCTGCTCACATTGCACCTCACACTTAATCATGGTATCCCTAAACATACCATAGATCTTGCCTACAGTTCCCTTTACTTTGACCTGTTTATGCACGGTGGTTAGCCATTTCCACCTGTTTCTCATAGCTGCTGTGGCTCTGAGGGTCTTGGTTGCATCCCGGATCTGGAGAAATCTCTAGAAGTCTGCTTTGAGTAGTAGATACTATGCCTGCATTTGCAGGAAGGACATCATGACTTCAGAGTACAGTTCATAAAGATCTGCTATCGTAC
Organism: Neoceratodus forsteri; assembly: GCA_016271365.2. NCBI lineage: Eukaryota > Metazoa > Chordata > Ceratodontiformes > Ceratodontidae > Neoceratodus > Neoceratodus forsteri. The sequence goes on along the minus strand of CM057454.1, from coordinate 571,993,793 downwards.
AGATGCCTGCCTACTGCCAAGAGTGCCAGTTGATGGTTTACCCCCCCCCCAACTAGCACATCTGGGTTTCCGCATAGGGAGCTGTACTGTGCAGGTCATGCCCACAAGGGGGCTGGACACTGAGTGAGATGTTTGCACCTGTGCCAGGCATCTCTTGTCTCTCTGATAACAGGAGGAAGGTGGCTCTTTGGGTGTCCCCCTTTGCTCAGCAAGTTCCCCAGCCATTTGGATTCTGATATGTCCGTTTCCAGATTCACCCATACAGGGGTATTGAGGGTTTTAGGGAGAAACCATCTGACTGCTTGTGCAGCCATTTGCTAGTAAGTATCCCTGCAGCTAGGTAAGACCTATTCCCCCCCCAGACCAGTGCGCCCGTAATCTAGTTTTTCCAAACCTTGGGGCTTTGCCTTCCCACACGAACCCTGCTGTCACCTTATTGATTTTCAGAAGTGTGCTTCATGGAGTAGGGATTGGTAGGTTGCACATGAGGTATGCTATCTTAGGCAGCATGAACATGTGTACGGCATTTTTCCTGCCTTTCAGGGATAGGTGTACCTTAGTCCATCTCTGTGTTTCCACTCTGTTTGAGGCTATGATGGGTGTATAGTTCACCTTGACCAAGTTCCTCCAGGGGTTAGTGTCTCCAAATGTTTAGGGATTTCTAATACCGTGGCAAGAATGGACCCCATTCTTTAGTCAGGGCATATTCAAAACTCAAGAAATTAGTACTGTATTAATCTTTGATGTTTGCTGAGAGCTCTATTCTCAGCACACGCAACGTCCCCAAAATGGCTTCCTTTTGACGTTCATGAGGTGTCACAAGTATTGGTAGCATATTTAAATGTGCCTGAAAGTTTTTTTGATTAGTCTCATTGCTCCAAGCACTACTGGAACAATTTCTGTGTCTTTATTCCACATCAGTTTGGTTTCTAACTGCATATCTTGGTATTTCACAATTTTGTGTCTCTCTATACACAGCACACTGTAGTCACTAGGGGTGGCTATTTCAATCAGCAATGCTACCTTTGTTCTCTTTTCTCCCGGGGTTAGTGTCTCCAAATGTTTAGGGATTTCTAATACCATGGCAAGAATGGACCCCATTCTTTAGCCAGGGCATATTCAAAACTCAAGAAATTAGTACTGTATTAATCTTTGATGTTTGCTGAGAGCGCTCTTCTCAGCACACGCAACGTCCCCAAAATGGCTTCCTTTTGAAGTTCATAAGGTGTCACAAGTACTGGTAGCATATTTAAATGTGCCTGGAAGTTCTTTTTGATTAGTCCCATTGCTCCTAGCACTACTGGAACAATTTGTGTGTCCTTATTCCACATCAGTTTGGTTTCTGACTGCATATCTTGGTATTTCATGATTTTGTGTCTCTCTGTACGCAGCACACTGTAGTCACTAGGGGTGGCTATTTCAATCAGTAATGCTACTTTTGTTCTCTTTTCTTGTATTATAATATCGTGTTTTCTTGCTTCCACTTTCTTGGCTGTTGGTATTGGGTGATACAATGTGATCATTACTTCTTCATTCTCTATGATTCTTTGTGGTTCATGTTTCCAGTGTCTCTCTGCTACCTGTATGTTATAGTGTTTGCACAGTTTCCAGTGGATCAATCTTGCTACATTGTTGTGTCTTTCAGTATACAGGCCTTCTGCCATGAGTACTTCACATCCAGCCACAAGATGAGCAACTGTTTCTAATTCTGTACTACAGAACCTGCACTTGTCTGTTTCTGCTGTTTTTTCTATGGATTTTGTGAACCATCTTGTGCGTAGCCCACTGTCTCGGGCTGCCATTATTAGTTTCTCATCTTGTGGCCTAAATTCACCTTTTTTTAACCACTCATGGGTCAGGGCTTGATCGACCTGTGGTTGTTCCAGTAGCTCCCTGTATTTTCCACTATAATTATGGGCTTTCCAATTGTTTTTTCTTTTCTGTTGGTCTTTATCCTTATACTCCTTTTTCTGATTCTTTGCATTTTCTGTTGCTGACAATTCCTTATCTACTTGTAGATTGACATCAATCTCTGTTACCCTTCTGAAGGCTTCTCCTAATTTGATGAGTCAAGTCATTTTAGGCTTATTTTCTTCATGATGCAAGACCTTGACTATATTTGGGTTCAAGGATGTCAGTAAGTATGTATGTAGCCTCACTATTGTGGATCTATATGTGTAATCAGTCTCAATGAGGCCCATGCCTCCCTCTGCCCTTGGGATGTATAATCTTGGCATGCACTGATTTTTGTATATTAATTGGTGAGCATGAAACATTTTTTCTTGTTTTTATATCTAACTGGTTCAACACTTTCTGTGGCCAGTCTATCACACCAAAGCTGTATGATATCACTGGAAGGGTGAGTTGATTTATAGCTTGCACTTTATTTTGTGTTGTCAAAGCAGTTTTCAGAATTAACCTTCTAAAACATTCCTTGCTTAGTTTTACTCTCATTTGTTCATGTTGTGCTGTTGCTCCTTCATCTATTCCCAGGTATTTATACACTCCCTCTTGCTCAAGTTCTTTTATGTCACAGACCTCTGCCAGATTCATGTTTTCTTTATGAGTTAATTTTCCTGCTACAAATGTTGCTTTGGCACATTTGTCTAGGCCAAACGTCATCCGTATGTCATCAGAAAAGGCCTTAACAATTAGTAGTTGTTCTTTCAAATGTTTGTCAGATGAACTATAAAGTTTTAGGTCATCTACAAATAGAAGGTGAAATGTTAGCTGTTGATTGTTTTTGTTTCTGGGGTTCAAGCTGTGTCCATAGCCTAGGTTGTTGATTAGGCTACTCAAGGGATTGAGAGCAAGGCAAAACAGAAGTGGTGACAAGGAGTCACCTTTTCTCTCCAGTGTGAATTCGCTGATGTGTTATGAGGCTACTTTGTGCAGTAAAACTCTTGCTACATTCAAAACATTTATATTGTTTCTCCCCCGTATGAACCACTCTATGTCTTATGAGGTTACTCTGTTGTGTAAAACTCTTGTTGCATTCAGCATAGTGTGGTGATGTTTATCCCCAAGTATGTAAAACTTTGGGGTGCCCATATCACTGTCATGCCCTGTAGGCATTCTCTCATGCAGGGCAAGTTTAGTGGTGACTGCATACCATTCCACCATTTTAGTTGCCCCCCCCAGTCCACCTGTAACCTGTGTATGTCCTTTCAATGATGTGGCCTCCAAAACTGGACACACTACACTAGTTGAGGATTCATCAGTTACTTAATTTTACAGTGGTATAAACACCTCATACTTCTTGCTGGTGATACCTATGCACAGCAACATCCCACTGGTGCTCCCATCTGCTTTGTCACACTGTTTGGCTTTTTTTAGGTCATCAGAAATGACAGTCCCGAGTTCCCTTTTCTCTTTTGTGCTCACCATTGCAGTATGTACTCCACCCCTTGGTTTCTATGCACCAAGTACTTGACTTCTCATTTATTCACAATGAATATATATAGAATAGTGCATGGGGAATGGTTGACAACAGGGCTATTCTTCCACCGAGTTGGCACTATGACAAAGGCTTACCTCGAGAGCGCAGCTCGAGAGGTAAGCCATTGTCATAGTGCCAACGAGGTGGAAGAAGTCTGTTTTCAACCATTCCCATGCACTCTTTCTTTATAGTGTATGGTGGAACGCTTTCTTGACAAAAAAACAATCACTACTTTGCATTGCTGCTTACAAAAATGTTTACTTGGTTACTGGAACAATTTAAATTTACATTCTTTGCGTTTTCACGCTTGAAATGTTTAGATTAACATTTAAACTTTTGAAAACTCACATACAGCAGCACCCGGAACAGCACAGCAATTCACAGAAAGTGGCTTTGAAAGTACCGCCGCCAACATTGCTACTAACGCTATCTGTACTGTCAAATGAATGAACCCTAACTGTCAAATTGTGTTTGAGGACATGGTTTGTGACGTGCGCAGTGCAGTGATACTAATAGCTCTGCTGCTCTGTGATCGTCACTACTGTGTGACTACAAGGTTTGGAAAACGATCGATTTCGGTGGAGAACGACGTTCCACCATACACTATATAGTGTATAGTAGATTGCTTTTCTGTATAGAAGCTGTTGTACCACAGTTCAAAGGTCATGGAATGTGATTGAACTCTTTTGTGTTATAACATCATTCTGAAACCTAGAGCGACTACACACCTTAATTTCATTCTGAAAGCAATATAACTGCCACGTGCACATTTAACACAGTACTATATACACAAGAGAAGTCACAGAGTTTGGAACTCTGATTTTGAAAGCAGCACAAGGGAAGTCACAGAGTTTGGAACTGTCTGTTTTTGAAAGCAGCACAAGGGAAGTCACAGAGTTTGGAACTGTTTGATTCTGAAAGCAGCACAAGGGAAGTCACAGAGCTTGGAACTGTTTGATTCTGAAAGCAGCACAGGGGAAGTCACAGAGTTTGGAATTCTGATTTTGAAAGCAGCACAAGGGAAGTCACAGAGTTTGGAATTCTGATTTTGAAAGCAGCACAAGGGAAATCACAGAGTTTGGAACTGTTTGATTTTGAAAGCAGCACATGGGAAGTCAAAGAGTTTGGAACTCTGATTTTGAAAGCAGCACAAGGGAAATCACAGAGTTTGGAACTGTCTGATTTTGAAAGCAGCGCAAGGGAAATCACAGAGTTTGGAACTCAGTGCTTTGGCTTCTCAGAAGGAACTAGAAGGGGGACAGGATCAGATCTATAGTACAGTAGCTTCTTGTTGTTTTACATTGTTTCTTGTGAATTCTGCTTGGTAGAAGGTTATTTCTTTTCTTTCTTACTACTAAGGGGCTAGCAGGGTATTGTTTTAGGCTGTTGGAATTTTGAAACCTGTTTTGGTAGCTGTAAGTGGGCTCATTTGTTTGATTCACTGTGTGGCAGGCTGCATTTGTAGAGGCCTATTTCTTCTGTTTTAAAACATGATTGATGTAATTTAACTGGGTCTGTTTCTTTGAATTGGAGACATATATCTTCTAATTCCAAGCCTATTTTGATGTGTTGTTGGTGAAGCTGATTGAATTGGAGTCCTGTTTCTTTGGGTAGCAAACCTATTTTGGGGGCTTTGAATAGAATTGTGATTCATTGTTGCTGGCTTCACTAGCTGCAAAGTTTGAGTGCAGAGCGGGGGAAGGGTGCTAATGGTCTGGCCAGGTCTCACTCAGTTAGGGAGGCAGAGCTGAATCAGGTGTGGAGTCAGTGCTTTGGCTTCTCAGAAGGAACTAGAAGGGGGACAGGATCAGAGCTACTGTACAGTAGCTTCTTGTTGTTTTACGTTGTTTCTTGTGGATTCTACTTGGTAGAAGGTTATTTCTTTTCTTTCTTACTACTAAGGGGCTAGCAGGGTATTGTTTGGGGCTGTTGGAATTTTGAAACCTGTTTTGGTAGCTATAAGTGGGCTCATTTGTTTGATTCACTGTGTGGCAGGCTGTATTTGTAGAGGCCTATTTCTTCTGTTTTAAAACATAATTGGTGTGATTTAACTGGGTTTATTTCTTTGAATTGGAGACATATATCTTCTAATTCCAAGCCTATTTTGATGTGTTGTTGGTGAAGCTGTTTGAATTGGAGTCCTGTTTCTTTGGGTAGCAAACATATTTTGGAGGCTTTGAGTAGAATTGTGATTCATTGTTGTTGGCTTCACTAGCTGCAAAGTTTGAGTGCAGAGTGGGGGAAGGGTGCTAGTGGTCTGACCAGAGGCCTCAGCTACCTGATTGTTTCTGGAGGACTTGGGCTGGTCTCACCCCCCTGGACCCCTCACCCCACCCACCCCTGGTCCATTGTTTCCTTTGTGCGGATTCTGACATCACTTCCTCAAACAGGCAAAGGATATGCACCTGTCATAGCAAAAGCAGACATCCAGGAAAGGAACAGCAGCAAGTGAAGAGGTGACTGCTCTCTCAGTGGAAGGGAAGTAAATGCAAATCTAGGAGCTTTCATTATTACTTCTTAGCATTGATATTGCATTGGGGAAAGGAGGAGTAGGAGTTTGAAGAAGGTTGTGCAATGGCTACTTAAAGTCTGTTTTTGAGTGTGGATAGGAAGGATAGGAATATAAAAAGCAGTTGCTCAATATATCTAAACATGTGCAACAAAGGTGGTAAGGGAAGTAAAGAAAATGTTTTGCACTGATAGAGGAGGGAGAGGGGAGACTTAGGGGAGTGTTTGGTATCCTGCATCTGGAAGGGTGGGGGGTCACTGGTGGGCAACGACAGAAATGGGTAGGGTGGTAAGCTGCAACAACTACAGTGCACCAATCTTTCTAAAAATTGCCTGGAGTGTGGGAGAATGTTTAGTGTGCAACCACATAGAAAAACTTAGAAAGGAGATTGAGGGTCTGCAGGAGGAACTAAGACAGGCAAGGCAGATTGGGGGTGGGTTTAGCCCAATACTGGAGGGAGGAAGAAGGGGAGATGAGGGAGGGTGATTTAAGCCAACAGTGGTGAGGAGAGGGTCAGAAGAAGGGAAGCAGAGACAAAGGGGCCCAGGCCAGGAAGAACAATTGCCGGGGAAACCAGGTCAGGAGACAAAAGACAAATGGAAGGAGGAGATAGGGACTTGTGAGGGGAGGCGAAGAAGTGGCAAAAGTCATGGAGTGGAAAGGAGAGAACAGGTTACTATGAAGAGAGAGGGAGCGGGCATTTGTGAAGGGCCTTCAGAAAATAGTTGTGCACTGCTAGAGAGGAAGAAGGTGGAGGAGGGAAATGATGAAATTAGAGGAGTAATTGATAAATGCCTGTACCAAACTGGAGCGGGAGAAGTTCTGCTGGGAGAATTGCAACAGGGGTAAAAGGGGAAATAATGTGCAGGAGGAAGAAGAGGAGCTGGAAATGAGAGAGGGAGATGAATGGAAGCAAGCAGGGAGTAAGGGGTGGAATCTTAGTGCTGGGGACTCAATACTAAGAGGAGTTAGGTGGGGTAGCAAGGGGGAGAGGCATAGTCGCATTTGGGTGGAGGCCATGCCAGGAATGACAGTGGAAAGGGTGGGACAGTCTGTTCTGAAATATGCTAGAAGGGGTAGGGACAAGCCTTACTTAATTATACATGTTGGGACAGCGACCTGGCTGACAAGACAGTAGATACAGTCCAGAGGAGGTTTGAGGAACTAGCACAATTATGTGAGGGGGCAGGAAGATCAGTAACCTTTTCAGAGATACTTCCAGTGCCAAAGGCAAGCACAACAAGAAAGCTGAGAATAGAGGAATTTAACGAATGGCTAAGAACCTGGTGTTGTGCTAAAGGGTATGGGCTGTTGTGGGGTGGGGAGGGACCTGGGAGGACAGTAGTCTCTATGCCAAGGACAGACTACACTTGAGTGAGGAGGGAAAGAAAGTGTTGAAACAGAGGATGGAGGAGTACATAGAGGAAATTGGGAATTTAAACTAGGAGTGGGGAGTGGCAGTTGGGGAAGAGATATGCAGAGACCACAGGTTGGGAAACCATATGAACTTACCCCCCATAACAGTGACAAAGGACAGATGGCAAGTATTGTTGGTGATGCTAGGAAAGGAGGGCAAGATGGGAGGGGGGAAGGGTGGAAGGTGGTTACCCTTAATGCTAGGAGCCTTGGGAGGAAAACTGCAGAGTTACAGGTCCTCATGGCAGAGGGAGAGGTGGACATTGCAGCCATCATGGAAACATGGGCCACCCAATACAATGACTGGGACCTGTCTGTACCAGGTACAGGTTATTTCGTAGGGACAGAGTGATTGGGAAAGGAGGGGGGTGGCACTATATGTGAAGGAAGGACTGAAGTTTGTAAGGGAGGAAGGGGAGGAGGGTAGTACGGAGTCACTTTGGATGCAAATCCAGGATTCCAAGAATAGGATTCTTAGAATGGGAGTGGTGTACAGGCCACCATCTCAGATGGAGGAGTTAGACAGGGAACTAGTGGGACAGATCAGGAAGACCTGCGAGAAGGGTAGTGTGGTGATTGTGGGGGACTTCAACATGCCAGGAGTGGACTGGAGCACCCCAACAACCAGGAACAGAAGGGATCAGGTACTGCTGGATGCCTTCCAGGACAGCTTCCTGCTGCAATTGGTCAGTGAACCAACCAGGTTAGGGAATACCCTTGACCTTGTGCTGGCAAATGGGGACTTTGTGAGAGAACTTACAGTGGAGGAACCACTGTCAGGGAGTGACCACCACTCAGTATGGCTCACATTGGATATGGGCAAGGAAGGAGTGGAATCTGGTACAATAGTGCTGGACTTCAGGAGGGCTGACTTTGGGAGGATGGGGAAGTGGTAAAGGGTACCTGGCCAGAATTCAATCTAGTATGGACACTAACCAGAGGTGGAGCTCATAAAGCTGGGGATAGTGGAGGCAACCAAACCTGCTGCAAAGCCCAGAGCAAGAAGGCTAGGGGCTAAGAAACTGATCTGGTTGAGCAAGGAGGTCATGGAAAAGGTAAGGAGGAAAAGAGCTGCCTTTAGGAAGTACAAGAAAACAGGGAGGGGGGAGGACAGGGAGGAGTACTTGACAGAATCGAAGGAGGTGACAAGGGCAGTAAGGGGAGCCAAAGCATCTACGGAACTCAGGCTGGCACAAGGCATTAAGAAGGTAGAGAAGGACTTCTTTAAGTACATCAGGGAGAAAAGGAGCTGTAAGGGGCTGGGTGGAAGCAGGGTGCGATAAGGCGGAAGCACTAAATGAGTACTTCTGCAAAGTATTTACTAAATAGAAGAGGGGGGTGACACCCAAGGTGGGAGAAATGGCAGAAGCGGGGGGGGAGTGGTGACAGATGGGGAAATCATGGAGAGCAGAGTTCGAGAGGGTTTGAAGGCACTGAGGGTGGACAAGGCGGCAGGCCCAGATGGCATCCACCCCAGGGTACTGAAGGACCTGGCAGAGGTCCTTGCAGGACCTTTGGCAGACCTATTTAATGCCTCACTACATTCGGGGTATGTACCTCAGGACTGAAGGATGGCTCATGTTGGTCCCCTCCACAAGAGAGGCCCCAAGGATGGACCGGGAAACTACAGACCAGTGAGCCTCACATCCATCGTGGGTAAGATAATGGAAACTATCCTGAAGGAGAGGCTGGTGGCCCTCCTAGAGGCCAAAGGACTCTAGGACAGCAGACAGCATGGCTTCATACATGGCAGATCCTGCCAAACCAACCTGGTCGAGTTCTATGACTGGATAACTAGGCAGCTGGACAGGGGCCATGCAGTGGATGTCCTGTATCTGGACTTCAGTAAGGCATTCGACTCAGTGCCACATGGAAGGCTGGGAAGGAAGTTAGTAGGCACAGGGGCGGGTGCAAAGCTGGTGAGATAGGTAGGAAACTGGCTGCAGGGAAGGCAACAGAGGGTGGTAGTGGGTGGGGAGCTCTCACACCCAAGGGCAGTGACGAATGGTGTTCCACAGTGCTCGGTGTTGGGACCAGTGTTGTTTGGGATATTCATTGAAGACATACCATGGGACATCAAGAGCAAGATCAGTCTGTTTGCTGATGATACCAAGGTAGGCATGGTGGTGGATGACCTAGGGGGATGGCAGGGGTTGCAGGATGATCTGGCAAAGCTTGAAACCTGGTCAGACACCTGGCAACTGGGCTTTAATGCCAAAAGTGCAAGGTGCTGCATTTTGGGATGAAGAACCAAGGAGGAGTTACCAGCTAGGGGACTGCAGCTAGCCCAGACAGAGGAGAGAAGGATCTGGGTGTGCTCATTACAGGGTCAATGAACAACTCGGCACAATGTAGGAAGGCAACTGCAAAGGCCAACAAAATGCTGGGTTGTATTAAAAGGGGTATATCCTCGAGGAGGGAGGAGGTGATTCTACCACTGTATAGGTCATTAGTTAGACTACACCTGGAGTACTGCGTGCAGTACTGGTGCCCGTATCTGAAGAGGGACATTAAGTTACTGGAGGGGGTGCAGCACAGAGTGACAAAGATGATCAAGGGGCTGGGGGACTTATCATACGAGAGGAGGTAGAAGGAGTTGAACATGTACTCACTGGAGGAGAGGAGAGACAGGGGTGACATGATTGAAACTTTTAAATACATGAAAGGAATAAACAAGATGGGTACAGAGGGGCTGTTCAAAGTAAGGGAGGGGAGGGCTACCAGGGACCATGATATGAGACTGGAGTGAGGAAGGCTCAGGAGGGAGATGAGGAGACACTTTTTTACAGAGAGGGTGGTGGCTGGGTGGAATGCGTTACCTGCTGAAGTGGTATGCAGTAGAACAGTGGACTGCTTCAAATGAGGATGGGACAGGACAAGGGGGAGGGTTAATGAAGGGGAAGAGTGGAAGGAAGGGGCAGCTGCAGATTAAGGGGTGCTAGCTGCACATTCGAGCAGACTTGATAGACCTCTAGGCCTTTATCTGCTGGCAAATTTCATATGTTCATATATACAATAAATAAAATACAGGATGAGCAACTTTATGCACAACCAGTGTGCTCTGTCAACTCAGGGTTCTGGTTCCCACTGACATCTCAAGCTTCACTTTCGAGATTAGAGCAAATCAGAACTCATCTATGGCAGAACACACTGGCTGTGCATAGTTGTCCATCCAATATTCCCTATTTAGTGACACACACTGCACCACTTCTCAACCTTACTCTTCATTGTTCCATTCAGTTTTCCACCAACCCCCCCCCCCGGAAGTGTCTACCCTGTGGTAGATCTTTGTCTCAACTGCAAAAAAAGCATATCTTACCTTCTAGCCCCTCTTTATTATCACCAGTGACGTCAATAAACAGTACAGACCAAAGTGCTGATCCCTTTGGCACGCCACTGGTCACTCCCCCAACACCAGGTGGATACCATTTCCAACCACCCACTGATGCCAACTCCCCAACAAATTCTCTACCCAATTTATCATTTTAGTACACACTCCCAGGCTGCCCAGCTCCTTTACTATTCTGTAATGTGGCACGGTATTGCTGGCCTTACTGAAATCCAGGTAAGGCACATCCACCACTCCACCCTGATTAATATTCTTCATCACCCCTCAAAGAAAACTAATAGATTGCTTTGACATTAGCTCCCCCATCCCCCCAAAGTGAATCCATGCAGCCACAGCTACTATAAGCCACAGGATTCAAAATATTCCACACTCCTTTCCTTCAACAGTGTCTCCATTACTTTCACCTCCACCAAATTTAGGTTAATGGGCCTGTAGTTGCCAGTTTACTGCCTGCTGCCAGCATCCTCCCTGCTCCCACCTTTGTACAAAAGAGCCCATGGTAGGGTACAGCTCTGCAGTGGTGCTAGCTTGCTTGTTACCTGATGCCTCAAGCATTACACAGGGAGGAAGTGGTGCATAGCATTGCAAATGTGATGAAGAATGCACTTGAACATAGGGTCCCTAACAATGAGCCACTTTTGTCACATCCATTTGGCACAGTAACCTAGACTAGAACTCCCAGCTTTGAACATTTAGATCTCATAGATTATTATATTCTCCAACACAGTACCTCACAACAGTATCTAATTGGCATTCCCGTACCTACTGATTTCATATAAAACATTTTTACTGACATGTAGTAGCTTGCAGTATGATACTGCTAGAACCCCCCAACAAAGTCTAACCAAATGTCCAAGCAGTGTACCACACTTTCAATAAAAAAAAAATATATTACATCACCACCCATAAAGTTGCAAACTTTCAGCAAAATTGTAAGTCCTCTTGTGGTTGTGTGTCTACACACACACACACACACACACACACACACACACACACACACACAGGTGCAACCATGGCTAAAAGGTTGGGGGGGACATGGTTCTACCAGGCCTTTGTGCCAAAATCAGTGCCATTGGATACCCACCACTAATGCCACACACACACGTGCATGCACATGCAACACACACACACGCACACAGATGTGCACACACACACATGCAACACACACATACACACATGCACACAAAACACTGGGGCACTCACAAATGTATTCCTAGTCCATCCTCACTATGCAGCCAGGGGCTCCGTTAACTCCATTTTTGGAGTATTTGACTTCCAAAAATAAGGCAAAAACTTCCAAAATAAAGGAGGAGGAAGTCATCGACTTCCAGACATAAAATACAAAATTAGATGACTTCTAAAATTGTAGACATAGAAGTCAGAAATGATGGCTTTTTCTCAAAGAAATTATATTTTATCACTATTATACTGTATTAACATCCATAAATTGGTCCATCGTAGAATACTAGAATAGGAGGCAGTATAGCACAGTGGTCTAAGGCTTTGAGCTGCAAATCTGGTGACATCCAGTAGACCAGCCCTGCGTTTGAATCCCACAGCTTCCACTTGTATACTGTGTGACCCTGAGTAAGTCACAACTTCCTTGTGCTCCCAGGTTGCACCTGGAAACAAGCTATAGCTTAGTGTGCCTTTCCTGGTTAAACAATTTCCCCTTTTCCCTATACTGACTTCCACAAGTGGGATTCTGAAAGTATTTTGCCTTCAAAAAATTTGGAATGACTTCCAGATTTTGACTTATGGAAGTTTTGGACTTCCACTAAAAATAAATTAACTGAACCCCTGTGTACAGCTAGCAATTAGGTGGGTATCAAATGCTTGGTTTAAGTCCTTAGCCATCACTAACACTGTATGGTTACTATGGAAAGAGAAATCCCACCACAAACACCTCCAAAAGTCACACAAAAAATTGCCAAATGAAGATTGTTGTGAATCACTTCGAGTGTCTTGCTTCCTAGTGGCCCCTGATGGTGCTGAGGTAGACTAGAATAAAAAACAACACTTTTGCCAGTAGCGGCATAATTGTACATAAATATAAACATACATCACTTGTTTAAGCAATTCCAGATGCTATGGTAGGTGGGGGAGCTTTCCTCTGTAAATGAACTGAAGAGACTGAAATAGATCAATCGTCACCTCTCATACATGCGATGATGTGACAGAAGCTCATGAACATGTTCAACAGCTTTCTTTTATGTACTGAAACCACATGATTCTGATTAACAAATGGGAATACATGTGATGTTGGAGCTATGCTTCTAAACTACAGTATATACAATAGTAGTTACCCTCACTTAAGTAACCTACAAATACATAACAGCTTCAGCTCGGATGTGAAGTCCTAACAGGGAATAAAATAGTGAAATACAATATATCAGTGAAGAGGACTTTTTATATGTTGGACTTGACAAACAGAGCTGCAGCCTGCATAACTGTTTGCTGCTACTCTCTCTCCTATAGATGTCTGTATCTAAACTGAAGCCTCCCGTGCAAGAAAGGTCAGATAAAGCATCTGAACTAATAAAATGCCCACTTGTTGAGAATCAAGTATACTGAACATAGACACTCACACACACACACACATGCTGTGTCTCTTAGTCCTAACACAGTGCATGTATGAAACTAGTGTTTCAGCATGGTGTTTCACTTTCCCCATCTGTATAGCATCAGATGTCTTGAGTTACAGCTCTCACTGTTAGTCACATTCTTTTGTAAATTAACTCATTCACCACTGACTTTAGTATACTTTCTTGAAGGAATGCATGCACCACACAGGAAGCATAACCAGTCCAGTTGTAAGCAAAGCAGAACTTCCCTGTGTGTATGCAGTAGGAAGCACAGATCTGGGGAACAACATGGCAGGCATACAAATGTAAATAAAAACAAAGAAGAAACTGGACACTTTTTAGCCAAATGCTGCACTGCACAACAAGATTTTAAACAGCTATGTGCTCAACAGATCAGAAGGAAGACATCTACGTTGTACTGACTTTTTTATGTAGTACTGCTGCTTTAAGTAGGAGGCAGAATCTGTGCCGCAGCACCAGTCAAAACACTTAGTGAAGGAAAACTGCCTCACATTCCTGCCACAGTAATTTTTCTCTCCTACAGCATAGCAATATGTCGGCATGGTGGGCCAGCAGACATGGAATTCTTTTTAGTTATTCTAGTGAGTGTTTCTGATTGACACATAGGTATTAAGTATCGTTTTACAGCTGTCATGTAATGATATTGCTTAGCTGTTTCATAGCCAGTTGTATTGGTGGTGGCGCAAATGGCTTGGCAGAGCCATGCCCCCCACCCTTTTAGCAGTGGTTGCATCCATGTTTGGATATATTCCTGTACAAAGTAAAAATGTAAATGAGCTCAACATTAGTACCTGAATACAACACTAACTCTTCAGGCATCACAAATTATGGAACCTGCTGGATAGATGTTGATGGTTAGGGGGTCAAGAGACAGTAACAGAAATTGCAAAAGACAGAGCTTTGCTACAGTATAGTAAACTGCCAATATAAATGGGAATTGGGGAGTAAAAGCTCTCCCTCCTGATAATAAGCATTTGTTTGTTTGTTTTTATTTTGATGACCAGGTAAGATACATTGGTGCAAAAGGCACCTTTTACACGTATGACCCAGTGCACAATAGTACAATGTCAATGGTGAGTGTTCACCGCTTGCACTGCTGTTGTACTGGATCTTGCCTGTACACACTTTTGTTATATAAAGGATATGCAGCAGTTCAGTGTGTGATAATGCATTTATCTTGTACAGTTTCCAGTGACCTCAAGTAACCTCACGTGCCGACGGCACGAGTAGAGTTACGAGAGGTCACTGGAAACTGTACAAAATAACTGCATTATCACACACTGAACCACTGCATATTCCATTTATGCAACAGGTTTAGATGTTGTGTGAACATTTTGATTTTAGTAGGTGTAAATAATTTGTCAAAAAAGGGAAAAGAAAATTTAATTTTAATGTTTTTTGCTAATTATAAAAAAGAAATGGTATCTATAAATGAAACACCACTCATTTTGTAGATATTTTTGAGCTGAACATTTTTCGTGCTCACAGTACCATGCTATCATTTTTTGTTTTAAAGTTATTTATATTTGTTTGTCAAAAAAGTGAACAAAAAATTACATTTTCTTCTGTTTTCTTGCTAACCATATACAATATACAGGGTTTATATAAATGAAACATTATTCATTTTGTAGATAATTTTGTGCTCACAGTACCATGTTATCTTTTTTCGTTTTTAAGTTATTGACATTTAAATACGGTTAGTACTGCTTCTGAGGCCGAACATTCTAAATGAATTCTGAAGAGAACTGTGTAGATAAATGAGCTACTGATGTAGTTACTGTGTGGATAAATGGGTGATGATGTAGTTACTATGTGGATAAATAAATTTACTACCATAGTAGCGAAGATAAATGGTTTTATTCTACAGTTTTTATCCCAACCCCTGTTGCATAAATATTAATCCAGCATAGACCAGATATGTGAGCCCATTCAATTCAATGTTTTTTTTTCTTTAGTTCATAACTTTTTTGGTTTTTTAGTATTTTTACCTATCTTTTTCTAGAATCAGGACACCATTACAAATAACATATTACATTTGATCTGATCTGTCTTGAGTTAATATATAGTAAAAATGGTACACGCAGGACCCGGTATGACAACAGTGCAAGTGGTGAACATTCAGAATTGACAAATGTTTATTATTACCAGCAGTGAGTCCAGGGTCTTCACAATCAGAGTGCTGTAGTTCTGTGTTAGTTTTCCTGACCATTGAAGTTGCCCTTCTGGTTTTTCATTGGAGTGGGGCAAGCAGTAAAGAACTAATCGCTATCAGTCTCTGGGAGTACCCCTCTGTTTCCATCTCTCTCAGAACGGTCCCTAGTACTTAAAATAACTTTCTTACTGGACCACTCATAACTGTGTCTCCTTCTGATCATTGGAACATGGAGAACTCATCAAGGGGTCTTTCTAAATACTCAGAAGTGGTGCACATCCCTAGGTGCTTTCCCAAGTTGCTAGTGATTAAGTTGGAAATGTTTTGATGGGGGGAACTCTCACCTCTAGATTTATAGGTGGGAGAACTGTCATCCCTACGTGGTAGAACTCTCCTATATTACAATGGAGAAAGACAACACAGGTGCTGGAACTCTTATGTAAGTTTATGGGTCCATTTGGAGAGCCTCTTATGGATCTAAGAATGTAGCCTCATGCATTCTTAAGACCAGAGGACTGCAAACCAAAGGTGAGCAGTTCTGTGGTCCTAATCATGCAAGAGGTGACACCCTTATATCCATAAGAGGCCCCCAAAATGAACCCATAAATTATTATAGCTCACTAATTGCATCAAACAAAAAAGTCATTTTATTTAATACGGTTAACAGCATGAGCAGTCGGCAAGAAGCCTGTTACAGTGTTTCAATGCATGAGGTACTTTTAAGGTTACCAGAGCACCTCAAGCACAACTGAAGGGAGGACTGTGATTGGTCAGGGATGCTCCCATGATCTAGAATACTGTTTTGGAAGAAGTTAGGGAACTGAGTTCCAGTGGGTTCCTGCCCAATTTTACACCTGCCAAGACCTTGTCTAATTTACATATTAGCTTAAGTTTTGATGCTAGATTCAAAAATGTTGTTTCATTTTTCAGTATGTTATCTTCCTTTTTTTTGTAGATTCTTTTTACCTCCATATTGCCAGTCAGCAAGGCATCTCCCAGGCAGACTCCGCAGTGCCGCCTCTACCGTCCACCTGATCACTTCCCCTATGTCTGTGGAATTGGTTGCTGGGTCTCCCCTCTCCCACCGGCCCCTTACAAGAGAAGGTGGAAGCCTTGGAGAGTCTTGTCAGGGGTCAGGTTCGGCACTGGTTATGTGGGCTGGTCCCGGAGTTGTGCTGTCACCTCCCCAGAAGTCGGTGCATTTCCGCCTTACTGTTTCCCCCTGAGGTGCAGATGTGCAATGACATCAACACATGGAGGGCACACTTCCATCCCTTCCCACAGACATCTGTCATTGCCTCACTTCTTATATGTCCCTGGCTCAGATACAATGCCACCCGGTCTCTGCCAGGAGATGCTGCTAGGCCGGGGAACCTTCACTACCCACCTCAGGAGAGGAGAGCAGTCCTCCGGATGCTCAATCATCTCTTCCCCCTGCCAACCCCTGATGCCTGCGTCCACTCCCAAACCCAGGACGCCAGCATGGCTCAAGGTGTGGCATCCAGCACCTCAACCTTCAGCACCACTGGGCCGGCACAGTATGTTATCTTTTAATGAGAACGTTTTAAAACATTTTTGTTTTACAAACACAGCAGTGTAAAAGGCTATAACTGTCTTATAAAAGTCTGTCTCAACTGAGGCTCTACAAATTACATTCTCATTGGTCTGTATACTATAAAATTAGACATTTTCACCGTCAAATAATTTTCACTGTTTTTGCCGAAATGCTAACAAGTGCTACAATAAATGTGTGCTAATTAGCTCTATCAACACTTTTTCCTTTATAGTGAATGTGGTGCTAATGACTTAGAGTTAAATTAAATTTTCACAATTATGGGTGAATTTGTGTTTGAGCTAAAATTACTTTGTATGAAAATGACAAATTTTCTGATATATTTCTCTGTCTCTGGTCCAATGCAAATACTCTCTTTAAGTAAAGAACCATCAGCATTTTTAGTACTGGAAGGTAATTTCTCTGTACTAGCTGAACTGCTGCTTCTGTCTTTGGGATTCTCCCTGCATAAACATAAGGAAGTCAACAGATGTCTCCATGCTGACTCATCTGCAGACTCTCCCTGTTTTGCATTTTTATGTTGAAATCCTGAAGAGTCTCCAGGCCTTAAATTAAAAACACTAAAAACATTTTAAAGAGCTAGTGCTTAGTAAGAATGTATATTTAAAGAATCAAAATTTGGGACCTTTAGGTGCCTCTGTAGTCATTTTGTTTGCTTTTGTTTGTTTCTTTAATTATCTTTTCACCATTTTATTTGTATTTTTGCCAACTACTAGTAAAAAAAAGAATCCTATGGAATTATTGTATTATGATGTCAGAAATAAAGTTTTACTGACTTCCAGTGATATCACCAACCAGGATGGCCTGCTGAACCCCACACTCCCCAGATTCTTCACCAAACTCAGTGACTTGCGGTGACATTACCGGCCGGGATAGCCAACTGAACCACGTGCTCCCCAGATTCCTCACAAAATACAGTCAAAATCCATCTTTTTTTTGTATTAAAATGAAAAAATCCTTGCCTACCCAGCTGAGACAACTCGGTGGGACGAAAAAATGATTCCTGCAGGCTCCCTCCATGACCATTGCTGGCACATCTGATTAGGCGTATTCCAACAGTGAGGCCTCCACCAGCTCTATAATGGAGGCATTTGATCCTATGGCCCCTCTGACACTGAACAAAAAACAAAAACTTGATTTAATACTGGAAGAGCTGTGGGATTGCAGCCTGATACCAAGGAGGACTTTGATAAAATACAAGCCTAAATCATTGACTTACAGACCACCACACAAGCTCACCAAGGTGCCATCTAGGCCTTGGACTCCTGTACTGATTGCACAGACTGGCTCCTCATGGAATCCCTGAAACATCATTGGCAAGCATTTAAACTAGCCAAGGAGGGAGGCACTGAAAAGGAGCAGGGAAATCCCAGCCTCCTCCCACAAAACATGGTAATTAGTGAGGTAAACACCAAGGTAGAGAAGTCAGTAGGGAGCAGGACAGAGGTAAATGTAAAAAAAGGCAAAGGCAATAAGGACAGGGATGGGGCTAAAAGAGGTAAGGCCATCAGGCTCATTCTCCATCCATTATTCCCCATCCATTATTACGTTCGCTTGCGTGCATGCGCAAGGAACGTCTTGGGAGAATAGGACACTTAGGAGGTGTGACTGTCCTGTGCAGTGCAGTGCTCCATTGAGCAGGCGTGGCGGTCCTGTACCAATGGATGCGGGAGCTGTGTGTGACAGCAGTGGTCTTCAGTTCAAAGAAAACCACCGCTGTGATCAGTGGTGGCAATGCCTCTGTATGAGCTGCCGAAACAAAATACATCCAGCTTCCTCATCCTTTTGCTGTCCTGCCCGTTGTTTTACTGATTGCCTAGTCATCATGTTCTTTAGCTGACTGATCCCACAGAAGAATACTTCAGTTACACTAGCGTTTTTGCAAACGCGGCTATTCTGCGAATTTCCTTCCCCCCCCCCCCAAACAGAGAGACATTAGTTCGCAGAAGAACACCTTGCTTGGACAATGTCATACCTTGCTCGGCTCCAGACCCTTGGCTCCTGATTTGTGTGCAATCCATTCTGCGGCACAGCCCTCTTCCTGTCCCTGAATCTGTCCGGCAATCCCTTATTGACAAGAGCATTGTCTGCCCGTTGTCTTACTGATTGCCTAGTGGTCATTTCCTTCAGCTGACTGATCCCAGAAAAGAATCCTTCAGTGACAGTGGATTTTTGCAAACGCACCTATTGTAGGAGTGCTGTGAATTAGCTGCCTCCCCCACCGCAAAACAGAGAGACATTCATTGTCAGAAGAACATGTTACTTGCACAATGTCATAACTTGCTCGGCACTTCAGTTACAGTGCATTTTGGCAAACGCGCCTATTCTACCACTGCTGCGAATTACCTGCCCCCCCCCCCCCAAACAGAGAGACATTCGTTGGCAGAAGAGCAACTTGCTTGCACAAGGTCATAGCTTGCTGGGCTCCACAACCTTGGCTGCTGATTTCTCCTGCAATCTCTTCTACGCCACAGCGCTCTTTCTGTCCCTGAATCTGTCCGGTAATCCATTATTCAGAACAGCATCGTCTGCTTATTTTTTGCGATGCCTACGAGCAGAAGCTCCCTCTCTTTCTGTCCCCCAGTCCTGTGTGCCTCAGTATATGAAGGTGTCAAATTGTTTGCACACCCGTAGTACCTCTTGTATTGCCAGCAGAAAGAACAACTTAAGGTTACTTAGATATCTGTAAAGGAAGCTGCAGATTGTAGACGGAGGAGAGCGAGTGAGTTCCATTGCTGTAGTGTAGCATGGCCGAGAGGTGTAAATGGTAATAAAGGACATGCTGCCAGAGGTTTAAAGGCGAAATGCTAACAAAATATTATTCTGAACATAATTTGTGTCTGGTGTCTTTATTTAATTGTTCATCTTCTATACTTTAAACACAGTTTGTCCTCCTGCTGTCCACTTTTCAATGTTTTTTACATTGCAATGTTCTTTCCCTCTGGAGTCCCATTGAAAATAGTGGATTCAGAGGGTGGCTCCATTGGCCGCTATCAGCTTGAACTCTCAAGCCGCAAGCACCCTGACACAACAGCTGTCACATTCATTCAGCTGCTAGCCAAGAGTAGCCTGTGTCTAGGACTGCCTGCAATTCAAACTGCCTCCACACTATTTTAGTGTAATTTTTTTCTTAATTTATTAGGTGAGTGCACTCAATGACTTTCCTTGTAGGCATAGCGTGATCATTTAAAAAAATGTGGTTTGAATGCAGGCATTTATCAGTTCCTGCAGCTGTGTGGGTGTTTGTCAGTGATGGCAGTCGGCTGTGAGAAACTTTGACAGACAACAGCATCTCACCTAATTGTATTAGCAAGTGTGTCATGAAAAATTTATAAACATAAATTTTCTGTTATTAAAATGACCCTCACTGGTACTTTCCTTTCCCTGTGCTGGCAAGTGTGTGATCAGTTTTTTTTTCCCTACAGTTTTAATGCAGACATTTGTCAGACCATGCAGCAGCACTGGTGTTTGTCAGGGATGGCAGTCGATTATGAGAAACCTTGACAGCTGACCACATATCACCTAACAGCGTGTACAAATGTTTTGAGAAAGTTTGCAAGCAAAACTTATATTTATTTTAACAAATCGTCTCTATTTTCTCCTCGATCATACAATAGAGTCAGGCTTGATCTCAGTTGCTCACACTGATAAAAATAGTTTATTTTGTTCATTTGTGCCTTTATGCTATTACCCAGTCATAGATCTGCATCGGGGAGAGCACTCCTTGGTCAGTGTAAATCTGTTATTTTCCTCACATAAATGAACTAGTTATTTTTATGTACAGCATAGTATTTGTACCACTGGTCAGCAGATTTGTGAATTCTTGGTATGTTTCTGCCTGACTTGGCTGTCAGTCACACTGTCTTGAGGGACTCTAGGTCATGACCACACACTCTTTTTTATCAAATTTAAATTTTAGATCACTGCACTGAGTGCTTATAAGTAGGTGGAGATTTTGTGATGGTTTAAAGAATAAATATGTAGTGCAGAGCTATAATGAGGCTCGGCAGTATTCTAATTAAATATTATGGTCCTCGCTTCATGGATGACTTTTCAGCAGATATTATGATTTATCTTACCCTGTCATCCTGGCATTTATTGAAATATTTTACATCTGATAATCTGAGTGTTATTGTTGTCTGTTTCTGGTTTATGCCCGACTGTCTGAATTCTGTTTTTCAAATGTCTGACACCTGTCTCTTCCTAGCGCACCCCCACAACCACCCCCGCTGCCAGCCTCCCGCATCAATTCAGGATTCCATGAATTGTTCATGATTTCACATTATGTATGTGTAGGTTGTGGGAATTAAACCAATGTCTGCTGTATGTTTCCAACTCATTCACATATTGTTACTCTAAGGTGTTGATAATGAGCTGGGATAATTTTTTTTACACTATGCTTTCATTAAAATAAATTCCTGGTTGCCCTCAAAAAGTATACATTTTCTCAGTGGGATTGCCTGGGTAACAACAATAAATAGACAAATAACTAAAACTAATACTTACATGCATACTCAAATAAAAGTTGTAATATTTTTAAAAATCAAATTTAAAATATAAAGTATTACAATGAAATAGAATAAATAAGAACCGGTCACATTTTTTACTCCTTTTTGCACTACTATGGAGCCTGGAAGTGCAATGGCAGCTCTACAGCTTGTTACAATGATGAGACAAGGTCAGAAGTGGTATTATATTGTTAGGGCTTACAGTGAAGGAGGTTTGAGCATCCTGATGACAGATTTCTTTCTTCTCACATGCAGCAATGTATGACCAGCCATCTAACTGTCACCTAGAAAAGTTAGATAAGTAGCATGGTTTGGGTCTCAGCAAACATTTGGATGGATTGCTGCCAACACCAGAGTTGTGTAACCATATGTTGTTGTGCTCCTATGAGCATAATCATATGGTAGTGCACATGAGAAACATGAAACATGGACAAATGTCTTCTAGCTGAACAGATGACACTGTTTCCCCCAACTTCCCCCCACCCATCCACTCCCATGATTGGACATACAACTGCTGACTCACAGATTGACTCCCTGGTTCATCTTCACAGCAGGTGACTGGATTATGGGGTAAGTCTGCTGTAACAGAAGAAAGCCAGTGACTGCATTGTGGCCTCAGATCAAAAGGATAGTGCAGCATTGTGTCAGAATAGAAGTGTGCAATGAAAGGATCAGTGTTCTTGTAACTGAAGTTAAAGAAAATCCCATGACCAGATGGCTGCAACCAAGTGTGTTGATGGAGCTATTTGAGGTTGCGCAAGTGGAATATTTTGGCATAGTTGTTCAATGGCCCATATAGTTTTGTGTTGAACCACTTTAATGGAGGGTTGCACATGTAGGTCCAAATATTTAAAAGCGATTCAACTGTCATCTCCAGTAGAGCACTCCAGGATCATATTCAAACCCTGGAGATGCGCTGCACAACTATTTTTTGCAATTTTACATAATTTCACTATCCCTACCATGTTCCAAGAGAGCTAAATTCTCATTACATTGTCAGATATGTAATTGAGTGTTTGGTTTCACTTGAGGCCTATGTCTGTGTGTTGTTGTGTGTGTTCATTTTCAATTTTGACTCTGATCGTGTGGTAAAACCCTTATAATTAATACCACCATCACCTCATCTGGAAGTATGTTCTAGTTATCTGCCACTTTCTCTGTGTTGTGTAACTTTCTAATGTTATCTCTGAACTTTTCCCTAAATAACTTCAAATCATGCACCCTTGTCTTTGTTTGCCCCTTTAGCTGGAATATGTTACATAATGATACAATGATGATACCCTTCATATAACTGAAAGTCACAATCATGTCTACCCTTTCTCTTTTTTAATCCAAAGAATATATGTTTAGTTCCATTAGCCTTTCCACATATGAAGAATGCCCAAGGTCTCTCATCATTTTTGCTGCCTTGTTATGCACACGTTCCTCTCTATCCACATCCTTTCTAATGTATGTTGACAAGAACTAAACCCCATACTCCAGATGTGGCATGACCTGATAATTATACAATGGCATTATGCCCTCCCTACTCATACTAGTGATTCACCTACTGATAAAACCCATCATATCACTGGACTTTTCTACCATATTTCATAATGTTTTGTCACCTGCATAGATACAGAGATACATAGAAATGTGACAGCAGAAAAGGACTGCCAGGCCCACCTAGTCTGCCCACTTGTCTCGTTATCTGCTAGGACATGAACTTCTCCCTCATCTGCCCCCCCACACCATCAACAATCCCTTGTGTCTGCCCATGCTCTTTTAAAGCCTTCCACTGTTGTTTCTCCAATCAACTCCTCATGGTGCCTATTCCATTTATCCACCACTCTCTCTATGTGAAATAGTACTTACTAATGTTATCCTTAAACTGTCCCCCCTCAATCTGTAACCCATGCCCACTAGTCCTCTGATTCCCTTTAGGCTGGAAGATGCTTCCCACTGGCACCTGGTTTATACCTTTTAGGTACTTGAATGTCTCAATCATGTAACCCCTTTCCTCCTCTGTTCCAGGGAGTACATGTTCAATTCCCCTAGCCTTTCCTCGTAGGACAGTTGGTGGAGCCCCTTAACCATCTTTGTTGCCCTCATCTGAATTAGTTAAGCCTCACCACACCCTTCCTGAGATATGGCCTCCAGAACTGGACCCCATACTCCAAATTTGGTCTAACTAGATGGGTGTACAAGGGTACTATGACCTACCTCCTCCTACTGGTAATCCCCCTTCCGATGCAGCCCCAGCATTCTGCTGCCCCATCCACTGCTCACTCACAGTGCTTTTCTACTTTCAGGTCCCTTGTTATAGTGATGCCTAGGTCCCTTTCTTGTTCTGTTACTTCCAGGTCTTGGCCCCCCATACAGTAACCAGCCCTCTGGTTTCTGTATCCAAGATGCATGACCTTACTCTTGTCTGTGTTACATGAAAGCTGCCACATCCTTGACCATGCCTAGAATCTCTCCAGATCACTCCATATTCTTTCTACCCCTTTCTGAGTGTCCACCCTATTGCAGACTTTAATATTGTCAACAAAACAGACTCATACCCACTTTAAGGCCCTCTGTGATGTCCCCTATGAATAGATTGAACAGTAGTGGCCCTAACACCAACCCTTGAGGGACCCACTTGTGAGGCTGCCCTATCCTGATGCCACCCCATTTACAATGACTATCTGTCTCCTGCCCCCCAGCCACTTTCCCATCCATCAAACCACCTTCTGCCCCAGACCCAGGCATGCCAGCTTGCACAGGAGTCTCCTGTGTGGCATGAAGTAAAATGCCTTTTTGAAATCCAGATAAGTGATGTCTATCACTTTTCCAATGCTCCAGTTCCTTGGAGACCTCTTCAAAGAACTCTATCATGTTTGTTTTATAGCATCTACTCCTGGTAAAGCATGTTGCCTTGGATTTATCAGGCTGCATATCTCTAGGTCATTGGTGATCCTGATTTTCAGTAGCTTCTCCATGAGCTTGGCCACCACTGATGTTAAGCTCACGAACCTGTAATTAGACCCCCCCCACCCTTATGCAGAGGAATCAAATTTGCCTGTCTCCAGTCTTCCAGTATCACTGCAGACTCCAGGAACCTGCCGACTAGTTCAGTCAAGGGTGCGGCCAGTATATCCTTAAGTTCCTTCAACACCCTGGGGTGCACCCCATCTGGCCCAATTGCCTTGTCTGCCTTCAGGCAGCCTAGTTCATCCAGAGTTGCCTCTACCTGAAATGGACTCATATCCATTCCCCCCTCCACTCCCTTGGCTTCTCCCGCTCTGCTGCCCACCCCTTCTTCCTCCCTAGTGAACACCTAGAAAAAATAGTTGTTTAGTAGTTCTGCCTTCTCTCTGTCCCCTTGTATCAGTTCACCATTGCTTGTTTTTAGCCACAGTGTACCCTGCCTAGTCTTCCTCCTCTCACAGACATACCTAAAAAAAAAAATGTGTCCACTTTTTTGACTGTGCTAGCTATGTTCTCCTCTGTTCATGCTTTCACCCTCCTTATTTCTACCCCTGCTTCACTCTGGCTTAACTGGCACCTTTCCCAGTCCTCTTCAGCTTGTGTTACCTCACACTTCCTAAAGGCCTTATTCTTTGCCCTGACCTTTTCTGCTACAACTTTATTAAAATACATGGGTTTCCTACTCCTTTTATTTTTATCTACCCTCTTGGCACATAGGTAAATGGCCCCCACAGTAGCTTCTTTTACCCTCTCCCACATTTCTTTCAAATCTGTTAACTCCTCCACCCCTTCCAAAGCACTTCCCACTAATCCACCCATTTTCCTTACTTGTGTATTGGATGAGAGTCATCCTGAGGACCATCCTCATAAATGAAATCATAGTATGCACCCTCCAGAACATATATGTCTAGACAGTTACTCTTAAAGTCATGATGCCCTGTTATACATTTAAGTGGTGTCCCATTTAAATCTCAGTGATGTTTGACTAATGCAGTAACCCCTCGCTATAGCAAACCCCACTTTAGTGAATTTCGGGTATAACGAATGCCTCTTGTGGCTCCTGATGACAATTTGGAGAGAGTGAGAGGGAGATGCATACATGGAGTACTGTGCTGTAATTGTGAGAAGCAGGTCCATTCACTCTGGCTGCGATCCTTCACTTCAGTAGTGATAGTATTGTTGGCTTCCCTGTCAGCACTGTCTGATTGTTGGGAGCAGGACCCAGTAACAGAAGTCCCGACTGAGTTTGGCAGTCATTGGGCATTTGTGGTGGCTCCTTATGTCAGCTGCAGTTGACACTTGGGCTGTGGTAGTGAGCGCGAGTGATTCCAGTGGTACAGCAGTGAGCCCCAGCACAGAAACACCTCAGAAGTGGCATCTCTCATTGGAACCCCTTATGCCTGTGTGCCATGAGTGAATCTGTAAGTTGGGGTAAGAGTGTTTTTGTAAAGTGCTATGAATTTGTGGTGGCTCTTTATGTCACTTGTAGTCAACAGTTGGGCTGTGGTAGTGAGCACGAGTGAGTCCACAGGTACAGCAGTGAGCCCCAGAACAGAAACACCTCAGAAGTGGAGTCCCTCATTGGAACCCCTTATGCCTGTGTGCCATGAGTGAATCTGTAAGTCAGTGTAAGAGTGTTTTTGTAAAGCTTGCTGAATGCTGTATGCCATATGTTATACAGCAGGGATCATTCTGGTGTGGGAAAGTGAAAGTGCACTAGCCCAGTGCAGTCCTGCCTTAGTACAGTACTTGCAATCATGATTGAACAGCATGATGAGCATTGTAAAAAAGCTGCTGGGTGGCTTTCTTTTTATTGTGGGAAAGGCTGAAAGGCTGAAATCAACTACAATGACATATGCGCCAGTTGATTGCTGTGTAAAGTAGCGTGCCTCATTGCAGTAAATGGGGAGCTATAACAAATGGCTGACATGGCTCCAAAGCCATTCATTATAGCAAGGGGTAACTGTAATAACAGTAGATATTCTCTGGTGTACTTGGCAAGGTGTAACGGTATGAACAGGAACACCTATATCAATACATGCATATTTTTTTTGTTACTGTAGGCTGTAACATTAACATTGATATATTCTATGACATCAGAAGTGTGCAAATGATATTGTCACTTGTATATGTCGTGAAATTTCCATGTAGGAAAGTTTCAAAAAGAAAACTAATTTCTCTGTGATTATTGTTGTGAAAGCCCAAATTCCTATACTCTGGGATCATCATACATTAGTCCTTGTACTGGATGGCCCATATTTCCATGATGGCCTCAATTTCCACCCATCCTCACTGTCAAGAGAGCATGCAATACATCTGACTTACTACTTAGACTTCTTGCATTAAGTGAGACTACCCTCCACACTGTTTTATTCCATTCCTTTCCCTGCTTTCCTAATATCCCCCATGTGCCAATACACTAAATCAAGATACTTTAAATTTCAGGAGTAAGCTCAAATCACAGCAGTTGATATGACATCATGCTCATATTGCCCCTCTAATCTAAATTAGTAATTACCCCAACAGTTTAAGAATACAGATTCAAAATCAGAATGCATTATTCCAGTAATTTAGCAGTGCTAAATGATGAAATGCTAACAGGAAGAATCCATGTGCCATTGGGATCAGGCTGTACATGACAGTTTAACATGGATTAAGGTAAGGTTGTTGGAATCCTAACAGCCAATCAGATGGCATCATTACTGAGAACTTTTTTATGTTCGCTTGCACGCATGCGCAAGGAACGTCTTGGGAGAATAGGACTTTTTGGAGGTGTGACTTTCCTGTGCAATGCAGTGCTCCTTTCAGCAGGCGTGGCCGTCCTGCAGCAATGGATGCGGGAGCTGTGTATGACAGCAGTGGTCTTCAGTTCAAAGAAAACCACCGCTGCAATCAGTGGTGGCAACGTAGGTGTTCACCTCGCAGAGTCTTTGAGGGGAAGCACTATTTAGAAAGCAAAACCGTCAAACTCATTTTAGTTAGATCGTTTTTTTATAAAAAACTGTTATTGTGTGCTATTGTCAGCTCTGACGCCAAAGGTAAAGCTGCAGATCTTTCAGTAAACATCAAGCTTTTTTCAGTTCTACCGAAGCGTACATGTGTTCATTGTTTTTTTTATGATTATTTGTTGGAAGAAACAGAAGAAGGAGTGTGAGGGTGGATGAGTCGTTGGCTTGTTGTTGCAAGAGTGGTAACATGCAGTCTTTTGGAAAGTTACGGGTTTTGAAATAATAAAAAAGTGTTCAACGATCATGAAGTCGTTGGGCATTGTCCGGTGGCAAAGGGAGAGTTCAGGGACAGGAGGTATCATTAATAATCTCCACTTAGTGTTTTTTTGTGGTTGTTGTTGTTGTTGTTGTTTTTTTTTTAGCCCTGTCGCATTTACTTAAGTGCAAAATAGTTTAAAATGGGGGTGTTGGGGGGGTGGGCAATATTTTTCAATGCCAACAAGTAAGTAAAAGAAAAAATGTGTGTTAACATAAATTGTGCATTGACATTTAAATAAATTTACTTCAAGAGAAGTGAGGCAAATCTAAATTAAGGTCAATGTGAAACAAAAGGCAAGTCTGTGTAGGTAATTAGGTATATAAGTAATAATAAACATAAAAGGGGGTTTGAGAACACTGCTATGTCTTAAAGGGGTCACGTCCTTGAAACCAAACTGTCGGGACAGCATATGTCCCACTATTTATTTTTCCCACCCCAACTCCAAGCAGAAGTGGCCTGGGATGTGGAGAAGATTACATTTCGCTCCCCACCTCCCCCCCCCATCAAATTTCTGGTTAATGTCACCAGCACCATTGTGGGAGAGAGGAGGCACTTCATCTACCCATAAATTTGTGATTATAGAGCCTCCAGTCGCCTGTTGGTTCTAATTGACTGGATTTGCTCCGCAGCAAAAGCAGGTACAAGGGGGAAAAAGCTCAAGGGTGGAACAGAATGCAGCAAGACCCATCTCAGCAAAAAGAGAGAGAGAAAAAAAACGATCCAGGGTTTTCCAGCAGCAGCACAACTTCAGCCTTAAAGGAAATTCAGGCAAGATTCCATCTTCCAGCCAAGAGCTCTTCTCATACATTGTCCACCATCACACTGGAATTCCTTTAGATGACAACCCCCCGTATTTCTTTTTCCCCTTTTCAGCATATTCAGTTGGATTTTATATTTTGCTCAGCAAGACTTCCACGTGTCATAGGTGGGTGATTTTTGTTGTTTTTGACTCCCCCTTTCACCCCCAACTAGCCTAAATTAGAGGTTGAATGGCATTGTAATTCCTCCAATGCTAAAGCAGGCAAAGAAGAAAGAAAGAAAGAAAGAAAGAAAGAAAGAAAGAAAGAAAGAAAGAAAGAAAGAAAGAAAGATTGATTGTACAGTAGGGTATCAGAGGTCAGTGAGTGATAGGTTCAACAATTGGCATTCTTAGCAAGTTTATTTGGTCACTTGTCCTCGCTTTATATTTTAGTCAATAAATTGCAATAAATAATGCATTGTACTTACTACAAGCAGAACAAGGTAATATAGTGGCCTTGAATTCGATCTGTGGTTTAAAACAATGAATGACGCTGATTGAAATTCATCAGAAGCAGAGGGCAGCTTTCTTATTTTAAACTATTTCATGAATTTAATAAATGCAAATTTAGAGAAAGGAACACACAGAACGCTAATTTGCACGTGACTGAACACTTGGTAATGTTGTGATATTATTAGAATTTTTTTTGTTTGTTTGCCATTGTTAAAACAAGTGCAAATAGTTGAACTTCAGTTCCACATAACAGTGGATTAAGCATATTCAAACACGATGGTTTAAAAATATACACATTTGCAAGTCCAGGTTTTTTTCCATAAAAGTTTTTACTGAAACTTTCGCATTGGATACACATATGTACACATCAAAATACAAACATTTTGAGGGAAGGTGCGTGCATAATAAACAATAATCTAATTAGGTCCGAATGTACAGTTGTAGCAATACTGTAAACAAATATCACTCTAATCTTACCAACGGATTACCAAAGTCTTAATACAGGAGGATAGTAAATGCAAACATTTTGAGGGAAGGTACATGCATAACAAACATAGTAGTGTAAAGAAAGCTCGATGTACAGTTGTAGCAATACTGTAAAATAAATCTCAGGCTTTGGTTAAAATTTCTGTTTAAAATAAAACTGAGCAGAAAAAATACTCAACTCCAAAATACTTGTTTATAACCTAAGGGATATTTGATCACAGCGTGCCTCATTGTCCAACAGAATTCTTTCATCTTGCTGCAGATATCCCTGCCGACTGTCCCACATTAACTACCGAAAAAAAGATTTAGAACAGTCAAATTGAACACCTCTAAATCGGCATTCCCATATCCAATGTATGTCACTTTATTTTTGATTGCTGTTTTAAAAAGAAGCGTTGTTTTGTCATTGAAGTGATCTTTCAATATATTTTTCCAGAGTAAAGTACAAGCTTCATAAATTATATTTAACAATATGTTCAAACGTTAAACTGTGTATGTATATGTGTATATATGAGGTTGTGTGTGTGTTTAGCACTAAGTTAAAATACATATAGAATATATATGAGGCAGTACTGTTTTGCAGTTAATTTTTGTTGAGAAGTTTCAACAAGATACAAACAGTATCACAGTACCATTAAAAAAAGCTTACCAAAGCAGAACAAGACGAGATCTGTGGGACTGACTTGCTACTACTATGGTGATCTCTCTCTCTCTCTCTCTCTCTCTCTCTCTCACCTCTCTCTCTCTCCCTCCTTCCCTCTCTCTTCTCTCCCCTTCCCTCCTTCTCTCTCTCTCTCCCCATCATGTTGCTAGGGGGCTGAGAGAGAGAGAGAGAGAAACAGAGAGCAGTTCAATGCATTTCTTTCTGAATGGACCTGAAGTTTACAATAGAGATTATCTTACTGTCCCCTTCCCTATTAGGTCAGTGATGCACACTTAACAAATGAATAGCAGTTGAGGATTTCACAGTTTATGGTAGCAAATATTTTTTTCCTGTGTTTTTTTTACAATGACATGACCGACTGCAAATAATAGCTTCATTACATCACAGTTAACTGACTCAATTACAGTAAATGCCCAGACCCCCATAGCAGTCTAGCTATTCCACTACTTGCAAACTACTATGCTCAGTGTGACACATTTGGGTACATGCTAAATAATGACCTAGGACACAATGGGTTTCATCTGATAAACAGACTTGGTATTTCACAACCAGGGTCCTGACATTTATAAAGTTCATATTTGGGGAAATTGTTTGACCAGAAAAGGCACACCAAACCAGAACTTGCTTCCAGATGCAATCTGACAGCACAAGGAAGTTAAGTGACTTGCTCAAGGTCACACAGTATGCAAGAAGGAGCTAATGGGATTTGAACCGACCTCTCCAGGTTTTCAGCTCACTGCCCTTAACCACTATGCTATACTGCCTCCTATTTCATTTGGACCTTCAAAGTGGCCATTGTCAGAACTGTGCAAACAACTCATATTAGGCATATTCTTTAATTTTCTTTCTACTACTATGCCATGGTTTTCTAATTTTAATAGACAAAAAAAGAGTTAAGACATGAAAATTACAATGATGTCATTTTTTGCATTACTCTAAAACGCAGTAGGATACCTGCAGTTTACCAGTGGCAGAAACAGTCTGTTAGCTTTACCAGCTCTTCGTATGTTCATGCATACACACATTGTGTATTCACAATAATGAGGCTGAGAAACATATAAGCCACAATATAGTCTGATAATATGATGTGTCGCTAATTGTCTTACTTACCTCTACTGTCACGATGTCCTGAGCGAACACATGTCTGTCCTACTAACGTTGCACCACTCCACACTGTCATTGTATATCTCCTTCAATACATTGTTTAATACATATAAAATACATTAATCAACACCATAGCAGTACATGGCAGCACTTCTGTGATTGTCATGTCTTTCTAACTTACTAATGCTATTCATGTTTCGCACTAGGCTAAGACAGACAGACCCCCTGCTGTGTTTCAAATGCAGACCTCAAGAGATCCAACAGGAGATAGACACACTGTAGCCATAGACTGCCTGTCTGATAGCATGTCATAAAATGTACAAAGTATCACTTTCTGCTGCTTTTCAATGCAACAAAAGTGCTCTATAGCAATAACAATTCTACAGATAAGACACATCAAAGTACAGCACTGTTCTCAAACCCTATTTACAAACTTAGAAATCCAGAAAGAGAAAGGAAAGCCGCTACCTAAATCATGGGACTGCTCAACCACAAAAAACAGTTTCAGCTTCACTGCTCTTTATTAATAAATACTGCTGCCAACCGTGTTATTGGTGAGCAAATTCATGGGTAGTCAAATGGTAAGGAAAAAAAACAGAAAAAACTTTCCATAGTACTTTAAATAATGCAAAAAGGATTTATTTTCCACAACTTAACTAGAAATAGCAATACAGTGCTTACACCAATTCAATGTAATACAAAAGTACGGTCTCCTACCATACATATGCCCTGCCTGAGTCCAGGCACCTAGGCACTATCCACACTACTAAACCCTGCGCTTCACCTCTGCGGCTTCCTGAGGGGGTGCTATTCCATATCCCCTTCATTCTTCAGTACTCAAACTGCATGTGCAACATAATTAGAAAATTCTAAAATTTAACAACTACCTTGATCACTTAAATGCAGCTAAATATATCAACAAAGTGGTCATTATAGCTTCTGTTTCATTTATATGTTAAACATTTCTTTTGCAAATAAATTTAAACATTGCTCGAAGTTCTAAAATAATAGACTGTTCACATTAAATGTATTCACAGCATATGCAATTCAAGAACCTATGCCCTGCTATATGTATGATTGCATTGTTGCACACTTTAGGTTTACAATCTGTATACAACAATATATATATGTGTAACAAGACATCCCATTCAATATAGCCTCTTACAAAAATGCAGTACCATGCCATATCAATCCATTAAACAAGCAGTTATGTTAATTCTATTGTTCCTAATTCTAAAACAAATACTGAACTCCAAATTCACAGTATCATAGTATAACTGCGACTCAATTCCATTTATTTTACTAACATTCACCACTGAATGGGCTTGCACTTAACAGAGTCAGATTTGCACTCATTATTGACACTATTTACTCGCTAAAACGAGTCACATGCAGATCTTATCCAATTCATTTGCAGCCCATAATTAAGGCTTCAAATTCATATTTATCGAGCTTGACAGCAAAGGAAAAAAACTAAGCACAAGGACAGCCAGAAGTAATACATGATGAAAATAAAGCGATTGATCCAATGTTCAGTATTTCTTTCATTTTAAATGTCATGCTTCAGTTCTACATTAAATTGTATGTGATTGATTGAAAAGAAAAACAAAATGCCCCCCCCCCCAATTCTTTAACCAGGAGAGACACACTAAGCTGAAAACTTGTTTCCAGGTGTGACCTGGGAACACAGGGAAGTTACGTGATTTGCTTAGGGTCACACAGTATGCAAGCAGGGGCTGTGGGATTCAAATCCAAGTCTCCAAATTTACAGCTCAGAGTCTTAAACCACTGTGCTATACTGCATCCAATGTAAATTATGTATTTGTGTATTTGGCAATTTAGTTAATTCTCCAGCAATTTTAGCATTATTGAACACTATGCCTTGAATAGTAACAGAGCAACACTACACCCTAGCAACTTTGCACTTTGATGACAGATTGATAAATATAGCTTTGAAGCCTTAATTATGGGCTGAAAATAAACTGGATAAAATCTGCATGTGATTCATTTTAGCAAGTAAATACTGTCAATAACGACTGCAGTCTGACTGTGTTATGGGTGGGCTCATTCACTGGCGCACACTACTAAATTGAATTGAGTGGCACTTATACTACTATACTCCGAACTTGGAGTTCAGTTTTCACATGCAGTTATTGGAGGGAATGGATTGACAGCTGATCTCTTACTATACCTGCACACTGAAGCAAACGTAGATAGGCCAGGTGATCTGCTCTGCTGACACATACATATGTTTGTATGTTCACCATATACTGCAATAAATATGGCTATATGGTATAACTTCATTCTTAACATTACTATCTTTATCATACTTCTGCATTCCTATGCTTTCTATGGGAAGCTCTACTCTACAAAACCGTCCCTTTTTCCCCTCATAAGTACCCTTCCCACCCTCCGCCCCCTCAGTTGTTACTGTCTCCCCACACCTATGAACACCTGAAACTGTCTGCCATCACTGTTACAGCCCGTGACACTAAGGCACACACCCCCAACACCCTCACTCTTTGCAAGGTGGCAAGGTGGGGAGGCAGTTGGCATTACTACAATATTTCACTGCCATTCCTATTATGCATCTGTCACTCCTGCACTACCAATGCCAATACCAGCAAGCAAACATTCGACATTGGCAAATGCTTGTTTATATAGTTTTAAATAATACTTTTGCCAGTGGAAAGTGTAGCCCCTTTTTCTTACTCCCTAACTTTGGTGACACTATGCACAATATGGCCTTCCTGAGTCTCTGTCACACTTACTATAGCCTGGAAGGAGGCACCACATTCCCTCTCCTGTGTTTGTATTCAGTGTTAAAGAACAGTTGACGCCTTCAGGATAGTGCAAACAAACCATATTTAGACACAGCTTAGTTTATATTTCACATTAGTTCTGTATGTTTCTTCCCCTTTATTCATTACTGAGGTCATTTGCATGAAAACAGGATCTCTGTTCTTGAAGAGTTCATATATTCCTGTTACTTTCTCCCCACCTGAGGTCATACTTCACTGCTTGTGGCATCACAGTTACTACCATGGCAACAGATTGTGATGTCACAACAGGGGATTATGACTTGAAATACGGAGCAAGCTTTAGAAGCAGATGAACCCTAACAGATAAAGATCATGTACATATGCAAAGTTCCTCAGTAATAAAAGATGAGGAGGAGAAATCTATAGAATATATTTAGAATGCAAGTTGAATTGTACCTAAATATTATGTTCTGTAAAGTTTTGCTTGAGGTGTCAGCAGCTACTTAATGTCTAATTAAATTGAAGCACTCCTTTACAGAGACAGAGTGCCCCCTGCATGACATTCATTGAACTGTGTGTAATTGTTGCACCCTTTGGCAAATTATAAGCTAAGGCCAGATAACAAACTCTTCTGTCCTTTGAATCAATATTTTCGGGATGGGGACCATATGAAAAGGTCATCACTGATCCTAACAAGCAATATTCAAAGTGACATTGGAGTTGGTGCAGTTTATGGGTCCTGTCAAAATGATGGATGAGATTTCCACAGATCAGGGGGCTATGTCACCCCCAAACCCTCCTCCTACACATACATCTGATCATTTAGTTTTGGGCAGCAAAGCCCCCTAAGCCCCCCTCCCACCACGAGCAGTATATTATATCTACCCCGACTACTAATTGTATGCAAGGACGTCACTGTTTGAAATCTCAATAGATGAAATCTTGTCCACTGTTTTGAAACTCATATACTGCATATGAGCCATGACATTTTGTTAGAAAACTGCCCAAGCCATTGTATATAAAACCACATTTCTTACCTTTCTTCCTTTCCTTTTCTACTACACACCTCATTTTTTGCTACAGAGCGATCAAATGGGGTGGTGTCTCATATCCCTCCTAACACATGAGTAAAGTGCACAGAAAAATAACCAGGCAGCAGCAAATCACTTTACAGTGGTTTGCATGTACATAATGGGGATACTATCCAAGCAATAGAACTGAACAGATTGAGCTTATGCCAGTAGAAAAAAAAATGACACCAGCAACTTGCTCACATACAGCGCATACTTGTGTAGATCCATGCCTGCATTTAATTCTAATGGCCTTATTAACAGATTGCTCATTCTATGCAAACATCTTTTTTACAAAGCAAGCTATAGTTTCTGGTCTAATCACCAAACAAGACATTAAGCAATCTGTGATAAGATACCAGTGTAGATGACCATGGGGTCTCTTTTTCTAACTGGTGTATACTGTACCATCACACTTGATCTGCAAGATTTATATGTCTGAAAGAAGCAGATGGAATTAGACAAACAAGGGAAAGGAAGATGCACTTTATTTCTATCCATTGGTACAGGACTATATTGGAAAACACACACACACACACACACACACAGTACTGCATACATCAAAGAAAGACAGTTATAGAGAGAGAGAGAGAGAGAGAGTACGAGAGTGGAAAGGACAGAGAGAGACAGAGAGAAAAAGAGACAGCAATATGGCACAACATTGATTTTAATGAATACAATTCAAAATGTTGGAGATAGCTCTCATAGTAGAGTTTAGCAGAAATATCAAGCATATTGCTACATGCCAACACATAGTAGGTATTCACAGTCAGTCTTACGCATTTAGGAGGTAAGAACCCAGGACACAATTACTGGCTGGAGGGTGTCCTGTTAACAAAATCCAAGGAGAAAGATCTGAGAGTGCTGGTAACTGGGGAAATTAACCACTCTGATCAGAGCAGGAAGGCAGCAGTGAAGGCAAACAGGATGCTAGGTTGCATAGCAAGGGGGATTACTTCCAGGAGTGGGGAGGTCATCTTACCCCTGTACAGGTCCCTGGTGAGACCATACCTACAGTACTGCATGCAAGTTACTAGTGCTGCAGAATCTGGTGTGGTGATACCCTTTGGGCAGAAAGCACAGCCACATGGCCACACTTCTCTGCTACCCCGGATCACCTGCCCTGCTCTAGTGTCTACTCCCAAACACAAGTCACCAGCACTGGAGCACAATGCTCTACCTATGGACCATTAGGCAGCCTGGTCTCCATAGCCTTTATACACTGTCTTATATATAATGTCACCCCTCTTCACCTTCCTGGATACTACATATCCTGGTATGGTCATGTCCCAGTCATGCTACCTGGTAGCCCACATTCCATTACTTGCCACCAAGTCCAAGTGTGCTGCGTGTGGAACAGCTCTTTGCTGGGTAGCTACCATATGTCTCTATTCACCCCCAATACATCACCAGCATTGTGATCTCACTGACAGTGACACCATAAATGACTGACCTGGCAGTTACTGACTTGCTGTTCCTAAGCAGCGGTGATGTTAGATTCTTTGCATCCACAATGCTGATGATGTAGTGGGGGAATAGACAGATGAGTCAGCTGCCAGGCAGAGTGCTGTCCCACACATAACACCTACTAACATCAGGCAAACAATCGTCTAACTAACAAAAGGGAAAAGAAAAAGTATTTCAGATATGAAAAGTAATACTTAACTGCTTTTAAAAACTAATATTATTTTTATGCAGTACACTAGCTCTTTAAAGTAAGAGATAACAGTAGAAGGGTCTGAGATCAAGTTATCAACCTTAAGAATAGGGAAGGGAGAGTGGGTTGGAGGGGAGAAAACAATGAATAACCTTCCAGAACTTGACGGGTTGATTAATGTTGTTCTGGAGTATGGATGCAAAATTCTTAGACTTGGCAAGCTGATGGCTTTGGTGCAGGCATTACAAAGGTGATGATAGTTTCCCAAAGCAGCTGGGGAGCAGTCTATGACAGCACTTGAAAAGTGTGCCAACAACTTGAAAGAAATCTTCTGCTGTAATGAGAGAGAGGCTCGTCATTGTAGCAACAGATCTCACATGCTTCCATTATGTGCCCCAGGTGAAACATTTGAATAAACATGGTGACAACTCTCACCATATGCCTTTCACAATCCCTAGAGTGCTGAGTCCGGGGGTGCCCAATCCCCCTGTCAGCATGCCCCCTCCACAGTTCAATTTGTTTGCTAATGGGGAAGCTCCGTCCCCATCGGCATAATGTCCCAGTAGTTTTATTTGTCTGCTGAGAGGGGTGCCTAATCCCCCTCAGCATCATGCCCCCCCCAAACACAGATAGGCTTTCTTTGCCAATGGGGTGCCCAATCCTGGTCAAATCCAGTCCCCACCTAAAAAAAACAGGTGCTCTGAAAAACAGAAAATCTTCCCCTGAAGTTTTTTATTTCCTTTGTATTTGCAAAACAAGAAAACAGTCCCTCATTGTCCACGGCGCCACCCTCCACCAACCCACACCCACCCTCTGCACAGTGATAGGCATCAAGGGGTGCCTTGGACTCTTCAGCCCCAAAGTTCACCCCATTCTCCTATACTGCACCCATCTCAATATATTTCCTTATGGAATGGGGTGAGCGTAAGGCCCCATGATCCCAAGGCACAACACAACACTTGCTGGAGTCTGCAGGGTAGGGTGAGGTGAAATGGCATGAGCTTCATGGCTGATGATCCAAAGGCACACCTCCATGCCTGTCAGTCTCTGCAGGGTGGGGTTGTCATCCGTTCCATTCTTCACTGCCAGTCTTATTGTGCATCCCTCTACCTCCTGCACTACAATACCAATGCCAGCAAGACAACATTTGGCATTGACAAGTCCTTGTTTTCTTTTGCCGTTCTGTACCTGCAAAACCAGAAAACAGTCCCCCATTGAGTCCACTGCCCTTCCCCCAACCCACACCCACCCTCTGCGCACCCCACCTTCCCACACACACCCTCACCCCATACTTACCTCTGGAGCTGGGCAAGATGATCTTTGGTGGGCCAGGAACATGTCTGCACTCTTCAAAGCCAACTGTGAACTTAAGAAATGCTGGTAAGCTGTATAATGGCATGAATGGGTGTTTTTTAAATTATGTGCATATCTCGTCCATTTTCATGAATTTTGACACTGAATTTTTAGTATGGTGTTCCTGGGACCCCACCTCATGAATTCAGTCACTGTCATGTCGTTATTCGGTCCTGAAAGGTGATTTTGTGGTCACTGAACGGAATCACTTTTTGGGACAGGTTATCAAAACAACAGTGTCACTGTTCATGAGGTAGGGTCCCAACAAGTCTATGCTGCAAATCTGGTGAAAAAATTCAAACAAATGGCTGTCTTATGAGCGTGCGTTGTGCAGTTTCCACGCACGCTCATAACTTCTCAAATTTGTAAAATTTTAATTCCAGATTTTCAGCATTGCCATTTTTTCACACCTCCTCATGAACAGTGCAGCTGTCATTTTTTACATCCTAGCCAAATAGTGTTTTCATGCATCTGGCACACAATGGCGCGGTTGATGTGGGAAATCAATGTGCAGGGCAGATTATGAAAACCACAGTAACACTTTTCATGAGTGGAGGTCACAAAATGACTAAATTGAAAATCTGGTGAAAAAATTCCAAAACATGACAGTGTTACAAGCATGCATTGCACAGTTCCCATGCACACTCCTAAGTATGACAATTTGTAGTATTTGCACTCCAGATTTTTGATATTGGCATTTTGTCACACCTCCTGATGAACAGTGCAGCTGTCATTTTTCACACACTGGCCTAAATGTGGTTCCACACATGTAGCACACAATGGCGCTGTGGGGAATTAACTGTTCGGGACAGATTAAGAAAATCACAATGACACTGTTCATGAGCAGAGGTCCCAAAATGCTTATGTTGAAAATTTGGTGAGAAAATTCCACAAAATGACTGTGTTATCAGAGTGCATTGCGCAGTTGCTACACAGGCTCGTAACCTTGACGACGACTGGCGCATTAGAGTTCCTAAGACAGACGATTAAGATGTATGAGGCTGAAATGTAAATCTGATGCAAAAGGAGTTGCAGAGAGGTACTCTGTTGGGACATGGGTGCTGAAGGGACATGGATACAACTACGTGGGGGGGCCTGTATAAATGCCAAACATCATTGCAAATATCTGCAAGCGAACGTTCGGCATTGACAAATGCTCGTTCTATATGTTACAGTCACTGCACCATTTTTTTTATCATAGCAGACTCTATTGTGATTTTTTAACAATGGAACATGCATGAAGTAGAGATTACTTGGTATCAAATGCAGTAGAAAACAGTTGTATGCTTAACTTTTGCTTATAGGATACACTGTTTGCAAATACATTCATGCACTGAAGGAATTTAAAACTAACTAAAACTCTACATTGGGATGATTAGTCCCTTCCTTTATTAACCATAATAAGTAAGAACATCAACTATGGCATGGTGATCCATACCCTCCAGCCCTGAGCCAATAAAGGATTATGCAGCTGATATATACATCAGCCTGGAAGCAGTGTGGGATCATCTTGTTGAACCTCTATAGAAGGGAACTGAGCAAAATCCTGAATATTACCAGCCATTGCTGACCCGTCTGGCAGGGGTGGGTGGTAGCTGAACCTGTATTTACTAAGCATGACCTCTTCCTAGGACCTTTCAGCCTATAATGACCAAAGTGAACCAGTTCAGGGGTGGATGCCTAAAGTGGAGTAAGGGTGAGTTGGCTTGCCAAGTGGTGGGGTGGGGGTAGAGCATAGGTGTGATCAGAGATAAAGTCCCCATTTCTTGTTGTAAACCTGTGTGCGGTTGGTGATAGTATATGTCAACCATTCGAAAAGTGCTAACTTAGCCACTGCCATATGCCATGGAAGAAGAGAGTGAGGTAGATTCTTGTGCCAAGTCATTGGGATTGCCCTTTTGGCCTCAAGTAGTACCACGAGGAGTCATTTTTTGGATTGGCTGGAACAGTTTGACACCTTTGAGGTATCTGTTATGTTTATTTGTAGGTCCTGCTCACATTGCACCTTACACTTAATCATGGTATCCCTAAACATACCATAGATCTTGCCTACAGTTCCCTTTACTTTGACCTGTTTATGCAAGGTGGTCAGCCATTTCCACCCGTCTCTCATAGCTGCTGTGGCTCTGAGGGTCTTGGTTGCATCCTGGATCTGGAGAAATCTCTAGAAGTCTGTTTTGAGTAGTAGATCTATGCCTGCATTTGCAGGAAGGACATCATGACTTCAGAGTACAGTTCATAAAGATCTGCTATCGTACAGATGCCCGCCTACTGCCAAGAGTGCCAGCTGATGGTTTACCCCCCCCCCCCACTAGCACATCTGGGTTTCCGCATAGGGAGCTGTACTGTGCAGGTTATGTCCACAAGGGGGCTGGACACTGAGTGAGATGTTTGCACCTGTGCCAGGCATCTCTTGTCTCTCTGATAACAGGAGGAAGGTGGCTCTTTGGGTGTCCCCCTTTGCTCAGCAAGTTCCCCAGCCATTTGGATTCGGATATGTCCGTTTCCAGATTCACCCATACAGTGGTATTGAGGGTTTTAGGGAGAAACCATCTGACTGCTTGTGCAGCCATTTGCTAGTAAGTATCCCTGCAGCTAGGTGAGACCTATTCCCCCCAAGACCAGTGCACCCGTAATCTAGTTTTTCCAAATCTTGGGGCTTTGCCTTCCCACACAAACCCTGCTGTCACCTTATTGATTTTCAGAAGTGTGTTTCGTGGAGTAGGGATTGGTAGGTTGCACAAGAGGTATGCTATCTTAGGCAGCATGAACATGTGTACGGCATCTACCCTGCCTTTCAGGGATAGGTGTTGCTTAGTCCATCTCTGTGTTTCCACTCTGTTGGAGGCTATGATGGGTGTATAGTTCACCTTGACCAAGTTCCTCCATAGTGTGGTGATGTTTATCCCCAAGTATGTAAAACTTTGGGGTGCCCATATCACTGGCATGCCCTGTAGGCATTCCCTCATGCAGGGCAAGTTTAGTGGTGACTGCATGCCATTGCACCATTTT
Organism: Neoceratodus forsteri; assembly: GCA_016271365.2. Lineage (NCBI taxonomy): Eukaryota > Metazoa > Chordata > Ceratodontiformes > Ceratodontidae > Neoceratodus > Neoceratodus forsteri. The sequence continues at coordinate 571,952,662 of CM057454.1, read as the reverse complement.
AGTTGCCCCCCTCTAGTCTGCCTGTAACCTGTGTATGTCCTTTCAAAGATGTGGCTTCCAAAATTAGACACACTACACTAGTTGAGGATTCATTGGTTACTTAATTTTACAGTGGTATAAACACCTCATTCTTCTTGCTAGTGATACCTATGCACAGCAACATCCCACTGGTGCTCCCATCTGCTTTGTCACACTGTTTGGCTTCTTTTAGGTCATCAAAAATGACAGTCCCAAGTTCCCTTTTCTCTTTTGTGCTCACCATTGCAGTATGTACTCCACCCCTTGATTTCTATGCACCAAGTACTTGACTTCTCATTTATTCACAATGAATATATAGTGTATAGTAGATTGTTTCTCAGTATAGAAGCTGTTGTGCCACAGTTCAAAGGTCATGGAATGTGATTGAACTCTTTTGTGTTATAACATCATTCTGAAACCTAGAGCGACTACACACCTTAATTTCATTCTGAAAGCAATATAACTGCCATGTGCACATTTAACGCAGTACTATATACAATAAATAAAATACAGGATGAGCAACTTTATGCACAACCAGTGTGTTCTGTCAACTCAGGGTTCTGGTTTCTACTGACATCTCAAGCTTCACTTTTGAGATCAGAGGAAATCAGAACTCATCTATGGCAGAACACACTGGTTGTGCATAGTTGTCCATCCATTATTCTCTATTTAATGACACACACACAGGACCACTCCTCAACCTTAAGTAGTTCGGTCTTCATTGTTCCATTCAGTTTTCCACCAACCCCCACCACCCGGTATTGTCTACCCTGGGTAGATCTTTGTCTCAACTGTAATAAAAAAGCATATCTTACCTTCTAACCCCTCTTTATTATCACCAGTGATATCAATAAACAGTACAGGCCAAAGTACTGATCCCTTTGGTACACCACTGGTCACTCCCCCAACACCAGGTGGATGCTGTTTCCAACCACCCACTGATGCCAACTCCCCAACAAATTCTCTACCCAATTTATCATTTTAGTACACACACCCAGGCTGCCCAGCTCCTTTACTATTCTGTAATGTGGCACGGTATTGCTGGCCTTACTGAAATCCAGGTAAACCACATCCACCACTCCACCCTGATTAATATTCTTCATCACCCCTCAAAGAAAACTAATAGATTGCTTTGACATTAGCTCCCCCATCCTCCCAAAGTGAATCCATGCAGCCACAGATACTATAAGCCATAGGATTCAAAATATTCCACAATCCTTTCCTTCAACAGTGTCTCCATTGCTTTCACCTCCACCAAATTTAGGTTAATGGGCCTGTAGTTGCCAGTTTACTGCCTGCTGCCAGCATCCTCCCTGCTCCCACCTTTGTACAAAAGAGCCCATGGTAGGGTACAGCTCTGCAGTGGTGCTAGCTTGCTTGTTACCTGATGCCTCAAGCATTATGCAGGGAGGAAGTGGTGCACAGCATTGCAAATGTGATGAAGAATGCACTTGAACATAGGGTCCCTAACAATGAGCCACTTTTGTCACATCCATTTGGCACAGTAACCTAGAATGGAACTCCCAGCTTTGAACATTAAGATCTCATAGCTTATTATATTCTCCAACACAGTACCTTACAACAGTATCTAATTGGCATTCCCGTACATACTGATTTCATATAAAACATTTTTCCTGACATGTAGTAGCTTGAGGTATGATACTGCTAGAACCCCCCAACAAAGTCTAACCAAATGTCCAAGCAGTGTACCACACTTTCAATAAAAAAAAATACATTACACCACCACCCATAAAGTTGCACACTTTAAGCAAAATTGTAAGTCCTCTTGTGGTTGTGTGTCTACACACACACACACACACACACACACACACACACACACACAGGTGCAACCATGGCTAAAAGGTTGGGGGGGACATGGTTCTACAAGGCCTTTGTGCCAAAACCAGTGCCATTGGATACCCACCACTAATGCCACACACACATGTGCATGCACATGCAACACACACACGCACACACACACACACACAATGTGCACACACACACATGCAACACACGCACACAAAACACTGGGGCACTCACAAATGTATTCCTAGTCCATCCTCACTATGCAGCCAGGCGCTCCGTTAACTCCATTTTTGGAGTATTTGACTTCCAAAAATAAGGCAAAAACTTCCAAAATAAAGGGAGAGGAAGTCATCTACTTCCAGACGTAAAACACAAAATTAGATGACTTCTAAAACTGTAGACATGGACAGTCAGAAATGATGGCTTTTTCTGAAAGAAATTGTTTATCACTATTATATTGTATTAACAGCCATAAATTGGTCCATCATAGAATAGGAGGCAGTATAGCTCAGTGGTTTAAGGTTCTGAGCTGCAAGTCTAGTGACATCCAACAAACCAGACCTGGGTTTGAATCTCATAGCTTCCACTTGCATACTGTGTGACCCTGAGCAAGTCACTTAACTTCCTTGTGCTCCCAGGTCGCACCTGGAAACAACCTCCAGCTTAGTGTGCCTTTCCTGGTTAAACAATTTCCCCTTTCCCCTATACTAACTTCCGCAAGTGGGATTCTGAAAGTATTTTGCCTTCAAAAAATTTGGAATGACTTCCAGATTTTGACTTATGGAAGTTTTGGACTTCCACTAAAAATAAATTAACTGAACCCCTGCGTACAGCTAGCAATTAGGTGGGTGTCAAATGCTTGGTTTAAGTCCTTAGCCATCACTGACACTTTATGGTTACTATGGAAAGAGAGACCCCACCACAAACACCTCCAAAAGTCACACAAAAATTTGCCAAATGAAGATTGCTGTGAATCACTTTGAGTGTCTTGCTTCCTAGTGGCCCCTGATGGTGCTGAGGTAGACTAGAATAAAAAATACCACTTTTGCCAGTAGAGGCATAATTGTACATAAATATAAACACACATCACTGGTTTAAGCAATTCCAGATGCTATGGTAGGTGGGGGAGCTTTCCTCTGTAAATGAGCTGAAGAGACTGAAATAGATCAATCGTCACCTCTCATACATGCGATGATGTGACAGAAGCTCATGAACATGTTCAACAGCTTTCTTTTATGTATTGAAACCACATGATTCTGATTAACAAATGGCAATACATGTGATGTTGGAGCTATGCTTCTAAACTACAGTATACACAATAGTAGTTACCCTCACTTAGGTAACCTACAAACACATAACAGCTTCAGCTCGGATGTGAAGTCCTAACAGGGAATAAAATAGTGCAATACAATATACTGTATCAGTGAAGAGGACTTTTTATATGTTGGACTTGACAAACAGAGCTGCAGCCTGCATAACTGTTTGCTGCTATTCTCTCTCTTCTATAGATGTCTGTATCTAAACTGAAGCCTCACATGCAAGAAAGGTCAGATAAAGCATCTGGACTAATAAAATGCCCACTTGTTGAGAATCAAGTATACTGAACATAGACACTCACACACACACACACACGCACACAAACACACACACACATGCTGTGTCTCTTAGTCCTAACACAGTGCATGTATGAAACTAGTGTTTCAGCCTGGTGTTTCACTTTCCCCATCTGTATAGCATTAGACGTCTTGAGTTACAGCTCTCACTGTTAGTCACATTCTTTAGTAAATTAACCCATTCACCACTGACTTTGGTATACTTTCTTGAAGGAATGCACGCACCACACAGGAAGCATAACCAGTCCAGTTGTAAACAAAGCAGAACTTCCCTGTGTGTGTGCAGTAGGAAGCACAGATCTGGGGAACAACATGGCAGGCATACAAATGTAAACAAAAACAAAGAAGAAACTGGACACTTTTTAGCCAAATGCTGCACTGCACAACAGGATTTTAAACAGCTATGTGCTCAACAGATCAGAAGGAAGACATCTACGTGGTACTGACTTTTTTATGTAGTACTGCTGCTTTAAGCAGGAGGCAGGATAGGTGCTGCAGCACCAGTCAAAACACTTAGTGAAGGAAAACTGCCTCAAATTCCTGTCACAGTAATTTTTCTGTCCTACAGCATAGCAATATGTTGGCATGGCGGGCCAGCAGACATGGAATTCTTTTTAGTTATTCTAATGAGTGTTTCTGATTGACACATAGGTATTAAGTATCGTTTTACAGCTGTGATGTAATGTTATCGCTTAGTTGTTTCATAGCCAGTTGTATTGGTGGTGGCGCAAATGGCTTGGCAGAGCCATGCCCCCCACAACCTTTTAGCCGTGGTTGAATCCATGTTTGGATATATTCCTGTGCAAAGTAAAAATGTAAATGAGCACAACATTAGTACCTGAATACAACACTAAATCTCCAGGCATTGCAAATTATGGAACCTGCTGGATAGATGTTGATGGTTAGGGGGTCAAGAGACAGTAACAGAAATTGCAAAAGACAGAGCTTTGCTACAGTATAGTAAACTGCCAATATAAATGGGATTGGGGGAGTAAATGCACTCCCTCCTGATAATAAGCATTTGTTTGTTTGTTTTTATTTTGATGACCAGGTAAGATACATTGGTGCGAAAGGCACCTTTTACAGGTATGACCCAGTGCACAATAGTACAATGTCAATGCTGAATGTTCACCGCTTGCACTGCTGCTGTACTGGATCTTGCCTGTACACACTTTTGTTATATATTAATCCAGCATAGACCAGATGTGTGAGTCCATTCAATTCAATGTTTTTTTTTTCTTTAGTTCATATCTTTTTTTGTTTTTTAGTATTTTTACCTATCTTTTTCTAGAATCAGGACACCATTGCAAATGATATATTACATCTGATCTGTCTTGAGTTAATATATGGTAAAAATGGTACATGCAGGACCCGGTACGACAGCAGTGCAAGTGGTGAACATTCAGAATTCACAAATGTTTGTTATTACCAGCAGTGAGTCCAGGGTCTTCACAATCAGAGTGCTGTAGTTCTGTGTTAGTTTTCCTGACCATTGAAGTTGCCCTTCTGGTTTTTCATTGGAGTGGGGCAAGTAGTAAAGAAGTAATCACCATCAGTCTCTGGGAGTACCCCTCTGTTTCCATCTCTCTTAGAACGGTCCCTAGTATTTAAAATAATTTTCTTACTGGACCACTCATAACTGTGTCTCCTTCTGATCATTGGAACATGGAGAACTCATCAAGGGGTCTTTCTAAATACTTAGAAGTGGTGCACAGCCCCAGATGCTTTCCCAAGTCGCTAGTGATTAAGTTGGAAGTGTTTTGATGGAGGGAACTCTCACCTCTGGATGTATAGGTGAGAGAACTGTCATCCCTAGGTTGTAGAACTCTCCTATATTACAATGGAGAAAGACAACACAGGTGCTGGAATTCTTATATAAGTTTATGGGTCCGTTTGGAGAGCCTCTAATGGATCTAAGAGTGTAGTCTCATGCATTCTTAAGACCAGAGGACTGCAAACCAAAGGTGAGCAGTTCTGTGGTCCTAAGGATGCAAGAGGTGACACCCTTATATCCATAAAAGGCCCCCAAAATGAACCCATAAAATTATTATAGATCACTAATTGCATCAAACAATAAAGTCATTTTATTTAATATGGTTAACAGCATGAGCAGTCGGCAAGAAGCCTGTTACAGTGTTTCAATGCATGAGGTACTTTTAAGGTTACAAGAGCACCTCACGCACAACTGAAGGGAGGGCTGTGATTGGTCAGGGATGTACCCGTGATCTAGAATACTGTTTTGGAAGAAGTTAGGGAACTGAGTTCCAGTGGGTTCCTGCCCAATTTTACACCTGCCAAGACCTTGTCTAATTTACATATTAGCTTAAATTTTGATGCTAGATTCAAAAATGTTGTTTCATTTTTCAGTATGTTATCTTTTTTTTTTGTAGATTCTTTTTACCTCCATATTGCCAGTCACCAAGGCATCTCCCAGCCAGACTCCACAGTGCCGCCTCTACCGTCCACCTGATCCCTTCCCCTCTGTCTGTGGAATTGGTTGCTGGGTCTCCCCTCTCCCACTGGCCCCTTACAAGAGGAGGTGGAGACCATGGAGAGTCATGTCAGGGGTCAAGTTCGGCACTGGGTATGTGGGCTGGTCCCGGAGTTGTGCCGTCACCTCCCCAGAAGTCAGTGTATTTCTGCCTTACTGTTTCCCCCTGAGGTGCAGACGTGCAATGACATCAACACATGAAGGTCACACTTCCATCCCCTCCTGCAGACATCTGCCATTGCCTCACCCCTTATATGTCCCTGGCTCAGATGCAATGCCACCCAGTCTCTGCTAGGAGATGCTGCTAGGCCTGGGAACTTTCACTACCCACCGCAGGAGAGGAGAGCAGTCCTCCGGATGCTCAATCATCTCTTCCCCCTGCCAACCCCTGATGCCTGCGTCCACTCCCAAACCCAGGACGCCAGCATGGCTCAAGGTGTGGCATCCAGCACCTTAACCCTCAGCACCACTGGGCCGGTACAGTATGTTATCTTTTAATGAGAACTTTTGAAAACATTTTTGTTTTACAAACACAGCAGTGTAAAAGACTATAACTGTCTTATAAAAGTCTGACTCAACTGAGGCTCTACAAATTACATTCTCATTGGTCTGTATACTATAAAATTAGACATTTTCACTCTCAAATAATTTTCACTGTTTTTGCCAAAATGCTAACAAGTGCTACAAAAATGTGTGCTAATTAGCTCTAGTAACACTTTTTCCTTTATAGTGAATGTGGTGCTAATGACTTAGAGCTAAATTAAATTTTCACAATTATGGGTGAAGTTGTGTTTAAGCTAAAATTACTTTGTATGAAAATGACAAATGTTCTGATATATTTCTCTGTCTCTGGTCCAATACAAATACTCTCTTTAAGTAAAGAACCATCAGCATTTTTAGTACTGGAAGGTAATTTCTCTGTACTAGCTGAACTGCTGCTTCTGCCTTTAGGATTCTCCCTGCATAAACATAAGGAAGTCAACAGATGTCTCCATGCTGACTCAACTGCAGACTCTCCCTGTTTTGCATTTTTATGTTGAAATCCTGAAGAGTCTCCAGACCTTAAATTAAAAACACAAAAAACATTTTAAAGAGCTAGTGCTTAGTAAGAATGTATATTTAAAGAATCAAAATTTGGGACCTTTAGGTGCCTTTGTAGTCATTTTGTTTGCTTTTGTTTGTTTCTTTAATTATCTTTTCACCATTTTATTTGTATTTTTGCCAACTACTAGTAAAAAAAAGAATCCTATGTAATTATTGTATTATGATGTCAGAAATAAAGTTTTACTGACTTCCAGTGATATCACCAACCAGGATGGCCTGCTGAACCCCACACTCCCCAGATTCTTCACCAAACTCAATGACTTTCGATGACATTACTGGCCGGGATAGCCAACTGAACCACGTGCTACCCCAGATTCCTCACAAAACACAGTAAAAATCCAACTTTTTCTGTATTAAAATGAAAAAATCATTGCCTACCCAGCTGAGACAACTAGATGGGACAAAAAAATGATTCCTGCAGGCTCCCTCCATGACCAATGCTGGCACATCAGATTAGGTGTATTCCAACAGTGAGGCCTCCACCAGCTCTATAATGGAGGCATTTGATCCTATGGCCCCTCTGACACTGAACAAAAAAACAAAAACTTGATTTAATACTGGAAGAGCTGTGGGATTGCAGCCTGATACCAAGGAGGACTTTGATAAAATACAAGCCTAAATCATTGACTTACAGACCACCACACAAGCTCACCAAGGTGCCATCTAGGCCTTGGACTCCTGTACTGATTGCACAGACTGGCTCCTCATGGAATCCCTGAAACATCATTGGCAAGCATTTAAACTAGGCAAGGAGGGAGGCACTGAAAAGCAGCAGGGAAATCCCAGCCTCCCCCCACAAAACATGATAATTAGTGAGGTAAACACCAAGGTAGAGAAGTCAGGGAGCAGGACAGAGGTAAATGTAAAAAAAGGCAAAGGCAGTAAGGACAGAGATGGGGCTAAAAGAGGTAAGGCCATCACAAAGTGGAGGGTGATGAGTACCAATGCCCGTAGTCTGCATAACAAGCTCCCTGAACTAGTGGCCTTGATGGAAGAGGGTTGCCTGGATATTGTGGCAGTCACAGATACATGGTACACAGAGAACCATGACTGGGATGTCAACATACCAGGATACATAAAGGGAAGGGGGTAGGCAGAGGGTGACTGTGAAAAGGCAGAGACACCAAACAAATATTTTTGCTCAGTATTTACAAACGAAGAGGGGGAGGTACCTAAAATAAACAATAGAAACACTCTGGATACAGAAGTTGATACCAGCCCATTTGCAGAAGAAAGGATTCTGAAAGAACTCTTAAAACTGAAGATGGACAAAGCAATGGGGCCTGATGAGATTCATCCCAGAATTCTAAAAGAACTAAGGGTAGAACTAATGACACCACTGACTACCCTCTTTAACAAATCATGGGAGGATGGGGTGGTACCTGAGGACTGGAGGAGGGCGGATGTGATTCTCCTTCACAAAAGTGGGAGCAGGGCAGAAGCAGGAAACTACAGACCTGTTAGTTTAACCTCAGTGATAAGGAAAATGATGGAATCACTTCTGAAGGAAAGAATTGTCAAGTACCTAGAGGCCAGAGGGGCACAGGACACAAGGCAGCATGGATTCACAGTGGGAAGGTCATGCCAGACGAATCTAATAGATTTCTTTGACTGGGTGACCAAAGTAGTAGATCAGGGAGGGGCTGTGGACATGGCCTACCTAGACTTTAGCAAGGCATTTGACTCAGTCCCACACAAAAGATTAATATACAAGTTAGCCACCTTGGGAGTGGGTCCCAAGATGATAGCCTGGGTAAAGAATTGGCTGGAGAATAGGACACAGAGGGTAATAGTAAATGGAGTCCACTCTGAAGAAAGGGGGTTACTAGTGGGGTGCCACAGGGTTCAGTATTAGGACCGGTCCTCTTCAATGTCTTTGTAAACAATATTGTAGAGGGACTGGAAGGAAAAGTATGTCTCTTTGCAGCTGACACAAAGATCTGCAACAGAGTTTGTGCACAAGGTGGGGTGGAAAGGATGAGAAGGGACTTGGCAAGGTTAGAGGAATGGTCAAATGTATGGCAGCTTAGATTTAATGCTAAGAAGTGCAAGGTAATGCACCTGGGAAACAAAAACCCAGGGGAAGAGTACACAGTGGGGGGTGAGATACTAACAACAACAAAAATGGAAAGGGACCTGGGGGTAGTCACAGCAGATGACTTAAAGGTGGGCAAGCAATGTGAGAGGGCAGTAAGGAGGGCTGGGGGGATACTGGGATGCATAGGGAGAGGCATCACCAGTAGAAAACAGGAAGTTGTTATCCCTCTGAACAGACAGCTATTGAGACCCCATCTGGAGTCCTGTGTGCAGTTCTGGAGACCCAATCTCCGCAAGGACATAGACAAGATGGAAGCAGTCCAGAGGAGGGCAACTAAAATGATGCAGGGTCTGCACCGGAAGACATATGAAGAGAGACTAAAGGAACTTAATATGTATAGCCTTGAGGAAAGGAGGGAGAGGGGGGACATGATAGAAACTTTCAAGTACCTCAAGGGAATGAACAAAGTCCAAGAGGGTAGCATCTTTCAAAAAAAGAGGTGTGCAAGAACAAGGGGGCACAATTTGAAGATAGAGGGTGGCCGGCTCAGAGGTAATGTAAGGAAGTATTTTTTCACAGAGAGGGTTGTGGATGCATGGAGGTTGTGGAGTCAAAAACAGTGGTTGAATTCAAGCATGCATGGGTCAGCCATAAGGCAATTCTAGGGGCTGGGGGTAGAAAGAAGTAGGCTGCTGGTTAACTAGGATCTGCAGCTTATCCATTAGGTAGGAAAATGGGCAGACTGGGTGGGCCAAGCGGTCCTTATCTGCGTCAAATTCTATGTTTCCATGTTTTATCTTACGCAATCTACAGGAGGGACAGGGAGGTAAAAGAAGAGGAGGAGGAGCTCTATGTAAAGGAAGGGATCAAAGCAACAGAACTAAAGAGTAAACAGGGATCAGATGAGGCACTCTGGGTCACCCTGGAGACAGGAAATGGCACCTCAATCCGCATGGGGGTTGTATACAGACCCCCATCTCAGGGGAAGGGAATGGACAAGGAAATGATAGAAGGCATCCTTAGAATGGCAGAAAAAGGGTGGATATTGTTGATGGGGGACCTGAATGTGCCAGATGTTAACTGGAGCATCTTTGCTGCAGGCACATCCAAAAGCAGGGTAATTCTTGGTGCCCCACAAGGGGCATGCCTCAGACAGCTAGTATTGGAACCCACTCAGGAGGGAGCAATCTTAGACCTGGTATTCTCAAATGGGGACGGAGAAAGAATCTCAGATTTAGAGGTGGGTAGCCATCTGGGAACAAGCGACCACCAAACAGTGTGGTTCACGATAAACACAGTCATACAATTAAGCCACAAAAGCAAGAGTATTGGACTTTAGGAGGGCTGGACTTTGGGAAAATCAGAGAGTGCCTCAGAAAAGCACTAGCAAACAGGCAAGAAGGAGGGGTGGAGGAACAATGGGGAGTAATCAAAACAGCCATCACAGAGGCAACAAGCCTTTGTGTAAAGCAAACCAACAAAACACAATGAAGGAAAAAAATGCTATGGTTCTCAAAAGAGGTGGCAGGGAAGGTTAAGAAGAAAAGGATAGCATTCAGGAAATATAAGGAAACACAGAAGGAGCAGAAAAGAGAACTTTATCAGTTAAAGCAGAAAGAAGCAGGGAAGGCAGTCAGAATAGCAAAGGCCCAAACTAAGGAAAGGATAGCCAATTCTGTTAAGAAGGGGATAAGACCTTTTATAGGTACACTAGGGAGCGAAGAAAGACCAAAGGGGGGATACTGAGGCTTAATAAAGGGGAGGAAATGTGGGCAGAAGGTGACAGTGAAAAGCAGGGATACTGAACGAATATGTCTGCTCAGTATTCACAAATGAAGACAAGGGAGAGATACCTAAACCAAACAGGAGAAACACTCAGAAGACTGAGGTCGATATCAGTCCATTTACAGAAGAAAGAGTTCTGAAAAAACTAATAAAATTGAAGGTGGACAAAGCAATGGGGCCTGATGGGATTCACCCAAGAACTCTAAAAGAACTAAGGGTAGAGATAGTGACACCGCTGACTACTGTCTTTAACAAACCATGGGAGGATGGGGTGGTACCTGAGGACTGGAGGAGGGCAGATGTGATTCCTCTTCACAAAAGTGGGAGCAGGATAGAGGCAGGAAACTACAGACCAGTTAGTTTGACCTCAGTGGTATGGAAAATGATGGAATCACTTCTGAAGGAAAGAACTGTTGAGTACCTAGAGGCCAGTGGGGCACAGGACCCAAGGCAGCATAGATTCACAATAGGAAGGTCATGTTAGACAAGTCTAATAGATTTCTTTGACTGGGTTACCAAAGTAGTAGACCAGGGAGGGTCTGTGGACATGGCCTACCTAGATTTTAGCAAGGCATTTGATACAGTCCCACACAAAAGATTAATACACAAGTTAGCCAGCCTTGGAGTGGGTTCCAAGGTGGTAGCCTGGATAAAAAATTGGCTAGACAACAGGACGCAAAGGGTAGTAGTAAACTGAGTCCACAGTGAAGAAAGGAGGGTCACTAGCGAGGTACCACAGGGTTCAGTACTGGGACCGGTCCTTTTCAATGTCTTTACAAGTGACATTGCAGAGGAACTGGAAGGAAAAGTATGTCTCTTTGCAGGCGACACAAAGATCTGCAACAGGGTTGATACACAAGATGGAGTGGAAAGGATGAGAGGGGACTTGGCAAGATTGGAGGAATGGTCAAATGTATGGCAGCTCAGATTCAATGCAAAGAAGTGCAAGGTAATGCACCTAGGAAACAAAAACCCAGGGGAAGAGTACACAACGGGGGGTGAGATACTGACAACAGTAAAAATGGAAAGGGACCTGGGTGTAATTATATCAGATGACCTAAAGGTGGGCAAGCAACATGAGAAGGTAGTAAGGTAGGCCAGGGGGATAATGGGATGCATAGAGAGAGGCATCAATAGTAGAAAACAGGAAGTTGTTATCCCTCTGTACAGACAGTTGGTGAGACCCCATCTGGAGTACTGTGTGAAGTTCTGGAGACCCATCTCCGCAAAGACATAGACAGAGTGGAGGCTGTCCAGAGGAGGGCAACTAAAATGGTGCAGGTTCTGCACCAGAAGACATACGAGGAAAGTCTAAAGGAGCTTAATATGTATACCCTTGAGGAAAGAAGGGAGAGAGGGGACATGCTACAAACTTTCAAGTACTTCAAGGGAATCAACAAAGTCCTAGAGGGTAGTATCTTTCAGAAAAAGAGATGTGCAAGAACAAGGGGGCACTATTTGAAGATAGAGGGGGGATGGCTCAGAGGTAATGTGAGGAAGTATTTTTTCACGGAGAGGGTTGTGGATGCATGGAACAGCCTCCCTGAGGAGGTTGTGGAGTCAAGAACAGTGGGGGAATTCAAGAATGCATGGGACAGACATAAGGCAGTCCTAGTGGGGGATAGGAGGAAGTAAGCTGTTGGTTAACTAGGATCTGCAGCTTATCTGTTAGGTAGGGAAATGGGCAGACTAGGTGGGCCAAGCAGTCCTTATCTGCCATCAAATTCTATGTTTCTATGTAAACAGATTCAAACATTGTCAGCCAAATGTGAAGATCTAAAAGGTGGATCTCACAGGAAGAATATGCGAGTATATGGCTTTTTATATTTCTTTTTTAGAGATTTTTTTCAGACAAAAGTTAGATTTGCCCCAGAATTTCAATTCTCATTTTGAAACAGTGCACCATGCTCTTGGCCCTGTGCCACCCCATAATCAGCAAACATCCTTGGTCAATTGTTTTGCAGTTCATGTCCTATGCTACCAAGCAATGCATTTTAACTAGTCTTTGGCAGAAAAAAAGAAGGGTTTTATGACAGCATTTGAATATACACTGACCATGACTATTCCTCAATGGTCATGGAACAGCAATATAAATTGGGATCTATCCTGGTAGCCCTTTGAGAGCAGAAACTATGATTTCAAACCCCCTTCCCTACCAAGGTGAGAGTTATTTTCCCTGAAGGACAGACCTTTTATTACTAACCAGAGGATGCAATGGAAGAGCTACAAAAAAAGGGAATACCAATTGCCAAGCCACAGCGTACACACATGAAACTACACCCAAGCCTCACAACAGCCCTAGACCTGGCAAAGCTGCAAGAATGGAAGATGCATTAAGTAGCAACTATGAAAGACATAGAAACCCTTCTCCAAACTTTCACATAAACCTGAAACTCTTACCTCTGCTATAGATCATTGCACCTTTATGTCATCTGTGCCATAGTCAGGAGAGATTGACTGCATTGAGGACCATTGTGGGAGGTGAGTCCATGCTGGGGACTTCAGGACGGGGGCTCCCTCTGACATGCCTGTTAGGTAAGCAGTTGGGACATATTTATACAGTAGTTCATAAGAGATACACTTGGTGGGGAACAGAAATGGGGGGGGCCCTCGCTACACCACAAGGCTCATATAGTTTCAAATATTCATGCCCTGCTGATGCCTCAAAGCCCCACCTGAGGATTGCCCCTTCTCCAGTATTCCCTAGGATCAAGAAGGACTGCAGGGATGCTTCCCAGCTGTACATGGTGTATTCCAACAGAGCTTAATGTACTACAATATCCAGTACTACATATTCTCACCCTGAGTGTGTAAATTGTTGTATCCTTGCATAGCTGGGGTTAAAGTGTGGTGTGTGGGGAGAGGCAACCCTTACTACTGCCTTAATGTCTGATAATCTGTGGTACAGGCAGCTCTTATTCAAACTGGCAACCTCCCCCTCCCTCTGTACAGGTAGCTATAACCTGAATTATTTACTTTTGTTCTCCACCAAGTTTTTCTTGACCAGTCTGACATGGATGTGTGAGAGTGGCCCACCTGCTTGTGTTCCTCTGTCCTTGACTGTCCCTGGAGAGTGGATTTACTCAGTGTACCATGAGATACTTGATGTTTAGTGCTCCTCTCTGTTACTGAACTTGCAGTGTGTTTCTTGCTGTGGACTTAGAAATCCACTAGATGGCTCCATAGTCTCAAGAAAGCTGGAGGCAGTCTGTTCCTAAGCTTTTCATAGACTGCAGATATGAAAATTAGACATTTATGACCTTCCTTTCAGGACAGTCTTTATATAATGTATCAATGTTTGGACTTATTGTATTGCATATAGAAAAGAGTGGATGGGCAACTATGCAGAACCAGTGTGTTCTGCCACAGAGGGGTTCGGATTATCTGTGACCTTGAGAGCGAAGCTCAAGGTCTGTGGGAATTAGAACACCAAGATGGCAGAAAACACTGGTTCTGCATAGAATTGCCCATCCACTATTTTTACAGTATATGGTGTCCCCCAAAATAATTGAAATACAGTTTTGCAATTCTATTTTTTTTTAATAGATAAAGGATTTGTTTGCCACTGAGCATTTGCGCTGATTGCTAGGGTGAGTTGCGTTGTTGTTAGGGACCAGACAGCCCTACATCTTTACCTCAGTCTCCCATTGGTTGCCTGTTGTGTACGAGAGGGATATAGAGAAAAAAACATGGGCGTATTTCTCACTAAGCAAGAGATGTTATTGTGACCCGTTACTGTGAGGCATTGTTTTTGTATTTTGTGAGTGATGCAAAATATCTGGATGATGTTGCATTGTTTTTTTATTTCATCTTACTATATCTGGGTGATCCTGTATGTTTGTTTCATATTTCACTCACGGGTTGAGTGATCTTGCTACCACCGCCGGGAGTTATATCTGGTTGATCCTGCCACTTCTGTTGCCTGTGGCTCATGCACTCGTGAAAGCAGCTGGAACACTGTTGTACCCCAGAAGTGTTGAACAGCATTCTATGACCTTTGAACTGTGGTACAACAGTGTTTCTGCTGTGATGAAAACTGAGGTGGAACAATGTTCCACCATACACAATAATGGTAATTCAGACTTTGCTGAAAAATGCTAACCATGAGCTTATTACAGTTACTTAATCTTGTCTATGGTTTCCCACTATATTGAAGCGTATTGCCAAGATGTGCAGATGGGGGCATAGCTAACTACCTTATCCTTAGATAAGTCGATCCACACCTAGTGTTGTGGTTCCCCACTTCCTGAGTCACGTGATGATTCATTACCTCCTCCAATGGGAGGTATTCCCCTACTGAGAAGGATGGACAAGCTCCAGCCTTAGGAGACCTGATTCCCTATGGGGAACCACCTTATCTCCTTCCCAAACTGGTTCCCTGTGTCACCTCTGGAGAGTTCAGGGTTCATAGGGAGCAGCAGAACAAGCTCCCCTACCTTGGAAGCCATCTTCCCAGCTTTTATAGCTTTACCTCTACTGTAATGCCTTACACCTGGGGCTTTCAGGAGGCAATCTCCACCATCTGCAGCTGGTGCAGAATGCGGTGGCCAGGCTGTTGACAGGTGTAGCCAGATATGAGCATATTACGCCAGTTCTCCACAGGCTACACTTGCTGCTGATAAGGTGGAGGATTGCCTTCAAGGTCAGATTATTGACCTATAAAGCACTACATGGCCAGGGACTTGACTATCTGCAAGGCCTCCTGGTTCAGCACTGTCCGGCTCGCCCTCTTCGTTCCTCCAAGGGTGGCCTCTTGGTGGTTGCCAGGGCAAGGCTGCAGCTTTCAGGAGATCAAGCTTTCTCTGTGGCTGCACCTGCTCTGGGGAACTCACTCCCAGGGTATCTTAGAGAGGCCCCCTCAGTGGAAGCCTTAAAGAGGGGGCTCAAGACATTTCTATTTGAACAAGGATTTAATTTGTTATAGCATGAAATATACATGCGTTACAGACTGTCTTTTTAATTGTTAGTATTGTGAACTATATCTGAATTATGTCTATTCTCTGTAATGTGGTTAAGATGAATGTTTAACTTGTATTAGATTTTATGTAGTGTACAGCCCCCTGAGCCCCTGGGAAGGGGCACTTTATAAATAAAGTTTATCTATCTATCTCTCTATCTATCTATCTATCTATCTCGTACTTTCCAGTTGCACATACCCTGCTATGTCAGAGTTTTGTGAATTGATTCTGGTTTTGTTTGTTTAAACTGTTTAAGTGGCTTACATGTTTTTGTTGCACAAGTTTAATATGCACTATTAGACAACAGCTTCAGGGATATGTGACAATTAAAAACAACTGGATACCAGCCCGGTGGCACTGAGGGTTGAGGTGCTGGATGCCACACCGCGCATCACCCCGGTGACCCGGGTTCAGAAAGGTCGATGGGGGGGGGGAGATAGAATGTCCATAGGACTGCTCTCTCTTCCTGGGGAGGGTTGGGGAGATGCGATCACTCCTAGAGCGGCCTCTGGTGGTGATCGGAGGTGCCCAGCGTGGCGACGTAGTGGATGCATGGGACAGAGTTGTGACATAGTGTTACCCTGTTAGCCGCACTTTGAGGGAAAAGGACTTGTACATTAAAGAGAAAACCCCACTCCTGGGGATAGATGAAGGCAACTCGGCATCTTAAGCCCACACTCCCAATTCAGGACTGCCTCCTCTCTAACTGGTTTCTTGTGTGCCCAGCACTTTGCCCTGGAAATAGAGCACCCTGCGCTGATAGGGCAACCCTACCTCTGGAGGGTATACACTCGGAGGTGGTGCTGGGTTGCATGAGAAGGAGGGGAGTAGTAGCCACAGAGGGAAGCAGTGGCTGGGAGTCCCCGAGGATGCCGGAAGGAGTTCCCCAGGTAAGTGATGATAAATAAAAAGTCAAAAAAAAAGAAAACAACTGGATGCTAGGTCCTTAACTCTAGGACTCTCCCCACTTGATTGGGCTGGAGGTAACGGGATTGCACGCTTTTTATTTTTAGGCCCCAGTTCTGCCTCGAGACAGTGGAGAGCCACAGACTGTTCTTTGTTACCTAGACGTTTGCCCTCCTATGGCAGACTTAAGCCATGCTAAAATTATTTCTTTAAATGTGAATGGATTAAATAACTCGATCAAGCATAAAAATGTGTTCACTGAAATTAAAAAACTGTGCCCCACTTTCATTTTGTTAGAAGAAACACATCTCTCTCAGAAACACATTTCTCTCAGGAAGAGCATTCTAAATTTTAATGATTTGGTTTCTTTTCGGACCTAGCCTTCTTATATGTGAAGGATAAGTGGATGGGTACTTCAATATTGATACTTCAAACTATTTTCTTTAGTCTGATGAATTTATATGCAGACCCCCATGGTAGACTAGTGCTGGTCTCAGGAACACACTAGGTAAAGAGATTGCACTTGTTGGCTTGTACTTCCCACTACAGGTGTGCAAAAGCAGCGAGGTTTTTAGTTTTGGTTTTGCCAGATCACCTCTGGTTTTGGCTCTGATTTTGGATTCACGGCCAATATTCATTCAACATAAAACATGGGCTGTACCTTCATTTTAAAGTATAATATAAAGGAAAACAGATTAAATTCTGTAGACAAACAGTTCAATAGCATGGCAGCTAGCACGGCCCAGCTGTTAGTAAGTTCACAGAAAATTATGCATCTTGTAAAGTATTTTGAGCCAATGCTGAAGCTGAATAAGTGCATAGTGTAATTTGCTTGCAGTCTAAATTATAGCAGTAAATCACAGGAGACAAGATGCATTGAATACAGGGACATGGACTGAGGCAATGTAACAGCTGAGTATAGCAGTATAGCCTAGATGTTAGAGTAACAAGCTGTGACAGAGCTTGGTCTAGCAGATCTGGGTTTGATTTCCAACAACCTCCACTTGCATACTGTATGACTTTGAGCAAGTCACTACTTAACCCTAATGCTCCCGGGTCACCCCTGAAAACAGGCACTTGTGCCTAGTGGGCCTTACCTGGTTATCAAAGAATAACACACACACACATAAAGTAATCCTTAACTACCTTGTTCAGTCTGTTAAGCAAGGTGTGCACTGTGGTGAAATAAGACCACACCTTATTGTTCTAATCATATTTCATGTTATTTTATGTGAGCAATGATCAGAGACGCCCATGGTGGCTCATTGTAACTTGCAACGGATCATGGGTACAAAGAAAACCATGGGCTCTAAAATGATGTCATTTTTGTTACTAGGCAGAGAAATTGTTAGCTTCTACCAGGGACTGGATTTTGCTTAAATCATTTAAAAGAAAACAAAAGAATAATTAAGCAGAGCTGGATGCAGGCAACTCCATTTGTGTTGGAATAGCCCTCATCATCTAGTGGTGCCATTTTATCTGGATTAATTCTGTCCCTGGAAGCCTACCCTGAGCTGATCTAGTTACAGTTAAGTGGACTAGCATTTTAAGTAAATGACTGAACTGAGTGTAGCTTAATTACAGTCAATTTGGGGGGGGGGGGGAGGCTGGATCTGCTCCTGGAATTCAGGCTGAAACTGGTTTGTCTGTAAGCCCTGTGTTACCTGCAGAGATGAGCATTTGTTTTTTTTTTTTTTTTTTTTTGTAATGAAATATTAAAAGCTGATTGGTTGCATAGTCATGGAGACAGAATGCTAGCCAATCTCAGGGCAAGCCTGATCTCCGACTCTCCCTCATTAGCATGCTTTAAACGCAGCCTCAGAAATCACCTGCTCATCTCACGCAGATGCCGCTGCCGCTAAATAACAAAAAAAAAAAAAACCTCCGACAACGCTCACCGAGCTGCACTCCCCCCTTTCCTACTCACCACCTCCCCTACCCACTCTTCCTCCTGGCCCCCCCTTCCTTCTGCTTCCCAGCCCCACTCCCCTCTTACCCCCCAATCTCCTTTACCTCTCTCCCCACTAACCTTAATTTAGTCTATTTATTCTTCATATGTATTGGAACCAACTGTAACCTTGAATGACACTTACCTTGAACCTGTATTATCTGTTGTCTCCTGTGCCACTGTCTGTGTCCTCTATGTGATGAGGTACCTTTGTAAATGAGCCCCTGGCTCAAAGGTTGTTAAACTGATGTTTAAATAAATAAATAAATAAAAGCCAATATTCACTGAACCTGCCCCTTGAAAAGCCAATAAAACAGGAGTGTAAGACTTTAATCAGGGCCTTTTTGCCATTTTTCCCTTGGACTTTGGTGAAAGAACATTGCATGTAGGACCCTGTCCTGCTTAGAGAGAGAAGAGACATTTCTCTTTCAAGACATTCTCTGAAACCAGAAGAACCAAGATTTCAGCTACCACTTTTAAGAACATTTTGCACTTCAAATTCAGCAACTAAGGACTTGAGGTAGCATTTTCAAACTAAAATTTTTAACATTTTGTTTTTTTTTATATACTTCCATTATATTTTCCATGTCCTGTAACCAATGTCTATAATTATTTGCAGTGTTCCACATTGCGTGAAAATATAGAGCGGTGGTAAGGGGAGGAGCCACAGGGGGTGGGGTCACCAGGGGCAGAGCTACCGTTGGGCGGAGTCAGTCGGGATGCAATAAATGCATAAGAAACAAGAAATAAGAGTAATATGATGATCTGGGGCCTCTGTAGTATGCAGCAGCAAATAAAAGTGTGATAAAACATACTGGAGAACCTCTGCATTCTAGTTGCAGGCCAGCAACAGTTTGTGAGAGTCTTAACATTTTGGTGAGGCCATACTACAACTCTTTACTAGTGCCTGCAAGGCCAAGATCTAATCTTCGGTTTCGCAGTCCTGCCCAACGAGCTGCAGCTTCCAAATAAGGGAAACTGTCAACATTGGGGCCCTCAATTGAGATAAGCATAAGTGCATTTAGCACACTGGCACTTAATCTATTTCATTCCTGCGTTTTTATTCGATTCAGTGCAGAAAACCCCCTCTCACAATCTGCAGTTGACATGGGTATTATCATTGCCAGCTCTGCCAAAGTAGATATGTTTGGATACAGGTCTACATACTTAGTAGTTAGAGCATGCAGCACATCAGAAATAGTCTTAAAGGCCATCTTTTCTGTGAACATGAGACTACGCAGAGAAGCCCATTCCAGTGCAGAAGCATCTACATCCACAACAGTAGCATACTGACCAAGAATAATCTCAAGGCTATCATTACCATACCCTTCCAACTCTTCAATATCAACTTCCTGCATCATGCTGAGGTCAAAGATACTGAACGCATCCAAAAGTTCTGTGCTTGGAAACCTTTGCTCAATTTGAGCAATTAGGGCCCTAATAAACTTGTCATGCACAGAGGTTGTGAAATGATTCAACTGTAGGTTCGCTAAATGGCAAGTTCAGGCCATTATCATTCAGGAGTACTAGTTCAGGCGAAACGGAGAAGAAGTACTGACCAGGTACCAGTAGGCGTGCCCTAAGAATCTCTAAAGTGGAATGTAAATGTCTCTTTATATCAGTAAAATTCAGAGCTGATGTTTGAAAGCATTTAGATAAGATGCTAAGGTGTGGAAGTATGTCACACATGCATAAAATAGAGAAAAACTCCCAGTTTTCCACCATTTTTACTAGGCCCACAGCTTGGGGATCATGCCTTTCAGAGGCCTCTCTGTGCAAGGACGTAACAACAGATGGGAAAATCTTCCTTAGTGTGTCACATGTTGCATCATGGGACAACCACCTAACTGCTTTTGCCTGTTTAGGCTTTAAAACAGGGTTTTCCATTGCCTGCTGAATTTCTTTCAGGGCAGCCATGCGAACAGCAGAGTTTTCATAATATCTGTATAAGTGATCTAGTGTTTGATTAAACTTTTTAATGACATTCACTTCATTTGCTGCTGCCTTTACAGCCAAGGCCTCCCGGTGAGCCATACAGTGATTTTCAACAAGAATTGGGCTGACTTCTTTCAGCTTTTTAGCCACCCCGTTTTGCCTGCCCAGCATAATGGCTGCTCCATCACTGCCTAACCCTGCAAGATGATCAACCGAGAAATTGATTGTTATCAGAGAACTCCAGCATTTTTTTAACAATTGTGTCTGCCTTTCCATCAATTAGTTCCTCAAGTCCCAGGAAAGAAACTCTGGGTTTCCCTTCTTTGCAGTACATACCATACAAAATGAGCTGCGTCATAACAGCAATATCAGTTGATTCGTCCACTAAATACGAAAAAAATTTGGCAGCCTTCAAATCTGCAAGAACTGATCTCCTGACCACCTCACCCAGAGAGAGAACCATTTCTCTGACAGTTCGATCAAAACGATATTTAACAGCATCAGCAATATGTATATTGTCTAGGTATTTGCATCCCAATGATTTGGCGAGATCCAGCAGTGAGCCATATTTCGTTGTGTGAGGCAGCTCATTTTTTATTAGCCAGTACATGCAACGAAGGGATGCCACAAAAGCTTCTTGTTCCAGGGTCATGGCCTGCTGCATTGCCTGCTCTATTCCACCTTTTGAAGCTGAAATTCTGCAGTTAGCTTCCAGTTCAGAAGGAACAACATGAACTGAACTGTTCTGATGCCTTTTTATAGCATCTTCTCTGAATGTCTTACACCCACTGAGTACCCAAACTGTTCCTGATTTGGGCATCTGTTTATGTTTTATGCAAAATGCACAAAACATGCCTTCATTTTCTTTGTACTGTAACCAACAGTATTTGTTAAGCCAGCCAGTATAAAATCCTGTTGCTCTATGCTTAGAGGTGTTTTTTTCTGTATTACAGGAGGAAGTGCAGGAGTTTTTTGGACAATGACGTCGATATCAACTGGACCAACTGGCATTGTCCCAATCATCGACTCACAATTGTCATCTTGATCAGGATGTTTCCGTTTTTGAGTTAATTTGAAACCAAAGTTAGTTAGTTTCTGCATTGTGTACAATAAAGCTTTTTTTTCCTAATTGTTGTCGGCATTTATTTTCAATACAGAACGAGAACTTGGTAATGCTGGTTGAGCCCCAAATATTTTTCTCACACAAATATTTTTTATTCCCTGAATCAGGGTTCAGTCAAGTGACCACTCACTAAGACAAGATAACACAACCCTGACTAATGGGACAGACCCCTGGTGGCAAGTTAAGGAGACCAATTTTTTTCTCACACAAATTTTTTTTATTCCCTGAATCAGGGTTCAGAACAAGTGACCACTGATTTAAGCAAGACTGCACAACCTGACTAGTGGGACAGACCCCCTGGTGGCACAGTTAAGGAGACCAGATTTTTTTTCTCACACAAATATTTTTTTTATTCCCTGAATCAGGGTTCAGAACAAGTGACCACTGACGAAGCAAGACTGCACAACCTGACTAGTGGGACAGACCCCCTGGTGGCACAGTTAAGGAGACCAGAATTTTTTTTTTCTCACACAAATATTTTTTTTATTCCCTGAATCAGGGTTCAGAACAAGTGACCACTGACGAAGCAAGACTGCACAACCTGACTAGTGGGACAGAGCCCCTGGTGGCACAGTTAAGGAGACCAGATTTTTTTTTCTCACACAAATATTTTTTTTATTCCCTGAATCAGGGTTCAGAACAAGTGACCACTGACGAAGCAAGACTGCACAACCTGACTAGTGGGACAGACCCCCTGGTGGCACAGTTAAGGAGACCAGAATTTTTTTCTCACACAAATATTTTTTTATTCCCTGAATCAGGGTTCAGAACAAGTGACCACTGATGAAGCAAGACTGCACAACCTGACTAGTGGGACAGACCCTGGTGGCATGCTAAGTTAAGGAGACCAGAATTTTTTTTTCTCACACAAATTTTTTTTTATTCCCTGAATCAGGGTTCAGAACAAGTGACCACTGATGAAGCAAGACTGTACAACCTGACTAGTGGTGCAGACCCCCTGGTGGCACAGTTAAGGAGAAGTCACAAAAATAGCGGCTCCAATTCAAGTCGTGCCAGTGTGATAAAACGATAATGCAAACAAAAGAAATGGCACCAACATCATTACTGGTCAGAACCGTTTTGCGATGGTAGAAGATAACAGCGCAGCGTAGCACACAGTCACACAACGCCCGGTTGCTCGCTGCCAAAGCCTCAGGGATTATTAATTCAACAAAGACCCAATATATAGTGTACAATTTAAAGTGACAGTACCCAAACAATACCAAAAATAAAAAACATTATAATAAAGGATCAAAAAGTGTTAGAACGAATATGAAATAGATAAATAAATATGTAAAATACAACAAATTACAGTAATCTATTTTAGGGCATAAATCAAAAAATCATTAATAAACTATACAATAATACAAAAGATACTATATATATATATATATTGCATAAATTATAATCAATACCAATGCATTGTATAGAAGAATTGTATATAATAATGATGATGAAGGGACTGCATCCTAAAAAAGAAGAAGAAGGAAAAGGGAAACAAAAAGAATAATGAATATGTAAGAATATCACAAAACTATATATATATATACACCAAACCTCATAATCATTTCACTTAGTATATCTAGACCTCAAAAAGGAAGCGATATCAAAAGTATCATTTAGTCCTGGATATACTAAAGCATTTAATGTGTATATCCAGAAGGACTCTCTGCATAGAATTTTATTATCCAAATCACCACCACGTGGGCCATTATTAACCCTCTCAATGCCACAAAAAGAAAATATGTGTTTGGCATCATAACAATGCCGCTGTAAATGTTGCACTAAAGCATTTCTTTCATTGCGACATCTAATATCGCTAATATGCTCACACACCCTTAATTTAAGTGCTCTTGAGGTTTTGCCAATATAAAAGGCACCACAAGTACATATTGCCAAATATACTACCCCTACTGAAGAACAGTTAATAAACTGTCTCACATCAAACTTTGAGATCTAGATATACTAAGTGAAATGATTATGAGGTTTGGTGTATATATATATAGTTTTGTGATATTCTTACATATTCATTATTCTTTTTGTTTCCCTTTTCCTTCTTCTTCTTTTTTAGGATGGAGTCCCTTCATCGTCATTATTATATACAATTCTTCTATACAATGCATTGGTATTGATTATAATTTATGCAATATATATATATATATAGTATCTTTTGTATTATTGTATAGTTTATTAATAATGATTTTTTGATTTATGCCCTAAAATAGATTACTGTAATTTGTTGTATTTTACATGTTTATTTATCTATTTCATATTCGTTCTAACACTTTTTGATCCTTTATTATAATGTATTTTTTTTTTTTTTTGGTATTGTTTGGGTGCACTGTCACTTTAAATTGTACACTAAATATTATGGGTCTTTGTTAGTTCTGAATGAGTCCCTGAGGAGGCGCTTTTTGGCGCGAAACCGGTCGGGCGTTCTGTTGTTGTCTTGAGCTATTGTTGCCTTGCATGGCGCTACTGCATTTTACATCTTCTGCCATCCTTTTTGTAAATGATAATACAGTTCTATTATTGTGAAGTGTTGGTGCCGTGTTTTCTTTTGTTTGGCACAGTTAAGGAGACCAGATTTTTTTTTCTCACACAAATATTTTTTTATTCCCTGAATCAAGGTTTGGAAATAAGTGACCACTGATGAAGCAAAGCTGCACAACCGGACTGGTGGAACAGAGACCGTAGACCCCCTGGTGGCAATACGTGCGCTTCTGCTAGCTTTATTTTCTTTTTTACTTTTTGCAGCTAGTAATTTTCCTTTTTGTTTTATAAAGCAGCACTCAGAAGAGAAAATAATGCCTAGAAGGTCCTCTAAATCTCTCCCACCGCCTTCCCCTCACTCACAACCCCACTCCACAGCAATGCAGAAATAGTATATCAGGCTCAAAAGAATAATATGGGCATGTGAACAGTCAAGCTATCACACACACTACTGTCTCTGCAGTGCTACACTTATCTTCCTTTTTTTTCCTTTTTACAAAATTCTTTTTTTTTTTTCCAAAGCGGCAAGAAAACCAAGGAGTGAGCTGCCTAGTACTAGTCTCTGTGAGACCACTCTCTCCTCCCCCCACTCACGACCCCACTCCACTAATGCTAGTGCTATTATTAAATGCAATTAGGCTGAAAATGTGCTCAAAACTGTCTGACAAGCTGCTCAGTAAAAGCGCAACTAATGCTGACACTCTGAACACAAAGTCAGAGATCCACTCGACGCAAGACTCAAGCCGAATGTAAAGCTCCAAAGTGACAGTCTGTACTTAACTGGGACTTACCCAAAGTAAACTAGCCTCTGATAGGGCAAGTCAGCTGTCACTCCCTGCAGATTTGGCGCCTTTCCTCCCAAGCGACCTGGTGACCATCGGAGCAGTCAATCACATGATCATGGACTGCCAGCACCCGAACTGTGCAACCTCCCACTGTCACTGCCAGCACCCGAACTGTGCAACCTCCCACTGTTTTTCTCGTGCAATGCAAGGAGCACGGATGGGTTCTCGTGCTCGTGCATGCTCCTAGCACAAGTACGAGGATTTAAAGTGACAGGCAGCTTTGAAACAGTGGCGGGACTTTAAAATGAGAGGCGGCCATTTAAGATAGCGTGTCGGCCCGCCTCTCAGTTGTAATGAATGGGGAACACTGATTTGTCTTTAAGTTATTTACTGCATTTATTAATTATTTAGTAAAGCTTTTGGCTTATTTTAAGATAATTCTGCCAGTGTCTTTTGTGTGTGTGTGTTGGGAAGAGTTTGTTCAAACTATACTACACCTATTTAACTGTTTTAAGGGCCAAACACTACCAAAGTAAGGTACCACTAGGAACTCTGGATGAAAGGAGGGGAGGAAATACGAAAGGACTCAAGAAGGAGTCTGTGTGGAGAGTGGGTTTGAACCAGTCCCTGCATTTCTGGGGAAAGACACAAAATAGGGGTTATAGGGCAGCACCTGAAGGACTATACGTGCCTGTGGCTTTTCTGGTTCATTGTGCAGTAGCTGAGAAGGTTCTCTCCTGGGAACACAGACTTGAAGCTGTATTTTGCACCCCCTCGCATGGAGAGAGGGAGGCTTGGGATCATCTGGCATATGTTCAGTTGTGAAACAGCGAGCATACTAAAATGACAGAGAGGTATCCTTCTTAACCCCTGTCACAAGAGGGTTTGGCTGTGACATAGAGAGTCCTGCCTCACCAGAGTGGGTTTGTAACAGAATCGGTGAGCCGCGGTCCGAGTGGTGAACTGTTTGAACAACCTCACACAAAGAGGGCACAAATCTGGAAAAGGGAAATTTTATTTTTTTTTGCTATTTCTTTTTGCCCACTTGGGCCACCAGTCTGCTTACCTCAACGCGTCAGGCATCCTCCTTGCATCTCAGGCCACCATCTCCAGGGATTCTCCTTGGCTCCTTATTCGGGTCCCGCAGCTACCCTCGTGGCTTGCCCCCCGCAGCAGAGTGGAGGGGAGCTCTCCCCCTAGCTCAACCCCCCGAGTCAGGATCCAGTATTGCCATATACCCTCATCACTGAACAAGCCCCCCTATAGAGATGGCCATCAAGCCACCACGACTAGTGCCCTATTTCCACTTTTCTTTCCCCCGATGTCTGTGGCATGCAATGATGCCTAATGTCCTGAGTGAGCAGCTTCCGCGCGCACCTCAATCCAAGCGTCAGCCCCAGCATATCCCCTCAAGTCTTGACAGTGCTCCTGTGGTTGCCCCCAGTCACTGCTGGGGGCCACCAGAGCACCGATGGCAACCCTCCTCGGAGAAGGAGAACAGTCCTACTAACGCTCAATCCTTCTCCTCCCCTGCTGACCCCCGACGACCCAGGCTCATTCCCGAACCCAGGTCGCCCGTCGTGGTGCAAGGTGTGGCGTCCAGCACCTCAACCCTCAGTGCCACTGGGCTGGCCCAGGAAAAGGGAAAACTGGTTACAAGATATAGTTTCCTGCCCAACTTTTTTTTTTTTTTTCTGCAAGTAAAGACAGACTAGTGGTAGTGTAGGGAAAACAATGACTTCCAAGTACAGCGACTACAGTGTAGAAGAGCTTAAGCAACTCTGTCAGGAGAGAAGAGTCCATCATTTTATTTTCTGCAGTTACTTTTAGTTGCTTTTCCATTTTTTCTCCATGATCCCAGTCTCCTTGCATCCCAAATGTGACACACACATGTGGAGGCAAACAAACGTCATCCACTAAGGGATGCCCCACACTACCATTACCATACTCCATTACCTCCTATGCCTACCACCAGACCTCCATCCGGTGGCAGCAGGACAGCAGATGGGTGACCATCCCTCTCAGGAGAGGAGAGTCAATGCTCAATCCTTCTCCCACCCTTCCCCCCATGCCGGAACCCCGGAGACCCAAGAACATTCCAGAACCCGGGTCGCTGGTGTAATGCAAGGTACAGCAAGATGCCTCAGCCCCCAGCACCACTGGGCCAGCTCAGAGAAGGGTCCATTATGAGGGGCAAAGCAAAAAGAACCTCATGGAGGTTCTTGTGGCAGCTAATGAGCAAGTGACTGCCCAGGACCACGAGTCACAACCAGTAACTGAGAGGGAAAAGACCTTGGGCATGGACGTGCCAAGGGGCACTGCAGTGTCCAGACCCAGGGAGGAGGACAGTGAGAACAGAGAGGACCCAGAACCACAGCACCAAGTGAAGTCCACAACAGATCCTAAGCAAGAGAGGTTAAAGCTACAATTTGAGCTGAGGAAATTGGAGCTTGCTGAGAAATGGGTTCAAAGGGAGCATGAAGCAGAGATACAAGAAAGACAGCATCAGAGGAAACTTGCCATACAAGAAAAGTAGCTCACTATGGGGGAAAAGCAGCACCAGAGAGAGTCTGAACTGGAGAGGATAAGACTCCAATGCCCAGTGCCAGAGGAGGTAAGTGGCATAGAAACACAGAAATATAAACTTTGATGGCAGATAAGGACCGCTTGGCCCACCTAGTCTGCTCATTTCCCTACCTACAGGATAAGCTGCAGATCCTAGTTAACCAACAGCCTATTTCTTCCTACCCCTCACAAGAATTGCTTTATGTCTGTCCCATGCATTCTTGAATTCTCCCACAGTTTTAGACCCCACAACCTCCTCAGGAAGGCTGTTCCATGCATCCACCATCCTCTCTGTGAAAAAATACTTCCTCACATTGCCCCTGAGCCATCCTCTTCTATCTTCAAATTGTGTGCCTTTGTTCTTGAACATCTCTTTTTCTGAAAGATGCTACCCTCTTGGACTTTGTTGATTCCACTGAGGTACTTAAAAGTTTCTATCATGTCCCCCCTCCCTCCTTTCCTCAAGGGTATACATATTAGGCTCCTTTAGTCTCTCCTCATATGGCTTCTCTTGCAGACCCTGTAACATTTTAGTTGCCCTCCTCTGGACTGCCTCCATCCTGCCTATGTCCTTGCGGAGATGGGGTCTCCAGAACTGGATGCAGTACTCCAGATGGGGTCTCACCAACTGTCTTCTGTACAGAGGGATAACAACTTCCTGTTTTCTGCTGGTGATGCCTCTCCCTATACATCCCAGTATCCCCCCAGCCCTCCCTACTGCCTTCTCACATTGCTTGCCAACCTTAAGGTCATCTGATATGATTACCCCTAGGTCCCTTTCCATTTTTGTTGTTGTTACTACCCCTCCCCCATTGTGTAATCTTCCCCTGGGTTTGTGTTTCCCAGGTGCATTATTTTGCACTTCTTTGCATTGAATCCAAGCTGCCATACTTCTGAGCATTCCTCCAACCTTGCCAAGTCCCTTCTCATCCTTTCCACGTCTCCTTGTGTAACAACCCTGTTGCAGATGTTTGTGTCATCTGCAAAGAGGCATGCTTTTCCTTCCAGTCCCTCTGCAATGTCACTTATAAAGACATTAACAAGGACTAGACCCAGTACTGAACCCTGTGGTACCCCACTAGTAACCCCCTTTCTTCAGGGTGGACTCCATTTACAATTACCTTCTGTGTCCTGTTGTCCAGCCAATGTTTTACCCAGGCTACCACCCTGGGACCCACTCCCAGGCTGGTTAATTTGATTATTAATCTTTTGAGTGGGACCGTGTCAAATGCCTTGCTAAAGTCTAGGTAGGCCATGTCCACAGCCCCTCCCTGGTCTACTACTTTAGTCACCTACTCAAAGAAATCAATTAGATTCATCTGACATGACCTTCCCTCTGTAAACCCATGCTGCCCTGGGTCCTGTGCCCCATGAGCCTCTAGGTACTCAACAATTCTTTCCTTCAGAGGTGATTCCATCACTTTCCCTATCACAGAGGTCAAACTGACAGGTCTGTAGTTTCCTGTCTCTGTCTTGCTCCCACTTTTGTGAAGGGGAATCACATCCACCTTCCTCCAGTCTTCAGGCACCACACCATCCTCCAATGATCTGTTAAAAAGGGTAGTTAGTGGTGTCACTAGTTCTCCCCTTATATCTTTTAGAATTCTGGGGTGAATTCTGTCAGGCCCCATTGCTTTGTCCACTTTCAGTTTTAGGAGTTCTTTCAGAACCCTTTCTTCTGTGAAAGGACTGGGATCAACCCCCCTATCTAGAATGCTTCTGTTAATTGGATTAGGTACCTCCTCCTCCTCCTCCTCTTTTGTGAATACTGAGCAGAAGTATTCGTTCAGTATCCCTGCTTTTTCACTGTCCCTCTCTGCCCACCCACTATCCATTCTGTTGAGCCTCACTATCCCTCCCTTTGTCTTTCTACACTCCCTGATGTACCTATAAAAGGTTTTATCCCACTTCTTAGCCGAGTTGGCTATCTTTTCCTCAGTTTGAGCCTTTGCTATTCTGACTTCCCTCCCTGCTTCCTTCTGCCTTATTAACTGGTACAGTTCTCTGTCCTGCTCCTTCTGTGTTTCCTTATACTTCCTAAATGCTATCTTTTTCTACCTAACCTTCCCCACCACCTCTTTTGAGAACCATAGTGGCTTTTTCTTTCATTTTGATTTGTTTATTTGCTTCACACAAAGGCTTGTTGCCTCTGTGATGGCAATTTTGATGTTTCCCCATTGTTGCTCCACCCCTCCTTCTAGCCTGTTTGCTAGTGCTTTTCTAAAGCACTCTCCTATCTTGCCAAAGTCAGCCCTCCTGAAGTCCAGTACCCTCACTTTTGTATGGCTTGACTCTGTAGCTGAGTTTATTATGAACCACACTGTTTGGTGATCACTTGTTCCCAGACGGCTACCCACTTCTATATCTGAGATCCTCTCACTGTTCCCATTTGAGAGTACGAGGTCTAAGATTTCTCCCTCATGAGTGTGTTCCAAAACTAGCTGTCTGAGGCATGCCACCTGTAGGGCATCGAGAATGGCCCTGCTCTTGGATGTGGCTGCAGCAAAGGTGCTCCAGTTAACATCTTGCATATTCAGGTCCCCCATCAACAGTATCTCCCCTTTCTCTGCCATCCTTTCTCTGCATCTCTGCCATCTATCATATCCTTGTCCATTCCTTCCCCCTGAGATGGGGGTCTGTATACAACCCCTGTGCGGATTGTGGTGCCATTTCTAGTCTCTAAGATGACCCACAGTGCCTCCTCTCCTCCCTGTTTACTCTTTTGTTCCATTGCTTTTATCCCTTCCCTTACATAAAGAGATACTCCTGCCCTCTACTCCCCTCCCTGTCTCTCCTGTAGGTTGTGTACCCTGGTATGTTAACATCCCAGTCATGATTCTCTGTGAACCATGTTTCTGTGACTGCCACAATATCAAGGCATCCCTCTTCCATCAGGGCCACCAGTTCAGGGAGCTTGTTGCCCAGACTACGGGCATTGGTACTCATTACCCTCCATTTCTTGATGTCCTTACCCCTTTTTGCCCCATCTCTGTCCTTACTGCCTTTGACATTTTCTCCATTTACCCCTGCCCTTATCCCTATTGACATCTCTATCTTGGTGTTTACCTCACTTACTACCCTGATTTTTTTGGGGGCTAGAATTTTCCTGCTCCTTTCCAGTGCCTCCCCCTTGGCTAGTTTAAATGCTTGCCAATGAAGCATTTAAAACTATCACCTAGGATCCTGGTTCCCCTCCTGGACAGATGCAGACCATCACGCTAGTATAGGCCCACTTCTCTCCAGGTGGACCCCCAGTCCCCAATGAAGCCAAATTCCTGAGCTCTGCACCAGTTTTTCAACCACTGATAGAATACCATTGTGTGGAGCACCCTAGCCTCACCCATGCCACAGACAGGCAGCACCTCCGTGAAGGTTACCGTACATGCTACTTGTCTAAGGCAGGGGTGAATCTGAAGCTCCAGGGCTGGGGTATAAATTAAATTCCAAATTAATAGTGGAATTTAAAGAGGGGAAGGATATGGAAGCATTTTTGAATTTGTTTGAAAAGATCTGTATCCAAACCAAGATACCCAGGGAGGCCTGGAGCTTTCAGCTATCCCCGCTGCCTGCTGGAAAAGGGCATGAGGAACTAGGCCAAATGGACAATGAGGACAGTAGAGACTATGAGAAACTAAAAACTGCTTTACTTAAAAGTATGAACTAACTCCTGAGGCTTACAGAGTTACAGTAAATTCTGTAAACTCTGAAAAAGCCCTGACATGAGCTTTGAGGAACTCGCCACAAACCAGTGTCAGTTTTTGAAATGTTAGTGGGAGGGGGTGAAAGCAAAACTCTGTGGGGAAAATTGAGGAGGCTGTGCTTTTGGAACAATTCTTTTGGGCTTGCCCAGAGACGTTCAAAATCCAGCTGGAGTACTGAGATCCAAAAACAGCACAGCAAACTGCTGAGCTCTCAGATTGCTAGGCCAGGAGCAGACCTGCTCTAAAAGGAAGCGGGGGTGCTGGCGGTGCAGCACAAAAAGGGAAAAGCACACCTTCAGGGTAGCTAAACCCTTAATGTGTCTGCAAAAAGGAGGAGCCCCAAGTTACCAAAAAGGGATTTCCTGGATAAAAAAATTGATGAATGTTGATTTTGTAATCAGCCAGGGCATCTTGCTAGGCAGTGTCCTAAAAAGGCACAGAGTGGACAAAGTGTCCATTGAAAGGAGGTGTGTGCACTATGTATTCCTGAGAGTATGCTTGTGAACATGAGGGAGCACATACACCCGGTTACTGTACATGGGGTGCAGACCCATGGGTTAAGGGACTCAGGGGTGTCTCTTACACTCATAAATGGGAATTTGGTTGAACCTGAACAGCTTATACCTAATCAGCTTGTCACTGTGAGGGTATTTATTGGGGAGGAGAAAACCCTGTCACTAGCTAGTATTCTCCTGGATTGGGGTGAGACAGGAGAGAGGGTGCAAAAAGTTGCAGTGACAAACAACCTCACCCTGGATGTGATTATAGGGAATAATCTACAGCAGTAGGTGGTGTATGTGGCTACCTGTAGTCAGATGGCTAAGGCTGCTTGTAGTTCCCTGAACCTTACAGAAGCCCCAGTGGAAAAGAATAGGAGGCTGGTTCCTCAGCCTGTGTCTCCTGACAGGGAGAATAGTGAAAGGGAGGAAGAACTTTCCCAAGTAGCCATTCACCAAACAGCTACAGAAGGTTATTCTGAGGAGGAAGGGGTAACAAATGGGCAGAAGGTTAGGGATGACAGTGACTCTGAATGCCCTGAAGCTGGATGTATGGTCCCCAGTTTAGAAACTGAGGGGGACATGTCCCATGCTTTGGGAAAATATGAAGATTTTGCCACCGCTCAAAGAACTGACCCTAGTTTGGAGAGGCTGAGGACTTGTGCAGATTCTAATGGGACACAGGGAGGTGATATGAGATGTAGGGTATTTTGGGAAAATAGACTGTTGCATACACAGGATGTGAGGACAGAGGGAGAGGTGATGGGCAGGCAGCTTGTCATTTCCCAGGGGTATCAAGAGCAGTTGCTCAAGGTCACTCATGATATCCATATGTCTGGACATCTGAATATCACTCGCACCATGCAGCGATTGCCCCAAAATTTCTATTGGCCCAACTTCACCCAGCAGGTGAAAGAATATTGAAGGTCTTATCACTGGTGCCAACAGATAGGAAAGGCAAGTAGTAAAACAGAATCTGCCCTACTTCCCTTGCCCATTGTGGAGGAGCCAATCCAGAGGGTGGGAATGGATATTGTGGGACCTTTGAATACCCCAAACTTAGCCAGGAAAAAGTTTATCCTGACGGTGGTTGAATACGCCCCCAGTACCCAGAGGTGGTCGTCCTCTCCTCAATTAAGGCATACAAAGTGGCAGACACTTTGCTAGGGATTTTCTCCCGGGTCGGGTTTCTGCAGGAGGTTGTCTCTGATAAAGGGGTAACCTCATGTCGGACCTGATGAAGTCTTTGTGTGAGAAGTGTGGGGTGGTACAGAGATGCATGACACCTTATCACCCTTAAGCCAATTGGCTCATGGAAAGGTTTAATAGTATCCTAAAATCGATGCTCCAAGCATTCGTTGAACAGCATGTGAGAGACTGGGAGAAATATCTTCCCCACCTGTTGTTCACATACAGGGAGGTGCCCCAAGGGTTGAGAGGGTTTTCCCCCTTCAATCTCTTATATGGATGTATGGTGCATGGGACACTGACTTGATCCAGGAAGAATGGGAAGGCAAGAATGCCACCCAGGGAACTCCCATAGTGCAGTATGTTCTTAAATTCAGGGAGAACTGAAAGGAGCTTATGGGGGTGGCCCAAAGCAACCTCTCAGCTGCCCTATAGAAGCAAAAAGTCTGGTATAATCATGAAGCCAGAGCTTACTCACACAGCGCAGGTCAGGAGGTAATGGCCCTAACTGAAGTCCAGAAGAACAAGCTGCAGGTTGAGTGGGCAGGACCATACAAGGTAGTCCGACAAGTAAATGACATGAACTATGTTGTGGAACTGCCTGACAGTAGACATACCCGTAGGATGTACCATGTCAATATGATGAAGCCATATGTAAATAGGGCCGACATGGTGTTTGCACTTTGTAGACCTGGGGAGAGGATGGATGAAGAATCCCTTCTGGAGTTGCTAGAGCAAAGCAAGCGGGAGTCCTTTGTGGAGTCAATCATGCTGTCACCCCAGTTGACCAAGGAACAGACCCAGAAGGTGAGGGAGGTTTTAGAGGGCTTTGCCTCTTTATTTACGGCCAAGCCCAGACAAACTCCTTTAGCAGCCCATGATGTGGACACGAGGATGCAAGTGCCCATACTATGGAGAGCTTACCGGGTGTCTGAGGCTGTCCTAATGGACATTAGGAGGGAGGTGGAGGAAACTGGATTTAGGGATAATCCAGAAATCCCAGTCCCTGAGCCTCGCCCATAGTCCTTGTCCCTAAGCCGTATGGGTTTACTGTCTTTTGTGTGGACGATCATGGACTCACGCAGTCATGAAGTCCAACACCCATGCAAGGTCCCAGACAGACAAGTTGTTGGACAAGTTGGGGGGTGACCTACCTAAAACCATTGACCTAACAAAGGGGTACTAGCAGGTGGAGTTGACTGCCAGAGCTAGGGAATTGTCAGCCTTCATCCCCCCAATAGGCTTCTTTGAATTTAAGGTGATGTCTTTTGGGATGGAGAATGCCCATGCCACCTTCCAACAGTTAGTAAATCAGGTGATACAGGGTGCTGAGGAGTACACAGTGGCTAATCTGCATGAGATTGCCATCTTCAGTTCCAACTGGAAGGAACACCTGACCCATCTGAAGGAATTGTTGGGCAGGATACAGAAGGCTGGACTCACTGTAAAGGTCAAAAAGTGTCAGGTGGCCATGGCTGAGGTATCGTATTTGGGACATATAGTGGGGAGAGGACAACTATATCCAAACCAGGCCAAGACAGAGGCCATTGAGGCATGATCCAGGCTGGAGACCCAGAAGCTGGTCAGGAGCTTCCTTGGGACTGCAGGGTACTACAAAACATTTGTACCAAATTATAGCATCCTGGCAGCTCCTGTCTCTAGCTTGTTAAAGAAAAGCAACTCAAGAAAGCAAAATGGGACCTAGCATGTAACAGGGCCTTCACCCAGCTAAAATCCACTCTGTGCAGTGCCCCTGTACTAGCCAACCCAGACTACACTAGGCCATTTGTGGTGCAGACAGATGCCTCAGATGTGGGAATTGGTGCCATCCTCAGACAGACATCCCAACAGGGGAAGGATCATCCCATTGTGTACCTAAGTAGGAAGCCACTTTCCTGGGAGCAGGCATACTCCACTGTGGAAAAAGAATGCCTTGACCTGGTGGGGTTGCTTAAGAAGCTAGAGCCCTAACTCTGTGGGAGGCCGTTCGAGGTACAGACAGACCACAATCCTCGGGTGTGGCTAAACCAAATGGGAAAGATGAATGGGAGAGTCCTCATGGGAGAATTGCTCTACAGGCCCATGACATGGACATTAAACATAGATCAGGGTCTGCTAATGCCAATGCAGATGGCCTAGCCTGCCAATCGGAGTAAGGGACAGAACTGGTGGAAACCCTTACTGAAAAAAGAGGGTAGTGTTCCCCCAGGTTCTGTTAAGGAGGGAGGAGTGTGGTGAGATGAGGCCAGACCTTATTGTTCTAATCATATTTCATGTTATTTTATATGAAGAATGCATCAGAGACACCCATGGTGGTCCAGTGTAAATTGCAAGGGATCCTGGGTACAAAGAAAACCATGGACCCTAAAATGATGTGATTTCTTATTACTAGGCAGAGAAACTGTTAGTTTCTAGCCAGGGACTGGATTTTGATTAAATCATTTAAAAGGAGACAAGAGAATAATTAAGCAGAGCTGGAAGTGGGCAACACCACTTGCGTTTGAATAACCCTCAGTATCTAGTGGTGCCATTTCATCTGGATTCCTTTTGTTTCTGAAAGCCTAACCTGAGCTAATCTAGTTGCAGCTAAGTGGACTGGCACTTCAAGTGAATGACTGGACTGAGTGTAACTTAATTACAGTCATTTGGAGGGGGCTGGATCTGCTCCTGGAATTCAGGCTGAAACTGGCTTGCCTCTAAGCCCTGTGTTACCTGCAGAGATGAACATTTTTTTTTTTTTGTAATTAAATATTAAAAACTGATTGGTTGCATAGCTACAGGGATTAAATACTAGTCAAGTCGCAGGGCAAGCCAATATTTACTGGACCTGCCCTTGAAGAAGCCCATAAAACAGGAGTGCAAAACTTCAATCAGGGCCTTTTTTCAGCAACTAAGGACGAACTTTCAAACCAGAATTTTCAAAGTTTAGTTTTTTTGTATATTCAATTTCATTTTCCATATCCTGTAACCAATGTCTAAAATTATTTGTCTTTAAGTTATTTACTGCATTAATTAATTAGTAAAACCTTTGGCTTATTTTAAGATAATTCTGCTAGTGTCATTTGTGTGTGTGTTGGGAAGAGTTTGTTCAAACTATACTATGCCTATTTACCTGTTTTATGGGCCAAACACTACCAAGGTAAGGTACCGCTAGCAACTCTGTGGACAAAAGGAGGGGAGAAAATATGAAAGTTCTCAAGAAGGAGTCTGTGGGGGGGGGTTAACCGTCTCTGCATTTCTGGGGAAAGACACAAAATAAGGTGCATAGGGCACCCCCCAAAGGACTATACATGCCTGTGGCTTTTCTGGTTTGTTGTGCAGTGGCCAAGAGGGCTCTCTCCCAGGAACACAGTCTCAAAACTGTATTTTATGTCCCCTCGCACGGAGAGAGGAAGCCTTGGGATCCACTGGCATATGTTTAATTGTGAAACAGTGAGCATATTAAAAGGACAGAAAGGTATCCATGACCCCTGTCACAAGAGGGATTTGCTGTGATGCAGAGAATCGTGCCTCATAGGAGTGGGCTTATGACATGCACTACTATCAAGAGTGACTTAGTGACTGAACAGGGGGTAGCAGGACATAAGGACACAGTAAATGACAGGTGATGGTCTGAGTTTTCTCAAAAAAAGATAGCAGCATGCACACACAGAATATATTGGACCCTCCCACTCACCCACCTTTTTGAACTGATGATTTTTTTAATAAGCCAATTTTGTTGTTTGTGTTGGCAGCAATGGGCCCCCGCAGTTTTGACAAGTTGTTTTTAACTCACTATTTTTTTGTAGTACAACACTATGAAAAGTCAGACCAAGGTAGCATTGTGATTTGTGAAAGAGAATACCAACTTTTATGTAGTGTTTGTAATTTTCTTTTTTTCTTTCATAGATGACTACCAGGTCAAGAGCAGCAGATCAGTCAGAAGTCAGAAAGGGGTTAGATGTTATCCAAGACAGAAACTTGGCATGTAGGGTCAATAACTGGAAAACATCAACCAGAAATCAGTACAGTAATTTACAAATTTAAGTTAACCTTACAAACTAAAAGATTGAAGAAGCAATGTGTGAGTGTGAAATTCTTTCATATGCTCCATAGAGTCAGAGAGTAGCCCCTAGCATTTGAAGTCTTGCTAAACAGCAGTTCAGTGCAAGAAATAAAATGGTGACTGGTGTGGAGGACACAAATCACATGAGGGATAGGCTGATACAACAGTCCCTTTCCCCCAGTACTGAGCCAGTGGTACTACTGTTCTTCTTCAACATCACTACCAATTAAGCAATAAGGCATGACAGGGCATGTGTTATGGTGGGATAACGGCCCACCTCAGAGTGGGTTAAAGCATGAGGCATAGCTGAGGGCTTCTACCGCCCAAGAAGGGCTGTTAGCCCACCATAACACATCCCCTGAAGTGCCTTATTGCTATTATGAAATGGGTCATTTTTAGTAAATTTTATGCATTTTTAAACACAATACTTTCAGCAGGGCCATTTTTCTGGGATAACAGCCCAGCTGAAAGCAACTCCTGACCAATAAGAATTCAGCATTATTTCTACCCATTTCATTATAGGCTCATCATCACTGCTGCCTGAGTAGTGTTTTGGAAGTGTCCCTGAGTACCCTGCAAATACACCACAATTTAGTTTATTAAGAGTTAGAATTTCAACCTTTTCTGTAAGGAGAT
Source organism: Neoceratodus forsteri (assembly GCA_016271365.2). Classification (NCBI taxonomy): domain Eukaryota; kingdom Metazoa; phylum Chordata; order Ceratodontiformes; family Ceratodontidae; genus Neoceratodus; species Neoceratodus forsteri. Next base: position 571,915,027 of record CM057454.1, on the reverse strand, counting down.
TTTTCCTCCTAGTGCTAGCAACATAGCTAGCAGTGCTAAATATTCTTTCTGAATAGACATTCATTGCTGGGCAACTTAAACAATAAAGGGTCACTTTTTGTAATGCTGGCCAAACCACACTCTTTTCATGCCAATACTGAAGTGGGTCATCTTGAACATCTGTCTTTCTAGGATCCTTTAAGAAGTCATCCACCATACTGCTTACTGAGTAGCTTATGATGGGAGAAGTAACAGCACTGTCTTTCTCTATGTCATCCAGTCCTACTCAAATGCTGTCTGTGGAGGCCCCATACAAATTGCCCCAGGTTCCGACTCATAATGCAAGGTTTTTCTTATTCTTCTGCCTTCACTGAGATCTGTTTCTTGGAAGGGAGCATGGCTATTTCTGTGATCAGTAGCTGCAGCACTTTTAGTTGGAGTTTCTGTTGTAATTTTTAGAACAACTTCATTAATGAGCAATTCTTTATAATGGTTGAGGTCTACACTACCAGACTGAGGAAGACCTAGCAAACTGGTTTTAAAATATGGATCCAGCATTATTGTTATCACGCAATATTCAGATTCCAAAATCATGGCAATCCTGCGGTCCATTTCCAAACACAAAGATAACTTTTCAGAGAGTGGCACCTACTGTGTGCTTGCACATAAAACAGAGGGAGAAATGCCCAAAAGACCAGCCTATCCCTCTAACAATAACAATAATTTTTCAAATAATTCACTCTCAAAAAAATTCGCTCTGGGCTGGTGGTGCTGTCAATAATACAAAAACTTACAAACTAAAACACTGGCCACTCACCACCATACTTAATAAAGATGAAAAAGTACACAGATGCCCACTCTCACCTGATGCATTACATTTCAGATTAAAAAATCCTTTCTTGAGAAAGGATTTTTTAATTCAAAATGGGTTAGGTGAGAGTGGGCATCTGTGTACTTTTGCAACTTAATAAAATATGGCACCTTAAATATTTTATGGTTTTTAGGCTGAGCATAATGTTTCTATGCTGGTGAGTCCCCAATTTTTTAATTTGTAAGTTTTTCAGATAATGTTTGGCACTCATCTAGATTCTTGGATATCTTACTAATATAAAGCATTGCAGGAACTAGAGGGGGCAACGCAGCTTATCTAAGGGTAAGATGGCAGACAGACTTAGACTGTGAGATTTCTAATAAACAATTGGATCTACTGTGTATCATAGATAGGTTCATAAACCTAGAACATCCCATATTTGGAAAGAATATGCATGGAAATGTAGCACCTATTTTTCATTTACACTCGGGCTCCCAAGGTCAAATTTGACTCCGAAATTGCCCCCATGTGTTGGCAACAATATGGGGAACCCTGAGCCTGGCATGCCCTAAATGTAGAACTTTCTGGGCAGACCTAGAACAGCAATTCAGAGATATATTTTCTCCTACTTTACAACTAACTCCTCAGTTGATTTTATTTGTGGATATGCCAGAGGGGCACAGGAAACTGCATATCAGAAAGTTGCTTTCCATTTGTTTATTGTTGGGTAAAAAAGAAATAACAAAACTGTGGCTTTCTGCTTCTCCCTCTATGATTCAACAGTGGCAGAATTTAATGATAGACCTGTATGATGTGGAAAAACTTACAGCCAAAGTGCAACATAAGCCACCTGTATTTCAGATATTTTATGGTATAGATGGGTTACACATGCATACATTATAGGGGCGTGGCACGCTCCTATAGTTAGAATTCAGTGGTCACTTCTATGTTAAACACAAAGTTTTGCACTGTAATACCTTCACAGCAATTCAACTGATTCACATGAAATTGTGCCTGCTCCATCCAGGACCAACGCTCTCTTGATGTGGCAAGTTTTGTTCTAATCAGATTTGAGGTGCAGAGATGTGGAGTGTCAAAAATTGTGAAAATTAACATTTTTGTGTAAATTCGTTGTCATGCCATTGCACACAAATCATGTGGAATTATGGTCTGAAATGTCTAGGGTAAACAGGTCTTGGGTCACAGATGTGCCTTTTGAAGGTTTGGTAAAAAATATTAACATATTTCAAAGTTATTCAATTTTAAAGTTTCCTTTTGTTTTGAAAGGGAACAGTTAGCTATCCTGTATGAAAAAGGATCTTTTCTCACAGGTGGGTAATCCTTTCTTGCAAATGGGAAATCCTTTTTCATACTGCCACCATTTTGTTTTACAGTTTGTGAGGGAAACAAAATCAAATAACACAAAATAATTACATGTTGGGTAGAAACCAACACATGCAGCTTGCTAATCGGAACCCCCTCAGCTGGATTCTGCACTTATCTGTTGAACAAATACCTCTGAATTTTTTTTCCAGAATATTAATCTTTTTTCCTGATTCGTGATATGAAAAAAGATTATTTTTTTGTATCACAGGTTATGAAAAAGAATCCTTTTTTGTGATGTGAAATCCTTTTCCTGGTGTCTAGTGGCACCCCCCGCCCTCTGATTGCCCTTCACATAGTTCCCCTGGTGTCTAGTGGCACCTACCCCCCTGAACTCTTAAACACATTATTATCTGTGTTACTGTTACATCATTGGGTTCCCACTTGAGTACAACAGTTACACAGTTGACCTAATTGCATGGTGCACTTAATGCTAACAGTTTTAAGGAAGAAAGTAAAACATATTTATAAAACATTATGTTTACTTCTTTGATAATTGCCCTTTCTTCTTCTTACAAAAGACTGGAAATCTGTTGCACTACTGACTTTTAAGGAGGAAAGAGTCAAGTCTGTTGGAAGCATGTTTAAAGCAGCAGTATTAGTTAATGAAGACGTTATTATAAACCATGTGATTTCAATATCTTGTTGAAAGCCTTACAGTGGAACTTTGATTTAATTGTGCGACACTGTTTCCATAACAAAAGAAGATAAGTGATTGTGTAAGTCATGCGCATGCACCCATGCACATACACACACACTCACACAAAACTGTTTTTGAAAAATAAGCAAGCACCTACTATAGCCAATAATCAGGAAGCTCAAACAGAAATTCTGCTGGGGAGGGTAGTGTAGATCACCCGCATCTCTAATACCAAGTCTTAACTTTGTTTATTGTTGCATGGAATCTCAATGTGTGGCCAAATAAAGAATATTCAGTAAGATTATATTAATGCAGAGTACAGTGTGAGGATTTGTAGTTTTAAAATTGCAAATCTAGAATTAGTTTTTTGCCTTTGAAGTACAAGAAGGATTTTGTATGATTTTCCCATGCCAGCTCACACACACACACACACACACACACACACACACACACACACACACACACACACGTACCACCTAAAATGTTTGCAATTTTTTACATACATAGACATACTGTACATCCATATATATACTGTATGTATACACATACACACACACACACACACACACACACACACACACACAGACCAACACAATCTGCCCTTTGGGCAAACCATCTTGGACTGCCATCTAATAAATATGCTGGCTCTGGTCATCTTTAACTGGGATGAAGCAGATGTTGGATGTTGGCTCCTGGTGGTCCTCAAATCTGATTATACTTAGAATGTATTACACAATCATTAGAGACTGAAAATTACATTGATTAACTTCCCCCCCCCCCAGACAAACACACAGAACAGACATGCGTGCCTCAAACATTGAACACACTTCATAATTCATTTCAAATTCATTTACAGGCAGTCTACATACAGTCAGAAACAGAGAGAGACACAGAGACAAACATCCCGATGTTGTGGTGGTGGGGGAAGAGTTTTTCTGTAGGGTGAAATGGTTTTCAATACAATTACAGTATAATTCATATTCCATTTATCATAGGTGAAACCACTTATTTTGTTTCATTTTCAGCTTTTCTGCTCATATTATGTTGTTACTAATTAAAGACCAGATTTGGCAATGCGCAGATCTCAAGTGTAGTCTGGTTTGGTAACTTAAATCTGACTAAAACTCCATTGAAAAATTATTGTGGCCTCTAACATGTAAAACAATACTGCTCCTCCAGATTAAAAAATATACATATACTGTATATATGTATATTGAATCTCCTTTTAAAGAGGTAGAGATGTATGTGCACATCCAGATCTGAACGACTAAACAAATGGCATTTAATAAGATTGTTTTCATTTAAAATGGAGTATTTGTTTTGCTACAGAAAAAGCAGCCATGTAATGTTGTTTATGAATGCTATTGTGCCTGAGGTTAGAATCCCACATACAATCTTAGATACAGCCAAGAAAAACAGCCTTGATAGACAATAATTCACTTCACCTGCTACAACACAGTATTTCATTTATGTCAAGAATATGTACAGTTAGGGTTCCTTCTCCTCATTATTTTCTCCTATCTAGTTTACAGCTAACAAGTCTCTCTTGGAAATAATAAATAGCCATTCTAAAGACACTTTCAGCTTTGCATTCTGAAGACCTCATTTCATATGGTTACAAATCTACCACTGTGATAAACTTCCTGCCTTTGGAAAAAGGATTCAGAATCCACCAGTCACCCACTCCTGCTTGACTAGACATTGATTTTACAGTACTTCCAATAAATGAATTACCAAAGTGAAACTGAAAGATCTTGAGGCTCTATCTTATGCTTCACCTCACCAGTCATACAGTATATGTCAAACTATACAAGTGTTAATTCTGTCTTGCACCTTTAGATAAACATAAAGTCTCTTCAATCTGTGTCACATAGAACCATCTGGACACCCATATCACAAGCCACAAGCATTCCAAACCATGTGTAAGTCATTAATTGTTTTGTGTTATCATTTTTAAAAGGTCACTATGTACTGGGTAAGGAGATCAAACTAAGGCAGCTGACACTGTTTACAGTTTTATACTAGAACAGGATAACAGTGGTATGGATCAGTTTTGCACAAGGACTGTACAAGCGAAGAACAGAGCTGGGGTTAGCAAGACACTGATTTTTTTTTCAATGTTTCAAGATCTTTTTATGTTCTTTTGTGCTTGTGCAAGGAATGTCTTGCTACAAATTGCATTTCAGAGGTGTGTCACCCTGGAGCCAATTGCAGGTGAAGCTCAAAGGGGTTTAGCACTGCAGAGCATTAAGCAGCCACACTGGTCATGTCACTAGTCACTGTTTGTTGGATGGAAACTTTGTGTACTTGAAAGATATCAGCCACTTCTATCAGACAGCGGCTGTCTTCTTTCATTTACATAACAAGCTGAATGCCATGGTCATTCTTGGGAGGGAATCCCACAGAAAAACTTCCTCCCAATGTGTCTAGTGAATCTTCCTCCCAATGTTTCTAGTTGGTGCAGCGGAAGTCAACAGAAAAACTTCCTCCAGAGGTATCTATTAGGTACAGGGGCAGAGGGGGTCCCACATGGGCCAAAGCCAGCCTCCTTCCTCTGTGCGGATGTCCAACTGGACATACATTGCTTGCTACAGCTTAGCTGGACTCCTTGTAAAATCTTCCTCCCAATGTTTCTAGTAGGTGCAGCTTAGCTGGACACCATGGCCATTCTTGGGAGGGAAACCCAAAGAAAAACCTACTTCTAATGTTTCTAGTAAATCATCAATCACTGCTTGTTGGGCAGAAACTGTGTGTACTTGGAAAAAATCAGCCACTCCTATCAGATAGCAGCTGTCTTCTTTCATTTACATAATGAATTGGATGTCATGGCCATTCTTAGGAGAGAAGCCCACAGAAAAACATCCTCCCAATGTTTCTAGTAAATCTTCCTCCCAATGTTTCTAGTTGGTGCAGGGGAAGCCTCCAGAAAAATATCATCCAGATGTACCTATTAGGTGCAGGGGCAGACGGGGTCCTACGCTGGGACAAAGCCAGCATCTTTCCTCTGTGCTGCTCCCTGACTGGGCTTGTGCTGCTTGGTGCAACTTAACTGGACTCCTTGTATAATCTTCCTCCCAATGTTTCTAGTATATGCAGCTTAACTGGACACCATGGCCATTCTTGGGAGGGAAGCCCACAGAAAAACTTCCTCCCAATGTTTCTAGTAAATCCTTCTCCCAATGTTTCTAGTGAATCTTCCTCCCAATGTTTCTAGTTGGTGCTTAGGAAGCTAACACAAAAAATGTCTCCAGAGGTATCTATTAGGTATGGGGGCAGAGGGAGCCCCACACTGGGACAAAGTCAGCCTCCTTCCCCTGTGCGGCTCTCCAACCAGGCTTGTGCTTCTTGTTGCAGCTGAGCTGGACTCCTTGTAAAATCTTCCTCCCAATGTTTCTAGTAGGTGCAGCTTAGTTAGATGCCATGGCCATTCTTGAGAGGGATACCCACAGAAAAACGTTCTCACACTGTGCCAAGCTGGAGAGAGAGAGAGAGAGAGCGGGAAGCAGAGGGCAAGAGGCAGTGTGGTCAGAAGTTGTAACAGCTGTCAGGAGAGAGGGTGACAGTGCAGGTTTCCCAGTAATTCTCCATGGTTTCAGGGTGTCACAAGCAGGGTAAGTGACCGAGACCCAGCTATCAGTGAGAGGAGAGAGACAGAGAAGTCCCTCCCCAGCCGTGCACCATAGGATCCCCAATCACAGTATAACAGTGAGACAGAGTCCCCTGGAGCCAATCGTGGTCAGACACAAACAGAGCAAGTGACAACGCTGGGTCCTGAATGTTGCTGCTCACCTCTGCATTATCAGTTCCAAACACCTGCACATCACAGACCCGCAAGAGAATGTTTGGCATTGACAAATGCTTGTTTTTAAAATTTCTTTCTTGGCAATATTTGAACTCAGAATTGACCTCATATACTTAGGAATGCTTCATGTTGAATTTATGTGTATGCATCATGATTTGTTTACCTCCAGGGAAAACAGCTTTAAAATCATTATGAACAAAATGCAGAAATGAAATGTAAGGAGTTCATAGCCAGACTTCAGGAAGCCCAGGGATATCTGACCATCTGCAATTACATTGCTTTTTTGCTTATGGCTTTACTATTTCATTTTAATGCCCAGGGCAGATAATTCTGAGACAGCCTAAAGAATTACGAACATTGATACACACTTACTGTTAAAACAACATTTAATATTGCTTACATAGTAGGCATTGTTTTAAAATAGTGACTTTGTGGAAAAAAACTCAACACCCCCGAATATACACATGCAGGTCCACAGAGTGTATGTGTGTGCATGTGCATGCCTGCACACTTTGAGAATGGCTGGCACAGTACATTCATTGCCAAAATGTAACCACTATTATGAAGTGCTGTTGCTTAAGATACTTTCATGTTTGCCTATGGATACTTCTTTAGCTAAAGAAAAGTCCACCAAGATTTCGTCCACCTTTCTATAAACATGGGAAAGTTCAAATGATCAACTGAATAATAAAACAATTCTCAATTTTTTTTTAATGAAATTATCCTTTGCCTAAGGATAGCGCATAGCATAACATTGCAATATGCAGTATTTCTTTGGTGCTGCACACTATGGGATGGGAGCACGGGGCATTAGAGAGAATACAGATTTCCGACAGGCAAATAAGGATACCACTACACTATATCAAAAATTATGCAAGGATGTCATTATGGACTGATTCCCATAGGGAGATAGGGATACAATTAAAATATCACAACAATTATGGATGGATGGATGGCAATGTGTGCTCCCACATGCAAATACAAATACCATTATGGAGTGATGGGAGCGCAAGCCTTATGGATGGATGGCAGTGATGCGCCAGGAGGGCACTGAGCTCCCACAGGAAAATAAGAGTACAACTACAATCTCTCAAAAATTATGGATGGCTGGGAGCGCAGGGCTTCCCACAAGCAAATAAGGCTATGATTGTACTATCTCAAAAAGTAAGGACATTCAGTGCAAAAAAATGTCATTAATGCATTAGTTAGGGTTCCAGCAACAAAAGTTTGGAAATCTGCTGTTAGGGTTTCAAAACCCAATACCTCATACCCATCATGCAGGCAGCAACAGGCATGGGGGTGCCTTGGGGTTGTCAACCCTAATGCTCGCCCCATCCTCCTATACTATAACCATCTGAGATTACTTACACATGGAATGGGGTGAGCAATAGGGTTGACAACCCAAAGGCACAACCCCGACATCTGTTTCTGCCTACACAGTGAGAATGGGGTGTTAGGGTTGGAAACCCTAACAGCACATTTCCAAACTTTTATCACTGGAACCCTAACTGATGCATTAATGAATATTTATATATATATATAGACGAAATGTACCAGTTTCCTCCCATGAGTTGTTGTCCCACAATATTTAATGTCTACTCAGTCAATTTATACATGATCTAACACAGTGCTTTATTAATTATTGGTATCATATTATGCAAATGAGGCATATTGTTGTGTTGTCTCTATGTTACATAAAACCAATCACAAAATATAAAAAAATGTTTTCTGGCAAGACAGGCAGTGTATTTCAATGGGAAACTGCAAACCTGTTTTCAGATTTTTTATAGAGAAATAACACTTTCTACCACCAATATATTATATATTTAAAAGAAACCTGTGATTTTTGATAACCTGTGATTTTTTGTTATGGTTTAGCATATAATTTAGCATGTGACATATTTAACTAGATTTCAGCAGTCTCATCGCTTGTCATTTGGTAATAGCATTCAGTTTAAATTGGTACTTTTGTGTTTAAAGTTATTTCAGGTTATCTCCAAAACTCTGTCTTCAGTCTTTTTCCTAGGTTTATTAATGGATGTAGTACTAAATCTCAGAATAAATTTACCTTTAATCTTCCATTGTTTCATAAGGTAATAGGCCAAAGATTTATTCCTTTTAGGGCCCCCACATTTTTTAATTCACTACCTGGTGAACTCCTGAGTTATAAATCAGTTATTATCTTTAAAAGGAGACTGATGCTGTTTTTCAAAGATCTACAGCATTGTGTTTGTAAAAATTAAAGTCTATTTTACTTGTTCTTTGTTATTTTATGTAATTTGTCTATTTACGTTGTAATCAATTTTATATTTTTTTGTATAGTCTATTTTGTATAGTTATTTAATGTTGTATTGTATTTGCTCTAATTGTTCTGTATACTCCTACTTGTCACCTGTGAAAATGGGCATTTTGCTCATCAAGCCTACAAGAACAGAAAATAAGTTAAATTTTACTTGAGAAGAAGGAAAAAGAAGTCATTTAAGTTTTAAAAATTGTAAAGCAATACAGACATACCACAATGATTCAGATATATATAAAAGTAAAGTTTGTTGCTGAAACATGTATCTGTTTATTTTTAAAAAGATTGAAAAACTATATTTAGTTTCTCATTAAAATACATGGGCTCCTAAGAAGATGGCAATTTCTGACATCGCAACACCAGATTTCTATTGAATTCTTTTTTACTAGCAGTGTTAAAAGCGAAGGTGGAAGCCCACTTTTTTACTGCATAAACAAATATTCTACTATAAAAGTAGAACGCAATTATTAACATATCAAAATACATTAAATAAAATAGCTGTCTATTTATTAGAAGTAAACCCCTGGGGCTCAATTTTCAAAGCCCTGAAAGTGATGTAAGGAGCCTGCATCAAACAGAACTGATGCGAGTGGCACCTTGCATCAAGAGTTGCAGCAATCCTGATTATCAAATCCAGGCTGTGTCACAAATGGGAGCCCTTGCTCCAAACCAGCCCTGCACCCCCCCCCAACCAGGCTCAAGGTGGTGATGCATCATGTCAGAAGGAGCTTTGCACCACAGTGGGGCTGCTGCATCTCCTAAATTGGGATTTTGAATGCTCTGTTGTGGCTTCAAATCCCAGCTGTGGTTAGACCAACCATGAGCTGGTCTAGCAGTCCTTGTGCTACATATAGGGACTGTACCAGTTGCTGAGGGGGGTAAGAAACCCCCAATCCCGAGCAGTATTTGTACACTGTTATATGTATAGATAAGGCGAGAGTATAGCACAGTGATTTAAGGCTCTGAGCTGCAAACCTAGAGACATGGGTTTGAATCCCACAGCCCCCACTTTCATACTGTGTGACTCTGAGCAAGTCATTTAACTTTATTGTGTTCCCAGACTGCACCTGTAAACAAGCGTTCCACTTAGTGCATCTCTCCTGGTAAAAAACAAATGTACTCTTGCCATACTGGGCTGTGTTTTAAAAGCTATCTTATTACAGAATAGGTCAGTGCACTATGCAGCATTGCTGAGTACATTCAAAAATGTAAGCCTTATTGTGCAGTTCACTATCTTGTACCTGAATAACTGATATCAGACTCTGAATGCTTCAAAAATCACTGAAAACCATGAAGTGCCCATGAATTCTTGTTAGGCAGTTCTGTTGTGTTACATGATCATACCACTGTCAGATCTGTTATGCCCCTGATGCCCAGCTCTGTGTGTGCAAGCATTGTTTGTAATGCACCTCTGTAAGCAGGTGCTAATGGAAATAAAGACTGTACAATTATAGTTAATACATATACCGGAGTGGGGAAGCTCCATTCCACTTTCTGTACTGTACAGTGTTTGGAACTGCTATTTTCCATGTATGATGGTTTGCATACACTAAAACACTCATATATCTTAAGGTGTTACAGTCTCCAATTGTTTTTTAGAGCTTCTGCATGGCTCTTCCTGTAAGAGTTTCACTGCGCTGGAGGACATTCCCCTCCTGCACCCTGTTCACTCCGGTGAGGTACTTGTAGATCTCTACCATGTTACAATCAACATTTTGACAATAGGTCTTTTTCAGGAAATATCGATGAAAAGAAAATAGTAAAGTAGAAGAGAGGTAACAGGAAATGAGGAATATATACAAGCAAAGAAAATAGGTGGGTGGATCTCTAGGAGAAAAAGGAAAAATAGGCAAGAACAGAGCTGTAAAACATGAAGGTGATGATGAGGAGGGAGAGACATACAGTAGTAGGAGTGAATAAGCCGAGGAGTCTTCAAGTAGGGTCTAACTGAGTGTAGTAAGAAGGCTGAAAGGTGACAAGCATGGGGGATGAAGACAGGGTCACCTTAAGAAAATGAAACTGGATATGCACACATGGTTGGAATGCCCATGTGAGTATGCCCACACACACCCTGAATAGATATGTGTGCAGGCATACCAGCACATGGAAATGTACCATTCACACACAGAAACAAATACATTGGGTGGGAATAAAAGGACAAACTTCAGTGGTAAACCAGAAACCAAAGATGTGAGTCATATACATTTTGTGCAGTCACACATCAGTCATCAACCTAATTGCAAGTTAACTCACATAATATTGTTAGGGACCTCTGGTGATCAGCCAGCAATATATGGTACAGAGGATAAGTAAGCATTAATCACCTAGACAGGGTTCACCTAGACATGAGGCATTTCCCAGGAATGAATGCATGATTGGGGGGACTTCCCACACCCAACCATGCATTAATTCCTGGGAAATGCCTCCTGTCGAGGGGATTAATGCACTTGTAACATGGCAAGTGCAATGACAGTAATGCTTTACTACCATTTAATTTATTATTAAAATAATATCTGCAGAAACAGTTCTGTGATTTGTTAAAAGATGGTTCACTTGTAAGGTGTATGTGTTTGTTAGATTGTGTGTGCACGTTGCAGAATGCACATGCATTAATATTGTGCCTACTAATTTATCATTTTTGAGAAGTGTGTATTTTGTGTGCACATATACATGATATACTGCTTACACTTTATAATTTTTTTTTCTGTTTAGCTTGTTTAATGTTCTGCCGTTTGTTCATGCGTTGTTATTCTGTATTTCACTACTGCATTGTGGGACATATGTATCAGATTATTGTGCTTCAGCAATATATCTATGGCATTCTGACCAATAGGTGGCGCACCACACCGATTGTATCAAAGCCTACCGTCTCACTTTCTCTTACAACACATTGCTGTGCGTCAACTACTGCTATTTTCAAGTGAATGGACCTCTGAAGCGATTACAACACTCTCAACTGGGTGGGAAACAATAGTATTTTACTACGACTGATGTGCGGTGCAGTTACTACTTTCAATTACTGGTGTCTTTCTGCTGTCCACATATTCCACTTTTTATGCAATTCATATGGTCTTCCTACCCTTCCTAGGTCACACACAATAACATTTTCCTGTGCTTTATGTCCAGTGTACTAACTTCTTGTGATTATTATACTAGCCACACATTATTGCTCAATAGATGGTCACTGTATTAACTTCTCAGACTTTTTTTTCCACTGACGGCTCACTCCACCTGTTGGTCAGCGTCCTTCACCTACTGCCACTACAACTTGCACGACTCATAAATCAGAATATTTGCGCAGCGCCACCTATAGGTCAGAAACACTGAGCCCCCATTACAAGGAGAATTCAGCACTTCTTAACCACAACATTTCCCTAGTGCCACCTATAGGTCATAAACAGTGAGCACGTTTTACAAGCAGAATGGTGATTTTTTTTCTCTTTGTCTCATACATACAGCACGTTCCCAATCTCTGTACTATGCAGTTTAGGGTTGCTTTTCACAGTCCACAACATAGCCGTGCATATCTAGGCAATTAATGCACGGCTACATTTTGATCATCTGATGTGTTTCCTCCAATTACTTTTTCCAATTTCTATTGTTCTATTACTGCCATGTTACATTACCAATTCTATTAACATATATAGTATGTTATACATATTATTAAGATGTTTATCCTAATACATCTAAATCTGTTTTCTTCTATATATCCTTGACATTTATGTGCCAATAGCTGCCTCGGGTTTCATATCCTTCTTGATTGAATATTCATTAACCTATTTCATACATTCAAGTAATACTAAGCCTTGTGTTCATTATTTACAAGCATTTGTAACATGGCATTAATAGAACAGTAGAAATCAGAAAAAGTAACTGGAGGAAACACATTAGATGATCAAAACATTGCCATGCATTAATTCCCTAGATATGCATGGCTACATTGTGGACTGTGAAAAGCAACCCTGAACTGCATGGTATAGAGATCAGGAACACATGGTATGTAAGAGACAAAGAGAAAAAAATCACCATTCTGCTTGTAAGAAGTGTTCACTGTTTCTGACCTATAGGTGGCGCTGGGGAAATGTTGTGGTTAAGGAGTGCTGTTTCTTGTAATGGGTGCTCAGTGTGTCTGACCTATAGGTGGCGTTGCACAAATGCTTACACTTTATTATTTGTGTATGCGACTGCTTTGTGTGGTTCATTGTAGTACTGCACAGCCATGCCTATCTAAGGAATGCATGGTTGAAAATGTCTCACCTGATGCATTTTGACTACTCACATTGCTTATTTCTACTCTTTCTATTAATGCCATGTTACAAGGGATGTTAATGACCCAGTGGGTCACTGGTTTACACTTTTGGAACCAGTTCACAAAGGTCCTTAGTGAACAGGTCACAGGCAACAACCCAGACTTACAACTAAATTAGATTAACCATCCTAGAATGTCAACCCTTGAATTTTTTAACAGAATCTGATTATTTTCTCTCTGTGAATATGTGCCACTCATTTCCAAGAGCTGCTCAAACAGAAACATAACTTAACAGTACAGTGCAATAAAGGTTACTAATAAAACACAGAAAATAATGTGCCACTAGTAGTACATACCTTTGTACTTTCCAAACAGGGCAGGAGAAACTGCAAAAACAGTATCCATCCTTCGGCAAGTCTGTAAAACAGAAAACAGAGAAAAATATCAGGATATTAGAAATCATAAAAATGATACACGTTCAAAAATGTTGACAGAAAATATAAATCAGCCTCCCAAGTTGCCACAAGTAAAAACTCCATCACAAATCCCTAGTATAAGTAGGAAAACAAAAGATAAAACAAAGAGATAGTGGTGCTGACTTATTTCCAAATTAAGCAATATGATTCACCAGGATGTGTGTTGTCTGAGATAACGTCCTGCCTCAGAGACACCCACCATTAGAACTTACATTATCCCAGCGAGTTGACATACACAACCTGAAGTGCCTTATTGTGATTATAATTCATTTCTAGAAGCTTAATTAAGCATCACAATAAATAGGGGAAGAAGAGGAGAAGCTAAGAAAGTAGATGAAACATATGAAGCATTCCTTGTAATAGAAACCAGCAAGCGTTAACAGTAAAGGAGACACAGATTAATTGTATCTATTGGCCTCGGTAGTCCTCCAGTGAGTTTCTTCTCAGTTGTAGCAGCAAGCAGGCAGCAATAGTAGCAGCAGTGCTTCAGTCCTCCAAAATCTCAGGGGGCAGCAGCAGTCACTCCCTCTCCTCTCTGGGTGACTGAGTACCTTATTGTCGCACCCATTTATTGAGCAACTGAAGTCGCAGAACAATGATAATCCCAGTGCCTCCTCTAACCACTTCCACCCCATCTGGTTCCTTGAATAAAATTCACACAGATTTTAAAACAAAACAAGACCAGTCATCATCACGTTGATCCCTGAATCCCACCCACCATGCCTAGACGACCCTATTCATACATAGTGCAGTTGTGTGCCAAAATGCTCCTCCATACAGCCCCCACCCCACCCTCCACCCCTACCACCACAACAAACACAGACAAGGAGGGAAAACTGGGGGGAAAAAAGTTTTTTTTCTTATTTATTTGTATTTTACTTTTTATTGATAGCGCAACTCACATTTTTCCAACTGCACTGCTACCAATAGGCAGATATAGCTACACTGTGTGTACAGGGCATACTTTTATTTTTAGTTACAGACTACTTCCAGAATGGATTGGCCTTAGCTATTGACAGAAAAAGAATCTTAGCCTATCCAGTCTGCCCATGCTAATGGACAATTCTGCTTTGGCCTACTGGCATTCCTCCTCTTTGTTATTGTCCCCTCTCTTTTTAACTAAACCCCCATGGCTTTCCCATCCCTGCTTGAAGCTGCTAATTGATTTGGCCTGTATCACTTCCTCTGGCAGCTTATTCCACTTGCCCACCACCTTCTCAATGAAAAGTGCTTACAGATGCCCTTTCTGAATCGCCCACCTGACAGAGTTAATGAATTCCCTCTCATCCCTGTATTTGAACTCAGGGAGAAGAGTTTCTTGATGTCCACCCTATTTATCCCATGCAGGCACTTGTATGTCTCAATCATGTCACCCCTTTCCCAATTCTTTTCAAGGGTGTACATGTTTAAGTCCTGCGGTCTCTTCTCTCATTTCCCCAATGCCATGGATCATCTCATTTACCTTCTTCTGTACTGCCTCAACTTTGTTACAGTCTTTCCTCAGGTGTGAGCTCCAGTACCTTGTGCAGTATTCCAGGTGTGGCTGCACCAGTGACCTGTACAGGGGGAGGATCACCTCCTGACTTCTACTACATAACTCCTTCCCCATGCATTCCAGCATTCTGCTTGCTTTGCTCACTGCCCTGCTGCAGTTTATAGACATTTTAAGGGTCTCCAGTAACATTACCCCTCAATTATTTTCTTCTGTAATGCCACCCAGCACCCACAACCCAATTTCTTAATTGCAACCTTGGATTACTTTTCCCAACATCCATTACTTTACATTTGTTAGCACTGAAGCTCAGCTCTCAGATTTTTGAGCAGCTCTCCAGCCTACTCGGATCCTCCCCCCTTAGCTCCCTTCTCCCTTGCTCCATCTCTGCCCTTGTGCATATCTCTGTGCCATTTGTCAGGAGGTTGGCCTTGCTACCTTCACCTATGTTACTGATGAATATATTGAAGAGGACCAGTCCTAGTACTAACCTATGGGGTACCACACTTGCCACTTTCGTTACCTCTAAAAACTTCCCATTAACTACCATCCTTTGTGTTTTACCCCTCAATCAGCCAGTCAGCTCTCCACTCAATTTACTATTTTTCTTCCACCCTAAAATCCCTAATCTTTTTTTTTTTACCTGCCTTCTGTGGGGGACTGAGAGAATGGCTTTGCTGAAGTCTAGGTATCCTATATCAATGGCCTGCCCTCTGTCTGCTGCTGTGGTTACCCAACTGAAAAACGGAACCAGATTTGTCGGGAAAGACCTTCCCCCTATGAACCCATGTTGCTTGGGGTGCTGCAGCCTGTTCCCTTCAAGGAAGTCCACCAGATCTTCCTTCAGTAAAGACTCCATAATTGTTCCTGCTATAGATGTCAGACTGGTCTATAGCTTCCTGGCTCATCCCTCCCACCACTCATGTGCAGTGAAACCACATCTACTGTCCTCCAGTTCCTAAAGACCACCCCATGGCTAGTGAGCAACTGAAAATATCTGAGAGTGGCCCTGCTATAACCCTTAAGATTAAGATTAAGATACCGGAGGAATCAATTTTGTAAGACTTTAAGATTTAATTTTTACAGCAACCATTAGAAATTGGCCAAGCAATTATATTTGCTATCGATAGGTGTATTGGTGTGGGGATAAGTGCTCCTTAGCCTGCGACTGCAAGACTGGTCAGTGAAGGACTAAGGCCAAAGAACAGTTATTACTCACTTCAATGAGTAAGACAGATGATTCAACAACATTATTTTTATATTAAATTAAAAATGATTTTCCGACTGACAGCACCACTGAATGACTCAGGACAGGTAGGCATGGCATACTGTGAGTAACTGCACACACAGATTTGGGTCAGATCAGGATATGGGAGAGCTGGTGAGTGAGGCCAAACAGTAATTATTGCTTCAAGGAGCTTGATTCAATGCATGTATTTTAAATAAATTAAATTGATGTGATTCTCTGTCTGACTGCCAGGCTAACTCAGAAGAGAAAGACAGGGGATGCCAACTGTGCAGCACAGACTGTGGTTCAGATCATATCAAGGGCAAGTGTGTGACTAGGTCAAATGAGTCTGGCCTCAGTCCTGACTCAGGACAGCACAGGATAGGTTAAAACTTTGATTTGTACATGTAGGAATTGATGATTTTCTAATAATATAAATATAGTAATAGCACAGTGCTGCCTGCAGTTTAAACAACACAAATGTTGCTAAGGGCTAAGGTTTCTCTGTTTCAGGGACTCGGAGATCATTTTGGAGGAAGGACTTTCTTTGGCAGGGAAGGATGTAAACTGTTCAGATTACACTACACAGTTTTATTTCTCACAAATTTTAAAAGCTGGGAGGGAGGAATATATGGCAGCGTCAATGTTTTAATCCTCGTGAATTGTGATCATGATAAAGTTCTTTTTCCTTTTTCTATTGCTTAGTGTCTATTTGAGAGCTACTTGTCTGGCTTTAGGCCATGAGGATAATTAGTCTCTCTCTCTCTCTCTCTCTCTCTCTCTCTCTCTCTCCCTCCCTCCTCCCTCCTCCCTCCTCTCTCTCTCTCTCTCTCTCTCTCTCTCTCTAGCAAAAGAAAGAAAACTGAAGCCCACCAGCATGACCAGCTAGTATGCCATCCCAGAGCACCTTCATGTGAGATCAACACTAATCGAGATGGCGGAAGCTGGAACATGGTCCCAGTACATTGTGGAAGATTGCATGGCATCTCCATGGAACATCACAGTCGGCAGGAAAAATGGAACAAAGCACAGGTTAGACAGGATGTGGACAGAGCAGTAGGAAGGTTGCCAAGATCAGCTAAAAATGGAATGCCCCATGAAAACCAGGGCTTTTGAAATGTACAAATGCTGGTTCCAAAAGGATACACAGATGTTACCTCCAAGAGGATACACAAATTATAATTCCAAAAGAATTCGCAAATGATAATTCCAAATGGATAGTCAACTGATAGTTATGAAAGGATACACACATGCTACTTCCAATAGGACACATAAATGTTAGCAGGGCCGCAGTAATGGGGGGGGAGTGGGGAGGTTGTCCGGGGCCCCGAGCTCAGGAGGGGCCCACCTGAGGAGCTGGCATTACCCCTGGCATTACCTGGTTTGGGAAACAGGGGCCCATTTCAAGTGACTTGTCTGGGGCCCCAAAATTCATAGCTGCAGCCCTGAATGTTAGTTCCAAAAGGATACACACATGCTACTTCCAGTAAGATACACACATGCTACTTCCAAAAGGATACACATATGCTATTTCCAAATGGATACACAAATGATAGTTCCAATAGGATATACATATGCTACTCGGATACACACATGCTACTTCCAATAGGATACACAAATGCTACTGTACTTACAAAAGGATACACACATGCTACTTCCAATAGGATACACATATGATAGTTTCAAAAGGATATACAAATGCAAGTTATTTATGCAGACATTAAGTACCGTACCCTGGTGTTTCTACACCAGATCTCAAATTTATCATTTTTTCCCCTGCACACGACGATCATTGAAACATTCAAACTCGTCCAAGTTAACCTTGGGTTTCTAGGCTTGGTTTTCAGTTACATGGTGACACTTAATGCCTCACATTGGCAACAATCTGCAAGGTAACAGGGTTATTTTTATTAGTAAAAACAATATTTTTTGGCATTAACATTAGTGTTAAGCCAAAACTAAAACAAGGGCACTGCATTTATCCTGATACCTGTTTTAGTTTTTCCATTAATGTAGCTGGCCTGCCTGTACAGTGGTAGCACCACCACCTGCATTGCCAGTGACCCAGCTTTTGGAACAAGCCTGAGCTGGTGCAGGGCTTGCCAGGGCAGATGGTTGAGCATTCCAATGATGCTTGCCTCCTTAGGGATGGGCAGGATTCTGGTCTCTGCTGTAACACTGCCACCTGGGTGACCACAGGTGGTACTGCTGCAGAGCCAGTGAGCAGGAGGGGGGAGTTGGTGTTCTGATGTCTCAGTGTCAGATGTAACATCCTTGTGACACTCAGGGGAAGGGAAAGAAAAGCCAAAAATCTCCAACCATGCAGGATGCCACTCAGTGCTCTGCCACAGGTCCTGCATTATCATCAATTGAGGCTCTCTCTCTCTCTTTCCTCAACTGACACTTCGATTCCGCTTGCGGGTAAGGAGTGGTACCCAGGTAGCCCTTCCTATGGGGGTCATCTAAGAGGGAACACAGGAGAGAGCTAGGTTCCAGAGAAGGCTAGTGACTGGGCAGGGTGAAGGGGCTGAAGGGTGCCAGTTGTGTCAGGGCGCAAAAAGAACAGTTAATAAAAAATAATTTTTCAATCAATGTTACAATCCTGTGCAAATTAATAGTGCCAGGGCACCCCATTTGTACTAACACTAAGCTTGCTAGAATTCAATTTTAATTTGATTTGCTTTCCAACTGAAAATATCAATATTTATTTTGTGGCCTTTGTCCCGATTTTTATCTATGTATTTAGTGAGTGGTGTGTGAAATTCTGGCTTTTAAATCAGATATTTCAATTTTTTCCAATGTCAGTAAAAAAAAACAGTAGCTTTGATATTTTCGATCAGAAAGTAAAAAAATAAAATCCTGGCAAGCAAGGGTGAAATAGATAACATCACACCATCTATTTCATGTGTTTGGACCTCACTAATGACTATTGTGCCAACGGTTTTGCCTTTACTCCAGGTTTATAGGCACAGACCCAGCTTGATTTCATTATGGACATCTCTACGAACTCCATTTATAGCAAGCCATTACTTCACAGAACAGTTCTCTGTTATGGTTTATACTTCTTCTTGCTGGCTGCAGGGTGAATTCCATTGCACTGGTTTCTACGTTTCTGTTCAATTTGCAGTATGTACCTTTTTTTTTATTTTTACAGTTGTCATGTACTTTGTGATTTTATTGCAATGAATCTGGACATGGAGGATCGGGAGAGATTCTAACCATCTGATTAAACGGAAGCAGATTTTTGCATATTTGAAAAAAGATTACACATGGGTTGCATTTCTTAAAGAAAATACACCTGACAACATTTAATTCCAAGCCACATTCAAAAACACTTTTGGGCCATATTCAATATTACTGAATGTGGCAGCAGTCAGTAGAAGCAGAAGAATGCATTGGCATGGTACAGTACGAGCATGATGTGCCACAATACTCATTGCATGGGAAGGAGTAAAACCCATATAGACAGACTGAGAGCCGACTGAGTTGCATATAGAATTGCGTTAGATCCTCTGACACAGTGATAGGCTAACACTCCAAAAGATGTGACACATTTTTGTATGTTTTTATACTTAAAACTATATAAATAACATGTCACCTACATAAACTGTTTTATAGTGTATGGAAGAATGTTGTTGTGTATGGCATTTCATGCTTGGAATAAGCTTCTTGTGCTGCAGTAGTAATGTCATAATCTTCTGCTGTAGTATGGATGTCACTACTGCAGCACAAGAAAGAATGTCATCATGTGCTTTCCTTCCTAAACCCACAGCACTTATGAATGAAGAATTAAAATAAAATTCAGTCCAACATACAACCTCTCGAATGCCCTGCAAACCCCACCAACCCCGCATTTCAAGATGCTGGTGTTCAGACAGGACTGAAACATGGAGGTTGGGCGCCTTCTCAGGGTCACACAGTGAGTGAGCTGACAACAGCAGGAAAGGTATATAATGATGACCATGCTTGAACTTGCTCTCCAGTTTCTCAGATCAGTGCTTTAGCTGTTAGAGAGAGATGGAAGCCTACACACATCATGGCAGACACAGGATTGCTACATGTCATGCTGATACACTGTAAAAGTCAATGTATGGGCAGCCATATACAAACACGCATATGTTGGCATCTCAAGGTTATCATGGCAACCATAATATCTTGAACTCTGCTCTCGAGGTTTAAATGGTTGCCATGGTAAACCCTCAAGGCTAACACGAGTTTGTTGTGTATGGCTACCCAAACATTATCCTCAATGTTAAATGTAGAATGTAGTAGTAAATATATCAATTAAGCAATAAGGCATGGCCAAGAGTTAGATTAACAGTCTGTTAATCACCACTTAGTGATGTAGTGTGGCATGAGGTATAGCCAAGTGCCATATTGCGCCAGGGGGTGATTAATAGAATGTTAATCTAACTCGAGTACCTTACTGCTAATATAAAAAACTTATTTCAAAGAAAAAGTGTTAGAAGAGTACCTTTCAAATGTTTTTCTCATCAAAAAGATAATTTTTAATAAAATAGTTCATCCACCAACTGTTTAAGAATGCTGGTTCAGAATAAGAATGCATCATTCCAGTCATATAGCAGTACTAGAGAAGGGAATGTTGCCAGGAAGAATTTATGGACCATGGTGATCAGACTGCACATGACAGTGTAATAGAGATTAATGTAAGGCTGTCAGAATGGTGCAGCCAGTGAGAATGGATAATTTCTGAGACTCTTTTTTATGATAATTAAGCAATAAGGTATGATCAAGGATTATGCTAATGTTTTGGTTAATCACCCCCTTGGGGTGTAATGTGATGTGAGGTGCAGCCAAGTGCCACATGCCCCAAGGGGGTGATTTACAAGAACATTAACATTACCCCTGGGAGTACCTTATTCCTATTATTAAAATTGGGTCTGGTCACAAAATCTGTACATTTCTGTTATACAAAACATTTTTTAAATTTTTACTTGCTTTATAATAATAGTCCTTCCTCAGTAGTTTACAACATGAGTGAGGTTATGCTGCGAGTGCATGAGATGCAGTTAATGTAAGCTCTGGCACATCTCTGTTGTCATGGTGTCTGTCTCAAGTGTGGAAACAAACAACATTACAAACAGTAAAAGAGCAACTTTAAATTATGTAATTATGTATTCAAGCATATTGTTAGTTTGAGACTCCTACTGCCTCCTCCAAGTCTCCAGGGTTCACTATGATGAAAAGAATGTGTTTCTGGAAATACTAAAGTAACAGGTCCCCCTCTGTCAGGTTGATAACCAGATTGCTTTGAAGAAAGGGGATAAATCAAATACTGGCAGTCACGGGGAACGGGTTAATGCTTCTGAAACAGGGTGTAGAATAATGATGCTAAAATGGGGTACAGGGTCATACTGCCAAAACAGGGTACAGTACATTAAAATGAGCAACAAATTACAACATAAGCTGACTTGGTAGTTTCATACACTAATCCTTCTCCATCACATTAAATAGGTGCCAGCAGGGTGGTATTCTGGAGAGTGAGTTAACTGATTCAGCACCAGTTTTCTGTCTTTAGTGTATTTTATCTTTTATTGTTTTTTAAATGAGATTTTGCCCACATGCTACCACCCATTTGGTCCATACCAGTGATCCAGTGGTTTCTACATGAACCGTTCTAAACTTCTGTTTCATTTTTTGCAGGCTCTTTTGAATTAGTGAATGTGCGTAACTTGAACAGTGCCAGCATTGTATGTGCATTCACCTGACTGTTGTGCCATGCCGACAAGACTCAAATGTTAACTGTATGGCCGTGCAACTGAAAGGCTTATTTTCCATTTTGACTCATGTGGTTCCCAATAATGTGAGACAGACAGGTTCTGAATTTCAGTGGGATAAGGGAGACAGGCCACTGTTGGCAGCTTAATATTTTTTTGTTGTTGTTGTTGTTTAGGTATATATCTGATGGTAGCCCACTGCTAGTTTTAATGGCAGCTTTGTATTCTATTAATAGAATGTTTAGAAAATGTAGGACCTGCTAAATTACTGTTCAGGTAATCAAGATCTATATGCATATTAATTAAATATTAATATAAGGCTGCTGGAATGTCATCAGCCAATCACATGTCTCCTTTTCAAATACCCTTTTAATAAAAATAGGATAATAGTGAGGTAATAAGCACCCACAATAATGACTGTTGGCATCATCAGGGTACTCTACATACATATCTGTCGTGTGTAGCTTTGTTTTTTATGTTGAAGTGTTGGGTGTTACAGTATATGTGTATTTTTAAATAGTTTGAATGACTCCTATGCAAGTTAATTTTTTATTGGAGTTTGTTACTTATTTTTGTCCTGAGCTATCCATCTCTAACCTTGATATGACTGATTAATTGATTGATTGATTCATAGCTTGGATAAAAGTACTTTTGAGACAATGACTCTTTTACAGGGGTTCCACATCAGAATGAATACAAACACAACAGAGAACTAAATACATAGCAAGTGGAATACATGATTCACGGAGTTGGAGTTACAATTCAAAATAAATGTAACAGGTGAGAAGTGTTAACATTCAAGTTACAGCTAAACATTTATGAAAAGAGCTACATGTATGTCCAAAAAACAGTATGGAAATCCATCATTTATTATTATTAAAAAAGGTATTTGAAAAGGAGAAATGTGATTGGCTGATGACATTCCATGGATGGCTCAGGAGAAAAACAAGTAACAAAACCTAATAAAAAATAAACTTGCCCAGAAGTCATTCAAATTATTTAAAAATACACATTAACACCCAACACTTCAACATAAAAAAAACAAAGCTATACAAAACAGATAGATATGTATGTAGAGCATCCTGAAGATGCCCACAGACATTATTGTGGGTGCTCTTTACTTCATTGCTATTATATGTAATGCCTTAACCAAACACAACATTTTAGGGTAAATAATTAACTAAATAATGGTTTCATGCCTATAAGAATGTATTTGAAACATCTTTGGGTGCATCAGAAAAATAAAAATCTGAAACACCATAGAACATCTTTTATGGTTAACATATATGAAACTATCAGTGGCACACTAATCAGTTTGCTAGGGACTAACAAATCCAGTTACTGTATGTAGCAAAGTTGATCCCACTATCTCCCCTAGGCCAGCAAACTGTAACTGATTTGTCTAATTTGAGTTTTAAGAGGGAACATTTCACAATTTTAGGTGAAAAGTGCTATTCCCGTGATATAACTGCTACTTCATGTAAAAAACCTTGGATCCATCCATTGCCAGAACTTGACTTCTATGCCTGTAGCTCGCTCATCACTGCCATTGACTTATGATTGGTTTATGATTGGGTGGGGATACTTTTACAGACATGGCATCCAGGGACCCAACTAAGCTCCTCCACTCCTAAAGTATAATTCCAACACTGATCTCTTGTTTAAATGACATTTTATCCAGTGCAGGATTAGGATTGGTTGTACCCGCTGGAGTTACTAGAGTAGGGTTAGACTAGTGATTTTTTTTGAATCTTGGAACCAGATTCTCTTAAATCTTCAATTTTCTCACTTATATGTTTGTAGCCATATTTGACCTTGTACAAATGTATATGCAACATACAGTATGTGCTCTGATACCTTTTACTGGACCATCAAGTAATTTTCAGTAAATGAGCTTTCTGGTCTCACTAGTCTATGCCCTAATAGTTACTATAATAAGTATAATGCTACCATCTACTGGACTAAAGACACAGAGCCATATAGCTGTTATGCTGTTGGACTTTTTTTTTTTTTGTAGAACTTATTTACCCATCATAACCTATCTGGCCATCTCATTTCCAGTAGGATTTTCCTTTTTTTAAAGCTTGGAGGACAAGAGCATGTGGCAGACAAATGACATTAATTGAGGCACGTGAACCTAGTGGTTAGACCACAGAGCCATGATCCTGAACAACTAGGACATTAGATTTTTGGCCACTAATAAGACATTTAGCAAATATAGATATGGCAAACAGAATACTGGATGGGCAACTATGCACAATCAGTGTGTTCTGCTACAGTGGGCTCTGATTCCCTCTGACCTTGAGAGTGAAGCTCAAGAGATCCATGGGAATCAGAACCCCAAGGTGGCAAAACACACTGGTTGTGCACAAAGTTGCTCATGCTGTGTTTTTATAGTGTATAGTACTGTGTAAAATATATGCATGTTCAGTTATTTCACTTTCAAAATGAAACTGACTCATGCAGTCTTTATCGGGTTCAGAATGCTGTTGTACCACAGACGGATACAACCACAGTCCATGACCCTTGAACTGTGGTACAACAGCATTTTGAAAGGGATGGAATTCTATACAGAATAACCACTCTACTATACACTGTAACAAATTTATTCCTAAAACCATACAAAACATTCAGAAACTCTGACAGAAAATTGACTTTACTTCAATGTTTGTGGAATAGTGATAGGGAGAGATGGGGTATATATTGCTTGTGTAACTTGTGGTACTTTTTGTGGCTTTACTCTATTCCCACCCTTGAGTAGTAGGTATGTTGGTAGTAATCTGTAGGGAATAGAAGGCCCATGAATGAGGGTGAGAGTAGCGCTGGAGAAGGAGGAAGAGGAGGGGATGGTGGTGGACAAAAAACACTCCCTAAGCAAGGGAGGCATGTCAGAGGAGGGCTTAAGTAGAGGTTGTGGGAGGAGCTATTCCCCACATTGAACCTCAGGCAAGCCCTCCCATTCAAGGTTTGTGGAATAGCGATAGGGAGAGATGGGGTATATAGTGCTTGTGTAACTGGAAGTACTTTTTATGGCTTTACTCTATTCCCACCCTTGAGTAGTAGGTATGTAAGTAGTAATTTGTAGGGAACAGAATTCCCCAAAAGATACCTCCTCCAATTCATGGAGAGTATGATCCCCTGGCACTCAGGAGAGGAAAACCCCCCAGGTGGAGGAAACCTCTGAGGACCCATGGCCGGAGGTCTGCCCATCCTTTGGGTATGCTAAATGGAGAAGGATCTAGGTTCTAGTAACAATAGCTAATTTGAGGTTGGTGAGGTGCTTGGAGAAACGATAATCCATTCTCAATCCATGGATGATGCCAATTGCACAATGATCCTGAGGTTGAAGAGTCGGTCTATTCTGAATGAGCAATAGAATCCTAAGTTAGAATTAAATCCAGGAGTTGTGATGATTTGTAAAGTTATGGGTGACTGATCCAGTTCATGTAAGCTTTGATATTCGAGGTAGTCTGGAGGTAAAGAATGGATTAATGAGTGATGATTCGCTAGATAAGCACCCCAGAGTAAAATGAGTAGAGATGATTTTGAGTGCCTGATGAGAGTAATGCCATAAGTGATTAGTAGAGCAATAAAGGAAGATTTGTGGAGCAGTTCAGATGGTAGCCTAGTATATATGGGAAATGATTGGAAATTCAGTATAAGGAATGGATGTCTTCTTTGGTCATGATGTTCGTGACTTTATACTTAAATCCTCAGCTGGTACGCTGCCTGAAGTAAGTATGGGTATTTTTGAGGTGTGATCATTTAAGAGATGCACTTTGGTGGCATAGGTTGGTTAAGTTTACAGGTAATCCTGATGCTGAAGTACTTGAGAGACGCTTGGAGGTGGATGTGAGGAAGAATGTGTAGGCTGGATTGATAGTGAGATCGATTAGTGAAGGATGCCATAGGATTTTAGTGCTATGGCTGATTAATACCGATTGGGAGGCAAGGCTGAGCTGTTGAATTGTCTTGGCTGTTACAGATTGCCAGTTAGAAGTGAGGAGAGCCAGGTTTCAGTGATGGTCTTTACTGTAGAGATTAATGAAGGTACTCCAAGAAGACGAGACTGAAGGGTCCTCTGGAAGAGCGGGTGACCCAGCTGAAGATACTAGGTTAAAAGGTATGGATGATTGACAAGGAATGGCAATGTCTAGGAGTGGAATCGAATGTTTGGATGGTGTGGAGTCAGTAATCAGCTAGGATGTGGAGATCCCACAATGAATATTCTGAAAGATATCCATGAAATTCCAAAAACTAGCAATGACTGTCGGGAAACAGAAGTTAAGTAACTTAGTCATCAGAGTCAGTTGTTGAAAGAAGAGGTGTCAGAAGGTCAAATGGATGATGTCCATAGTTGAATGGGTTATCCTGTGATTCCCGGTATCCGTAGAAATGATACTGATTACAAAATTGGAGTATAACAGAAGGATTTAAGTCCTTTTTATGTATGAGGATAGTCGATAAGACAAGGCATACAGGGAAGTCATGGTGATTGGATGGACAGGAATCAGAGGGTATAGCCAATAGACAGCTTTCTATTGTCCAGGTGAATAGGATTCCATGAATAATTGTGAAGAACTGATTGGGCTGTATAAAACCCTATAATAACATAAGAATCTATGAGGCACAAAAGCCAAGGAATGTTTGCTAGCAGTAGTATTACTCCAAAGTAATGAGCTAATGATCCAATGAGTAGTGGAAGGGTACTGTTAGAAGGGCTGGAGTAGAAGTAGGGGATAGATCATATGGAAGAGCAGATGACCGGGTAGGAGTACTAGTAGAGGAGATAGGATACGAGGCCCAAAAGAGCCACAGTAAACAGTACGAAGCCCCAAGCCAGCAAGATGAAGATGAGAAGGCAGCCATTCAAAATGGGAAGGTAGTCTGGAGTGGATCCTGAGGAACTGAAGAATAAGCAGAGGACGGTACGGGCTAGGCGAAGCCAGATGACATCCAGAGCAGGGAAGAACAGGACCAGTCAGTGCCATGGTGAACAGCAGTGAATTGCAGGAAAGCTGAAGCAAGACATCAGATGATGATCCATGGAAGGCCAAGGAGCCAAGCCAAGCACCATGAGCAACTGAGGTGAGACACAGGAGTCCCACAGGAGATGAAGGCTGGCAGCAACTAGAGAAAACAATATAAGATGCTGGAGCGATGATGGACAAGGTTCCAAAGCTGCAAAGAAAGCAAGCATGTGCAACAGCTGAACTGGTGACCAGAGTAAAGAAGTCCATGAGGAAGTCGACCTGGAATGAGAGAGGGGCGAGTGGAGTCATTCAAGGCAGAAGGATCCTGTGATTGAAGGGAATTGGCAAACAGGTAGGATGGAGGCAAACTGAGTCGAAGAGGTCCAGGTTCCATGGATGAAGTGGCAGGCAGAAGTAGGAGGTCCAGGTCCAGAAGGGTTGTGGCATCAGGTAGCAGGGAGAAAAACACATGTGAAGCAGTGGAATGGAGAGACATGCGTACAGATGGGGATGTTCGAGGCAAGATGATCTGGGCTGGATTCTGCTAGTGAAAATAGAACAAGAAGAGAATTTAGTTGAAGAAGGCCCATTAGTGAATGGAAATGGTAATCTGCATTGATGTAGATGCAATTAGTGGAGACAGTGCATGTCAGAATTGGCTCCCAGCCATTGAAGTCAGCAGACAAGATGATGAGTCTAGGCTCCAGGCAAGGGAAGATGGAGAATCAAGTTGGGCAAAGTCCTATTCCTGAAGGGAGAGGCAGCTGGGTATCAGGCTGAGAACATATAGGATGAAGCAGGAGACTGTAGACTCAGGCAGCTGTCAGGGACAGCAGAGGTGGATGGTGGTGACCTAAAGCAGCAAAAGTAGAATGATGAGGGTACGTAGAGTGTGAGACTTCTGTTCCCGAAGGGAAGCAGCAACTGACATGAGGTAGAGAAGGTATGGTTGAAGTCTGTAGAATGGAGACATAGCTCCCATCCATGGTAGTTGGGGTGAGCTAACCTGCACTCAATGCTGCCAAGCAGATTTAAGGGATGGAGGATGTCAAATTGGTAAGTAGGAGGAAGTTCCATTCCTGAAGGGAAGCAGCAAATGGTATGAGTTAAAGTAGGTATGGCAACAGTCTGGAGATTGGAGACAGGACTCCCATCCCCGGTAGTCGGGGCAAGCTAAACTGCACTCGATGCTGCCAAGCAGAGTTAGGGATGGAGGATGTCAAAGTGGTAAGCAGGAGGTAGTTCCATTCCTGAAGGGAAGCGGCAACTGGTATGAGGTAGAGAAGACATAGAAACAGTCAGTAGATTGTAGACATGGCTCCCATCCCTGGTAGCCAGGGCGAGCTAACCTGCACTTGATGCTGCCAAGCAGAGTTAGGGGCAGAGGATGTTGAAATGGTAAGTAGGAGGCAGTTCCATTCCTGAAGGGAAGCAGCAGCCAGTATAAGGTAGAGAAAGTATGTAGTCATCTGTATGTATGAGAGCAAAAATCTCCAATGCACAGAAATGTAATGAGTCATTTAATATGGTTCTGGTGATGTACACTTTGTCTGGGGGTGTCTCCAAGCCTCCTTTGTATAGTAAACTGAATTTTTCCAAGGAGCTGGCTCACCCTTAGTTTTAAAGAGGTCTGATGGTCTAAGCAACTGTGTTACAAAAGATCTATTACATTCCTGTTTGTGCTTCACTATGCAATTGATAATGCTTTTTATTCAATTTAGAAGGTCCAGGCTCTTCTTCCTATGGTCAGGGCCCTCCATTTTGCCAGATGCATTAGGTGTCGTTTTATGTGCACTGCCCTCTGGCATTATATTTCTGATGAAATTAATTTCAGTATTAATTGCTTTACTTGACCCCTTTACAGTTTCAGCGTGCTCCGTGGTAAGAGAATGAGTGCTATAAGCCTGCACTGCAGGATCATTTGGGAATGGAATCCAGTCCCCGTTCATGAGTCTGAACTTGCCCGATATTTAACAAAGCTGTGGATGCTGACCATGGCTGGTTATGTAAATATTTTTTCCTGCATATTCACTGTTTAAAAGAACTTACGTACAAAAGGTGCAGTTTCGTTCTGTCACTCTCCCAAATGCCCCACTCCTAGGGATTTTCTTTGTTTATTTGACCACGCTGCAGCAGTCGGGGTCTCTGAAACAGGTACAAGAGGCAGAGCATTCAGCGCAGTGCCCTATGCAGTTGAAATGGGTGGGGCTTGTAATGGTGTAGCAAGAACTGGTGTCGGAACAGCCTGTTGAAGCTTTGCAGATGCAAATCTGTACTTCTTCTCCTCTGCTTGAATTTGTTGAAGTAAGTATCTCCGTTTCTCCTCCAAAGACTGTGTTAGCAACAAGTCATCTTGTACCAAATCCAATATTTGCAGTGCTGGCCAGAACCGCTCGTACCTACTAACACATCAATGTCAGCAATTACCACCTGTGTAAGCAGTGTACCAGGTGCTTGCTCTAGTGCAATGTTTGCCGTAAGTGCC
This sequence comes from Neoceratodus forsteri, assembly GCA_016271365.2. Taxonomy (NCBI): domain Eukaryota; kingdom Metazoa; phylum Chordata; order Ceratodontiformes; family Ceratodontidae; genus Neoceratodus; species Neoceratodus forsteri. The sequence goes on along the minus strand of CM057454.1, from coordinate 571,885,472 downwards.
GTACACAGCAAGTTGAAAAGCCCAAAAGGAGAACAGCAGAAACACAAACCCCAGGGCATGGGAAGGAAGGATAAGGAATGGGAGCAAGGAGGCAGCCAGAGTCGTCGCAGAGGCCAAGAAGGGAAATGGCACCAGAGACAGGAGCGCACACACAAAAAACACTCCCTAAGTAAGGGAGGTTCGTCAGAGGAGGGATTAAGTAGAGGTTGTGGTAGGAGCTATTCCTCACATTGAGCATCGGGCAAGCCCTCCCATAAATGTTTTAATAGCTATTTTGGTGATTATGGGTATCTATTAAAATATGCACCAGATTTTGAGTCTCATTATTTTACAGATTCAGAAGTTCAATTAAAACTGTCGCTAGATTTTATTTGTCAAAATTTTCCATAAATTCCACGTTGAAATATATACAAACATTGAACTATAGCACTGGGATTGGGCCAGATGGAATTGACATGAGTATTGTCATTTTAGCTAAGGAAGAAATTGCCATCCCTCTAACAAAAATTATTAATTTTTCCATTTGCACTGGCACAATGCCAGCCTTATGGAAAAGGGATGACATTGCCTAGTCCATAAACAAGTACGTAGGATGTCTGTATAAATCTTTAGGCCTACTGCACTGCTCTCTTTGTCCAAATTGCTAAAAGAGAGCAATACATGATCAGCTGCAGGATTCCTTCAATAAATACAATCTTTTAATTTCACAGCAGCACGGATTCAGAAAGGCTTTTGTGACTTTTATTGATTATTTGCACACTTCTATTGATTCTGTTTTTCGTGTTGCTTCAATTTTTAATGATTTTTCTAAAGCATTGGGTTTAGTTAATCATAAGTTATTGCGCACTAAGTTGAGTGCTGTGGGGCAACCTGAATTGGTTTACAAGCTAGTTGGACAAACAAGAGTTCAGAACAAAGGTAGGAGATGTGTTCTTGGCACATAGAATGGCCAGTATCAGAGTAGTATAGCATAATGGTTAAGGGCACTGAGCTGCAAATCAGGAGACCTGGGTTTGAATCCCATCAGGCCCCACTTACATACTGTGTGACCCCCAAGCAAGTCACTTAACATTCTTGTGCTCCCAGGTCACATCTAGAAACAAGCTCCAGCTTAGTGTGCCTTTCCTAGTTAAACAATTTACCCTTTTCCTTTACAACAGGGCTCAGTTTTGGGCTGCATGCTATTCAGTCTCTGCCGAATACATGCACTCAGTCATCTCTGTTATTATACACAGACAATGTTATGATATATGTTGCAACTAAATAAGTTGCTAATGCAGTAGAACCTTTACAGAAATACTTTTGTTTTCAGACCTGGATTAATGATCATGTCTCCTCCTGAATACTATAAAAAAGACAATCTTTATGCATGCCCTCATACATATAGTCAAAAAGTCTCACAAATGACAGTTTATACTCTGGATAATACATGTCTATAAATGTTGGGTTGACGTTAGATAGCACTTACTGATGCATTACATATTGTTTGGCTAAATAAGACAGTTAATAAAAAATGTGGTATGTTGTACCACTAAAGATGTAACATCTTTGAGTTCTCACTATTACCCATAGCCAAAGCCTACCTGGTGCTAACTGTAGATTATGCAAGCAATAATGCCCAATAGGGTGGGCGGTATTGGGCAATACTGGACCGGCCAGTGGCATAATGAGGCCTGATGCCGCAGGCGGAGGGCTTTATAGCCCTTGGCCAGTCTGGTATTGCCCATACGGCCCACCTTGGAGGGCATTATTGCACTTAGAAAATGGGTATCATTGTAAATTTTAATTAAGTAGTAAGAAAAAAGAAGAAATTAGTTTGTAAATAAACACAAAGAGTAAAAAAATACATATTTTTGATGAAATAGTCCCTCAAATTTTGTGCTGTTCCATCTGCTGTTGCAACCCCCCCCAGCCATTCCCTTCTAGTTCCAGTACCACATCAAGAGATGGAGTTCATTGTAAACTTTAATAATTTTGTTGGTTGCCTTGGGTTTTTGTGCTTACTTTGAAGAATGGCAGTTTTCTTTCCTGTAAGCTCCCCCCCCGGTCGGTAGCGCGTGTTGGAAGGCTGTTCGTGTTTGTCACGTAACCTTGCGTGACCCTGCATCCCATAACCAGGAAGTGGAGACTCAGAAAATGAGCGACCAAGGGTGAAAGCCATGGGAGTTAGAGTGAGACAAAAAACATTGCAGGGGAGAGCGAGGGACAGAGGATTCAAGTAAGAAATTTTTTTAACACTTTTGAACCTCTAGACTGGCACGGCAGGTGGGGGATGGTGGCACAATACATCTTTGTCAATTAACGAGGGCAAAAAATGGCGGCTCGACAGATGTCAACTCGGGGTGCCAAAAGATATTTTTCGGTAATGGGGCATCTCGAATTAGCATGTCTTTCGAAGCAGGCGTCTATCATAACTTAATGTACCCCTCGTTATAGCTCTCAGCCAATCAGAGAGCTGATAGTGTTTGTCCCATTTTCTAAGGCTTAATAATTTACTTGGCAGGTAATGCTACTACATTGCTAAGAGTACATAGACTCATAAATCATGTCTGTGGATTTTGCTTAAAAACTGATAGAAATGCATATCAGTGTAGTTTGTATAATTGGCTTCAATTGCATCCTTTGATAAAATAGTTTAATACACTTAGACAGTGCTCCTTTGGAAAGTATTAAATGTTACTGTCCTAAAGAGTCTTAAACTATTAGTTCAAATTAAAACAGGATACAGGGTAGGATTTTTAAAGGGGTTAGATTGTCGCAAGCCTCAGCTGAGCCAATGATAAGGCACATGGGGCTTGCAGCTATCTAGCGGGATTTTCTATCCTATCCGGCAATTGCCACTAGTCAGAGCAATTTTTTTTATCTAACTTGTGGCAATCCGGGGGGCCTTTTTTATGGCGATATTTGGTGCAAGCTGCCATAAATCATGAAAACTGTTGCAACTGCACCCGAGATTGTAAAATCGGGTGCAGTTGTGGCAATGGGGTTTGGCACACTGCCAGAACCAAAGTGTTGTGGCGCAAGGCATGGTCCAAGCACTGTGCCATGCTGTGGAAATCTGGCCATTGTATCACCACAGCCAACACTAATCAAAACCTTACAGTACCTAATTACAAAACCAACCTGGGCCCAAATTTATTTTCTTATACTGCTGTTAAAGTATGGAATGCCTTACTTCTACAGATCAGAAAAGCCAAGACAATAGTTTGCTTTAAAAATGCTATGAAAATGTATTTGCTGGATACTTGTAAATGCACGTTGTAAGGAATGGTTGATGCTTATTGTTTTAACTTGACAATGTACTATTTGTATTATTTATTGTTATGTAAACTGTGTTTTTGTATGTATTATGTGCTTTTCACCTGGGTCATTCCTGAAAATGGGTACTTTTACTCAATGGACTTACCTGGTTAACAATAATAAACAAACACACCCAGGGTTGCATTCTGTTACCATCAATTACTCACTGTGAACCTTGAACAAGTTCCTTGACCTCCCAGTGCTTAACATTCTCCATTTCTCCCTTTCTCTACACTTACCCCCACCCCAGTTTTCTTTAAGTACCCTCAGTCTCACATAACCTCTCCATGTGTGCACAGTGGCTGTTGCCCTTGTTCGAGAGCATGATTGTTGCAGTGCAATAGAGGCTGAGATAAAGTGGTACTCTGCTGTTTCTTGTGCCTTGAATATAATTTACATACGTTTCCAAACACCCGATCTATGACGATGGCTCCAGTGTTATTTTCCACACCAAATGGCATATTCACATGGTCAGAGAAAACCTATCTGACATTAATTATTAATTAGCAGAAGCTGCTGCTGAAGCAAAAGGGGCATCTGCCTTCTAAACAGTCTGTTTCACCAAAAATAGATCTCACAACCGTGGAGTAGGGGAGGCTCTGTCACCTTGTAAAAGTGATGAAAGGGTGTTGGGGACAAGGAAGATGAGCTGCTTTACCTCTGCACTAGTGAAAAAATATCTATTGTCTCATCATGTGAGGAAGCAGGTCGAAGTGGATTGCTCTGCAGCGCCCTCTACAGCCAAGTTACAAATGCAAGCTGCTGGGCTTTTCAGAGGTGCTGCAATATGCTCCAGCAGGAATCAGGGTGGAGAATAATTATGTCTGACTGGGAAGGGAGGACTCGAGTGCATTGAAAACAAAACAAGAAGGTCAGCTGAAAATAAAAAATAAAGTCTGAATCAACGTAAGTCTTCTTCAGGAATTATCTACAGAGAGAAAGTCCGAAAGTGCATCTAGAGTCCATTGATCTGCATCATCCTCTGTAGCCACATTACAAATGCAAGCTGCCCAGGGTCCTGGAGGGGCTGTGATCTACTCCAGCAGGAGTCATGGTGCAGCATCCTCTGTAGCCACATTACAAATACTGTACAAGCTGCCCAGGGTCCTGGAGGGGCTGTGATCTACTCCAGCAGGAATCATGGTGCAGCATCCTCTGTAGCCACATTACAAATGCAAGCTACCCAGGGTCTTGGAGAGACTGAGATGTACTCCAGCAGAAGTCATGGTGGAGAATAACAGCTGTACCTGAGGGAGCAGGGTGTGTCTGATAACAAAAAAAACAGAAACATAGACATTGATGGCAGAAAAAGCTTACTGGTCCATCTGGTCTGCCCAGCAGTTTGTTATTGTTGTATATAAGAAATGGCAGTCTATGCTGAGTTATTCACTTATTTAACCAGTTGGTAACAACATAGCAGCTAAACCCTGGCTCATTCACTCAGATTTAATCACATTTCTTATGTATTTATTTTTAGGGGTGCTACCAGTATGTGATCAATATCAGAAACAAATATGCAGTCCCCACCCCCCCCCCAAAGCTGCTCAAAGGAGCCTGCAAATCATCTTTTACTGCCTCTGCTTTTTTACTCACTTTCTTTCTTTATTCCATGTTTGTTAATGGGGTTCTTTCATGGTTTCATAAATCACCTGAGATGTGAATAAGCCTGACCACTAACAATAAGGTGACTCCCTCATAGGTCAGGTACCCACTCTTAAAAAATAGATCATGCCAGTGGTTTACGGCAGAACTGAAGGTTGCCTTGCTCAACAGAGACCAACTTTGGAAAAAAAGTTTGAAAATCAAAGCTACAGACAGATTGGACTTTGTTTAGGAGGGCCAGGAAACTTTATACCAAATCGGTAAGGGAGTCCAAGGCTAGTTATTACTGGGCCGAACTTTACACATCTTCCAGGTGTTCTGCTCATTTCTGGAAAACCCTCAAGGAGATTGAAGGTCATGCATCCTCTAACTCATTATCTATGAAAATATCCAAGGGTGGCATCTTAGTTACAGATAAACAATTAATCCTTGACCAGCTGAATAACCATTTTGCCACTGCAGGCTTAGCCTTCAATACCTCACCTGCCAATACCCTTCATTCCCACATTGGGGTTTATGATCCAGTAGCCCTGGCCACAGATACAGTGTTCTCCCTACAGCCTGTAGCACTGAAGGAGGTTGAAGATCTGCTCCTACAACTGGATACTAGGAAGAGTGCTGGTGCAGACTGCATCAACCCTTTTTTCCTAAAACTTAGCCTCCAAGCCCTGGCTGTACCAGTCACTCACCTCTTCAACCTATATCTCCTGCACAGTGAAATCCCTCCCACATGGAAAACCACCCACATGATTCCCTTATGTAAATCAGGAGACCCTAGTGACCTCAACAACCACAGGCCTGTCTCCTTACTTCCTATCCTATCCAAGATGATTGAAAAAATAGTAAGTACTCAGCTTAAAAACTACTTAGAATCTGAAAATCTGTTAAACCCTCTGCAATCAGGATTCTGGCATGTCGTAGCACAATTTCAGCCCTAGCAAAGGTTACAAACAACTGACAGGAGGCCCTAGACTCCAAAAACTTCATATATGCAGTGTTTTTGGACCTAAGCAAGGCATTTGATACCATCGATCATGAATTGCTTTTGGAATCACTCCATAATATTGGTGTTGACACCCCCTCCCTGAGATGGTTTTCTAACTACCTTGTAGGGCATCAACAGCAAGTTAAAGTTGAAGGAGAATTCTCTCCACTGAAACCTTTATTGAGGGGCATGCCGCAAGGCTCCATTCTAGGTCCACTTTTATTCACAATCTATATTAATGTAATTGATGTAGAAATCAATGCAGCCAACATCCATCTATTTACCGACGATGTGGTTCTCTACATTGACAGACTAACCCCTGAAGCTGCATGCAAGGATCTTCAGCGGGAGTTTAATCAGTTACAACTACAACCACTGAAGCAAAACCTACTCCTGAACGCAAAGAAAATGAAGGTGATGCTCTTCTTACCTGGTACTAATTATTTTTTTTTTTTATTTAGTTGTTTAACCAGATATAGCACATTAAGCTGAAAGCTTTTTTTAAAGGAGCAACCTGGGAGCACAAGGAGGTAAAGTGACTTGCTCAGGGTCACACAGTATGCAAGTAGAAGCTGTGGGATTCAAACCCAGGTCTGGTCTGCTGGATGTCACCAGATTTGCAGCTCAGAGCCTTAGACCACTGCACTATACTGCCTCAACAATGTTAACAACCCTGTTACGATGCAATCTATCCCCCAGATCACTACACTCCTAGGAGAGACTCTTGAGTTTGTAAACAAATTTAAATGCCTAGGGGTTTGGATAGACTATAAACTCTCCTACCTCGAGCACATTGAGGAGCTGATGAAAAGGCTCAGACAGAGGCTAGGTCTCTTTTATAGACTCAAAAATCTTCTTACCCAGGATGCCAAGAAGAGACTGGTACTCATCACTTTCTTCTCCTTACTGGACTACACAGATTTTTTTGTACAGCCAAGGCCCTACCTCTGTGTTAGCCAAACTAGATAGTTATACCACAGAGCCTTAATATTTATCACTGATGCCTCATACTCTACACATCACTGCTCTCTATATGCCATAGTAGGATGGTCCTCACTTTCCTATAAAAGGCAGAAAAATGCTGTTCTTTGGACATACAGAGCTATCACCAAAAAGCTACCTCAATACATTTCAGATTGTCTGCTGCAAAGCAAAGCAAGTATGCACACTTTGAAAAGTGCCTCCTATACCTCGCTTATTGTACCCAAAGTCAAATCGTGTTTCTGTAGATTGGCCATAAGCTACATGCTACCCCTCTTATAGAACAATCTACAAAAACTCTTGAGACTGGTCCACCCTATACATCTCTTAGCATTTAAATTGCTGTATGCACATGCTGTCATTGAGTCATGTAACTGCTTCCCCTGATTAGTGCCATGCTTATGTTTCTGGATCACCAAGTCCTCCTAGCTCCTGCCAACTACCTCACCCCTTTCCCTTTCCCACCCTACAGGTTATCTACTCTTCATTATGCCGGTGTTCATCCCCTATGGCTGCACTTGTCCATTACTTCAGCAGCATACTATCCTGCCCCCCCATCCTCCTAAATATCCCTGATCTGCACTCTACCTCTCCTTTACGTATGTTGCTAGTGTACACCTCATTATTACCCTCTGTTCCTCTCTCTCAAGGTTCCCATTGAACTCTGTATTAATGTGTGTTTTCTCAAGCACCTGACTGTGATATTTCTGCACTAGATTCTTTTTTTTTTGACTGCTTAAGGACATTATCTACACTGTGTTCTCTCTTGTACAAAGTGAGTACAAATTTTACTCTTACCCTGTATTGTCTTATATTATCACATGTATAATGTGTTTACAAACTACTATACTAACGGATTTTGAACATGTATATGCTTAATTTAATTTGTCTACTATGTGTGTTGGTAATTATGGATGTTTGTATACGTGCACAATATGTATTTTGTCCAGGTCCACCTCAAAAATGAGTTTCTTCTCAATGGTGTTCCATCTGGTTAAATAAAGATATTGATTGATTGACTGATTGATTGACTGGATTTTAAACAAAACAAAAAGGTCAGCTGGAAATGGAAAATAAAGTTAGAACTGCTGTACATCTACGTATACACATGTACGCAGATGATACTGCTATTCTCCTCTGGGAACTCCCCCTCCAAGGTGGCAATCAGCCTTCAGGTGGTGTCCAACGCTGGTTTAATGCAAACCAACTCTCCATGAACATCAAAAAAATAGTATCGATGACCTTCGGCTCCACTCAGAAACTGATCAGGCTTGATTCTACTCCCTCATTTCACACCCTCTCTGGTTCAATGCTCGATAATATAGCCTCATTCAAGTACCTCAGACTATGGCTAGGCAAGAATCTTGACTTCAGGGTACACATTTATGTTTATGCCATCCACAATAAATTGCTCCCTAGACTCGGTGCTCTGTACAGACACCGCAGCTGACTCCCACAGAAAGCCAGGAGAGAAATTGTCCAAAAGATGACTCTCCCTGTCCTTGATTTCAGGGACATAGTCTACAGCTCTGCCCTTAAAACTACCCTTACCAGACTGGACACTCTCTTCAATTCCTTCTGCCATTACATTCTCGACTACCTCCCTCGTACCCATCACTGTGACCTTTATTCCTCACTCTCCTTTCCCTCCCTCCCTCCATGCCAGGCACCTGTCACACATTGCTAATTTTGTTGGGAAGTTCTGGCTCAGATCTCTGCCACCCTATTTGTCCACCCTCTTGTCAACACTCCTCCCATCCTGCTGTACCCTCCAAACTTCAACCCACAGAACACTCGCCTCCCACCCCAGCATATCTCATTGGGCTTCTCCACCTTCTCAAATAAATTTCCCAATATCTGGAACTCCCTCCCACTAGAAATTTGCTCTGCGCAATCCTGCCACTCACTTTCTCTCCTCCTCCATATTTACACTGTTCATGTACAGTATGTAACTGCACCTAATAACCCTTCTCTCCCAAACAACTTCCCACTGCCTCCCCCACCACCCACTTGTCCCCTCATCACCCTCTGTTCCTCCCCTGCCCACATGTTCCATCTCAAGGTTACCACTAGCTGGAGCTCCCTGCACCCCTTCCCAAACCTCTGCCCCCCACTACCCCCACTCCCCTTTCCCTGCCCCTCACCCTCTCTCTTTCTCCTTTTTCTGCTGGATCCTACCCCCTTGCAGGGTTCTCAGTATCCTGAAGGGAACAGTTTTTGGCTTGCTCCATGCCCCCCATCTAATCTTTTCTCCTCTCTCTTCTCCTTTTCTGCCAGATCTTGTCCTCTGCAGGGCTCTCAGCATCCGAGGATTTATAGTTCCTGACCTGCCCCTCCTCTCTCCCCTCTCCCCTTGGTTTGCCCCTCCTCTCTCTCTTCTCCTTTTCTGCCAGGTCCTATCCCCTTGCAGGGTTCTCGGCATCCTGAAGGGGAACAGTTCTTGACTTGCCCTATCCCCCCTCCTGGCCTTCCTCCTCCTCTCTCCTCTCCTTTTCTCCCAGGTCCTGTCCCCCAGCAGGGTTCTCAGCATCCTGAGGGTGTACAGTTCCTGGCCTGCCCCCCTCCTCTCCCATCTCCCCTTGAAATGCCTCCTCTCTACTCCTTCTCTGCTGGGCCCTGTTCCCTTGCAGGGTTTGCTGCATCCCCTGGGGATTTTACTTATGGTTGACCCCTCCAGTCTCACTCTACCTTCCCCCACTCCCTTTTTGCCAGGTCCTGTCCCTCAGGGTTCCCAGTATCTGAAGGTAATTAGTTCCTGGCTTGCTCCCTCCCTCCTACCCTTACTACCCCCCTCCTGCCTGTCCACCACCCCCTCTGCCACCTGTGTTACAATCTCACCTTCTTCTAACTCCATATAACACTTAGTATCCTTCCTTGAACTAATTAGCACTTATTAATCCCTGTGCTCATCATGATACTTGTTGTTCTCCATCTGGCCTATACCTTATGGGTTCCCCTTTTCCTTGATTGCCACTATACAAGTTATATCTGCACATTGTTCTGTTTCCCCAGTTTGTCTCAGTCTTTGTTTGTGTTTATTACTTTGTTATCTGACACTCTCTATATACAATACTGTCTGTTGTCTAGGTTTGAGAGGCATTATTTTAGCACCTCTCTTCATATAGTGATACTGCACTGTATATATTTTGTTTTATGTTATTATGTTATTTATTATGTTTATTTTTATTATGCTTTATTATGTTTTTGCTTGATGCCCCCCACCCCACTATGTAACCCTTCCCCCCAGAATGCTTCGGGAAATGAGCTGTTAACAGCTCATGTTGTCTTTCCTGGTGAAACTTTTTCAAATAAATAAATAATATTCTGACAGTAGCTGTGGTCTCAACAATTAATATTTCTATCCGATGACCACTATCTCGCTTCCATTTTATATGAGGGGCTCCAAGTAGGGCATATGCTAAAAATAGAGCCAGTGAGTGGTCTTCTCACTGACAGAAATTATGAACCCCATGTAAAATCATGAAATGAAGACAAAAAGTAAATAAAAAAGTTGGAAAACCTTAGAAGGATTTGCAGGTTCCTTAGAGCAGCTTCAGGGAGTGGGGTAGGGAGGACTAGATAGTCATAGGATTCACAGGATAATATGAGCTGGTAGGTCCTAGGACCCATTTTTGCTTGAAACTTGTTTAGTGGTGGTAGTCATATATTTTATTACCCACGTATTGGTCAACAGATGACTTAAAAGAAACCATAGTTTTACATGAGACTATAGATTCTGGAAGGGCGTTCCATACTGCAACCACTCTTTGGGAAACTCATTTTTTCCTTTTATTAGTTCTACAAATTTCATCTTTAATTTTTAAACCATGTGTACATGTACTCTTAGTAGAGACTTGAGATGTTAGGCCAATGGTTTCCCATAAGTACAGTAGTTATCTTTGGATGCACGAAATGTGGAAGAGTCCCCTGATCAGGAATATTTGGGTCTTCTCAGTATCTGCCTTTCTTATGTCTTCATTGTATACATGCAAGTCTGTCATAGAGATTGTTTCTATTAATGTCTGTTTACCTGTGGGGCTGGCCACCCGCCTCTTTTGTCCTCTGTTCTTTTTAAACTACAGACCCCTGACTGTCCCAGTATTGCTGGCAAGGTTCCCCTTCATGTAGGAGCATACAGGTTTAATGTTTGCTGGTGCTCATGAATAAAATGAAACTTTTAACTTAGAAAAGAACCGCAATACATGCTTCTAGTTATGCCTGCAAAATGTGTGTTCCCGCAGGTAGCTCTGAGTTATTTGGGTAACCTTTAGTACAGAAAGGTTTTATATCAAGCAATTTCCATACGGAAATAGTTCCGTACTGTAATGCATTATGTCTAGCTCTTGTTTTCAGTTGTCTGGCATTCCCGAGAGACACTGAAAAATGAACTGAAAGGCTGCCAGACAGTAGCTTCAGTCTTAGGGCAGGACATTTTTCTTCTCCCCCTTCCCCCCGCTAGAGGAAAGCCCAGCCTTGCATTAAACTCTTGTAGGGTTACTGTCACACAAATGTGACAGGTGAGAGTGTATTTCTTTTTCTTTAGGTGAACAGGTGAGCAGCCTAGAAATTGCTCAGCTCAGAGAGAAGCCGCCACCAGGAGAAAATGCTTTGGGCTGGATTCACAAAGCCTTCAGAAGGTGCAAAACCTTCCCTAAGTCCCCAAAACTGCCATTACTACAGAAAAAAGGGGAGATTGATCTATGCTATGTACAAAACCCCTGCAGCGCGGAAAAAACACTATGTGACGTGGAAAAAGCGTGCTGCAGAAGTCCCTGAGGAAAAAAGGTGTGAGATAAATGAGACACATCCCTGAAAGGCTATTCTCAGCCAGGTTTTTCTGCAATTGTGAAAAAAATGTTACACACAATGGAATGAGGTGTAACTCTCTCTCAGCAAACTCAGCAGTGCCCCAACAATTGTAATCAATTAAGGTGGAGGTCAGGCACAGGTAACAGCATCCCAGATAGTATAGCAGTGGCTGATGTTACAGCAACAAAAGCACACATTGCCATGCTGTGGCAACAGGCAACAACCGCCAGACCCAGTGCCTCCCAGGACGGAGCCCCACAGGCAGTACAGCCTGACCAGCCTACAGTGAGTGCTACCCCTGCAGGCAACAGGAACACGCCAGGGAGGGATGACCAGTGGTGACAGTCAGCAACTGTGGTGCCATGGTATTGTTGGTACCTGTGGTGCTGCAGTAGTCCCAGTTGAAGGACTGGTTGCTGGTATCTTTGTGGGTACTGTCAGCCTCATACTATGGCAGCAATGTTAATGTCTGCTGCTTCAGCTACTTGTTGTACAATTGCAATAACTCCTCAGCCATTTCCACAGCTGCAGATTCGCAGCACTTGTGGAATTCCTACAGCTGCTGGAATTCCGCAGCTGTGGGATTTTCTTTAAGAATATGATGCAACTGCGTTTCCGCAATGCTGCAAGCCTTTTTCCCATAGCTGTGGGATTTTTACTGTTCTTTGAGAATCCTGCCCTTTGTTTTTAGCTTCCTCCTCAGCGGTGCGGCTTCCCGGGCTGAGTTCTCCTCTTTCTTCTGCACGGAGATGGGCACTAGCACACAGGAGTGCATGCTCCACTCCTCTGAAATACAACTGTGCTGCAAGAAAAGGGAAACCAAATACACAGTTTGCACACATATTATGCATCCTGTAACAGAGGAAAAGCATAGATTTACCAGTTCAATGCTGTTGGTCCAGGTGTTTAGTTCTCCTGGTAATTTTTATTTGCTTGCAGAAAGCTACTCAGTACACCTCCTCAGCAGTTACTATACAGCTAGCTGGATAGCCTCTTCTAAACCATATTTATTCATGAAACTGCTGGGGGTGGTGCTAACTGACAACAGAATTGGGGAAATTCTGGATCTAGATTTTTTTTTTTTCGTTTACAGTGATATGCAGACTCCTCTCTAATGAAATGATACTTGTACTGTTTTAACAGTTAAAAAAAGAATGTAGCTAAATAAAGATTTAATGTGAAATGTAATAATTGATGGGTATAGCTCTCTATTTATACTGAACTGATGTCCAGGTAGATCAGAATGGAGAAGGGTATTGAAGATGAAGCACCTTGTACAGTCTAGCTATTGTACTTCTAGAACTGGATGCTGTTTGATTATATTGCTGAATAATAGCCTTATTTATTTTTGCTTCTCTTTTATTTTGCCGAAACAAGTTCACTTTTATTTTGTTCTGCTGGAGAGAATAAAACATTTTTTTGTGATTTAAGCCATCATTGCCTCTTGGTTCATTTGTTATCCCACAGTCTTTCACACAAAATACCAAGCATAGATCACCCATGAGCCATCTATAATTCATTGAATACATGTCCAGATCCCTCAGTCTGTCACCATAAGTCTTCCATGGCACTGTCCAAATTATTTTGGTTACCTTTATCTGTGTTTGCTCAATCAGTACTTCACTCTTCTTATTTTGTGGTGCACAAAGTGGAAAACAGTACTCGAGATGCGGTTTCACAAGAGATGTATACGGGGTACATTTACAGATGGATTACGGCTCTTGATATTACTAAATATGCATCCTAGTATTCTATTCCCTAATTTGACTTTAGTTCTAATATGGGAGTTGAAGGACAGCTCGTTTGTAATGATTATTCCAAGATAATTTTCGCACTTTGTTTCCCCTAACAGGGTACCATTTAATTCATACTTAAATGTACATTTATCCAGGTTAAATTTTATTTTTATTCTTTTCTGCCCATTGCCCAAACTGGCAGAGATTTTTCTGCTGCTTATTAGATGCCTCCTGATTGTTTACAATGGTTCCCACTTTACTGTCATCTGCATATTTTCCAAGCCAAGCCCCTTCTGAAACTGCCGTTGAGGAAACTATTATGTTGAAGAGTGCTGGCCCCAGGACAGAGCCTTAGGGCACACCACTGGTCACCTCTCCCAAGTCAGAGTAAAAACCTTATATACTGACCCTTTGGTATCTATTAGTCAGCCAAGATTCTACCCAAGCAATTATACTGCATGGAAGATGCAGAAGAATTAGCTGTTCTAACAGAACCTCATGGGAGATGGAATTGATAGCTTTAGCATAGTCCAAGAATATATTGTCCACTGGCATCCCTTTGTCCATTGCTGCACTTACTGGTTCTAAAAAATTTAGTAAATTAGTGAGACATGATCGTCCTGCACTAAAACTGTATTGAGATAGATCCATATATCCATGTTCTTTAATGTGCTTAATTATATACTTTTGGATTAAACTTTTTAACATTTTGCTCAAGATAGATGCAAGACTGATGGGCCTATAATTCTTTTTTTTTTGGTGTGTGTGTATAAGTGTAATAATGGCTTCCCTCCATTCCCAGAGTGTGTTACCATTGGACAGGGATGAATTAAACAATATGGTAAGAGGCCCCACTAGTTCACTGCTTAATTCTTTGATGAATTTAGGACTTATTCCATCTGGTCCTGCTGGTTTTTGATTTGTAATTTTTGAATTTTATCCATAACTTTCTTTTGTGTAATTTGCCTTGGTCTACCTACTTTGCCTTTTTGACCAAATTATATATTGCACTTTACTTTAGGTTGAAATATACTTAGGAGATAACTATTTAATGTATGTATTAGCAATGTTTTGTTCATCATTTATAACCCCCGCATGTGTTTGTAAAGGCCCTGTACCCTTGTGGTTACCCTTGAGCAAACCAACATAACTAAAGAATGCCTTTTCGTTATCCTCCACTGATGCAGCCATTCTCACTTCAGCATTTTGTTTTGCTTTTCTAATTACTCTTTTTGCTTTATTTGCTTTTTTTTTATAACTTGCCAGTTTAGCTGTGTCTGTTCCTTTGTGTACTTTGAGTATTTTTTCTTTCTATGTTTAATACTGATTTTTATTGTTTTTCCCCACCATGCTGGCATTCTACCCTTCTTATTATATTTGATGGTCACTGGCACCCATTTGTTAACACAATAATCTATTTTGGATTTGAGTTTTGTCCATATTGTGTTCATGTCCAAGTTGTTTCAGTCTTTCTTCCAATTCCATGTACCTAAGAACTGTTTAATTGATTTATAATCAGCCTTATAATAATTTTCTGATTTTGTTAACCCCTGATTCTATCAAACTCTTTTTTAACATTGATCATTATTACATTATGGTCAATGTCTCTGATAGGGTCAGTTACATCCATACTGATTATGCTGGAAACTAGGTTACTTAACACAAGGTCTAACATATTGTTACCCTGAGTTTTAGATGCTACGTATTGTTCTAACCCCTTTTGTACTATTATTTCTAAGATTGTTATATATATAATATTGTTTGTTTATTCAACCAAATAAAATGTTGGACTCCTTGATAGTTATGGCATGCGAATTCCATGTTCTCATGAGGATCCCAGACTGGCATAGACAGGCACAAGACAAAAAATAATTATGATACAAAGGGTAGTGCCTGACAATATTACACACACACATTGGCCAATGCCAATCATGTTTGCATTCTTGCATTTGCTGTGCAGTTATTGGGCATAGATAACATAGCAGTTAAAATTCAGAAATTAAGAACACAAATTTTAATTGTGAAATTGTCAAGGGTGGGAAATAAAGGAGGTCACGTGATGATCTGGATGCAGGAAGATGCTCCTGAGCCATCTCCATGTCAGGCATGCATTTAAAGTATATTAAACAGCGCTAAAAATGCAATTGCACTCCTAATGGCAGCCATCGGGGTCCAGAAAGAACAAAGACTCTTCTGACACTGAAATCAGACTGAACATTAACAGGAACTAGACCAAATGGATACTGCAAATGCAGTGATGCCTCTCCTCGATCTGTCCCAAGTGGTGAAGAGGCACAAAATGTGTGAGTCCCTCATTATACCACCAAGCTGTGTGACCAATCCCAACATGACAGACTGTTTTTTCAGGTTACTGGGGATAATCAAAGATACACTTATGGACCTTTCAGGTGATTTTAAAAGTTTCAAGCCTGCTCTGTAAACCTTAACCAGCTGTTTCTCAGATTCAGAGGTGCAAATCAGCTCAGTAGAGGATGGCCTGAACCACACAGACCCCAAATTGACAAGTCTGCAGCACAAAGTTCAAAAACAGGAAGATCAGCCGAAGGACCAAGAGGGTTGCAGCTGACACAATAATCATGTCATTGTGAGCCTTTTTGAACAGTTGAAGAGCAAGGGCACTGTTCTGTTCATGCAAGAGCTGAGCAACAAGTTAGTGGGTCCCTTCCCGAGCAGCCTGGACTACACTGTGGAGCCCTCCGACCCCCACCAAACCAAGGAAAAAGCAGAGAGCCATCATCCTCCATCTTTTGAATTACTTGGACAAAATGCTCAACCTCAGCAAAATTAAGGAAACTAAAGAAATCTGGTGGGAAGACAAGCCCCCAAGTAAGAGTTTGCCAGTCAGAATATAAAGGAATTAAAATCTAGCTCCAGTGGTTTGCCTGACCAAGATCATAGTACAGGTGCCTGATTGCCAAAAGCAATACTCCACAGCTGCTGAGACCTGAAAAGACTTGCCAGCTGCCTTCTCCAATCTCTTTCCAACCCAGTGGAGCCCACCTCATTGAACACAATACCTGCCTCCTGTCCCACTGATGTCAAAGGGCCAGTAGTCCATACAGGTCAATAAGAATGACACTGATATGTTATTGCAGTTCATGAATGAGTGAGTGATTTATGCTCAATTACCTGTTTTCTCTGCACAACTTGCAGCCTTTGCAGTTCTACAGCCTGATGAACTCCTCTTCAAACAACCACCATCAAGCTGTAAATTGGGACCACTCCTGCTAATGATTGTGACACTCAGACAGCTGGTTCTGATTAATCTATGATTTTTGTAATATAAAAATGTGCTATTGACTGTCTCTCATGAGAGATGCTGACAGCCTGTGGAATGACACCCCCCTCCCAGGTTTTGGCTAAAAGTTGTTACCTGGAAGGCCAAGAGATAATTATAGGCTAGAAGAGACTAAATTAAGTATCTCCTGTTTATCTAGCTTATTTGTGGCTTGCAAGCTGCTAAGATGGGAAATCATAAACTTTTATAATGGTTAGAGGAAGGAGAGCGGGTTATGACACCTTAGTGTGAAGTCATAAATATTTCTTTGATGTCCGTGAAGAATAGGAAAATACTCTACATCAAACGGTCATATGAGAAAATGAGTTGTGCTGAGGTCACAGAATTTAATACTTTGATAAGACATCCTGTTTTGCATAGATATATTTTTTTTATATTCTGACAGGGAGGAGCTAGGTGACCTCACGCAGAGAGGTTGGCAAAGCCAGTTTTTAAACAGTATTCTGTTTTCCATTTTACACAAACATTTTTGGACTCTGAAAATGCAACATCAAGCACTGTTAGAAGAATATACCTTAGAAAAGACAATTCTAAGAGTACTGTGGTAGAAGATTTAGTTTGCACTTTTAAACCTGTTTTTGTTAAGTGATTTGTATGTTTTGTGATATATGGTTCTGTATTTACATTTTACATTTTTTTATCTATTTTGAAGTAAACCTCTACTTTAGAGACTACTTGGCGTGCCTTTGAAATTCTGTTTCTTGATAAGTGACGCATACATGGTTAAAGTTGACACTGTACAAAGCTTACTGGTTTTACCAAACTGGGAAAAGGTAAGAATTTATTCTGAGGTCTTTAATAGAGTTTTAAGGGTTCATTTTGTATGCCTGGTTAGGTGCCCATAGGTGAAAGATATCTGCCCCCCCAAAGAGCAGAATTATCTGAGCCTGTATATTGGGTACGCTAACAAGAGGTTAACAGTTTGAATCCCTCCACGATTTGAGACCAAAGGTTGATTCGAACCCACAAGACAGACAGGAGGGTTACCCTGTTTCTGCTTCCTGTTCACAAGACTGCACTCAGAGGTTGGCACTGTGGGAGCAGAGGGCCTGACCTCCTGAGTGGGTTTGTGACAATGATTACTGAGTTTTGGGCTCCATGAAATCCTCTGCTGCAATTATGGTTGTGATGTCATTTAGCCCTCAAATAAGCAAGCTGGATAAGCCCTCTTTTATGCTGTCCTTAATGGAAAATGCCCTTACTTGGACCTGAGGCCTTCTTCCACCGTGCACTGTCCACATGGGTGCTGAGGCATGGCTGTCGGTGACACAGAAACAGTTTCTTCTGGAAGACATGCTGCTCTCTGGACCCCTATGCACATCACAAAGAACCCAACCTTTCTCCCAGTGTTGGTAAAGACTATAAATATCTAAACAGTTAAAATGTATTTCTTTTAACTACCCTGATTGCCTGCTTGAATATGGGTCAATTCAACAATGTGAGTGGGGGCTAAGATTGAGCATTATTCTGGAGGGCTATTCATGGTGGAGAAAAACTATTTGCAGGGATATTTTCATCAGTCATTTTCGAAGTTAAAGGGTGTATTATATTCATTGTTTGCTTGACTTGCATTGCACCTACATCTGCTGGATTGGTTTATACTGAATATCTTAATGTCTGCAGTTTGTGTGTGGGGGGTGCAACGTGAGATCACAACCACCATATTAAAAGGGGATGACAGTGCAACATCAACCCCTTTCACTCACAGATGCAACCTGCGATCACGAGCACCACCCACCACTGATTTAGACTGCAGACCCTCTAGCAGGTTAAGCATTGCTAGCACCATGCCTCATCAGTGGCAATGTGTAGGTAACCGCTGCACTAGCAAAAGCCAGATTACGCAAACCACCATGTCACTAGTTGACTCTTTTTCTTTCTATATAGAGTCTGGCGCTGTTTGCCTTCATTACTCAAGCCTCAAGACAGCACAATGCAAAGCTACTCAGGGGGCCAGTATTTCTCCTACAGCTCAGTGCAGACCAAACCAAAAGGAGAGCAGCCACAGCAACCAGGGTTGTAGACCCCTCAGCTTTGAGGGGGGCATACCACAACTGCTCCCATATTGCTAGGTAATGTTTAATGTTAACTGTTTCTATTTATTTCTGTGTTGCTTCATGTTGTTTGCTGTTGTGAAGGTTAGCTATATGGGGGATCTGGAGTGAACACTGTGAAATACTGCCAACGTAGTGACAGAGGAAGTTCAGTTAAGGTGAACGGTGGTCAAACACAAATATTACCACTATGTAATCCTCATGGGTAGTAATATCTGATATACAGCTGGAATGTCAAGGGAGCCAGGAAACAAACTATAAGATACCAAATCCTTAAACATTAAAGAAATGGGTGGTCAGGTAGTGATGCTTCAGGAAACTCATCTTCTCGATACAGAAGCAGTGCTTTTTCACAGGAAATTGGTGGGCCAGGTGTATGGTACCAGCGACTCCACCAGACAGAGGAGGGATATCACTCTTCTTGCCAGAAGTGTTAGTTTTAACCTGGCACAAACAATAGTGAACCCCCAGGGCAGGTATCTTTTCCTAACTGGCACTCTTGATAGCACAGATGTGTTACTGGAGAACATATATGGGCCAAATATGGACTCACCAGGCTTTTTCACCACGCTTCTAACTGTGCTAGCACCTGTTGTGCACCTCCCCATGCTTCTAGTGGGCAACTGGAGTCTAGTTTTCAGCAATGACCTGGACAAATCAGGCATGAGATGTACTGGTCTCACCCCTGCACAAAGAGCCATATGAAAGCTCACAGACACCCTAGGTCTCGCAGACCCTTGGAGAATCCGGTCAACCACCAGTAAGGAATACACATACTACTCTCCACCACACTACAGCACACAATTTCTTACTCTATATTGGATTAGTTTTTAATTAGCACTCACCTTCTTCACGGCATGCACCAGTCTCATATAATGACTAGGGTCTTATCGGACCACTCCCCTGTACTGCTACAGGATGCTTTTACTCTGGGCACCATTAGGGATCTGGGCTAGAAATTAAACACAATGATCCTTAAAGAGTCTCTAAAATACAATCTGTAATCACAACTTTTGTAAATGAAAACAAAAGAGCCATCAGCAACCTGGATTCTCTATGGGCAGCACTCAAGTGTACCATCAGGTGTGAATTTACTAGACAAGCCCCTATATGTATAAAAAATGAGAATGCCAAGGCTATGGCTCTCTTAAAGGAGATCAGACAGCTAGAAGCCAAGCTGGCCCCCATCACCCCTAAGCAAACCTGTCTAAATCTCCAGTCTCTAAGAGCAAAATATGAGGAAATGCTGAGGAATCAAGCTGAACATGCAATCTTTAAGTCTCACACAAAAGTTCAAGCTAGTAAATAGTTCCGCTGGGGCACTAGTGATCCGCAAAATGAAGCACAGAGATACAATCCTCAATGGCTATACATAGAAATTATCTGTGCATAAACACTGGTGTCTCCACAGTCACCCTAATACATGTGACTCCCTGCAAACTACCCACTAGTCTTAAGTGCACTGTTGTCCTTACCTCTATAAGGGTTCATCACCAGTTGTGTTGACACTTGAAAATATCTCCTACTAAAGATGTTATGCAACCATGTTTTGTAATCATAGTTTTAAGATCTGTGGCCACACCATGAAAGAAACAATGTGGGCAGGGATCAACATCTCATCTGTTGATCATATCCTCTCGTGGGGGGCTCATTTGCTGCCGTTTACATCTTTTAAGGTAGAGCATAAACTACAGTAGATAACAAAGGTGCATTTAAATATCTGCAGTTTACTCATGCCCTAGCCCAACATAGAAACCTGCCACATTGGGAGGGGTCCTCAATCATCAGACACTGCAATCCTTAGCAATAGCCACTGTAACGAACCCACTCCTGGGGGCCATGTCCACTGACCTCACAATGTCCTCCCCTAAGTTCAGCTCATAACAGGGGAGTCAGGAAATACCATCCTCATGTCCTTTTTGAGTGCTCGCTGATTTCACAACTGAACACCTGCCTTGAGGGCCGAGGGATTCTTCTCTCTGGGTATTGGTAAAATACAGTCTCGAGTCTGTAGCCAGGTGAGAATAGTCTTTGGTTGCTGCACTGGGGGGGGGAACCCAGGTGTTACGAGCTGTTCAGGGCTACTGTCATAACTCTGATTATGTCTTCTCCCGTGGGGGTGCAGGAACCTAATTCAAACCCCTCAGACCCTCTCTGGAAACCTTGAGTACTTTTACCCTACAGTAGGGCCCAGGATTCCCTTCCAGGAATCTAATTTCGGTACCTTGTGGCACCTTAGCGCTAAACAGGCATGTGACAGATTTAATAAACCTTCCCCAAACCTTTATACACAACAAATCACTCCCAGGCAGTAGTACTTCAAAATAAAAGCAAGCACTTTTACTGATTACTTAACTAACTTTGAGAAAGGACAGTACATTGTCCGAAACATGTCAGGCAGAGAATTTGTCTGTTACCAATGAAATGGATTTTTGAACCTTTACATCTAGTTTGATGTCTGCATTCCTCTTACAAGGTTGGTGTGTGACTGAAACTTTTTCTGGTTTTCTAAATGGGTAGTTTCAGAGCACCACGTCCTAGTGCGCACTTCTTTGGTATATTAAAATAAGATTCTATATACCTATGTCAAAAACAAAAACCTCAGGCTAATGCAATGTAATATCCTTCAGTGAAGCTTTTCAAAATTAGTAAAACACAAACAAACAAATGTACTAGGTGTAGTAAATTCATAGGCTCCTTGCTCCATGTCTTTTGGGAGTGTGAATTAGTCCATGACATGAAGCACCATCAAGACAAGGTTAGATTCACTTCTAGGTCTTCAGGACTGGTTTACTCCCATGATCTATCTAGCCGGCAGTATTCAGCAAATGTATGTCAGAGAGGAAATACCATACAATATGTCACTAATAGCACCCTCTGTGAAAAGGCTAGTACTTAGAAACTAGGTGGAGTCTGAAATATCATACCAGGAATGGTGCAAATAACTATTGACTAATCTGTAGGTTAAAATAAATGTTTGCCAGCATGAAGAATAGACTTTCTCCTTTTGACAAAAAATAGGGAAAATTGTATACCCTTTGCACTCTCCCAGGGGATATGGACTGATGCTACAGGTCCCCCATCTTACTTGTACTGACAAAGTGCCACTGATCATAGCCTAAAATAATTTGCTGGACCTAGTTAACCTTGTAATGAATGCCTTCTTCATGTAACTACTTTTTTATATCACTCCTTTGTACATAAGTTTGGGTCTTGTACTGTTTCGCTGTTATGTGTTGTCTGGTGAAGTATATCCTGTACTGTTGCTTTTATGCAAAAAAAAAAAAACAATAAAGTAAACTGAATTAAAAAGAAACAATGGGAAATGAAGAAGTTAACACAAAACATTGCTGTTTCCTAGATTTTTAACATGGGGAGCATATTCTTAACTTTTTTTTTGTATATATACCACTAAATACTTTTTATGTTTAAGATTGGTTGTAACAAAAGAGAAGTAAATATTATCTTGTTAAAGGGAAGGCTATCAATAGCACAGGTTGTAATGGTATTTTTCACAAAATTCTGAGTATTACTATGATTGCGATCATAAGATCACTTACTAAACATTAAAATGTATCCATACAATCAGTAGGAACAGTTCAGTGCATACCATTTCAATGCAAGGCTAAAGGGGTTGTGCACAAGTTAAGGTTCCAATTCCTGGGAGATGGGGTCTCCATTGGAAGGGCTGACTGCGGTTCAGAAGGGTGGACTGCACCTAAATGAGGGGAGCTCAAGGGTGTTAGGAGATAATTTTATACATTACATTCGTAGTTTGTGTACCTACAAATCCATCTGAAATCTAAATGATTGACAGGAATTTAGGAGGCCTAGAAACATTTGCAATTGTGACCTCCATGTGGCAAGAAGCAACTATTGTAGGGGCTAAATAATTAAACTGTAAGGAAATTGTTAAATAGCTGTAACTTACTCACAAATCAGCAACTGCACTTATGGCTTTTATGAAGGAGAAGTCACATTTTTGAAAAAATAGAACAGACTGTTGACTCAGGGTAATAAGTAATTTAACTTTCACCTACAATCTCTTTTCAGTTTCTGGTCTATAAACCACAAACCATGGTGTTGATGACTAATACAGAGTACAACAGTGTGCTCTGCATCACATACAGTGAACAACCTCCCATAATATGCCATCATTATTGAAATCAAGGTTACATTCAAAAATAACTTTGACACGTTTATTTAATGAGGCGGTAATCTGGATTATTATAGATATAAAATAAAGGAGTTACTAATAGGCAAATAGCCTTTTCTGCTCTTTATGCCTTTGTACAAAGGTTCCTGCTTCAGGCACCTCTTTATAAAGTGTGTAATACAAAACAAACTGTAGATGAAATTAAACCCCCACCTAGAAAACACCAGGTCCACAACATGAACCTCATAGGATGCCCAGGAAGAAGTATGACTAGATCACGGTGGGCTCAGGGCAGGTGATGAGGGCAGTCAGAAGCACATTCCCCAACTGGTCCAGCTGAATAACTCCTACACTGCTTTGGAAGAATGGGAATGCCTCATACAGGCACACGCAGCTGAGACCAGGGAGGATAGTCAGGACCGCCAAGCTGGAGCCCCAGGAAAAGGGGGCAGGGGACCCCAGGGGAGGGGAAAGCTTCTCCTAGTGGAGGACTCCATTGTCCGAGGTGTGAAGTTAAGGACACCTAGCAGGGGGGAAAGGGAGGTCAAGTGCATCCTAGGAAGTTCTGCATTGAAAGATTGGAAGAGAATCAATAGGATCACTAGGGCAATAGCCAGGAGGGAGGAGCTGGATGTCATTGTCCACCTGGGGATCAATGACCTGGTGGGGAGAAGGGTAGAGTTAGCCAGAGTCCAGGAGGATTTCAGAAAGCTAGGGTACCTGAAATAGGTAGCATGTTCCATCTCGTTCTTGGAGGTGCTACATAGCCTATGTGTCCAAGGCACAGGAGAGGCTAGGGCACTCTACATCCAAGCCTTCAACTCCTGGTTGAAGGATTGGTTTGGAAGGGAAGGATTTGGCATCATAGGGGACTAGGGCCCTACCTGGGATGATGTGAGCTTGTATCAGGAGGATGGCCTGCATCTGTCCATGAAGGGGAATTCACTCATTGGTGAGAAGTTGGAATGCTTCAGCAGAGAGCATTTAAACTGGCCAAGGGGGAAAGCCAGAAGGGACAAGTGACTTAGGAACACTCCCCAGTGGTACCATGTGAAAACATAATTTGACAACAGGAACAACTGAAGTGGGCAGTGAGGAGCAGGAAGGCGAAGTGTGTATAAGGAGCACATGAACAAGAAAACCGGGCTGGGGGGAAACAGACAAGGGACAGAGAACAAGAACAGAGGGAGGCAGGGTGTAAAATATGGAATAGCATGTTCACAAATGCCCACAGTCTGGGAAATAAGGTTCCAGACCTGGAAGCCTTGATGA
Organism: Neoceratodus forsteri; assembly: GCA_016271365.2. NCBI lineage: Eukaryota > Metazoa > Chordata > Ceratodontiformes > Ceratodontidae > Neoceratodus > Neoceratodus forsteri. The sequence goes on along the minus strand of CM057454.1, from coordinate 571,861,258 downwards.
CGGATGCTGACCTTGACAAAGCAGCAATAACAGAGACATGGTACTCTGCTAATCACAGCTGGGATGTCAATGTACCAGGCTATACACTGTTCATAAGGGACAGGGAAGGTAAAAAGGGAGGTGGATAGCCTTGTACCTCAGAGAAGGCATAAAGGCTACAGAAGTATAGGGAAGAAGGGGGGAGGCTGAGGCAATGTGGGTCACCCTGGAACCAGGGAATGGCACAACAATACATACTGGGGTGACCAACAGATCTCCGGCACAGAGGGAGGAAGTGGACAGGGTACTAACGGAGGAAATTCACAACATGGCAGCTAAAGGTGAAATCCTGCTGATGGAGGATTTCAATATGCTGGATGTAGATTGGACCACACAGGCAGCTGCTTTAGCCATAAGCACAGCCATTCTGGGGTTGGACTCAGACAGCTGGTGCATAAGTCAACCAGAGACAAATCTATTCTGGACCTGGTATGGACCAATGGAAACAGAGTTGAAGGAGTCCAGGTGGAAGGAGGGCAGCTGGAATCCAGCGACCACCATATGGTGTGGTCCAGCATGGAGACAGGGATGCAGTTAAGCCACACAAGGGCAAAAGTATTAGATTTCAGGAAGGTGGATTTCATTGAAATGGGTAGATGTTTAAGAACAGCCCTGGATAAGGGAGAGGTAATGGAGGGAATGGAGGAACAGTGAGGGAAACTAAAAGGAACTAGAGCAGAGGTAACTAACCAATGTGTTAGGATAGTGGCCAAAGGGAAAAGAAGAAGGAAACCACTATGGTTCTCTAAAGAGGTAGCAGACAAAGTAAGGGCTAAAAGAGTAAGTTTCAGGAAGTATGAGGGAACCCAAAGGGGGAGGACAGAGAGGTGTACCTTGAATGTCTATGGGAAGCAGGGAAAACTGTTAGGAAAGCCATGGCACAGACAGAGAAGGGTTTAGCATGGACTGTGAAGAAAGGGGACAAGACATTCTATAGGTACATCAGTGATAGAAGAAAAAACAGGGGTGATTGTGAGGCTTAAAAGGGGAGGAGGGAGAGTGTAAGGAGGGGATCTAGACAAAGCAGAAATACTGAACAAATACTTCTGTTCAGTATTCACTAAGGAGGGAGAGGATCAAGGACCACAGTTGGGGAGCAGAGGCAATGGGGGGGCGGAGAACTGGACACCAGTCCATTCACAGTGGAGAAAGTTCCAGAGGAACTCAAAAAGCTGAAGGTGGAGAAAGCCATGGGGCCGGACTACATACTCCTGAGGAAATTAAGGGAGCTGAGAAGGGAACTAGCCACCCTGTTCACAGGGTCATGCAACACAGACATGGTTCCAGAGGACTGGAGGAAGGTGCATGTAGTTGCACTACACAAAAGTGGCAGTAGGGAGGAAGCAGGGAACTACAGGACAGTCAGCCACACCTCAGTGGTGGGGAAGATCATGGAGACACTGCTGAAAGAAAGTATAGTGGCACACCTGGAATACAATGGTGCCCAGGATCTGAAACAACACAGATTCACAACAGGAAGGTCTTGTCAAACAAATCTGATAGATTTTTTTTGACTGGGTGACTAGGGAAATAAATCAGAGAGGGGCGGAAGACATCACCTACCTAGATTTCAGCAAAGCCTTAGACACCATCCCACACAGAAGGCTGTTTTTTTTTTTTTTTAGACTTGCCGGCTCCTATGGCTTCCAGAGGAGGCCTCCTACCTCCTCCTCCTCCTCTTACTCCGTCCGCCAGGGCAATCCCCCAAGGTGTCCCATCCCCTAGCCTCACCTTGCTTCATAGGGCCATTTTTTTTTTACATTTTTCCCCAATTTTCTCTCTTAGTTCCCAGCCCCCTTAGGACATCGGCGCCTTTAGGACTTACATCCAGAGAGACAACGTGCAGGTGCACATCATTCTCTCATGAGCTGTACGACATCCCCCCACCCTGACTCCAATATATCAGAGCCACTGTTCACTTCAAGGGCCGGTGCTTCCACCGGCACTCTCTACAGGAGTGTCGGATGCTGCTGCATCCCCAGTAACCCACCCCTGAGGGAGGAGAGCATCCACTGGGACACTCGATCCTCCTTCCCCCTGCTGACCCATGGCAACCTGAGTCTGTTCCCGAACCTGGGTCACTGGCATAGCACAAGGTGTGGCATCTAGTGCTTCAACCTCAGCGCACTGGGCCCGAAGGCTGTTTAACAAGATGAGTAGTCTAGGCATGTGGCATAAGGTGATACATTGGTTTAGAAACTGGCTGAAGGACAGAAGACAGAGGGTGGTGGTAAATGTGATCCAATCTGGGAAGAGAGAGGTGACCAGCGAAGTACCACAGGGATCAGTACGAGGACCATTCCTGTTCAATGTCTTCATTAGTGACATTGCAGACAGTTTGGAAGCAAAGGTCTGCCTATTTGCAAATGACACCATGATCTGCAACAAAGTGGATACTCCAGTAAGGGTGCAGAAAATGAAGAGGGGCCTAAGAAGCTTGAAAGAAGTTTGGCAACTCAGTTTCAATGCAAAAAGGTACAAGATACTGCACCTGGGTAGGGGGAACCCTGGGGAGAGCTACAGAATGGAGGTTGCTGATTGTCACCAAAGGGGAAAGGGCCCCTAGGGTTATCATATCTGATTACCTTAATGTATCAAAGCAGTGCACAAAGACTTCAGAGAGGTCCAGTGGCATGCTGGGGTGCATAGGCAGAGGCATTACTAGCAGAAGATGGGAGGCAGTGATGCAATTGTCTAAAACACTGGTAAGGCCTCACCTGGAGCACTGCGTGCAGTACTGGAGACCACACATGCATAAGGACATAGACAAGGTGGACACTATCCAGAGAAGGGTGACAAAGATGGTGCATGGCTTGCATCACAAAACATATGAGGAGAGGCTAAAAGACCTCAATATGTACACTCTGGAGGAGGGGAGAGAAGGGGGAGGGACATGCTAGAAACTTTTAAGTACCTCAAGGGCATAAACAAGGTGCAGGTGGGGGATCTTTTCCAGTGTAGAAAAGATATTATAACAAGGGGACAGAGTAGGAAATTGGAGGGGAGTAGATTAAGAGGTAACGTGAGGAAGGTTTTCTACACAGAGAGGGTGGTGGACACTTGGAACAGTCTGCCACAAGAGGTGGGGGGCCAAGCACAGTGGAGGGGTTTAAACATGCTGGGGACAGGTACAAGGGAACACTGGGTGGAGAGGGAGTGATGAAAAACCATTGATCACTTAGGGTCAGTGACTGCATACAAGTATAGGGCTTACGGGCAGACTTGATGGGCCTAGCAGTCCTTATCTGCCATCAATTTCTATGTATCTATGACACTGAGAACCAGGGACATCTAGACACACACACACATGCATCATGAAAGCCTCAGGGATATGCCAAATGTTGGATGTGACTTGTATTTGTGCATTTATATGTGTACTTGTTTGCTCCAAAACCTGAAATACATTTTTTATGACTGCGTGTGTGCAGAAAATGTTATTTTGTATGGAAGCTGTGTGGTTCTGTGGTTAGAGTGCTGCCCTGTTTACAGGGAGTCCCTTTTTTGAAAATGGTAATTAATAATCATGAACCCTAATTTTCAAGATATTTTTATTACCACAACATATGAACATGACAGGTGTCATTTGTCAAATCCCACCCAAAATGTGAATTTGCAGAATGACCACAAAAACAGGTTTTGATGGGAGGATTTCAAAAATTACACCTGCCATGTTTATGAGGTGGGGTAAAAACTATGTTGAAAACGTGGGTTCAAAATGTAAACAAACTGCACCATTTTTGGTCCCTCCCCTCATACCTATCCTCACCGCTCTCCCCATCCCCTCCTCCATCTACTTCCTACACTCTAGGGACCCTTGCATCTTCTCCTTCCCCCTTCCCACCCCACTCCTCAACTGTGAAATCTGAATTCTCCTATTGTCTCTGCTCCCTCTTGAACAGCTACCTTCCTCCATCCATCTCTCCACCTCCCTTCCGTCTGCCAGGTGCCAGCTAAAATTTCTCCCCTCTCCTCCCTGCTTTTCCTAGCCCTCTATCTGAACCATTCCTAACCCTTACCCTACAATTTTGCCCTCCTGTTACCTTTCCCTCCCACTAACCATATGGTTTTAGTTATTTTGTGTGCAGTTCAATCAGCCTAATTCACTACTCCCCTCAAGACTAGGTCAGTCTCCATTCATTCAGACTCTATGCACTTTTGGATCATGTCCAGTTGCTGATTATATGCTAATTTATTTGTCCTCTGTTATATGCAACAATTTTGCTTTCTTGTTTGTTCTACACTCTACTGTTGTACTTTATTGTCACTGTAGCCATATTATCTGACTTGCTATAACCTTTGTATGTGTTCTTCCCTTCCTGCTCCCCTCGGTCGCACCTGGAAATGAGCTTCAGCTCAGTGTGCCTCTCCCAGTAACACGTTTTTAAATAAATAAATTATGAATGAATAGTGAAAAATGGCAATGCTTCTTCTTAGCTTTTGTTATTTATTGAGATTTTGACAGCAAATATTCAACACAGTCTTTTTATTACCCCACCTTATGAACATGACAGGTGTAATTCATGAAATCATGCACAAAACATCATTTTGCAGCATGACTGTGAAAAGATCTTTAGGGCAAGATTTGAAAAGCAACACCTGTTGTGTTCTTGAGGTGGGGTGAAAAACTTGTCATGATGAAAATTTGTGGTCAAATTTAAAACAAAAAGCAAAGTTATGAGTAAATGTTGAAGAAGTTCATTGTTTCATCATGACGTTGTTTTTTTGAGATTTTGGACCCAAATTTTCAACATAGTCTTTTTTAATATACAATCTTAAAATCAAGACATGTATAATTTTTGAAATCCCATCTATAAGGTGATTTCATGGAGTAACTGTGAATGCATAATTTGATGGGGATTTAAAAAATTGCACATGTCTTGTTCATGAGGTTGGGTAAAAAGGCTATTGTATGTTGAAAGTTTGGACCAAAAAAATTAATAAATGATAAAGTTATGAGTAAAAGTTCAAAACACATTAATAAGCCATTAACCAGATGACCTATCTTGTTTTCAGTCAGTTCATGGTCAGGTGTGGTAGGAAGACCATCATTGCTAGTCACAGAGAGGGTTACTTCCTGGGACCCTAGTGAGATAGATGAGGAATTGAAGGGTGCTGAGAGAGGGTTTGGGGTGTGGAGTGGGAGGGTTGGGGGATAGTACTGAAGACATTGCTGGATGGTTTTCGTTTTATCAGGTTAAAAAACAAAAAATGGAAACATCAATGGACAGCTTTCTTTTTTCATAGAATTGACACTGGGGATGGAGCATCCCAGTGGCGGTGTATTCTCTGGATACAGCAGGAGCTGGACAACCTAGTGTAGGGGAGTGTGGTGGGGGTTGGCAACACCAGAGGCTGGGCACCTCAGTGTTGCAGAATGTGTGGGGAGCTGTTCTTTAGTGGTACTGGAGTTGGGCATTCGGCTGTCACAGACTATGGCAGGGGATGGATTTCATTTGTTGACACCGGAGGTAGGGCACAGCAGTGTCACGGAGTGTGGCACAGGGCAGGGGGGTGTTGTTTAGTGGCACATGGGGTTGGGCACCCTAGTGGTGGGAAGTGCAGTGCGGGTGTTTACCCACACCAGGGGTTGATCACCTCAGTGTCAGAGTGTAGTGGAGGAAGATTGGGGCTGAGCACTTAGCTGTGCTTTCCCACAATGCCGCTGCCATATGGCTCTGATGTCAGGCAATTACTAGAGGGAGGGGCTTTGACCTGCTATGCTCCACTCCTTGGAGCATGGCAAATAAAGGATAGTGTTCTCTTCCTGCTCCATCAACTGTGACAGGTGAGAGAGCAGAACAAGTGCTGCTAAGTGGTAACATCACAGAACAGGAGATGCCATTATGGGAGAGAAGACAAAATAAGTAACAACAAGTGACATACATCACATGGCAGTCACAGACACAAAGATGCTGTGGCTGTTGTGCAACACCTCTGCTAATTCCATGAGGAAGAGAAAAAAAGGCACTGAATAGCATCAGATAAATGGGCAACCTGCACAGGAAACTTTGCAAATTGAAACAGCAAGCTGTGAAGAAAACCCTCTGCCAGCTTGTGTTTTCCAGGCTTTAGACTGGCCTAGTACTTCAAAGAGAGCGAAGCAGCAGAAAGGTGGAGGGTGGGCAGAATTAGGGCAGAGACTGGGTATTCTGAAGCTGTGATAGGTGGAGGATGGCCAAGCCCCCAAAATCCCTTTCAGAGCTTAGACCGATCATTATATGCTTGCTAGCCTCTGGCAAGCAAACATTAAAAATGAAAACAGGTGTGGTCCATCTTTACAGATTACTACTCATATCTTTGAAGTGGTGGCGAAATGATATCACACATCGTCTTGTTCCATGGAGTAGAATGACATCTGCTTTTTCTATACATTTTGTAAATGTACTGACTTATTTTGAAACTATATTAATGTATTCTATTGCTTCATCTTAAAATGTACCGATTTATGACAAAATGCATAGAATGGAGTGTGAAATTTCTGAACATTCATCTTTGCGCCATTTATAAACTGCATAAAATATCCATGCTTTGTGAATTTGGGGAAGATTTTCTTGCAGTACTGTAATTTACAGAGCTTCATATTTAACTATGAGGTGCTGAATATTTCCTAGAGGTCTGGTTACAATATACATACCCACATTCAAGGGGCACAAATCCATATATGCCATGTGAGCCCCCCTGGATATCATAACCAGATATATTAAGGAGGAATAGCCCAAAAGGATAAGTCCCCTAGTTCTGAGAGTAAACTGCAATCTTTCTTTCATGCAGAAGGAAAACTTGTGCAAAATGTGGTGAAAAACATGCCGGATACAGATTGGTCAATACCAGCAGGAACATCTGCCAGAACTAGACACATAGTGGATTCCCTGCAGGGGGAGGGCCTCAAACAACTGGTACAGCAACCCACAAGAGACAGGGCTATCCTAGATCTAGTACTGACTAACAAGGAAGGGATCACAGATCTCCAGGTAGAAGGTCACCTGGGGGCCAGTGACCATCACATGGTATGGTTCAATTTGGCTACTACATCTAAATCTTCCCATTCCAAGGCAAAAATATGGGACTTCAGAGAAGCTGACTTTGATAAGATGGCCAACAGAGTTAAGCTAGCCCTGGCAAAAAGAAACACGGGGGAGGGGGTACAGGCAAAGTGGGCAAGCATTAAGGATGCAATACTTGAAGCAACATCGCATTGTGTTAGACAGAAAAGGAAGTGCAAAAGAAGAAGGAAACCACTTTGGTTCTTAAATACAGTAGCAGAAAAGGTCAGAGCCGAAAAGCTGGCCTTCAGGAGATATAAGGGAACACGGCGGGATGAAGATAGGGAGGCATACCAAACTGCCCTAAGGGAAGCAGGGAAGGCAGTAAGGGCAGGCAAAAGTCCCAAACTGAGGAAACACTAGCACGGACAGTAAAAGAAGGTGACAAGACTTTCTATAGAAACATTAGTGAAAGAAGAAAGTCAAGAGAGGTTGTGCTAAGCTTAATGGAGAAAAGGGAGCATGTGAGGAGGAGGACCCTGTAAAGGCATCTATCCTAAATAGATACTTTTGCTCAGTATTTACCAGAAAGAAAGGTAGGGCAGGGCCCGACAGCTCCAGCATCATGGACACAGGGGAGGTGAGCACTACTCCCTTCATAAAAGAAGGTCCTACAAGAGCCTGCTAAGCCCAGGGTGGATAAGGCAATGGGACCTAGATGGCATACATCCCAGGGCACTTAAGGAGCTAAAGGTGGAAGTAGCAGAGCCACTAGCAGAACTGTTTAGTAAGTCTCTGAGCACAGGAGAGGTCCCAGAAGACTGGAGAAGGGCTTCATGTGATCCCGCTCCACAAGGTGGTAGCAGGGAGGAGGCAGGAACTACAGACCAGTCAGTCTTACCTCAGTAGTGGGCAAGATTATGGAGGCACTCCTTAAAGAAAGGATAGTGCAACACCTGGAATCCATAGGAGCACAGGATCCAAGACAGCATGGGTTTACAAAACGAAGGTCCTGTCAAACTAATCTCATAGATTTCTTTGACTGGGTAACCTGAGTGATGGACCAAGGGGGAGCAGTTGATGTCACCTACCTTGACTTCAGCAAAGCTTTTGACTCTGTTCCATATAGAAGATTGATAAATAAGCTGGGTAGGCTCGGGGTGGGTCAGAAGTTGGTCAACTGGGTGGCAAACTGGTTGACAGGCAGAAAACAGAGAGTGATGGTAAATGGTATACAGTCAGAAGAGATGCAGGTCACAAGTGGGGTACCTCAGGGATCAGTCCTGGGGCCAGTCCTCTTCAACATCTTCATTAGTGACCTTGCAGATGGACTAGAGGGTAAGGCTTGTCTGTTTGCAGATGACACCAAGATCTGCAACAGAGTAGATGATCCAGATGGGTGGGCAGAATGAGAAGAGATGTGGATAAACTAGCAAAATGGTCAGAAGAGTGGCAACTGGGATTTAATGCAACGAAAGTGCAAGATCATGCACATAGGGAAGAAAACCCTGAAGCCACCTATAGGCTGGGAGGAGTTGCTAGCAGTCACAAAGGAAGAAAGAGACTTGGGCATCATCATCACTGATGACCTGAAATCATCAAGCAGACTTCTAAAGCAGTAGTAAGGCTAGGGGTGTTAGGGTGTATTAGTAGGGTATCACAAGTCGTAAGAGGAGGTAATAATCCTCTTTACAAGACACTGGTTAGGCCCCACCTGAGTACTGCATGCAGGCATTGGAGGCCACACCTTCACAAGGACTTTAACCAAATTGAGGCAGTCCAGAGAAGGCAACAAAATGGTGCAGGGACTGCATCAGAAGACATATGAGGACAGATTAACAGAGCCCAATATGTATACCCTTGAGCAAAGGAGGCAGAGAGGTGATATGATCGAGGCATTCAAACACCTTAAGGGCATTAACAAGGTGAAAGAGTCTAACATGTTTAAATATAAGAAAATAGCAGGACAAGAGGACACAGCATGAGATTAGAGGGGCCAATTAAGGAATGAGGAAATTCTTTTTCACAGAAAGGTGGTGGATAGATGGAATGGCTTACCTCAAGAGTGGTGGCTATGACTACAGTGCAGGGCTTCAAACAGGCATGGGATAGGCATAAGGGAGCAATACAAATGAGTATGAATAGATAGGCCACTGACAGAGCAAAGGCCGATGGCACATTTATAAGGTAGAAAAAGAAATGGGCAGACTGGATGGGCCTTGCTGTCCTTATCTGCCGTCAACTTCTATGTTTCTATGTTTCTATGTTAAAATGCAAGTTGATAGTGAGACACCACCTGCTTAGCCTCCAGGCTGGATTGCTGCCTGGTGGCCAAGATGAGAATGTGTATTCCATAAAAGGCTAAAGTCCTTCAGAGATGAAGCCCTTGCCTACAGAACAGGATGATTATGACTTTGGGGGCAAGAAACACCCATGGTCCAGAATCCACATTCTTCCAAGGCCAAAAAGGAGCAGCATCTCAGTGTGAGTTTGGGGGGAGGGGGCAAGTAACACCCATGGTCCAGGATCCACTTTATTCCAAGACTGAAAAGGAGCAGTCTCTCAGTGTGAGTTTAAGATGACTCACCATATATGTGATTATGTCTTTGCAAGTGATCCAACTAAATGACATTGCAATGATGTACCTCAGCACCATGGAGGGGATGTGTGGAAGAACAGAAAGTAGAGCCCATGCTTCAAGAAGAAGAAGAATGAAAGAATTCCAACAGGAAGCACATCTACAATACCTGTTACAGTTGGAATGCCTAATTCAGAGAGCCTATCACGATGGTACATTGGCTGCCTATGATGTATGCTGGACACTAGCAGAGCAGATCCTTGAGATAGCTGCATATTCTGAACTTCTGTTAGTGAAGCTGCAATTGGAAAAACATAGAGATAATTCCCCCTCCAATGGCGAGTTGGTACAAGAAGTCCAGGAAAGACAATAACAAAGATTAAGTGACACCTCATGATGTCATACAGAGCTAGCTCTGCATGCCAGTTGGGCACAGAATCTAAGGAGTTACAGGCTCGGGTCTGGGGACTTAAGAACAGTTACCCTCATTACAGTTAGCCACCAGAATGTCCTACAATCCTAAGTGGGGCCCTTTTCCACCTTGAGCATGTCTGTCACCTGTTGCATAGTATCCACCAAAGCATCAACCCTCCAGTGAGGATTTTGTTACCAGCGTGGAAAGGATGAGCACATAGCCACATATTGCACATCTCCGAGAATCTGCAAAAGATGTGTTAGATATCTGCGGCAAAGTGTGACCTTGTCGGGAAGAGTCACAGAAGTCTAAAAAGGGGGTGAACTGAGACACCATAACCAACATGTTCTGTGAAATGGACTTTCCCAGTGTTACCGGAGGGAAGTTCCAAAGGGCCTAGTGGAGCCCAGTGCTGAAATGCACACTCACACCTTGTTGGACAATGGCTTTCAAGTACTCAACATTCACCATTCCTTTTACTGAAACTACCTACAGCACCTTCCCATGCTGCCTCTGCATGAACTGTATGTCAGGGAAATGACAGTTACCACTGTGATCACTACATCACTGTACAGATTGAACTTCCTTAACGTGTGGTTGGTACACCCCCAAAATACAGAGGCTCTGGCACTGATTTTTCCAGAAACTCAAGTGTTTGAGATGGCACCTGCTCTTCCTGGAACAAATGTGGGCATGTTTAGACATATACTGCCCAGATGCAGGGGGATATAATGGAACACTCTTTTTTGCCCTTTATGTCTGTACAAATGATGCTGCAACAGTGGAGCAGCCAGAAGGGCCACACACCTTGTTTTTTTAATGATGGGCTTGTGGGAAAGGTGAGACAGGATGGAAAAGGAATGTCAACACTACCTCTGGGTGATGCGTGCCTGCTGTGTGGAATAAATGAATACCACACTGATGTGAAAGACCATGTGATTATGTTGGAAGCCTCCAAAGACAATTACTTGTCCCAAGGGTTGATAGTATAGTGAATTGTGTTGCCCATCTCTTCTGTATCTGTTAAAAAGGTAGTTATCAAAGTGAAGGATAAGATGACAAGGGAAGGGAAACTGGCCAATGGGATGGCTCTGATGCAGGTGCACTTATCAAGATCAGCAATGATGTTACCCTGAAGGAATCACATTTAGACTTTAGAGACTCACCTGTGCCCTCCAAGTGGAAGAAACAGCTGGGCATAGAGTTTGCCACTTAAAGTTATGTTTTTTACCTGTACAAGTGGGTTGCAGGGTTAGCTACAGGAGTAGGATACCAGATTTGACTAACAGACCAAAGACTCTTTTGGGAGAGGTAAAGCAAGCTTCCACTAGCTGACACAGAATATGTCAGTGAATGCATTAAGGAACTAATGAAAGCAAGAATCATGCCTGTGTCCTGAAGACCTTACACTTCCCCATCATGCCCGCAAAATGAATGGCACAGTGACAATGTGTATTGATAACAGTACCTTCAGCAAAAGAACAGTAACTGTCCAGTACATGATGCCATGGGTGCAAGATGCTCTTTATTGACCTACAGCAAGTGGTTTACTATACTGGATTTACAAAGGGAATATTACCAGGAGTCTATGGCAGAAATGGATAAGGAAAAAACTGCCTTTTATCTGTGCTATAGGCTGTTATTAGTTCAAAATGATTCCCCAAATGATCTCAGAAACACTAGTAACCTTCCAAAGTCTAATGGCAAAAAGATGGGGACATGCACCAACTTGAGTGTTTTGTCTATCTTGACACTATAACACGAACTCAAGGAGCATGAGAACTGACTGTTAAAGGTTCTGGACAGTCTGCAAGACTACGGATTGAAAGTGTCATTGGACATGTGCCAATTTGTCAGATGTCAGTCAAATATGTGTGCCACATTACATTGGAGAATGGGGTCAGCAACAGTACTGAGAAGGTCAAGGTCATTCTCACTTAGTCTAGACCCTCAACCTCAAGATACATCAGTCATTAAGAGGAGTTTGCAGTTACTACCGTAGAGGCTTATTAAAAATTTCTGTAAGATCATAAAGCCCTTGCTTGATCTGGCAAAGGGATACTCACCCACTTTAAATGCGAGGTGGCACCACAAAGTGAAACAAGAATGTGACATATTTCAAAATTCAAAAACCATTTGGAGCCAGCTTAGCAGAGCAAAGTGAAGAGGTTTTCTGTCAGATATACTGTAGGAAGTATTGATGTAGTTGCCTCCGCTTGCATCTATAAATCAAACAAAACAATATAGTATGTACTCTATCAGGATGCCAGCTATGAGAGCATGGGGGCTATCCTCTACCAGGTACAAGATCAAGGGATATGCCCTGTGGCTTTTACTAGCCAGACTCTCAGCTAAGCTATAGTGTAAAGAACTATGCTACATAAAAATTGGAGTGTGCACTAAAATGGGCCAATGTCAACCTGTTCCTTGAGTACCTACAGTATATGGAGCTTAAAGTTCTCATGTGAACAGACAAATACAGTATTTATTGATAACATATTTTGATGAGTACAAAACTTAATTCTGTAGGCCATATGTGGTTGTCAGTACTCTCCATCTATACATTCAGCCTTCAATATCATCTCAGAAAGGTGTGTATCAATGCTGATGCTCTGTCACACAGACCTCACACAGGTGAGGCAATGTGGACTACAGTGGGCACCCCAGGAGTCAGTGCTATCTGCAAAATGATTAGAGCCACCATCTTCAATACTACAGTAATGATACAGTGTGCTGCAATTGTCCTAGTCATCATTCCAGATGGAATCCCTCAACTGTACTTTACAATTACCTAGCTGGGTAAGTTAAATACACTACAAGTGAGCAACAGAGACATGAGAAATGCCCAATAGCAATACCCATGTTTGAGAGATACCATAAAATCACTGTAGAGAAGAAGCAAAATGCCACGTCTATGACTCATTCACATCCAGGTGTGCCTCTACTCCTGAAATAGTGAGGAAAAAGAAACTGCAGCAAGGTTGGCTATGTAGCAATATGAAAGGACCTCTTAACTCATTCCTTCCAGTAGCTTCGTATGAAGTCCGAACTATCCATTGTTTACCTGACACAAAATGGCTGCCCAGGTAGTAATGAGTTAAGACTGTTAGAGATCAGGTGGTTTTCCGAAAGAGTTCCAGCAAATGTCAATGAAAGCATGGTATGATGATCCCTTAACCTAGGAGAAGATAAGACTGCATATGTATGGGCTAAATTTATTTTCCCAAGATGGGCATGTATGTTCAACAGTATTGTAGTACTGTAAAAAAACATTTATTGATATATAAGGAAATTTGAGGACGATGCTGTCTGTAAGAAGAAAATGGATGTTTTACAAAAGCATTTTGGTGTTATTTGGCTTTATTACTAAGCTGGTGAGTAGCCCACACAGTGGTTTTCTTTCAAGGGTTGGTTAAACTACAGTAGGACCTAGCTCCTATCTATTATTTGAAAATGACTATACACTTTGTCATGATTACCTGCAATTGTTTTTTTGGGATGATGTATTAGGATAAAGACTCTGCCATAGACCATGTCCTCATTATTAAGCATGACTAGCATTGGTCCATTAGACTTAGTAGTAGTAGTAGTATTTTTATTTCTTAATCACCCAGTCCCACAGTCTTTGGGCACCTTGTAAAACAACACAGAATAAATAGCAGCACATAAATAAATACATAGCAGTTATCAATAAATATTATTACATGGTACAGTATTTCTTAGTAATTGATGGAAAAGCCATGGAAAACAGATGGTGCATCAGTTCCCATTTAAATGCCTCAACAAAGGGGGCCTCCCTGACATAGTAGCCAATTCCAGAAAGACAGTGCTGCCACAGCAAATACCCAGTCCTCAGGTAGTTTTAATCATGGCCAGGGGACCTTCAGGAGGCCCACTTCAGAGGAATGAAGAGAGCATCAGGAGCATAATGACAGAGGAGCCCTTTCAGGTAGCCTGGGCTCAGGTCATGTAGGCCTTTGTATATTAACAAATCTATTTTGAAGTAGACATGCCACCTCACAGGCAGCCAGTGTAATATCCACAAAACCGGAGAGTTATTGTGTGCTCAAAGCGAGATGCCCCAACAATCAGTCGAGCTTCAGTGTTCTACACCAGCTGTCAGCAACATACTGAGCCTTCAAATAGCCTGAGGTAAATAGCATTCATTAATCCGGGCTGGATGTTACAGTGGCATGCACCATTATCTTTAGGTCCTGGAGACTTAGGCAGGGCTTGATCTGGGTGATATTCCTGAGATGGAAAACTCCACTATGGACCACCGCTAACCCCCGATGTTCTAGTGTCAGTTTCTGGTCCATGACAGCACCCAGATTTTACACCTTATCCCTGGCAATGAGAGGAGTGGTACCAACTTGTAATCCAGCCACCTCATCTCCAAAACCTGCCACACTCCAAGCACCCGCATCTTCTAGTAGCACTTCTGTCTTGTCTGGATTCAGCCTTAGGCAGCTGAAGGTCATCCAGTAACTGATAATAAATAGGCAATCAGTCATCACACTGATGGCATTTTTATCTGCAGGAGCAAATGATAGGTATAGCTAAGTGTCACTAGCATTGCAATGAAATTGTAGCCTATACCTCCAGTGGCAGCATATACACCACAAACAGCATGAGTGGCAAGATCGAACCTTGAGGAGCCCAACATGTCAAGGCAGCAGATTGTGAGGTAAAATTTTCCCATGTAGCCGATTGCACCCTCTAGAAATGAAGTACTCAAGCAACCTTAAAAGGAATCTGTATGATTCCGTATGAAATTATTGTGAAGGTTACTATGAGGATCTGGTATGTAAAATGCTTGGTTATATTTAGAAAATGTTTTCAGTAAGACAGAAAAATACATTTAAACTTGTGCTGTGGAAGCATCCATTTTGTGGACAGAAAGGGTGTTGTGATGATGTCACTGCCTCACCAGCTGTAACAGTATACAATTAAGCAGGTTAAAACAAACTGATCTTACAGACAGGGATCCTGTTCTATCATGAAGTGAAGCACTGGATCCTTTTCTTGCACTCTGCCAAATATAAAATCCTGGGTATTCCTCAGAATATAATAGAATCCCTGACAGCACAGTCAAACTGTTCTCACCTGCTGCACAGCATACTGTTAACACTGGTGAGGCAGTAACATTATTACAACACTCTTCCTGTCCACAAAATGGATGCCTCCACATCCCTACTTAAAACGCATTTTTCTGTCTTGCTGAAAACATTTTCTAAATATAACCCAGCAATTTACATAATGGATCCGCATAGTAACCTTCACAGTAATTTCATAAGGAAACGTATGAATTCCCTTTAAAATGGTGCCTCCTAGCCCAACCAGGTCCCTTAGCTGAGTTGTTAAAATACCTTTGTCTACTGTGTCAAAACTGACAAGAGACTGAGAACAAGCATGAAACAATCCCCTCTATCTCCATCTAGGAAAAGATCATTTTACACCCTGATGAGTGCTGTTGCCATGCTGTGATGCCCCTGAATCCTGACTGAAATGCCTCACAGAAAAAAAAAATCCTTCAGGTGAGCCTGTAGCTGGCTCACCACCACCTTCTCGATCACTTTACTTAAAAAGGGACGGTTTGGGACAGGTCTCTAATTCTAAGATGTATGAGTTCAAAGATAGCTTCCTAAGAAGGGGTCTTACCACAAGGGCTTCTTTAGAGCTGTAGGAAACATACCCTCCTTAAGGGAACACTGGACAATCTCCACAATCCCTGGACCTAAGGACTCCTGGCATTCCACCAACAACCCTGTCGATCCAGGGCGAGTGAACGGAAGGTGGGTTGCAGCTCTGAGATCAGTAATAATCTTAGTCTGTATGGATTTCTTGTCTGTGGGGTCAGACCAAAAGGGAAGGTAAAATATTCTTGTTATCATGGATCACTTCAGAAGTTATACCAAGACATACCCTGTCCAAGATTGGAAGCCAGTGGCTCAAGTTCTGTATGAAAAGTACATGATGAATTATGCAATACCTGCTAACGTGTGCAATGACCAGGATTTAGATTTTGAAAGCGGGAACATCTGAGATGTCCAAGATCCTGGGATTTGCTAAATCCAGAACTACTCCATACCAGCTCTAGGACGACCTTCAGCCAGAACAGTTCAATTGCACTCTCTTCAATATGTTGGGTATGTTAACCCAAGCTAAAAAGGCATGAAGGATTCCCTAAGTTGAATTCTTAGTACATGCCTAAAACTGCACTTACAATGACTGCACCAGATGTTCACATTCTCCTTAATGTTCCAAAGAGAAGCCTGGCTGCCAGAAGATGTTGGCCACAATATTCAAAAAAGCACAAACTGGAGCACCAAACTTTGCACTGCGCCTTGCGATTGCCCGGGAGTCTAAAGATGCTATATTCAGTCGAATAACGTACTGGCACTATTCAACTGAATATAGTGCCATGTCGGCACAGTGCTAAGTCAAGTACCACTGCCTCCACATGGATCCCAAAGCATGCAACTAGAATGGATAGTGCTGGAGCACAAAATTCAAAGAGATAGATGTAAATTAGCCATTTGGCATGCAAGGCACTAAGGGCCCATTTGCATGCCCATTATGGGCTCATTTACATGTGTAGTAAAGCAGATTAGTGTGGTGCCACCCCTCCACCAATTGCCCAGTCTCAGCCATGTATAGATATCCCTGGTGCTAGTGGTCCCCCCTCCCCGAACACCAGCCTGTCCTGTACATCTAAACCTCCCTGGTGCTAGTGGTCCCCCTCAAATCTCTAGCCCACATTTTATAAAACAATCCTTGGTTCTAGTGCCCCCCCCATCGCCCATACATACTGTATTAAACAAAATCCCTGGTGCTAGTGGTCCCTCTCCCTACAATCATTAGCCTGTATTTCATAAAAGGATCCCCAGTGCTAGTGGTCCCCCCCTTCCCTCCGATCACTGGCCCATACTGCATTAAACAAAATCCTTGGTGCTAGTGGCTACCCCTTCCCTCCAATCACCAGCCTGTACTGTATTAAACAAAATCCCTGGAGCAAGTGGTCCCCACTCCCTCAGATATCTAGTCCATAGTAAAAGTTCCAACACTCTTTGGTGTCCAGTGGTTTCACACACATACCCCCAGGCACCGTACCACAGTACCACTGGTCACAAGTCCCTACTCCCTGGCATCTAGCAGCCCCTCATCTGCGGCACCCATCCCCCAGTCACCTTGTTGCCATGGCTGCATACAACGACCAGCACAGTCCCCCTCACACCTACTTGGCTGGCTGCCATATGTCCAGGGATGAAATGTGCCCCTTATTTATGGGAGAGGGTGACATGATGTGACCTGTCCTACAAATAAGGGGCATGTTCCATGCCTGGACATATGGTTGCTGGCCAAGGATGTGTAAGGAGGGCTGCACAAAACACCATAAGCACCTGCAGCACCAAGGAAACTGGTAAGGTTACTGATAGGGTGGTTGCTTGTTTCTGCAGTGAGAGTCGCTAGATGGCAGTGAGTAGGGATGTGTGAGCAGCAGTACCATGGATTAGTGCTGAGGGGGGAACCACTGGACACCAGGGAGTGTTGGCAGTTTTACTACAGGCTGGCAATCAAAGGGAGGGGGGACCACTAGCAACAGGGATTTGTTTAGTAAATACAAGATGGCAATCGGAGGGGGTGACCACTATCACAAGGGATTTATTTTTATACAGTATGGGCCAGCAATTGGGGGGGACCACTAGCACCAGGGATTTTGTTTAATACAGTGTAGGCTGGGAATCAGAGGAAGGGGGAACCACTAGCACCAGAGATTTTGTTTAATACAGTACAGGCTGGCAATCAGAGGGAGGTGGGGGGAACAACTGCCACTGGGGATTTTGTTTAATACAGTACGGGCTAGCGATTGGGGGGGTGGCCACTAGCACCAAGGATTGTTTTTTGAAATATGGGCTGGTGATCAGAGGGATTGGGATCACAAGCCCCAGTGATTTTGTTTAATACAGTATGGGCTAGCAGTTGGAAGGAGGGGGCTCACTAGCACCAGGGATTGTTGCATGAAATACAGGCTGGCAATCAGAGGAAGAGGAGACCACTAGCATCAGGGATTTTGTTCAATACAGTACAGGCTGGCAATAGGAGGGGAGGCCCACTAGCACCACGGACTGTTTTCTAACATGCAGGTTCGTGATTGGTGGGAGGGTGCCATAGACCACAGAGGGTGGGTGTTCTCACCCAGCGGCCAACCAGCTAGGTGGCTGCATTACCTCCAGCAGCTGCTAAGATTGCCCAGAGTAAGTTGAGGTTTTGTTCTGCGGTATTTGTGCAGCACAAAAGGACAGTACAAAACTCTTTAGCGCAGAGCAATGCTGCTGAATATGGGGTAGTGCAGCTTATTCATGGCCACGCTGCTCCCCCTTGCCCATCTGCATTCATTATGTTTTGCCATGCAACAGCCTCTTTTGAATATGGGGATGTGGGACAAATCCTGGTTTGCATGGGCAAAGAGCCGTTAGCACCCAAGCAAACTTTTGAATATTGGGCAGCTGGTTTTAGTGTGTCTAGTGATGGGAGATTGTCCCAAAAGTTACACACAGTCAGAGCTTCAGATAAGTGGATTTTAGACATATTTTATGCCCAGAAATGTGTGCAAAACATCCAGAAATAGACAGCTTGAAGTAACTGACGTCCTTGTATAAGAACCCTGTTAAGGGCTGACATCTGTTTTTTTTTCTACTGTGGACGTATTTTTTCTTTTTTTTAAATTTGACCCCTTACCTAACAAAAACACACTTTTGAAACTCAATTTGCATTGACGTCTATATAATTGAGGTGTGATGTGAAGAGGTTAAATTAAACTAAAATTATTTGCAACCCTGCTAATCAGCTTCAGCATGGAGGAGTATGTTTTAGCTATGTTCTGTGGCAATCTCTGACTCAGAGAGCGGAAAGATTTACACCTATCCTTGACATGACTTTGTACTGGTGGACCAGTGTCTGTATCAGTTTATTTCTACAAAAAAAGAGAAACAAGAAGCCTGTTTTTTTAAACTTATATTTATTGAGTATCACTTCAATTGATACAAGTTATTTCAGCAGGCAAGTACATAGGCATATTGTACACATCATTATTACAGTCAGTGTTGGTCATTCTCCTGATCATGTTACAGCATGTGGGGGTTATCAACATCTGGTATTTTACCTAACATATATACCAAGATAGGCTATTACTGCCAAGAGCAGGGGCGATTCAACATCAACCTTAAGACATAGCGTACCCTTCGAATAGGTTTAAATCCCCTAATAAACTGCAATAGTAGGTTACTTTTCAACTTGAGCAGACTTCTGCAGATCCTGTTAACTGAGGTGTCATGTAAAATTCAGATTCATTACAGAACTTAGTAACTTTAATAAATTACCCACTTTATAAACTTTTGTGGGCCATTTCTATTATAGTCAAACTTGTCTGAGTGTTCAAACAGTTCAACACTGTGATCCGATCTTGACTAACGAGAAGCCTGTTGACAATAATAATAATAATAACTTTATTTTTAAAGCACCTTTCAAAATATCAAGACGCTTTACATGTCAGAATCCACAATATAATATATCACATAAAAACATATAAATACAATAAATACATAGCAACATCACATATTAAAAACCAACAATAAAATCATCCATACCGTCAAAAAATAATATTAATACTCAAATATCAGTTAATCATCCAAGAAGGCCATCTGCCACAGGTAGGTTTTCAGATTTTTCTTAAATACCTCCACGGAGGTGCACTCCCTTAACTGGCGAGGTAGAGAATTCCAAAGAGTGGGAGCTGCATAGGAGAAAGCTCTGCTACCAGAGGATTTTAAACTCACTCTTGGAATCTCTAACAACCCCTCATCAGCCGAGCGTAGCGATTGGCCAGGGCAGTAAGGCACTAGAAGTTCTTTCAGATAGGTCGGACCCTGATCGTGAAGGGCTTTAAAAGTCAATAAAATGACTTTAAAGGTGATCCACCACCGTATGGGAAGCCAGTGCAGATCGCGCAGTACTGGGGTAATATGACTGGATCTCCTTGTCCCAGTCAGCACCCTGACTGCGGTGTTCTGCACCAGCTGAAGGTGACGGATTTCAACCCCAGAAAGCCCAAAGTAAAGGGCGTTGCAGTAGGTCAGCCTCGAGGACACAAAGGCGTGGACCAATGTTGGCAAAGAGTCAGACGGAACAAGGTGACGCTCCCTGGCAATATTCCTGAGATGATAAAAGGAAGTCCTGACAACAGCCGACACTTGAGACTCAAAGGTCAGCCTGTCATCTAGGACAATCCCCAGGTTGTGCACCTGTTCAGAGGTCGGAAGTGACACGCCGTCAAGAAAAATTCCAGAGGGCGAGTCATCATTCGGCCTCATTATCTGACCACCTGGGTCCACCACCAATACCTTTGTCTTCTCTGAGTTCAACTTTAACCAACTAGAATCCATCCACTCTCAGATTTCTTCCAGACAGTTATTAAATACCAAGAGAGCTCCATCCTGGTCAGGCGCAAAAGATAGGTATAGCTGGGTGTCATCTGCATAGCAGTGAAACCTCAGTCCATACTGTCTTATAATGTCTCCGAGGGGCAGCATATACACTGTGAATAACATGGGTGACAGCACTGAACCCTGAGGCACCCCACACAACAAAGAAGTTGGAGCGGAGGAATGAACCCCCAACACAACTCTTTGTGATCTCCCAGTAAGGAATGAAGTGAACCATTTTAAAACAGTTCCCGACATTCCACATATTTGCCTCAGGCGTGCTAACAACACCAGGTGATCCACAGTGTCAAAGGCTGATGAGAGTTCAAGAAGAACTAGAATAGAATGTCTCTTCTGATCCCTCGCCCTCAGAAGATCATTAAGCACCCGAACCAGCTGTCTCGGTGCTGTGTCTTTTACGAAAACCAGACTGGAAGGATTCATAGACATTATGGATGGTTAAATGGTCTTCCAATTGGGCTGCCACTACCTTCTCAATAACCTTCCCCAAAAAGGGAAGGTTAGAAATAGGTCTGTAGTTTGAAAAACAGTCTGGGTCCCAAGTAGCTTTCTTCAGTAGAGGTGTAACCACTGCTTCTTTCAGGGAGTTAGGAAACTCACCTGACTCTAAGGAACACCAGACTATTTGCACCATAACTGGGCCAATGATCTCAAGACAACCCAAAATTAGGGGAGTTGGTCCAGGGTCTAAACTACAGCTCGTAGGCCGCACACTATGGATGATCCTCATAATATCCACGACCTCCGGTTGGCAAAAGGAACTCCAAGAGAAACTAGGCATTGTGAACTCGCACTGTTCCACAACATTACCCTTAGAGTTTGCTGGACGCCCTGATGTCGTCCACCTTATTTGCAAAGAAGCAAGTGAGCTCCTCGCACTCCAACTGCGAAAAAGCTTTCCGGACTTGTAGACAGGCTGGGTTGCACAGTCTGTCCACAGTCCAAAACAGCTGGGCCGGTCTATTCTGTGCAACTGCAATCTCCCTGGACAGGAATTCTGCCTTCTTATGGGTGATTGCAGATTGATAGATAGAATAGTGTTCCATCAATCTAAGGCGGTCGGCATCAAGGGCGGACTTGCGCCAGCACCACTCTAACCTTTGCCCCTGTCTCCGCAACCCCCTCAGTGTCCCATCAAACCAAGGGGACCTGGGGCGAAGGGATAAGGGGCGCTCACGAACAGGAGCAATAAAATCCAGGGCCACGTAATGGCAGATATAAGCCAACACCAGTTCCTGGATTACTGCTAGCCAACACGGGGATGAGAGATCAAGGACCGCAGCAAGGCCCTGAGAAGTGATATTTCGAATGAGTGGTACCTGACCATCTCCACAGGGGAAGGCCTTCTAAGGGGGGGTGAAAAAATTGAACCTCACGGTGTGGTGGTCAGACCAAATGACTGGTTCCACCCCCACATCGGATGAGTCAATCCCTAAGAGGAAGACTAAATCCAGAAAGTGCCCAGATCTGTGTGTAGCAGTGGAAACTACCTGTGTGAGGCCCAAAGAAGACATAAGTTGGAGGAAGTAGTTACCAAATTGTGAGAGTTCATCGTCGATCCAGGTGTTAAAGTCACCCAGAACCATCAATCTGGGAGACTCAAATGACATATCGATGAGGAAGTCTGCTACTTCTTGTAAGAAACGTTTCTCATCTCCGGGTGGACGGTAGATGAGAACGATTTGAACGTCTACACCTGCTCCAACTGTGCACTCAAAAGATTCTGCCTCACCTACTACCACATTCGTGAGGCCCAATTTAGTCTTGAAACAGACTGCAACCCCTCCTCCCCTGCGGTCCAATCTCGGGCGGTGTATCACCGAATACCCGGCCAGAACCATGGCCTCCAATATGGGGCCAGAATTTTCATCCAGCCAGGTCTCGGTGATGCAAGCCAGGTCAGCTGAGCTAATAAGATCAGCAATAATAGCGGTCTTATTCCTAACAGACCTGGCATTGCATAACACCGCCTGAGTTGGACAAACCTCGGAGGTTATCCGACCTATCTGCCCACCAGATTTGGCAGTGCCCTTGGGTATGGGCACCAGACAGGGGGAACCCCTGTCTGGATTCCATTTCACCCCAGGGCGCCTTCTGGACTTAATAACCCGATACGGTGGCCATGCTCAATCATCCTCACCTGTTCGCCTACCCCCGCCCTTCCCACTCTCCTATGGGCAATCCGCAGCGCTCTACAGCGCTGGTAGGTCTCAAATTGCAAGGGAAGGGTATAAAAAGGGTGGAGGGTGTGAAGAGAGGAGGATGAATAGCGCACCCCCGTGGAACCTACAGGCCAACACATACTACTGCGAAAACTAAAACAAAATATGTCAAATAAAACAAAAAACTAATCTAATCTCAAAACCCATACAAAAAAACACATGGAAATAAAAATAATACACAAAGCAAACAAAAATAAAATAAATAACTATAAAATACATATAAAGGAGACTCTCACTACCCCAACACAAAAATTCCCCACCCCCCTTTAGCTCTCTCACAGCAAAGGTGAGGGGGAAAAAAACAATCTTAGCACTCTCACTGCAAGATAAAATAAAAATCACATAAAAACAAATAAAACAAACAGCATGGGTCTGAAGCTGTCGTACTATTATAAGCCCCCACTAAAAAGTAATTAAGCTTAATAAAGCTGATCATAAGCCCCACATAACAAAAGTTCATCAAATCTCAGAGTCAGTGCACTTTCTTCGTACTTCTGGCATTCAACCATTCATGATATTCCACCTGGAGGGAAGCACTCTTAACCCAATGAACCTCAGAAGGGCGTGGTTATGCAAACTGTCCCCCCTACTTGGGATGCCAGACACAGCCCGGCCTCTGCCAGGCTATTCCGGCACCACCCAGAGGCCCCAAGAACACCAACCCACCGGCAGGTACTCCCGACTCTCCTAGGTACAGACAGCAGCACCCCGCCCCCACCTCTGTAACAGTTGGGATAATTACTCAGATCTTTCTTCCTCCTTCCTCCTTCCCCAACATGATTCCACAGCCAGATTCCACAGCCAGAAATTCGGCTTCAAATCCTGCAGTCCACTAAGTCCAAACAGGGAGCAGGCAGAATAAACAACGAATGACGCACTCCTTATCAATCCCCAGCGTCACAGTTCATATGCATCAGTCAAAAAATAATCAAAACTCGAAAAAGGTTCACTCCTTGGATCCACTCAGTATCCAACAGTTACAGTTCCAAACCTCCTTCAGTCTTTCTCATCTCCACAGCCCTTCACGCTGTGACCGAAAAGACCCTCAGGTAACAGCTGCCTATATCTGGCATGGATAAGAGAGGGGCACAGCAGTTGTATAATTGGGCTGGCCTGGCACTGTATAGCCTGGAAGTTAGAGCAACAAACTGCCCTGTGAATGAACTTAGTACATCCAGCAGACCTGGGTTTGATTCCCACAACCTCCACTTTCATACTGTGTGACTCTGAGCAAGTCACATAATCTCCCCAGTACTCCCAGCTCATCCCTGAAAACAGGCACTTGTGCCTAGCAGGCCTTACCTGGTTACCATAGAATAAAAAAAATGTACTTGCTTCCAAAGGCATCAGTGTTCACATGGATAGTGCAAGGGGGGTGGCAGTGTTGGTACGAAGTGGACTATTTGCTTGGGTGGGTTGACTAGCTGTGTAGGTGCTGGGTCCATCAGTGTTCATTTGGATTTGTTGGGGGGTGCTGTGCTGGTATGGTGGAGTTAGGCTGCACCCTCGGCTGTGGCTGATGGACCACTTTTCTATCTCCTTATTTCCTAGCTACCAAAACTTCAATTGTGCAACAGTTAACGCTTTTCTCTTTGCTTTTCTTCTTTTCCCCCCACCCTAGGTTGGCCACCTAGCGTAGCTCTTTACTATCCCTACTAAATTTCCTACTACTTCTCGCTTTTCATTCTTTTTCCATTTCCATCCATCCAGTCCCTGGAATTATGTCAAACACCTGGAGAGGTGCTGTGTAAAGTGCATAAGTGCATTTTGTGTACAAAAAGCATGAAGACTATTTTAGAAAGCAGGAATGAATACAGTTAATACAGCCTTTTTAAAGAAAAGTTATTCAGAAGCCATATCAAACTAATCATTTCTTGATTAGTACAGTTATGCAAAATCCTTATGGTATTTTCATAAATTCACATTATAAACCTGTTACTGTATGAAGCTAAACAAAAAACTGTGGCATGCTTTATAAAAATGCTTAGTCATTATGAATCAGAGATATAGAGAGTCAGTATCTGTGGAAATATAAACTGGACCTTTAATTGAATCAGGAAGTCCTCTGGAACAAACAAACTCCCTTGGTTTTAAAACAGCCTCTCCAGACATGAAAACAGAAAGGGCTCAGTCAGGTGACCCTACCAAAAAGGTATAAAACCTCTTCACTGAGTTCGCTTCAGTTCAGTCCAGTAGAGTTCAATCTTGAGGGTGAAGAAGAGAGGTGCTACTCTAGACAAGCTGAATGCAGATGAAAAGGGTCTTAGGAGCTCTAAGATCCAGGACTGTATTATGTGAGAAACTACTGGTGTTAAGTAATGATTTTATTTGCAGTTTGTTTTTGTTTTCATTCATTATTTTTCGAACTTTTAAAAAATAAATATCACACCACAGTGTGTTTTAAACCTGTAAATTTGCCTCATCTGAAGTTTATTCCCACATGCTGTGACAGCTGGTAGGGTTGGTTCCTGGGTTGGCTGTGTTTACTTGGGTGGGGTGGGGTTGGCAGTGTTGGTGCCAGGGCTGAGTTCATTTGGGTGTGGGGCAGTTGGGGGGGATAGACTGGCCATATTATTGTTCAGGGTTGTTTATGTTGCTGCAGTGGCTGAGGGTGCTGGCTGTGGTCATTTTGGGGGAGCAGGAGACTTTGATGGAGGGGGACTGACTGAGGAATGGGGACTCATTAGCCATATTCTTTCAGAGAGTGAGAGAGCGAGAGAGTGTGTGTGTGTGTGTGTGTGTTGGTAGGGCTATGTGTGGGTTTGGGGAGCAGGCTATGTGTATCTTGGTGGGGGATGGTGGCTATTGTAGGAGAAGCCAGGTGTATGTGTGGGGGACTGGCTATGTTGGCAGTGGAAGGGACCAGACATATGTGTGAGGAGCTGATCATGTTGGTGGAGGCAGGCATGCACAGGAGATGGCCATGGCATCCAGGGGTGAGGGTGCCAGACATGGGGACCTGACCATGTTGGTGCCTTAAACTATGTGGTGAAAGCTTATTTTTGGCTTACAAAATATTACCAAAGCATGCTATACTTGGCTGCACTTTGGGAAGTATGTTTATATATTTTTGTGGGTGGGGATGGCAACAGGTTGAAAGGCTGCAAGATGGCTGGTGTGTCCAGCGGAGGCCTTGTGATCTTAGGCAGCTCCACATACTGTGCTATATTACAGAGGGTATGGGGGAATGTGTGTGTGTGGTACAAAGGACCTGACTGTTTACGTGAGCTGGCTGTGAAGAATGAGGGTGGAGCTAAGCGTGTGTGGGTTTGGGGAGCAGGCTGTGTGTATCTTGGTGGGGGATGGTGGGTATTACTGGAGAAGCCAGGTGTATGTGTGGGGAACTGGCCATGTTTTCAGTGGAAGGTACCAGCCATATGTGTGGGGAGCTGATCATGTTGGTGGGGGCAGGCATGTCACAGGAGCTGGCCATGGCATTCAGTAGTGAGGATGCCAGACATGGGGACCTGACCATACTGGTGCCTTGAACTAGCGGTGAAAGGTCCTTTTGTGGTGAATTTCCCATTTAAGTGTGTGGTGATACTCCACAACATGCTATTAATTAAGCATGAGCAACAAACAAACACAAAACTGAATTTATTTGACTTGATGAGTTGGTTGCATAATTGTATTCGTGCATTGTATCTTGCTTGCCGTCATCAACGAATTATAATACAACAAATGACATCTGATATCAAAACATCTGTCAGCTTTAACATGGAGGTGATATCTGTGTGTTAGTAATAGTGTATGATCACCAGACTTTGAATGTAGCAGGCATCTGACTGCAAGTAACTTAACACAAGATTAATGGGGGTTACTTGGAACTGCAAGAACAATTTATGAGATAAACATGTACTGTGGCCAGTATGGTGGTGCTGAGAGCTGAGGCATCTGCCTTACCTTGCCCCACACCAGAGACTCATGTTCGGAAGCTCATATGATTCATTGGGGGTCGGTCAGGCAGGAGAGGATCGAGCGTCCAGAGGACTGCTCTCCCCTTTTGGAGAGCATGGGTTGTGAGCTCTGAGGGTTTAGCGTCTCCCAATGGAAACCGGGGGCTCTGCAGCCAAGGAGACACGTAGGTTGGGAGAGGTGTGGCAGGATGCCTTGAGTTCAGATGTGGGAGTGTGCACGCCATGCACTGGGCTCCATTGCATGCCTGAACCTCAGGGGGAGAAAAAGTGGAAAAACCCTGACAGGCAAAGGCAGGACCCACTGCACGGCACCAATGCTCAATGCAGGGCCCTTCCAACCAGCCTCTGGCTCTCACCCCCCTCCAGCTGCCTGGTAGATTGTAGATCGTGCACTAGAGGAGGGGTGGTCCCACCTCAGGGGACTCAGAGCTGAGGGGGGGTTGGTCAGATCGGAGTGAGGGGTAGAGAGGGCTCCCGGAATGGACGTCTGGTTGGAGGACCTCGGCAAAGCAGGAAAAAGCCAGAGCCTAGCATCCATGCTGGAACGAGGTCTAGGGCCAGAGAATGAGGCGGCATAAGCAGATTTAAAAAAATAAATAAATAAACACCTACTGTAAGTAACTGATTTACTGTGCACATTTTCCTTCCCTTTCCTAGACTCATTCAGAAATGTATTTCTGTGGATGTGCAGTGGATGAGGTTACAGTGAGGTATTCAGAAAGCCTATGACTTCAAAAACTATAGGACTTAGAGTATTTTGACTTCTAACATTTATTGACTGGAATTATTTTGACTTCCAAAAGTTGACAGCTGGAAGTATTTTGACTCCAGTAAAACTGAAATGACTTCCAAATTTCAGCCTATGGAAGTACTTGACTTACACTAAAAAAAACAAATATCTGAAGCCTTGCACACAGTACACAAATTCATTGAAGGAACAGGTGAATAAAGCATGTAGACCGGCATAAGCAGCTGTGCTCACAGCAGACAATAGAGTACCTCAAGTTATTACCAGAGAGTAAAAGAACAAAGTTTACAGATCAGAGATGGAGTACTGGTGCAGAATTTTGAGATCTTAGGCAAGCACAAGTTGGCTGCTAGATAGAAGGAGGAGATCTGTATTGTGGAAGAGCAGCTTTTTGGTTTGCCAGTGTACTACATCTAACCAGAAATGGGTAGAGAAGTAGTTAATACCCTTCAAGGGAACTGTCTGCTGCACATTGGATACACTGCTCTATCCCTCACATGAATGAGCCCACTGTATGAAAACCTGTGACAAGGACATACAATACAGGAGACAGAGAAACAAGAGAGAGAGAGAGAGAGAGAGATTTTAGTTGTGCAGAACTGTCAAGGTGTGGGATTGCAATAAAGGATGCCATGGCTTGGAGGGCAGAGCAAATGGCTGACCAGGATAGAAACTCTGTTTGGGGCTCCTTATCTAGTGTGATTCTAACTAAATATTTAAGTGCAAAAGTCAGTTTTTCTCAGTCTACACTGTCTCCTTGGGGCAGTACTCAGCTTAAGCTATAGACTGGTATAACATGAAAGCTGACACAATGTGGAAGGACCAAAAAATCAACAGCAAAATGACCCCCAAAAAGGGAAGCAACCCGCACCAACTGGCACATCATCAAGTAGCAGCAGCACTTAGGAGCAACACCGGAGTCTGAACCCACACTAAAGACTGTGAACAATGTGGTCTTAAATGCAGTTAAAGAATTATCAGCTAAGGTCGATTTATTTAATTCTAGAGTTACTGTACTTGAGACAGACCCTGTTCACATTAATCACGGTTGATAAATTCATTTTTGAAAATGGATTTGGGCTTAAGGTGCTGTAGTGTTCACACTGAAACTCACTTTGGCAATCCATTTAAATTGATGCAGTCTCCAGCATTCGTATTATGCCCTTAATACGTGCATGGTGCAAGCTCAGTTGTGCAGCATGTTAAAAGCTGCTTATGGCAGTAGCATTCGCAATGTATCCCATGATTCTTGCATCTGTTGCAATGGATTTGTTTAAAGATGGAGACCAAAGATGAGATGTTGTGTTTATCAGTACTTTCTGCAGCCTATTGAACAAGCTGTAAGCAGAGAATAACAGATATGAGGTGGAGAATGCTGTGTAGGCAGCGCAGGCAGCATGTGCTGCATTGGTTAATGTTGAAATTACACAGTTTGCTGATTATTATGCACCATGTTATAGGCAGTGCATACATGGCTTTTAGCTTTGACAGTGACATCTGGTGCAGGGAGCGAAGCACAGTATGGTAGGATGAAATTGTCCTCAGTACTTGGGGCGAGGATGAATGGATCAGTAACTTTAGAATGCCAAAGTCTTCATTTAATCTGCTGTGCACAGAGTTGCATGACTCCATTGCCAGACATGACACCCAGTTCAGGCAGTCTGTCCCTGTGGAGAAGCAGATGGCAATCACTCTTTGGAAATTGGCCAACATTGAATACTGCACCCTGGGGCACCTTTTTGGGGTCGGCGGTCAACTGTGTGTGACATACTGGTTGAAGTTTGTCAAGTTAATGTAATTACGGCACATGTCATCTGTATAGAAAATGTTAATGAGGTGGTTACTGGATTCGAGCATGACTGGGGTTTCCTTTGCTCTGGGGGCACAATAGACCTCACATATTTTGTCATTATCTGCCCACCTTGATGCCCATGTTGTTGTTTTTTTTGCATCATATGTTTATTGAGTTTTCCAACCATAACAAAAGTAAAAACATATTTATACATAAAACATACTTATACATAAAAAACAATAACAACTTTAATTTTAGTACATTATTATATCAATACCCTTTTAATTTCTCCTTCTCATATCAATTTATTAAGTTGTCCTTCCCCCCAGACCCTACTCCCAATGATACCACCCTCCCCTCTAAACAAAGGAAAACAAGAGCCCTAATTATACAAACTAATAATACCTAGAAAGGGAAAAAAAAAATAAACAAAAAATAAAAAAGGAAACAACTCATCTTGTCGCTCATCTAAGCTCCCTCTACCTTATCCTTCCCAGTGTGCTCTCTCTTTCGCCATTCCGGCCCAATTCCCTCCTCTCCCACCTTCCTCATCCGTCCCCTTTTTACCTTGCAACCCCTTCTCCATCGCCTCCATCTCCCTTGGGGGTAACGAGGACAGAAACGTTCCCCAGACCCTCCAGAACTGGTCCTCCCTATTCTTAGCCCCATAGTATAATTTTACCATCCGTAGGGCTTACAGACACAGGTTTTTCCACTGCTGAATAGTTGGGGTCTCATTTGTGACCCAAGTACAGTCAATTCCGCTTGTATGCCTGTGCTCCGGACCGCGGTAAAATGGGCATACAAGCGGAATGGCATACAAGCAGGAACACTACTTTGCTATACACCAGTCAGTAAAGTCAGACAGTGAACTCCCCATGTTAAGAATGCCATAAATACCCATTATTTACACACAAAAAAACATTCCTTGACTGCATTTCAGCAAAAGCATAAAATAAAAATCTGTAACAGTTTAAAGTGCAAACCGGCATGTCTGTTACCATTCATTGTTAGAGCTACAGGCTGTAGTCCTCTTTACTCAACGTTATCGTCATCAATTCCAGTCATGTTTTGGATGTCCTCACAGATTTCCTCCTCGGTGGGGCATGGTCCAGCCTGTTTTGTTTACTTTTTTCTGTAGCGAGAGCTGAACTGAGCTGAACTGAAGTGCTCAGCATACACTAGGAAGCTGTTAACCTCTACTAATGGGTAATTAACACCTAGCTTGGTAATCAAAAGCAGCAATTCAGTCAGCTTCTTGCCAAAATAAAAGGCATACAAGTGAAATCACACAGGCATACAAACGGAACAATTATCATTGTAAATATAGGAAAGGAATCGGGACCTGGTAAAAACGGGCATACAACCGAAAAAGGCATACATCCGAAAGGCATACAAGTGGAATTGACTGTATTTAAAATACACTGTCTGGCTAAGACAACCAGAATCCATGCCCACTGCAGGAGAGGTCTCCAATCCTCCTCCTCTGAGTCATCCACCCCAAACAACATCACAATTGGGCTTCTCTCCACCTGCCTACCCCACACTCTACCTACTTCCTCTGCCACCCCTATCCAGAACTGTCTCAGGGACGAACACCCTCAAAAGCAATGTATGTACCCTCCTCTTTCTTACACCTTCCACAAAGGGGAGAATACTCGGGGCAGAATTTGTGCACCATACTTGGTGTGCAGTAAAGTCTATGTAGAAATTTATAGTAGGACTCCTGGTACTTATTACAGACCAGTAGTCCCTTATGCATTTGTAACAACTCCCATCCTTCGTCTGGTATCTCCCTATGTAAGTTCCTGCTCCACAGTCTCCTGGTCTTACTAGTAAAATCAGGCATATACTGCCGCCCCATTCTTGCCGCGCTTCCTATTATACCCCTCTCCTCCCCCCTTGTACTGAGGACCATATGCTCAACTTGTTCTAAAGGAGAGTCCACTATTCGGCTTCTACCAATTGTTTTAGCATAATTTCTTGCCTGAAAAATTCTAAACATACCTGATCCCATACATTCACCAATCTCTTCTCCCGAAATCAACTTTCCTTGTTTCCATAGGTCCTTTACACATTTGACTCCCCGCTCCTCCCATAGCAGAAAGCCTGTATCCTCTAGACCTACTACAAACCCCGGATTTCCCTTCAGTGGGAGTAATAATGTCTCTTTCCCTGGTTTTACCCCCACTCATTTCAACAACTGCTCCCAACCCTCCAATACTGAAATTTACTAGTGGGTTTGGTTTCCCCTGTCTCTTATACGCTTTCTTCCCTCCTCTTCTCAGGAGAGCCGAGATCCTCACCCCCTTCCCTCCTTCCTCCAGATCTAGCCAACCAGCCTCTGGTGGCCTGTTCACCCAGTCCCCCAGGATTCTGTGATGCATGGCTAAGGCATAGTTCCTTAAGTCGGGCATGTTTAGACCCCCATCTGCCCACAACATGCGAGACTGCTCGCCTTTTCCTCTCCATAGAAATCCGGCAAAGGCCGATGCCCATGTTTTTAAGAACAGTTTATTGTACCAAAAGGGGCAGGATGGTGCATTATTCCCATCCAGCACAAGACAGATAGGTGGAATTACAGTTCCAATTGTAATTATTGGTGACCCTGCATATCCACTTATGCCGTGGGTCATGAAACATGGCTCTCAATTCTACTTTTTTGTTTGTTTGTTTCCCATTAGCAGATTATAAAGTTCTGCCACTACAGGGCCCTTAGTTCTTTTTTGTAACATGACTGAAGTAAGAAGATATTTCTCAGTCAACTCCCTCTGAGATTGCTGTGTAGTTACATGCCCAGCTGTTTGTCCAACTATTCTCTGAATACAGTCTTGAATCTCAGTGTGGTGCTGTTATTCCATCTTCTTCACTCTCCCCTTCTTATATTAGTTTTTTTTCCAGAATTGGGCCCCTGTTGCAATGCAGATCCCTCTTTCTTCCCTCCCCCTTTTTCTATTTCTATCCCTCTCTCTGCCAACCTCTCTTGCTCAAACACACCAATTCAAAATAACTCAACAACCCTCTACATCCCCCTCCTCAAATCCCCCACTTACATCCTCACTATTATGCCCTCACCCCCCTCTGAACTATGGTCTCATTTCTCTATGATTCCTCATGCATCACTTCTATCTGTGCTGTCTATCCTTGCTGTTCTTCATCTACTGTGCCCTTACTCTACCCCTCCATTTCCCTCCAAACACCTGGCCTCCTCAGATTCTCCTTACAAATGCCCAAAGCTCCACTTCCTCATCCTTGCTGTACTCCTGCTCTCTTCTGGGGACATCCATCCCAACCCTGGCCCTGTTGCTTCCAGCACTTCTGCCGCTTCCACAGCTGCTGCCCCTTCCTTTGCTCCTACATCCCCTCCCAACAGGCTTCAAGATCCTACATCTAAATATCTGTAGCCTAGTACTAAAAATGTACCTCCTACAAACCATGGTGGCCTCTCTAAAACTGGACATCCTAATCATTACAGAAACATGACTAAAGAGCACGATCCCTGACCACTCGGTCTCCATTTCTGGCTACTCCCTCTTAAGGCAAGACCAAGCTGGCGGGGGTGGCGGTGTCACTATGTATGTCCTTACCTCCCTCCAGTACTCCATAATTTACTCATCCTCCAACCCAATGACCCATGATGCTCTAGCTATTCCTGTTACCCTTTCCTTTACTCTTCTGGTCTTTATAGCTGATATATATTGCCACCCAAACATCCAGCCCTCTACCGCTCTTGACCTCCTAACTTCTATCACTGCCCTCTCTCACTCTGGGGAACTGTATATCCTAGCCGACTTCAATTTAAACTGACTGTCACCAAAAACAACCAAAATACATAATGAAATCTGTGCCGTAACCTCACACAGCTAGTATCAGAACCCACACGTCCTGACTTCAAGACACAAAATCACTCCTTACTTTACTGGGCTCTTACCTCCCACCTCCACAGAGTCATCATCTCTGGTATCCTTCCTGACACACTCAGTGACCATAATCCCATATTCGTAGTCAGGAAAGTTCACAAACCCAAATCCCCACATAAAACCTTGCAATTACGCTCTTTTAAATCCTTAGAATTAAAACCTCTCTTGCACAACCTAGTCCTCTCCGACTGGTCTCAACTAGGCAACATCCCATTGGTTGATAAGGCCGTTGCTTATTTTACAGATATATTCCTAGAGAATTGGAATATCTTTGCCCCATTCAAACAAGCCAGAGTTAGGGGAAACCACTTACCTTGGATTACTACAGAACTATTGGCCTGTCTCAGAGCTAGAGATCGCGCCTGGAAACGTCATTAAGCAACCCAGCTTCCTAGCGATTTCATGACTTACCGTAAGCTTCAAAATGCCTGTGCCAGGGCCACAAGGCTAGCAAAGTCTGAATACTTTAACACCACCTTCCTCACAAACATAAATTCACCTTCCAAGTTCTGGAAGGTGGTTCATGCTCTCTTTTCTCCCATGTCCCACCCACTCCCCTGTGCTTAAAATAAATGACATCCTTGTGGCCGACTTGGATGCCGTAGCTGCTGAATTTAACTAATGCTATACCACCTGTGCCACTGAGCTACTGAAATCCCTCCCTTCCTATCCTCACTCCCCTCCTCTCTCCAATGGTACCTCTCCTCCCATCCCTTCTTCTCCATAGATACAGTCTCCCCAAATGACACGCTACAATCCCTCCTCGCTATTAACCCTTCAAAAAGCTCCTCCCCAGATGGCTTAGACCCCAAACCTCTCTCTCTCTCTCTCTCTCTCTGTCTCGGCCATTGCCTACCCCCTTTCTCTAATCTAAACCTCTCATTTTCTACTGCCTCAGTCCCTACCCCATGGAAAAATGCTGTGGTCCTTCCTCTTCCCAAAGGTGGTGATCCATCTTCCCTTGGAAATCACCACCCTATCTCTCTCCTCCCTACCCTAGCTAAATTACAAGAACACATTGTCCTCCTCCCAGTTTACCTTGTTTCTTACTGACACCTCCTTTCCAATCTGGCTTCAGGAAAAATCACTCCACTGCTACCTCCCTACTTTGGTTCACTGACTCTATCCTTACCGGGGTGGACAATGGCCAAATCACCTCAGCCATGTTTGTCAACCTCGCCAAGACTTTTGACACTGTTTCCCATTCCCTCGTCCTTGACTCCCTTTCAACAGCTGGCCTATCTCCTTCAGCTACTAGCTGGTTCAAGGCCTGCCTCACTGGTAGAACCCAATCTGTCAGGATCTCTGATGTCATTTCCCTTCCCCTTCTGATTAATACTGGAGTCCCTCAGGGCTCAGTGCTTGGGCCCCTATTATTCTCCATCTTCCGAAATGACCTTCCATCTGTTTCCTCCTCTATCACTGCCATACACATGTATGCCGATGATACGGTCCTGTATGCATCTGGCTCTTGCCCAGCTGAGGTTACATCCAACTTGCAGCAAGACTTTGACAAGGTTCAGCTCTGGTTTGCTAACCATCAGCTTTTTCTCAACGCCAAGAAGACAGTCTCCATGGCCTTTGGCACAAGGCAGAGACTCTCTAGGCTTCCCTCCCTGCCCACTTTCCACACCCTTGATGGGACTTCACTTGAGGACACATTCTCCTTCAGGTACCTTGGAGTTTGGCTGGATCAACACCTAAACTTCTCCAGTCATACTGACAGCATCCCCAAAAAATTGTGCCCCAAGCTTGGTGCCCTGTTCAGGAACCGTAGTTGTATCCTCTCTACGGTTAGGTGTGAACTTGTTCAGAAGATGATCCTGGCCATCTTTGACTACTGTGCTGTAGTCTACAGTGCTGCTCCAAAGACCTCCCTGGCCAGATTGGATACCTTCTTCAATTCCTTCTACCGTTTTGCCCTTGATGCTTCCTCTTGCACCCACCACTGTGATGTCTAGTGTGCCCTATCCTTCCCCTCTCTTACAAACAAACTCATCTCCCACTGTGCTAAATTTGCCTCCAAGCACAGGCTGGGTGAACTCCTTTCCTACCTCTCCCCCTCATTTATAACACCCCTCCCACTCCCTCTCACTCCCTTAGATCATCCAGCTCCTGTACTCTGGTGGTCCCCCGCAGAGCCACCCTCAATAGACAATCCGGTTACACTCACTGCCTCCCAAAAATGTGGAATTCCTTCCCCCCTCAATTTTGTTACTCATCCTTCCACTACTCCATCAGCTCTGCCCTTATAAACTTCCTTGCACCTAGCTGTTCCTGCTACAATCCTCCCTAACCCTCTCTAACCCCCCTCTAAGCCCCTGACAAACCCTACCCCTCTTCAGTACCCATGCAATGCTCCTGCTGCAGCTCCACCTCCACCCACCTAAAAACCAGCATTCCTTCCCTTCCTCCAATTCCTTCCCTTCAGACCTTGCATTGTACTCTTACTGTGATTTCTCAATCATCCAAAGTTGTACCAAGGGCCAGTCCCTACCCTGTCGTTACAACATTAACCCAACTCTTCCCTCCGCTTCTCCACATCCTGAAGGGCTGGGATCCTGGCCTCACTTCTCTCACACCTTCACCCTCTCTTCTGTTCTTCCAAAGCCTATTCCCCCTCACTGCCCACAACCTGCTCAACCTGCTTCCCTCCTATTGTACTGTACCTCTCACTACCACAACCTGCTCCCTTCCTGTCATGCTTGACCCCTGCCTTGTGCAGGCAGGGTCCTCAGCATACTGGAGGGGTCAGGTCCCAGCAGACCTTTCTCCTCCTACCTCTTTGTTCACCTCCTCATTCCATCCACTTCCATCACCCCTGCTTCTCTGCCTACCGACATACCTACCTCTCTCTCACCTTCTCTTCTCCCCCTTATGTAGCCCTAGCTATGGCTGACCCCTAATCTCTAATGCACTTGTAGTTAACTTGCACTTCTGTTATGGCAGACCCCTAATCTCTACTGCACATGTAGTTAACTTGCAATTCTGCTATACTTTAGCCAACCTGTTCTGCCTTTGTCTACTCCTCACTAACTTCCCTAGATCAAATGACAACAATTCTATTCAGCCATTTTCTAGCTACACAGTTATGTGTCATTTAGTGTATGCCTAAATGTTATTTTGTGTTGTTGTATCTTTAATCTATCTAGTCCAAAATCATTGGCATAGTATCTGTCCAGGTCAAAACTGTTAGAATCCCACTATTCCATTACTCCTGTACAGTCTGCTCAAATTATTTGAATGTAATCTACTGTAAATTTATACTATGTAGCAAATCTCTGTAAACTATCCTCATGTTCCCCTACCCCCAGGTCGCACCAGGAGACAAGCAACTTGTTGCTCAGCATGGCTTCCTGGTGAAATATTTCAATAAATAAATAAATAAAAACCCTTCCCTGACTACAATGACCCAAGCAAATGGAATTTCAATTACAGACTCAGTCGTGTTCGCATGGTGGTGGAATGTTCATTTGGGAAGCTTAAGGGTGGGTGGTGATGTGTATTGAAATGGATGGACTTCTTCCTGGATCATTCTCCCACCATTATTGCAGCCTGCTGTGTGCTCCACAACCTCTGTGAAAGTAAATCCGAACAATTAATGCCTCAGTGTATGAGTAGCACTGATGTTTTCCATTGGCCAGAGTCACAGCATGAAAGGCAGGAAGACAGCAGCGCTGCTGAGTTATGCTGCTAAACACATGCAGTTTGTGATGCTCTGCCACCTACCCTGAGACAGTGTGATGAGAAGGTGAACACAAGACTGCAGCTGGAGATGTCACAGGTAATTGTCAAAAATGTTGCCACCCATAAAACAATGTAGGAAATATAACCATTCTGAAAAGGTGACATAATACTTTTGTGCCACACTATGGCACAATTACATTAAATGTCATTTGCATACTGTTATTATGTATGTTGTTAATGAGATGCATTTCCAAGTACAACAATGTTGTTCTGTGCACTGCACTGGTATAGTTAATTAACATACTAACTTACTAAGATGTCAGCAAAGTAGGCCTAGTGGTCTATCGAATCTGCTCGAAAATCAGCACCCGGTCAGGATACGATTGCTGCCCTCCCCGCCTTCTCTGTGAATCCCCCTGACCCCATCCCCATTGGAGTTACACCTCCAGAACTGGCATTACTAGTTTTAACTTCCCCTTGTACCTGTCCCAACCCCTCCTAAATCCCACTACTGTATTAAAAGCCACTAGTTCTGCAGGCAGTACATTCCAGGAGTCCACCACCCTCTCGGTGAAGTAGCATTTCCTATTCTCCCCAAGCCTCCTGCTAACCAGCCTCATGGAGTACCCCCTGGTGGCCTCCTCCTCCCTTAGCTGAAATATCCTATCTAAACTGACCCAATTTAGTCCCTTTATATATTTAAAGACCTTGATCATATCCCCTCTGTCCCTCCTCTCCTCCAGGGAGTACAAGTTGAGCTCCTCAAGCCTCTACCCATAGGGTCTTTACCCCAGCCCCTGTATCATTCTGGTCGCCCTCCTCTGGACCCTCTCAAGAAGTGCAATGTCCATTTTCAAGTATGGATGCCAAAACTGCACGTAGTATTCAAGGTGCAGTCTAACCAGGCAGTTATACAGTGGAAGGGGTACCTCCTAGCCCCTCGAGGTTATCCCCCAGCTATGCACCCCAGCATTCTATTTGCTTTGGCCACAGCCCTCCTGCATTGCTCTGAATTGCTCATTTTGCCATCCACAACCACCCCAAGGTACTTCTCCCCTTCCCCCCGTAGCATGCAGTTTCATCCCTCCCAAGGCTTACATATGTGCCGGATTCCTGGCCCCTAGGTAGACAACCCTGCACTTCTCTGTATTAAACCACAGCTTCCAGGTGCGAGACCAGCCATCCAGAATCTCCAGGTCCCCTTGTATGGCTAACCTAGCCTCCTTGCCATCCACTACCACCCCCAGCTTTGAGTCATCAGTGAAGAGGCACATCTCACTCGTGATGCCATACCTGATATCTGTTATGTAACTGTTAAACAGGAGTGGCCCCAGCACTGACCCCTGTGATACCCCATTGATGACCCCCTGAGAGAGGAAACCTTCCCTCCAACCATCACCCTCTGAAAATGCCCTGTTAGCCAGTTCTCTATCCACCTAACCATTTGTGCCCCCACCTCATATCCATCAGCTTCTCCAGCAGCCCTGGGTGTGGCACCAAGTCAAATGCCTTGCTGAAGTCCAGAAAGAGGACGTACACTGGCCTGCCCTGGTCCAGTGCCCTCATTATCCAATCATAGAACTCCACCAGGTTAGTCTGACTCGATCTGCCCAAGCCATGCTGGCAGACATCCAGGAGACCCCTTCCCTCCAGGAACACCTCCTGCCTCTCCTTCAGGATGCCCTCCATCACTTTGCCCACCACTGACATCAGGCTTACTGGCCTATAGTTTCCCAGCTCCTCTCGCAACCTCCCCCTTATGTATGGGCACAATGTGGGCCATCCTCCAGTCCTGAGGCACCCAACCCGACTGAAGGAAGGAGTTAAAGATATTCACCAGAGGCATAGGCAGGACGTCAGTCAATTCTTTGAGCACCCTCAGGTGTATACCATTGGGGCTCGGTGCTTCTCTGCTCTCAGGGACTTCAGGACTTCCCACACCCTAACAACTGGGATTTCAACATCCATAGACCCCCCCCCCGCAATTCAGTCCTGCTTTTACCCAGGCGGTGCTGCCTCTCTCTCCTCCCTGGTGAAGACCGAGGCAAAGTATTAATTGATGGTGAAGTTCTCGTTCGGGTCCCCCGATAGCCCTCTCCCTGATAGCCCTCCACCTGCAGAGATGGTCAGCCATCGCCCTTTGAGGGGGTTGACCCCTGAGGGTTTTCTGGTGGTGGCTGATCTATCTAGTGTGGACAGTGCATGTGTTGGGGGTGTGTGCACGGCAGTTGATGCCTATAATAAGGTGCTTGCTGGTGCACTCGACTCCCTCGCACCAGTCCGTGTATGACCCAGGTCTTCTCAGTTGAAACATAGAAACATAGAATTTGATGGCGGATAAGGATCGCTTGCCCCACCTAGTCTGCCCATTTCCCTACCTAATGGATAAGCTGCAGATCCTAGTTAACCAACAGCCTACTTCCTCCTACCACCCACTAGAATTGCCTTATGTCTGTCACATGCATTCTTGAATTCCCCCACTGTTTTTGACTCTACGACCTCCTCAGGAAGGCTGTTCCATGTATCCACAACCTCTCTGTGAAGAAATACTTCTCACATTACCTCTGAGCTGTCCCCTCTATCTTCAAACAGCCCCTTGTTTTGCACATCTCTTTTCTGAAAGATGCTACCTCTTGGACTTTGTTGATTCCTTGAGGTATTTGAAAGTTTGTATCATGTCCCCCTCTCCCTCCTTTCCTCGAGGCTATACATCTTTAGTTCCTTTAGTCTTTCTTCATATGTCTTCTGATGCAGACCCTGCATCATTTTGGTTGCCCTCCTCTGGATAGCCTCCACCCTGTCTATGTCTTTGCGGAAATGGGGTCTCCAGAACTGTACACAGTACTCCAGATATGGTCTTACCGACTGTATGTACAGAGGGCCAACAACTTTCTGTTTTCTACTGGTGATGCCTTTCCCTGTGCATCCCAGTATCTCCCCAGCCCTCCTTACTGCCTTCTCACATTGCTGGCACACCTTTAGGTCATCTGATATGACTACCCCCAGGTCCCGTTCCATTGTTGTTGTTGTCAGTATCTCACCCCCCATTGTGTACTCTTCCCCTGGGTTTTTATTTCCCAGGTGCATTACTTTGCACTTCTTTGCGTTGAATCTAAGCTGCCATACATTTGACCATTCCTCCAACCTTGCCAGTCCCTTTTCATCCTTTCCACCCCACCTTGTGTATCAACCCTGTTGCAGATCTTTGTGTCATCTGCAAAGAGACATACTTTCCTTCCAGTCGCTCCAAGAATGTCACTTATAAAGACATTAAAAGGACCAGCCCTAGTACTGAACCCTCGCATTCCACTAGTAACCCTCCTTTCTTCACTGTGGACTCCATTTACTATTACCGCTGTGTCCTGTTGTCCAACCAGTGTTTTACCCAGGCTACCACCCTGGGACCCACTCCCAGGCTGGCTAATTTGTTTATTAATCTTTTGTGTGGGACTGTGTCAAATGCCTTGCTAAAGTATAGGTAGGCCATGTCCACAGCCCCTCCCTGGTCCACTGCTTTAGTCACCATGTCAAAGAAATCAATTAGATTTGTCTGACATGCCCTTCCCGCTGGAATCCATGCTGCCTTGGGTACTGTACCCCACTGGCCTCTAGGTACTCAACAGTTCTTTCCTTCAGAAGTGATTCCATCATTTTCCCTACCACTGAGGTCAAACTGACAGGTCTGTAGTTTTCTGCCTCTGTCTTGCTCCCACTTTTGTGAAGGGGAATCACATCCACCATCCTCCAGTCCTCAGGTACCACACCATCCTCCCATGATTTATTAAAAAGGTAGTCAATGGTGTTACTAGTTCTTCCCTTAGTTCTTTTAGAATTCTGGGGCGAATCCCATCAGGTCCCATTGCTTTATCCACCTTCAGTTTTAAGAGTTCTTTCAGAACCCTTTCTTCTGTGAAAGGACTAATATCAACTCCCCTATCCAGAGTGCTTCTAATTACCGGATTAGGTATTTCCCCCTGCTTTTCCATTCTGAATACTGAGCAGAAGTATTCATTCAGTATCCCTGCTTTTTCACTGTCGCTCTCCGCCCAACCACCTTCCTCTTTGTTCAGCCTCAGTATCCCTGCCTTAATCTTTCTTTGCTCCCTAATGTACCTATAAAAGGTTCTATCCACCTTCTTAACTGAGTTGGCTATCTTTTCCTTGGTTTGGGCCGCTGCTATTCTGACTGCCTTACCTGCTTCCTTCTGTTTTAACTGGTACAGTTCTCTGTCCTGCTCCTTCTGTGTTTCCTTATACTTCCTGAATGCTATATTTTTCTCCCTTACCTTCCCCGCCACTTCTTTTGAGAACCATAGTGTTTTTTTTTCTTTTGCTTTTGTTTATTTGCTTCACACAAAGGCTTGTTGCCTCTGTGATGGCGGTTTTGATGTTTCCCCATTGTTGCTCCACCCCCACCTTCTTGCCTGTTTACTAGGGCTTTTCTGAGGCACTCTCCCACTTTGACAAAATCAGCCCTCCTGAAGTCCAGTACCTTCACTTTTGTGTGGCTTGACTCTACAGAGAAGTTTATTGTGAACCACACTGTTTGGTGGTTGCTTGTTTCCAGATGGCTACCCACTTCAAGATCAGAGATCCTCTCACCATCCCCATATGAGAGTACCAGATCGAAGATTGTTCTCTTCTGAGTGGGTTCCAAAACTAGCTGTCTGAGGCATGCCCCCTGTAGGGCATCGAGAATGGCCCTGCTCTTGGATGTGGCTGCAGCAAAGGTGCTCCAGTCAACATCTGACATATTCAGGTCCCCATCAGCAATATTTCCCCTTTCTCTGCCATCCCAAGGATGCCTTCTATCATTTCCTTGTCCATTTCCTCCCCCTGAGATAGGGGTCTGTATACAACCCCTGTGCGGATTGTGGAGCCATTTCCAGTCTCCAGGGTAACCCACAGTGCCTCCTCTCCTTCCTGTTTACTCTTTAGCTCTGTTGCTTTGATCCCTTCCCCTACATAGAGAGCTACTCC
This sequence comes from Neoceratodus forsteri, assembly GCA_016271365.2. Classification (NCBI taxonomy): domain Eukaryota; kingdom Metazoa; phylum Chordata; order Ceratodontiformes; family Ceratodontidae; genus Neoceratodus; species Neoceratodus forsteri. The sequence continues at coordinate 571,819,472 of CM057454.1, read as the reverse complement.
TCCTCCTCTTCTTTCCTCCCTGTCCCTCCTGTAGATTGTGTACCCTGGTATGTTGACATCCCAGTCATGGTTCTCTGTGTACCATGTTTCTGTGACTGCCACAATATCCAGGCATCCCTCTTCCATCAAAGGCACCATTTCAGGGAGCTTTTTACCTAGACTATGAGCATTGGTACTCATTACCTTCCATTTTTTTATGGCTTTATTTCTTTTTGCCCCATCCCTGTCCCTACTGCCTTTGTCTTTTTCTCCATTTACCCCTACCCTTCTCCCTATCGACTGCTCTATCTTGGTGTTTACCTTACTAATTACCCTGATTTTTTGGGGGGGGCTAGGATTTCCCTTCTCCTCTTCAGTGCCTCCCTCTTGGCTAGTTTAAATGCTTGCCATTGAAGCATTTAAACCTATCACCTAGGATCCTGGTTCCCTTCCAGGACAGATGCAGACCATCGCACCTGTAGAGGCCTGCATCTCTCAGGTGGAGCCCCAGTCCCCAGTGAAGCCAAATCCCTGAGCTCTGCACCAGCTTTTCAACCAGTCATTGAATCCCATGGTGCAGAGTGTCCTTGCCTCATCCATTCGATAGACAGGTAGCACTTCTGAGAAAGTTAACATGTGTGCCACTTGTCTAAGGCCCCTCCCCAACTCCACAAACTCCTGTTGCACTGCTCTGATCCCATTCTCAGCCAGGTCATTCGACCCTAGGTGGATAATGACATCCAGCTCCCCCCCTTGCTGCTGCTCCCACGATCCTGAGGATTCATTTCCTGTCCCTCAAAGCCTTTGCACTGGGCAGGCACCTTACCTCCCTTTCCTCCCTCCCCCAGTTCTACTCCTGTAACAACTGAGTCCCCCACCGGGAGTTGTTTCCTTCCCCTGTGGGGTCCAGTGCCACCCTCCTGTGGGTCTCCATTGTGGAGGTTCCCAGCATCCTCCTTGGTCTCCACTGCAGGTGCCTCCATAGAGGAACCATGCTTCACCACAGTGGTGAATGAATTGTGGAGAGACACAACTGGAGGGATGCTCCTCTGTGCCACCACCCTCACCCTCCCTGAGCCCACCGTGGTCCAACCACTCTTCTTTCTTGGCAACCTCTGAGATAGTGGAGGTTGCCTGGGTGGTCCCTGGGTGGGGGACCAGGTTTACTGAATCCTTGTCAGGTCAGCATGGAGATGAACAACCTCCTCCCTCAGACCAGATAGGTGCCTGCAAATAGGGCAGCAATGCAGTCTCCAGAATTTCTCCCGAAGACTGCTGCTCCACAGCCAGTGCATTGCACCACTCCTCACATGTCTGTGTCCCTTCCAGTTACAGATGCTTTTTTGTTTTTTGTTCTTGTTTTAGTGTGTGCAAGCTTGTGAGTGTCTCTACCCCCCATTCAGTGTGCTGTACCTTTAAGGATATGAACAGGTGTATGTTGTTAACAGTTTTGGGGAAGTGATGTCAGAGCCCCTGCTATAAAGGAAGTTATGCACTTGGGGCGGGTGGGGTGAGGGGAAGGGTGGGTGGGAGTAAACCTATGCCATCTAGAAACAATCACCTACAACTCTTACCCTCCACCCCAGGGAGTGCCTTCCTTCCTTTCAGACACCTCTTTCACAAAGGATAAGTAACAGGTCTACTCACAACTGACTGTAAATATCTCCCAGCTACAGTTCCTCCCTGGAAAATTAAAGTTAAAACTAAGAAAAGTCCACCCCAAGAACAAAATCAATACCAGTTACTTACACAGGTCCAAAAAGTAATAATTCAGTTCAGTGTAGTGTAGAAAATAACCTCCTTGATTCAAGGAAGCTGGGGCTGCTTTCTCACTCTCCCTGTCTCAGGCTCAGCAGCACTTGAGGTCCCCTTGGTATGATGGTGAGCTCAAGGGGATGAAGATCTTGGGTCAGAGATTAGAGTGCTACTGGTGGAAGTCTGGCCTGGAGGTGGACAAACTGGCCCTACATGCACACAACGGTGCATACCAGGGGGCAGTCAACTGTAAGAAGGCAGAATTCCTATCCAGGGAGATTGCTGCCAGGAGGAGCTGACCAACTATGCTCTTTCGGACTGCGGACAGGCTTCTCCATCCTTCCTGCCTACAGCCAAAGGTAGCTTTTTTTAATGCATTGTGTGAGGAGTTTGCTCATTTCTTCTCAGACAGGGTGTCTGCCATCAGGCAGGTGGTTCCACAAGTGGGTCAGAGTTTGGCCGACAGTGGTCACCATGGATGACCAGAGAGCACTCAACCTGGCTGGGGTGAGTTTAGACTGGTAGAGGTGGCTGAGGTCATTGAGATTGCGTCCAAGCTTTGGCACACCTTTTACGAACTGGACCCGGTGCCAACTCGTTTCTTAATGAGATGTGTTGACTCCATTAGCCCGGTGTTTGCCTTGATTGTCCAGTGCTCCCTGTCAGGGGGATCTTCCCCAATGTCTTGAAAGAGGCATTGGTGAGACCCCTTCTGAAAAAAACATAATTGGACCCTGAAATCAAGGCAAATTACCATCCCATCTCCAATCTTCCATTTTTGGGTAAGATTGTGGAGAAAGTGGTGGCACTTCAGCTTGAGGAGCATCTCGTGGCCCATGATCTTTATGAGCCACTGCAGTCTGGGCTTTGTACTAGGTATAGCACAGAAACTGCACTAGTTCGGGTGCATAATGACCTCCTTAGTGCTAGAGATCAAGGGGAGGGGACAATCCTTGTTCTTCTCGATCTCTTTTCAGCATTTGACATGGTGGACCATAGAGTGTTACTTGACTGCCTAAGGGAATTCTGCAGACTCGCCAGCATTGTCATCTGCTGGTTTGAGTCTTTTCCATCTAACAGGAGGCAGAGGGTAGTGATGGGGAATTTCTCCTCCTACCCTGGCCACCTATCATGCAGAGTTCCCCAGGGTTCGGTCTTGTCACCGATGTTGTTTGCTGTGTATATGCTGCCCTTGGGAGAGATCATTAAGAAGTATAGTCTGGATTTTCATTGTTATACTGATGATTTCCAGCTGTATCTTTCCTTTGCCCCTGGAACATCTTGTGCAGTGGAAGTGCTTAATAGCTGCCTCGCTGAGATAAATGACTGGATGGCCTCCAGCTGGTTGCGACTGAACCCCAATAAGACGGAGGTACTGATGGTGGAGTCGAACAGAGGGTGTGATAGGTTGGCCTCTGGTGCAGAGACAGGGCTTTTTATTGACTCAGTACCATTGAAGGCCTCCTCTAGGGTGTGGGATCTATGCGTTATTCTGACTGCAGATTGACACTTGAGTTTCAGGTGGCATCCATTGTCCATACTAGTTTTTATTATCTTAGGAATATCGCCAGGAGAATGCCCATAGTTCTGCCGTAGGACCTCCCCTTCTTGGTACATGTCATCATGCCTTCATGACGTCCAGGCTGGACTACTGTAATGCACTCTATCTTGTGGTCTCTGGGGGTACCCTGCACCGACTGCTGCTGGTGCAGAATGTGGCAGCGAGGCTGTTGACAGGACAGCCTAAGTATTGTCATATTACTCTAGTGCTGCGTCCACTGCACTGGCTGCCAGTTAGGTGGAGGGTCCTCTTTAAGGTGGGCTTACTCACCTTTAAGGCCCTACATGGCCTGGGCCCTGGTTACCTGAAGGACCTCCTCATACCTGCTGTCTCTTTCCTCTCCCTCCGCTCCTCCTCTAGGAGCTTTCTTGCAATTCCCAGGATGAGGTTAAAAACAGCTGGTGACAGAGCATTTGGTGTCATTGTCCCCATCCTGTGGCATTCTCTCTCTCCAGCTGTTATGGAGACCCCTTCTGTGAAGGTATTCAAAGCCCACCTCAAGGTCTTCCTGTATAATCAGGCCTTCCCAGAAATAATCCTTGCCTATTTTCAGAACCTTATGTTTAGGTCAGCCTTAGGCTTTTTAAGTAGTAGTTGTTGCTGCTTAGGTTAATATTTATATAACATTTGGTTTAATTGTTGAAATGTTGTGTGTTTGTGTTTGATTGTATGTTGTTATGTATTTATTATGATGTGTAGTATGCATTTTTAACATGTTCAGCACCCAGAGTCTCTGGGATGGGTGTCTCTTAAATAAAATTTGCCTTGCCTTGCCATTTAACACCTCTGACTGCTTCCCCACCCTCCACCCACATACTCGTCTTCAGTCTACTGATCTTCCTCTTTCTCCTTTCCCTGATAGACCTGAAAACACTTTTTTTCCTCTTTTAATCCACAGAGCCAGCCTCCTCTCCATCCTTGCCTTAGCTGACCTCACCACCCTAGTGACCTTCCTGGTGATCATATCATACTACTCCTTGTCCATAACCCCTCATGACTGCCTGTAGTGGCTATATGTGGCCTGTTTCCCTAATTGTCACCTGAACTTCACTTGACCACCAGCTTGACTTCCTGGCTCTACTGGACATGCGCCTTTCCTTTATGCAGGTCTTGGTAGTTTCCAGGAGCCCCATCTGATGATTTTTCAGAGGCCCTCAGTGTCCATACCTGTCCTGATCCCTTTTAGGTAGCCCCTTAGGATCCACCCCATACCCTCAAAGTCTGCCCCTCTAAAGTCAGCGACTGTTGTACATGATCAATCAACCCCACCCCCCAGCTTAAGAGAGAACAAGACCATGGCATGACCACTTCCTGCCAGTGGGTCCCCTACAACTAGGTCCCTGATAAGATCGCAGTCTGCCAGGACAACATCCAGGATGCAGCCCCCCTCATTGGACCAGTCACCAGCTGGGCAAGAAATGCATTCTGGAATACATCCAACAGCCTTGTTCCCTGGCTGACAAGGACGTCATAGTTCCCCAGTCAGATCCTGGCATATTTAGGTCCCCCAGCACCACAGTTTTACCCCCCCCTTGCCCACAGTGGTCCTTTAGGCTTGCCACCAGGCCTTCCTCCATGTCCTCCCCCTTCCTGGGCAGCCTGTATACCACTCCTAGCTTAATTGCACAAACACAGCACAGTAATGAAAAATGGTAATTTATTGTATATTTTTCTTTTAGGTAAAAAACAACCATCAGAAGCAACATTAAACAGAATGATAGTCATGACTGCACAAATTAAATAAGTAGTTGTTTTGCACGGTGAGCAACAGTTTATTCCAGTGTCTGATGTGAGGGATATCATAAAGTAGCAACAAGTTTGAGTCTTTTTAGAACAGTTCAAAACAGTTTTCATTTTCTAATATATATTGCTATAAAAACTCTGTTAGGTTAAAACCAGTTTAAAACTGTATATATCTGGAAACATTTTTACAACTTTTTAAAAATTCTGAAAAGTTTTCATTAACTGTTAAACAGTCCACTATAAATGCTGTTAGGTTAAAACCAGTTTAAAACTTTTAATATATTTGGAAACTTGTTTGCAACTTTTTAAAAATGATGAAAAGTTTTTATTTAAGCAATAAGGCACAACAGGGTGTGTGTTATTGTGTAATAACATCGTGCCTCGGGTAGTTGAAGCATATGCAGTGCATGAGGCGAGTTGCTGCACTGCGATTCAGGGAAGACTTGAATTAGGTTGTTAAAAAAGGATGCCAATTGTTCAGCCTCCAAATGGCACATTCACTCTTCCATCTCAAGCTCTGTCTTGGATCTCTGTTTCTTAGCCTCCATCATCTGCTGATGTTGTTCAGCAAGGAGCTTCCTGGTCGGCTCAAAAAGAAATTCCATGATATCATGCAGCCTACTCAACTTTTTCCTTTTTCACAGATTTTGCAGTGGCTCACAGCAGCTTGGTCTTTTCCCAACTGAGGTCACAATTGTACTGGTGGAAGGTGTATCACTGTCTTGTGCAGTGCTGTCGATTAGACAGTTATACATAACGGCACTATCAGAGGTGTCAGTCAGTGCTTCACCAGTTTCATCAGGTTCATGCTCCCTATCAGATTCTGAAAAATAGAAAGTACTCCACTGCGTAAACTGATGGTGTTTAATAAAAATAAAACACCTAAAATATAAATGCAAGACATGCAAGACGTGCAATTATGCAGGCTGAAGCGGGGGGGCATGGAACAACACACCTATGCAAGTTTGAGGGAGGGTTGGGATGTGTAACAATGTACCTGTTGGGATTGGGCAACTTGGTGGGGTTGGGGCACCAAAGCAGTGAGAGCAGGTTGCAGTACAGTGCAGTGTCAGGCAAGCCCTGCACAGTGACAATATCAGTACCTGAGACCAGAGATGGGGGGGGTACTTGTGAACACTGGTGAGACACCAACTAGTGCAGTAAGTGCAGTACAGCAGACAAAGGGGTGAGGACATATACTATAGAATGAGAACACAAAATGGGTCATGGCCTTGTAGAAGACACAACAAGAATATAGTGCAAGACAACAGAGAAAGGGTGGACAAGAAATTGTCATGCATGATGTAATGCATGGTTGCTTCTTGAATGAAGCACAGCCACTCCTGCATGCAGAACACATCCCATTCATGTTACTTTTGCACAGAGCTTCAGTTTTCACTGCATGCATTTTGTGCATGGGGGGGCAGGGACCTCAGAAAGAACTTGCACCAGAGAATCACAGCAACGGATGTGGAGGAATATATGCACTGTTTAACTACATAATTACCTGACATTGGCAGGTCAAATTCCACAGCCATGTGTTCAGCTGCATCCCCCTCCACAACTGGTGGCAGCGGTTGCTCTGCACTCTCCAAGACTACTGTGGGATCTGTTGATGGTCTTGTTTCCAGAATTCAGTCCATTGCATCATAAAATGCACAAACCAGTCTGCGAGATCCCGATTTTTTTATTTTGATCTTTAGCCTGATGGTATTTGCCTTAAAGTTGCTTTATCTTCTCCCAGCATTGCTTTGCAGACCACTCAATGCCCAGAGCAGCAAGGTTTTCTGAGACCTTTTGGTACACCTTGATGTTTTTATTTATTTATTTAGTTTTTGTTGACTGGGTAAATGCACTAGACAAATCCTGCCTATTTTCAGGCACGACCCGGGGAGGGGGATACAGATGAATGCCAACTGACCTTGAACCAGATTAAGCTGTTGGTGATATTTTTTAGTGAATGAGGGAAATTTGTCCAGGACACCGGGGAAATTCCCCTACTCTGTGTGGAGAGAGTGCTGCTGGGTAATCCGGAGGGGTTGCTCAGTAGGCCCTCAGTCTAGCATGGAATCAGACGCTGTGTTGTCTGGCTCAGTCTAGCCTACTAGGGAACGGAGACCGGAGCAAAAACCCTTACCTCGAGAATCGGAGGACGTGCTTGATATCCAGGAGAAGCCTCAGACTGATTCGCGGTCTGAATCGGGAGCTGCACCTACTGTATTTTCTGTCACCGAGTTTTCTGTACCCATGGAAATCGCGATGTCAGACGGCCAGGTGACTGATTCCGGTCGGACCCTTTCAGCAGCCGCACCACAGGAAATACAGGAAGGGACTCATTTTGAAGCGCACCCGACAATGGAAGCTGCATTGGACCAGGAAATGAGATCACTGACTTCGCCACACCCACGGGGTCTCACAGATTCTAAAACAGCAATTTGGCTTGCATAACAGAAAATCATCCTACCCTACTATGGACTGGTCATCGGAGGAGGTTTTAAAAGATGCTGGATGGACTAAATCACAAACAGGCACATGGATCCCAGACCCTACATGGAAGGACAGTTCTCAGTCTTCTACCATGCATGCCAACGTTTCTACAAACATGAGCTCAGGTATGGACATTCAGAATTCTGGGGAGGAAACTATTACTGATAATCAGAGCTCTGAAACCCGTCCTTCGGCCATACCTGGGCCGAGTTTGGGGGGGGGGTATAGGACCTGTACAGGATTCGGCTCAGATAGAGGCACGGGCTGGCTTGCAAAAACCCAGAGTAATAATGTCTGACTTATTTAAAAACAAATTAGAACAGGCACCTAGAAGAAATGCTGTTCGTTTACGTTATAGGGGTGGCCTTCAAACACACCCGGATAGATATTATATTGCTAACTCGCTTTTGAAAGGTTCCATGAATTTTCTTCCTGTTGATATTTTTGCATTGATTCACATCTCAGGGGAGGATTCTTATGATATTAGTTTTAAATCCTTTAAAGGCTTAGAGAAATTTTGGGATAGATATTCCATTTTGAAAAATACCCCTTTGTGGGTTCCATTTTATGCTATCCCCCTTACTAAACCAGTGTTTCGTTACATTACAATCATGTTTAGGAATGAAGGTGTCAGCGTAGGTAATATTCACCAATGGTTGCAGAATAAATGTGAGGTGATGGGACCCCCTGAAGCTATCTTAGACCTAGAAGGTATTTGGACAGGGAGCTGGACATTTAAAGTGAAGTTACCCCAAATAAATGGTGAAATTATCCATTTACCGAACAGCTTCTTTTTAGTGAAAGATAGAGGGGTCTGTTTTTATAGTGGTCAGCCTCGGGCCTGCTATAAATGTGGAGCCCATACACATTTAAGTAGCTCCTGTGACCTTTTTAAATGTCCACTGTGTGGAGGGTTTGGGCATGTGGCAGACAGATGTCAAAACATCTTTCAGTGTAATCTTTGTGGTGATAAAGGCCATGCCTTTCACCAATGCCCATGGGCCTCTCATAACAAAGCTGGAGGCTGGGATTCTGATGCCCTAATTAACAAGGCCCAGGGGAAAACAGTGATTGATCCTGGATTCCTTCACACATCAGGTAGTCAGGCTGATCCTTCACCCCTCTTGCTGGACAAGCCTTCCTCCTCAGAGACTGGGTGACTCCTTTGGTTGCAGATGTATCTATTTCATCTTCTCCCCGATATCTCTGACTCTCAACAGGCCTCTTCTTCCATGCCCCCTCTTTGAGATAGTGAAACTGCATGGGATTCCCGAGCTTCCAATAAAGCTTCCTCTACTACTCCCACTCCAGTAGAAAACTTTTTCTCCTTTGCAAATGGAAGGTAGGGACTCAGATTTAGAATCTGATACTTCACCCTATCGGAATTGATTTCAGAAGAGGAAGATAGCAAAGCCACAGACTTAGCAAAAGAGAAAAAGGGAAGAAAGGGAAGAAAGGAAACTAGCCATTCCAGAAGTTTGGAACTTGATGGTTATATCTCTGCATCATGGACCCTGAAAATAGCCTCCTATAATGTCTGCAGTATAAAGAACTTTAAGAAGAGACTTGCTGTCCTTTCCTTTCTTAGTACTTTAAATGTAGACATTATTCTTTTGCAGAAACTAGGCTATCCTCCTTGGCTGAAATCAAACAAACTCAGAAAAGATGGGTATGGGGCCTTCCTTTTGGACTTTTGGGCCTAGACGCAGCTGATGGGATTGGAGGTCTCTTTACTTCACGGCCTTTAGAGTTCCTAAACTGGTCGACATCTGTCCAGGACGGCCCTGCTCCTAGATTTTTCCTGGCATGCTTTTGATTATAGATTATTAAACATTTATGCCCTCAAGTTAAAACTGCACGTATTAAATTATTTGAGGATGTTAAGCCCTTTCTATATACTCAAAGACACTTTATCTGGGGAGGAGATTTTAACTGTGATATAGATACTAAATTTAAAGGGGAAGTCCAGAAAAAAATTTATTGTGATTCTTTAGCTTTAAAACAGATTATTAAAAATGCTGGCCTATTGGACGTTTATAGGTCATTACATAGTACAGGTGGTTCTTCTTATCACAGGAACATATTTTCTTCACGTGTTGACTATCTTTTTGTCTCTAAATTTCTAAAACCTTCCCTTACATATATTAAACCAACTGAGTTCTCAGACCATCACCTTTTAATTGGGGTTTTTAGTCCAGCAGATATTCCCCCTAAACTATTCTCAGCTAGCCCTAGATGGCGTCTCAATGTGTCCTCCTTGGAGGACAGTGATTGTATTTCTGATTTACAAAATCTATTTTTTGCTCGTCATTCCACACTTTGTTGTTACGAGAACCTTTTTTTCTGGTGGAGAGATACTAAAATAGAGATTAAATCCCTTTTAAGTTCTAAGGGGAAACACAAGGCCAACTCACGATATCTTAAATACCTACATTATCGGGATCAATTTTACAAACTGATGTCACTATCACCGAGTGACAAACTCCCTTTGTTGTCCCAAATCTCAGAATTAAAAAAACAGATGGTTGAATATCAATACAGTAGAGCTATATCACTGGACATGGAATTTAGATTTGGGGTACAAGCCCAACCAACGTCAGATCCCTATTTGGCGTGTAAGGAACGCCTTGACCGGACTTTAATGTCTAAATTAACCTCTTCCGAAGGTAAAATAGTAACCTCCGAAATAGATATGATGTCTGCTGTACAGCAATTTGTTTCAGATACCTTTGGGGGAGACCCCGAGCTTAGTGGGAAATTGCCTGAGGCCTTTTTGCCTTATCTTCCAGTGCTGGACACCACATTTCAAGCTCAATTATTGAAACCCATTTCTCCATTAGAAGTGGAAAAAGTTATCCTATCCCTTAAACTTAAAACATCCCCTGGTTTGGATGGTATTCCAAATGAATTTTATAAAACCTTCATTTCATACATGTGCATTTTTCTTCCTCTTGTGTTCAATCTTATCTTAACCTCCGGCTCCAGTTTTCCAGAATTTAATGTGGCCTTATTGAAATTTATTTTTAAAAAAGGGGATTCCTCCTTACTTACTAACTGGAGGCCGATCAGTCTCCTTAATAGTGACTATAAGATCTTTGCTAAAATCCTCACAAATAGATTGTCCTCAGTTTCTGAGTCCCTTATTCATCCGCAATCCTGTGCAGTACCACATAGGAAGATACAACATAGCTTATATTTGTTAAGAGACTTATTTGATAACAGTGATAGGGGAAAGGGTCGGGTTTTATTACTGCTTTGGATCAGGTTAAGCCCTCGACAAAGTGTGTCACTCTTACTTATTTAATATACTATTAACCTACAAAATTCCTAAACTCTTTGTATACTGGATTTCGATTTTATACTCTGAAGCAGTGATACATCCTTTAGTGAATGGAAGCATGGGCCTCTACGGTTCCTGTGGTTAGGGGAGTTCGCAGGGTTGTCCCCTGAGCCCTCTTTTGTATGTGTTTGTTTTAGACCCTATTATTCGATATATTCAGGGCATTCGAGATTATGGGTTTGACCCTGATATATCCTCTCAAGGGTTAAAATAACCGCCTATGCAGATGATGTACACTTACGTTCAGGATAAGCCTTCCTTCACAAAGCCTTGCATTGTTTTCAGACTTGGGAAAAATCTCTGGATCCGAACTTAACGTTTCAAAAGTTTTATTTTCTTTACATCCTGAACAAGATACTTTCTTTGATACTGGGGTATTCCATTCTCATCACAACCTAATAAAATTCTAGGAATTTGGTTTGGGTTAGGTGATATAGCTACTTTTAACTGGGAAAAGCAGTTAAAAATAGGGAATCTAAAGTGAATGTCTGGAAACAATGGAAATTTGGAAACAGAAAAGGGTTTCTATTGTTAAGCAATTTTTTGATTCCCATCTTTTATACATTAGTTATTTATACCCGCCACCTGTTTCATTAGAAACACGTATTGTACAGTGTCTTTTTCAGATGATTTGGGAATCATTTAAATCCAGTTCAGAGGGATTTCCTTTACTTACCAGTTAAGAAAGGTGGATTGTCCATGATAAACCCAATTGTTTTTTTTCATTCCATTTTTTTGTTTAATTCATTTGGTTTCCTTGGAATCACACCGGTTCCCTTTTGGCATTCTTGGTCTTATTTTCTATGGAGTCCTTACTTTCAGAAATGGACGATGTACCCCCCTAAATTGTTAAACACAATTATTTGCCCTGTCACGGAGTGCCTTCTCTTAAAAAATGTAGGCAGTGGAATTTATTATTTAATGTCCTTACTTCACATACTAGGAAATCTTTTTATAACTATATTGTTTTTACTGTACAGGGCACCATTTTGCTTTTTCCAGACTGTGTGCCAACCAAAATGTCCTTTGCTTTATGTAAATTAACTGACTATAGAATATCATCTTCTATTTGGGACATTGTGTGGATATCATTGCATGGGAAATTGGGGGTGCGGGGGAATCTTAAATACAAACCGACAACTGAAAGATACTGTTTAAGGTCTTCTTGTAACTCTATTGAAGAACGTTTATCTCACTTTCTTATTGATTGTCAGTTTAAAAGATTTTGGTGTAAGGCATCTGATCATTGGGGGTTCGATGCTGCAGCAGATAACATATAATGCTTTGGTCTTAGGGATTATACAGGCATATGGCAGTCTTATCATCCCAGCACCTTGAATGTTTTCGCCTTTATTCAATTTTATCTTTGGCAAGCCAGATGTCAATTTATTTTTCAGCAGCAATTAGTTCCTATTTCTATAATTTTGTCACAAGTGGAGACTGGTTTATCCTCTGTTAAAGTCAAAGATAAGCAAAAATGTTCTGCTGTTAAATTTGCTTCTTTTTGGAAATCTTTTTTTGTTTGACATGTGTATTTCTGTATACAATTTTTGTATTATTGTGTAAATATGTTTAACTGGTGATGTTATGTTCTTTTCAATAAAAACTTCCCCTACTCTTTTTTCGATAAGTTCCAGGGTATCTTTAAGATCCACCTGAACTACCTCCAATCCAGGCAGATGGGACCTCAGTTTAACGTCTCATCCGAAAGACGGCACCTCAGAAGTGCAGCACCCCTCTCATGCTGCACTACAGTGTCAGTACTGGGATATTAACCCCAAGTGCCAGATGTGGGAACTGAACCCACAGCCCTCTGATCTCCTGGCCTCAGAGGCGAGTGTGCTACCTACTGAGCCACTGACACTGCAACAGTATTCATTTTATTCTGTACTGTCTCTGTGGACCAGAAATCTATTAGGGCTCTCTTAGACTCACTGGTCCAAGTTGCAGCATGATCAGACATTTTTTAAATTAATTAGAAGGTGTTGTGGAAAATGTGTTCCCTTTACGGTAAGCACTGAGACAGGTTTTGACAGCTCAAGTGTGTGATGCTCTTAATTTTTCCCTCATGAAGTTTGAGCATGCACAATGAGGTACAGCACAGAATCATGGGATAGGCAGCAGGGATTCTGCGACAATGAAGGACCAGCCAACATGGATCAACAAGGGCCAGAGTGTTCGCACTATAAGTAAAACATTTTAAAATCATAACCGATTTTTGGAATTGTGTTCAAGCCCAGGTCTTATCAGGGTTTGAGCACGGTTCCATAAATCAGGTGTGGAAGTCAGTTAGGTGTTAACACGATCCGGGCCAGCACACTTCTGAAATGGTTCAAGCACTGAGAACCATTTCTAAAGCACCAATGTGAACAGGGTCAAAGATGGAACAAGCTGCAACAGAATCAAAATCTGCCTCAGACATTTAAAACTATGACGGCTGTAATGGGACTTGTGAAGGAGAATACTCTGCTGAGGCTCTGGTTAGAAAGTCTTGAGCACTTGGACATAGCTTCCAATAACATTGTATAGGAACTTCAGAAGGCTTAGTGGGGCAAGACCCTGTTAACTTTGTGCAAACTCTTTTTCTAACCTGCTTTGGTGATTTATCTGGTTTTATGACAAATCAAGTTTACTGTATAACTCCTCATAACAAGCCAGCCAACACAGAGCATCCAAGGGCTCTCTTAGTCATTACCAATGGACCTCATCAAAAAAGAGACAAAATCTTGTAGAAGGCTAAAGCCTGCAGTCTTCTAAGGATTCCAGATTCAGGAATTGTTCACTGCTTTCCAGACCTCAGTAAATCAACTCGAGCATGCAGAAGATCGTTTGATGGAGTCTATGCAGGGCTTAGTGAACTAGGGATAGCACACTCACCTCAGCTCCCAGCAAGGCTAAAGATTATCTACGGCTGGAAGCAGTTTCTGTTCACTGACCCTAAAGAAGCAGGCAAAATACTTGAAAAGATTAAACAAGACTTTATAGTCGCTGACAATCAGCATAATAATTCAGACACTGAAGACTGAGGGAAAGGGTAGTGTAAAACCTCCTATATGAATATTTAAATGCCAACAGTTCATGTTAACTTGTTGATCTGCTTCTTAATAAAGTTACAAATCTTAAACGTGGATTTATATTTATTCCCATAGGTAATGATTGGGAGGCAGGTATGAGATTGTTTTTTTCTTTCTCCTCATACTTTGAACTTTCCGATTGGCTGCAGGCACCAGCATTAAGACTTTTTTCAGTTAAGCTGGAGATGGCCTCATGGTCCATCTTACTCCTGGAGGTAGTGTGAGCAGGAGAGCGGGAAGTCCACAATCACTGAGACAAGTCTGTGGTGCTAAGTCTCCCCCCTCCATGACTACAATGGATATACCATGTTCTCTGGAAACTCAGTATCCTGATGCTCAGGATACTGAGTCCAGATACCCAAAATCCACAGACTCGATGGCACCACTTGCCCGATGTAATGTCGGACAACACGGCAACATATGCCATTTGTTACAATGCAGAAGGCTGTGCCCCCAACACCCCCAGTAACTAAAATAATTAACTCCAAGAGGGAGAGGACCCCTGAGTAAAAAACTATTAGTTACAAGAGGGTAAAGGATGTGTCTGGGCCAGAACCCAGGTCCAATGGCACATGCCGTGCCAGCTGCTGTGCTTGAGCCTCCACGCAATGGGGGCAGCTTGGCCAGTTTCCAGATCTGACTGTGTTTTCAGAGGTATGGTAGCAGCCCATCACATCCCCTACCTTACCCCCTCCTGTAACACCATCGGACATGTTGCCATCGGGATGATCTGTATCGGGACACAGCACCAGTCAGACAATAGTGCCCGAGCAGGTTAATGTCAGGATAGTGAGCCATGGGAACCCATAAGGGTACCACTACAATGATCAAATGGTGGCTCAGTTCCACTAGATTAATGGTATAAAACATAAAAATGTTATTGAATCTGTACTTTGGCAGAGTTACAAAAGTTAATCATTTTAAATTTTATTTATTTTATTTATTTAGTTCTTGTTGACTCTCTTTAACTCCTTCTGCCACTTTGCTCTCCATTCCTCATCCCGCTCCCACCACTGTGAACTCTATCACTCTCTAATCTTCCTTCCACTGTCTCACAGACACATCTCACACTGTGCCAAACTAATCTCCAAATTCTGGTTTGGAGTGCTCCCCTCTAATCTCACATCCTCTCTCTCCACTCCACCTCCCCCCACCCACTCTCTCTCAGATCTAATGATGCCCACAGCTTGATGGTCCTTCTCCACTCCACCCTCATCAGTTAGACTGGTTTCACCCATCACTTCCCTAAAATCTGGAATTCCTTCCCCCCTGAAATATGACAATCCTCCTCCAACTACTCCCTTACCTCTGCCCTATACAATTACCTCTCCCTCAGCTGTTCTTGCTTTAACCCTCCTTAATACCTATCCTCAGTTTCTGCCTTCCTATCCTGAACCCCCCTGGCAGGGTTCTCAACATCCTGAAGGGGGAATCAGGAAATGGGTACCCCTTCTCCTCATATTCAGTTCTTGTTATCCCTCTCTTCTCCACCTACCCTTCTAGGTCACCAGTGTGCACAACCTACCCCATCCTTTTTACTCCAACAGCACTTGCATACTACTTCGAACCTGCTCCTGGTACAATCATGCACTATAAATGGTTCATTATTACTCAAATTATATTCAAATTATTACTGTTTTGTATGTGTATATGTTCTTTTGTATGATTTTAGACATTTATTGTAATTTACCCAATCTTCCACTACTGTTTATTGTACAATACCATGTGAACCAACTGTTGCATAATCTTACAATGTTGTATTGTTTGTACTACCCACATACTATTGCAACTGATCATCCTTCACTACCCTATGTAACCCCCTCTCCCCAGGTTGCATCATGAGATAAGAACTAGAAGACAGTATAGCGCAGTGGTCTAAGGCTCTGAGCTGCAAATCTGGTGACATCCAGCAGACCAGACCTGGGTTTGAATCCCACAACTTCCACTTACATACTGTGTGACCCTGAGCAAGTCACTTAACCTCCTTGTGCTCCCAGGTCGCTCCTGTAAAAAAGCTTTCAGCTTAGTGTGCTATACCTGGTTAAACAACTAAATAAAAAAAAAACTTGTTGTTCAGTGTGCCCTCCTGATGAAACATTTAAATAAATAAACAAAATAAGTGCACTATACAAATTATGCCTTTTTCAGGCATGACCTAGGGAAAGGGGATACAGATGAATGCCAATTGACCTTGAACCAGATTAAGCTGTTGGTGGTATTTGTTTAGTGAACAGGGGAAATTTTGGCCAGGACACCGGGGAAATTCCCCTACTCTGCCAGCAGGGGGCTTGACTTCCTGGGAGCAGAGTGGAGGAGCTCAGTTTGGAGCTGGACAACAGAAGAGGAGGAAGTGCTGATGTGGCAGTGTCTTTATTGGAGTGAGTGAGAACACACGTGTGAGACTGGGTAGAGGCCCTCCTCCCCAGTCTTGATAACACTAGAGGCTATGGATCAAGAGAAAAATGTGAAAAGGAGTGAGGAGATGCAGTTGCATGGAAGTGAAAAAATAGCAATGGATCCAGCAGGAGAGCAATCCTCCATGGAGATGGAAGATGCCGGAAAAAATGTGAGTAACATGGTTTCTATGCGTAGGGGAGGAAAAATGAAAGAAAAAAGTTCCGTAAAGAAGAGAGTAATAGTAAACAAAAACAGAGTGAGCATTGCAGAGCAAATCTGACTGGCCTGAATCCTATAAACAACAGCTGAAAAATGATAATGCAGTATCATCAAAGGGAACCACACCTAGTAGCTTTGAAGAGGATAACAGGGAAACCATGAAAGAAAAGGCCAAAAGTTGGAAACAGTTAGGCCTAAGGAGGAAAGTAGGTGATATACAATGAGTGGACAAAATGTGGGACATGGAAAAGTTAAAACTAAA
Organism: Neoceratodus forsteri; assembly: GCA_016271365.2. Taxonomy (NCBI): domain Eukaryota; kingdom Metazoa; phylum Chordata; order Ceratodontiformes; family Ceratodontidae; genus Neoceratodus; species Neoceratodus forsteri. Next base: position 571,802,655 of record CM057454.1, on the reverse strand, counting down.
GAGAAAACTAAAATGCATAAAACAAAACAAACAAAAAGGAGGAAGAAGGCAGAAAAAGTGCAGAATTAGAAGGTGATACTGAAGACACTAAATTTGGAAATTATAAAGATAATCTAAAATGGGTCATGGAAGCACTATTAGGGGACATTTGGAAATTTAAAAAAAATGAGTCAGGCTGGGACCTGAATAGGCCTAGCACATCTGAAATGGGGGGAAAAATGTTGGAAAAAATAAAGAAGTTAAAAAACAGATACAAGAGACAAAAGATGAATTGGGAAAGGGAAAAACAAGCTGAAATGAATGATACGAAAGAAATTTTGACAGAAGGGGTAACAGAAAGTGAGGATACTTCAATGCAAGTAGAACAGAAAACAATACAAACTGAGGAAGAAAACAAAAATAGAAATGAGGAGAAAAAGAAGGCCTGGGAAGGAAATACAAAAGAAACATTTTTCCCAAATGAAAATAAACTGCAACAGGCCAAGAGGAGAAATGTGGTTCGATTAAAATACAGAGAGTCATCAGCCGACACCCCTGATAGAATCTTTGTGGGGGAGAAAACTTTTAAAGGAAAATATGACGTTTTATGCATATGGAATATACGCCCTCATACATGTCCCTGGGAGTGCAGAATGTGACACCAGTTTTAAACATCAAAGTGGACAAATTATATCAACAAGTAAAATATACAGAATTACGGAGAAATGTAACAGCGCTACCCCTAACAAACCCAGCCTTCAAAACTGTGACTTCTTCCAAATGAGAGGGTAAATGTTGGGGATGTTAATTTCTGGATTAAACAAAGGTGCACAATGCATGGCCCACCAGAACCTATCCTGGACAAAGAATGCATATGGATGAGGGGTTGGAAATATAAGATAACCTTAAAGCAAGAAATGCAACATCTCCCAAACTGTTTTTACCTTGGACAAGACAGAGGCATAGCTTTTTATCTGGGCAACCCCATGCATGATATAAATGTGGGGGAAAAGGACATCTGAGTAGTGCTTGTGAGAAGGTGAAATGTGAACTATGTGTTACTTTAGGTCATTATGATGCAGAATGCAAAAACAAAGTAAAATGCAGCCTATGCAAGGAACAGGGACATATCTTTTCCAAATGCCCTTGGGCATCTCACAACAGTCCACATACAGGGGAAAGGGTTGAGCAGGATGTTTATCTGGCTGTGGCACAGCAGAAAAAAGGCACACAAAACAAGATAGTATGGGAAGCATTAAATGAAGATGAACAACAACAGGAAAAAAAGAGAGGAGGAAAAAAGGAGTGATGTCCAGGCAGAAATAGAAACACGAGGACAGGGGCAACAGAAGCAAGATATGGGTCAGAAAGATGGAACAATGAAGGACATGGGACAAAAGTCAAACAAATTTACCATGGTAACTAGATCAAGAAATAAGAATCTAGGTCTGCAAAAACCCTTGGAGGAAAAGGACAGAGAAGGGGTGGAATAATGAATAGATACACCCACCTACAGGATGCAGAGAGAACAATAGTTAAGGAAGAGTCAGAAGATGTTAGTTCTGACTCATCTTTAAGAGAAGAGGGGATACATGTGGAAACATCAGACACTCAAGCATCAAAAAAGAGGAAAAAAAGCATGAGACACAGGATAAAAGAAATATAAATATCTTCTGTTTTAACATTAACAAATAAATGGGAAGTTTGGCGTGCATAACAAATAATGTCAACATAATAAAGAACAAGAGGAAAAGACTTACCACCTTTAAATTTCTAAGTGTTACTTAATATGTGATGTTATATTATTACAGGATACAATATTGAATACAATAAATGAGCTGCAGCAGGCACAAAAGCACTGGGTTTGGGGTTCTTTCTTATGGTCAATAGGTAAAGAAAGATGTTAGGGGTGGGGGTACTGTTTATGTCTTGAGATGTGAAAATCTGTAAAATAATAGAACCAGTACCGGGAAGGGCATTCATTGTGGACTGCATAATAACAAATATAGCTATAAGGATAGTAGTAATTTATAATCCACAGACTAAAATAGGAAGGAATAAAGTTATGGGTATAATAGAGCCTTTTCTACATACATCTAAATTAGTTATGTGGGGAGATTTTAACTGTGGGTTAGCTAAAACAGACTGGGGAGGGTGGCAGAGAAGTTTTTTTGTGATACAAATCAGTTAAAAAAAATAATGGTTAATGCAGGTCTATAAGATGCATATAAAATAAAAGGGGAAAAAGGAGAACATACATTTTATAAAGGAGAGAGATCAACATGGATAGATGTCTGGATACTGCCAAAGGACATAATATTAGACCAAGTTCAGATGATCCCAATTGAAACCACAGATCACATAGTCATTAAAATAAAGATAAATTTGGGGAAAAATTATATTTGCTAGAGGTTTTTGGAGGATGAATATGGCAAACTAAAAGAAGAGGGTTGTAAAGAAAGAATAAAAGAATTATTAGAAACAAGGGAAATGGTTAAATAAATTTATGGTTGTAACAGAGAGTGGTGGGAAGATATGAAGAATGATATTAAAGTATTATTAATAGAATAAGGGAAACAAATGGAAGCAGAAAATTGTGGGGGATATTTAAAATTAAGAGCCAAACCGTATAAACGGTTAACAAGACAGGTACAAGAGAAAATAAATGAGGAGCTACAAATACAGGAAATAAAACAAGAAATGGGAAAATATCAGTATAACAGAATAAGATCACTAACAATGAAACAAAACAGTGGAACACAGGGCACAAAACAGCAAACAAATCCATTTGACAGCAATAAGGACTGAATAAAAGAATGAGTAATGCATGAATTACAAGATAAACAGGGGAAAGTGACATCAGAGGTAGGGCAGAAGAAAGGGATAGTGCAAGAAGTTTGGAAAGAAAAATATCAGAAAGGAAGTGGGGAAGATGGAAAGGATTTTTTTAGCAATATAAATATGCCAAATTTAAAAAAGGAAGATGCAGATTTGCTAAAAGAAGGAGCCAGGATAGAGGACATAAAATAAGTTATAAGATCACTATCAAGTAATACTTCACCTGGAGTTGACAGTATATCAAATAAGTGTTATAATGTATTTGAAGAACAATTAACAACAATGTTATGACAAGTGTATAATGAGGTATTTAAAAAAGGGGACTTACTCCCAATTTCATGCTTTCTGGTAACAGTGTGTTTATTTAAAAAAGGTGACAGAAAACAAATACAGAATTGGAGATTAATAAGTCTGTTAACAACATACTATAAAATACTAGCAACAATGGTAAATAATATGTTGAGACTATTTGCAGATCAGTTGGTGTTACAAACTCAGACTTGTGCAATTCCAGGAAGAAAGATATAACAGAACTTAGCATATATAAGAGAGGTCATACAGAAGGGTCAGGACAATGAAGTACAAGGTTTTTTTTGTCTGCACTGGACCAAGAAACTGCATTTGACATAGTTAAACAAACATACATATTGGATACTCTAAAAGAATACAATATCCCATGGAATTGATTAATTTGGTTAAGGCTTTGTATAAAGAAGCTCAGACATGCCCAATGATTAATGGTCACATGGGAATATCCATGTTTATAAAGAATGGGGTGAGACGGATGTCCGTTCAGTCCTTTGTTATATACATAGATACATAGATACATAGACAGTGTCGGCAGATAAAGGGCCTATGGCCCACCCAGTCTGCCCATTTGAGTTTGTAAGTTCAGTTTGTTTTCCTAGAAGTCTGTTTCCCCTTACCCCTGACCTCTAGAATTCCTTTATGTCTATCCCATGCATTCTTAAATCCCGTGATTGTTTCAGCCCCCACCACTTCCTCTGGCAGGGTGTTCCACTTGTCCACCACCCGTTCTGTGAAGAAATTCTTTCTCATGTTTCCTCTGAATTGTCCTCCTCCAACTTCATCCCATGCCCTCTAGTCCTGGAACATCTTTTCGCTTAAATATAGTGTTTTCCTGCACCCTGTTTCTCCTGTAAGATACTTGTATGTCTCTATCATATCCCCTCTCCCTCCTCTCCTCCAGGGAGTACATGTTCAGTTCCTTCAACCTGTCTTCATAGGACTTGTGATGCAATCCATGCACCATCTTTGTTGCCCTCCTCTGAACCTTCTCTACCCTGTCTATGTCCTTACGTAGGTATGGTCTCCAGAACTGTACACTGTACTCAGGTGGGGCCTCACTAGTGTCTTGTATAGCGGAATTATGACCTCCTTTTCCTGCTGGTGATGCACCTGCCTATACATCCCAGCTTCCTATTTGCTTTACCTGATGCCTTGTCACACTGTTTCCCTACCTTGAGGTCATCAGAGATGACAACCCCAAGATCCCTTTCCTGCTTGGTGCATGCTATATCCTCACCCCCCAACTGATATATTGTGCCAGGGTTTTTGTGCCCCATATGCATTATCTTATACTTCTTTGCATTGAATTTCAACTGCCAAACCCTTGACCATTCTTCAAGTTTCTGCAGGTCCCTTCTCATTCTGTCTACACCCTCTGGTGTGTCTACTCTGTTACAGAGCTTTGTGTCATCAGCGAACAGTGAAATTCTGCCTTCTAGATCCTGCACAATGTCACTGATGAAGATGTTGAATAGAACCGGTCCCAGCACTGATCCCTGTGGTATCCCACTGGTCACTCTTCCCTCTGTGGAGTGACAGCCATTTACCACCACCCTCTGTGTCCTGCCACCCAGCCAGTTACCTACCCACCACACTACTGTCTGCCCACCCATATTCCCCAGTTTGTGTAATAGTCTTCTATGTGGCACAGTGTCAAAGGCCTTGCTGAAGTCCAGATAGGCCATGTCCACTGCCCTCCCCTGATCCACCTCCCTAGTCACCCAGTCAAAAAATTCAATGAAGTTGGTCTGACATGACCTCCCCCTGGTGAAACCATGCTGCCTTGGGTCCTGTAGTCCATTGACAACCAGATGTTCCACCAATCTCTCCTTCAGTAGTGCTTCCATGATCTTCCCCACTACTGAGGTGAGGCTGACTGGTCTGTAGTTCCTGCTTCCTCTTTGTTCCCACTTTTGTATAAAGGGGACTACATCTGCTGTCCTCCAGTCTTTGGGTACCTCCCTATTTCCAGTGATTGGCTAAACAGGATAGCCAGAGGTTCAGCCACCACCTCTCTTAGTTCTTTAAGGACCCTGGGGTGCTCCCATCTGCCCCGTTGCTTTGTCAACTCTTATTACTTCCAGTTCCTTCAGGACCCTTTCGTGTAAAGGGACTTGTGTCCATTTCTGCACCATTCTCACCCCTTGTACTCCCTTCAGACCCATTACCCCCTCTTCCTCAGTAAAGACTGAGCAGAAATACCTGTTCAAAATGTCAGCTTTACTGTTGTCATCCTCCACGTGACTCCATCCTCCCCTTCAGTCTCACTATCCTCCTTTGTCTTTCTTTTTTTCACTTATGTACCTGTAAAGGTTTTGTCCCCTTTAACCACTGATTTTGCAATGTGTTCTTCTGTCTGAGCTTTGGCTTCCCTTACTGACTTCCTGCCTCCTTTGTTTCTCCTGGTACTTCTCCCTATCTCTTCTGCCTGTGTCTTTTGTATTGCCTGAATGCAATCTTTTGGCTTTCACTTTGTTTGCTACTCTTTGGAAAACCATAATGGTCTCCTCTTCCTTTTCCTCTTGCTAACCTGCTTAATGCATAATTCTCTTGTTCTTATAATCCCCATTTTAAATACTGCCCACTGTTCCTCAACCCCTGATTCCTGTCCCATTCCCCTTAATGCCTCTTTCAAGTATCTCCCCATTTTCCCAAAGTCTGCCCCCCTAAAATCCAGGATACGTGTTTTTGTGTGGTTTGGTTCTGCTCTTTCTGTGATTTCAAACCACAATGACTGGTGGTCACTGTTGACAGGTGCTCCCCACTGTTACCCCCATCACACTGTCCCTGTTTGTGAGCACAAGGTCCAGTATTGCCTTCTGCCGAGTTGGTTCCATGACTAGTTGCTTGAGGAAGGCACCCTGAAGGGAGTCCAGGATAAATCTGCTCCTAGTTGATGCTGCTGCTGGGATGCTCCAGTCCACATCTGGAATATTGAAGTCTCCAACCAGTACTACCTCACCCTTGTCTGCCATCCTTTGGATGGCTAGCATCAGCTCCTATCTGTTTCTTCCTCCTGGGCTGGTGGTCTATAGACCACACCTGAGCGGATGGCTGGCCCCATTTTCCTTCCAGCTTAACCCACAGTATCTCTCCCCATTTTGTTCCTCCTGGATCTCTGTGGCCCTTATGTCATTTTCACATACAGTGCCACTCCTCCTCCCTTCCTGCCTCCTCTGTCTCTTCTGAATATGTTGTAGCCAGGTATGGCCATCTCCCAGTCATGGTTATCATTACACCAGGTTTCAGTGATGGCCACAATGTCCAGGTCTGACTGTACCATGACAGCCTCCAGATCTTCCATCTTGTTGCTAAGGCTCCTGGCATTTGCACACATGGCTTTCCATGATTTGACCTCCCTAGCCTGCTTCACTGTTCTACTCCAGCCCCTTCCTTGGTTGTCATTTATCCCTGGTTCTCCTTGCTGTCTGCCCTTCTGCTGAATTTTGCCCCTTTTCTGCTTATCCACCTTTTGGACACTAATCTCCATCTTTTGCACACTGCTTTGCAGAGATAGCCACTCCTCTGGTTCACTGGTTCCACTGCTAGCTGTGGGGGGTGAGCAAGTAGGTACCCTCCTTGCTGGCCTGCCACCCTTTGCTAGTTTAAATGCTTGTCAATGTAGCATTTAAACTTATCATTGAGTGCTTGATTCTCCAGGATGGATGCAGGCCATCAGGCTTGAACAAACCTCCATCCCTCCAGGTGGCTCCCCAGTCACCAATGAATCCAAACCCTTCCTCACAGCACCAGTTCTTCAACCATGAGTTAAAGTTCCTGGTGCATGCACTCCTATGCTCTCCCTTGCCTCTCACAGGTAGTACTGTACTATGTGTTGTGTTTGAACCCTATGTTAAGGAAAATAGAAGGTAAAGAGATTCAGAATATAAAGTGGTTAGGAAAAGATTTTAATGAGATGAGTGTATATGCAGATGACTGCACAGTATTGATTAAGGACCAAAAAGCAGGGGAGAAAATGTTAGACATGGTGGAAAATAATAGTCTATACACGGGTATAAGGATAAATAAAAATAAAAGTAAAATATATCCATTGGGTAATGTGAATAAAGAACAAACAGGTACACTGGGTGTTGTACAAGGGGAAATAAAGATTTGTTTTTTTTAATATGGAAATCCTAAGGTGATACAGCAAAACTGGGAGGAAAAGTTGGATATAGCACAAAGGAAGGTAAATACTTGGAAACAGTGGAATATGACAAAAGAAAAGAGACTGTGGGCCAGATATTCAAACCATCATGCCGAGCGCAAAGCCATAGCACGGGAATAGCACTAGCTGTGCGCAAGGTTGCAATATTCAAAAGCTTTATTAGTGCTGGTGCTGTATGGTAGTGCCAATGCTAATAGTTAACGGTATGCAGGGGCATGGACAGGAGAGCACCCATGAATACCAGCAGCATGGCATACTCAAAGGTATAGTGCCATGCCGCAGGCATTAGCGTGACCTGTAGCGTGGTGCTAGATACCGCCGAAAAAAGCTGATGTTAATGCGGCAGTGCCCCCACAGCACAAAGTCCTTCCTGACCCCGTCCCAGGTTAAATAAAAGTAGTCACTATAGACTAGTGGTCTCCCCACCCCCCCAAGCACGAATCCTGACCCCCGGTACACACAAGTATCACTAATTTTACCTGGTAGTCTAGTGATTTTCCACCCCAAACGCAGATCTGACCCCAGAAAAGTATATATCATATTTTTCCCCGGTAGTCTAGTGGTTCTCTCACACCCCAAACACGAATCCCGACCCCCAGTATACACAATTATCATAATGTTACCTGGTAGTCTAGTGGTCGGGATTCATGCTTGGTGGGGGGGGGCCACTAGACTACTGGGGAAATCTTTTCTGTTACTGTGAACAGGGGTCAGGATTCATGCTGGGGGGGTCTGCTAGACTACCAGGTGTTTCTGTGCTGTGGGGTCGGGGATCAATGGGGGAAGGGCTGTCATACCTGTCAACTATGTTGCAGAAATGAGGAATATGGACATTTTGGGCACTCAATTTGAGAGACAATGAGGGACACAAACCCTCAGAATAAGGAACCTATCCTCAATCGTGGCATTACAGGGTCAGGACACTGTGACACCATAGTGTTGACCCATACAATACACACTTCAGATATAGTGCTGCAGACTGTACAGTACTCACGCAGAACAGTCTGAATGCACAGCACATTCACTGTGTGGGCAGCACCTTTTCTATGAGGGACAGAGCAGTTGTAAGGGGCCGAATGAGGGATGACCCTCAAAATGATGGACACATGAGGGGTATGGAGGCTGTCCTTAGGCAGTGTGTGTGTGTGTGTGTATATATATATATATATATATATATATGTATAGATATGCACATGTATATATATCTATATGGCTGTATTGCTCTGTAGACCATTCCAACCAACGGGAATGCTGTGAGCATGCCTTGGCCTGCAGCGTCCAGCCTGTACTGCCATTCTGACCTAAGGGGAAGCAGTGTGCACATGCAGTAGCACTGGGCAAACTGTATGGTACTGTATGCTAAGCAGCATATAATGAGATGCAAATGTGCCTGTTTGCCCATGGATTACCTAAGTAGGTTCATTTGCATGGGAGCCTTGAATATAGCTCCCGTTGGCCCCGGGCTAACCAGTTTGCACTGGGCTAATGTGTAGCACTGTGCAATCAGGTTAGCCAGACCACTCACTATTCACTAGCACAGTTCTGCAGTGTGTGTGCCTTACATTGTTGTTTGTAGTCATACCTCTAAACTGTCCCTGATTTTCAGGGACGTCCCTGATTTTACCTCAATATTTTACTCTGCCCTCCTCAACATTATGTTTCTGTGAGTTTTTAAGGAGTGTCCCTGATAGTAAACATTTGTCCCTGATTGTGTTAAGCCTTGTCCCTGATTTATGAGGCAGGAGGTTGAGAGGTGTGTTTGCAGTAGATGTGAGACAGCTCTGTGCAATCACACACAATGTTCTCCACCTGCAGCACTGGCTTGCTACAGAGTCTAATGAGCTGCAGTTGCAGTGTGCACTTACCTGTTGCTATATTCAGTGCTGTCTTATTCCCGGGCTATTTTTGCCCTGCATGCCCAGACTGGTTTGCCCGTCTTCCTTAGACTGCTATATTCAGCAGGATTAGCACCGGGCTATTTACTTTTCAATATAGCTTGCTTTGTGCTCCGGGCTAAGTCTGCCCGCCAGGTAGTGCTGATTTAGCCCAAGGGCAAAGTTTTGAATATCTGGCACCTGTATGTGATAAAGGCTTTTATTTTATCAATCTTTTTATATTTAGCCTATATATACCCAGTAACACAAAAGATGCAGACTAACATATTGTCATTATTTTTTTAGATGTTATGGGAAGCAAATTAAATCCTATTAAGAGAGGCATAATGTATAGAGAAATTAAAGATGGAGGACTAAATATGTTGCAGCCAATTGTTTTTTTAGTGGGGATATTTATTACATTTAATGTAGTTCCTATGATTAAAGGGGAAAAGTCGGGATGGTTACAGTTTATACAGGGGTGGTTGGATCCTCTGATTAGAAATACAGGAAAGAAGGGGAATTTAAAAGGTGGGAAAGTATGGCCTGGATATATGGAGACTTGTAGGAATTATCTTACACAGTGGGGAGTAAACTTTGATTTTTTAATCAGGAAAATTGGAAACAAGTATATAACGAAATAATGGAAAAGGTTTTTTTTTTAAAAAGAAGTGTTTAAAGTTGATAAAGGAATAGTGGTGCATGATGTGCTGGCTGCAACACTGGAAGAAGAATTCCCCAAAAAATGAAAGATTTGTGTTGGATGAGCAGTCAAGGGAAGTTGAATGTAAGAAGTAATCATAAACATAAAATAAAGGAAGAAAGAATATGTAGTGGGGTGTATTGTGGGTTACAGGAGGAAACAATGATACATATGTTTTTTGATTGTTCATATATTTGACCTTTCTGGAGTATGTTAGCTACATTTTGGGGGATGAAATGCTTTAAGCAGATGAATTATGACACACTAAAATATGGGCAATTGACTAAAACAAAGAAGAAATTTGAGAGGAGTACTATATATGTGATTTTTGCTGTGTTAAAGTGGGTAATAGGGCAAAATAGATGTTTAAGATTTTTACAGAAAGAATAAGTAACCATACAGGATTTATTGTTTAAAATAATAATAATACATTTTTTTTATTAGGTTCCTTATCCATAACCAAGGCACCTAACAATTTTAAAAACAGTATAAACATCAATACAATTAACGTTAAAATAGCAGTACACCAAAAAGAAAGATTAGTCACCGAATGCCTGGTGCCACAAAAAAGTTTTTAAAGTTTGCTTGAGTGCCCCGACAGTTGTGCACTCCCATAACCAACAAGGCAGAGAATTCCAAAGGGCAGGGGCTGCATATATAAATGCTCTCGCCCCAGATGATTTCAAGTACACCCTTGGAATATCCAGCAACCCCTCGTCGGCTGACTGGAGTGATCGTCCAGGGCAGTAAGGAACCAGGAACTCTTTCAGGCAATCCGGGCCCAGTCCATGTAGGGCTGTAAAGCAAACCATCTTTGAAGGTGATCCACCACTGTACTGGCAGCCAGTGCAGTTCGCGCAACACCGGTGAAATATGACAGGACCGAGCAGATCCCGTCAAAAGCCGGACTGCCGCGTTCTGCACCAGCTGCAGACAGTGGATTTCCACCCCAGGAAGCCCTAGGTAGAGGGAGTTGCAATAATCTAAGCACGAGGACACAAAGGTGTGGACCAAAGTAGGAGGTCACCAGACGGAACCAAATGCTTAATCCTGGTGAGCAGCAATTGATAAAGCATATCAGAAGAAATGTAGAATATTTGGGGAAGATGGAGCAAGAAAACTGTGGAAAAGTGTTACAGGAATAGGTTAAGAAAGTTGGTTTAAAAGCTGTAAAGAAGTTGTATATAGGAAAATGTAAATAATGTATGTCTAAAATGTGTGTGTTTGTTGTAAACAAAAAAATTCCCCTACTCTTTCCGAGAAGTGTCAAAGGATTTTTAACATCCACCTGCACAGGTAGATGAGACCTCGGTTTAACCTCGCATCCGAAAGACGGCACCACAGGAGTGCAGTACCCCCCTCATGCTGCTCTATGGTGTCAGAATTGGGATTTATCCCAAGTGCCTAGTGTGGGAATAGAACACACAGCCTTTTGATCTCCCAGCCTCAGAGGCAAGTGTGCTACCTGCTGAGCCACAGACACTAAATGCAGTCTTAATTCATTTAAGAATCACAGGGGTAAGATTGCCCTGGAGTTAGAAGTGATGTAAGTATGGATTGACTTAACCATCATTCTTATTCTGGACCTTTATCGCTCCGACTGGAGCATTATTCCCAGGTGGAAGGAACATTATACTGGATTTTTAAAGTGTTCCTTTCAAGCAGGTGCAGCATGATGCTGCAATGGCTCATTTGTATGACAGTTTGCTATGAACTGTATTATACAACTTAACCAGTTGACTCTCGCCATATGTTGTAACAAAAGCTGTCTGTCATGAATCCTATCATAATTATCTGATGTAATTGTTTCTCTGTGTCTCCCAGCTATGTAACGCTTGTTTTATTTGTAATGCTTTACAACAAAATGAATAAAGGAAGTTTAAAAAAAGATGCCAAGGCTTGAAATAAGATTGAAGGTAGTGTGTGCTGCATTTATTACAAAGAAAAGATAACGAATAGTAACAAAAATCAATGGACAGACTTGCTAACGTCGCAAAACAAAATCAAACCAAACAGAGAATATGCACAGGATGACGAGCAGCCAATAGAGAGAGGGACCCTTCAGAAATTTCAATCTCTCAATAGCAAAGCACAGGAAGTAGCTCCTTCCCCTTCACTCTCCCCAGCCTAACTAACCTGGAACCAAATTAGGAGCTATTTTATGTACCTGTCAGCTGTCTTAGTTACTGCTTGTCTTGCCCCTAAAGCACTTATGCATATTAATGAACTCCAATTAATTACATTATGCCCAGTAATTTAAATTTGGCAAAACATTTCAGTATAACAAATGCTTATATTCATTCTATTTCTACAGCTGACACATTTCTATGTGATTATATTTCACGGCATTGTATTAAGGTCCAGATACTGAAATGAAAATAATTTCATTAATATTCATTGGGGGAGAACCTACAACTCCTCTCATTTTGGCAGTTGCTTATAGTCCAGATATCCCATAAGTACACAAAGAAAATGGCCAGCCAGCACTATGGATGTGAAGGGGGAACAAGCAAGAGCAGCAGGGAAGGGACTTGGAAAGGTAAAGGACAAAAATGAAAAGCCCTTGTACCCACAAGAAACAAAATAAAATAGGTGTGCTAACTGTATAATGCAGCATTGCAACAGTTATAAGCAGGCACTGTCTCAAAATTAAAAAAACTTATGAACAGTCTGTTTGCACTGTGTTCAGTCAGACTTAGATCACTGTTCATAAACAAGTTATTTATCTAAGCATGCTGCGGTTCAGGTGCAGGCTAGCGCAGTAACAAGGAAACAAAGGAATGATGTATTTACAAGATGTTACAGCACATGTTGGCACTGTATATCTCTGTTGGCATGGACAAGAACTTCTGCCTCTAGGCCTGTGTAAAATAGCTTTACGTGTGCTGGCAAGCACTTTATTGGCCATGTTTCACAAGTGCTGGAAATAAAAGGTGCTTAGTTGTGGGACCGTTGCCTCCTTAAAGGCTTAATGCAGGCATGCAGTGCCTGGTCCCCTGCAACAGCTATGCATGGTCATTTGCAAGCACAACTATGAACTGCTTCTATGTGCAGTATATTGGCACTGTGGCTAGGACCACTTTCTCAAAGCCATACCACCTAATCTGTATCTTATTAACTCAGGCAATGAACTGCACGCATGAAAAGGGGGAAAGGTAAATAATGCAAAGCAAAAGGAGACAAGACAAGAAGAAACAAAGAATGACAGATTGAAAAGCACCCCCATTAATGTGTCTGGCTAGACAAAGGTTTGGGGAGCAGAAAAAAGAAGAAAGAGAAAGAAAAAGAAGTAAACCGGGGCTGCAACATGGTGACTGGGGGAGCAGAGAAAAAGGAAAGAGAAAAGGAAAAGCAAGTGAACCAGGGGGAGGGGCTGCAACATGGTGACTGGGGCAACTTACACAGTTCCTTCACATACCATCCCACTGGAGAGCGAACCTGAACATTACAAAGTACATAACATGTTACCATGAACTGAAGCCATTCAAAGGAAATATTGGGATTTCTGCCCACTCTATTTAGAAATCCCTCTCCCAGGGACACTTTTACTTTATTCAGTATATCAGGATCAGAGCAATTAAGACAATACAGAATATAGAATTTGACACATACAATATCATCATTCCCTGGGAGATCCAATCTACACCACCACAAAGACATCACATCTTCAGCATTTATAGCACGAATCACATTCTAGTATTTTTTATTTCTGACACTCCTAAGTCATAACGGGATAAGAAGTCAGCGTTCTTGTTCTGGGTACCTGGTCTGTGCACCAGTGCAAATTTGTATGACTGTAGAGCCATGTACCATCTGTTGATGTGTGCATTTGTATCTTTCATTTCGGACATCCTGTTATGGAGATTGTGATCTGTTATCAAGGAGAACTCTGTACCCAATAAACAGTACCTCAGGGACTCAATAGTCAGTTAAGTTGCCAAGTATGCTAATTGTATTGTGGTGTAATTTGTTTCTTTGTCAAAGGGCTTGTAGCATAGGTAGATTATGGGCTGTTTACTCTCAGCTCCATCCTGGCACAGAACTGCCCATAACCCCACCTCAGATGTGTCAACCTGTACGGAAAAGTGTTTTGAAAAGTCTTTACTTCTGAGCACAGAGGAAGTACATCATCTAGATTTTATAGCATTAAAGGCTTTCTGGCATTCATGGGTCCACTGCACAATATTGGGCTTATTTTTTCTGATTAAATCAATGAGCAGTGCTGCCAGGAATGTGAATTCTGGCACAAATTGACAATAATAACCTGCCAGTCCTAAAAGGGATCTGACGTGTTTTTTTGCGTGGGGCACAGAACATTGGGCAACAGCCTCCACATTGGATGTCTCAGGTTTAACACACCCTGCTCCTAGCATAAACTCCAGGTACTTGGTCACCTTCATACCCAATGCACACATCCCCGGACTGATGGTGAGGCCAGCCTGAGCTATTTCCTCAACCACTGCGTCAAGAAGTTTCAAGTTGAATTCTGATGCGCTAAGTAAGGACATTATACAGTTGGAACAGCAGGCCGACAATACGAAGCACCAAGTCAACACAACAGAAAATAGAGTGGATGAGCTGGAAGGCCTAGTGTAGCAATTACGGGAACAACAAGAGAATCTCAAAACAAGGCAGGAAGATGCTGAAAACAGAGCCTGCTGGAAAAATATCTGACTTTACTGTATACCCGAGGGCTCAGAGGGTTCTGACATAAAAGTATTTACTTATGTGCTACTGCGAACAGCCCTTGACCTTCCTGCAGATGTGAGCCTAGATTTTGAGAGGATACACGGGGCCTTAGTGCCAAAGCTCACTTCCCCCACAGCTTTGCCCAGCTCCATCATTGCAAGATTCCATAGCTATGCTACAAAGGAGCTAATTCTCACTATGGCCTAGAGGAACCAAAAAATATTCTATGGGCAAAAGAGATTCTATGTTGATCACGACTATGCCCCCAAAACAATGAGGCAGTGTAGGGCCTACCTTCCATTGCTTCCAACTCTGAAGGAAGAGGGGACCAAATTCAACACCCCTTTTCCAGTGAAACTCATGGTGATGCTTCCAGAAGGCAAAAAAGAATATACCAGTGCCCAGGAAGCTAAAGAAGATCTCTCTAAAAAGGAACAATTTTCCAAACCACACTAACAGCAACCAGGAGAATGCATCCCACCCTCAAAGATGGCAAACGGCTTCTAAGTCCTCCCAGAATCAGCTAAATAAGCACATATCCTAGCTGATAATGCCTCCCCAGACTTGCCCAATACTATATACTGGGACACCTTGAAAACAGTACTACAAGGGGACCTTATTAAATACACAGTGAGGAAGTAAAGGCTAAGGGACAAACTCTAAAGAGAATTACAACCCCAATACCAAGAACTGCAAAATACTTTGCATTTAGGGGATATATCAGTACATCCTCAGATACAAATTATTAAACAGAAATTATAAAAGGTCATGAACCAAAACATTGAGCAACAGCTACAATATCTAAAGCTCAGCTACTGTGAGGGAGTACCTTGAGGAGCAAGAAACCTCACCAGAAGACTCTGTGGGGTTGGGTACAGGCTACTGTCACTCATTTAGTTGACCCTAAAGATGGGCGGTTATTACACCACCCAAGAGACATACGACAAGCAATGGTAAACTACTGTAAGATGTCATACAATGAGGACACCTGTCCCACCTCACAGCAAATAGAGGAGTACCTAAACAAGATCCCCCTCCCCAAGCTTACAGAACGACAAGCATAAACATTAATGGCTCATATTATGGAGACATAGAAACTGGCAATAATTAAGCAGTCCATGTCACTTAAAGCCCCAGGCCCTGATGGCTGTCTGGTCGAATTTTATAAAAAATTTCATGAATTTCTCATTCCGACCCTGGCTAAGGCTTTCGAAGAGATCCAAGAACAACCCACACCACCCTCATGGTGTTATGCAGAAATAATATCAATACCCAAACCCTGAAACCCCCCAAAAAGACCCAAGGTATGCAATGTCATACCATCCTATTTCAAAACTGAACTGCGATTACAAATTTTTCATATCAGCACTAGCACATAGAATTGATCATCTTATCCCACAGCTCATAAATGCAAACAAGTAGGTTTTATCAAGAAACAACAACCACAAGATGCAGTCAGATGTGTACTACTCTTAACAGAATATGCAACCAGTCGTAAGCTTCCTCTAGTGCTTTTCAGACTTGATGCTGAGAAAGCATTCGATATGGTATCATGGCCCTTTCTTTGGGTGACTCTAAAACAATTTGGACTCCCTGAGCAATTTATTACACAAATACAGATTATGTACCATGTTCCCTAAGCCTACCTCAAGCTAGATGATTCTCTCTCTCTCCAACCCTTTCCCTCAATCCGGAAGGATCCACCAAGACTACCCGTTATCCCCCCCCCCTTCTTTTTGCCTTGTATCTTGAATCACTAGCTCTAAAAATATGAACTTCCCCTATAGTTCAAGGTGTCATCATGGGAGGGTTCCCCCATAAGATAACCCTTTTTGCAGATGATATTCTTCTTACTCTGACTTGCCCTGAAACCTCAGTACCAGCAGTGTGGCAAGAAATAAAAATATTTGGACGCCTTGCAGGATACAAATTAAACAGCTCCAAGACTGAAGTTCTCAATTTCTCTTACCCTCCGTTCCCAATCTGAAACTGTGTTATCCCTTCAAATGAAATAAAATAGTAATGTGCTATCTAGGAGTTAAACTTCCCCATCTAGAGTTAGTCAACTACAAACCTCTAACCCAGCAGATACTTGCAGATATCTCCCGTTAGATGCAACGTCCTCTAGGACTTCTATAAAGCATAGGAACAATACAACAAAACATATTCCCTCGACTACTCTACTTTCTACAGACAATACCTCTGACCCCATCCAAAACTTACTTCCAAACATGGAACAAATTAATCGAGTGCTTTATATGGAATGGCAAAACACTGAGGATAAGATACGCTACACTACAATTGCCCAGAGAAAAGGGTGGGCTAAATCTCCCAAGCATGAGCATTTATGCTCAGGCCATGCAGATCCGAACCCTCTTGTGCAAATTAGCAGACAATTTCCAGACCCACTGGAAACAAATTGAACAGACTCTTTCTAACATACCCAACCTGCCCCCTTGCCTTTTAGGAAACCCACCCGCTTGTCTTCCGATTATCCAATTACCCCGCTTTATAGCTGAACCTTTTAAGCAATGGATCCTCCTTCTAAACACCATAGTCCCATTTAATGAATGCTTATACCTTGGAGCTCTAGCACATGATAAAACCCTTTTCCCTGAACCACTGAGGATAGCACTCAGAGGGTAGTCAGTATACCATCTCCGCCATGTCTATCAAATCATCAGACCTATGGGTATACATTCATTCACTTTTCTCCCAACTAAATTCAACCTGCTTCCAAAATAATTCCCAAATTACTTAAAGTTAAAAACACTTCTCCAGCCATTTGAAGAAGCCCTGTCAACTATAACTGGTTCTCCCACAAGTTTTGTGACCTTGGTCATCTCATCCCTAGAGGGACAGGACTAGGACCATCTTGTAAGCAAAATCTATAAAGCCCTTAAAAAATACTCCCCGGACAATATGAAACATATGTGCCAAAGATGGTCAGCAGAACATGTAGTAGGAATAGACATTAAACTATAGGAAACCAGTGCCCTGCCAGAAAATCGTTAATTCAGCATATTGGAAAGAATATGCCTGGAAAATCAGAATTAGTTTTATTAGGACGCCTAACAGAACAGCAAAATTTCATGGACCTAATCTAGGCACATGCTGGAGAGGATGTGGCCAAAATCCAGCCAACTTAGAGCATATTATGTGGTCATGTGCCATGCTTGCTCAGTTTTGGCAAGATATTATAAGAGATTTAAATGCTATATATGAGATACCCTCCCTCCTAATCTTATCATATATACTCTCAGTTATGCCCCCTAGGGGAATAAACCTTAATAAAAACCTCTACAGGCAAATAACACTCCTTATTTTTTTAGCTAAAAAAATAATTACCAGACTCTGGTTTACTGCAACCCCACCTTCAAAAGAAAAATGGAGACAACTGACCTATGAAGTATATAACCAGGAAAGGATGTCTGCTAAGCTGCAATCACGTACCCTGAAATTTGATGAAATATGGCATCTGTGGGTAATGTACCAGCTGAACCACTACCCAGACTTCATCCAGTAAGAGAGGGGGGAATTAGACTTTAGATGGGACATTGATTAAGGACACATTGAATGAAATGACCTCACTCCTCTTAAATTACTTTTTCTTTCTTTTTACTACCATCCTCTACCCTACACTCTAACAGTAACCCATTAACTTCTGAAACTGCTCAATCTCTTGAAGATCCCAGATAAGACATCTAAACTTTACCTTTTTCTTTCCTCTTTTAGCGTATACAGTACAACAAATATGCTATATATTAAATATGTTATAAACTCTTGAATGACTGTGAGAAATGTCACCTTGTATTCTGTTGAATGTAAAAGATGCGAAAATGGAATCAATATGTAATTCTAGTTTTAAAACTAATACAAGTTGGAAATTAAAAAAGATGTTTCAAGTGACTTTGCCAGTCTGGACTTAACACCACTATATCATACAGATAGATGGTGCTATAATCTCAGTGTGGAGACAAAACCATATCCATCAACTGCTGGAAGGTGGCTGGGGCTCTATGGAGCCAAGAAGGCATCATACAAAATTGAAAGACGCCAATAGGGCTTGCAATGGTTGTTTTCTCTTTGGCAGAATCTGCCAAGGGTAACTGCCAATATCCCTTGATCAGATCTAAAGTTGAAATACTGTGAAGCCCTCCAGGATGAAATGCAGTGTCATGAGATTCCTGCATGACAAAAGGGATTAACTCCCATTGAAACTGCATTGTTTGCTGCAGTAACTCTACTGCAGAATTCTGTAGATTTGGGCTTCATCCTAGTGGGCTTCACTAAATATGCAACACTCCCTAACTGGTCCATCAATTCATCAGCCCTGGGCATTGGGTAGCCATCAAACTTGGATACACTGTTAAGTTTGTGGAATCAATGCAGATCCCAAGTCCTCCTTCACTCTTTGGTACCATTACCATGGGGGAGCTCTGGGGACTATTTGACTGTTCAATAATATCCAATGCCTTTATATTCTTTAGCTCAGAGATTACATCTTTTTTCCATTTTTCTGCTATCCTGTAGAGCTTCTGCCTCACAAGTTTAGCAAGCCCTGTGTTAATATTATATACCACTCGGGGTACTTTCCAGGTACCATTGTAAACACATGGTCATATTTTTGCAGTAGGGCAGATATACTGTACTCTTTTTTGTTCCACGTTCAAGTTAGGATTGCACAGCATGGGAGTGATATGGGACCTCCGAGACATCCCAGTCAACAATCGAGCAGCAGCATTCTGCACTAGATTCAGGCGGTGGATATCAACCCCAGGAAGCCTGAAGTATAGGGAGTTGCAGTAGTCAAGGTGTGAGGTCACAAAGGCATGGACCAACACAGGCAGATTGCTGGACAGAACAAGGTGTTTGACCCTGGCAATGTTCCTAAGATGCTAAAAGGCAGACTTGATGACTGCTGACACCTAATAATGAAGGGTCAGCCTGTCATCAAGTACCACTCCCAGGTTGCACACCTGTTCTGAGGTAAGAATCTGGGAGCCCACCAGAAATAATCCAGAGGGCTGACCAGTCTTTAACCCCTGTATCCTGTGACCCGGGTCCACAACCATAACCTCAGTCTTTCCCATGTACAACTTTAGCCAGCTCAAAGTCATCCAGTCCTGGATTTCAGTGAGGCAGTTATTAAGTACTGGGAGAGCACTAACCTGGTCGGGAGCAAAAGACAGGTAGAGCTGGGTATCATCAGTATAGCAGTGAAACCTCAGTCCATACCATCTTACAATGTCTCCGAGGGGTAGCATATACACTGCAAACAACATGGGGGACAACACTGAGCCCTGAGGAACCCCACAGGACAGAGGGAGTGAGTCAGGAGAAAAACTCCTCGACACAACTCCCTGTGTTCTACCCATTAGGAAAGATGTAAACCATCTGAGGACCATATGTGACAGGCCACATATGAACCTCAGGTGCTCGAGCAGCACCCCATGTTCTACAGTGTCAAAGGCTGAAAAGAGATCATGGAATACCAAAATAGAACAATTTCTCTGATCTTTCACCATCAGGAGATCATTGAGCACCCGAACAAGAGTAGTCTCAGTGCTGTGCCTCTTTCGGAACCGGACTGGAGAGATTTGTAGACATTACAGATGGTCAAATGGTTCTCTAGTTGAATTGCCGCTACTTTCTCAATAATCTTCCCTATAAATGGAAGGTTTGAGACAGGTCTGTAGTTATTTATGTATTTATTTATTTATTTATTTACAAGATTCACCAGGAAGGCATATTGAGCAACAATGCTCGATTCCAGATGCGACCTGGGGGCCAAGGCCCGCTACATAACAAAAACATTTGGCTAGAATGTCTGGGTCCAATGAAGCTTTCCTCAGAAAGGGTGTCAGCACTGCCTCCTTCAGGGAGATTGGAATCTCACCTGATTCCAAGGAGCACCAGACTATCTGATCCAGAACGGGGCCAATGATATCACAACAACCCAAAATGAGGGAAGTTGCGCCAGGAACTAAACCACAGCATGAAGGGCGCATCTCCTGGACAATCCGCATAATATCCACGAGCTCCGGCAGACCAAAGGAACTCCAGGAAGTACGAGGTATAGTGACCGAGCACTGACTAATGGCTTCCCCTATAGAATGAGTCAAGAGGATCCCCGATCTGATGTCAGACACCTTATTCACAAAGAATCGAGCAAGCTCATCACACTCCATTTGTGAAAAGGCTTGATGGAGCTGCAGACAGGCTGGGTTGCAAAATCTATCCACAGTTCAGAAGAGCTGAGCTGATCAATTCTGAGTGACAGCAATCTCCCTGGACAGGAACTCAGCCTTCTTACAGGCGATCACTGATTCGTAAGTCTGATAATACTCCACCAAACTAAGATTTTCGACCTCATGTGCAGATTTCCAAAAACGATGTTCTATCCTTTGTTCTAATCACTGCAACTCCCTTAAAGACCCATGAAACCAAGGGGCCCAAGGGGGAAGTAGGAGAAGACGAACACGGACAGGAGCAATCAGGTCGAGGGCCGAGGAGATGGCCTTGTTATAAGCCAAGACCAAAGGCTGTCGGCCTGAGCTTGCATTGGGAAACACCAAGCGATCAATCACTGCCATCAGGTCTTCAGGGCTCACATCCCATAAAGGGCGGTAACTGACCATCTCCACAGGGGCAAACCTACATAGCGGGGCACAAAAGTTGGACCTCATGGTGTAGTGATTGGACCATCCGACAGATTCCACCACCAAATGGGAGGCTTCAGTCCCCAGGAGGAAAACCTGATCCAAAGAATTACCATGACTATGGGTAGCTGAGGTAACAGTCCGTGTGAAGCCCAGTGATATCATCAGCTGGAGAAAGTGCTGTCCAAAATGCAAGAGTTCGTCGTCGACCCATGCGACCCAGAAATATAGGAAAGAACGGGAATTTAAAAGGTGGGAAAGTAAGACATAGATATATGGAGACTTGTAGGAGTTATCTTACACAGTGGGGAGTAAACACTGATTCTTTAATCAGGAAAATAGGAAACTAGTATATAAGGAAATAATGGAAAATATTCTTTTTTTGAAAAAGGAGTGTTTAAAATTGATAAAGGAATAGTGATGGATGATGTGCTGGCTCAACATTAGAAAAAAGAATTCCAAAAAAAAAGAAAGAGGTGTGTTGGATGAGCAGTCATGGGAAGTTGAATGTAAGAAGTAATCATAAGCATAAAGTAATGAAAGAAAGAATATGTAGTGAGGTGAATTGTGGGTTACAGGAGGAAACACTGATGCATATGTTTTCGATTGTTCATACATTAAACCTTTCTGGAGTATGTTAGCTACATTTTGGGGGATGAAATGCTTTAAGCACATGAATTATGACACACTAATATATGGGCAATTGACTAAAACATAGGAGATATTTGAGAGGAATACTATATATGTGATTTTTGCTGTGTTAAAGTGGGTAATATGGCAAAATAGATGTTTAAGATTTTTACAGAAAAAATAAGTAACCATACAGGATTTATTGTTTAAAATACAATCAGAAATTGATAAAGTGTATCAGGAGGAATGTAGAATATTTGGGGAAGACAGAGCAAGAAAATTGTGAAAAAATGTTACAGGAATAAGTTAAGAAAGTTGGTTTAAAAGCTGTAAATAAGTTGTATATAGGAAAATGTAAATAATGTATGTCTAAATTGAGTGTGTTTGTTGTAAATGAAAAATACCCCTACTCTTTTCGAGAAGTACCATGGGATTTTTAACATCCACCTGAACTACCACCAGAACAGGCAGATGGGACCTCGGTTTAATGTCTCATCCAAAAGACAGCACCTCAGGAGTGCAGCACCCCCCCTCATGCTGCTCTACAGTGTCAGTATTTGGATTTATACCAAGTGCCTAGTGTGGGGATAGAACACATAGCCTTTTGATCTCCTGGCCTCAGAGGCAAGTGTGCTACCTGCTGAGCCACAGACACTAAATGCAGTCTTAATTAGTTTAAGAATCACAAGGGTTAGATTGCCCTGGAGTTAGAAGTGATATAAGTATGAATTGACTTAACCATCATTCTTATTCTGGACCTTTATCGCTCTGACTGGAGCATTATTCCCAGGTGGAAGGAACATTATACTGGATTTTTAAAGTGTTCCTTTCAAGCAGGTGCAGCATGATGCTGCAATGGCTCATTTGTATGACAGCTTGCTATGAACTGTATTATACAACTTAACCAGTTGATTCCCGCCATACTTTGTAACAAAATCTGTCTGTCATGAATCCTATCATAATTAATAATGATAATAATAAATAATAATAACTTTATTTATTCAGTGCCTTTCAGAAACCAAGACGCTGTACAAATAGAGCATAAAATCAAAATATACAAGTAAAATCGACAAAACAAAACAAACTTCAGTCAGTAAAAGCCTTTTTCCATAAGAAAGTCTTAAAATCCCGCTTAAAAACTTCCACGTCGCACATTCTTTAAGCCAGCGAGGCAGAGAGTTCCAAAGGGTAGGGGCCACGAAACCAAAGGCCCTAGCCCCAGAGGACTTCAATATAACCCTTGGAACCTCTAGCAACCCCTCGTTGTCTGAACGGAGCTGTCACAAAGGACGGTAAGGAACCAGATGCTCTTTCAAGTAATCAGGGCCGAGTCCGTGCAGGGCTTTGAAGGTCAAAAGACCTACTTTAAAGGTGATCCACCACTGTATAGGCAGCCAGTGCAGATCGCGCAGCACAGGGGTGATATGTGTCCTTCTAGTCACCCCCATCATTAATCTTGCAGCAGCGTTCTGCACTAGCTGCAAGCAGCGGATAACAACCCCAGGAAGCCCCAAGTATAGGGAGTTGCAGTAGTCAAGGCGAGATGTCACAAAGGTATGGACCAACACGGGTAAGTCGCTGGACGGAACAAGGTGTTTCACCCTGGCAATATTCCTAAGATGGTAAAATGCGGACTTAACGACAGCTGACACCTGGTGACGAAGGGTCAGCCCATCGTCAAGTACCACACCCAGGTTACGCACCCATTCAGAGGAAAGGATCAGGTCCCCCCCCCAGTAATACGCCAGAGGGCTGATTATCTGATGTAATTGTTTCTCTGTGTCTCCCAGCTATGTAATGCATGTTTTATTTGTAATGCTTTATGACAAAATGAATAAAGGAACTTTAAAAAAAAGATGCCAAGGCTTGAAATAAGATTGAAGGTAGTGTGTGCTGCATTTATTACAAACAAAACATAACGAATAGCAATAAAATCAATGGACAGACTTGCTAATGCAAAATAATGCAAAACAAAATTGAACCAAACAGAGGATTTTGTTACACGAAGTCCCTGCACCCTTATTGGTACCCCCAGAGGTACACCGTAGACAGCTAGCATTCAGGCATATGTTACTGTATACTAACATATAGGGCTAATGGCATCTACCGTATAACAGTGGATGTCAGGATATGTATGCATATTATTGCTATACACTTTACTTTCTAATACACATATGTATTTCTTGCTTATAAGATGTTAGGACACCGGTGTCCTTGTAATGATTATGATATATAAGTCAGTATTGCCATCTTCTGATTAGTTGTATTATTACACTGCTATGTGTAGAACTGTACTCCTTTGTCTTTACAAAGTGATGACTACTGCAAAATTGTATAATGTTATCTTGGACTGTGGAGCCACCTGTAATTTAGCCAACAGGGCTCATCTCTGTAACTAGAAATGTTTCTTTCGTACAGTAACCATGGTAATTATTGTAGGTATATAACGTAAAACATTATGTCTTCTACTTCGGAGACCCCAAAAGACATGGAGAATCCTCAAGGTATAGGGAACGCTTAGCATTGGCTTCCAGTTCGTATTGGTAAGAACTGCTTAGGGCAACTGTGATTATCCTTTTGGTAGTAATAAACAAGTTTATCACTCTTCAGCAACGTGTTTGTGATTCCTTGCATTCTCATTATTGCCAAGAACCTGAGAGCGAGGTTTAGACCTCCTGACAATTGATGACCGCGTGCAGGCAATATTTGATGTTTGCAAAGTTTCACTTGTTGCTTTAAACTATTTCCTTCCCAACGGGGACTGTAGGTGTGCATTTCTGCATCACCTCTCCCATTTTACAACCACTTTGTAATCACTTGCAAAGTCTGGCTACTTTCTGGGTGTGGTCGATGCCACCTCAATTCGATCCACAGTAGTTTTGAATTGCAAGCTTACAGGTGCACATCAGCCCGACTGTGAATAAAGTGCTCCTGCTGTGGATAGATACACAGCACAGCGACTTTTTCATGGTTTGATTTTTCGTTCCCTCCCGCACAATGGCCACCGTATCAAATATCTGTACAGAACTGAGACTCGATGTCTCAAACAGGACCACCTTGAAAATGAGCTTGCTCAATGGTGTTTATGCCTGGTTAAATAAAGTGATTGATTGACTGATTGATTGAAACATCCTTGCCTCCCATGGAGGACGGGCTGACTTCGCGTGGGACGCAAGTCAATCTGACAACCCTGTACTAGGGATCTCAACTCAGTACTCAGAGATGAGACAAATAGCCAGAAAGTGAGAAGCTAAAGGGCTGTTGGTCGTGGCTGTCTATGCTGCTCTGGAAGCCTCTGAAGCGAGGTTTCGAACCCTTGAACTGCAAATCTCATCTCTTAAGCAGGAGATGGGGTTGCAGGAAACAGAATGTGTGAGATGTGAGCAGGATTTGGAGTCTGAACTCCAAACACTGTGAAATGAAAAGGATTCCCTTTTGCATCATTCTGCACAGGCAGGCGAACAGGAACTTTATATGTTGAAGCAGGAGTGTGAAATTTGAGACAGGATAAGAGTCAGGCTTTGCAAATGAATGACTTATTAAGTAGAATGAATTAACAATTGAGTGAGGAGTTGGGAGAGATACAGGATCGGAGAAACCAGGTACGTAGTGACTTAGAAGTGGCTACTAGGGACAATTGTGAATTGAGCAGTGTGTATAGAGTGTTACAGAAGAAGTGGATTTGAATGTTGCAAATGTGAATCATGCAGAATGTGAATCCAAGGTGGCGAAACTGCGCCATCAGCGAGAGGTTCTGGCTGGACATGTAAAGGCGATGGGAGGCGTAGCCCCCGCCTTAACCATGTTCTCTGAGGCGGAAGTATCAGATGATGACATTTCCAAGTACAATATCCAGTCACACCCCTACTGTGGCCCAGACACCCCAACCCGCCATCCACAACATGACGGACACCCGTCACATCCATCCCATGTCATACGTCACCGACGTCATGATGCACATTATGGGCAGTGCCAACATGGCGACCCTCTTGATGGGGGGGAGCAGGCCCAGGCCTAATCCTGATGGCACCACCAGTAGCCATTATTAATGTGGAAAACAGTCAGGAGATAGAGAGAATGATTGAAAATGCGATAAATAGTGTGCCCATTCCAGAGAGAAATAAGCGGGTTTTAAAAAACAAATAAGACAGCTTATACATGAAACTGGTACTCAGGAGGGCATAGTCCATTCTGTAGTGGAGACCACAGCTCAGGCAGCTCTGAACGGTGCCCGAGGGAACCTACCTCCACCTTATTGTCCCAATAATCCCCTACAAATGGCCTACTCTGTTCAGCAAGTAGCGGACAGCATTGGTCAGATTAACCCATCCGACAACCTCAGCTGCCACTTGGAAAAGGTGCATGCTAAATGTGAAATGCTTAGTCTCACTGTTGACTACCAAGTCCAGATCCTATGCCAGACCATAGATCCTGGACTGTGAGAAAAATTCCCTGATACCATCCGCCAGGATGGTGAGGTCACAGCTGAACTCATTTCTGCATAGAGCCCAGGTGTAGTAGGAGTGATGCTCACAAACTCTGTAAAACAGAATGTGAAAGAAAGTCCAGTGACTTACCACTAGAGGCTCTTGATTGCCTACCGAGCAGGGAAGCACCTTACACAAGAAGCTGCAGATCTGAACCTTATCGAATATAAGACCCTGTTCCTTAAGAATATGATCCCTGCAGTAAGAGATAAGGTAGAACCAACCACCTATTCTACCATGGAGAGGTTTGCCAACATTCTTTGGGAAACTGAGAGAGTCTATCAACTCTATAGCCATGATCTGGGCTCCAGTTCCAAGAAAGTAGCCACCGTGGAAACTACTCCGGAGTCCACGATGCACTACATGGTGGAAGGGCAGGCCCAAGAGAAACAGCCCCTCCCTACAGACAACCAACACCCCCTGCAGGCTCAATGACCACAACAACAACAGCAACAACCATGGGGTGGGAACTGGAATTAGCAGAGAACAGACAGAACACCAGGAGGAAGGAGCTACTGGTATAACTAAAACTTCTGTACTGGGACTAAGAACTAGAAATCTTGTACTAGGACCTCCAATTTAGGGTAAAAAAAAAAGAGTTAGTGTGTTTGTCAGAGGTAGTTGAAGTAAATTGTTATCTGTGTTATCTGTGTACTTATCTAGGTGCTTGTCACAGGTGTCAGAAGGGAATTGTTATCTGTGAAATTAACTAAGTGTAGAAAGATTTTCAGAGTAGGGGAAGTGTCTTAGCTAGAAGGAGCCAGGTTAAAACCAGATTTAAGCACTGCCCTAGATAGTTTCTGCCAGAGAACAGACAGAACACCAGGAGGAAGAAGCTAATGGTATAACTAAAACTTCTCTACTGGGACTATATTGTCCTCCTTCCCTCCCCTTCACCCCCCCCACCCTAAACCAGTTCTACTTTTATAGGCTCGGGATTTAAATGACAACAGGAATTTCCTGTTTTGGAGCAGGAAGTGAGTGATCACAGAGCCACGAAAGACTTCTCATCCTAGAAGGGCAAGAGTAGCTCTCCATCCCCCCAGCTGCTGCAGGTCTGACTCTGAGCAAGTAAGGAGACTACTGAGAAATATAGGAACTTCTTGTCTCAGAACAGGCAGATCAGGAGATAAAAGATGACACAAAGATCTGCAACAGAGTTGATGCACAAGGTGGGGTGGAAAGGATGAGAAGGGACTTGGCAAGGTTAGAGGAATGGTCAAATGTATGGCAGCTTAGAATCACTGCTAAGAAGTGCAAGGTAATGCACCTGGGAAACAAAAACCCAGGGGAAGAGTACACAATGGGAGGTGAGATACTAACAACAACAAAAATGGAAAGGGTCCTAGGGGTAGTCATATCAGATGACCTAAAGGTGGGCAAGCAATGTGAGAGGGCAGCAAGGAGGGCTGGGGGAATACTGGGATGCATAGGGAGAGGCATCACCAGTAGAAAACAGGAAGTTATTATCCCTCTGTACAGACAACTGGTCAGATCCCATCTGGAGTACTGCATGCAGTTCAGGAAACCCAATCTCCACAAAGACATAGACATGATGGAAGCTGTCCAGAGGAGGGCAACTAAAATGGTGCAGGGTCTGCACCGGAAGACATATGAAGAGAGACTTAAGGAGCTTAATAGGTATAGCCTCGAGGAAAGGAGGGAGAGGGGGGACATGATAGAAACTTTCAAGTACCTCAAGGGAATCAACAAAGTCCAAGAGTGTAGCATCTTTCAAAAAAATAGGTGTGCAAGAACAAGGGGGCACAATTTGAAGATGAGGGGGGGCAGCTCAGAGATAATTTAAGGACATATTTTGTCACAGAGAGGGTTGTGGATGCATAGAACGGCCTTCTGGAGGAGGTTGTGGAGTCAAAAACAGTGGTGGAATTCAAGCATGCATGGGACAGTCATAAGGCAATTCTAGGGGGTGGGGGCAGGAAGAAGTAGGCTGCTGGTTAACTAGGATCTGCAGCTTATCCTTTAGGTAGGGAAATGGGCAGACTGGGTGGGCCAAGTGGTCCTTATCTGCTGTCAAATTCTATGTTTCTATGTTTCTAAAAGGGCACAGAAGCAGTAAGTAAGTAGGGGAAGAAAAAAAAGAAAAAAAAGACAAGAAACAAACAGAGGAAAGAGTAAGTATTCCAAACAACAGTTATGGGGCCAGGAAAAAAAAACATGATGGGAGTGGTGCAGTGCAGTGGCTGTGGAGCAGCAGTCTTCCAGGAGATGTTCTGGAGGATGCAGTGTTGTCCCATCTGCAGTTGCCTCTCTGGGCTGAGGGAGGAGGTTGCTTATCTCCAGGCTGAGTTGACCAGGATTTGTGGGACCTCCTCTCCCACCCAGGGACCACCAGGGTCACTGCCATTGCCTCAGAGGTTGCCAAGAAAGAGGAGTGGTTGGACCACAGTGGGGTCAGGTAGGGTGAGGGTGGTGGAACAGAGGTGCATCCCTCCAGTTGTACCTCTCCACAATTTATATGCTGTTCTGGAAAAGTGTGGTTCCTCTATGGAGGCACCCACAGTGGAGACCAAGGAGTATGCTGGGAACCTCCACAAAGGAGAACCACAGAAGGGTGGCATGGGACCCCACAGGGGAAGGAAACAATTCCTGGTAGGGGACTCCATTGTTAGGAAGGTAGAACTGGGGGAAGAAGGGGAAAGGGAGGTAAGGTGCCTGCCTGGTGCCATGGCTTGGATTGACAGGGAGCGAATCCTCAGGATCACAGGAGCAGCTGCACAGGAGAGGGAGCTGGATGTCATTGTCCACCTAGGGGCAAATGACCTGGCTAAGAAAGGGATCAGAGCAGTGCAAGAAGCATTTGTGGAGATGGGGAGGAGCCTTAGACAAATAGCACACACAGTAACCTTCTTGGAGGTGCTGCCTGTCTATGGCATGGATGAGACCAGGGTGCTCCACACCATGCGATTCAATCAGTGGTTGAAAAAGTGGTGCAGAGCTCAGGGATTTGGCTACATTTGGGACTAGGAGTCCACCTGGATGGTTGCAGGCCTATACTGGTGTGATGGTCTGCATCTGTCCAGGAGGGGAACCAGGATGACAAGCATTTAAACTAGCCAAGGGGGGATGCACTGGAAAGGAGCAGGGAAATCCTAGCCCCCACAAAAAATCAGGGTACTAAGGGAGGTAGACACCAGCATAGAGATGTCAATAGGGAGAAGCTCAGGGGTAAATGGAGAAAGTGACAAATGCAATAAGGACAGGGATGGGGCAAAAAGAGGTAAAGCCATCAAGAAATGGAGGGTAATGAGTACCAACGCTCATAGTCTGGGCAACAAGTTCCCAGAATTGGTGGCCTTTCTGGAAAAGGGATGCCTGGATATCATAGCAGTCACAGAAACATGGTACACAGAGAACCATGATTGGAATGTTAATATACCAGGGTACACAACCTACAGGAGAGACAGGGAGGACAGAAGGGGGGAGTAGCTCTCTATGTAAGAGAAGGGATAAAAGTAACTGAACAAAAGAGTAAATAGGGAGGGGAGGAGAGGAGGCACTGTGGGTTACCTTAGAGACTGGAAATGGCACCACAGTCTGCACAGGGGTTGTATACAGACCCCCATGTCAGGGGGAGGGAATGGAGAAGGATATGATAGAAGGCATACTTGGGATGGCAGAGAAAGGGGAGATACTGGTGATGTGGGACCTTAATATGCCAGATGTTAACTGGAGCACCTTTGCTGCAGCCACATCCAAAAGCAGGGTCATTCTTGATGCCCTTCAGGTGGCATGCCTCAGACAGCTAGTTTTGGAACCTACTCATGAGGGAGCAATCTTAGACCTCATACTCTCAAAGGGGGACAGTGAGAGGATCTCAGATCTAGAAGTGGGTGGCCATTTGGGAGGAAGTGACCACCAAACAGTGTGGTTCACGACAAACTCAGCTACATAGTCAAGCCATACATAAGTGAGGGTTCTGGACTTCAGGAGGGCTGACTTTGGCAAGATGGGAGAATGCCTTAGAAAAGCACTATCAAACAGGCTAGAAGGAGGAGTGGAGCAACGATGGGGAAATATTAAAACTGCCATCACAGAGGCAACAAGCCTTTGTGTGAAGCAAATAAACAAATCAAAATGAAAGAAAAAGCCACTATGGTTCTCAAAAGAAGTGGCGGTGAAGGTTAGGGAGAAAAAGAAAGCATTTAGGAAGCATAAGGAAACACAGAAGGAGCAGGACAGAGAACTGTACCAGTTAAGGCAGAAGGAAATAGGGACGGTAGTCAGAATAGCAAAGGCACAAACTGAGGAAAAGATAGCCAACTCGGTTAAGAAGGGGGATAAAACCTTTTATAGGTATATCAGGGAGCGTAAAAAGACAAAGGGAGGGATAGTGAGACTGAATAGAATGGATGGTGGGTGGGCAGAAAGTAACAGTGAAAAAGCAGGGATACTGAATGAATACTTCTGCTCAGTATTCACAAAAGAGGAAGTGGGGGAGGTGCCTAATTCAATTAACAGAAGCACTCTGGAGAGGGGGGGTCGATCCCAGTCCTTATGCAGAAGAAAGGGTTCTGAAAGAACTCCTAAAAGTGAAGGTGGCCAAAGCAATGGGGCCAGATGGAATTCACCCCAGAATTCTGAAAGAATTAAACAGAGAACTAGTGACAGCACTGACTACCCTTTATAACAAATCATGGGAGGATGGTGTGGTACCTGAGGACTGGAAGAAGGCTGATGTGATTCCCCTTCACTAAAGTGGGAGCAAGATAGAGGCAGGCAACTACAGACCTGTCAGTTTGACCTCTGTGGTAGGGAAAGTGATGGAATCACTTCTGAAGGAAAGAATTGTTGAGTACCTAGAGGCCAGTGGGGCACAGGACCCAAGACAGCATGGGTTCACAGCGGGAAGGTCATGTCAGATGAATCTAATTGATTTCTTTGACTGGGTGACCAAAGTAGTAGACCAGGGAGGGGCTGTGGACATGGCCTACCTAGACTTTAGCAAGGCATTTGACACAGTCCCACACAAAAGATTAGTAGTCAAATTAACCAGCCAGGGTGGTAGCCTGGGTAGAACATTGGCTGAACAACAGGACACAGAAGGTAATTGTAAATGAAGTCCACTCTGAAGAAAGAGGGGTTACTAGTGGGGTACCACAGGGTTCAGTACTGGGTCCAGTCCTTTTTAATGTCTTCATCAGTGACATTGCAGAGGGACTGGAAGGAAAAGTATGCCTTTTTGCAGATGACACAAAGATCTGCAACAGGGTTGATACACAAGGAGGTGTGGAAAGGATAAAAGGGACTTGGTAAGGTTGGGGAATGGTCAGAAGTATGGCAGCTAGGATTCAATGCAAAAAGTGAAAATAATGCACCTGGGAAACAAGAACCAGGAAGAATACACAATGGGTGGGGAGGTAGTAACAACAACAAAAGGAAAGGGACCTGGGGGTAATCATATCAGATGACCTTAAGGTTAGCGAGCAATGTGAGAAGGCAGTAGGGAGGGCTGGGGGTATAGTGGGATGTATAGGGTGAGGCATCAGCAGCAGAAAACAGGAAGTTGTTATCCCTCTGTACAGACAGTTGGTGAGACCCCATCTGGAGTACTGCATCCAGTTCTGGAGACCCCATCTCCACAAGGACATAGACAGGATAGAGGTAGTCCAGAGGAGGGCAACTAAAATGGTGCAGGGTCTGCAAGAGAAGCCGTATGAGGAGAGACTAAAGGAGCTTAATATGTATATCCTTGAGGAAAGAAGGAAGAGGGGGGACATGATAGAAACTTTAAGTACCTCAGTGGAATCAACAAAGTCCAAGAGGTACCATCTTTCAGAAAAGAGACATGCAAGAACAAGGGACACAATTTAAAGATAGAAGGGGGTGGTTCAGGGCAATGTGAGAAGTATTAATTCACAGAGAGTAGTGGGTGCATGGAACAGCCTTCCTGAGGAGGTTATGAGGTCTAAAACTGTGGGAGAATTCAAGAATACATGGGACAGACATAAGGCAATTCTTGTGGGGGGTAGGAAGAAATAGGCTGCTGGTTAACTAGGATCTGCAGCATATCCTGTAGGTAGGGAAATGGGCAGACAAGGTGGGTCAGGTGGTCCTTATCTGCTTTCAAAGTCTAAGTTTCCATGTTTCTAATAAAAATCACCACAAGAATAACAAGGGTAAGCAACAGAGACCAAGCCCTTCATATAGGGGGATAGCCAAGGAAAATCAGAAATTCCGGGAACTTGTTGGGCGAGTGTGCTCTGTAGCAGATACTGTTCCCGCTCGGGCCCTTGTGGCCATACAACTGGGAGAACAGGCCTCAACAGGCCATAGAAACACCAGAAGTACAGGCCCTCAGGCCCATAGAGGCCTGAACCCAGAAGCGGCTCCCTATATAGCATCAGTGCAGCATGGTGAAATGGTTCAAAGGAGCCAAGCCCAAACTCTCCATGCCTCCACTGGTACAGATTGACAATTACAGGCCCCAGTCCATATTGTAAACAAGCTGGTCTTGGATGCAAACGGAAGGCCCTGTACTGAGGCCGAGGTTGGGGGCTGCTTACTGACAGTACTATTGGATTCAGGCGCAGCTGTGTCTGTACTACATGATGACCACCCAGAGACATCCTCTTGGTCCACCAGACAGAGGACCAATATGTCAGGAGTAGATGGAACTAGGTTACCTGCATACCGTTCTCCACTACTACCTGTAAAACCGGGACACCTGAGGGCCTATCACACCTTCCAGTTAATGGTATTGCATGATCACCCTAGTATAATTGGAATTGACTTCCTAGCACCACATGGCTGTGTGGTAGACCTAGCCAACATGTTACTGATACAGATTCAGGGACAATACCATACCATCATGATTCTTGATTCGCATATGGTGGCAACAATATCTGCAAACAATAAAGAGTAGGACGTCATAGATTTGTTCAAGAACCATGAGCTTTTCCCAATGCTCCTCCCCATTCTACAAAGGCGTATGGAGGCATTCACCACTAACAAGCATGAATGTGGCAGAATGCACACTGTCATTGAAGTGACAGGCCCAGCACATGAAAGACAATGGCAATACCCTTTTCCACCAGAGGCCTTGCCTTCTCTTAGGGAAACAATAAAATCACTCCTCAAACAAGGTATAATCAGGACATGTGTTTCTACTGCCAACTCCTCAGTGTGGCCTGTGAAGAAACCCACAGGTGCCTTGAGACTTACTATTGACTACAAGAGACTGAACCAGGTCACTACCAGTTGTGCTCCAACTGTGGCATCAGCACCTGATATGCTGCGACGTTTGACCCCTGACCAAAAATGGTTCAGTGCCCTGGACATCTCCAATGGTTTCTGGTCATTACGATTGGCCCCCAATAGTCAGTATAAGTTTGCTTTCAGCTTTGAGGGAAGACAGTACACATGGACCTGCTTACCACAGGGATTCCATAACAGCCCTTCCCTGTTCCATTTACACATGACTGATCCCCTTGAGGGTTTCTCTACCCCAAGTGTCTCTTACAGTATGTGGATGATCTGTTGTTGGCAACAGCCACACAGGAACACCACTTAGATCTCTTGGATGAATTGCTCACTCTCATTCAGAGAGCAGGCCTCAAAAGTAACCCAGCAAAAGCACAACTGTGTCAGAAAGAGGTACTCTTTCTGGGCCTGAGAATAACTGATCAAGGCCAAAGCCCTACCTGGAAGAAGATACAAGGATTGCAAGACTTGCCATTGCCCACCAGTGTGGCTACTCTTAGGAGATTTTTAGGTATGGTAAACTATTCTAGAGATGTTATTTGTGATTTTGCTTAGAGGGCTGCTCCTCTATATGAATTACTGAAAAAGGACATTCCCTGGATTTCGGGACCAATTCACACCCAGGCGGTGACGTCACTGAAACAGGCCTTGGCCTCAGTTCCAGCTCTGGTCAATCCCAATCTAGCCTTGCCAGTCCATCTGGAGTATGCCACCTCTGATATAGCTATGCCAGCAGTGCTGGCCCAGAAGGTTCATGGAACCCTGAGACCCATTGCATATGCATCACAGCTCTTGACCCCAGTGGAACAGAAATATAGCCTTTGTGAAAGGAACCTTCTGGCTATCTACTGGGCTGTCAAACACTTCTTGTATATCATTGGGGTCTCCCCTGATCATCAACACAAACCACACCCCAACTACCTTCCTGCTATCAGACAGAGTAAAGCATGGATCAGTCTCTAACACCTGACTGACACACTGGTCAATTCTTCTCAAGGATAGAGACATTCAGGTCCTCCCAACCAAAATTCTATCCATGCAGGTGCATAGTCTCCTTTTCCAAGGAGGACCCCATGACTGTACTCCGCAGCCACCTGATCTCCCAGATCCAGGTCCTTTCCTCCCTGCTATGCCACAACTACTTGAGAACACCTCATTGTGTCATACTTTTACAGACAGCTCAACTTCTTATTATCAGGGAGAGCAAATTGCAGGGACGGGCATATTAGTGATTTATCCTTATGGTAACACTTAAAATTTCTAAGCGTTGCAGTGTAGCATCATCACAATATGCCGAGATGGCAGTGGTGGCCTGTGCCCTCGAGTTCATCCAACATGGAACTGAGGATACCATCATCCTCCTCATAGTCTCTAACTGGGTTTGTTGTTGTCTTACAGAATTTCTTCTTTTCTGGCAGAAGAACTCCTTCCTGCCCTCTGATGGCAGCCCAGTGAAACACAAGGAACTGGTAATACACATACATTCACTGGTGCAAAGATTTGTACACAAACTCTATGTACACATGGTTAAAGCTCACTCCATTCATGACCCCTATCATGCCTTCAATAATATAGTGGACACCCTTGCCAAAGAAGGGGCCTCGGGGGGTTTTACATGGATGATGGACCATCCAGAAGCCAGGGTGGCTGAACATATTGCAGCAGTTAAAAAGAAACCTGAACCCTTTTCCCCATTGGACCTGTCAGCAGCCCAGTACATGGACTCTGAGCTCAAAGATGTGTTCAGATTTCTTGACAAGAGTACTGAACAGAACTTACCTACCCACAACCCTTACTGGAAGCATGAAGGTAAGTTGCACCTGTCCCCAGATGATAAGCTCATCTGGTATCAGCCAAATGACACCCCACCAATTTGTGGGTGGTTTCCAGCCACCTTAGGCCTGGATTTTTGCACCAAGTGCATGACACCCCTACTGATGGACACCAGAGAGTAGAAAACATGCTCCAAAGGCTCAAGACCACCACCTGGTGTCACCAAGGATGTCAAACAGTACATAGGTAATTGTCTTGTTTGTGCACAAAACAACCCCATCCCTGCCAAATGAAATGCCAAACTATTACCACAGAGGCACTCTGGCCCTTGGCATGCCATACAAATTGATTTTATTGGTACATTGACAAATACCAGTAGAAATAACAAGTATGCCCTTGTGGTAATTGATCTTTTCTCTAAGTGGGTTGAGGCCTTCCCCACTAAGACATGTACTGCTAAGATAACTGCAAAAATCCTGGTTGAACAGATTTTCTCCAGGTGGGGCCTACCTCTCAAGGTAGAATCTGACAAAGGAACCAGTTTTACAGGTGAGTTGATGAAACAAGCACTTGAACTCCTCGGAGTTCACCAGAAATTCCACATACCTTACCACCCAAAATCTTCAGGTCACGTAGAAAGGGCCAACAGATGGATTAAGCAAATGCCTTCCAAATTCACTGAGGACAATCCCAAGACCTGGAATTCCCTATTTCCGTTGATCCTTATGGTGATCAGGGGCACACCCTCAGCCACCACCCAGTTGACACCCATTGAGGTGATGACTGGCAGACAGATGAGATTACCCAAACACTTGTTATTTGACCTGTGCACCCCTATGGCAGACCATGTGTCTGTAGACCAATATGTGGAAAAACTTAGACAAGACCTCATACACACACGCTTGTATGCTGCCAACTGCATGGGCAAGGCCTAGCAACAGTCCAAAATACAATTTGACAAACACACAGAAGAAGTGGATTGGCAGGTTGGAGATCAGGTAATGGTTCTCAGATTTGCACACACACTCCTTCTCCAATAAGTGGGAAGACCCCTACCCCATTGTCAACAAACTCAGTCCAGCAGTCTATCAGGTTAGACTAATGCACAACAACAAACTGACTGACAAATAGTTACATGCAAACCAGTTGAAACTGCATAAAGGTGTATAATTACTTTTCCTCACCCCATAGGATGGAATAGTACTAACTTAATAATGTTTGGCTTTCCTTTACAGATACACTGACAAGATGGCTATCTTGTTCCATTTTCTCCTCATCTCAGGAGTTACAGTATCCCCTGCATCCAAGTCATGGTAAAGCACCTCCTTTCTCACCTTGATCCTTCAGTATCTACCCCAAAGGGAGTTTCCATCACCATACCCGACAATTTGATTACTGTCCACAAAGGTTCTGATGCCTACCTCACTGCCTCGGTTGTTGCTCCTGATAAATCTACCCTACAAACTGAGTGGCAGACCATGTTGCAAGGACAAAGTCTGCCTGTGGCCAAGATTTCCAAGGGAACTTTCCATGCTGGCCCAATGCAAAATTATCCCCTAATGGTTCACTGTCCTTGCTCCAAACTGCTCTTAGACATTCTGGTTTATACAATATTACTGCCTTAATTGATCCCTAATATTCTAACTCCTTGTCTAAGGACTCTGCCAGAAAATGTTGTGCTGTACACAACATGGCCTCTGTTGCCATGTATCTTTCTGTGTTACCTCCCACTGATAAACAGCTTTTGGAATGTCCAAAACATACCCCTGGTCCTCATAGTAGTCTAACAGCCACTGCCTTACCTGGTACACTTATTAACAATTTACAGTTTATGCACATACCTGTCTTGTTTAACTTGACTTACTGGAATATGAAAGCATTTGGTATGCATCATACTACTAACACTTCAGCATTTTACAGTACTCTATTGCTTGATAGTCTAGCAGCTTTTCAAATCCATACTCAATACCATATTGCCAGGGTACACATCACTGAGCATAGAGGTAATTTAAGGAGAAAACCAAACCCTGATGATCAAAGTCTAAACATAACAAACGTGAAGTTGACAGTTCAGATGTCACCTGTACCACAGACACCCATTACAAGTCTCTTTGGTACAGCCATGTTTATTTGGAAGAAGGCCAGCATTGCTGCTATCAAATCACATTCACAGAAATTTCAAACTGGTTTGGTGAATGATATTATACCCCCATTATTGCATGGTGTGGATGGCCTTAGTCAGGAAGAAAGATACACTGTATATAACATGCATGACATTGCTAAGGCATTTACAGATTCTAAAGATAAGATTAACACCCTCATTGCACAGAATAACAAAGAAGCAGATAGACGATGTATCGCCCATGAGATATTGTGCTCAGCCTATGGCTCATACATTATTACCACCATCAATAATATTTTCTGTGATCTAGAATCCGGAAGGATCCCTGATATCATTCATGACAGAGGCATTTATAAATGGTATTGTCCTCAGTGCAAATCTCCTAGCTGTATTGCAATGTGTATGCAACAAACTCTAACTATTCCACTTTTGACAGCTAGGAATTTGGGTTTTGTGACCAGACACCCTAACACTGGTCCATGTTTTACTTCTAAGAAATGTTCTATTAAAGGAAAACTACATCCAAAACTTGAAAAAATATATGTTGTGCAGAGTGTTTTAATTTGTGTTTCCTTCCCTCTGACTGGTATTAGGAGTTTTTCCCAAATTAGCCTGCTAGCTTTATACTAGTTTTACGACCCTTGGGGATCTTCATCCCTGATAGCTTAATTGTATTTCTTGTTCCCACAGTGCATCTTATCTCATGTGACTGTGATATAAGAGAGACCCAACATTCAGCACACACATGCCAAACAAACTAAATATCTGGAAGCTTTACAAGCTGCACAAAAATTACCAGCAGCAAAGTTTTTCAGGACAGTAAAACCTTTAGGAAGAGGGTGGTCACCAAGATGAATTCTACAGATTTTAAAATATAGCTATCTCTATTGTTGTGAACTGATTGTAATGCAATGTTTTCTGCTGGATTTATGGGATCTGCTACATCATCATCACATGAAACCAGGTGCTTTGTAGGACAAAGAAATATAATTAAGCTATTTGATATGGAGATCTCTAGGGGTCGTAAAACTACCCTAAAGCTGGCAGACTAATTTAGGAAAAACTCCTAATACCAGTCAGAGGGAAGGAAACACTAGAACTTCACATACAAATTAAAACATTCTGCACAACATATATTTTTTCAAGTTTTGGGTGTAGTTTTCCTTTAAGGATACAATGTTTGTCTCTTTTCCTGTTTTTGTTACCACGTTTTGATTCTACTACAGCTTTATTTGACAAACTTGCTACTATACATTCCATTGGGCACCTTAATGAAGATATCTACAGAGAATGCCTCAACTTGCCTCCTCTAATGGTCTTCCATCCTATTCTGTACACCTGTGTCTCTCTGCACACAGAGTGCTGCGCAAATAAGGGTTACATTTACTTGTGTTGATGTGATGTATTTAATGTTATTAAACCTGTACGTGTCTATTCCCCAGACAGTATTAATTGGTCCTTTTCCATGTATGATGACATCAACACTAGTGGCACAGATTTTCTGGACTCAGCATCAGCTCTACACATGCTATACCAGTCTTATTGAGATGAAGTTCATCGCCTGTCAACACGGATTTCCAAGATGATCTACTGTACACCTACCTGGTACAGTTGCAAAAATGGAGACTGCCTACTGTTAAAATGCAATATAATTCAAACAGTGAATATTGCGTCATCACAAACTTTAAGAGTGACACTTATGAAATGCAAACATGCTATAGATAGCCCCAACTTTTGTTTCATTCCCCATCAAAATTCAGTTATTGGACATACCATTATTACACCCGTCCCTCTTATGGATGCTGATATCATTGATGGTAACTCTGATTATCTTCTCACCCTTTCAGAGTATTTACCATATTTTAATGTACATATTGTAATCCCCTCGCATTGACAGTGAAATCACTTCTAGTGAGGAAAGACACATATCTCATCCACATCAGCAATAATATTACTAAAGCTAATGAAGCTGTTCTTTCACTAATTAATGATGGTGATATGAACAGTGCACTAACTAACACTTGGTTAGAAATTACATTTAAAGGTTTTGTTATTATAGAAGCATTTTTGATATTTTTTCTGATTATCATGCTTTGCTGCCTACGGCACACACTGCTTCAACACCGTGAACAGTTGGAATTCCTTTACGAGGCTCATGCATCATGTCTGTAAATGACCCCTGCTTCCTGTCCATTTCCCTATTTTTGCTGTGTTGTCCTGAGAGGCAACAAGGGGGGAATGTTACACGAGGTCCCTGCACCCTTATTGGTACCCCCAGAGGTACGCCGTAGACAGCTAGTATTCAGGCAATGTTATACTAACATATAGGGCTAAGGCCATCTACCATATAAGAGAAGATGTCAGGATATGTAAGCAATAAGACATAATGGGGTGTGCATTAGACAGTTCTAATGCACAGCTAGGGGGACGTAGTGAGGCACAAGGCCACTGGCCGAGTGCTTTCAGTCCCCTAGCCATGCATTATAACTGTATAATGCACATCCCCGGAGTGGCTTATTGCACTTATTAAATGGGCTTGTGTATTCTAAATAGGGGTTCTAGTTTTAGCTGTGCATTAGACACATCTAATGCATAGCTAATAACCAATCAGATTGCTTGAAATCCTTTCCCCATTTTGTAAGTATGCATATTATTGTTATACACTTTACTTTCTAATACACATATGTATTTTTTGCTTATAAGATGTTAGGATACCTGTGTCCTTGCAATGATTATGATATATAAGTTGGCATTGCCATCTTCTGATTATTTGTATTATTACACTGCTATGTGATAGGTGATTAGGGTCTGAGTGGCAAGACTGCTATTAAGACTTGGTAGGCAGACACAGTGACATTTTAAACTACACTGTGCTTTTATACATTGTTGTTCAGTGTTTTGGCACTACCGAGAGGTAGCACATCAGAGCTCTGTATTTTCCAAACACTGGAAACAGGAAGAGAAGTGAGTGATTTGGGTGGTGTTTTTCCGTGAACTACAAACTTAGTTATTTTAAATTAAAATGGGTGCCTGCTCTTGTACTGC
Organism: Neoceratodus forsteri; assembly: GCA_016271365.2. NCBI lineage: Eukaryota > Metazoa > Chordata > Ceratodontiformes > Ceratodontidae > Neoceratodus > Neoceratodus forsteri. The sequence goes on along the minus strand of CM057454.1, from coordinate 571,762,152 downwards.
ACATCTAACTAAGCCTGGGTCATGGATGAGTGAGCGTCACTCAGTTTAAATAGTGGGTTAATATTTTGCCAATTGTAGACATTGGGGAGGTTTTAATCAGACCCCATGACTTACTTCCAGGTCACAGCTACCTTTAGAGGCAAGCCCTGCTGCAAGCAGGCCGAGCCAGTCAGGGCTTATGCGGCTTCGCACATGGAGATGCATGCCTAGACACGCACATTTGCTTGTGTCAGTGGTGTCCATGGGGAATGCAGGCCATAAGAGTTGTGCAGCTGTAAGTAGCTACACTATATTTAAGTAATGAACTAAAAATATGAAGTAACTGTGGTTGATTGATTAATATGGTGCATGGCCTGAGTGAATGTGATGAAATGACATCAAGTCCAGGTTTAAACCAGGAATTACTTCACTGTCAGTTTTGTAATACATATATGGAGGAACCCCCAAAGAAAGCTTTAAATGTAATAAATGTGTTTTAATAGAGACCTTGCAGCAAGAAATAGCTATACTACATCAAAGAGTCCAGACACAGGCTGAGATAGTAACTTTGGAAAAAAATTATTGATCAGGCCTCAAAAGATATAGTGCCTGGTCTAAATCTAAAAGAATCTCCCATGCCTTCTGATACAGTCAATATAAATGATATGTCTGAATTAACACAGAATAACAATGAGGTTGTAGCAGAATGGTCTATAGTTAAACCAGGTACCACAAAGGAAAGAGGGGGTCAGATATACAAAATGAAGCCCATTTCACAAACGAACAGGTTTGAAAGTCCATCCCCCAGAATTAGTGAAGGGTATGAATGTGGAAGAGGAGGATATTACACATTATATAATACCTCACATGGAAACACAAATCAGAGTTACAAATGGATCTGAGAAATTAGGCTCACATTCTTCTAGACCAGAAATTACTGGTAATCAAAACCAACATCAGCAAAGAGACATAATTGTCATAGGTGATTCAATAATAAGAGGAACAGATGTAGAAATATGTAAGGGTAGGAAGGAATACAACACGGTTAGTTCACTCCCAGAGGCAAGGATAAGCGATATAAAAAATATGTTGGACGGCCTTGTGGGTCACCTAGTTAATCCTTTGGTGATATTACATGCAGGTATAAATGATGTAAATCAATGAAAATAGGGGAATAATCAATGACATAGAATCAGTTGCCTTAGATATTGTGCAAAGGGGTGGACAAATTTGTATCTCAAGCATTCTCCCTACACATGGACCTAATAGCTTCAGATTGAATTATATAGTTACAATAAATAAGAGACTGAGTATTTTGTGTAAACAAAGAAATATTTATTTTTGAACAATGGAGACATATTCAAAAACACAAATCTCTATTCACCAGATGGGCTCCATTTAAACAAAATTGGGAAAAGAGTTTTGGCTAAACATTTTAATGCAGCTTTAGTTTCTAGTTTAAACTAAATGCAGGGGCCAAACAGAGTGTACAAGGGTCAATGTAGAAAAGGATACATCTCCTGCACTGGAAAAATAAAAAAAACAATTAAACTGGAAAGGTCTTTTGTTAAATGCCAGAAGCCTAGTCACAAAAATGGATGAACTAAAATTGTTAATGGCAATACATAATATACAGATTTACGCTGTGACTGAAACATGGTGGAAGGAAGCAGATACTTGGAATTAAAATATTGAGGGTTATAATTTATTTTCAACCACTACAAAATTTTGAAAGCAGAGGGGAGTAGCTATCTATGTTCATGAGGACATCAAATCCGAAGAATTGCCTATGATTAAATCTAACTTGGAACATATCTGGATTAAGCTATCTCCAGTTAATAAACCAAAAATCATTGTAGGAGTAATATATAGACCCCCTTCTATTTCAAGAGACAGTGATTGTGAATTATTAAAACACCTCCAGGTTTTAAAACCAGCAGATAGGTTAATAAGTATGAGGGATTTGAATTTGCCAGGAATAGACTGGAGTACATTAAATGGGATGAGTAGCATTGAAAATAAATACCTAGAGATTTTTGATCATTTAGGCCTTGAACAGATGGTTACAGTACCTACTAGAGGGATAAATACCCTCGATTTCATCCTCACTAATATGGGTGACACACTATCAAATTGTCACATAGCTCCTCCTCTTAGCAATAGTGATCATGTTGTGGCTCAGTATGAACTTAAAGAAAATGTTATAAATCAACCAGGTATAGCTAGGATTATGGACTTTAATAAAGCAGATTTCCAAAAATTAAAAGATAGTATGGCTGAATGGAATTGGGGTTTGGATTTTCAAAGTAAAACTCTCCAAGAAAAATCGAATGTTTTTTGTAATAAACTGGATCAGGAAACAAATAAATGTATCCCTTTAACAGCTAAATATAAAAAAACAGGGTAAAACAGCACCTTGGATGACACCAAAAATACTAAGATATGGTCATCATTTGCAAGCACAACTATGATCTGCTTCTAGGTGCAGTATGGTGGCACTGTGGCTAGGGCCAGTTTCTCAAAGCCTTACCACCTACTCTGTATCTTATTAACTCAGGCAATGAACTGCACAAATGAAAAGGGTGAAAAGGTAAATAAAGCAAAGCAAAATAGACAAGAAAAGAAGAAACAAAGAATGACAGATTGGGAAGGACCCCCATTAATATGTCTGGCCAGGCAAAAGGTTTGGGGGACAGCAGAGAAAAAAGAAAGAGAAAAAAAAAGCAAGCACACCTGGTGGGGGGGCTGCAACATGGTGATTGGGGCAGCTAACACAGTCCCTTCACATACCATCCCATTGGAGAGGGAACCTATACATTGCAAAGTACATAACTTGTTACCGTGAACTGAAGCCATTCCAAGGAAATATTGAGATTTCTACCCACCCTATTTAGAAAACCCTCTCCCAGGGACACTTTGACTTTATTCTGTATAACAGGATCAGAGCAATTAAGACAATACAGAATACAGAATTTGACACATACAATATCATCATTCCCTGGGAGAGACAATCTAGACCACCACAAATACATCAGATCCTCAGCATTTACAGCAAGAAGCACATTCTAACATTTCTTATTTCAGACACACCTGAGTCATAACGGGATAAGAAGTCAGCATTCTTGTTCTGGGCACCTGGTCTGTGCACCACTGCAAATCTGTATGGCTGTAGAGTCATGTACCATCTGTTGATGTGTGCATTTTTATCTTTCATTTCAGACATCCTGTTAAGGAGATTGTGATCTGTTATCAATGAGAACTCTGTACCCAATAAACAGTACTTTGGGGACTTAATAGCCAGTTAAGCTTCCAAGTATTCTGATTTATTGTGGTGTAATTTGTTTCCCTGTCAAAGAGCTTGCATCTCAGGTAGATTATGGGCTGTTTACTCTCCTCTCCATCCTGGCACAGAACCACCCATAACCCCACCTCAGATGTGTCAACCTGAACGGAAAAGGGTTTTGAAAAGTCTGGACTTCTCAGCACAGAGGACGTACATCATCTAGTTTTTATAGCATTGAATGTCTGGCATTCATGGGTCCATTGCACAATATTGAGCTTATTTTTTCTGATTAAATCAATGAGCAGTGTTGCCAGGTATGTGAATTCTGGCACAAATTGACAATAATAACATGCCAGTCCTAAAAGGGTTCTGACATGTTTTTTTGTGAGAGGCACAGAACATCTGGCAACAGCCTCCACTTTGGATGTCTCAGGTTTTTCACACCTTGCTCTTAGCGTGAACCCCAGGTACTTGGTCACCTTCATACTCAATGCACACATCCCTGGATTGATGGTGAGGCCAGCCTGAGCTATTGCCTCAACCACTGCATCAAGATGTTTCAAGTTGAATTCCGGTTCCAGTTTTGAGGTGATGGCAGCATAGAAACTGAGCTCCCCACAGCCTTCCACTTAGAAACCCTCAAATAACTGTATTTGGCTCTAAAAATTGATCACTAAAATGATGAAGAGGGGCAATAAAGGAAACATGCTGGCACTTACCAAAATCAATGACGATCAGACAGACGATCCCGAGTGTTTCTGCTCTGAGACCTCTGACACAGAGAACACCTGCACATTATCCGCTCTTCCAGCCAGCAAGAATGTGCACCCAGCTAAAAATAAATCCAGAAAGATAAAATTAGACACAATCTACAATGAGCTATGTTCATTCCGAGCGGAGGTCAAACAACTCTATGGTGAGCTCTGTTAGGACATTATACAGTTGGAACAGCGGGCCGACGATACGGAGCGTCAAGTCACCGCAACAGAAAATAGAGTGGATTAGCTGGAAGGCCTAGTGTAGCAATTACTGGAACAGCAAGAGAATATCAAAACAAGGCAGGAAGATGCTGAAAACAGAGCCTGACAGAAAAATATCTGGCTTTACTGTATACCCGAGGGCTCATAGGGTTCTGACACAAAAGAATTTACTTCTGTGCTACTGCGAACAGCCCTTGACCTTCCTGTAGATGTGAGCCTGGATTTCAAGAGGACACACAGGGCCTTAGTGCCAAAGCCCACTTCCCCTAACAGCTTTGTCCAGCTTCATCATTGCAAGATTCCACAGCTATGCTACAAAGGAGCGAATTCTCACTATGGCCTGGAGGAAAAAAAATATTCTATGGCCAAAAGAGATTCTATGTTGATCACGACTATGCCCCAAAAACAATGAGGCAACGTGGGGCCTACCTTCCATTGCTCCCAATTCTGAAGGCAGAGGGGATCAGATTCAACACCCCTTTCCCAGTGAAACTCATGGTGATACTTCCAGAAGGCAAAAAAGAATATACCAGTGGCCAGGAAGCTAAAGAAGGTCTCTCTAAAAAGGAACGATTTTCCGGACCGCACTAACTGCAACCAGAAGAATGCATCCCACCCTCAAAGATGGCAGCCAGCTTCTAAGTCCTCCCAGAATCAGTTAAATAAGCTCATATCCTAGCTGATAATGTCTCCACTGACTTACCCTATACTATATACTGGGACACCTTGAAAACAGTACTATGAGGGGACCTTGTTAAATATGCAGCAAGGAAGAAAATGCTAAGGGACAAACTCTAAAGAGAATTACAAACCCAGTACCAAGAGCCTCAAAATACTTTGCATTTAGGGGATATATCAGTCCATCCCCCAGCTACAAATTATTAAACAGAAATTACAAAATGTCATGGACCAAAATATCGAACAACAGCTACAATATCTAAAGCTCAGCTATTGTGAGGGAGGACCTTTAGGAGCAAGAAACCTCACCAGAAGACTCTGTGGGGTTGGGTACAAGCTACTGTCACTCATTTAGTTGACCCTAAAGATGGGCGGTTATTACACCACCCAAGAGACATTTGACAAGCAATAGCAAACTACTATAAGATGTTATACAATGAGGACACCTGTCCCACCTCACAGCAAATAGAGGACTATCTAAACAAGATTCCCCTCCCAAAGCTGACAGAATGACAAGCATGAACATTAATGGCCCTATTACGGAGACAGAGATACTGGCAATAATTAAGCAGTCCAAGTCACTTAAAGCCCCAGGCCCTGATGGCTGTCCAGTCAAATTTTATAAATAAAATTCATGAAATTCTCATACCAACCCTGGCTAAGGCTTTTAAGGAGATCCAAGAAGAACAACCCGCACCACCCTCATGGCACTATGCAGAAATAACAACAATACCCAAACCTAGAAACCCCCAAAATATCCAAGGTATGCAACGTCATTCCATCCTATTTCGAAACTAAACTGCAATTACAATTTTTTCATGTCAGCACTAGCACATAGAATTGATCATCTTCACCCACAGCTCATAAATGCAAACAAATAGGTTTTATCAAGAAAGTACAACCACGAGATGCAGTCAGACGTGTACTACTCTTAACAGAATATGCAACCCATCATATGCTTCCTCTAGTGCTTCTCAGACTTGATGCTGAGAAAGCATTCGATATGGTATCATGGCACTTTCTTTGGGCAGCTCTAAAACAATTTGGATTCCCTGAGCAATTTATTACACAAATACAGAGTATGTACCATGCTCCCTAAGCTTACTTCAAGCTAGATGCTCTCTCTCTCCAACCCTTTCCCTCAATCTGGAGGGATCAGCCAAGGTTACCCGTTTTCCCACCTCCTTTTTACCTTGTATTTAGAATCATTAACTCTAAAAATACGAACTTCCCCTACAGTTCATGGCAGCACTGAATGCCGCTGTTTTGACTGGATGCCCAGTGGAGGAGACAGGCACTATTTGGCAGTTTTGCTCCTTGGCTGATTTTCCAATGCCTGGCACTTCCTGATCTCAGGGAAATCTCTTTCTGCGCTGTGTTCTGGACTGAATTTTTGTTAATGTAATTTACATATGTTATGCATCAATTGGTCTTACTTTACCTGCCAGTTTAGCTAGTCTATGACAAGCAACTAGTCTAGTCTCGTGGTGATACTTAGTGCTGTGCAGTCTAATGCTGGACAAACGGTATTGTACAGTAGCTGATGTCTGACTGCTGGACCTAGCTACTGAGCAAGACTGCTGCAGTTTTCCATTTTTACCCTACTGACAAACCCTGCCCCTTCTCTCTACACTTGTCACTCTACTAATTATTAATTTATTTGCCCCACTTGTAATGCTGTCTCTCTAAACACCCTACTTTCTTCTCTGACCTACCTACAAACCCTTTCCTTACACCACCACCCCTGCTGCTGCTGTCCTCCTCAGTCATCCCGGTGCCAAAGTACAGACCCCCCCCCCCATTAACTGCTCTTCTAGCTCTAAATAATTGCCCTGCATTTACCACCTCTTTACCACATGCTTTATCCTACCCCATTGCCTGCCCCTCACTGAGCTTGTTATTGTACTCTAGCTATATTTAATCCTCTGTGTTTCCCTCCTTGTTCCACAGACAGCCCATCTGCGGGCTTCCCAAGCTGCTCCTGTGGCCCTGGCTCTCTCCAAGCAGGCCACAGCTGACGGATCACCTGACTGACCCCCGGACAGATTCAGGTATGCACCGGACCTCCGAAACTCATGGTTTTGAATGCTGCTGTTTTGACTGGATGCCCAGTGGAGGAGCCAGGCACTGATTGGCAACTTTGCTCCTTGGCTGATTTTCCAACACCTGGCACTTCTGATCTCAGGGAAATCTCTTTATGTGCTGTGTTCTGGACTGAATTTTTTCACTGTTATCACAATATTAAATAGACCCTTACTCCGCCCCTTTCCTCAGCCTAGCAGCTGATTGGTCACTCCACTACTACACATTTTCATGCTATTGGCATCCCTGTCTTCAATACCTGACTTAACCCACTTTCCAACCGCCCCTTTTTAAAGCAGTCCCACCCACAGGATCACACACAACTTTTTCTCCAGCCACCACATCTAACTCCTCTCAATTGCTGCTCTACCTGCCCTATTGTTAGGGACCTCACCCTAATTCGACTATATACCCTTTCAACTATAAACCAGCTAGCAGTTAAGCAGGCCAGCAACACCAAACAAACTACCATTGGGTGCAACCACCTACTACTCCTCATTACCTCTTTTGGCATTGCTGGTACCATATACAAATTCGGACCCCTACCTCCCTACTCTGAATCCTCACTGAGCGCAAGCTGGAAGAAAAGCATACACATGGCCACTACCACTTCCGGTAACGACAGGCTCTTTATCCTCCCGCACCTCCCATACAAAGTTATCACCAAGCCAACATTGCAAACCATAACCTTAACGGTTAGCTTTCCCCCTAATTTAACACAGATGTATAGACACCTCCCCTACCTGAAGCGCAGGCGACCAAAGACACGAGAGAAGATAAACATCACCCTGTCTGCCAGAAAGTTTATCTTTCTGCTACTGCTACTCTCTGGCAATGTTCACCTAAACCCTAGACCAACAACCCTGAGGAGCAGGGGGGTCCATACAGTGAACTGCCTAAAGATAGCATCGCTAAACATCTGCAGCCTAACTGCCAAATTCGACCAGCTCCAGGCTTGGATGACCATCCATGCCCCTGACATATTCTGCCTAACTGAAACCTGGCTGTCGGGTAGGATCAAAGATGGTGAGGTGGCCATTGAAGGATTCAAAGATTTCAACTTGATAGAATAGGCAGGAAAGGTGACAGCTGCCTCCTATATGCCAGAAACTCACTGAGTTGCTCCGTCCTGCCCATCTACAAAGTTGTGGAGGATTATGAGCTACTAGTGGTAAAAATACAAGTCGGCCTAAAAGGCAAGACCCTTACCATCACCACAACCTACCTGCCAACCAAGAAAGGAAGGCCTTCCTCTTGTTATGAAAGAAATTAGCGCACTCAGAAAGGGCTCAGAACTCATCTTGACCGGTGACTTTAATATTAACTGGTTATGTAAAGAGGCAACACCCTCCAGAGACCTAATCACCTCCCACAGTCTCACGCAACTCATAACTCACCCCGCCAGGCAGAAACTACAAAGCTGGTACCAGCACCCTCATTGACTGGGTCCTAGGTAGCTCACTGACTCGATTCTCAAAACTCAGGGTTCTCCCAGACGTGCTAAGTGACCACACCTCAGTCTCCTTTATATGGACCACTAAACTTGCCAAAAGCCCACCCCGCCTCATCAAGAGCAAGGTTCTGTGGAAAGGCAAACTTGGATCCCTCAAATTGGCCCTGTCTGCCTTCAACTGGTACTCCATCAACAAGGCACCTATGCTGGACCAGGCCCTTAGTTTTTTTCACTGAGGGCTTCAATTCCATCTGTGATATCTATGCACCACACACAAAATGGAAAAATCGGTGGGGGGAGGTTAATGGCTGGATTGATGGCAAGCTCTTCTCCCTCCTAAAGGAGAAGGACTGCCTCTGGGAAAAAGCTTTAAACTCAGGCTGCAAGCATGACCTACAGTGCTACAAGACGGCAAGAAATCAGTGCACCAAACTTATCAGGCTTGCAAAAGCCAATTTCCATAAGACCCAGCTTAACAATGCATGGGGAGATGGAAAGAGGTTCTGGGACAGCATCAAGAACATCCTTGGTAAAGATCAAAAGCATCACCCTAAGATGCTCAACATTAATAACTCATCCTCCTCAGATCCGCTAGCCATTTCTGATGCCTTTACCTTTACAGGCCTGTCCTCAGTGAAGCCTCCAGACTACCTTCTGCCTGTGGAGGACAAGGTTGCACCAACCTGTTCATAACTAACCACCCAGCCTTCTACTTTAAGAAAGTAATGGTGAAGGAGGCCCTAACAATGGTCAGGAAAGTCCTGGGCAAAACCAGATTGGGGAGTGGCTGGCTAGACATGAAGTTACTATCTGTCACCCTTGATATTCTTATTATGCCCATGGCAATGCTATTTAATAAATCCTTGGTCCTAGCTCAATTTCCAGAGGTATGGAAGCAAGCCCTGGTAACTCCAGTGCATAAGAATGGTGACAAGGTGCTGGTGTCAAACTACTGGCCAATATCTATCCTCTCCCCACTATCCAAAGCTTTGCAAAAAATCATGGCAAGTCAACTCACAGAATGCCTCAATAAGTATAATCTGCTCTGCCCAAACCAACATGGCTTCAGGTAAAAACACAGTGCAACCACAGCACTGCTGGAATACACTGACTATGTGCACAAGGCGCTGGATGAAGGCAAATTGGTGGAGTCCATCTTCATTGACCTCACCAAAGCCTTTGACACCGTCAATCACTCTCTACTAGTATTCCAGCTCCAAAGATTGGGTGTGGCATCAAATGCCTTGAATTGTTCCAATGACAACCTAACACACACAGGAGCCAGTGATGTAGTCCTAGGAGTCCCTCAAGGATCAATTCTAGGGCCCCTACTTTTCAGCCTCTTTGTAAATGACCTACCCACAGCCTCTGACACCAAACTTATTCTGTATGCAGACAATGCCGTGCTGCTGAACAGCAGTACCTCTCAGGTTGCCCTACAAACAGAACTACAGAACTCTTTCAGTAAACTCGAGGACTGGTTCAGTAGGCAAAAGCTGCTACTAAATTACAAGAAAACCAAGGCCATGCTACAATCCATCCCCTACAACAAACACAAGCATACTCCTCTCATAATCACCAACAAGGCTGCTGAGCAGACTGAGCAGGTGCACTTGTTCAAGTACCTTGGAATCACCAGTGATGACTCTCTTGCTTATATGGACCACGTAGACTCCCTTGTCAAAGTGGTAAACACAAATATTGGGGTTCTCTATAGGCATAAGAAATCCCTCACCCCGGAAGCACTCCAAATCTCAGTCTCCAGCTCCATACTCTGCACTATAAGCTACGGGCTGGTGATCTACGGAGCTGCTACTGATACAGTGCTCAAAAGGGTCCAAATTGCACTCAGTAAGGCATGCCACCTCACCCTGTGTGCAGATCACTACACTCATACTTGCACCCTGTATGAGCATACAAACTGGCTTAACCTAAAAGACAGGATCAAATACCAAACTTGCCTCCTGGGAAAGAAGGCACTCCTTGGAAAAACTCCACCCTATATAAGAAACCTGCTTGAGGCTTCTCTCTCAACACACATCACCAGACAGAGGAAGAATGGAGCACTGTCCATATCATTCCGCCGAACCTCACTAGGGCAGCGTGCTTTCTCCTATCGGGTGCCCCTCTGGATAAATGAACTCCCAATGAAATTACAAACAAACAACAGCCTGTCTCAATTCAAAGTAGGCCTCAAACAGCACCTAATGTCTAACTCAAAATGCACCTGCTTCTCAGGCCCCACTTGATAGACAGGCCTACCCCCAAGGTAACACCCAGCAGGGCTACCTAGAGAACCCTGCCTCCATTCCAGCCTAGCCAAGCACTTAAGTAAGCTATCAGTCCTCTTTAAACACACTTAGTACTGCCCCTCCCAAACCCCACCCCCCACACACACATACCATCCTCGACAAAGCCCTCTGGAGCTGCCCCCATCACAGCCCCCTGTTTCACTATCCCCCAACCTCACACTCTCTACAGTTGGTTTCCAACCCCATCCATCTTGTTTCACTGTCACCCAGCCTCTCGCCATCTGGGATAGCATTAAACCCTATGCAGTTACTCTGCCATAGTCTATCGACAGATTTAAAGGTTTCCAGGGGTGTGCTACCCAGGGCAACTGATTAGAAATAGCTTAGTATTCAATTACAACTGCTCAGTTTTTTTCTTCTATTTGTCTAATTGTCATGTAATGGCTCTTTAATGCCTAATGATCAGGTCTCTGTAACCACTGAATATGTGTATTGTCTTATTGTCCACCCTGACATGGAACCTTTGTAAAAGAGCTCACGCTCAAAGGTCTTTCCGAAATACTAATTAAACAATTAAACAATCACCATGGGAGGGGTTTCCCATAAGATAACCCTTTTTGCAGATGATATTCTTCTTACTCTGACTTCCCTGAAACCTCAGTACCAGCAGTGCGGCAAGAAATAAAAATATTTGGGTGCCTTGCAGGATACAAATTAAACAGCTCCAATACTGAAGTTCTCAATTTCTCTTACTCTCCCGCTCCCATTCTGAAACTGCATTATCCCTTCAAATGGAATAAAATAGTAATGTGTTATCTAGGAATTAAACTTCCCTTTAATCTTCTCCATCTAGAGTTAGTCAACTACAAACCTCTAACCCAGCAGATACTCACAGATCTCTCCCATTAGATGCAACATCCTCTAGGACTTCTATAAAGAACAGAAACAATACAACAAAACATACTCCCTCAACTACTCTACTTTCTACAGACAATACCTCTGACCCCATCCAAAACTTACTTCCAAACATGGAACAAACTAATCTCATGCTTTATGTGGAACAGCAAAACACCAACGATAAGATACACTACACTGCAAAAACCCAGAAAAAGGGGTGGGCTAAACCTCCCAAGCATGAGCATTTATGCTCAGACCATAGAGATCTGAACCCTCTTGTGCAAATTAGCAGACAATTTCCAGACCCACTGGAAACAGATTGAACAGGCTCTTTCTAACATACCCAACCTTCCCCCTTGCCTTTTAGGAAACCCGCCTGCTTATCTTCCATTTACCCAATACCCCCACTTTATAGCTGAACCTTTTAAACAATGGGTCCTCCTTCTAAACACCGTAGTGCGATTTAATGAACTCTTATGCCTTGGAGCTCTAGCAGATGATAAAACCCTTTTCCCTGATTCACTGAGGATAGCACTCAGAGGATGGTCAGTGTACCATCTCCGCCATATCTATCAAATCATCAGACTTATGGGTATACATTCATTCACTTTCCTCGAAACTAAATTCAACCTGCCTCCAAAAGAATTCTCAAATTACTTAAAATTAAAAACACTCCTCCAGCCATTTGAAGAAGCCCTGTCAACCTCAGCTGCATCTCCCACAAACTTTGTGATCTTGGTCATCTCATCCCTGGAGAGACAGGACTAGGACCATCTTGTAAGCAAAATCTATAAAGCCCATAAAAAATACTCCCCGAACAATATGGAATATATATGCCAAAGATGGTCAGCAGAACACGTAGTAGAAATGGACATTAAACTATAGGAAACCAGTGCCCTCCCCTCCCAGAAAATCGTTAAGTCAACATGTTGGAAAGACTATGCCTGGAAAACCAGAATTCATTTTTTTTTAGGACCTCTAACGTAACAGCAAAATTTTATGGACCTAATCTAGGCACATGCTGGAGAGGATGTGGTCAAAATCCAGCCAATTTAGAGCACAATATGTGGTCATGTGCCATGCTTGCTCAGTTTTGGCAAGATATCTTAAGAGATTTAAATGCTATATATGAGATACCTTCCCTCCTAATCTCATCATACATACTCACGGTGATCCCCCCTAGGGGAATAAAACTTAATAAATACATCTACAGGCAAATAACACTCTGTATTCTTTTAGCTAAAAAAATAATTACCAGACTCTGGTTTACCGCTAACCCAACTTCAAAATAAAAATGGAGACAACTGACCTATGAAGTATATAACCAAGAAAGGATGTCTGCTAAGCTGCGATCACGTACCCTGAAATGTGATGAAATGTGGCATCTGTGGGTAATGTACCAGCTTAACCTCTACCCAGACTTCATCTAGTAAGAGATGGGGGATTTAGACTTTAGATGGGACATTGATTAAGGACAAACTGAATGAAACGACCTCGCTCCTCTTAAATTTTCTTTTTCTTGCTTTTCACTACCATCCTCTACCCTACACTCTAACAGTAATCCATTAACTTCTGAAACTGCTCAATCTCTTAAAGATCCCCGATAAGACATCTAAACTTTACCATTTGATTTCCTCTTTTAGCTTATACAGTACAACAAATATGCTATCTATTGAATATAGTACAAATTCTTGAATGACTGAGAAATGCCACCTTGTAGTCTGTCGAATGTAAAACATATGAAAATGGAATCAATATGTAATCTTATTTTGAAAACTAATAAAAGCTGGAATAAAAAAAAAGATGTTTCAAGTGACTTTACCACTCTGGATATAACACCACCATATCATCCAGATAGATGGTGCTATAATCTGAATGTGGAGACAAAACCATATCCATCAACTGTTGGAAGGTGGTTGGGACTCTGTGGAGCCGAGAAAGCATCATAAAAAATTGAAAGAAGCCAATGGGGGGTGCCACTGAGCAGCTAGATAGACTGGTCAGACTACTCTGGAGCTCTAGGCCAAAAAGCAAATAAAAGTGTCTAAAAGTTATTTTTCTGAACTTGAAATATCATAAAATGTACCTGAACAACAGAGGAGAGAGATGAATATATTTCCTTGGGCAAATTGGCCCAACAATTGACTAAAAACACCAAGAAAAGTGCAACTCAAGAGGGAGGTGCAGTCGGTAGACAAGACCTAATATCCCTATCAGCAGCAGAAGTTACTGCCATCAGCAGAGCAGTCTCAGAAAGATTCTAGCCGAGTTTAAGCTGCGATGGGACAGCCTGGATCAAACACTCAAGGGGCTGGCTCAGGAGATGAGGCAACATACGTGGCAATTGACTGAGGTGGAACAAAGAGTGTCAGACCTCAGTGATCAAAACAGTGAGGTCCCAACAAAAATACAGCATCTGGAGAAAGACACAGAGGAGCTCAAGGAGGCTCTGGACTACCAAGAAAACTGTAGTAGGAGGAATAATCTCTGCATTAGAGGCCTGCCAGAGAAAGCAGAGGGTGGGAACTTAATAAAGTTTTGCTCTGAGATCCCACTGAAATTACTGGACATGGAAATGGAGAAGCCAAAAATCAAAATTGAAAGGGCACATATGGCACTGGCACCTAGACCCCCAGCCACCCCAACAGGTGATTTCTCAAATGCATAATAACCAGGACAGGCAGGCCTTAATGTCAGCTTACAGGAGCAAGTAAGAGCTTATTTACGAAGTTGGAAGTTCCCTCTGCACCAAGATATGTCCCTAAGGGTGCAAAAAAAGAGACAGCAGTTTAATCCTCAAATGGATTATCTGTGAAATAGAGGACTGGATTTCTTCATGGTATACCCAGCCATGGTAAAGGTGAAGGTGGAGGGGGCCACCTTTTCTTTTTGGGAGGAAGAGAAACTACAAGCTTTCTTAGAAGAATGGGACAGGAAAAATAAGAAAACCTGAATACAACTGCAAGGTGGGTAAATTACTTCACGGAGACTGGAGGATTCACTGTTCATATTCATCACTGGAGCAGACTGTATACATAGGATAAGGGGACAATAAAAAGAAAGGTAGGCTGTATCTTTTAAAATCTCATGTCTCAACTGGTGTTCCTTATCCCCACGTGATTATGTTGCACTGCAATGATTGCGCCCTGGTGGAACCCAAATGTAGTCCTGATGGCTATTTGTTCAATTTGTGCCGCTGGCTTTAATTGTGCATGGATCGGGTGCTTGGTATACTGGCATGCCAATATTATGGTCCCCATCGGTGTGGACTAGAGACAGAACTTTTTTCCCCAGAAGGGGCATATTGCACCGGGGGATGGGTAGGCCAAAGAGCCAGGCTGAGTTCCAACAAGCCACGAGGAAGGGGATGAACAGTTATCTCTTGAGATTATGCATGCTGGTGGTAACGAGACTCATGAGCTGAAATTGCTTTACCAGAGGAACTTTTGCTGCAGTGAACTGTGAGTTTCTGACATTTTCTGTACAAAGGATTGATAGAATCACAGACTGTAAACTCTCTGGACAAGTGGGGAGGGTAGTATTAGTGCCTAAGAGATATATGAGTGGGTTGGGCATCTTGGAAATAACGAGGAGGACCAATATAAAATGGGGAAGTATGGGGGAAAATTACATGGGAAAAAGACTACTGAGGGGTGCGGTAAAGAACACAATGGGGCTAAGGAAGATAGCTCAAGGGGCTCATACAGGTACTATATAAAACACATTTGTAAGGAAATTAAAGAAAGACGTCAAGAAAGGGAAAAGAGGCACTTATAAACTTATAAGAATAAAAGGATGGAGAAGGAGTATGGCATAGGGAGGGTTTGTTTTCATACTAATAACGGCAATGTGTTTAATATGGGGATTACAGTTGGGGTTAGGGAAGAGGGATGGGGTTCATAGAGGTAGGTAGTTTGCAGGTTCATTGATTCTTTACAGTATTAAAGGGCAGAACAAAGTTGGGAAGGGTTATATACAGTTGAATGTTGTTGTTTACATTTATTATTTTAGAATGGTCTGTGATCTGGATGTGTGTAGATTGGAGGTGCCTCGTATAGTGACTCAGGTTTTAACAGGATCAGAAACCCAGAAAGATGGCTAGTACAATAAATACACATGGGTATCGCAAGAACTAAGATAGTCTCATAGAATGTAAAGGGGTTTACATCTCCTGCTAAGAGATCATAAATATTGGTGGCCCTTAGGAGAAGACACGTATCAGTAGCTTTGTAGCAAGAGACACATCTGTCTAATTTTGAACACAAAAAATTGGTACGAGGGTGGGTTGGAGTTTGTCACGCAGCAGCTTATAATGCTCATAAAAGAGGGGTGGCAATCCTCATTAATAAGAATCTTCCTGTTATAGCCTGCCTAATAGTCAAAGGTCCTACGGAGGGAAGATACATATTTGTGGTGGGAGAGATAGGGGGTAAGCAGATTACTTTTGGAAATATATATGCCCCGGCAGATCAAGGCAAGTTTTTTTATCAGAAGATGCTTGATGTGCTAGTAAAAGAATGGTTTCCAAACCTTGTCCTGGGAGATGATTTTAACTGCAAGGCAGACCCCAAAATGGATTATCTGGGAAACAGGGATAGGGCAGATAGAGCTATTTAGCACTGGCTTTATGGACTGAAAGATCAGGGCCTCATTGATGGCTGGAAAATCATAACCCAGGGCTAAAAGAATACACTTTTTATTCCAGTCAGCAAAATTCATGGTCACGGCTGGACTATATATAAATGCCCAAAGAGAATTGTATCAATACACAAGGTCACGGGACATAGTCTAATATTCTTATCAGATCATGCCATGGTTGAGATGGAATTAGTGCTAACCCAATAGAGAGTCAGAGGGGTCGGTGGCAGTTCCCTACTTACATGTTGCTTAACAAAAAATTCTGAAAATTCATTAAAGAGCAATGGCAGCTCTATGAAGACCAGAATAAAGGGACAGTGGAAAACGAGGGAGTCTACTGGGAAGCCAGTAAAGCATATATGAGAGGGGTCATAATAGGCTATACAGCCAAGCAGAAAAGAGATAGGAGACAAAAACAGAGGGAACTGGAGGTTAGAATAGGGGATCTAGAGAAAGAAGTTCTCAAGGGTGGAGGAGAAGAAAAATTGAGGGAATTGAGACTGGCACAGGAGATGCTGAATGCTAATTTAGATAAGGAGGTGAATACTAGAATTCTATTTGTGAAACAAAGGATATATGAATGGGGCAACAGGCTGGTACCCCTTATGGTCAGGTGTATGAAAGGAGGGAAAAGCAGCCACAGAAGAATTCAAGTTAGAGATAAAATGGGGAGAATAATAAAAGTGGAAACATAAATAAGAAATAGATTTAAGAAGCATTATGAAGATCTATACTGGGCAGAGGGTCAGGGGAAAAGCATTGAGAAAGATAAATTTCTTAAGCACCTTCATATTCTCAGACTCAGTGAGGAACAAATGAAGAAGTTGGGGGGAAAAAATTATTGTGGCAGAAATTAGGAAAGTCATATCTCAGTCAAAAAATGGTAAACTGGCTGGGCCATACAGGTTCGGAGCAGAATATTATGAGTTATTAAAGGGAGAAATAGCCGGTACCCTGTGTCAGGTAATGGAGAAAATTAGAGAGGATGGGAAAATCCCATGTACATGTTGTCAGGCTCTTATTACAGTCCTACCTACGCCAGGTAAGAATCTGGAGGAGTGTGGATTATTTTGATCATTATCCCTCCTGAACCAAGATTGTAAAAGAATGACAAAGATACTAGCTAGAAGATTGGAGGAACTACTCCCTCTACTGGTCAGCCCAGACCAAACAGGATTTGTGCAAGGGAGGCATTTGTACTACAATGTACGAAGGCTGTTAAATGCTATATGGTGGGGAACTAAACATTTGAGGAAGGCCTGTGACCTCTCTATGGATGCAGAAAAAGCATTTGATAGAATCGAATGGGAATATATCATGCAAATTTTGCAGAGATATGGTTTGGGGGGGATTTGGGGAAAATGGTGGGAGCACTTTATAAAACTCCAAAGGCTCAGGTCTTAGTTAATGGCATTCCTTCCCCAGAGTTTGGGCTGCATAGCGGACAAGACAGGGATGCCCCTTATCACCATTGCTATTTGCCTTAGCAATTGAACTGTTAGCAATTAAACTTTGAAAGGATTCAGAAATAAAGGGTATCCTGGGAAAGCAGGGTGGGAAACACCTTATAACTCTATATGTGGATGACATTCTTTTGTTCCTCACTGAGACGGAGACATCGACCCCAAGAGTATTATCAGTAATAGAACAATTCACTGAATTTTCAGGTTATAAAATTAATCGGCAGAAATCGGAAATTAAGTTTTTTGGGGGGTAGACAAAAAGAAACATGGGGGTTGAAAGTGGTCCATAAAACAATAGCATATTTGGGTATTAAAATAGGAAAACATCTGGGGAGTTTATATGAGGAGAATTATAGACCATTAATTAAAGAAATAGTACAGGACTTAAATAGGTGGAAGGAATTACCAATATCCTGGATGGGAAGAATCAATCTCCTTAAAATGGATGTATTTCCCAGATTGCTGTATGCTATGCAGATGCTTCCATTCAGCCTAGTGCTGCAGGACATCAAACAATTAGAAAAAGCCTTCTCAGATTTCATTTGGAAGGGCAAATACCCCAGCACTAGTCTGAAAAGACTAAAGGCACCTACTGCACAGGGGGGACTTAACTTTCCGGATGTGGTGGGCTATTTTCTGGCAACACAATACAGATATATTCAGAACTGGGTAAATAGGAATACAGTAGCTAGTTGGCTGGAGTTGGAGAAAGAAGGGACACCAGGGAGGGTCACAGGGTACTTAGGAAAGGAGGGATTGAAAAGATATAGTAGATTGCAGTGTCCAAATCCTATGGTAATGGCGAGCTTAGCAGCATGGGGGAAAATTAGGAAGAGACAGGGTAAAGAGAACACTCATACACTTCTGGTACCAGTGGCAGAGAATCCAGAGTTTCTGTCAGGTCTGGACGGTGCGGGATTTAAAGAGTGGCAAAATAAGGGGGTGATGTGTAAGGCAAAGCTAACTACAGGGGACGGAATGTATACTTTTAGGGATCTAAAAGAGGGAATGAACTTACCACCCTCCCATTTATACAGATGCTTCCAGGCAAGAAATTATTATAAACAATTAACTGGAGCTCAGGGAAACTGGGATCAGATTTTGGATACTGAAAGGGAAATACTGGGGGCCCAAAAATGTGAAAAGGGGCTCATAGGTAGAGCAGTGAAAATTGACAGGAAATTCTTTCAGGCACCAGCTCAGCTGGCTAAGAAATGGTGGGAACTGGACAGAGGTGAAGAAATACATGAAGCCAACTGGAAAATAATGTTAGAATCACACCAGGGTTTGCTGGTGTGCAATAAATATAAGGAAGCGCAGTTTAAGTTCATTCAGCGACTGTATTATCCTCCAGCTATGGTGCAAAGATTCTGTCCAGGAGTAGCCCCAAATTGCAACAAGTGTAAGGTAGCAAGGGGTACATTCAAACATTATTACTGGGAAGGCCCCTTGATTGCCTCATATTGGAAGGGGATAGTACGGGGAACTTCAAATATGAATGGACAACCCATTGAATTTTCACAAAAATCCCTGCTGTTGGGAGTACAGGGAGAGGAAAATGGGGACCGGTTCTTGTATCCCAGATGGATTAGAATTTTACTGGTGGTAGCCAGACAGGGAATACAAAATATTTGGACTACAGTCCTGGGACCCACGGTGGAACGATGGCAAGAGCTCGCACTGAAAGTTCTTGCAGTAGATAAACTTACATACTGTTTGGGGGGGGGACAGATTTGAATGAGCCTGGACTGTGTATATAGGTACTTTAAATGTTGGGGAATGAATAATACTGGAAAGTAGCGGAATACTTCACTGAAAGGCTTAATTGGGGGTTGTAAGTTGAAGGGGGACCCGAGAGAAGGAAGAAAATGGATGGGGGAGCCCAAAACTTGTCTTTAAGATATAAAGAAAAATAAAATGGAAAAACAGACACAGACCAATTCAGTTGCTGGAGTTCACCAGCTTAGTTAATTTTTATTATTTTTTAATCTTAGTAGTAAGTTAGGAGGATAAATAAAATGACAGTAAAAGAGAAGAAATGTCTATATAATGTAAAATATATAACATGTCAAATATGGCAATCCATGATTCCATTGTATGTACACATGAGAAAGTCTTGATGTATAATGGATGACTTGGAATGTTAAATGAGAACTGTCACTCAATAAATATATTAAAAAAAAAAAAAAAGAAAGAAGCCAATAGGGCTTGCAATGGTTATTTTCTACTTGGCAGAATCTGCCACGGGTAACTGCCAATATCCCTTGGTCAAATCTAAAGTTGAAATACTGTGAAGCCCGCTAGGATGAAATGCAGTGTCATAGGTTTTCTGCATGACAAAAAGGATTAACTACCATTGAAATTGCATTGTTTGCTGCAGTAACTCTACTGCAGAATTCTGTAGAGTGGGTTTCATCCTAGTGGGCTTCACTGAATATGCAACACTCCCTAATTGGTCCATCAATTCATCAACCCTGGGCATTGGGTAGCCATCAAACTTGGATACACTGTAAAGTTTGTGGAATCAATACAGATCCCAAGTCCTCCTTCATTCTTTGGTACCATTAGCATGGGGGAGCTCTGGGGACTATTTGACTGTTCAATAATACCCACTGCCTTCATATTCTTTAGCTCAGAGACTACATCTTTTTTCCATTTTTCTGCTATCCTGTAGGGCTTCTGCCTCACAAGTTTAGCATGCCCTGTGTCAATATTATATACCACTTGGGGTACTTTTCCAAGTACCATTGTAAACATGTGGCTATATTTTTGCAGTAGGGCAGATATGCTGTACCCTTTTTTGTTCCACGTTCAAGTCAGGATTCACCTTTACCTATGAGTTAGAATCACGGGGTCCAGGTGACTGTAGGCAACCTCTAGACTACCTTCTTCAGTTAATGAGGCTACCAATAAACATTCATGTTGCTTCTATCCACCAACAACTTCAGTAAATTGACATGGTTCACTGTCTAACTAGTTTTCCTACTGAGGATATCAATTTCATAATTGACAGGACCTATCTGTCTCACTACTCTAAGGCCTCTGCCACTTTGCCAATAATTTATTGTCATGTGAGGGCAGAAGAAACAACAACTGATCACAGCTTTTATAGGTTTTGGTACTGGCTGCATCATAATTCCTCTTTTGGGCCACTTGGGCATTTATTACACTGTCATGAGAAATCTTGACATAGTTTGCTACTCTGTTCCATAAATGGAGTGCATAGTCAGCAGCAGTTTTTTTTTTTCTTTCAGGGTCTCCCTTTTCCCAACTTTCCTTGATAAGATCAAGTGGGCCTCTTGATTGGCATCCGTACAATAATCAAAAGGTGAAAGGCCTGTAGAGGCCTGAGGCACCTCCCAGTATGCAAACAGCAATTATGACAAAAAAGGCATCCAATTTTTACTTTCTTCACTAATGTACTTGTGTAGCAGCTTTTTTAAAGTCTGATTCATCCACTCTATAACCCATCTGTCTTTGGATGCTAAGGGGATGTGCATACACCAGTCATGCCAGGGAGTTGGTACAGTTCTTGTAACAGCTGAGAAGAAAAATGCATACCCTGGTCTGTTAATATCACTTGGAGGATAGTTACCCTGCTGTATATTTTGACTGATTCATCTGCTATCTTTATAACAGTGATGTTTCCTAGGAGAACAGCCTCAGGGTATCTGGTAACATAATCAACCACCGCAAGAATGATTTTGTTTCCCTTCTTAATTTTCTCTATGGGCCATACTATGCCCATGGCAACCTTAGAGAAAGCAACATCAACCATGGAGATGTTAACCGGAGGTACATTATTGTTCCTAGTCACATTAGCAACCTTCTGGCATTGTTCACAAGACCTACAATATGTTTACACCTGTTGATGTATAAAGAGGTTTGTAGAATTGCTGCAACAACCAGCTAAGCATGCGTTCTCAGCCCTGATGCCCAGAAAAGAGGAATAATGTACCAACTGGACCAGCTTTTCCTAATACTGTTTCAGTACTAACAATTGATCACACATTTCTCCAGTTCTACTATCTGTACACACCCTATACAGTAAGATGTTTTGCATCACATATACAGGTTTATCTGACTCGGTTTGCTTTCCCACTTGTTCAGAGATTGCAAACTTTCATCACCCCTTTGTAATGCTCGATAGTCCTCACAGTCCAAGTCCCCAGGTATCTCAGGTTGTTATCTTTTCTTCATTTCTTCACCTGGCCTTCTCTTACTGACCTCCCTCTTTTTTTTTTAATCTGGTGTTATGTCTGTACAGTTTATCATCATCAGAAGTATAACTGTTCAGGATCTTTTTCCAGTTTTGCTTTGCTATGAGATCTTGTTCTCAGCTGTTAAGTTACTGTCATTAGCAAATGTTTCTTGCACAAGTTCCTCATAGCCCAGTAAATCACACCCAAAGGTAACTGGTACAGGAAGTGCGGGAAACAAACCTGGCTGTTACAGTGGCTGTGTTTCCTTTTATAGCCATGGATAGGGGAATGGTTGGGTAATGTTTTTTGTCTCTGTGGCCACACATAACATTTGTGCTGGGGCCTCCCTCATGCTTGCCATCCATAATAGCAATCCTCAACAGGGTTTGCCTACTACCAGCATCTATTACTCCTGGAACAGTGTGGTTCCCATTGTCTACATCTGTGACATAATGTCCAAAGTTTACCAGGCCTAAGGTTACTTTACTGTAGTATGTGGTTTTGGCATTCAGGCTTTTCCATTTTGTATGTCCCTTTTCCTCGGCTTCTTTGCTGCTGTTGACTGTGTGACTAGGTAGTAGTCCTCAGCAAGAGATATGGCATTCTCCCCCTATCAGGTCTCTGCTCCCTTACCGACATCTTCGTGGAGGATGTTCAGGAACTGTTTGATTACCAGGATATCCACCACCTGATCCATGTCTTTTGGTCTGGTTTGAACAATTTACAAAACAGTTTTGATAACTGCATGAAGATCTCTCGCAGGTCATCTCCAGGATAGTGTCTCAGGATCCTAAACTTCTGGTAATATGTTTCTTCTGAGATCTTCTTAGGATGGTACTTTTTACATTACTATAGTCCACCACCTGATAGATAGATAGATAGAGAGATAGATAGATATATAAATAGACAGATAGATACTTTATTTGTATAATGCCCCCTTCCAGAGACTCAGAGCACTTCACAATTAAAACACAATACAACAATTTTAAAATATTAATAAAGTGCAAATTTGGAACAAGCAGCAATATTTAAACAACATAATACATATAAAACTATCTTTCCAGTCAATTAAAATGTAATTCATACTATCTACAAATTAAAAGCCAGGCTAAATAAATACATTTTTAGTACTTTTTTGAAGGGATCCTCGAGGGTGCCTCCCACAGCTGTTTAGGTAACAAGTTCCATAGAATAGGTGCAGTCACTGCAAATGCTCTATCACCAGAGTGATGCAACCTAGCCCTAGGAACACTAAGGAGAAAAACCCTCGGTAGAACAGAGAGCCCAGGATAGATGGTGAAGCATAAGGAGATCTTGCAGGTAGACTGGTCCATCTTCATGTAGGGCTTTATAGGACAGTAATCTGACCTTGAAGACAATCCTCCACCTGACTGGCAGCCAGTGTAATTCATGAAGGACAGGTGGGTATCCATGGGCCATAGATCTTCTGCACTTTTCAGGTATGGGACCAGTCCTACCACCCACTGGCCCCTGGGCCAGTCACAGATGCCTGCCACTCTTCCAAATATCATCAGGTATGAGTCACTATTATCATCTGGTCCCAGTTTTATTATTTTTAATGTTTCTGAAGTCAGTTCTGGGGAGGTGGGAGAAGGGATAATGGTTCTTTCTCATCCAAGACTAAAGAAGGTACTGGTTCCTCTGATGGCATTCATCAGTTCCTCCCAACACTTGTTTTGCATTTCAAGTTCTTTTTTTCTTTCTTAGTTTGACTTTAGTTGCCTGGTTGTCAGTCATTTTCACAGCTCCATAAGTCCTTCCAGAGGTAAAGCCATCCATTCTTCCTCCTCCTCCCCCTCCTCTTCCTTTGACACCCCATAGCCCCCAAAGCAATATCAGAAAATAGGGTCTCTTAAAGGTACACAAATCTTCCTTTTTCATCTGCCCCTCTTCTCAGAGACATACTGTGAGTGGTCACTCTGGGAACAGCTAGTGTATCTCTACCAAGATGCCAGCCACCTTGCTTTATGTGCACTGTCCTTTATTATGTGACAGTACCTCTCCCAATACTACACCACCAGGATCCCCTCCTTGAACCACAGATCCAGCTGTATCCCACTGCTAACACTAGCTGTCAAGGAGTGGGATTTCAGTAAAGGATGCCAAGGCTTGAAGTAAATAAGGCAGAGTACACTGCATTTATTACAAGGAAAACAAAATGAATATCAACAAAAAAATGATGGACAGACTTGTTAACAGGGCAAAACAAAATCGAATCAAACAGAGAATATGTATGGGACCACAAGCAGCCAAAGGAGAAGGGATCCTTCGAAAATGTCCATCTCTTAACAGCAGAGTATTGACAGCAGCTCCTTCCCCATTACTGTCCCCAGGCTAACTAACCTGGAACCAAACTAGGAACTGTTTTACCTGTCAGCTGTCCTAGCGGCTGCTTGTCTTGCCCATCAAGCAGTTATGCATATTAATGAACTCCAATGAATTTACACTATACCCAGTCATCTAAATTTGGCAAAACATTCCTGTATAGAAAATGTATATGTACATTCTATTTCTGCTGCTGACACATTTCTATGTGATTATATTTCATGGCATTGTACTAAGTTCCAGATACAGAAATGAAAATAATTTTGTTAATATTTGTGGAGGGAGAACCTACAACTCCTCCCAGTTTGACAGTTGCCTATAGTCCAGATATCCCATAAGTACGCAAAGAAAATGGCCAGCCAGCACTATGGATGTGAAGGAGGAACAAGCAAGAGCAGCAGGGAAGGGACTTGGAAAGGTAAAGGACAAAAAGGAAAAGCCCTTGTACCCACAAGAAACAAAAAATAAAATAAGTGTGCCAACTGTATAATACAGTATTGCAACAGTTATAGGCAGGCACTGTCTCAAAATAAAAAAAAAACACTTAGGAATACTCTGTACTGTGTTCAGTCAGAACTTAGAGCACTGTACATAAGTAAGTAATAGGACACAATGGGGTGTGCATTACAGTGTGATAACTGCACTCCTAGGGGCATAGTTAGGCACAAAGTAGAAGGATATAAACATAGAAACATAGAACTTGACGGCAGATAAGGACCGCTTGGCCCACCTAGTCTGCCCATTTTCCTACCTAACAGATAAGCTGCAGATCCTAGTTAACCAACAGCTTACTTCCTCCTACCCCCCACTAGGACTGCCTTATGCCTGTCCCACGCATTCTTGAATTCCCCCACTGTTCTTGACTCCACAACCTCCTCAGGGAGGCTGTTCCATGTGCCACAACCCTCTCTGTGAAAAATACTTCCTCCACATTACCTCTGGCCATCTCCCCTCTATCTTCAAATTGTGCCCCTTGTTCTTGCACATCTCTTTTCTGAAAGATGGTACCCTCTTGGACTTTGTTGATTCCTTGAAGTACTTGAAAGTTTCTATTATGTACCTCTCTCCTTCTTTCCTCAAGGGTATACATATTAAGCTCCTTTAGTCTTTCTTCATATGTCTTCTGGTGCAGACCCTGCACCATTTTGGTTGCCCTCCTCTGGACAGCCTCCACTCTATGTCTTTGCAGAGATGGGGTCTCCAGAACTGCACACAGTACTCCAGATGGGGTCTCACCAACTGTCTGTACAGAGGGATAACAACTTCTTGTTTTCTACTATTGATGCCTCTCCCTATGCATCCCAATATCCCCCCAGCCTTCCTTACTGCCTTCTCACATTGCTCGCCCACATTTAGGTCACCTGATATAATTACCCCCAAGTCCCTTTCCATTTTTACTGTTGTCAGTATCTCACCCCCTATTGTGTACGCTTCCCTTGGGTTTTTGTTTCCCATGTGCATTACCTTGCACTTCTTTGCATTGAATCTGAGCTGCCATACATTTGACTATTCCTCCAACCTTGCCAAGTCCCTCTCATCCTTTCCACTCCATCTTGTGTATCAACCCTGTTGCAGATCTTTGTGTCATCTGCAAAGAGACATACTTTTCCTTCCAGTTCCTCTGCAATGTCACTTATAAAGACATTAAAAGGACCGGTCCCAGTACTGAACCTCATGGGTACCCCACTAGTAACCCTCCTTTCTTCTCTGTGTGCTCCATTTACTACTACCTTTGCGTCCTGTTGTCTAGCCAATTTTTATCCAGGCTACCACCTTGGGACCCACTCCAAGGCTGGCTAACTTGTATATTAATCTTTTGTGTGGACTGTATCAAATGCCTTGCTAAAATCTAGGTAGGCCATGTCCACAGCCCCTCCCTGGTTCACTACTTTGGTCACCCAGTCAAAGAAATCTATTAGATTCATCTGACATGACCTTCCCATCATGAATCCATGCTGCCTTGGGTCCTGCCCCACTGGCCTCTAGGTACTCAACAGTTCTTTCCTTCAGAAGTGATTCCATCATTTTCTCTACCACTGAGGTCAAACTAACAGGTCTATAGTTTCCTGCCTCTGTCCTGCTCCCACTTTTGTGAAGAGGAATCACATCTGCCCTCCTCCAGTCCTCGGGTACCACACCACCCTCCCATGATTTGTTAAAGAGTGTAGTCAGCGGTGTCACTAGTTCTAACCTTAGTTCTTTTAGAATTCTTGGGTGAATCCCATCAGGCCCCATTGCTTTGTCCACCTTCAATTTTGTTAGTTCTTTCAGAACCCTTTCTTCTGTAAATGGACTGGTATCGACCCCATCTTCAGGGTGTTTCTCTTGTTTGGTTTAGGTACCTCCCCCTCCTCTTCCTTTGTGAATACTGAGCAGAAATATTTGTTCAGTATCCCTGCTTTTTTACTGTCACCCTCTACCCACATTCTCTCCCCTTTATTAAGCCTCAGTATCCCTCCTTTGGTCTTTCTTCGCTCCCTAATGTACCTATAAAAGGTCTTATCCCCCATTCTTAACAGAATTAGCTATCCTTTCCTCGGTTTGGGCCTTTGCTATTCTGAAAGCCTTCCCAGCCTCTTTCTGCTTTAACTGATAACGTTATCTGTCCTGCTCCTTCTGTGTTTCCTTATATCTCCTGAATGTTATCCTTGAGTGCCAGTTGCCCCAGGACTGCGGTTATCACACCATAATGCACAATCCCGGAGTGTCTTACTGCACTTGTGAAATGGATCTTTATTTTTAGAAACTTTTGTTTTTTAATTTAGAAACTCATTTTCAAATAAGTAAAAATGAAAGTGTGATTTTAACATAAAATAGTCCTTCCAGGTACTGGTACTAGCTTAAATTAGTAATGCAATAACAATAATAATAGTGATACTGTTAAAGTTAGTTAGTTTCAGTCGTTGTTGTTTTATTTTTGTTTGGAAGGTTTCTCCTGTCTGTGTGTCCATCCTTGCCAACCCAATCAGTGAATTATCAGGCTACATTTTTATTTTCCTTGTTTTTTGTATTTAACTCACATAGGTGTTTTTTTTTTACTCCCCCTGCACTTTCCTGACTCACTCAAATGAAGTTAGGCAAGTGCATATATGGAGTCTGGATGATCGAGATTCCATCTGTCTGCCGGAACGGCACCATAATGAAATACTGCAACCTGAATGAGCAGCTTTCTTATTCACCAGAATTATGCAATGAATGAAAGACTGAGGAAGTACGGGAACATTTTAAAATGATCGAGTACAAAACAAAGAAAAACTGCATATGGCAACAGGCTGCTAAAATTACATAACACTTTATTTCATGATAAAGTAAAAAGACAGTACACTTACAGGACACATTCTTTGACATTGCAGCGCATTTCATTTCATTACCAGAAAATACTGTGTTGACATGATTTTAGTAGCCTGTTGCCAAATGCCATTGTTTTATTCTGTGCTCAACTGTCTAAGTGATTCCAGGCATGGGATTTTAGAGTGGAGCCACAGTCTACTTCTGCCTATGTACTGTGTTTTCCCACACACCTTTTCTCTTTGTTTATAAAGTATTATTGCCTACTTTCTTCATTTTTCTCTCTGTTTTACTCCACATTCAAGACATGGAATGTTAATCACAGAATGCAGGGATTCAAAATTCTATTCAGTTCTATTGGCAGAATGTTCCTCTCCTGACATACTGTACACACACACACCCACACAAAACAAAGGCCTGTTTAAAAGCCACAGAATCAATTTTCTAACTGTCAGGGCAAACAGAAGAGATTTCTCTGATGAGCAGGTAGAGACAGACAGGAATTTATCACTGTTAGCAAAGAAACCATTGTAATGAAAAATATAAACAATACTTAATGTTTCTAGTGTGTGTGTGTAAGCAGACTGTAATGATCTGGGAAACAATTTTTAACTAATTTGTCTTATTTTATATTTAAGGTAAATTTTATTTTCAGGGCCCAGTTGAAGGTATTTACAGTGTAAAGGTAGCAGCCGTGCTTGTGGAGGAAGATCAGTTCTGGTTGTAGGAAGATTGATGGAAGATAGTTCTGGTTGTAGGAGGACTGATTTGCTTATGGTGTGATGTGGTTTAGGAGCAGGATGACTGTGCATATATAGAGATTTAGTATACGGTCAGCTGATGTCTCTTGGCAATGAGATGTCTAGATTTTTTCTTGCCATTTTATAAACGATTTATAGTGTTTGGTGGAATGCTGTTAGGCATGGAATTCTATGTCTGGAATATGCTTGTTCTGCAGCAGAACAACTTGGGATGCTGCCACATACTTGATTTCCCCTATCCAATGAATTCCAATTAAGCTGGAAGTTGTTTTTTAAACTAGAACATGCAGAAACATCTGCAGTACACTGTGTCAGTAATTTGAGCTTACCACCAACCCTCAAGTGTCCCCACCCAACCACCAGTTCACTGAACCAAATTGCAATGTTTAAAATAGGCATGGAAGTCCATACACTATATAGAATAGCGGATGGGCAACTCTACACACAACCAGTGTGTTGTGCCAACTCAGGGATCTGATTCCCATGGACCTCTCGAGCTTCACTCTCAAGGTCACTGGGAATCAGAACCCTCTGTGGCACAACACACTGGTTGTGCATCGCTGCCATCCACTATCCTATATATATATATATATATATATATATATATATATTTATAAAATGGGTAGGGAAATTGTTGTTGTTTTATTGGATGATGAGCATCACATGACTGTGAGTATATCAGAGCACAACTGCACACCTGCACTTTTCCCCCCTCCAAAACAATTCTGACATTTTGTAAGAGAGATAAACCACTCTGAGGTGTGTGAACGTGCTCTGATATACGCTCGCCTTGGGCAGTTGACGCACTCCAAGGTGTGCGTATATCACAGCGTGACCGCACACCTCAGAGTGGTATATCTATTACATATATCTAAGCATGCTGTGGTTCAGGTGCAGGCAAGTGTAGCAACAAGGAAACAAGCATTTGTTAATGGTAAATGTTTCCTTGCATGGTATATCTGACAGGAGTGTATTGTGTTAGTCGAATGACAACTTAAGGTTACTTAAAAAATCCTTACCTCAGGGGCATAGGGATGGAGTGTGCAGGTGGTGCAACTGCACCGGGGCTTACATGCTGGAGGGGCCCTTCCATTCCCTATAGTCTGTCTGATTTTACTTTATTTTTTTTACAGATGAGGTGAGCACCTGCCGCTGTGGCATGCCACCCACCTGGCCATCTGATCCTCCTGTTGGTCCCGAATTAGAATAGGCACCCCATGTGACGGACTGTCAACACACCATGTGGAGGGGCCAGGGGACTCAGGAGCAGCCATCAGAACTGACAGATAGAGTTGCCTACCCTGTGACTGGCAGATGGGATCATGACGAACCAGCGAATGGAGAGACCGCTACTCTGCCTGCCCTGCGCGCATCAGTAGTAGTCTCCCACCAATGGCTGCGGTGATGAGTTGAGGTGGACAGGAGGTGGAGAGAGGGAATGTTGTCTGTCAGAGAAGTATGCGACTGTGCCATTAAGATTCAGGCTACAGAACAATGTATTGTGCAGTGTATGTGCAGGCTAACCAACTCGACTTGGCAACTTGAAAAAATAAAAAAAAATTACTATCCTATTTTTCTAGTGCTACACCTCTCAGTTCACCAACCACGACACAAGTCAGGTCCATCATTGACTCCAGGCACCATATATTTGTGTGGGTGGGCAGGCGCGGTTGCTGCAGCTCAACCTCAGTTGCTGCTTTGTTTGGCTGCAGTTGGATGAGGTCTGGGAGGATGTTCTGATTAGAGCACAAGACAGTTAATTGTAAGGAAGGACAGACAATCTGGTCATCTGAGACTGGAGAGACAGCTTGAGGGTTTAAGAAAAAATGCTGTTGTCTTTTTACTTCTTTTTTCATTTGCTGCAAAAAAATGAATTGGATCAGTCAGTGACTCTGTGTGATGGACCACAGATGGTGTTGTTGTCTTCTGATAAGTTATGTGCCTGCCTGCAGCTGCTGAGGAAAGGGCTAAGTAAGTAAATAAATTAGAAACTAGAAAAAAAGGCCTAAACAAGGTCAGATCCAGACCAGAACAAGGAGTAATTAGGGCAGGCAGGGTGAGGGGAACAAGAAGTGCTGGTACTGCTGAGAGCAGAGTGCTTGCTGCCTGCAGCATAAACTGACTAGACTGCAGACTGATGATAAGCAAATAAAAAAAAGATGGAAATTGGGGATTAAGAGAAATAAGCGATTCTGAAAGATTATAAAATAAAACAAAAAAAGAAGAGAATTAAAGATGATGGGGAGTTGCTTGTAAGAGGAGGAGGAAGCATCTTCTAAAAACAAAACTGTTACTATGCACTGACTCAGTGACTTAAAAAGCCCACAGGGACAAGTACATTGTTACTAGAAAGGCCTAAGCAAGGCCAGATCCAGAAAAAGGAAGGAATAATTAGGGTGAGGGGAACAAGAAGTGCTGGTACTACTGCTGCAGAGGCAGAGCAGAGTGCTGCTCTGCCTGCATAAGCTGAAAACAATGATAGAATTTGGGGATTGAGATAAATAAAAGATTCTAAAATATAACAAAAAATGAAGAGAATTAAAGACAGAGACTGGGGGGGACTGGAAGTTTGATAGTGAGAGGAGGAGGAAGATCTTCTAAAAAAAAAAATGTTTTATTATACACCGACTTAGTGACTTAAAGCCTTAGCCCAGGGCTCTCTAAAGCCAAAGTAAAGACATAGCTGGCCTGGCTGGGCTGGTGTGTGCCGTGAGCTGGGCTGCATAAATAACTGGAAATAATTTTTTTTTATTATAATATAAAAAAAGTAAGAGAAAGACAGAAACACAGGGGACTAGTCTGGGGGACCGGGGAATAAGTTTAGTGAGAGAGGACTGGAAGAGGAAGGATTTTCTAACAAAGTATACTGAGAGAGAGAGAGAGAGAGAGAGAGAGACTGGTTTAAAGGCAAACAAGGCCCTTAGCCCAGGCCCCAGAAAGTCAAAGCAAAGGCTGGGCTGGTATGTGCAGTGAGCTGTGCTGCATATTAGCAGATAGCAATAAGAAATAAATAGGAAAGGAAGACTTTTCAGATTATAAAAAAAAAAAGAAATTAGAGAAAGAGACTGGGGGGGCACTGGGGGAGTTTGATAGAGAGGAGGAAGATCTTCTAAAAGTCAAAACAAACAGTACAGACTTATAAAGGCAAGCAAAGTTGGATGGTCCAAGGACACACACAAAAACAAAAGAAAAGCTGTTAAAAAGAAGACATTTAAAAAAGGCATTTTAAAGGGGAGAAAAAGGCATGGGGGGATGACCATCATGGGGAAAGGTGGTGGTGAAGAAAGAGGATAAGAATGTCAGAGAAGGGTCAGGTGGGCCAAGGAAATAAAAGGGAAAAAAAAACTTTTAAAATGCTTAAAAAAGAAAATGCATTTCTAAGGCTATATATATATATATATACACACACACACACACACACACATAGCTATTTGGTCTCCTTCACCTCCTCCCACCAACAGGCGATAGGAACACATAGGTATTTTTTACAGGTTTTCTCCCTGTCCCATCGAGGCCCTGGCACATGTCCGTGTGAGCATATGGAGGCACGCTATGCCCCTCATGGTGCCAGCTCAGCCCCTTCCACATCCTGTAACTGTTTGCCACCCCCTCTCTGCCTACACTATCCACTAGACCTCCACCCAGTGGGAGCAGAACTAAGGAAGGGCGCCAACCCATGCTCCACCTCCCTCGGAAGAGGACAGCTGCCTATTGGCATGCTGCCCATTACCATGCTCAATCCTGCTCTACCTCCCCCCCATGCCGGCACCCTGATGACCCAAGGTAATTCCCAAATCCAGGTCACTGGTGTAGCATGAAGTGTGGCCTCCAGTGCCTCAACCCTCATCGCCACCAGGCCGGCCTTTCTAAGGCTTTAAAAAGAGAAGAAGATGGACCGGAGGAGGAGTGGATTGTTGGGAAATGTGGATGAAGCAACACCTGAACTAAACTTGCAGGGTCAGAAGGCCCAAAAGAAACAACAGAAATCACCTGTTACAAAGCCAAAAAGTAAAAATAAAATAGAAAAATCAAGTTAAAAAAGGCTGTCTTGAAGTAACATAAAGTTACGCACCACAAGCATCTACTCCTCAGTTTCATGCCCGTTTTCATGCCCCTTTCCACTCATATTAAGATCACACACAACACATTTTTTTAAGCAAATTTTATTAGACATAACTGTAATAGAGTATTCAATCTGCAAAACAGAATTTCCACTTTATCAATCACAGCAAACCAGTGTCCCTGATCATAGTGCATAATTGTGATCTAAATATATTTAGCCCAGTGCCAGTTCAAAAAGTTATAAGTATAACAGTGTTGAGTGTTCCATCTAAGCATCTCAGCAGTACAGCAAAGAGAAAGCTTAACAAAGAAAGGGCTGAAAAATAAAAGAAGTTACCAAAAATGTCAAGCTTTTTAAAGAAAGATAGTGTAAACAATTCCAAGGACAGTGTGATTTATAGAGTTGAACCTTTGAAAGACAGTGATGATGTCCGGCAAGTTGTTGCAGATACTAATGTGGGTGACTCAGTGCCACTGGACACTGAAGAACACATCAGTAATAATGAACACCATACCAGCAGTGATACAAAAGGTTGATGGTGATGCAATAAGTGACAGTGTAGATAGCAGTGAAGTGAGATGGTCATGGTGAAGGTACCTCAACAATGATTGAAAATTACGTTGTTAGTCTGGCTTCAGAAAAGTCCCCCCCCCCAAACAAAGCACACTTCAGTGAGCCCTGCCCCCACAATGCTCAAGACAGGCAGTTCATAATATCCGCACGGGCCATGCCATCCATCTGGTCCATTCCCACGTGATCCTCTTCAGAAGGGGAGATGTTTTCCCAAAACCTACTACAAGTAGGTAAACAAAGCTGATGTTAAACTACAGCATGCATGGCTATGCTAATCACCAGCCTTAGACAACATACATTACCTGGCTTGTTGGCTGTTTTATACCAACAAAGATAGAGCTGATGGTACATAGGTGAATGGACTACGTGATTAGGGCCATCTGTCAGCAAAAAATAGACTTGTATGAAAACTCAACCCTACACCCTCAGTGCTGCATGTTACTGGAACAATGGTGTTTGCACAAAACATTAACAGATCTGGAAGAATCTATATCAGGAAAGAAGCAAACATTTAGAGGCAAGTGCTTGACAGAATTATCAACATTATGTTGACTTTGTCCATGTCTAACCTGGTGTTCAGGGGCCACAGGGAGAATATAAAGTCCAGAGTAAGCTGTGGAAATTTTCTTTCAAGTTATTACACTTCTTGCAAAGTATGATCCAGTACTGGAAAAAAGCTAATAAGTTTGCCGGCAGGAACAGTTAAATATTTAAGCCCTGACATACAGAGTGAATTGATTGGAATACTCTCAACCTGTGTCACGGACAAAATAATAGATGATGTCAGTAACATTCCATTCTTTTCCGTCATTATGGGCACCACTCAGGATATTCCGAAAAAGAATCAGCTCATTCAAGTGATCTGCTATGTGTCCATCAATACCGATGAAAGTGGGAAACCAAGACACAAAAATAAATGAGTCTTTCATGGGATTCATGGAAGTAGAGGACCAGTCAATGGCTGGCTACTAGTTTGGAAGAGATGACTATTAGTAGTATTGAAAATAATAGGTTGCACATATCCAAAATGCGAGGCCAAGGTCATGATGGTTTCGTAGCTATGAGCGTCATATATGAAGACGTGGAAGCAAGAATTAAAGCCAGATTTGTTCACTGCGCTGCACATAATTTGGATCTACTCCTGAATGATGCCCTGTCAGACATACCAGAAGTGAGGAACCTCTTTCGTGCAGTAGAAAATCTGTACATCTTCTTTGGACACAGCATAAAGCACTGGCACATGCAGTCATCATTTACGTCCTCCTCCGATGCCACGTTAAAGAGATAATGTCCAACCAGATTGTTATCACGGTATGACTCCTTAGTGGCTCTTTGTTACCATTTTAAGGATAGCCTCAAAGTATTATCCAAAATAATACTTAGAAGTACAGAGAAAGAAGAAATCACGGAGGCAACAGCTCTGAAGTTGCAAATGGAGATGCTTCAATTTGTATTTTTAGTTGTACTGTTCACTAAAATTTTGGAATCTGTCAACTGTGTTTCAGAGCTGCTGCAGTCACCACATGAAGACCTGAGCAAAGCTGCCACACTCCTTCAAACTACCCACAGTAGTTTGCAGGAATCCAGAAACAAATGTGAAACCTTTCATGAAACTGCAGTAGAAATGGCCAAAGCATGGGGAATAATCAGAGAAATTTGAAGAGCATTGCATGCCAAGAATAAAAAGGTTCCACAATGAACTTTGTGAAGACCATAAGCTTACATCTGCAGAACAAAGGTTCACAGTTATTATGTTTTATGCAACACTGGACAGAGCCATCTTGCAACTGGAACACCACTTTTTAGGTTGAAATGAAGTGGTGGCCACATTCAAGGCTATTCTCCCTTCCACACTGACTTCAGCTACTGATGATGAGTTATATGCTGCGGGAGAAAGTCTGGTCAAACAACATGACTCTAACTTGTCACCCTCGCTCCCAGGCCAACAACTGTCGTTCAGAGCTTGTCTGAAATCTGACATATCGAGGAAATCTACAGTGAAAGAAGTAGCTGAACTACTATTGATTGAAAACCACAATCTTGCTTCAAGTTTTCCACATAAATACATAACAGCTTGAGTCAACATTTACAATTTATTTCCATTTTTGGGAGGGTAGGACTTTCATAGCAGCCAGACTCACCATGCTCCTGGGGAAACATTCTTGGAGCCTGGCCTGGGCTGCCACTGCAGCTCTTGTCTGTAGGCCTGCTGCTCCCTCCAACAGGTGCTCAGGTTTGCTTACTGTCTGCTAATCTGTGCCAGGAGGTGTGACTTTTGCCAGCCTGTCTACCAGGGACACCGTGCTGAGTGCGTCGGCAGACATGGCTACAAATTCAGGCATCGGGAGCTGGCAGGGCTATAGCCCTAACACTAACGCAAACATCCCCAACCGGTTTGTGTCAGTAATTTACAACTGCAAGCATGCATCCTTGGCACAGAGAAGAATGGACAAGAAATACAGCAGTAATGTGATATCCAAGAAGTTAGCTAGCTGCTGGTGAAGGATGGGGTTCTCAAGCGCATATTCTGCTGTCGCCACCACCCTCCTGCTGATATAGCCAGGTGAGGGTCCGCCACAAATTCTCCTTCCTCAAAAAGAACAGGAAAAAGACTTTTAGACATCTAACACAATTGTAAATCCTCACTTATCAGGGTTGGACTGGGTAGCAAAGGGTCCACCTGGAAATGGGGCCATGGGGGCCATGGTACTGATCATGGTATTCCCTAGAGTACAAACTGTAGCCCAAATTTTGCCAACAGTGGTACGCCCTGGTGTACAACTGTAGCAAGCAGAGGCAAAGTTCCTGCCAACTCAATGACATTTCCAGTGCAATATAGGTGTGTAAAGTCAGGAAACGTTCCTGAAATTTTGTGGCATTTTCAATTCTTTCTTTGCCTGTTAATGTACCTACTTTACCCAGCAAAGACTACATGAAGTACCACTTCACCAGAAAATCTGATACTGAAATGGCATGTCATAGCATTCGCTGAGCGAAGTAGGAACTTTAGCAAAGAAGGTGTTGTAATGGTGTTCCCCCCCCCCCTGCATTTTTCAGAACCAGTCCAGGACCTGAAGTCTTTATTTTTCTCTTTTTCTATAACTCTTTTATTTACATTTCTAAGTCTGTTGCACAACAGCATTTTTAAATATTTTTTTTTGGTTATTCTTTACTTCCTTGCTAAGCTACTATCATTCTTACTGTAAAAGCATGTTGGCCACTCGCTATTCAGTTTCTGTTTCATTTCTGCCTTCAGGATCCCTTAGCACTGGATATCTGATAAAGCTCAGGGAGGAGATGGGTTAAAATAGAATTTAAATGGTAGAATTGTCTTCCTGTCTTTGCCCCTCAGCAGTCAGGAAATTAAATTCTGTCCTGAAGCCTGACAAAGCTCAGCCAAACACTTGACTTAAATGAAATAACTTAGCTGGGTGCTGAGCGCTGTTGGTTTTTCCAGCTGAAATGTTCACTGAGAAGGGTATGCTTGTCCTTGAACTACACAGCAGCTTTTCTGAGTGACTGTTCGTTTTTCTTAATGTACTAACTCAGGCTTATGTACAGGTAGTACACAAAGTAAAATAAAGATATCTAAATACCTGAGTTTCCTTAACATAAGCCTTTATGGAACTCGCTCTTTAGTCATGTGTCTGCTCAGAAGCTTGCCTTGTTCAGAGCCTGTATAGCGGATGGGCAGCCCTTCATATTCTCCTTTTATCTTGTCAGGAAATGTCCTCCCCTTGCTCTTTTGGGTGGAGTTTCAGTAATGTAGCCCACAACTTACCCATTCCCTGTGCAACTCTCTTTAAACATATGCCTCACCTGTGCCCAACCACCAAACGGCAGTCCCTCACTCTCCTCAGGCTCCTAGCCCTACTACTTCTCATATCCAGAAATATTCACCCCAACCCAGGCCCTGCCACCAATAGTCAACAGAAACTGCACCAAGGGCTGTGCATAGCTGCCATGAATATCTGCAGCCTTCCAAAAAAAACAGCATCTCTACAAAGCTGGCTAGCACAACACCAGCTGGATGTCCTTGCACTCACTGAAACATGGCTCTCAGAAAAAAAAAACAGATTCATTTGTCAGCTTCCCAGGCTTTGCTCTACACAGAGCTGACAGAGTGGGAAAATGGGGTGGGGGATGTGCCTTCTATGTTCAAGACTCCCTACTGAACCAAGCTCTCCTGATCCCCTCACTAGATCAAGTGCACCCAAGGCTTATCCATAAAACTTACCTTGGCCCCGCAAAGGCTCCCCTAACCATCACAACAGCGTATGTTCCCCCATGCAACCTAGCTATGGCCATACAATCCCTCACAAACTATATTTCCAACCTCCCTCCAAAAAAGGAGCATATCCTGGTTGGTGATCTAAATGTAAACTGGCTCACACTTCGGCAGCTGCCATCAAGGACACCTTAGCGGCACTGGATCATACCCAGCTGGTCCACCACCAGGGTAAACACAGCAAATGGCTCCCAGATCCTACTAGAAATACTATTAACTAACCAACCACATAGAATCTCTGACCTAGTGGTCCTCCCAGACTCTCTGAGTGACCACTCCCCTATCCTCTGCTCCTGGTCATGTCACCTGCCCAAACCCCAACCTAGATTATCCACCTACAGGTGCTTACGACCAGGTGGCCTTTGAAAAATCAAACACTATCTGGCCCAGTGGGACTGGGACCCTATAACCCAGGCCTCTAACATTGACCTAGCCCTTGATTACTTCACATGCTCTTTCAACAAAGCGTATGACATTTTTGCCACCCTGACTAAAATTAAAACTGTAAAATATAATGTCCCTCGGATCATGCCCTTATTACAGCAGCAACTAAAACAAAGGGATGACCTCTGGCACTGAGCCATTGAATCTGGCTCCCAAGCAGACAGACAAGCCTACAGAGCAGAACGCAATAGGTGCACCTGGGCCAACTGGAAGGCCAAGGCTGAGTAATATAAAGACACCCTGGCTTCTTCCTGGGGAAGTGCACAAAAGTTTTGGGACAACATTAAAGAACTTAACGGCAAGTCCCACCTCCTCCACCCTCCCAGCTCTGCATCAACAGTGTCACCTCAACCGACCTGCAGGCTATCGTTAACTGCCTTAACTCAGTCTTTTCCAATCTTAGTACAGTCCTCCCGAGTGACTTATTTGACCCTATCCCAGCCTCCTCTGAGCCAAACCTCCAGCACCACCCTTTCTACTTTAGGGTCACTACAAAGCAGGAAGCCAACCCCTACCTCTCCAAACCTCTCAGTGGCTCCAACTATTGCAAAGACCCCTTTGACATGAAAATCCTCTACCAGGTTCTTGACATTGTCCTTTCCCCCCTGACCGACCTCCTTAACCACTCCCTATGCTTGGGGCAGTTCCCAACAGCCTGGAAAACTGCTACAATTACCCCAATACTAAAAAGTGAAAACAATACCAGCCCCAACAACTATCGGCCCATATCTATCCTTCCCCCTCTCTCAAAAGCCCTTGAAAAAATAATTTCTGACCAACTCACTGAGTATCTGAGAGCCCACAATTTATTATGTAGTGAACAACATGGCTTCAGATCAGGCCATAGCACAACCACCGCCCTCATCAAATTCTCCAATTTCATTCACTCTGCTCCTTGACAGTAAACATCTGGCTGGAGCCATCTTCGTGGACCTCTCTAAGGCCTTTGATATGGTCTCCCACCCCCTCCTCCTGGACATACTCCATCGCACTGGCCTATCACATGGACCACTCTCTTGGTTCAATAGCTACTTTACTTCCAGATCCCAATGTGTTAAGATAAATGATACCCTATCTTCCACCCTGCCTGTCTGCTCAGGGGTCCCCCAGGGATCCATATTGGGCCCCCTACTCTTCAGTATCTACTTAAATGCACTACCCAAATCTTACTCCAGTAACTTACTGCTATATGCTGATGATGCGGTTCTCTATGCCGCACACCCTTGCCCTGACAACCTACAGTCTTCCCTCCAAGACTCTTTCAATCAGATCGAAAATTGGTTCACCAGTCGTAGACTTGTAGTCAGCATCAAAAAAACAAAAGCCATGATATTTGCCCACCTACAGAGCAAGGCCAAGGACAGTGAACTGAAAATCCTCTGCCACACTCAATTCCCCCTGGAACAAGTACTCACTTATAAATACCTCGGCCTTACCTTTGACACCTCCTTATCCTTCCATGCCCACATTAACATCCTGACCTCAGCCATTAATACATGCATTGGCCTCCTATACTGGTACAAAGACTACCTGACACCTGAGGCTCTCAATCTAGCTGTCACCTCTTCTGTCCTCTCTCTCATTGACTATGGGCTCCCCATCTACTCTGCTGCGGACAACACCACCCTAAACAAAATTCACATAGCCATTAATAAAGTGTGCCGACTCCTCCTAGGCGCAGATAAACGCTCCCATACTTGCAACCTCTATGCTCTAACGAACATTCTCACCCTGGAGGAAAGACTCCAATATCAATCCTGTCTCCTCACAAAAAAATCCACCTAGGATTAACCCCACTGAGGGTCTTGGCCTCACTACTCTCGTTTTCCCGCACTGTGTCCCCTTGTTCTGCCAACAAACATCTGTGGACTGTGCCCAGGGTCAGAACCTCCCTAGCTCAGAGATCATTCCCCTATTGAGCTCCCGCCTGGTACAATGAGCTCCGCCCAGCCATAACCTCCATTCTCAATATAGGACACTTCAAGACCATCCTAACAAAGCACATTCTCTCCTTGCACCAATGCCAGTGCAACTGCTAATCCTTCTAACTGACTTGCACAGAGCTGCACTAGGCCATTGCGCCATACTGACATGGCTACCAGTTGTGTAGGACTAACTGTATAGGACATCTTTGCTGCTGATCTCTGTCTCTGTTATATGACAATGCCCTAGAGGCTGCACCCACACTGTAACTATATCTCCTGTACCAATGCCAATACAAATTAGCCTAGCTACTAAATGTATAGGTCAACAGTCACCCAAGATGTTACTTTGCCTAAACTGTGTTGTCTCACTAATGTATTGATCCCTGTACCTACTTTACGACAATGCTCCAGAGGTTGCACCTGCTCTAATAATTGTTCCACTGTAATAATATCAAAACCCTAGCTACTACATGTATAGATTCTCTGCCACCTTGGCTATTGTATGTAAATACTTGAAATGTGATGTCCCACTAATGTACTACCTGTGAATGTATGA
Source organism: Neoceratodus forsteri (assembly GCA_016271365.2). NCBI lineage: Eukaryota > Metazoa > Chordata > Ceratodontiformes > Ceratodontidae > Neoceratodus > Neoceratodus forsteri. The sequence goes on along the minus strand of CM057454.1, from coordinate 571,722,001 downwards.
CTATGCTGACACGGAGCCTTTGTAAATGAGTCTATGACTCAAAAGGTTGTAATTCCTATGACTGACTAAATAAATAAATAAATGAGTATATTAAGGGCAAAATTAAGTTTCTTAAAATGTTTATGTTCTCTAAGAATAGAATGTTCTTGATTATTTGTAAAAACAAATCCATGTAAGATGATTTTGTAATAAAATATTGATGTTATTTAGGAATAATACATGTTTTTGAAATAATTGATGGGAGTGTTTTTAGATAGTAGGAGGAGCTACAAGCATATAAAAGGATTTAGCTGAGCCTCCCAGATCAGATGTTTGTAGGGAGAGGTTCTATGTGGTTCTCCCTGGGAGATCTCTGTGAGAGGTCAGGCACAGATAGATGTTGGCAAGATAGCTCTCTATTTTCTAGCCAAGCTGTGCTTTATGATTTTCTTTGATTTATTTACTCTGTTTGAACAGAAAGTTATTTGTTTGTATTTTTCTTGATTTGTTTATATTTTTTAAATAAAAATCATACCTGTAAGGTATGTTGTACCCAATTTACTGTTTCTGGTAAAAGTCATTTCAACACCCCATGCCAAAATTGGTACCAGAAGTGGGGTTACTGGTGATCCAAAGTAAAAAGGGATCCCAGAAAAGATACTGAATTTTAGTATCTGTGACTTTTGAGGAAACAGTAGGTACATGGCTCATAAGATGGAGGAGCCCTATGGACTTACAACAAGAAGCCAGACTGCCATCACTGGGGAACCCTTACTATCAGGACTTCCTCCTGTAACCAGGCCCAAGATTAGGACTGGTATGACTACTGGGGACATAGAAGAAATTACAAATCAGATGCAGGCTGTAAATAGGGAGGAGCCAGAGGAACGATCTGAAAATGTACCCCCAGAGGACTTAAAAGAGCTATTGCGATGGCTAGTACTGAGACAGGTAGAACAGGACAGACAACAGGAAAGAGAGTACTGGGAAAGGGAAATAGAATGTTGGAGACAGGACCAGAGATGGGCAGACACCATACAGATGTTTCAGACACTAGGGGCAGGACAAGGTGTACAAACCACAAAGGACATTAAGTTAACAAAAATGACACTTACTGATGATATTGAATCATACCTAACAACATCTGAGCAGGTAGCCCAAGCCTGTAAAATGCCCCAGACTCAATGGGTGGTTCACCTTGCCCCTTCTTTAACGGGTAAAGCTCAACTGGCTTACACTAATATGGACAGTGCATCCATTAATGATTATACAACAGTAAAAAAAGAGATTTAGAAATGGTTTGGCATCAATTCAGAAATATATAGACAGAGATTTAGGACTTTAAAACATGCCCCTCACATACCACCCAGAGTAACCTACACCAGATTACAAGACTTATGTACTAAATGGATCCAACCAGAAGGGAAAACTGTTAAGGCCATTATGGACATGTTTATTTTGGAACAATTTATACAGATTATGTCTCCTGAAGTACAAGTGTGGATCAGGGAACATAACCCAGACAATGCAGACCTTGCTATTATCCTGGCAGAAGATTTTTTGGCAGCTTGACAACCATTGCAGAAGGGATATCACAGAATTAATGGCCTCCCTACTAACAACCCAAAAACCACACCGGTAAGGTCAATTTTTCCATCTCATTCAAGTACTGTGGGTGTTAAGGAAGAGGGATTACCTACTCCTACCAAAGTAACAAATACAACAGTGGAATGTCATTACTGTCATGGTATGGGACATATTGCTAGATTCTGCCCTAAGAAAAAGGAAGAACCAGTTTATTTTGCTTCTTTAAACCTGGGTAACTTCATTATTCCAATATGTGTTAATGGACATATTGTTGATGGACTTGTGGACTCTGGCAGCAAGCAGAGCCTTATTCAAGTAGACTTGGTCTCATTGTTACCTACAACCTCTACAACAGGAGTGATATGCATACACGGAGACATTCATCAATATCCAACTACTACAGTGACTGTTAATATTTATGGACATGAGGACAAAGTGGTTGTGGGGGTTCCTACGCTACCTGTTCCTTTTGTATTGGAACAGGACTACCAACTTTTTTCCCAGATTGTGTCTTCTTGTCAGGACGTTAGTACTAGTAAGTTATTGGCTGTTTCTACTAGATCTCAATTGTCTACAGTAAATGACCAAACTAACCTACCTTTTACCTTTCAGGATGAGATATTTGGGGAGATGGGGAAAACAAGAAAATCTAAAGCAGAAAAGAGAAATTTACAAAAACAATGGAAAAAAGATAAGGGACATGTAGATAAAATGCCCATATTACAGATGTACAACATTTCACAAGAACTGAAGGATAATGATACCCATGTTTCTATGTTTTCTCAGATAGGGTTAGATGGTACTATTAGAAACCCTATAATTTTGAAACACAATATTCTATACAGAATCTGTACATACCCCTCCACACAAGAAACGGTTGAATAATTAGTGGTCCCCCTGAAGTACGGAGCAGGTTTGTTATATTTTGCTCTTGATATTCCCAGTGCAGTGTGTGCTGTAAGGGAGAGAACTTTAGCCAGACTCTTACAATGAGTTTTCTGGCCTGGTATTCATGAATCTGTTGCTGATTACTGTAAGGGGTGTTATGAATGCCAGAAAGTTAGTCAGATAACCAAAAAAGAACAAACTCCTCTTAGACCTTTGCCACTAGTTTCCCAACCCTTTGAACATATTGCAATGGACATTGTTGGGCCCCTAAGTAAAAGTACTAAAGGGAACAGATTTATTCTGGTTATTTGCGATTACGCAACCAAATATGCAGAAGCCTACCCAGTGAGAACAATTTCAACTAAAAAAATAGCAGAAAAGATTTTGGACTACTGTAATAGGATTAGGTTGGGGATCCCTAAGGTGATTCTCTCTGACAGAGGTGCCAAGTTTTGTGCCATGCTGCTCAGAGAACTCTATAAACTGCTGGGTATTACTGTAATCAGAACAACCCCATATCATCCACAGACAGATGGCCTCATGGAGAGGTTCAATCAAACCTTGAAACGTATGTTGCGCAAGTTTGTGGATGGTGAGGGAAAGTACTGGGATCACTACCTACCTTTATTCTTATTTGCTTACAGAGAAGTTTCCCAAGCTTCTATGGGAGTTTAGTTTAGTTTAGTTTATTATTCTAGGAATTAATACCTTTAAGCCAAGGCTCTTTTACAAAGGTTCCACGTCATTAAGTACAACAACATAGTAGACAGTGTTACACACAATCAGTAAGCAGTTTAACAAGTTCACAACTTAAACAGTAGGGTAAATGTATGGATAGAGAAGAAGGAAAGAAAAAAAAAGAAAAGGAAGCACAGAGGCAATGTAGAGGGCAAGGAATAAGGATTAGGTGAGCTTATGGGGGAATGGAGGGAGAAATATGAGGTTAGAAGCAGACAGAACTAGGTTTGTGGTACTCAGTTCATCTTTGTCAATGAAGAGACCTTGGTGGATGGGTGAGACAAAAAGTAGGTGCACTAAGAGGGAATGAGACATTGGTCAAAGCAGTCACAGGAGCTGGAGGTTGTGAGGTGAGCGTATAGTAGGGATTTGAAGGCTCCCAGAGTCATGGAGGATAGAGAAGGAAGGTTAAGGGCATTGTACCAGAACGGGGCATGGTAGGCAAATGATCTTTGTCCCCGAGCTGTCCAGCATCTAGGAGCCAGGAAAGGTTGGAGGTCAGAACTTCTGGTGGAATGAGAGCCATTGTTCAGGCAGAGCAGGTCCCGGATACATGGAGGCGTGAGTCCCAGGATTGATTTTTTTGCCATAACACAAGTGAGGTACATAATGCAATTGGAGAGATGTAACAAACCAGTTGCCATGTATAGTTCACAAGTGTGGGTCTGTCTGTGTGCTCCAGTGAGTAGTCAACAGGCTTTGCTTAGTGCAGTTGAGATGCGCTTAAGTGCAGTGGTAGTTGCTGAGCCATAGACAATTAGACCAAAGTCTATGATTGAGAGGATGGAGCTTTGAACAGCGCTCTTCAAGGCAACTTGGTTGAAAAATTGATGGTTCTGATATAAAGTTCCCAAGCATTGGTGCACTGTTTTAGCAGTGTTATCGATATGGGCAGTAAAAGTAAGACACTCGTCAAAGGTGATACCAAGGTATTTGAAGGTGTTTACTTGTTCGAGGTATTTCCTAGTGAAGTTTTTATGATGAGTGGGTATGCCTACTTCTGTTTTGATGACTGGCGAAAGCATGACTTTAGTTTTTTTTTGATTTAGGACCAGTTTGTGCTCAAGGAACCATTTTTCAACACACGAGAATGCAAGCTGCAAGTTCTGTCATAGTGGATTTGGGTCCTTATGGGAGGAGAGAATTACAGTATCATCAGCATAGAGTATTAATTTTTCAGGGCAGGATTTGGGAAGCATGTTTGGAAATAGGCTGAATAGGAGGGGACCTAGAATTGATTTGGAGTCAGATAGAACCCCAGAGATTTTAACTGTCTGAGAACGTTGGGATAAGTAGCTTTTTATCCAGGCTACTGGTCCCTTAGCTAGTCCGATGTTGAGCAGAAGAGAGATTAGAAGGCTGTGGTGAACAGTGTTGAAAGCCTTTGTGAGGTCTATGAAGACAGCTCTGGTTAACAGACCCTTGTCCAAGGCTTTGTAGGTTTCACTTGAGAAGTCTAGCAGGGCCGTTGATGTACTGTGTCCCTTCCTAAAACCGTGCTGTTGAAAACAGAGTAGATCGTACCTTTGGAGGTAGTCTGATAGTTGATCAGCCACTATCCATTCAAGAGCTTGGGAGAGGGGTGGCAGTATAGATATGGGCCGGTAGTTACCAGGTGAGGATTTGTCACCCCCTTTATGCACTGGCGTGACTGTAGCGGCCTTCCATATGTTGGGGAATTTACTTTGGCACAGGATGAGGTTGAGTATTTTGGTGAGGGGGTGGATTACTTCTTCCAAGGTGAGAGACAGAAGTTTTAGATCAATGGTGTCACTGCTGTTTCTGGATTTGGAGCAAACCATTTTTATGTATCTGAAGGCTTCATGTGTCTTAACTATTTTAAAGTGAAATTTCGGTTTGACAGTCGAGGTGGGTAGGGATCCGGGTTTTGGAATTGGCAAGTCACGGAAGAAGTCCGGTGAGAGGATACCACTGAGGTCTGTGAAGGTTTTGTTTAGGGCATCGGTCATAGCCTTAGGGTCACGGGTAGTGGTACCATCGATGTTTATTGCCATGGGAGAGGATTTGGACTGTTTGCCCATGATATTATGTATATTATCCCAAAAGGATCTACCATCCTCCCAAGTGGTTTCAAGAGCATTCTTGAAGTAGGAACTCTTCATATGCCTGATTTGTGATGTACATAGATTGCATGCTTCTTTATAGTTGAGTGAGTCTGCTAAGGTGCCTGTTTCCCTGGCTATAGCCCAAAGGTGGTCCCGTGTCTTGAGCTGCGTTAGTAGTTTGGCTGTTAGCCAGGGATTAGAGAGGGCTTTGATTTTTCGTTTTTTGAAAGGCGCATAGGTGTCACAGGCAGTGTTTAAAATTTTAATGAAGAAGTCCAGGGCAGCGTCAACATCCAGCATATTATAGATAGGGGACCAGTCTTGTTGCAGGAGGCAGGTCTTTAGCTAAGTCAGGTTTCCATGCAGTAGCATTCAACTTTGGATGGTTTTTGGAGGTGATTTGTGGAATTTATTTGTCCAGGTACAGATCACAGGGGAGTGGTCACTGAGTGAGTCGGAGAGAACAGTGGTGTTTTTTATCCGATCTGGGTGATTAGTGAGTATCCAATCAATGAGAGTGCTGGTTTCAGTCTTGTAGTTTTTTCTAGTAGGAGAGTTGACCATCTGTGTTAGGTTGGTTGCTTGGATAGAATCCCTGCTGGGCCCGGTGTCTGAGGCAAGCCAGTTTATATTGAAATCACCGAGTAAGAGGAGTTCCGAGTCTGGAGGCTGTAACCTTGTGAATTCAAGGATAGACTGGAGTCCGGCTCGTGCATCTTTAGGGGGGATATAGACTGCAGCCACATTAAGCACTTTATTTTGGGCACCAAGTAGCAGCTTGACAGGGAGAAGCTGTATTAGTGAGTTTTCTGGGGTGAAACTGGCAGTGTGGCACGAGAGGTAGTCCTTAGTATGGATTACACAACCGCCCCCCTTTCTTTTCACCCTGTCAAGTCTGAAGAGGTTGTAGCCTTGTAGCGAGATTGCATGATCTGGAGTGCTAGGTGTTAGCCAGGTCTCAATAATTACAAGTATATCAGGGTTATGTTGCCCAATAAAGGCTTGAAGAGATGCCAGCTTAGGAAGGAGGCTGCATATATTTAGGGTTACAATGGTTAGACCGTTATTAGTCTTTGCAGACTTTATCTTACCGCTTGAGCCAGGGCCAGAGTTTGGGTGGATCCCACTGGACATGAGAAGGAGGAGGAGGAGCAGCAGGTTGCGGGAGATCTCCCGTAGTTCATACCATATGGCTTTTTTTCTCTGCAAGCTGTAGGTTTGGATACAGTGCAGTCACTTAGGGTCCAAGTAAATGATATTTACTAGCAACAGGTGCTCAAAACTGAATATTCCAACTTGTATGAGCTTTTGTGCCCAGTCCTTAGTAAGGGAGTGCCCCATGTAGAGATACTGGGTATTTGCCATGGTGCCATGGTGAAGGTAGGATGTAGAAATGCTTAAAGTGGGAGGTTGCGTGGGGTAGGAGGAGGGAGAAGGTTGACATAGTGGATAACAAATGGAGAGAGATAGAAAAGACAGGAGGAGGTTTACATGGGAAAGCATTTTAGAAGTATGTGCAGCACTATGAACTAAGGGTAGGACGCAGTACGAGGTTAGTAAAGTCCAAGTTAGGAAGAGGGGGAAATAAGAAATTGTTATGGAGGTTTTGAAAGGGGCATGCTTTGTTGAGTATAGAGGTCAGACAGGCTAAGCCTCAGAATGGGTGGGAACTAGCCTGAAAGAGTAGGTTGGAAGGATTTGTGAGGGGGCGGAAACCTATAAGCTGAGGTGGGGCGAAGGGCCTATTTAATTAAAGTGGGGGGGGGCGGGCGTAAAAATTGGTCCAAGAGCAGTGCAAGTGAATGGGCTCCGAGCCCAGCAAAGCACACAAGCTATGTCCCCAATAGGAAAACAGTGTCTGGAGCCGGCGGCCAATGGGCGAGCGTCTCAAAGCCTGGTCAGCGAATCAGAGAGGATCCTTGCTTCCCCGGACCAGAGAAGTCCTTACCCAGCTAGATGAGGGTTTTTCGGCAGCTTGGTGATGGCGTCGGGGGGCCCCGAGCTATGCCAACAGGGCACACAGCTGGCCTGCGGTCAGAATCCGGCTAGATGAGGGTATTTCGGCAGCTTGGTGATGGCGTGGGGGGGCCCCGAGCCATGCCAACAGGGCACACGGCTGGCCTGCGGTCAGAATCTGGCTAGATGAGGGTTTTTTGGCAGCTTGGTGATGGCGTTGGGGGGCCCCGAGCCATGCCAACAGGGCACACAGCTGGCCTGCAGTCAGAATCCGGCTAGATGAGGGTATTTCAGCAGCTTGGTGATGGCGTCGGGGGCCCCGAGCCGTGCCAACAGGGCACACAGCTGGCCTGCGGTCAGAATCCGGCTAGATGAGGGTTTTTCGGCAGCTTGGTGATGGCGTCGGGGGGCCCGAGCCGTGCCAACAGGGCACACAGCTGGCTGAATCCCTGTGGACCCCTGGATGTAGTGAAAGAAGCCTGGGAGGGTGATCTCCATATTAAACATGTGAACATTTTAAAGTCCATGAAAGAATTAAGGAAGAGATTGCTTTTATACACCCAACAGGATCATAAAAATACTGTGGAAGCCCAGGCAAAACAGAAAGAGTTTTATGACATCAAAACTTAGGAAAAGGTGTTCACACTGGTTGATAAAGTTTTGCTTCTTTTACCATCACCAGACAACAAGTTAAGCAAGGCCCCTATAACATTGTAGAACAGACTGGACCTGTCACATATAGAATAGAGACCCCAAAAAAATGTTCATTGAGTAAAGTCTACCATGTCAACCTGTTAAAAAAATGGCATGAGCGTATGGAGACAAAACCTTATTGTTATGTGTACTCGGATGGTCAGGATACAGGGTTAGATACAGCATACCATAGATTGGAAAAAACAGAAAACCTTCAGGATGTGGTTATTAATTCACAATTAGATGAACAACAAGAAATTGAGATTAACCAACTCCTAGAACAATTTTCTGCTGTATCTACTACTAAACCAGGACAAGCTAGTAATGTGTCACATCAGATTAGAACAACAGCTAATCCTATATGCCAGAAGGCGTATAGATTACCTGAAAAACTATGTACAGAGGTCAAGGAAGAAATAAATAAGCTGTTAGCACTAGGAATTATAGAACCATCTGTAAGTCCATGGGCATCTCCAATGGTAATAATTCCAAAGAAGGAGGGGTATCTGACTCTGTTTAGATTTTCGAAAGCAGAATCTGGTATCAGAACTTGATAGCTACCCCATACCCAGAGTCGATGACGTCATTGACCAAATAGGCCAGGCTTATTATATTACCACCTTAGACCTCATAAAAGGCTACTGACAGATTCCCTTAATGACTGATTCTAAAAACAAGACTGCTTTCAGTATGCCCTTTGGTTTCTTCCAATTCGTGTATATGCCTTTTGGCTTACATGGGGCATCTGCAATGTTTCAAAGGTATATGGACCAGTTGTTAGCTCCACACATACAGTACTGTTCTGCCTACTTGGACAATGTGGTAATATACAGCAAAAATTGGTCCTAGCACCTTGATCATTTGAATAAAGTCATCCAGACCATCCAATCAGCAGGGCTCACTATTAATCCCTCAAAATGCCACATAGCCATGCAGGAGACAAGATATTTAGGGTTCATTCTTGGTAATGGGAGTTTGCATCCTAAAGTCAGTAAAGGGACAGCAGTAGCAAACTGTCCTGTTCCTAAGACAAGGACAAAAGTAAGATCTTTTCTAGGGCTTGTAGGATATTACAGGCATTTAATTCCTGACTTTGCTACCTTAGCTACACCATTGACGGAACTAACAAAAAAATCAGTCCCCAACATTGTTCCTTGCTCTGATGAGTGCGGAAAAGCATTTCAAGCTAATAAAGCTGCTTTGTGTGCATCACCAGTGTTGAAATCTCCTGACTTTACCCAGCCTTTTGAGGTTCATACCAATGCCTCAGATACTGGGTTAGGAGCTGTATTGTCACAGAACATCAAAGGAGAAGAGCATCCTATCCTTTATATCAGCCGGAAATTATTTCCAAGAGAACATAAATATGCAACAATTGAGAAGGAGTGTTTGGCAGTCAAATGGGCCATTGAAGCTCTGAAATTTTATTTGTGGGGCAACAAATTTACGCTTGTTACTGATCACAACCCTCTCTGCTGGATGCAACAAATGAAGGATAAAAATGCTCGTATTCTCCAATGGTATCTGGCACTACAACCATATACTTTTGAAATCAAATGTCGACTTGGTGCCAGACATAAAATTGCTGATTTCTTATCTCGATATGGTGCAGGTTAAATATTTACTAAACCCCAGGGCAAATGTATTTATGTAGATGAAATTAGTTATTTATGTAGAATATACAATCTACATAAATCTTGTATTGATGAGGGTGCTCTGGGGTGGGGTTTCTGTGAGGGTGGGTGGAAACCCCATCCCATTCTTACGGGAATGTGGATATTTTATTCTATTCAAACCAGTAGAGATTGGTTTGTTTTTGAATAGGGGGGTATTGTAATGGTGCCCCCGCCCCCGTATTTTTCAGAACCAGTCCAGGACCTGAAGTCTTTATTTTCTCTTTTTCTATAACTCTTTTATTTACATTTCTAAGTCTGTTGCGCAACAGCAATTTTAAATATTTATTTTTGGTTATTCTTTACTTCCTTGCTAAGCTACTATCGTTCTTACTATAAAAGCGTGTTGGCCACTCGCTATTCAGTTTCTGTTTCATTTCTGCCTTCAGGATCCCTTGGCACTGGATATCTGATAAAGCTCAGGAAGGAGATGGGTTAAAATAGAATTTAAATGGTAGAATTGTCTTCCTGTCTTTGCCCCTCAGCAGTCAGGAAATTAAATTTGTCCTGAATCCTGACAAAACTCAGCCAAACACTTGACTTAAATGAAATAACTTAGCTGGGTGCTGAGCGCTGTTGGTTTTTCCAGCTGAACTATACACTGAGAAGGATCTACGTGTCCTTGAACTACACAGCAGCTTCTCTGAGTGACTGTTCATTTTTGTTCATGTTTCTTTAATGTACTAACTCAGGCTTATGAGCAGGTATTACACAATGTAAAATAAAGATATCTAAATACCTGAGTTTCCTTAACACAAGCCTTGATGGAGCTCACTCTTTAGTCGTGTGTCTGCTCAGAAGCTTGCCTTGTTCTGAGCCAGTATAGGGGATGGGCAGCCCTAGATATTCTCCTTTTATCTTGTCTGGAAATCTCCTCCCCTTGCCCTTTTGGGTGGAGTGTCAGTAATGTAGCCCACATGAGTATATTAAGGGCAAAATTAATTTCTCAAAATGTTTATGTTCTCTAAGAACAGAATGTTCTTGAATATTTGTAAAAACAAATCCATGTAAGATGATTTGTAACAAAATATTGACATTATTTGGGAATAATACATGTTTTTGGAAATAATTGATGAGAGTGTTTTTAGATTATAGGAGGAGCTACAAGCATACAAAAGGATTTAGATGAGACTCCCAGATCAGATGTTTATGGGGAGAGGCCCTGTGTGGTTTTCTCTGGGAGATCTCTAGGCGCTTTTACACACAGGTTTCTGTAACGGAATGACTGATACGGAAACAGTATACCATTACATCCCCTGTGTGTAAAATGCATCTGTTCTGTTACACCAGTGAACGTTCACTTGAACCGCAATCTCTTCCTTCCTCGGTTCACCCCTTTGTGATCCGTTTCATCTGGCTGTGTAAAACAGCCATTCCGGCAGCAGTACAGAAACAGCCATAGAGCACCACACTCCATGGGGGAGCCAAAACACAAATACTGAAAATGGAGATGGGGGGGGTTGCCAGAATACCCTCTGCGTGTAAAGTGAACCACAAACGGAACAGAGTACAACGGTGGCACACAGGTAACAGCCATTCTGTTGTACTGGCCTGTGTGTAAAAGCGCCTTCTGTGAGAGGTCAGACACAGATAGTTGTTGGCAAGATAGCTGTCTATTTTCTAGCCAAGCTGTGCTTTATGATTTTATTTTGATTTATTTACTCTGTTTGAACAAAAAGTCATTTGTTTGTATTTTTCTTGATTTGTTTATTTTTTTTTAATAAAAAATCATACCTGCAAGGTATGTTGTACCCAATCTGCTGTTTCTGGTAAAAGTCATTTCAACACCCCACGACAGGTGAATTTAAAAGAAAACACAAGCCCTAAAGGGCAGAAACACCCTATTCATTAACATTCAGTTTCCTACCTTCCCAAAAGTACCTCCAACCCCTCCATCTTTCTACCCTCTGCATCATAAATCCACTCCCCTTCCCCCAAAGGCCCCCGCATATGCTTAGTTTAAGGTTTCCCCCATCTATGATTTGGGAAGACTTCTGTCAGACCCCACCAGGCTAGCTTAGTTGGGTCCTTCCCCCATGGTGCATGGCATTTATTATACAGTCATTCACTGTATGGGCCCACTGTTTGCTCGCTTGTTCTGGAGAGAGAGGCAGATGCAGGACAGTAAGCATCACTGATGATGTAATGAAAGATGCCTACAGCTCCAGCCTCCTTCAGGGGCATAATCACGGCATACTTATAAAGTCAGTGACTTCTGCAAGGGGGAGGACTGGATTTAGATTGCATGGATTTCCTTAATTATTCTTCTCTTAAAAAATAATGGAATGTGATCAGGAAAAATAGCAACCTTAATTTTAAAGTATTTGGGTGGCTTGAGGGTGTGGACTTTGATAGGGTAGTTAATTTCAAAACAAGATGTCAGCTCCTTGGAAAGTGCCAAGAGCAGGCAAAGTTTTTTTTTTTTGTTAACAGTGAATGAGGTGGAGGGACAACTAAGCTAGCCTGGCTATCACAGCCCCTTCCCTCCCACCACACGTTGAAAGTCAGGGGGACCCAAAATTAACCTAAACATATTTCAGAGCACGCAGCTTGAAATGGAAAGGGAGTAGTAAATAAAGGAAATCAGAAGGCAGCATAACGCCATGATTCATGACCCTAAGCTGCAAACCTGGAGACCAGGGGCCAGATATTCGAAAGCCCTTTTAGTGCCGGTGCTGTGTGATAGTATCAATGCTAAAAGTTAATGTATGCATGGGAGGGAATAGGAGAGTGGCTATGAATGCTGGCGCACTGGCATATACAAAATAGTAGCACTGTGCTACAGGCTGGTGGGACACCGGTAGCATGGTGCTAAATACCGCCTACAAAAGGTATGCAGGAAGTGGCAGAGGCACCTGAGGTAATTCAAAGTGACACTTCAAACTACTACCAGAGTAATTCAAAGTGCAACTTCTAATTATGTCCATGTCCAATCCTGGTAGTCTAGTGTCCCCTCCACCCCACCTGCCTGCCTTTATTGATGACTGGGGTGTCCAATCCCCCTGGTGGCATCATGGCCCCCCAACTCATGTGGCACACTGGGAGCCCACCCCAGTGTGCCAAAATGTATATTTTAATGTCTATACCTGTAAATAAAGAAAACCGTCCCCCTGACATCTTTTTATACTTCAAAGTAGGACCCTGCATCAATATTTTTGATGTAGGATCCTGCATCAAACTTCTTTAGTCTGGCCCAACAAGACCACCAACTTTGGGGTGCCTAATCCCCTTGTCAGCATCATGTGCCCCCACACCCCAACTCATGTGGAACACTAGGAGTCCACCCCAGTGTGCCCAAAAGTTATTTTATTTCTTTATTTATTGCCTTGTTGATGGGGGTGCCAAATCCCCCTGCCAGCAGTATGTATCCCCTCAGAACTCATGTGGCGCACTGGGAGCTCACCCCAGTGTGCCCAAAAGTTATTTTATTTTTTATTTATTGCCTTGCCAATGGGGGTGCCCAATTCTTCTGTCAGCAGCATGTACCCCCCCAAACAGCAGCACACTGGGAGCCCACCCCAATGTGCCCAAAAGTTATTTCATTTTTCATTTATTGCCTTGCCATTGTGGGTGCCCAGTCCCCCAGTCGGCAGCATGTACCCCCCCAACTCATGTGGCACACTGGGAGCCCAGCCCAGTGTGCCCACATTTATTTATTTATTGTTTGTTCTTGTAAATAAAGAAAATTGTCACTCGCCATGATATTTGTTTTTTAACCTGGATTAAAGAAAACTGTCCCTCATCATCTTCCCAGTCCCCCTTCCACCATCCCCACCCTCCAACTGAGCACCCACCTCCACGCACCCCCCTTGCCCCATACTTACCTCCGAAGGTCAGCGCTGTAATCTTCTGAGGCCCGGGACACGTCTTCACTCTTCAAAGCTGAACCACAAAATGAAGAATCAAAGGTGAATGCTGTATTATGGCTGTCAATGTGGGTTTCAACTTATGATGATATCGCAGCCATTTTTAGGAACTGTGACCCCAAATTTTCAACATGGGGTTCTTGGGACCCCAGCTCATGAACACTGTCACTGTTATTTTGTTACTAGGTCCCAAACGGTGGTTTCATGGTCACTGTGCAGAATCACCTTTCGGAACTGATTAACGAAACAACAGTGCCGCTATTCATGAGGTGGGGTCCCAAAAAGCCCATGTTGCAAATCTGGAGAAATCATTAAAAAAAGGGACTGTGTTACAAGCTTGCATTGTGCAGTTTCTATGCAAGCTCGTCAGTTCGCCAATTTTTCATGTTTTCACTCCAGATGTTCAACATTACCATTTTTCACACCACCTCATAAATAGTACAGCTGCAATTTTTCAAATCCTGCCAGAAATGTTTTCTGCACCTGTGGCTCAAAACGGTGTTACAGTTGCGCAGAATTATTTTTCCACAGGGATTTGAAGGTTGTACTGGGTTCATGCGGTGAGGTCATAAGAAGGTTATGTTGAACATTTCGGATGAAAATTATTTAAGATGGCCCAGTTATGACTATTTGTTGCAATTTTGCTATGCCTGCTTGTAACTTTATGTGTGGAAGCTCAGGGGCCAGAGAGCCCTGTGTTTCCACAGCCAGATACATATGTGCATCTGTGGAGGGATGGAACCTGTTCTCCCACTGTGATGCATGGATACTGTTGTACTATCTGGATGGAAGGATGGGAGTGCAGGGTCCAAAGCACCCTGTGCTCCAACAGCAAAATGAGGATACAGTTATACTATCTGAAAAAGAAGATGAAATTCAATGCAAAAAACTCCATTAATGCATCAGTTAGGGTGAATACTACAGCAACAAAAGCAGAGAAATGGAGCGTTAGGATTTCCAACCCTAAGACCCCACCCCAGCAGGGTTCCCCACCCTCACTCCACCCCCACCTCACCACCCTCCCTTTTCCACAGGCATCTGGGTGTGCATTGGGGTTGTCAGCCTAACTTCACCCCATTCTCCTGTACTGCACCACCTCAGCTTGTTTACACATGGAATGGGTTGAGAGTTAAGTCGTTGACTCCAATGCACACCCAGATGCCTGTTGGTGTGTGGAGGGTGGAGGGGTAGGGGTGGGAACCCTGGGGATGGGGCATTAGGATTGGAAACCTTAATACCTAATTTCACTGCTTTTGTCGCTATATTATTCACCCTAACTAATGCATTAATGGATATTTTGCAATATATATGTGTGTATAGATAGATACATACACACAGTTATACAGTCCTCTGCAGTGTCCCTCAGTACAGGGGACAACCTCTGTGTTCCATTCACTGTAGTCCTAACCTGCATTTGTCCCTCCTGGGAACAGTGGTGCACACACACAGAGACTGTACTGCACATCCATACTTTCAAGCAGGGAGTTAAATTGCTATAGTGCTACAAAACTCTTACACCATGTACATACGAAGGTAATGGTTTCCATTGTGTCAAGTTTGTGTCTCCGTGTTTGTGGATGTGCCGCTCATTATAGAGATCAGTGTCCCTCTTTGTTTCACATTCACAGTGACTGTGTCCCTCATTCCAGTGCTGACTGGGTGGGAGGTTTGCACTGCGTATGCCTGCCAACACCCATGGCCTGCAGCTAACAAACTGTTTCTAGAGGCTGGCATACAGGTGGAGCAGTGTGCACACTCTGGCCAGTGACTTTTTAGCCTGTATATCCAGCCTGACCTACAGGTGGAGCTGTGGGCACCATGCAATACCACCAGGCAATCCTCATGCTAATGCATGCTATGCAAGCCTTAATGAGATGTTAATGTGGCTGTTTGCACATGGATTGCCTAAGTAGGCTCATTTGCAAAGGAGCTTTGAACATAGCAAACTTTAACCCAAGGCTAATGTGTTTGCACCGGGCTAATGTGTTAGCACTGTGCAATCTGGTTAGTCCCGAGCAATCCTCTCAAAAGCATAGCACAGTTCTGCAGTGTGTGGCCTGCATTATTGTTAGCAATTGTGTAATGCTTCATTGCTATCACATACACTCTCCATCAACTTCCGTTCTGCCTTACTCCACCTCTGTGTGCACTGAGCTGCTGTTGCATTTTGCACTTCCCTGTTGCTATTTTCAGAGCTGTCTTATTTCCCAGGCTATTTTGTCACTGCACTCCCGGCCCTGTTTGCACTGCTTCCTTTGCATGCTATATTAAGCAGGTTTAGTCTCAGGACTATTCCTTTGAATATAGCTAGCTACTGGTTCGGGGTTAATTTAGCATGCCAGGCAGTGTTGATTTAGCCCCAGGGCTATGTTTTCAATATCTGGTCCCTGGCTTTGAATCCCGCAGCCCCCACTTGCATACTGTGTGACCCTGAGCAAGGCACTTAACTTCCTTGTGCGCCCAGGTCACCAGCAGAAGCAAGCTTCAGCTGTGTGTGTCTTTTCCTTCCCTAGATTAACAACAGTGTGTTGAATGACTTTATTTTCTTTCCAGTCACGGGCCCTTGCCACCCTGCAGGTTTTCTATTCAACTACATAAATAGGCAGTAGTGTTATGAAGTCATCAGGACAACTTCCTCATCAAAGCTATAACAGCATTTAATGTCCACCATGAGAGTATTCCACAGGATATAAGTTAATATCTGATGTATGAAGTAAAGAGTTAATTCTCATTATACAATATCAAAAACTTGTCAAAGTATACTTAACTAAAGGACAGGCTGCATTAACCACCAATGAGTTAGGTGTGCATTTCTCAGTGGGCTGCATAAGATTTATTGGATTCAACCAAAACTCTTGCAAAAAAGGTTGCTCAAGCTGCACAGTAAACAAAGTGATTGTGTTCTTGCTTGTGGCAGAGACCAGCACTCTGTGTTCCTGATGCCAGTTGGCAAGAGTAGACTACTATGAAAGCACACCCAGTCAAAAGTAACATCCGATGCTGTTTCTTATTTCTTTAGCCATCTTTGACCTTAAGTTAAAGCCTGTCAAACTGTGCCTTACTTGCAGTGCAATCCCATGCAGATGGGAGGATTGGGGGAATCATGATGGGGAAAAAGGTCAGTAGGTAACAACAAGCATGAGTGCACACATGAACCAATAACGAGCTGAGATGAGCAGGCAATGTGTGGTAGATGACTAGCTGGTGCCAGTAAAAAACACCCTCTTTCTGCCCCCCAAAAAATATTTGTTAACATTCAACATGAACAGCACAGAGAAAATATGCTTTGCACACTGTTAATGAGTAAAACTTCAAATGGGAAAAAAACAGCACCAACACAACAGACGGATTGGTATTTTAGAACTTTATTCCAAATATATCACAATTTCCAACATCATCACCGCATGCGGGAAACTGGTCCTGGGCTACTAGACAGTGTTATCTGACTCCTGGTGATGCTGCTGTTGGAAATTGTGATGTATACACAATAAAGTTCTTTCAATGTGCTTGCACAACTTGGTATGATGAATGCTTATGTGACTTAGATACATTGTGGCTTTTCACCTCTCTATCCATAGGATATACCACCCTGTAGGGGTACGACGATAAGGAACCCTAGAGTAGGGTTCCATCCCTATAGGTGTCATGGGAATGATTCTCTTGGCTAAAGGTAGCTTAGGAAGAAGCCCACAGGAAAGAAAGACGAGCCACTGGAGGAGGAAGTGAGGATGGTAGGGCAATGAAAAACGATCCTGGACTAGCCAGGAGGAGCAGCCTTTTAAGGTCTGATTGGTGGAGTGGTTTGTTGCTCCGCCCATTCAACTACAGGCATAGCCTTGCAATTCAATGTGCTTACACAACTTGGTATGATGAATGCTTATGTGACCAAGATACATTGCAACTAAGGCCAGCCCGCCAGCACAGAGGCGAACAAACACACAAGGCACAAACAGCGATCGTCCTTATGGTGAGTGTACATCACCAAAATAAAATTTTGGTAATGTGCAACTCCAGCAACAGTGAAAGCGATGTCCACAACTGTGGACCAATGGGCTTGCACTTCATACGGTAATAGTCATTCACAAATATGTGGACCAATGGGCTTACAGCTGATACTGTAAGCTGTCATTCAGTGGGCAGCCACGGCAGTATGCGGGTGGGTTTGCTGCTGCCCACCAATGACGGGGGGGAGCTGGGTGAGCAGGGGGTCCTGTGTGGGGGGGTCACTGGACCGCCAGGGATTTATTTCCGTAGGGTTTACCGGCAATTAGGGTTATGAGCAGGGTGGGGGTACCACTAGACTACCAGGGAATATCGGGGCCATAATGTTTAAGATATCTTGTGCCAGGCTACAGATGGAGAATGGGATTTGGTAAAATCCAGACTGACGAAAAACTGAAATGGCTGGTCTGGCTGGACTGGGAGTAACTTGTGCGGTCTAGCTGTTCCAGCCAGAACAATCTGTCCTGCTTTTACCATTCAAGTCTGTCTTTTCTGGCTGGTCTGGATCTCATTTATGGTGAGTGTATGGGTGAAATCCAGACTGTTGGCCTGGATCAGAACTTTGATGGTTTTGGTCTGGAATTTACCAATACCCTCACCTTAGATAAAATTTTGGCCAGACAGAATGGACAGATCAAAACAGTAAAAACTGGACCAGCTGTGTCTGGAAGAGTTGGACTGCACAAGTTGCATCTGGTCTGACTAGACCAGATGGTCTGCTTTTTACCATTTGAGATCTGGTCCAGATGTTAGCAGTACCCTGAGGAACTGCTGGGCCAGTAGCATGGATGCATACCTCTTAGCTGTTCCAGATTTTGAGGAATTTCAGAAATTTACCCAAGCTATTCCTTAATGTGGCATTTCCACAGCTGAGAAGTAGGTATTCAAAGCAACTGAGGAGTAGGTATTCAAAGCATAAATAATGCCAGATTTTAGTATTATAGTCTTTAAGCTTTGTATACTAAGCAACTCACTATGGCAGGTTTGTTGAGCTAACACTACTGTTTTTTTTTTCTTTTTCTGTTTTTTTAGATGTATCCCTTTGGTCTCTGATTGTTTTTTTAAAGACATATCCCCATTTTGCAAGACAGGAGGTTGAGAGATATGGTGGTATGTGCTACCATAACTCTGTTAGCACCTACTGGGACACTAATGCCAGTGAAGGTAAGTGTCCCATCATCTGATAAAACAGGAGTGTCTGTCTGTCTGTCCAGCGGGTAGTGTAGACAGACACTTTCTTCATCCTTAGTTGTTAAATAAATCACAAAAGTCAAATCGACTCTGGAGTGAGGAAATGTGGCTGCATCAAAAAAAACAAAGTGAAAAGACATCTGATCTCACATTTTTAGTTCACAGGTCAGACCTAGATTTCATGTGTGAAGTCTGAATTACCCCTGGATGACTAGACTACCTTAACTGCAAGTGATTGCTAGTTTGAGTGCAGCCCAACACGGCACCATGGTAGAATCCGTGAACAATGAGACTGAGCAATTATGTAGCAGTACCTCCCAAGTCTCAGTACACACAACTCCCATCATCATCATCATCATCATCATCTCCTGCCCTGCACCTACACCTCCTGGCACATTTATTAACATACTGCACTACCCCTGCTGTTTGAAACATAATTACCTCAGCATTCCAGGCACGCAATCAGAGCTGGGAGCTAGCTGGGCAACCCGGGAAGAGGTGGCAGCAACAACAACAGCAGAAAGCTAGACAGACACTAGCCAGCACTCTCTGTCTTATATTAGGGAGGGGCACGCGCATTGTAGCACTGGGCTACATGCGAAACATTATGTTATAGAAACCTGACACTGTAAATTTACCTCACTATTCAGAACGTAGAATGCCATTGTGCTGTAAAATTATAATATCTTTGGGGCAGGGGGTTCATTTGTTTTTTATGAGTTAATTCTTTATGCAAATGGAAGAACTGAAGTGCTCTCTCATTGGAGTGTTTCATTTCTTTCAAGTACACAAAGTTTACACAAAACTCTGACCACTGTGGTTCTCTGCTTGCGTGCTCATTGGTCTGTCAAGGACAAGCCCAGTATAGATTGCTCTGCATTGGGCTAGTCCGTGACACATCTCTGAAATGTCATTTTCTGAAACAGTGCAAAATGTTTCTTGTGCATGCGCAAGGAAACATAAAAAGGAATGTATTTACAAAATGTTACAGCACATGTTGCAACTGTATATCTCTGTTGGCCTGGACAAGAATTTCTGCCCCCTGGCCTGTGTAAAATAGTTTTACAAGTGCTGGCAAGTGCCTTACTGGCATTGTTTCACAAGTGCAAGCAACAAAAGGCACTTAGTATCAGTTGTGGGATCATAGCCTTCTTAGTGGCCTAATGCAGGCATACATTGTCTGGTCACCTGCAACAGCTATGCATGGCTATGCCGTAATCATGGTCAAATGCAGGGTCATTTGTGAACACAGCTACCATCTGCCTCTGTTTGCAGCATGATGGCACTGCGGCTATGGCCACTTTCCCAATGCCATACCATCTAGTCTGTATCTCTTTAACTCAGGCACTGAACTGCATACGTGAAAAGGGAAAACATTAAGTAAAACAACGCAAAAAGAGATAAGAGAAGACAAACAAAGAATGAGAAAATGAGAAAGACCAACCTTCCTGTGTATATGCCTTGCCAGACAAAGGTTTAGAAACAAAATTGGAGAAAAGAGAAAAACAAAACAGAAAAGAAAAAGCAAGCAAATGGCGAAGGAGGGCAACATGGTGACAGGGGCAACTAAAACAGCCCCTTTACAAGAACAAATGGATGCCATACCTGTGGTGACCTCTGTACCCCCCACAAAACATAATGTGGAGGAGCCAAGCTCTGATGAAAATGGGTATTACTGTGTACGCCCATTGTTTCTGAAGCCTGAGATCAAGAAGGAAGTGAGGCCCTAAACCCTGCAGTTGAACCTTACGTACCTCACAAACAGTGGCTGGTGGTTGTGGACCTGTCAGCAGAAGATGTAGTCTACATGTTGATGGAACCACAGGAACTTGGTGTACCACCAGAGACTCTAGTGCTGGACTCTGAGTTGATGGAGAAGAATGCACCTTTTTCTACTATAAGGGAGGAAAGCCCTGTTGAGCATCATAGTTCATGAAGAGTTGTAAAGCCCTTCATAAAGCTAACTTATGATGTCCTTGGTGCCTCCGCTGATATATGTAATAGATGAAAGGATAACTGTGAAAGTTAAACCCATTCTCTGAACCTATATGTGTTGCCCCATGGTTATCTTTGGAAACAGGGTCTGTGACTATGGAAAAGTAAACTGTGCCTTGTCTAAAGTAGTCAGAAATATTAGACTAGTGCTGACTCTGTGGTACTGAGTGGTGGGGCACCCATTTGACATGCTGGTGACTGGGGTTCGAGCCCAGAGCCCAGGACAATAGGAATGGAGGCCAGCTGAGATGGTGATAGAGGGTCTGCATGGATGCTCTCCTCCTGGGGGAGGGTGTTGTGCAACATTTCTCAAACGGTGACACCTGGTGTTGCACAGAGCCTTAGCCAGTGTGGATGACAACACGTTGGCTAGATCCATCTTCAGGGTATCACCACAGTGCATGTTGACAGGAAGAGGGAAGGGGCCCAGAAAAGGTGAAAATAGCATCCATCTAGGCCTGACCCCCATGCCAACAGCCCCCCAAGCACAAAGTCACTGCTCTACCAGACCTGTATGCCTCAGAAGTCCCCCTCCAGGAAATGTCACTCCCTTCCTCCAGGCCACATAAGGGGGGGCTCAGCATGAATAGGCTGAACCCACTGAGGATGTGGGGATAGCCTGGGGAGCCATGTACCTTTTCCATATAGTTGCTGCAAATACCAGTTAGGAGTGGTGCTGCTACTCGGGCAGCTAGCCCAAAACTCATAGAATGTCCAGAGATAGTGCACCATCCACAAACTGCAGACAGCAAGATTGAAGCAAACTTCTTTATTTTTATATTCAGAAGGTCGGCTGTGTCTCAATGCAGTGAGATTCAATGCCAGTGCAAATACACCAGTCTACTCATCCTAAGTTCAAACCGTGGCCCCAGTGCTTCAACTCTTGTGAACCTTTGTCAGGGGCATGGTCTGAGGGACAGCAGCCACAACTAATATACACCCATAAATGTGACATCATAACATTCCTAAGTGCACCAGTGAGAAAATGAGTAAATGAAGCCAATCTGGGTTCAGGAAGCACTACTCAACAATACCTTCCCTTCCCTTCTCTGCATCGCTGGACACATCCAATCTGCCTCTGACCAAGGCCAACTAATTGCTACTATTTTTGTCAATTTGGCTTTCAATTCCATCTGTCACCCCCTGCTTCTTGGCAGACTCATGGGAGCGTGACTCACCTCCCCCCCCCCAGTACAGTGGTTCGAACCCTACCTCAAAAATAGCAACAGTCAATAAGAATCATAAACTCCATGCCCCCCCATCCTCACTGGTGTTCCCCAAGGGTCGATCTGACACCCAGTGTTATTCTCACTTTTCATCAATGATCTCCCTGCAGTCCTCACAAGGTCCCATATACATAAGTATGTAGACGATACTATACTTTTCACATTACGCCCTGTTCTAAGTGACATCCACTCTCTACTACAACATGAATACAATAACATGCAGTCTTAGTTTCATGCAAACAATCTCAAAAAAATATCTCCAAATCTGTTTCCATGACCTTCGGGTCCGCCCAAAAACAACACGAACACCAAGCCTCCCTGTAATCACCACCCTGGATGGAAACACACTAAACACCATCTCTTCCTATAAATATCTTGGAGTATAGCTAGACCCCCTGCTAAACTACTCAACTCACACAGATGCCATGGCTTCGAAGTTTCACCCAAAGCTTGGTCTTCTTTACAGACATTGCGTACAACACTTCCCCCTCCACTTCGCTATCCAGACTGCACACCTTAATCCCAGTTTTTTGCCATTTTGCAACAAATTCCCTTTCAGAACACACCACTGCATGCTCCTTTCCCCATAGGTCCCAAGTTTCAGCAACTGGAATGATGGTCACTACTGCCGAGGAGCGGGGGGGTGCGAGGGGGCGGGCTTTTTCCACCACTGACTCTCCTTAGCCTGAGGTGTCCTCCCAGCATTCTGGGGTGCTGAGTGAGTCCTCCTGGACCTGGAATGGTCCTTAGCCCAGGATCTCTACCAGCGGCACTTCAACCTCCGACCCCTTGTCTTCAGCCCCCTGAGCTCCCTATCAAACTATGGGGGATCTCAAGCTCGAAGACCTGGGTTGTACATGAATCAGTGCTGTGGAATCAAGGGTCAAGGCAACAGCCCTGTTATAGGCCATCACTGCTTCCCCAGGTCCTGCCTCACAAGCAGTCACACACTCGATAGGTCCAATACCACCTGAAATCCTAATGGAGTAAGACTCCTTAAAGGGCAGTAACAGACCATTTCCTCAAAGGGAGGACTCTCAGTGGGGGCCACAAACAAGAATTTCACTGTGCAATGATCTAACTAAATGTCCGGATCAATCTTGAGGTTGTCAATCTCGAGTCCCAGTGGGACTACCAAGTCCAAGGTGTGGCTGTGAAAGTGGGCCATGAAAGTAATTACTTGTGACAGACTCAACAATTCCATAGTCTGGAGGAAGTCTTGACCAAAAAGCGGAGTTCATCATTAACCCAGGCACAGAAATCACCCAGAACTAACCATATGGGTGACTCCAGTACCAGGTCAGTGATGAAGTCTGCGTCTTCCTGCAGGAACTCCCTGTTGCAACCTGAGGGCTGGTACACAAGAAGAATCCTGCAGTCTGCACTTGAACTGCCTCGAACAGCCACACATTCAAATGATGCAGTAGGCCCCACTGACAGCACAGAGAAATTCAAGTTGGATCTAAAGCAGATGGCCACTCCCCTGCCCCTACGATCCCTCATCGGGAAATGCATGATAGAGAACCCAGCCAGATCTGACACCTGCAAAACTGGGCCAGTATCACTGCCCAGCCAGGTCTCTGTAATGCAAGCCAGGTCAACTGAGGAAATCAAGTCTGCCATAACAGTGGTCTTATTCCTCAAAGTACAGCCTGAGTGGGACGGGTGGAAAGTGCTGGGCTACATGCCACCTACCAACTCAAACCAGTAGAGCACTGGGTATGGGAACCAGGCAGGATCAACACCTCAATAGTTCCCATTTCACCCCAGGGCACCTTCTGAATCTCACCACCCTCCCCGTTAGCACCTCAGAGCCCCTCACCTAGCCTCCTGCTTCCCCACAATACCTGCTGCCCTGCAGCATCTGTATGTGGCAGCTGACAGGGGGCAGTCCTCAAAGAGGTGGAGGTCCAGTAGCCAGGTCAAAGAGTAGCTAAGCCTGGGGGGGGGGTCTGACATCCCAGCACATCGCTTACTGGTTATAGGGATACAACTCTAAATAACACAAAGATGACTATCTCAGTATTCATAAAAGAGGAGGAGGGGAGGTGCCTAATCCAATTAATAGAAGCACTCTGGATAGGGGGGTCGATCCCAGTCCTTTCACAGAAGAAAGGGTTCTGAAAGAACTCCTAAAACTGAAGGTGGACAAAGCAATGGGGTCTGATGGAATTCACCCCAGAATTCTAAAAGAATTAACGGGGGAACTAGTGAAACCACTGACCACCCCTTTTAACAAATCATGGGAGGATGGTGTGGTACCTGAGGACTTGAGGAAGGCGGATGTGATTCCCCTTCACAAAAGTAGGACCAAGACAGAGGCAGGAAACTAAAGACCTGTCAGTTTGACCTCTGTGGTAGGGAAAGTGATGGAATCACTTCTGAAGGAAAGAATTGTTGAGTACCTAGAAGCCAGTGGGGCACAGAACCAAAGGCAGCATGGGTTCACAGAGGGAAGGTCATGTCAGATGAATCTAATTGATTTCTTTGACTGGGTGACCAAAGTAGTAGACCAGGGAGGGGCTGTGGACATGGTCTACCTAGACTTTAGCAAGGCATTTGACACAGTCCCACACAAAAGATTAGTAGTCAAATTAACCAGCCTGGGAATGGGTCCCAGGGTGGCAGCCTGGGTAAAACATTGGCTGGACAACAGGACACAGAAGGTAATTGTGAATGGAGTCCACTCTGAAGAAAGAGGGGTTACTAGTGGGGTACCACAGGGTTCAGTACTGGGTCCAGTCCTTTTTAATGTCTTTATAAGTGACATTGCAGAGGGACTGAAAGGAAAAGTCTGCCTCTTTGCAGATGACACAGAGATCTGCAACAGGGTTGATACTCCTTATAATGAGCTCTCAACGCCAACTTGTCCTCCTCAGATCAGGATCTCCACCAGCGGCACTTCAACCTTCGACCCCTTGTCTTCAGCCCCCTGATCTCCCAATCAAACTATGGAGGATCTCAAGCACGAAGACCTGGGTTGTACATGAACCAGTGCTCTGGAATCAAGGGCCAAGGCAACAGCCCTGTTATAGGCCATCACTGCTTCCCCAGGTCCTGCCTCACAAGCAGTCACACACTCGATAGGTCCAATACCACCTGAAATCCTAATGGAGTAAGACTCCTTAAAGGGCAGTAACAGACCATTTCCTCAAAGGGAGGACTCTCAGTGGGGGCCACAAACAAGACTTTCACTGTGCAATGATCTAACTAAATGCCCGGATCAATCTTGAGGTTGTCAATCTCGAGTCCCAGTGGGACTACCAAGTCCAAGGTGTGGCTGTGAAAGTGGGCCATGAAAGTAATTACTTGTGACAGACTCAACAGTTCCATAGTCTGGAGGAAGATTTGACCAAAAAGCGAGAGTTCATCATCAATCCAGGCACAGAAATCACCCAGAACTAACCATATGAGTGACTCCAGTATCCAGTCAGTGATGAAGTCTGCGTCTTCCTGCAGGAACTCCATGTTGCAACCTGGAGGCTGGTACACAAGAAGAATCCTGCAGTCTGCACTTGGACTGCCTCGAATAGCAACACATTCAAATGATGTAGTAGGCCCCACTGACAGCACAGAGAAGTTCAAGTTGCATCTAAAGCAGATGGCCTCTCCCCTGCCCCTACGATCCCTCATCGGGAAGAAAAAATTACTCACCTTAGTAATGTTGTTTCTTCTAATGGAGTCTTGCTATATTCTGAGATATGCAGTGAGTCCCAACCTTCGAACTGCCCCGGAGATGAAAGAGTTAACTTTCCATGCCAGGCATGGAACACTGAGCTCGAGCTCGGTTGAGACTCTGTCTGTTGTTCTTCA
Source organism: Neoceratodus forsteri (assembly GCA_016271365.2). Taxonomy (NCBI): domain Eukaryota; kingdom Metazoa; phylum Chordata; order Ceratodontiformes; family Ceratodontidae; genus Neoceratodus; species Neoceratodus forsteri. Next base: position 571,696,328 of record CM057454.1, on the reverse strand, counting down.
AATTCAAGCCGTCAGATCTTTATGAGCTAAACTCACTAAGGTCCTGTGTGGAAGCTGTAAACCTACACTAGCCAACTGGCTACTAAACATAAAACACATGTTTTGGTCCCAACACAAAGACTCAAGTCAGGAGACCCAAAAATGAAAACACAACATCCACTCACCCCAAAAAAAGAAGGTGTGAAACAAAAAGGTTGGCACCTACTAAGTGCCAACACTGCACTGCCCACCCACATCCCAAAAACAGAGGTTCTGAGAGGGGCAGGCAGGGTGGGGAGGTCAGAATATAGCAAGACTCCATTAGAAGAAACAACATTACTAAGGTGAGTAATTTTTTCTTCAAACAACATGAAGTCTTGCTATATTCTGACATATGCAGACTACAAAGCAGTACCTCCATGGAGGAGGGACAGAACCTACTTAGGAAATAGGCTCTGAAGCACAGCTGTGCCAAACCGAGCATCACTCCTAGCCTGGATGTCCAGGAGTAATGCTTGCAAAAGTGTGAACTGTTTTTCCAGGTAGCTGCTTGACATATCTCTAGAATAGGTATGTCCTTGACAGCAGCCAGGGAAGCAGCTGTACCTCTGGTAGAGTGATCCCTCAGGCCTGAGGGAGGAACCTTACCCAGTTTTTCATAGCAAAATTGGATACAAGAGACAATCCACCTGGCAATGGATCTTTTAGTGGCAGGTTTCCCTTTACCAACCTCACCATAAGTGAGGAACAGTTGGAGGGAGTCAAACCTGTGATCCTTGGTACGCTCTATGTAGTAACTAAAGGCTCTTTTCACATCTAAACTGTGCAGTCTCCTCTCACCAGAGGAGGAATGGTCAGTGAAGTACACTGGAAGAGACATAGATTGATTAAGGTGGAAATCTGAAACCACCTTAGGCAAGAACTTCCTGTTAGTCCTGAGGACCACCTTATCTCTATGAAATGAGATAAAATCAGGCTCCACTGACAAAGCTTGTAATTCACTTATGCATCTGGCAGAAGTGATGGCTACCAGAAACACAGTCTTCCAAGTCAAGTACTTAAGTTTTGCTGAAGATAAAGGCTCAAAAGGGGGTTGCATAAGCTGAGCAATGCAAACATTGAGGTCCCAGGCAGGGGCAGGGTCCCTGAATGGAGGGTTGGTGTGAAGCAATCCCTTGAAAAACTTGGAGAAAACAGGGTGAGGTGATAGAGAACAGGGCTTACCTGCTGAAATAAAAGCAGACACAGCTGCCAGATGCACTTTCAGTGTAGCTGGTCTCAGCCCCCAGCTATTTAAGTGAACCATATAACCAAGGACTGTGGGCAGATCAGCAGATTCTGGGAAATATGCTTCCAGAGCACCATATGGAAAAAATTTCCATTTAGAATTATAAGTAGCCCTGGTGGAAGGTTTTCTAGAGCCTTCAGGATATCCATTACACCTGGGAGAGTGTAAATCAGCAACTCTAACTCTTCAAGAGCCAGGCCTTGAGATTGAGAGATTTGAGGTTCGGTATCAAACCCTCCCCTGAGCACAGGTTAACAGGTTGTAATTCCTGGGAAGACACAGGGGAAGATGGACTGCTAAGGACAGTAGGAGTGGATACCAGGGCTGTCTGTCCCAGTCTGGAGCAATCAGGATCATCTTGCAGGGTTGAGATCTGATTTTGACTCACACTTTGAACAGGAGAGGGAAGGGGGGAAATGCATAGAGAAACTTCCCTTCCCAACTGAGAACTAAGGCATCCAGGGGGACTGAGCCCAACACTGGGGGTCTGCAGCAAAAAAGGGGAAGTTGGTGATTGTCTGGGGCTGCAAAAAGATCTATCTTGCGGGGTGCCCCATCTGGAAAATATCACCTCCAAGACCAGGGGATCCAGTGACCATTCGTGATGGCCCTGGGAAATCCTGCTGAGAGCATCTGCCAGGACATTGTCCTTTCTTGGGAGGTGAACTGCTGTGAGGGAGGTGTTCAGGGAGTAAGCCAGAGACCACAACTTCATTGCTTCGGTGCACAAGGCCATAGACCGAGTGCCTCCTTCCTTGTTGATGTACCACATTGTGGTGGTGTTGTCTGTTCTGACCTGTACAACTTTGTTCTAAACAGATTTGGAAAAAGCTTGAAGTGCTAGAAATACTGCTCTGAGTTCCAACAGATTGCTATGGAGCAGAGATTCCTGAGGGGACCACAACCCCTGGGTGGTGAGGTCGCCCACATGAGCCCCCCACCCCAAGAGGGAGGCATCTGCAGTAAGGATTAAATGGTGAGACTGAGTGACAAAAGGAACCCCTTGTCTCAAATTGTTCTGATCCTGCCACCACTGTAGGGCCTGGATCAGGGTTCGAGTTACTGGGATCAGTTTGATCAGAGGGTCCCTCCTTTGAGACCAAAAGGCTCTCAAATGGAACTGAATGTCCCTCATCTGAAATCTTGCTCCCTGCACTACTGCTGTAGAAGCAGCCATGTGCCCCAGGAGCTGTAGAAAATGCCTTGCTGGTCGAGACACCTGCAGGGTGAATGAGGAGGCCAGAGAGACCAGGGTTCTTGCCCTGTCCAGGGGAAGGAAGGCTCTGGCCTTCTCTGTGTCTAGCTCTGCACCTATGAAGGTGAGGAGCTGGACAGGCTCTAGAACTGACTTTGAAAGATTTAGAAGGAAACCCAAAGAAGTGAGCAGTTGCTTAGTTATCTGTAAGTGTAACTTGACTTGGTCTGGGAACTGGCCTACTATGAGCCAGTCATCCAGGTAAGGGAAGATGGCAATTTTCTACCTTCTTAGAGAAGCAACTACTACTGCCAGGCATTTTGTGAATACCCTTGGAGCAGAGGTGAGGCCAAAGGGCATTCCTCTGAACTGGTAATGGCCTGAGGGCAGCTCGAACCTGAGGTACTTTGATGGGAGCTTCTGATGAGAATATGGAAGTAGGCATCCTTGAGGTCCAGGGACACTAGCCAGTCCCCTGGCTTTAGAGAGGGTAGAATAATTCCCAGAGTCACCATTTTGAATTTTGGTTTTAAAAGGTGCTTGTTTAAGTATCTGAGATTCAGGATGGGCCGCCATTCTCCTGTCTTTTTTGGGGTAAGGAAGTACCTGGAATACAATCCTTTGCCCTGGTGTAGGGGTGGAACCTGTTCCACAGCTCTGAGAGCTAGGAGAGAAGAGACCTCTGCCTCTAAGTCAAGTGCCTCTGATGGATTTGCAGGTGGAAAGGATCTGGTTCTCATCTTTGGAAACTTTTTGAAGCTGAGAACCAGTCCCTGGCTTACTGCTTCCAGGACCCATTTGTCTGATGTCAGAGACTCCCAGTCCTGAACAAAGTAAGCCAGCCTGCCCCCTACAGGTAGCTGAGAATTGGCCCTGACAATCCCATCAGGGTGTCTGCTTGGCAGGGGCTTTGGGCTGAGGGGTGGAAGAAGGCCTACTTGTACCCCGTCTGCCTCTCCCTCTAAAGAACCCCCTCTGGGCATAAGCAGAAGAGGAGGCCTGGGCTTGGTAAAAAGGCCTATGAAAAGGTCTGCCCCTGCCCTTGGGAAGCTGCCTTTGAGGAGTGGCCTGCCTTTCCTTGGCCTGTGCACTCCTATAGGTGGTCCTCATACTCATCCATTTTCTTCATGTAATTCTCTGTCTGCTCCCCAAACAGAGAATTACCCACAACAGGAAAATCCATGGCCTTAGTCTGGGTATCCTGTGACAGGCTAGTACATCTGAGCCAAGCCATTCTTCGAAGTGCCACAGATGTAGCCATGACTCTTGATGACACATCATTTGAGTCCACTGCAGCATGGAATTGTACCTTGGATGCCTCAATACCATCAGCAGCCACCTGCTCCAGCTCCTTGGCAAGCTGGCCAGGGACCTGTTTTGCTAAAGCCATGACAGTGTCCCATCTGGATTTCTGATATCTAGCCACATAAGCCATATAATTGGCCTGTCTGAGTCCCAAGGATGCTGCCATATACTGTTTCTTTGCCATGGCATCAATCCACTTGGAGTCCTTGTCTGGGGGGTGTGAAGCCAAGGGAATATTTACCTTGTGACAGGCTGCAGCCTGCACTACCGCAACATGGCTGCATTGTTCTGTAAGGAACTCCATATCAGAGCCTGACAATGTTTACATCTTGTCCATTCTCTTATTCACAGGAGGTATAGGGTGAGGAGTTTTTAGAATTTTAAATGTCTGTTTCCCAAAAGATTTATGCAAGGGAATAGACAGCCTCCTAGACTCTGGGATATCCATCATTTCTACAAAGTCAGGCTCCTCTTGATCATCCACAGCTTCCTCCATATGGAGCTGGAGGGTTTCAGCCACTTTTTTATAAAACATAAAATGAGAAGGGGACTCAGAAAACCAGGAGGAGACACTCCTGAAGGTCTGTCTGGGGAGATGTCCGGGTCAATGGGCACATCCAGACTTTCAAATCCACATTCAGTCTCCTCATACTCCTCTTTCCCCTCCTCCAGTTCATAATATTCCTATAAATCATACTCTTGAACTGGTGGAACCGGCCGAACCGAGCGCCTACCTGACGGTGCCGGTTCGGTCAGAACCAGGGAAAGTGACTGGACAATTTTGATCGCTGTGACTATTTCTTCAGCAGTTGGAGAGGAAAGTTTTGGCTCCACACCAGCTGATTTTCTAGTCCTTTTTGCTGGAACCGACTCCTCAGAGTCAGATCTCCTTTTGCCTGAAGAAGTCTCGCCTGGTCAGAGGGCACTCCTTCTGGTTCGGTTTGAACCAAACCGGGCTGGCCATCCGGTTCAGCGGACTTTTTGGTCTCCCTTTCCCTGAGCCTACCAACTCTCTTGTCCAGGGTAGCTGCAGGAAAATTTTTACAAATCTGGCAGTCTGCATTGAGGTGGTCAAACCCCAGACAGTAAACACAGGTGGTGTGGGGATCAGCCTTGGCAAAGACTTCCCCACACACACTACAGTGTTGAAACCCATTGGGCCCGGTTTTTCTTTTGGGTTTCTCAGACATAGTGCCAGTCCTATCCAAACTTACCCTTTTATGGCAATCCGCCAGGCAAGACCCTCTTATCGGTTCCCAACCGTGTCACGGGTCGTGGAAAAAAACGTAATAAAATCTGTTTTTTTTAGAACCGATAAGAACCGGTAACCACACTCTAAAAGTACAATTCAAGATTTTTTAAACAACTTGATCGGTTCAAACTGAACCGATGAACCGTTTACAAGTTCCATACAGAATAGATAAAATATAACCTATCTAGTACTCACAAATACCACAGAGAGAGACTGAACCGACAGGTTATGGTTTAATTTCGGTCGAAAACTGAGAAAATGGCACTTTAACCAATAAAATGAACCGAGCAGAAGGAGAACTCTCCAGGGCGACTGTTCAGTGAGGCGGAGTAAAGAATCTGACGGTTTGAGTTTGAAGAACAACAGACAGAGTCTCAACCGAGCTCGAGCTCAGCGTTCCATGCCTGGCATGGAAAGTTAACTCTTTCACCTCCGGGGCAGTTCGAAGGTTGGGACTCACTGCATATGTCAGAATATAGCAAGACTTCATGTTGTTTGAAATGCATGATAGAGAACCCAGCCAGATCTGACACCTGCAAAACTGGGCCAGTATCACTGCCCAGCCAGGTCTCTGTAATGCAAGCCAGGTCAACTGAGGAAATCAAGTTTGCCATAACAGTGGTCTTATTCCTTAAAGCACAGCCTGAGTGGGACGGGTGGAAAGTGCGAACCTACATGCCACCTACCAACTCAAACCAGTAGAGCACCTGGATATGGGAACCAGGCAGGATCAACACCTCAATATTTCCCATTTCACCCCAGGGCACCTTCTGAATCTCACCACCCTCCCCGTTAGCACCTCAGAGCCCCTCACCTAGCCTCCTGCTTCCCCACAATACCTGCTGCCCTGCAGCATCTGTATGTGGCAGCTGATAGGGGGCAGTCCTCAAAGAGGTGGAGGGCCAGTAGCCGGGTCAAAGAGTAGCTAAGCCTGGGGGGGGGGGTCTGACATCCCAGCACATCGCTTACTGGTTATAGGGATACAACTCTAAATAACACAAAGATGACTATCTCAGTATTCACAAAAGAGGAGGAGGGGGAGGTGCCTAATCCAATTAACAGAAGCACTCTTGATAGGGAGGTTCATCCCAGTCCTTTCACAGAAGAAGGGGCTCTGAAAGAACTTCTAAAACTGAAGGTGGACAAAGCAATGGGGCCTGATGGAATTCACCCCAGAATTCTAAAAGAATTAACGGGGGAACTAGTGACACCACTGACTACCCTTTTTAACAAATCATGGGAGGATGGGGTAGTACCTGCGGACTGGAGGAAGGTAGATGTGATTCCCCTTCACAAAAGGGGGACCAAGACAGCGGCAGGAAACTACAGACCTGTCAGTTTGACCTCTGTGGTAGGGAAAGTGATGGAATCACCTCTGAAGGAAAGAATTGTTGAGTACCTAGAGGCCAGTGGGGCACAAGACTCAAGGCAGCATGGGTTTACAGAGGGAAGGTCAAGGCAGACTAATCTAATTGATTCCTTTGACTGGATGACCAAAGTAGTAGACCAGGGAGGGGCTGTGGACATGGCCTACCTAGACTGTAGCAAAGCATTTGACACAGTCCCATACAAAAGATTAATAGTCAAATTAACTAGCCTGGGAGTGGGTCCCAGGGTAGCAGCCTGGGTAAAACATTGGCTGGACAACATGACACAAAAGGTAATTGTAAATTGAGTCCACTCTGAAGAAAGGGGGGTTACTAGTGGGGTACCGCAGGGTTCAATATTGGGTCCAGTCCTTTTTAATGTCTTCATAAGTGACATTGCAGAGGGACTGGAAGGAAAAGTATGCCTCTTTGCAGATGACACAAAGATCTGCAACAGGGTTGATATACAAGGAGGCAAGGAAAGGATGAGAAGGGGCTTGGCAAGGTTGGAGGAATGGTCAGAAGTATGGCAGCTTGGATTCAATGCAAAGAAGTGCAAAATAATGCACCTGGGAAACAAAAACCCAGGGAAAGACTACACAAAGGGGGGGGGAGGTAGTAACAACAACAAAAATGGAAAGGGACCTGGGAATAATTATATCAAATGACCTTAAGGTTAGCAAACAATGTGAGAAGGCAGTAGGGAGGGCTGGGGGTATACTAGGATGTACAGGGAGAGGCATCACCAGCAGAAAACAGAAAGTTGTTATCCCTCTGTACAGACAGTTGGTGAGACCCCATCTGGAGTACTGCATCCAGTTCTGGAGATCCCATCTCCGCAAGGACATAGACAGGATAGAGACAGTCCAGAGGAGGGCAACTAAAATGGTGCAGGGTCTGCAAGAGAAGCCATACAAGGAGAGACTAAAGGAGCTTCATGGGTATACCCTTGAGGAAAGAAGGGAGAGTGGGGACATAATAGAAACTTTTAAGTACCTCCGTGGAATCAACAAAGTCCAAGAGGGTAGCATCTTTCAGAAAAAGAGATGTGCAAGAACAAAGGGATATAATTTAAGGATAGATGGGGGAGTAGTACAGGGGCAATGTGAGGAAGTATTTTTTCACAGACAGGGTGGTGGACACGTGGAACAGCCTTCCTGAGGAGGTTGTGGGATCTAAAACTGTGGCAGAATTCAAGAATACATGGGAAAGACATAAGGCAATTATTGTGGGGGGGTAAGAAGAAATAAGCTGTTGGTTAACTAGGATCTGCAGCTTATCCTGTAGGTAGGGAAATGGGCAGATTAGGTGGGCCAAGCGGTCCTTATCTGCTGTAAAAGTCTATGTTTCTATGTTTCTATCTCAACAATGTAACCCCTAAAATAATACGAAAATAAACCCCTGAAATTTAGATAGAAATAATTAAAAAGACCTCCCTACAGCCGGCCCGGTGGCGCTGAGGGTTACGGCGCTGGATGCCACACCTCGCTCCACGCTGGTGACCTGGGATCGGGAATGAGCCAGAGCCGTCAGGGGTCTGCAGGGAAGAAGAAGGATCAAGCATCCATAGGACTGCTTTCCTTCTCCGGGGAGGGGGTGTGGACTGCTGCCGGTGCTTGGGCAGCCCCTGGCAATGGCTGGGGATCACTGAGCATGGGTAGGATGTATGGGGCTCGTACTGTGGCAGGATGCCAGGATCAGGGTGTGGGCAGATGCGCACATGCTCAGGTCCTTGGGCGTCATTGCACACCATAGACATTGGGAGGGAGAACAAGGAAATACGGGCACCAGACGCGACGGCTTGATGGTCGTCCCTTGTTTGGAAGACCGGTCAGCTCGGTGGATATGCAGCACTGGATCCTGTTCAGGAGGCTTGAGCTCAGGGGGAGAAGCTCCCCTCTACACCGCTGCAGCGGGTAAGCCATGGGGGTAGTTGCAGGACCCACAAAGGAGTGCCAGATTCCTGGAGATGGCTGCCGGAGGCCTGAAGGGGATGCCGGAAGCAGTCAGGTAAGCAGTCTGGTGGCTCAAGGAGGAAAATTAGATAGCAAAAAAAAAAAAAGACCTATTTACCCCCACACTCACCCTACAAACCCTACTAAAACAAACTCACAACATTCACACACTTCTTTCAACATAAATTAAAATAAATATCATCCACTCTAACAGCCTCACCCTAAACTATCCACTCATAACCAGAACTACCCACAAACCCTGTACAATAAAACAAATGATTAGGAGAACCTCCACAATTAACATAGACTAGCAGGCCCTGCAGTGCCACTAAAGTCTGTAGTAAAAAGTCCAGATGAGAGAAAATGTAAAAAGTCCACTATATAAATAAAACTGCTCAATTCATTTGACAGTCTCTGCTCTCACCACAGAAAACCATAACTTAAAATCAGATGGAATTTGAAGTGCTCTCACTACTGCAGCAGAGAAAATCTGTCCAGGTAAAGTTAAAATACCTAATTGTGCAGCAACAAAGGAATTACCCAACAGAAGGAAAGGTTTTTGAACCAGAGTGTTCTCTCACCCCCCTCGGAAGTCCTTGTCACTCAAGCTGAATTTTGCTGCAGTGATTCCAAATGGTCTTCAAACAGCAACAATATGACTCTTATGGATGGAGTCAGAACTCACTGTGGTAGATTAAAATAGTCTCAACGGCAGTGGCAGTCCAAAAGGGCAGAGACAGCCATGACAGCGGCAAGAAAACTCTGGCACTGGAGAGAACCAGGCTTCACTCACAACAGTGGCAGCTGTAACAGCAGTCTGAGCACTGAGGAACATTCACTAACATGTAAACTCACTCCTGCAATGGTGTCTCCAAACCGGGCTCATCCCTCCAACAGTCACTCCAACCGGACTCACAAACAACTAGTCAGGAGATGCTAAGAAGTCCTTAGTTCGGCAGTACTTTATAATTATGTCAGCTGGTCTTGCATGCTGATTGAGGATGATGCAATTCTGACTTCTTTTCACATGTCTGCCAAAGAAGAGGTTGGGAATAAAGTCTCAGGATGAACGAGTGGTCTGAGTTGTTGAATCAACCCCATCTGGGTCAACCTCGAGTCCTGAGTTAAGTTGCACTTCAGAAACAAGGACTGGATAAAATGTGCTACAGAGCAGTACTGTATGAACCTAGCTGAAAATAACAAAAACTGCCTCCTAGCAATAATTCACTTGTGATCCCTAAACAAAGCTAGCAGCCCGCCTAACTATTCAAACTACCTAAACGAATAAAAATGATAAAAAGCTTAAACAGTTAAGCACATTGCTGGGCTCTCCTCAAACAAGTAATTAAATGGCAATAAACAGGAAGAAACTCCCAGAGAGTCATCGGAGTTCATTCACACCACCACCCAGCCTGGTGGCCATCTTGCCATCTTCCATTAAAGAAAAGAACTGAAGGCATGCAAAGCACAGAAAGAAGCCTGGATGTGTCTACTGGTTTTCAAGGGGCACCATCAGGTTGCCAGACACAAAATGTCAGAACTGAGAGCCACTGGGGAATCGGGATCACGTAGCACTGTCCTCCACACACCACTTGATTATGTGCAGGGTGCCATGCAATCAGCAGGCAGTTCATTATAGTGGTCCTGGGAGGCTGGCCCTCAAGTGTCTGAGTAAGCACTATGAGAAGGAATCCTTATCGGGATAATTCCCAACCTATTTTTGTGAACATAGGAACATAGGAATCGTGTCAGCAGATGGGGACATCATGATCCATCTAGTCTCCTCGTGTTTCTGCCCACCTCCCTATTTAGACTGCACCCTAATGTGTCCACAGTGTCTGTCCCATACAAGTCTGAACTTGCATATTATCTTGGATTCCACCACCTCCTGAGGTAGGCTGTTCCATGGGTCTATGACTCTTTCTGTGAAGAAGTGCTTCCTGAGGTTGCTTTAGAACCTGCCTCCCACCAGACACAAGTTGTGCCCCCTGAACCCTCGAGGTGATGAACCCTCAGTCTCCATACTGATGCCCTATAAGAAGCCTCTGGTCATTACTGACTCTGATTGGCTTTGCATGCTCCATTTCAGACTTTTTTCAGGGGTGGATCAAGTAGTTCGGACACTTTCTGCTGTTGGACAGTGGACAGTAATGTTGCTCCAGTAGCACAGGAAGAAGCTGGGAAGTCTCTGCTGGTTGTTAAGGGACACTGTATATTAGCCAGGCACAAAATGTCAATAAACAAGAGCAACTAGGGAATCAGGATCACATAGCCCTTTCCTCCACACACCACTGATTCCATGCATGGCACCATGAATTCAGCAGGCAGGTCATTACAGAGGTGCTTGGAGCCTCGCTCTCAAGCCTCTGAGTGAGCATTGTGATGAGGAATTCTTGTCGGGACCATTCCCAACCTGTGATGGGTCAGTCACTGAGCATGTACTGTATATAGTATGCACTCATTTAGAGTTCGGTTGGTGGCTGGCCATTGTGGTCAGTGGTGGGCTATGCCAGTTGCTGGCTCAAGTACTGTGGGGGTGAGGGTGGGGGTCCACTAAACCACCAGGAATTTTGGAATTCTTTTAATATAGGATCAGGGATGGAGTGGTCCACTAGACCCCCAGGGATATTCTTATTTTTATAAGGGAGAGCGAGGCTTGGGGGGACCACTAGACTACCAGGGATATTTTAATATTTGTATCAGAAGATCTGGGCTTGGGGGACCACTAGACTACCAGGGACTTAAAATAAATAATTAATTAATGGGGACATCGGGAGGGGGAGTCGCTAGTCCACCAGGGAGGAGGTTTATATTAGTTTATTCATATGGAGGTAATCCACAAGACCACCAGGGAAGTATGCTAACTACCTATTTCTGGAGAACATTGGGACAGGGGTCCACTAGACCACCAGGTACTGTCTGAAGACATTGCCGCAAGTCATGGGACTTTGCCACTGGGACCCTACCCAAGTGAGAATCAGGCACAGGGTCTCTGGCACACCCTGATTTGCCTCAGCCCTAGATCACCACAACCTGCAGCAATCTAAGGGCTTTTTGAGAATCGGGCCCAACATGTCCAGTTCTGCCAAGTGCCTGCAGATTATAGCGCTTCCAGCAGATCATGGCACGCAGCAGTACTATTCAGTCAACAGTAAAACAGGTTCTTTTGTTTTCTTTTGTTCTGTTGATTGGTTGTTGCCGCACCTGTACAAGAGTCTGCTGTGGGGACAGACCGCAGAACTGGACATGCTGTATATCTGGACTACAGTTGGGGTGTATATAAGTGTTACATTCCTTAGTCTGTGGTATGCAAAATCAATTTCCCCTAACCCCTATTGGGAGGTCCTCAACTTCATGTTTGTTAATGGGACCCTGTTAGGTGAAGGCACCATGATAATGCTTAAAGTAGTAGTAGTAGCAGTAAATGTATTTCTTAGATGCCCTTCCTTGGAGACTCTGAGTATCATATCAAGCATAACGGCAATAATAAAAACAATGTATTTATTTAAATTGATAACTGGGTAAGGCATGCTGAGCAGAGGCTCATTTCCAGGTGCAATCCAGGGGAGAGGGGAGAGAAGTACAGGAAGAGTAAAATTACAAACCATCCGAGTGTGGTTACACAAACAATCATAGCAGGTGCATGAGCAGCATAGTGACTAGGTAGGGAAACAGCATAATTAGCCTAAAATTTAGAGGGGTCTTAGGCAGGAGGGGGTCTGAGGAGAAGGGAAGAAGAGTTAAGGGAGTTGACAGAAAATGAGGGGAGTAGGAAGGTGCCTTTTCTCGTATCTAAGGGCTAGGAGTGAAGGGGAGAGGGGGAGGAGAGAGGGGAGCAGATTCCAGAGGGAAGAAATACAGTAAGAGAAGGCAGCTTGCCCAGCAGAGGAGTGAGGGTAGGGAATGGAGAAAGTACAGGAATCCCTGGAGTGCAGAGAGTAGGAGGAGGGGATGAGAGAGAGAGTGGAGTAAAGAGAAATAAGAAGAAAGGTGCCCAAACAATTATTTAGCAATGAAAGGAGGCACAATGGGACTAGTGATGTGAGGATCATGGGAGGATGGGGAGGAAGGAATAGAGGAAACAGTGATGAGTATAAAGGGGAGAGCTGATAACGGAGCAAAAGAAGTAGAGATATTGCAAAGTTTTAATTCACAGTCATAATTAAGGTGAAGTCACCAAATTCGCATCTGTGGATAATTTTGGGAAGTTTTTCTATTTAATAGGAAATTCGTCATTGATAACTTCACATGGTAGCTTTGCATGTAACTTCTCCTCAGGGTACACCAAAGTGAAGTTAGGCCAGAATGAAGCTACTGCTACAGAAAAGTCTGGAAGTCAGCAGTCCTCCTTGTTCCCCCCATTCTGCAGTAGCCTGAAGACCCTGTGCTACTCCCACCCCCGAGGTACCACCTCCATAGGCTGTGTCCACTCATCAGTCTCAGTCAGAAACAATTCTAACATTTTCTGACCTTTGTGTTATCCAGTTATACTCTTCACTTCCAGCGTGACATGTTGGCAAATACCCAGAGTGTTGCTACCACTGCAATTGAGCTTAGTATAATGCTTTGCCCTGGCCAGAGTCGAGTACTATCCCAGATACCTGTGGTCAATGTGCTGAAATGCACAGAAAGGAGCTACCAGCTGTTTGGCCAGCGGTCCACATATCCATACTGGGGACCTACTGTCCAGATCAGGCTCAGTGCCAACACCACAAGCAGTCAAGGGGACACCAGCAACCTCCTTCTTGACAACTGTTCCTAATTGTGAGCCAGAGATTTTGCTAACTGTTGGACTGACCCTCTTGTTGCTGCCTTCCGCAGCACCCACCTGCCTGGATGCCACAGAAGAATAAGTTGGCAACACGAATGCCACCACCCCACTTCCACCAACGGATGAAGCTGCTGCAAAGATAGTCTTGTAGGTGCAACAACGTTTACCCCACAGAACCTATGCACTTTTTGGTCACCTTGCTAGCACCTCTTCCTTTACTCAAGCTTTTCCTTACAGTCATTTTATATATTTCGATTTTTAAATATCAGCAGCAGCAGACAACACCCCACCAGAGGGATTAGCAGTCTTTTTTTTCCCTTCCTGGCTGCCCAGAAACTAGAGATTGTGATGTGATGTGGTTGGTGGTGGTTGATTTTTATAAGGGCAAAAATGTGTTTGGGTGTTTTTTAGGCATAGTTCGGTCAATTATTGGATTTGTCTGAAACTTGATATGGTTGGAGCCCAACAGGAGATACACATTATGTGCATTTTGCTGATTATCATACTTAAATTGTGGATTTGGCACCATGGTGAATTTGGGAAGTAATTGTGGGTTGCTGTGCTTACCGCATGAATTTGTCTGGGGGTATTATGTGTTAGTCTTGCAGTACCCATTGAATCCTTTTTTTTAATGTATCAATTGTCCCTTAACTCAAAAGACTGACAGATTAGTGGCTTGTTAAAATTACAATGTTATCCTATGGGAATTTTCATTTTTTTTTATTTTTTTGTTGTCTATTTTCAGCTGGTATTCCGTAGCGACTTAGTCTTGTAGTATTCATTAAGACTATATATATATATATGTACGTATATATATATAGGTGTATATGTATAATATATATATATATATATATATTAGTGGCAAAAAACTCCGTTTAATGTCCCTAATAATAATCCGTTTAATTTCCCTAACTGTCACCCCATCACATGTGGAAAGAAGCTGAGGAATAGGAGAATGGGGTGACAGTTAGGACCGATGACCCCAATGCGCTCCCCGATTCCAGTTGGGGGTGGGCTGGAGGGGCAAAGGGGTTTCAACCCAACATCGAATTCTCGCTTTTGTCGCTGTGAACAACCCTAACTGATGCATTAAACAGAGTTTTGTGCCTCTAATTTCCCTTCTTTTTGAGAATGATAATGAGAAATAGTGAATGTAGGCGGCAGGAGGGCAGCGGGCCCCGCCATGTGATGTCTTGTCACATAGTAACATTGTGCCCGCAAACGCAAATCGTAATACGCATGGTGACGCAAAGCGAAACAGAAAGAGAAACAGTACTGTAGACAGAAATGTTAAAAACAACGCAAACGCAACCGCAAATGAAAACACAAAGGGTAAAGCACATGGTGGCGTAAAAGTGAACGGTAAGTGAAACGGGTACGGAACCGCAAGCAGTAATAGTAATGGTAACAGTAATGTAAGCACACAGGCTGGTTTTCCCCAAAAGCTGTATAGAGAAAGACAGTGAGTAGAAAGAATGCATGCAAAATAATGACTCTCGGAACACAAAAATGAGGACTTAGAATAGTAAATTGCTTATATCTCAATAACCGTACGACATAGAAAAAAAATTTAAAAGTCATATGTATTATCACTTTCCTGGCTAGTTTTGTACTTAGTCCCCACTAGGGGGCTAAGAAGTTTTGATAAAAAGTCCGTGATCTCACACCATTTTCTAGATACGGCCATGAAGCACGGCAACGCCGAATGTTATCCCATGGAAAAAAAAACAGTTCGGACTGCCATAACTTTGCCTCCCTGTAATATTTTTTCACCAAACCACTGAAAGACACATCTGTGAGATGTTGGCTGTGTTTCCTGCAAATTTTGGCCCAAAAGACCAAACCGTTATTTTTCAGCAGGGCGCCAAACGATTGCTGCAATGCGTCGTGCGCCGTAATGTTATCCTATGAGAAAAAGTGTCAACTTTGGAGTACCGTAACTTTGACATCATGTAATATTTTTTTCAACAAAACACTGAAAGGCACATCTGTGTGATGTCGGCTGCGTTTCCTCCAAATTTCAGCCCAAGACTCCAAACCGTTCTTTTGCAGCGGGATGCCAAAGAATTACTGTTATTTTGGGCATAGTGTCACAAAGTAGTGTCGTGATTTGCTAAAGCTTTCGCAAAAATTTGTGACACTTTTGTGAGTGCGACACTACTTTGTGAAAGTACTTTTTCCAGAAATCTGAAAAACATATTTCTGGGGTGTTTTACCCCAAAATAAAGACATGGCTAGCATCCTCAGGGCCCGACTAGGTGAATACAAAAAGAATTAGGTTGCTAGAGGGTCTCAATTTTAAATGCCAAGCATTTTTCTGATCACTAACTGAAAACAAAATGGCAGATTTGAGACAGTAAAAGGGCCATTTGCGACAGTAAAAAGTGCATTTGCGAAAGTGTTGAACTTTTTGTTTACTTTTCCCATTGACTTATAATAGGAACTTGTTTTTTGAATAACTTTGAACCGTTTAATATTTTTTCACAAAATCTTCAAAAGGCATATCTGGGACCCCGGCTGCACGTTTTTTGAAGATTTTGTACCTGTCACGCAAACCATGTGACCTGTAGGCGCGACCGTAGAATTTCAAAAAAAGTGTAAACGCATGCGCAGATCACACTTAATAACTCCGCAGCCGTATATCTGACCGGTATGAAACTTAGAAGATCCCAAGGTGTATGGGTCTTGATTCTGTATTCCTAATTTGAGGCAAATCCATTGAACAGTTGCAAAGTTATTAAGGTGCAACGTTTTGGGTTTAACATGTAAAGGGCTCCTCAACCCTAACTATGGTAGCACTACCGTGCTACCATAATATGTATATATATATATTAGAGGGAAAAAACTCCATTCAATGCATTAGTTAGGGTTGTTCCATAGTGAAAAAAGTGAGGAAATTTGGTGTTAGGGTTGAAAAACCCTTGGACTAGCCACCCCCTAACCGGCATTGGGGTACATTGGGGTCATCAGCACCTAACTCTCACCCCATCACATGTGTAAAGCAGCAGAAGTATAGGAGAATGGGGTGAGAGTTAGATCGACGACCCCAATGCGCACCCCAATGCCGGTTGGGGTGGGCTGGGGGTCCAGGGGGAGTTTCAACCCTAACACCGAATTTCCTCACTTTTGTCGCTGTGGAACAACCCTAACTAATGCATTAAATGGAGTTTTTTGCCTCTAATTTCCCTTCTTTTTGAGAATGATAACAAGAAATAGTGAATGTAATGCAGCGGCGGGAGCGTGGGGCCCGGATAATGCGGCTGCCACGTGGTGTCTTGTGGCATAGTAACAGGAACAGCAACGCAAACAGAAGCACTAACAGTGGTGCACATGGTAATGCACGCATGAATGAGAACAGAAAGGGTAGCGCACACGGTGGCATAGATAGGAACGGTCTGCCATGTAATGTGTTGTCACATAGTAACATGGTGTCTGCAAATGGAAATGTCAATGGGCATGGTGACGCAAAGTGAAACAGAAAGAGAAACAATACTGTAGACACAAATGGCAAAAAATAACAGAAACGCAAGCGCAAAGGAAAACACAAAGGATAACACATATGGTGGCGTAGACGTCAATAGTAAGTGAAATGGGTACGGAACCACAAGCGGAAAGGGCAACGGTAACAGTAATGTAAGTGCACAGGCTGGTTTTTCCCAAAACCTGCATTGAGAAAGACAGTGAGTACAAAGAATGTATGCATAATAATGGATATCGGAGCAGAAAATGAGGACTTGGAATACTAAATAGGTTATATCTCAGGAACCGTATGACGTAGAAAAAAAATTTAAAAGTCATATGATTTACGACTGTCCTAGCTAGTTTTGTACTTATTAGGGGGCTAAGCATGTTTCCAATGAAAAGTCCGTATCTCGCACCGTTTCCGAGATACAGGCCCTGAAAGACGCGGCGAACACCGTAATGTTATCCTATGGGAAAAAAAGAGAAGTTTGGAGCACCATAACTTTGCCTCCCTGTAATATTTTTTCACCAAACCACTGAAAGGCACATCTGTGGGCTGTTGGCTGTCTTCTCTCCAAATTTCAGGAAAAAAGACCAAACCGTTATTTTGCAGCAGGGTGCCAAAGGATTCCTGTAATACGTCAGGCCGTAATGTTATCCTATGGGAAAAGTGTCAACTTTGGAGTGCTGTAACTTTGCCACTGTGTAATATTTTTTCAACAAAACACTGAAAGGCACATCTGTGAGATGTCGGCTGTGTTCCCTCCAAATTTCAGCCCAAAACTCCCAACCGTTCTTTTGCAGCGCAGTGCCAAAGAATTGCTGTCATTTTCCCACAGACTAGAAAACTACTGTCGCAATTTGCTAAAGCTTTCGCAAAAATTTGCGACACTTTCATGAGCACGAAAGTAATTTGCAAAAGTACTTTTTCCAGAAATTTGAAAAACATATTTCTGGGGTGTTTTACCCCAAAATAAAGACATGGCTAGCATCCTCAGGGTCCGACTAGGTGAATATGAAAAGAATTAGGTTGCTAGAGGGTCCCAAATTTAAATGCCAAGCATTTTTCTGATCACTAACTGAAAACAAAATGGCGGATTTGTGAAAGTAACAGGGCCATTTGCGAAAGTAAAAATGCATTTGCGACACTGTCGAACTTTTTGTTAACTTTTCCCATTGACTTGTAATGCGAAATTGTTTTTTGAATAACTTTTGAACTATTTAATATTTTTTCACCAGATCTTTGAAAGGCACATCGGGACCCTGGTCGATGTCCCTGAAGATTTAGTGGGTCGTACAAACTGTGCGACCTTTATGCGCAACCGTAGAATTCCAGAAAAAGCGTAAACGCGCGTGCAGATCACGCTTAATAACTCCGCAGCCGCGTATCCGACCAGTACAAAACTTGGCAGATCCCAAGGCCTATGTTTCTTGATCATGTATTCCAAATTTCAGCCAAATCTGTCAAACAGTTGCAAAGTAATTAAGGTGCAGAATTTTGGTTTTAACATAGAAATGGCTCCTCAACCCTAACTATGGTAGCACTACCATGCTACCATATTATATAGATATATATATATATATATATATATATATATATATATATATTCGATAGTGTTGAACCTTTCACCCCTCCAGCTCACTCCTAACTGGAATCTGGCGCATTGGGGCCATCGCCCAAGTGTCACCCCATCACATGTGGAAAGAAGCTGAGGAATAGGAGAATGGGGTGACAGTTAGGACCAATGACCCCAATGCACACCCCAATTCCAGTTGGGGGGGTGAGCTGGAGGGGTGCAAAGGGGGTTTCAACCCTAACATCGAATTTCCTCGCTTTTGTCGCTGTGGAACAACCCTAACTGATGCATTAAACGGAGTTTTTTGCCTCTATTTTCCCTTCTTTTTGAGAATGATAATGAGAAATAGTGAATGTAATGCAGCTGCGGGAGCACGGGGTTGATGTCTTGTTGCATTGTAACATTGTGCCAGCAAACACAAGTCGTAATGCGCATGGTGACGCAAAGCAAAACAGAAAGAGAAACAGTACTGTAGACAGAAATGCTAAAAACAACAGAAACGCAACCGCAAAGGGTAACGCACATGGTGGCATAAACGTGAACGGTAAGTGAAACGGGTACGGAACCACAAGCAGAAACGGTAATGGTAAGAGTAATGTAAGCGCACAGGTTGGTTTTCCCCAAAAGCTGTATAGAGAAAGACAGTGAGTAGAAAGAATGTATGCAAAATAATGACTCTCGGAACACAAAAATCAGTAGTTGTAATAGTAAATTGCTTATATCTCAGTAACCGTACGACATAGAAAAAAAATTTAAAAGTCATATGTATTATCACTTTCCTGGCTAGTTTTATACAAATTTTTTGACAAAAACTCTGCATCTCACACCGTTTTCGAGATACGGGCCCTCAAAGGCGCTGTGAACACCGTAATGTTATCCTATGGGGAAAAAACAGAAGTTCAGACTGCCATAACTTTTGAACAGTTTAATATTTTTTCATGAAATCTTTGAAAGGCACATCAGGGACCCCGGCCACACGTTCTCTGAAGATTTTGGGCCAGTCGCTCAAACCATGCGACCTGTAGGCGCGACCGTAGAATTCCAGAAAAAGCATAAACACATGCGCAGATCACGCTTAGTAAGTCCACAGCCGTGTATCCGACTGGTACAAAACTTTGCAGATCCCAAGGCGTATGGGTCTTGATCATTTATTCTAAATTTCAGGCAAACCTGTCAAACAGTTGCAAAGTTATTAAGGTGCAAAACTTTGGGTTTAACATGTAAATGGCTCCTCAACCCTAACTATGATAACACTACCGTACTACCATAATATATATATATATATATATATATACACACACACACACACACACACATATGCATACACATATATTGTATCCAGAGATTGATAGATTGTATCCAGAGGCTGACAGAATCTATTTTTTATACCTATTTGATACTTTTATGTTTCTCATTGTCTTTATTGTTTTCTGTCTGTATCTCACTCTCACTTTCCTTGGTTTGGCTTCTAGTTTATAATTTAGTGATCAATGATGGAGCGTGGTCATTGTGGTGTTCCCACCTGTGGCAGGGCCATCCATCTTCATCGACCTCAATTTGTTTGGGCATACCACCCCAATACCAGCTTACCTCCTCCTCCTCCTCCCAAAGCAGCAGCAGCAGCCCCACTACCTGATCCTCCAACTGGGTCGCACCCACAGCAGCAGGAGAACATTAGTGTTGCCCTGGTCCCAGACTATCAGAAGCAGCAGCAACAGCAGGAGGAAGAAATGAAGGGTCAAGAGCCCCCTGTGCCCCCTCATCATGGTTCCACCACCACTGGCACCATCTTCCTACCTGCAGAGGGCCCTCTGTTTGTCCAGCAGCAGCACCCTGACACCCACACTACCCATATCCCAAGTCCTCTCTTGTGAGGTCTTTTATACATGTTACCCTAGTGACCACAGCATGGTCACATGCAATTCATGCAATAAATGTGTCTGCCGGGGCAAACAGAGGACCCATGTGGGTACTGGGGCCAGAAGACCCATCTCATGGCAAATCACTGGGCTGAGTGGGAGGCAAGGCAGAGGGAAGTGGCAAGTGGGAGGGTGGAGGTGGTGGCACATGCGGGCCGGCAGCAGTTCATGGAGGATGTAAGGGAAGTTCCCATGTCACAGTGGAGTGGCAGGCAAACCCTGTAGAAACAGCAGTGCTCTCTGCTGTAATTCAAGCTCCTCCAGAACCAGCAGCAACAGCAGTAGTTGAGCTCACTACCCTAAGGGAGTAAGTGGAGGACCTCTGTCAGCAGCTTAGCAAAGTGGAGAAAAAAGCTGCTAGACTGTATGTGGTGGTAGTGGTGTGGGTGGTAGCAGGCCTAGCATGTAATGAGCACTTCATTAAACTATCAAATCTTCTTAACTCCCATGTGTCCTACTCCTTTGTCCCCCCAAAGAGAAAACTATCCAAAAAAGTTACAAACACAGAAAACAGAAATAAATAATTCACACAAAACACTGACTACAACAGCACTAGTGCTGCTCAGACAGAAAAGGCTGCCTTTTGCTTGCTGCTAGCTAGTTAACCCAGCTCCCTTCCCCTCACAAAACTGCCTCACCACACACAATACAGAAACAAAACTACAAATTTAAAGTAACTAAATCAGAAAAAATACCACAAATAATTGGTAATCTAGAGGCATAAGGCACACTCACTTTAGGGAGTGATTTGGTTGAAATAACTGAGGCTACATACACACTGGCAGTCCAGGTTTACAACTGTTTTTTAAAATGGTTTTAAACTCACCACGGATGTCTGTCCTCACTTGTTGCTACAGGCTTTGTGACCATGTTACAGTACAGTCGCACTGCTGCCATCACTCCACATTGCAGCCCTGTAATGATGTAATCTAGCACAGTTTGCAGCAGGGATCAGTGGAAACACAGCTCGATCTCCCATCCACACTGGTCCCTCACTGGGTTTGAGCACGGTTTTTAAACACGGTTTCAAACTGTGTTAGGTGCAGACGCAAATCGTGTTTTCTTTTTTTAAAATATTTTAAAAATTCTAGTGTGTATACAGCCAAAATATTTTAAATGTTTTTCAAAGGTTTTTAGGCACCGCAGTTCAGAGCAGACTTAACACCAGCCCTCTTTTCATAAGACTGCACTGAATTCAGTCTATGCATGGCAGTACAGCTCACTGTAGCAGTATGTGACCTCCAATCTCATGGATCATTGCAAACTACACCTTGAGGGCACAATCCACAGGCAAAGTTACCAAATTTGCCATTTTCCATTTTTAATGGATGACAGGGGGACAGGTGTGAATCTCGGTGGGGAAGGTCATTCTTCATTTGGCAGGTGATTGCCGGGGGTGGGACCACTAGACACCAGGGAAATTTATTTTTATTTCAAATTCTGGATGGAGGACAGGGGTGCATCTTGGCAGAGGGGGAACTGTTCATATTGGGTCGGCAATCGGCCAGAGGGGTGGAACCACTAGATACCAGGGATGTGGGCATAAAGATTTATTTTACTGCTGGGCTAGGCGGGAGGGTAGAAAACACTTAATCATTTTTTTTTAAATATATGTGTATTCGAAATTCCACATGTCCCATTCGTGAAATAGTCTGTGAAATGCGCACATTTCACAGGGCAAAATTCCTGATTTAGCTGGAATTTCACCTGTGAAATGATCATTAAACAGGAGGCATTGCAGAGGATATTCAGTCTGGCAAGGGAAGAGGAAGAGGTGATTGATACTATGGAGTACATCCACATAGTCAAAGACCAGGAGAACCATTTTGGGTGGCCAGCTCCTGGCAGACCTTAAGGGAAAAGCAGTCCTTGTTGCAGTACAGGGCACTGAGCTTAGTGTGAAGAAACAGATGGGGTCAACGTGAGCAGAGAAGTCAAGCTTACTATTAAGTCACACACCAAAGTACCTGAATGCAGGAACATCCTTCAGAGGGATGTCATCCAGTGTGGAAAAGACAGTTGAGAGAGTGAGCCTGGCCAGTTTGCTCCTGAGTTGGTTGCCATGGAACCAGAACAGTACATTGTGGAAGTCATGCTGGAGTGGACCTTCCACTGCCGAAGTCAATGAGCTGACGGTGTAAATGACTGTGGTACCCACATACATATGGATATGCGAAGAGACAAACAGAGGGCAGGTCATTCAGGAAAACTGAGAAAAGGATAGGAACCAGGATGAAGCCGTGTTGGACCCCTGCTAGGATGGGGAGAGGAGGAGACAGGACACCTCCCACTTGTACCAAATGGAGACGGCCCATGAAGTATGAATGGAACCATTCAACAGTGGGAGCTGACAGGCCAGCAGAACTTAGCTTGTCCAGGAGTGAGTGGGACACCAAGTTATAGGCTTTGGCAAGATTGATGAATATAGCTGCAGTGATATGTCCCTGATCTATCCCACTGTGGATAGCATCAGGTACTTACAGCAAGGAGGAGATGGTGGAGTGGTGCTTCCAAAAACCAGACTAGAAGGGGTAGAAGAGTAAAAGAAATAAAGTGTGTAAGGAATATAGTTAGGTATATTTAGAGGCAGGTGACTTTACCTAGGTAGATCCAACCCAAATACAGTGCCAATGAAATAAATGCAATGGTTAAGCAAACTGAGCAAAATCAAGAAGGGCTATAAACAGCAAAGTAAATAGAGTGGCAGTATTCCTTCAGGTAACAACTAGAGCAGGTTTGGTAAGCAGGTTTATGACTATTGTGGCAGCAGTTGCAAGTAACCCAGGCAGAGAGTTATATTAGTATCGGGTACCCGAACCACAAGTTCAAGGTTACCCAGTTAGGGAGTAAGCAAATAGTTAACGTATCATATTAATTGTTTGATTAAGTAGCATACTACTACTTCGGTAGAGGTTCTGATCTACATTTAAAATTAATCTTCAGTTCTTTCTGTTAAATACAATTAATTTAGACCTCTACATGCTCCGACCACCAGAGAATTTAGTTCAAGACTTGATAGTGCTCCACAGAACTCACTAAGTAGCTTAAATTACTCGAGTTCCTCCGAAAATTTCTTGTTTAAAAAATTTCTTACTCGAGCACCTCTGAAAGTTTCTTGTTTAAAAAATTTCGAGCTCCTAATGTTAAAGTTTTTCAGTTAGAAAAGTTACTTTCAGTGATTAAGTCGAGCTCCTCAGCTAATGTTAACTGCTTTAGCCTGAAGCTTTCTTCAGTGCATAAATTGTGAACCTCTTCTATTGAGAGCTGTTCCCAGTACTTAAACAAACTTTCCCCCAGTGCTTACCTGCCTGCAGTAAGGGAAACAGAGGATCGGTCTCCTGTTATCTGAAGAGCTGGGCTGACCTGCCCTTGGAGCTGCATTCCCGCCCACCCTTGGCTGGCATTTCATTCATAGCCAGTGTTGGGTCATGTGATTGCTAAGTCCCTGGTTTCCCATTTGCACTTTTCTTTCTCTCTCCACCAGAGGGCATATGATTGATCTTTACTTATTCTGCTAGGCTTTAAATACTTCACTCTGGGTTAACCTCCTTTATGAAGCATCCTACTGGCTTTTTACCCTAAGGTATATTAAAGGCATTGTTTTCTCTAATGAGCCTTTACTCAGGGAGACTAACTTCTTATTTTATCTTACACCTAGTGTATATTTTACCTTATACCTAGTGTTGAAGGTGTAGGATAATTTGTTTAAAAAGTCTAGAACTCTGTGCCTTCTCCATCCTTTCAGGACTCCAGGCATTTCACAGTTCAAGTCTCATCATGGCTAGACATGGAATTGTTCTTGCACTGCTGTTCATTATATCCTTCACATTGCTAGACAAACTCCTCACCCATTGTCTTATCCCAATGACCCACAGTCCTACACTCCCCACCTTGATTCTATCTGCACTGATTTACATCCCCCTCATTACATCTTTTTCATGTCTAAAAAAGATGTTTACTTCCTCAAGATCTGCTCTCGATCAATAATGCTCTCCATATATAGGATTAACCTATCCTCTGCTGGCTTATGTTCTTTTAACCTTTTCACACTTTTTCAGCTATCCCTACTCTTACTTCAAGCGGGTGATATTAAACCAAATTCAAGTCCATCGGGCCCACTATTTACATCAGCCCACTCGACCCCACCTATTGTACCATGTATAATGGGTATCAAAACTGCTCATCTGAATTCTCAAAGTCTCCAGCCAAAAATTGCCTAGCCCCAAGCCTGGGCTGTTAAACATAATCCTGACATTCTTGGAATTACCGAAACCTGGCTGAAGCCACAAATATGGCAACATGAGGTTGATTTTTATGGTTATTCATTTTATACGAAGGACCGTGTTGGTAAAAAGGGTGGTGGAATTCTATTCTATATTAAATCAAAGTTTCATGTTACTGTAGTCCCCTCACCGACTGATATGCCCTTCACCGCCAAATCTCTGTTTAGTTCACTGACACTTGGCAATGTCAAGAACATTTTAATTGGCTATATTTATCTCCTTCCAAAGGATGCCACCAAAGACCTACCCCCTTATGCCCTCCCTGTCTGATCTTCCCCCACATGATACAGTTATCTGTGGAGATTTTAACAAAAATTGACTGTCCCCTCACAAAAACGAAGCACACACTATCATCTCTGACCATAATCTTACCCAGCATATCACTGAGCCCACACAATGTAACTCCAGGACAAGTACCTCAACACTATTAGATTGGATTGTTTCTAATTTCCCTCACAGGATCAAGGTAGTCAGTGTACTGCTGGACTGCATTAGTGACCATTCTCCTGTCTAGTGCGTGTGGCGCAATAACTTTGTCCCCCCCAATCCATGAAACTAAAAACATGTCACATTTTAAACTGGAAGAATTTTTAACGTCAATTAGTACTGCTGATTGGATCCCTCTTGTTCACCTCCCCACCCGAGACCAGACCCTAGATTACTTCATTGCTACTTTTAAAGACATACTCAACAAATATGCTCCCCTAACTAAGCACAGATGCAAGAGCATCTAAACCCCTTGTCTTTATACAGAAATTACCATCTACTACCATCTTGAAAATGAGCTTGCTCAATGATGTAAACTGCCTAGTTAAATAAAGCTTGATTGATTGATTTAATTAGGTCACTTATGAAAAAAACATGATACTGCCTGAAAGTCCTTTAAATTCAGCCTTCTTCATTCTGACTGGCTATCTTATTGTCAGCTGAGAAACCAATGCAAAAACAGGATCCAGGCTGTTAAGCATTCCTATTACCACTCTCTGCAAACCAATAACCTATGCAAGTCTAAAGAATTCTGGAATCAAATTAATTCCTTGCTCAAAGGTAAAATGAGCCAATGTCCCAGCTCCATTCTGTCCGGGGGCAATCTGCTTCAAGACCCTCCTTCTATTGCAGAAGGAATCAATCATTTTTTCACTGAGCTAGACAAGTATACAGCTCATCTTACACCCACCCCTGAGTTCTCCATCCCTACTCAGCCCCATGATGCCCTTGGCACTCACCCTGCTTACCACTTGAAGCTCACAACCATAGGAGAAGTTGGCAGGTTATTATCAAAACTCAAAGCGGAGAGCTGCCCCCACCATGACACTTTAGAACCCAAGTTCCTCAAACTTGGGCTGCAGTGCTGGCAGCACTTGTCTGCAGTCTCCTAAATAAATCCTTCCTGTCTGGAGTCGTGCCAAGTCTATGGAACGTGGCTGTTGTGGTCCCCCTCTATAAGGGTGGTACAAACGCCATCGAAAACCATAGGCCTCTCTGGATCTTGTGTCCCCTGGCTAAGATTCAAGAAAGGATTTTATACAACCAGTTGCAGTCCTACTTAGATATGCATCAGCTCCTCACAAATTTCCAGCATCACTTTAGAAAGGAACATAATACCACCACAGCGCTGGTCAAAGTATCAGCTGATATCCTTAAAGCCAGCAATGAATGCCTAGTGATTGGTGCTGTGTTCGTTGACCTAACTAAGGCCTTTGATCTCATCAACCAGTACCTTCTGCTTGGTAAACTGCATCAACTTGGCCTTGATTGCCTAGCTCTTACTTGGTTTAAGGACTATCTCATTGGTAGATCGCAAAGAGTAAAATGATCTTGATCTTGCTTGTCCCTCAGATCTATTGTATACGGCACGCCACAGGGTTCAATTCTTGGTCTGATACTGTTCTCATTCTTTATTAATAAACTCCTTAACTTCTGTGGCATTGCAGCAGTACAGCTATATGCAGGTGATGCAATCTTATACCATTCGTTTAACAACATGGAGAGGTTTAACCAAAATCTCAACTCCGACTTCAGTATGCTCAAAACTTGGTTCTCAGCTAATCACCTAATCTTGAATACAAAAAAAAACAAAGCCACGTTATTCCACAATTCCTCTCTTAAAATATTCTGTCCGTTCCAAATCCGCTCACTGTCTGGTGACACTACAGAAGTAGTTAAAACTTTGAAATATCTTGGAATGCTTCTCGATGCCTCATTTTCTCTACAGCCTCATGTATTATAGCTTACTAAGGCAAAAAACCAAAAGCTAGATCTCTTATACCATCTCCGCCCCCTACTATCAGCTAGCACCTGTCAAAATATTGCCTCCATACCCCTCCTCCCTATTTTGTTATATGGAGCTCCACTCCTGCTCTCCACTCAACCCTCATCCCTTGCACAGCTATGTCAAATCTACCTTAGGATTGGACATTTTACCCTAGACACAAACCCCAGACAGCATCACTGTGACACCCTGTATTCTCTCCAATGACCCAGCTATGAATTTAGACTACAGTACCTTACACCATGCTTTGTATTCAAACTAGTTAATCTCTTCAGCCCTCCGTGTCTCAGGGAACTCGTGCATCACAAAACTTATGCTCACCCACTTAGGTCTACTTCTCTTTCCTTATTATTTGTCCTGAAACCAAAGCATCTATCAGGCCAATGTTTGTTTGCCTTCTCTGCCACCTCCTGGAATTCCCTTCCTCCTACTTTACTCACCTGCATCACCCTAATTCTTTTCAAAAAAGAGCTTACTTCGTATCTTCACAGACCTCCCCACTGCATCTGTTTCAGTTAACTTCTACCTTCTCTACCATCTGCTGTTTGTCATGCTTTTCTCCTGATGCTAAAACAGTGTGTGGTGCATGTGTATTGTAAACATGTGTATTGTAAATATGTACATACCAATGTATTAAATTGTATTTATACTACTATCTCATTTGACAATGCTCAATGTAAAACTTAAGGTTGCCTATTTAATTATTTTGAAGTCTCTGTATATCCCTCGTATGCACTGTTGAGTCTTTGTATTCTATAATTCCCTGTATCTGTCATGCTGAATTGCACTGTAATTGCCTCCTGGGTCATCACTGAAAAATGGACTGTATGATCTCAGTGGGCACACCTAGTTACTAAAATTCAAATAATTAAATAAATATCAGCCTACAAGCATTTAGACCTAGGAGTCCAGTAGCAAAAGCAAAAGTACAAGGTGACTCAGATAGGGTGCGAGCAAATTATCAGTGTTTCAGCCTCAAACGAATGGTCTCAAGAGTCCAGACTCAAAAGCAATTGTGCATGGTGACCCAGATGGGGAGAAAATAGTAACTAGCTGTACATCATTAGAGATTACCTTGAAGAAGGTGAAAACACTGCTTGGCAGAAAGGACAGGCACATTCACAAAACAACAATAATGCACTTACAGTATGTAAAAAAATAAACAGCAATAAAAAATCTTTAAAATGCACAGCATAAATAAATAAAATAATAAACACAGCAGCATCATAGTAAATGGAACTCACTCCGAAGAAAAGGGTGTTACTAGTGGAGTACCTCAGGGTTCAGTACTGAGTCCAGTCCTCTTTAATGTCTTTATAGGTGACATTGAAGAGGGTCTGGAAGGAAAGGAATGCCTCTTTGCAGATGACACAAAGATCTGTAACAGAGTTGATACACAAGGAGGAGTGGAAAGGATGAGAAGGGACTTGACAAGGCTGGAGGAAGTGGTCAGAAGTATGGCAACTTAGATTCAATGCAAAGAAGTGCAAAGTAATGCACCTGGGAAATAAAAACCCAGGAGAAGAGTACACAATGACAGGGGAGGTACTAACGACAACAATAATGGAAAGGGACCTGGGGGGTAGTCATATCAGATTATAAAAAGGTGGGCAAACGATGTGAGAGGTCAGTAAGGAGAGCCGGGGGGATACTGGGATGCATAGGGAGAGGCATCACAAGTAGAAAAAGGGAAGTGGTTATCCCTCTGTACAAACAGTTGGTGAGACCCCATCTGAAGTATTGCGTGCAGTTTTGGAAACCCCATCTCTGCAAGGACATAGACAGGATGGAGGCAGTCCAGAGGAGGGCAACTAAAATGGTGCAGGGTCTGCATCAGAAACCATATGAAGAGAGACAGAGAGAGAGCTTAATATGTATGCCCTTGATGAAAGGAGGGACAGGGGGGGACATGATAGAAACTTTCAAGTACCTCAAGGGAATCAACAAAGTCCAGGAGGGTATCATATTTCAGAAAAAGAGATGTGCAAGAACAAGGGGGCACAATTTAAAGATAGAGGGGGTACGGCTCAGGGGCAATGTGAGGAAATTTTTTTTTCACAGAGAGAGTGGTGGACGCATGGAACCCCCTTCCTGAGGAGGTTGTGTGGTCTAAAACAGTGGGGGAATTCAAACATGCATGGGACAGACATAAGGCAATTCTAGTGGGGGGTAGGAGGAAGCAGGCTGTTGGTTAACTAGAATCTGCAACTTATGCAATAGGTAGAGAAATGGGCAAACTGGGTGGGCCAAGCGGTCCTTATCTGCCATCAAAGTCTATGTTTCTATGTTTCTATCATAGATGGCAAAGATGTTAAATGAGACCTTCTCTGGTCCCCAAATGTCTGTCGAAAGAGCTATGCTTTCAACCCACTTTTAAATGCCTCCACTGAGGGGACCTCCCTCAGTGTTCTGGGAAGATTGTTCCAAATTAGAGAAACAGCAACCTCAAAAGCACAGATCTCCCGAGGATTTAAGCCATGACCTAGGAACTGAAAGAAGACCCACTTCAGAGGAGCCGAGGGGGTGTGAGGATTCAGAAGTTCCAACAGGTAGCCCAGGCCCAACCCATGTAGGAACAAACAATAGGAGGAACGTCTGCACAGTACTCAGTTAGAACAGCGCTCCCTTAACAGCACATGTTTAGAACAGCGCTGCAAGAAGTGCGAAACAAGGACAGTGACAAGGGTAGGATAGGGAACAGCAGTTACTGCTACCCATGTAGCCATCAGGGAGTGACTGGAGGTAGGAAAAAAGAGCCAGAAAAAGTTGGTAGCTGGCTAAGCTGCTCCCATGGTGAAGAGGGCTAAGGCATAGAGCAGCTCAGCCAGTGTGGAACTGGAGACCAGAATTCTATTCCTGGTCTCTGAGTTTTTGTCTGTGAGACAGATGTGCACAATTTTACTAAGTCCCATCTCACAGATTCCCCCCCCCCCCTCCAAATTTCAACTTTCTCCCATGATCCAGCTGTTCCTCGGAGCTGGTTATTTTAGAGACAGGGGGTGTGGTGGGTGGAGCCCCACTGCAAAAACATGATTTAGTATTATGGTCTGTGGCCATGGTAGCGGTCCATGGTGTGTTTTTAGTGGGCATTGTTGTTGCTGCAGGTGCTGTTTTTGCTGCGGTGTTCTAGGCAGTGCTGTATTTGTATGCACGCTTTAAACCTAGTGCCCATCTGCGCTTCAACCAAAAACAAGTGAGGTGCTGAAACAAGGCTTGCCAGCCCAATGAAATACAGACAAACTCAAATGGTAGAAGGCAGCACATCAATCACAACAGACTCCAAACGAATGCAGAGTTCAAAAAATTAAGTTATTTTATTCCATCTTAGATGCAGTGCAAGTTGTAAATAACTTTCTTTCCAACATTTGCAGGCTACAAACAGGTTACAAAACAGTCTCACCAGAACCCCTGCACTTCGACCAGTAGGTCTTCCTTAGGGGGCTAAGGTCTGGTTATTGTTTGGTTGCTTAAGAGCCCACAGAGCAATGGCATTGTAAGTTATGTGGTACATTCAAAAATAAGTACTTCCTTATTAACCCCTAATGGTATAGTACTAGATGGAATGCATATATATAAATATATATATACACATATCTACACACACACACACACATATATATATATATATATATATATATATATAGAGGATATATATATATATATATATATAATATGGGAAATATTCTCACTCCTGCAGAGTGAGCTCTGTATTCTTACGTGTGCCGAATATTTCCCATATCTCATGATCTGCACATCATGTGTGCTATTTATACAAATGGGGTGAGAGCATATGAAGTGTCATGTTTTTTTGTGTATTTTTCCCTGTATCTATGTGCTTTTTTTTGTTTGAGATTTAGTCTTTAGTAATTAATTTTTGGTAGGCAGGTGAGCTTTTTAGGAGTACTACTGGGAAGTTAAGTGGTTTGTTCAGATTTACACAGTATGCAAGTGGAGGCTGTGAGAATCAAACCCAGGTCTAATCTGCTGATTGTATCAAGCTTGTTCAGAGCTCATTACTCCAAGATCTAGGCTATACTGAAAGCAGTGTTTGTCTGTGGTGTGGGAGTGTTTCTGAATGTCTGGGATTATTAGAAGCACTGTGGAACACGGGTGATTGTGTTTGGTTGTGCTACACAGATACATAGAAAATGGCGCCAGATAAGGGCCTATGGCCCACCCAGTCTGCCCATTTGATCTTGTAAGTTCACTTTATGTTTTCCTAGAAGTCTGTTGCCCCTTAACCCTGACTTCCAGAATTCCTTTATGTCTATCCCATGCATTCTTAAGTCCTGTGATTGTTTCAGCCCCCACCACTTCCTCTGACAGGGTGTTCCACTTGTCCACCACCCATTCTGTGAAGAAATTCTTCCTCATGTTTCCTCTGAATCATCCTCCTCCAACTTCATCCCATGCCCCTAGTCCTGGAACATCTTTTCACTTAAAAACAGTGTATTCCTGCACCCTGTTCCTCCTGTAAGACACTTGATGTCTCTATCATATCCCCTCTCCCTTCTCTCCTCCAGGGAGTATATATTCAATTCCTTCAACCTGTCCTCATAGGACTTGTGATGCAATCCTGTACCATCTTTGTTGCCCTCCTCTGAACCTTCTCTACCCTGTCTATGTCCTTATGTAAGTAAGGTCTCCAGAACTGTACACTGTACTCCAGGTGGGGCCTCACTAGTGTCTTGTATAGTGGAATTATGACCTCCTTTTTCCTGCTGGTGATGCCCCTGCCTATGCATCCCAGCATCCTATTTGCTTTACCTGCTGCCTTGTCACACTGTTTCCCTACCTTGAGATCATCAGAGATGATAACCCCAAGATCCCTTAACTGCTTGGTGCATGCTATATCCTCATCCCCCAACTGATATATTGTGCCCGGTTTTTTGTGTCCCATGTGCATTATCTTGCACTTCTTTGCATTGAATTTCAACTGCCAACCCCTGACCGTTCTTCAAGTTTCTGCAGGTCCCTTCTCATTCTGTCTACACCCTCTGGTGTGTCTGCTCTGTTACAGAGCTTTTGTATAATCAGTGAACAGGGAAATTCTGCCTTCTAGATCCTGCGCAATGTCACTGATGAAGCTGTTGAATAGGTCCGGTCCCAGCACTGATCCCTGTTGTACCCCGCTGGTCACTCTTCCCTCTGTGGAGTGACAGCCATTTACCACCACCCTCTGTGTCCTGCCACCCAGCCATTTACCTACCCACTGACTTTGCAATGTTCTCTTCTGTCTGAGCTTTGGCTTCCCTTACTGACCTCCCTGCCTCCCTTTTCTTCTCTGGTACTTCTCCCTATCCCCTTCTGCCTGTGTCTTTTTGTATTGCCTAAATGCAATCTTTTTGGCTTTCACTTTCTCTGCTACCTTCTTGGAAAACCATAATGGCCTCCTCTTCCTTTTCCCCTTGCTAACCTGCTTAATGCATAATTCTGTTGCTCTTGTAATCCCCGTTTTAAATACTGCCCGCTGTTCCTCGACCCCTGATTCCTGCCTCATTCCCCTTAATGCCTCTTTGAAGCATCTTCCCATTTTCCCAATGTCTGGCCCCCTAAAATCCAGGACATGTGTTTTTGTGTGGTTTGGTTCTGCTCCTTCTGTGATTGATTTCAAACCACAATGACTGGTGGTCACTGTTCCCCAGGTGCTCCCCCACTGTTACCCCTAGCACACTGCCCCTGTTTGTGAGCACTAGGTCCAGTATTGCCTTCTGCTGAGTTGGTTCCATGACCAGTTGCTTGAGGAAGGCACCCTGAAGGGAGTCCAGGATAAATCTGCTCCTAGTTGATGCTGCTGCTGAGATGTTCCAGTTCACGTCTGGAATACTGAGGTCTCCAACCAGCACTACCTCACTCTTGTCTGCCATCCTTTGGATGGCTAGCATCAGCTCCCTATCTGTTTCTTCCTCCTGGGCTGGTGGTCTATAGACCACACCTGTGTGGATGGCTGGCCCCATTTTCCTTTCCAGCTTAACCCACAGTATCTCTCCCCCATTTTGTTCCTCCTGGATCTCTGTGGCCCTTATGTCATTTTTCACATACAGTGCCACTCCTACTCCTCCTCCTCCCTTCCTACCTGCCCTGTCTCTTCTGAATATGTTGTAGCCAGGTATGGCCATCTCCCAGTCATGGTTATCATTACACCAGGTTTCTGTGATGGCCACAATGTCCAGGTCTGACTGCATCATGACAGCCTCCAGATCCTCCATCTTGTTGCTAAGGCTCCTGGCATTGGCACACATGGCGTTCCTAGATTTGACCTCCCTCGACTGTTTAACTGTTTTACTCCAGCCCCTTCCCTGGTTGTCATTTATCCCTCGTTCTCCTTGCTGTCTGCCTTTCTGTTGAATTTTGCCCCTTTTCTGCCTAGCCACCTCTTGGGCGCTTATCTCCATCTTTTGCACAATGCTTTGTAGAAATATCCCCTCCTCCTGTTCACTGGTTCCACTGCTAACTGTGGGGGGTGGGCAACTAGGTACCCTCCTTGCTCTCCTGCCACCCCCCCCTTGACTAGTTTAAATGCTTGTCAATATAGCTTTTAAACTTATCATTGAGTGCTTGGTTTCCCCTTCAGGATGAATGCAGGCCATCAGGCTTGAACAAGCCTCCATCCCTCCAGGTGGGTCCCCAGTAACCAATGAATCCAAATTCTTCCTCACAGCTAATTGTGTCAGTTGCAGCTTGCAGAGAGAAAGAGAAACTGCTTTGTAAATGAGTTTCATTTGAATTCAGGTTGCTTTTATGATGAGATTAGCACAGAAATGGGCTAGGTGTATTGGAAACTTTGGGACACAGGTAAGTGTTTTGCAATGTTAACTGAGTGATTTGCAGGCTTCAGTGAGACAGAAACTGATTTTTGAAGCACTTTCATTTAGAATGCTAGCTTGAATGAGTGACTGATGTTATCAGCATTTATCTCACCGCAGTGAGCATTTATCTCACCGCAGTGAGAATATCTCAATTTATTGCACTGGAATAGCTCTCACCCCATTGTATAAAAAAAAAATATATATATTTATATATATGGGGGGGGGGTGTGTGTGTGTGTGTGTGTGTGTGTGTTTATGTATATATTCCCAATCACATTTCATTTTGTTTAAGCAACAGAACAAACAAATTAAAATGAAGAGAAAGTAAAGGTACATTTAAGTAAATTTAAATTTACCACCATAATGTATATTAACTTGTATTTTTATTTTGTACATACACTATCAGCTTTATAATTCAAAATATACATATTACATAGAGAGGGAAGGGAACATCAACTTGTACAGAAGTGGAGAGAAGGAGGCTCAGAGTGAGTGGTTGAACAATCTATACACAGTAAATATATAAATAAACTGGGTGAAAGTCTTTATGAACAAATTCATTAAACGTTTTAATACAGTGTACTTTGTACAGAGTACAAAAGAGTAAAAGGGGGAAGAGGAGGGATAGTAGGGAATCAGGTTGGTGTGTGTGTGAGAAAGCAAATCCATGTGTTTAAATTTCTAATTCACGATGATACAGGAGAAAAAAATGTTCTTTTTTTCTTTTGATTCAGCCTGCGCTCACCAAACTCACTGGACCTGTAAGATAAGAAGAACAATGAAAGTTATTACTTCTCTTTACAAATAAGGCTTAATATCAAGTTCATTGTTAAGACCAATTGGATTAAGACTTTTTAGATTAAATATCCAGAAACTCTCACATTGTGAAAGTTTATTAACCCAGTCTCCACCACTCCTTCCAAGCCAAATCTGCTCCAATCCCATTAAAGAAAAAACATTGGAATCACTGTTGTGATAGTTAAACTAATGTTCTGCCACAAGACTAGACATGTCCTTGTCTTTTATGGCCCACACATTCAAAGGAGATGCACAGCCCAAAATGGAGATGTGCAGTGCATCCCAGAAAATGCTTGGAAGCACTATATTCGAAAGGAAGAGATGAGTCGCTCATTTCAGAATGCATGATCACACAGAAATAGTGTATGCAGCGCAAAAAAGGGGGCAGGAACCTGAATATGCTGCACAAGTGTATATTCAGCCAAAATGTGTGGCACATGTGCCGCGCATCACAAAACTGTGCTGTACAAAGTTAGGTATGTAAGGGGATAGCCTAAATCGACCAGCCACCCACAGGCAGGCTGCAGAACTACAGATAGGTGACCCTGAAACAGCCCTCAGAAGTATGCCAGGATATCCTCCAGGCACCCACACACAACAGTCCTACCAGGAAGGGAGTACTCAAAGCCATAGCCATGATGTGCAAGCTCACTGGGCAGCTGCTGGGTGACACCTCCGGCACCGCCCCATCAGCCATCCCCCCTCACCACCCCCAGGTCCGGAATGCTCCACTGCCACATGCTAGACAGGTGCCCCCCAGCACACCAGTGCAGCAGACAGCAACAATGCAGCACCTGTACCAGATGCCATGGTCTGTACCCATGTGGCCATCAGAGTACCACCCAGTGGCAGCATGCATTCATGGTGGCATCTGGGACAACAGTGAGCAGGATGCATGGTGGTAATGGTTGCAGCATGGCATGGGTCAGGGACAGGTGAGTGACACACACCCAAAGTGGAACACTTTAGGTGCATACAGCATGCCCGTGCCAGACCCACGCCATCAAGAACCACACACATGTCACTGATGCCACCCCTACAGTGTGACAATGCTACAGGAGCCCTGAGTTCTGGTCACTGTGGTGTACTGTTGGTGGACCATGCACAACTGTGAGCAGTGTGGGGCAGGGGTGGCACCACCTGTGGCCTGGAGGTGGCATGGGCATGCCTCAAGGACACTGGATCCTTCTAGTGTTGTGCGTGCAGCCACCTAGGGCATGGATATGGCCATAACTGTAACTCTCTCAATAATCACACAGTACCAGGTACAGAACTCATGTTATCACCCAGACACCCTCTGAACCACATAGAGTGGGTGACAATACACACTGACCACTGAGACTGTTATGCAGAACTGTATGATAATATGAGATGATAGGTATCAGCACACTGTAGTAACATTGGTGCACTTATTACCACAGTCTTCTGAGCTTGCACTGTCGTGTTTGCTGCTGTGTCACACATTCTGTCCAGTTGTCACATGCCTTGGCACACATTTGGGTGCATAGGGGTTGGGAGGTATGTAGCACTGTATTTAGGATAATGCAGTCCATCCACAAACAACCATGCATTCTCACCTGCCTGCTAGGCTGCAGTACCTCCTGATCATCTTTGTGGAGTGGTGGTGCTCCCTGTAATGCTGGGACTGTGCATGCCACTGGTAAGCAAATGGCCTGAAATCATTCCAGTAATGAGATGCAAATGTGCTGTTCTCTGACTGTGCAGTTAGGCCATTTGCATATCCTGGCTGAATCTTGCAAATCTGCATGCCACACAACTGGCTTTGCATCGCACACTTCTGTATGCTTTGCACTGGGCTCTGGACACCTGCCACACATCTCCCAATGCTCAATCGTGCATGTTTGGGATATTCAGCCACACGTGCACGATCGCATCTTATGGCACAACTTCTGAATATACTATTATGTTGTGCCAGTGCAGTGAGTTGCGCAGCACAAGCACTTGCATGATGCAGCCTGCCCCTTTTGAATATGGGGCCCCATGTCTCTAATGTGCTCTTGCATGCGTATTTTAAAATTTCTCATAGTCCTTCCTACGTAAAGTTTCAAACAAGAGCACCAGAGAACATACACAACAAATGATGCCACACAAGTAATAAACTGTTTAATCTTGACCACTTTTGGATCTCCTTTTCAACTTGATACTAAGAGAAGTGTGGGAGCGGATATGATTGAGACTTTCTTAATAAAGTTGGCCTACTATATTTTGGCTCCCCCTATTACCCACCTTTTCAATGTGTCTCTCAATGAGGGCTCCTTCCCGAAGGTCTGGAAGATGGCCCATGTTATCCCTCTATTCAAATCAGGGGATCCATGCAACCTAAACAATTACCGCCCAATCTCCTTGCTCCCGGCCTTGTCAAAACTATTGGAGAAGGTAGTAAATGAACAGCTCAGATCTCATCTGGAAAGTTTAAATCTACTAAACCCAATTCAATCCAGTTTCCATCCCATGCATAGTACCTCCACTGCCCTTGCTAAGGTTATAAATGACTGGCAGTCCGCATTTGATAACAAACAATACATATGTGCCTTGTTTCTGGACCTTGGCAAGGCTTTTGACATGGTGGATCATGATTTGCTCCTGGTGACCCTGAAGAAAGTTGGGGTGGAAAACCTGGCCCTAAGTTGGTTCGCAAACTATCTTGTGGACAGAGAGCAGCAGGTCAAGGCTGAAGGAGACCTATCACCAAAAAAAATACTCCTTAGAGGTGTCCCCCAAGGATCCAGACTTGGTCCACTTCTCTTTGCTATTTATAGTAATCAAATTGACACTGGCCTAAAGTCATCTAGTATCCATCTCTTCGCTGATGATACAGTGCTATACATTGACAGATCAAGCCATTTTGAACCTCCAGAATGATTTTGACATCCTCCAAAAAAACTACTCAACTTGAAACTCCTGCTCAATGCCAAAAAAACTAAGGCCATGATTTTCTCTCTACTGGCCCCTCATTAAAAAAAACAACACAGATAAGGTTCCTCACATAAGCACTCTTTTGGGAGAAACCCTGGAGTTTGTGGAACAGTTCAAACATCTGGGGATTTGGATTGACTGCAAATTGCCCTTCATTGATCACATTGAAGAACTCACTGAGAAACTGCGACAAAGGCTCGGTATTTTATTCAGGATCAAGCATTCACTAACCCAGGAGGCTAGAAAACTCCTAGTCCATGCTACCTTCTTGCCTCTCCTAGACTATGTGAACTTCCTATACAGTATGGTCATTGTACTAGCTCAGCTCTCTCCAAGCTTGATACCTTATACCACAGAGCCCTAAGGTTCATTTCGGATGCCCCTTACAACACATGCCACTGCATCCTTTATCCTTCCGTAGGCTGGAGCTCCCTTGGCTTCAGGAGGCAAAAGAATGCTATTCTATGGACATATAAGGCAATCACTCATAAGTTACCTCAGTACCTCACAAGCTGCCTAACTCCCTGCATCCCTAGTGCCTATTCTCTCAGAAGTCTTACCATCTTATCTCTGGCTATCCCCAAAGTTAAAACACACTTTGGTAGAGCCTCAATAAGCTTCACTCTTCCTACGTTCTGGAATAAGATCCAGAAAACCTTAAGGCTCACTTCCCCTGTTACGTTCTCCCTCTTCAAATCTTTGTTCCTGAGGACCTTCGCCACGGTCTGACATTGCTTCAAGTCAAGGTCTTAACATCATGATTTGTTACTGCTTTAAATTCTGGACTTAAACCTCAACCATTGCCTGAGGCGTCATTTGAGTCCTCCCTTCTATCATTGCCCAAATCAAGGTCCCAACATCACAATCTGTCTTTGCTTCAAATATTGGACTTAAACCCCGACCACTGCCTGTGGCATCTGTCATGTTTCTCTCTTAGAACAGTCCTTCCTCCCTAGGCCATCATGTCCAACCCTCTGATATCTCATCTGACCTTCCCTCCCTATACCCCCCTCCCCTTCCACCCCGCTTGCAAGGCCATGCCTACAGTACTTATCAAAGGACTCTTACATCTCAATCTTCTTCATACTTTGATGGTAGAAGAACTGCCACTCCTGCTTACTATGACTCCTCCAATGAGGTTTACTATATAAACTTTAGCTTATTACCTTATGTCCATATATCTGTATCTATGCAATTGTATTTAAATGGCACTACCTCTTGTTGAACCTATTGCTATGTTCTGGTTGAAGTATCTTGTTACATGTGTTGGTTATATGTTATTATGTTGTTATTATTGTCACAAACCCACTCAGCAGGTCAGGCCCTCTGTTCCCACAGTGTCAACCTCCGAGCTCAGTCTTGTGAACAGGAAACAGAAACAGGGTAACCCTCCTGTCTGTTTTGTGGGTTAGAATCAAACTTTGGTCTCAAGTCTTGGAGGGATTCAAACTGTGAACCTCCTGCTAGTGTACCCAAAGTAGTCTCAGTGAATTCTGCTCTTCGGGGGGGCCAGATATCTTTTGCCTACAGACACCTAACCAGGAGTACAAAATAAACCCTTAAAACTCTATTAAAGACCTCAGAATAAACTCTTACCTTTTCCCAGTTTGGTAAAACCAGTAAGCTTTGTACAGTGTCAACTTTAACCATGTATGATTCACTTGTCAAGAAAAAGAA
Organism: Neoceratodus forsteri; assembly: GCA_016271365.2. NCBI lineage: Eukaryota > Metazoa > Chordata > Ceratodontiformes > Ceratodontidae > Neoceratodus > Neoceratodus forsteri. Next base: position 571,657,482 of record CM057454.1, on the reverse strand, counting down.
TTTCAAAGGCACACCAAGTAGTCTCTAAAGTAGAGGTTTACTTAAAGATAGATAAAAACATGTAACATGTAAATACAGAACCATATACTGTATCACAAAAACATACAATCATTTAAAAGATCAAGGGTTAAAAAAAGTGCAAAATCCCTACCACCAGACAATTAGACGTATATATTTAATGTATCTCTTCTAATAGTGCTAATAGAGAGACATTGTTGTCAAGAGAGTCCAAACATGTGTGTCTTAGTGGAAAACAGAATCCTGTTTTAAAATGGGCTTTGCCAACCTCTTTGCATGAGGTCACCTAGCTCCTCCCTCTCAGAATATAAAAAAAATTATACAATCAGGATGTCTATCCAGCAGGAGGTAAATTAATAAAGGTAACCTCAGCAAAACTTATGTCCCCACATGACTTTCTTTAAATAACATCCCCTCTTTGATCTCAAGTAGCTCTTCTTCCCAAGAGACATCAAAGAATCTTTTATGACTTTGCACAAAAGCGTCATAACCTGCTCTCTTCCTCTGAATGTTATAAAAGTTTATGATTTCCCATCCTAGCAGCTGGCAAGCTACTATTAAGCTAGATAAAAAGGAGACCCTAATTTAGGTCACTTCTAGCCTGTAATTGTCTCCTGGCTGTTATCTTTTAGCTGAAACAGCATGTCTCATGAGAGACACTCCGTAACACATTTTTGTATTACAAAAATCATACAGCAATCAGAACCAGCTGTCCAAGTGTCACAATCCTCCCCACCTAGACTGAATTTGGGGGCTCTACCCCTGCATGGGATGAGCTTCCCAAATCAGTTCACTCCTCGTAGACATGAGATAGCCCATCGGAGTTTGATTTTTGGCTCCAGCCCTATGTAATATTGTCATATCATACGCTTGCAAAGCAAGACTCCATCTTAGCAATCTATCATTGTTTTTTTCCCCATCTGCATCAGCCAAACCAGGGGGTTGTGGTCAGTCTGTACCATAAAATACTGCCAGTTCAAGTATGGCTCCAACTTCTTTAGGGCCCACACCATGGCAAGACACTCCTTTTCCACCGTGGAGTATGCCTGATGCCTGGGAAGTAACTTTTTACTCAGATATGCTACAGGGTGATCTTTTCCTTGGCCAGATGTCTGACTCAGTACTGCCCCAATACCCACATCTCAGGCATCAGTCTGAACTATAAAGGCTCTGCTATAGTCAGGACTTGTCAAAATAGGAGCACTGCACAGTGCCTCCTTCAATATGGTAAAGGCTTTCTCACAGGCTGGGTCCCAGGTAAATTTCTTTGGCATTCTTTACTTAACCAGGTCAGATGGGGAGCAACTAGGGCACTGTAATTGGGTACAAATTTTCTATAGTACCCTGCTATCCCAAGACAACTCCTGACCTGCTTCTGCATTTCTGGTCTGGGCCATGCCTGGATTACCTCTATTTTTAATTTGGTTAGGGCAGAGCTGTCCCCGGCCTACCACATGCCCTAGGTATGCCAGTTCACCCATGGCCACCTGGCACTTCTCTGCTTTGACAGTGAGCCCAGCCCTCTGTATCCTGCCCAGCACTTCCCTAAGGTGGGATAGGTGTTCCTTCCAGCTGGTACTAAAGATGGCAATGTCATCCAGGTACGCCAAGGCGTACTCCTCAGCACCATTTAACACCTGGTTCAGCAACCTTTGGAAAGTGGCCAGGGTGTTCTTCATTCTGAAAGGCATTACTTTAAATTCAAATAAGCCTATTGGAGTGATGAAGGCTGACCTCTCCCTAGCTCTGTCTGTTAACTACCTGCCAATACCCCTTGGTCAGATCAAACGTCGTAAGGTAGGTCACCCCTCCCAATTTGTCCAGGAGTTTGTCTGTCTGGAGCATCGGGTGGGCATCTGACTTTGTGACTGCATTCAGTCCATGATAGTCTACACAGAAATGAGTAGAGCCATCTGGCTTGGGCACAAGGACCATGGGTGAGGCCCAGGGGCTGTGGGATCTCTGGATTACCCCTAAATCCAGCATCTCCTCCACTTCCCTCCTAATGTCCTTTTGGACAGCCTCTTATACCTGATATGCAGTCCACCATATGGGTGTCTGTGTCGCTGTCTCCACACCGTAAGTCACTAAGGGGGTTAGTCCAGGTTTGGTGCTAAACAGTGGGGCAAAGTCTGCTAAAACCTCCCTTACTTTCTGGATCTTGTCTGGGGCCAGCTGGGGAGACAATTTAACTGCCTCCACAGAGGACTTCCACTTACTTTCTTCCATCAAGTCCAGAAGTGGGTCTCCTTCATCCTTCCCCTCCCCAGGACTACACACTGCAAATGCTATGTCAGCCCTATTTGCATATGGCTTCATCATGTTGACATGGTACATCCTTTCTGTCTGTCTTTGGTCAGGTAGCTCTATAATATAGTTCACATCATTTACCTTCCTAACCACTTTGTACGATCCTGCCCACTCAGCCTGCAGCTTGTCTTTCTGGACTGAAATAAGGACCATGACTTCCTGACCCACCATGTACAAGTGAGCTCTGGCTCTGTGGTCGTACCACACTTTTTGTTTCTGTTGGGCAGCTGCCAGGTTGCTCTGAGCTGTCCCCATAAACTCCTTCAGCCTTTCCCTAAACCTAAGGATGTAATCCACAATGGGAGTTCCCTGGGTGGTGTGCTTGCCTTCCCAGTCTTCCCAGATCAAGTCTAGGGGCTCACATACCCAACATCCATATAAGAGTTCGAAGAGGGGAAATCCTGTTGACTCTTGGGGCACCTCCCTGTATGCAAACAACAGGTGGGGAAGACATTTCTCTCAGTCCCTCCCATGCTGTTCGGCAAATGCCCAGAGCATTGACTTCAGGGTACTATTGAATCTTTCCACAAGCCCATTGGCTTGTGGGTGATACGGTGTAGTGCATCTCTGCACCACCCCACACTCCTCCCATAAACATTTCATCAGGTCTGACATGAAGGAACCCCCTCGATCGGTGATAACCTCCTGCAGAAACCCAATACAGGAGAAAATCCCAAGAAAGGCACCTGCCACTTTGTCTGTCCTCAGTGAGGATAGGGTGACTGCCTCCGGGTACCGGGTGGCATAATCCACCACAGTCAGGATGAATCTCTTCCCTGAGGAGCTAGGGGTATTTAAAGGCCCCATATTATCCATTACCACCCTCTGGAATGGCTCCTCCACTATGGGCAATGGAATCAGGGCAGCTTGGGTTTTCTTGCCCACCTTCCCTATTTCTTGGCACCGGTGACAAGACCTGCAATACTCCTTCACCTGCTGGGTGAAGTTAAGCCAATAGAAATTCTGGGCCAACCGCTGCACAGTGTGCATGGTTTCTAGATAACCAGACAAGGGAATATCATCTGCAATCTTGAGCAACTACTCATGATACCCCTGGGGAATGACAAACTGCTTGTCTAGCACCCCTCCCTCTGTCTGCACATCCTGAGTATACTTAAGTCCATTTTCCCAATAAACCTTATGTTTGCCATCACCTCCCTGTGCCCCATCAGAGTCTGCCCAAGCCCTCAGCTTCTCTAGACTAGGGTCACTTCTCTGAGCACCTGCAAACCCCCCCACACATTCCCAAGGCATGGGACAGGTCCCGTTCAGTTGCTAAACTAGGGTTCCCTAGCACTAGTGTCAGGATCACTGTTAATCCTAACCCTCAGACAATGGGTCAACCCTCCCTCTTTGGAGTAACCCTCTGTACCTGTGTGGTTAACTGCTACTGGGGAAATTTCTACCCCCTTTTTATTAATCTCCCCATCTGGAGACACAGGCTGGGGAACCAGCCTCTCAGTGGTTTCCACAATGGCTTCTGTGGGGTTCAGGGAACTACAATTTTCCCTTTCCACTTGGCCATGGGTAACTGCACACAACATCTCCTGTTTGAGATTGTTGCCCAGGATCACATCCACTGCTAAGGTTTGGGCTACATCTACCTGTTGCACAGTTCCTCCTGTTTCACCCCAGTCTAGGAGAACACTAGCGAGGGACAATGTTTTCTCTTCACCAGTAAAGTCCTGTACAGTGACATATATATTGGGTATAAGCTGACCCGGCTCTACTAGATCTTCTTTTACCAAAGTCAAGGATGTCCCTGTGTCCCTTAACCCTTGCATCTGTACACCATTCACCATGACTGAGTGCATGTGTTCCCTCATGATCACTGGCATGCTTCAAGGGACACACAAACAACCCACTTCCTTCCTAGCCCCCTGGCATGTATTGCTCACCTTTTTGAGACACTGTCTGGCAATATGATCAGTTTCTTTGCACAACCAACATTCATTTCTTCTCTCAGAGAAATCTTTTCTCTGAAACCTGTGGCTAACTGGTTTTGGTGGAGGCAGTGAGGGTTTTAACTGCCCTGAAGGTGCACTTTTCCCTTTCTGCACTGCCACGCCCACCCCATTCACTATCAGAGCAAGTCTGCTCTTGGCATAGCGGTCCGAGAGTTCAGCAGCCTATTGCACTGTTTTGGGATCTCAGTCCTCCAGCCAGGTTTTCAGCTGTGCTGGGCATGCCCAGAAAAACTGTTCTAACAGAATCACATTTTCAATTTTATCAGCAGAGTTTGCTTCAATTCCTTCCCACCAACGTTTTAAAAACTGACGTTGTTTCATGGCTAGCTCCTCGTAGCTCATGTCAGGGCTTCTCTTGAGCTTATGGAATTTAGCTCTGTATGAGTCAGCAGTTAATTCAAATTTCTTTAACAGTGCAGCTTTAAGTTTGCTGTAATCATCACTGTTCTCATTGTCCATTTGACCCAATGCATCCCAAACTTTCCTGGTAAGTAGCAGGGATAGCTGGAAGCTCCAGGACTCCCTAGAAATTTTAGCCTGCTTACAAACTTTTTCAAAGGAATTTAAAAAGTCATCCATATCCTCCCCCTCTTTAAATTCTGCTATCAATTTGGAATTCAATTTGTAACCCAGTCCTGTAGTCCCAGGTAAACCCAAGCCGCTTACCTGCTCTGGTGCCGCTGGTTGGAGTCGTAGCTTCTCTAGTTCATGTTGCCTTCTGGTGCTCACGCTCCTCACAGTCAACATCTCTCTGTTCTCACTCCACCTCTTGGATTTCTCACTCTGCCTCTCAGCATTCTCACTCTGCCTCATGGTCCACCTCCTGCTGTTCATGGTCCCTCTCCCTCTGGAACTCCAGCTCCATTCTGCACAACTAAATTTGCAGTCTGAGTACTTCTGGATCCAGGATACTGGTGACCTTCCCCTGCAGCTGTGGCCCTTTGCTGACAGTGGCCCTGTTGCCCTCCTCATCAGATCTGGACACTGCACTGGCCGCTAGCCCTGCCACACTCAAGGTTTGGTCCTTTTCAGTCACTGTCTGTGACTCGATGCTCTGGGTAACTGCTACCATCATGGCATCCATGAGGTTCTGTTTGGTGGATTTCACCTCGAACGGGACTCCTCTGTCCCCGTACAACTGCTTTAAGTAGTCTACAGTGTGCCTGCTGTAGTTGGAAACCATCTTCTTCCCTAACTACTGCTACTCTGACTTGCACTTTAGAAAACAAATAAAATGGGTAGGAAGTTGACTGTACAACAAGTGATATAGTTCTGTCTCCTTTTTTAAAAATAAATCACTGCCTTTTTCTTTCTTTGCAAGTGAGCTGATGGTCTCAAGCTGACACACTGAACAATAAAAGCTTGTAATACCAAACTTATGCACACCACTGCCAACCAATCTGTCACAAATCCACTCAGCAGGTCAGGCCCTCTGCTTCCATAGTGCCAACCTCCAAGCGCAGTCTTGTGAACAGGAAACAGAAACAGGGTAACCCTCCTGTCTGTTTTGTAGGTTCAAATCAAACTTTGGTCTCAAGTCTTGGAGGGAATCAAACTGTGAACTTCTTGCTAGTGTACCCAATGTACAGGCTCAGATAATTCTGCTCTTCGGGGAGGCCAGATGTCTTTTGTCTATGAGACCTTACCAGGCATACAAAATGAACCTTTAAAACTCTATTAAAGACCTCAGAATAAACTCTTACCTTTTCCCAGTTTGGTAAAACCAGTAAGCTTTGTACATTGTCAACTTTAACCATGTATGCTTCATTTGCCAAGAAAAAGAATTTCAAAGGCACACCAAGTAGTCTCTAAAGTAGAGGTTTATTTAAAGATAGATAACAAATGTAACATGTAAATACAGAACCATATATCACAAAAACATACAATCATTTAAAAGAAACAAGGGTTACAAAAATGCAAAATTCCTACCACCAGACAATTAGACTTATATATCTAATGTATCTCTTCTAATAGTGCTGATAGACAGATGTTGTTGTCAAGAGAGTCCATACGTGTGCCTTAGTGGAAAACAGAATACTGTTTTAAAACTGGCTTTGCCAACCTCTTTGCATGAGGTCACCTAGCTCCTCCCTGCCAGAGAATAAAAAATTATATAATTAGGATGTCTATCCAGCAGGAGGTAAATTAATAAAGGTGACCTCAGCAAAACTCATGTCCCCACATGACTTTTTTTAAATAACATCCCCTCTTTGATCTGAAGTAGCTCTTTTTCCCAGGACATATCAAAGAATCTTTTATGACTCCGCACTAAAGCATCATAATCTGTTCTCTTCCTCTAAACATTATAAAAGTTTATGATTTCCCATCCTGGCAGCTGGCAAGCTACAAATAAGCTAGATAAACAGGAGATGCTTAATTTAGGCCTCATCTAGCCTGTAATTATCTCCTGGTTGTTCTCTTTTAGCTGAAACAGCATGTCTCATGACAGACACTCAAAAACACATTTTTATATTACAAAAATCATGCAGCAATCAGAACCAGCTGTCCAAGTGTCACAACTATTACCACTATGTAATTGTTATGTACTTTCACTCAACCGGTTATGACTTAATCCTGTTAGCAATTGTTTTGCCCCAGATCAGTCTTGTAAATGAGCTTGTCTCAATGATGTTCTGCCTGGCAAATTAAAGATTTTGATTGATTGATTGATTGATTTGGATGGCCTTCTAGGGAGAAAGTCTTGCTCTGTGTGCAATATTTGCAAATGTTACGATTCCCACAATGGTGCATCCCTAGTGGTTTAATGGGAAGCCAGGTCCTATTTCCTTGTTGTTTTGGGTCAAAATAAGTACTAGAAACTAAACTATCTTTGAAATTCATGTTCCTTCTAAATGCAGTTCTAGGTTTATCCTCCACCTCTTTGAACAGTGCATCATCACCATAAAGTATTGGCCAATATTTTACAGTCACATTCCCAATTTCACCTGAGACTGAATTGTAATCCGTCATGAATGAAACGTGTATCAGTTTCATTCCTTCTTTTCCTGGGACTCAATAGGTCATATCTAGTCACCATTTTCACTTTTATCAGAGCATTATTCAGTGTTTCTGGTGAATAGCCCCAGGCCAAGAATCTACTTTTTAATTCCTCAGCCTGTTTTAGAAATTCAAAATCTTCCTAATAATTCCATCGTAGTCTTAAAAACTGCCCATAAGGTATTGAGTTTTCCAATTTCCACAGATGAAAACGTTTGGTATGCAATAGGCTATTTGTCGCATTCTATTTCCTATATGCTGTACTTGTTACTTTATTATCATTGTAGATACTTAGTGTAACACCTAGGAAATCAAGTTTCTCTTTATTTATTGTACATGTAAACCTCAGGTTTTGATCACTCTCATTGAGCCATGTAATTAATTGATTGGTTTCGGTTTCATTTCCCTTCCATGCACATACAATATCATTAATGAAGTATTCCCATTTTATAATATTGTCAAAGAAAGGGTTGTAGTTCTTATTTTGGATGATTTCTTCCTCCCATAACCCAAGAAACAGTTTTGTATATGAAGGCACCATTGCCACCCCCATAGCTGTACTGCAACACTGAAGATAGAACTCATCCACAAGAATTAAAACAGTTATGTGATAATACAAATGCCAATCCATTTAATACAGTACCAGCCACTTATATGGGACACTGATAAAGGGGACGTCCACTTAATCGGGACGATCCCTAGGGCACCGATTTTAACACAGTGTTAGTCAATGTAATCTGTCTCCTTTTAATAGTGACTGCCAATCTGTTTATAGGGGATGATTGGGAGATGATTAGTGGCCCATTCAGTCACCTGAACTGCATTAGCACTTAGTGGTTAGCACTTAACACCTAATTAAGATGGGACTACAAATGCTAATTGCTTCCTCAATGGTTTGCAGCAGCATCAGTAAGCAGATCGTTCTCCCTTTGGCTGACAAAATTAAGGTTTATTGCTTTCGGATGGCTGAGTGCTCTCCCCGCCCCAGCTTGTGGCAGCTCGTACTCACCACAGTAGGAAAGAGAGCGAGATAGAGAAGACAGTTAAAAAAAACAACAGCTTGAACACAAGATATTTTCACCCTCACCAAAGAAAGTTGATGTGGGGCAGAGAGAGCTGACATGTTGTTCTTGGTAAAATACTCTTTACACTGTGCGTGTCTCCCTGTTTCTTGCTCTTGGATTGCTAAATGTTCTCCCTGTCCCCTCCCTCCTCCTGCATACCCAGCTAGTGACAGCTCATATTCACCACAGAAAGAGAGAGAGAGAGATGATGGCCTTACTAAAGAAAGTTGATGTTGGAGTCAACATGGAGCAGAGATCGCTGACACACTGTTCTCTGTAAGGCACTCTTTGCACTGTGCTTGTCTCCCTCTCCTTCAGCCTGCCTCATCTCACAGTCAGAAAACAGAAGTCTTCCCTTAAAAAACAGAATGATGGGGAGCAGAGCGAGCAACACACTGTTCTACAGTACTGTACTGTGTCTGGATTCAGGAATACCTTCTCGTCTACTTTATGACTCACGACTTTCACACAGCTATGCTCTGGGATCGGACTGCACTGTATAATAAAATTACATAAGTTAAATACTGTACAGTAAAAATTTCCTCAGATCCTGAATTCCATCGGGACACTACCTGGAGGCTTAATACTCAGTTGCTTAAGGATCCCCATATGGTGGAGCAAATAAAATCCCTAATCACTTTTTTCCTGGCGGATAATCTTGGATCCACCTCAAGGTTTGATTTTGTGTGGTGTTCCCTGAAATGCTACCTCAGGGGGGAGCTAATTAAGTTAGCCTCGGCAAGGAAAAAAGCCCGGCAAGCGCGAGCCTTTCTCTTAATGAATAAAATCAAGGAATTGGAGGTTGCCCACCCCCCGGTCTCGTCGCTGTCCTCTTTGGAAACCCTTTTGGCGGTCAAAAATGAATATACCGATCTCCTTAAGGAAAAGGCTGATTACTGTATAGTGAAAACTCAGGCTAAGTATATTGACCATGGTGAAAAAGCCGGAAGGTTGTTAGCCTTAAGGCTTCGCACCTTAGAAGGCTCCAGATTAGTTCCGGCTTTACAAACGCCCGCTGGCTCCATCCAAACCTCCCCTAAAGAAATTGTGCGGACCTTCGAGAACTATTATAGGGAGCTCTATAACCTGCCTGCATCCCCTGCATCTTCCTCAGATATTATCACTTATCTGGCCAACATCGATATCCCCCAGCCCCTGCTGTCCCATAAGACGGCCCTAACTGCCCCCATCTCTCTTTTCGAGATAGAGAGTGTTATCGCTTCTTTGACCCCGGATAAGGCACCTGGCCCAGATGGATTTCCGGCTAACTTCTATAAGGTCTTTTCTAAAGAGCTTGCTCCGGTACTTCTTAAACTCTACGACCACCTTTTTTCTTCTCCCGTCATTGACCCTACACTTCTTGAAGCCACTGTCATCTTGATCCCTAAACCGGGAAAGGTCTCTACTGATCCGGCAAGCTATCGGCCTATATCTCTCCAAAATTATGATATGAAAATTCTCTCTAAGATCTTGGCCGAACGAGTTAAGGGGGTCTGGACCCACCTTCTTAGTCCGGAGCAGGTTGGTTTTGTATATTCTCGATCTCCATCGGATCATCTTAGAACCCTCTCTCATATTTCCCAACATGCCTGTACAGCTCCAACCCCCATGGCATTGGTCTCATTAGATGCAGAGAAGGCGTTTGACCGGGTGGATTGGTCCTTTCTCTGGGCTGTGATGACTAGGATGGGGTTCCCGATTTCGTTTCTAAAATGGGTCCAGATTCTTTATAAGTGCCCTTCGGCTAGGATATACTGTAATGGGCTCTTTTCCTCGCTATTTCGGTTATATACTGGTACCAGGCAAGGTTGCCCCCTTTCACCTTTCTTATTCAATCTATATCTGGAACCTCTTCTTATCAAACTTAAATCCTCTCCGCTTATTAAAGGGTGTTCGGTGCATTGGCAGGAATTGGTTTTTTCGGCGTATGCAGATGACATACTTTTGCATATTACGCATCCTGCTGAGTCCCTGAGGCATGCATTGGTTGTTATTAGACAGTACGGAGTCCTTTCTCAATATAAATTAAATATTTCTAAATCGGAGATTTTCCATTAAACATCCATACATGTAAACAGGATCTTGCCAGTTTTGGGATGAGGTGGTCCTCAAATCAATTAAATATTTAGGAATTCATTTTCAATGGACCCTTCTTTACTTAAGAAGCTCAATTTGATGATCTTAAAGTCACATTCAGCAAGACCTTCAACGGTGGACCACCCTCCTATTTCCTTTGGGACTGGATTAATATTATTAAAATGAATGTTCTTCCCGTATCTTCTATCCTCTTAATTTACTAAACCTTTGGTTGCTTATCTCTTACTTCCAGCAATTCCATGCGATGTTTTCAGGTTTTATCTGGCAGGGTAAGGGGTTCGTGATCTTTTCTAAGTTATCCCTTCCCAAGGATAAGGGTGGTTTGACTTCCCAATTTGTTGCTTTATCATTGGGTGCGATCTGGCTAAATTAGGAGGTGGCTACCTGTCAATTCTGATCCCTCTTCTCCGATTTGGCTTCAAATTGAGAAAGCAATCCTTTTGGACTCTGGAGTAGATCCCTATGCTATTTTTTATACTCCCCCCTCCATACTCTCACGGTGGATAACTGACCATATGATTCTCCGATC